>OZ024735.1:35605940-36937309 GCA_964016875.1 Fallopia convolvulus | reverse complement strand
ACATGATTTGGTCCAAGGTACTTTATTGGTTAATAGGTGTACAAAACATTAAGTTCCTTAAAACTGTCTCTCCAAATAGAGAAACAACAAATATATTTTTAAAAAAAATCAACCCAACTCTATGATGAAATCCGAAATGAAAGGCTCACTAGAAGACAAGAAACGAGATTATTATATTCGAAAGTGCAAACACTTGCTTCTTTATTTATGATTTTCTTTACAACGAGGTTTACAAGCCAACGAGGCTAACAGATTATTTGAAATTACACCCTAGACCTCCTACGATTATCCAAGATCTCGACCTAACAATTTCCGAGATCTCCTAGTTGCTAGCTAGCTCTAAGTGTCACTTGTCGGTCCCTTTGAGCGAGGTTGAGTTGCGGAGTCTTTGATGTGAGGTAGAGCGAGGTGTAAGAGGCTTGCGAGGTGGTGTAGCGAGGTCTTTGATGTGAGCGGAAACTCTGTGAGACTTGAAGTCTTTTTGTGGACTTCACTTATCTATAGCGAGGCCTTTTAACGGTGTTTCGATCACGTCGATCTTCAACGAGCAAGAAAGTTCTTGAGTTCAAGATGTTTTTCGACCCCTTTTCCATACGAGAATCTCCTCTATTTATAGAGGATTGGGGAGTCGAGTTTTGGTCGTTGTCCGATGTGGGACGCCCGAGATCAGGGGCTCTGATTGGCCTAGAGGCGAGGCAGCCGGTGATTGGCTCGAAGAGCGGCGTTCGCTGAGTGGTCATGGTGGGCGGGCGCAAGTAGAGTCGGTTACGAGGTCGAGACCTCGCTCCGAGGTCGAGGGGGACCTCGTGGGGTAGGAATTTTGTTAAAATAAGAGGTGGGTATGGTTGTGGGCCCCAGGATCATCCTCGGGGGTCCCTTTGACCTGGTTTGACCCTCATACCTCGGGCCTACCTCTTGCTTCGCTATTTTGAGCATCATCACAACCCCATGGCCTGAGGACCTCGCCCCGAGGGTCGCAGGGCATAAGTTCTCAAAGATTGCGGGGTGCGAGGCTCTGAGAGGTGGGTAGGCATTTTGCGAGGCTTCAAGGGTTTCCGAGGTTCCTGGGGAGCATCTTTCGAAGCCCTCCCTTTGCGAGGTTCTACACTTAACTTTTCTTTGGTTGGCAAAGGTAAAGCTTTTTTGGGCTTGCTCTTCGTGTTTTGCTTAATGGGCCGCGTAGGAGGGACAGGCCCAATAAGCCTAACTGGGTAGGGGAGGCCCAAGCCTGCCCTTTATAAGTGCGTACTTCACACGCCTCCCCATTTATCTCTTCTTCCCAGATTTTCGCCTTCTCTCTTTCTGTCTTTTTGGCTTCCTGCGAACGGTTTCTCCAGACGGTTTCCGGCGAGCCTCAGCCATCTTCCGGTTGCACCACCGCCTCCTCCTTGTCGATTCTGAACAAGTAAGTCTTCGACTTTTCTTCTCCCGCTTTTTGTTTGCTTTTGATTTCCCCCTGCTTGTTTTTTGTGCCGTGTTTTGGAGAGGCGATGGAGCGTCGCCTGGTGTTTCGCGCCGGCATCACGGTGGCGAAACAGCGGTGGTGAGGTCGGCGTGAGTTTCCGCCTGCTTTTTCTCGTCGTTTTTCCTTTGCTCCTTTCTCTTCTTTTCTCTTTCGTTTCGCCTTGTGCCCTAGCGGGCAGTGGTTGCCCCTTGGCGTTTCGCACCGGCGACAAGGTGGCGGGACGGTGGGGTGAGGGTGGCGAATGCCATGCACTCGGATTCCTCGCCCTCCAACCGACGGTTGTCTCTATTTATTTTTCGGCGGTTTTGAATTTTGAAGCTCTTGGAAACCCAAACGTCCTGACGGCTGATTGATGGGACGTTAGGGTCTCCACCGCTGTTCTCCACCGCTGGCTTTCATTTCATCTTCTCTTTCCTCTTTCTGGCGCTTCGACTTCTTCCTTTTTGGCGCTTCGACTTCTCCCTCGCCGTCCTATCTTGTCAGAGTAGCCCCTAGGGTGCCACGTGGCTCCTCGCCTCTTATGATCCGGAATTTCTCTTTCTCACGAGGTGATGACCTCGCATTACTTTTCTTCCGAGGTTACGACCTCGCACTGCTTTTCTTCCGAGGTTGCGACCTCGCACTGCTTTTCTTTCGAGGTTGTGACCTCGCATTGTTTTTTCTTCCGAGGTTGCGACCTCGCACTGCTTTTCTTCCGAGGTTGTGACCTCGCATTGTTTTTTCTTGGTTATAGTGCCCGACGTCTCAATGCTTCTTTCTTTTCCAGGTGCTAGCCTTCCGCGGCCTGGACATCGTTCTTTTCATGCCTAGGAGAGCCTCTGCTAGCCCTCCGCCCGGCTTCGCTTTCAGAGTCCAAGAGGGTTTTTACGAGGAGGTTTCGGAGTCCGCGGGAAGCGTAGAACTCAGCGACGCTCAGAATCCGAGGTCCCCTTCGCTGGTTTTCAGCGAGCCTTCTTCAAGCGACTCCGAGGTCTCTATTAATTCGCGCTTCTCCCATCTTCGAACGTCGTCGGGCGTTGAAATGGCTTCGTCTTCCACCCCAGACGAGGTTGTTACTGAGGTCGAAGCGCGACCGGTTGTGGGAACGACCTCGGTGCCGCCTCCTTACGTGCCTCCGAGCTTCCCTGCGGCGTATATTACCGACGCCATGTCCCGCGTCTCGAGCGTCCTGGAGGAACGGATCCCCATGACCCCGGGTTCTGCCGAGGCTCGTTTATCCGAGGGGGTGGCCACCGAGCTCGAGCTGAAGGACCTTGCCGACATCGCCAAGGACTTTGCTTGGCCCGAGGGGGTTGAGCTGGCGCTTCCCGAGGAGGGGGGCCACTCCTTGGCATCTTACGACAGGTGTGTGGTTGTGCACCTCTTTAGCCTTCAGGGGAGCTTCAGGCTGCCCTTGGCCCAGCATATCGTTGATTATCTGTGGGCCATGAAGATCTGCCCCGCACAGTTGTTTCCGAACGCTTGGCGGTTGCTGTGTGCCTACACGATTCGCAGTCGCGAACTTGGGGACGGACCGAGACATGACTTCCTGTCGGCTTTATTCCTAGCGAGGAGAGACACTCGGTCCCGAAGCCTTATCAACCTTAGCACGCCGCTTATCAAGATCACCACGGCTCCTTCGAACGTCGGGCCGTGGAAGCCGAATTGGTTCTTGGTTCGCGACCCCACCGGGAGATATCTCAATTTTCCGGTAACGCCGGGCGAATTCGTTCGGTGCGTAACCCCGCTGGAGGTTGATGAGCTCGAGGCGCTCAGGGTCCGATACGCCACAGCGAGTCAGGCACCGTTTCAGGTGTATCTTTCTCAGGACCAGCTTGAGCGGGCTGGTCTGAGCCTCAGCCTCCCTCCCAGCGAGGGAAAAGAGGGTACTCAATCTCTTTCCTGACATTCCTTGATTCTATTTTTTTCTTTTTGAAGTTGAGGAGCGAGGTTTATAACCTCGCTGGCTTATTTTGTCTTATTACTGTCATTAACTTGTTTCTTGCTTTTCTTATCTAATTTTCTCGTCCCTTTTTTTTTGTTCTGACAGTGAACCTACTCGGCGCTCTTACCTCGAAGTCACAGGGCAAAAGGCCTGTGACTTCTTCCTCCAACGCTCCGAGACCCCAGGGCCAACATGGGGTCGTCATAAAGGATCCGACCTCGCAGGCGAGGCCTCCCGCCCCGCAAAGCAAGACGACAACCCTGACGCTGAAGGCGACGGTGGTGAAGACGAGCGGGGGGGTGGCGTCCAAGGGGGACGCTGCGAGGACGTCCTCCCATCACTCTCGAGGATCCGGGGATAAGGCCGGGTCCAAAAGGAAGGAAGAGGGTTCTCCCCGGGGGGAGAAAAGGAAGAAACGAAAGGAGGATGGGCAGGGGGAAACCCCGGGGGGCGTGATGGTCGAACGCCCTGGGCCCGCGAGCCGAGTCATCTCGGCCACCGGGCCTCCTGCCGAGAAGTTCCACTGCCCTGGTCCTTCCCGGGGCATGTCCGAAGACTGGGACAGGTCGGCCTGGACCGACGAGGTTGCATGGGCCAACAACCTCTCGGAGGCAGCCCTCAACGATGAGATCCTCCGCTACTCCGCGATGGTATGTCTTGCTCTTTTTTGTTCATCATTTTTTATTGGCTTTACTATTCTTGTTCTTGTTTTAACGTGCTCTTTTATTGCTGCAGAATACCTTCTTCGCGAACTACAACTGCGGCCGCGTCATCCTCCTCCATAGGAATTTGGGTAGGATGGAGGCGAGGCTCCAAGAGCGGGACGCCGAGATCGAGAAGAAGGGAAAGAGCCTCGCAGAGGCCAAGAAACGCGTTCGCGCCGCGGAGATCGAGGCAGCGGACGAGGCCAAGGCCGCCTCGAGGGTCAAGGAGGAGCTGAGGAAGGCGAGGGAGGAGAACAAGGATTTGAAGTACGAGAACGGGGATTTCAAGGACGAGGTCGCAAAGCTCAAAGGCCAGCTATCCGAGGAGCACCAATTCTTCAGAGAGAAGGAGGCGGAGCTTCGGAAAGCTGAGGAGGAGGTTACCAGGCTCCAAGGGCGTGTTGTTGAGCTTAGGAAGGAGCTGGATCTCGAGGGGCCCAGGTATGTGAAGTCTGAGGCCTTTCAGGCCGAGATGGTGGAGAGTGTGAGGAAGATGTTCCAGCAGTCCGTCAGGATGGGGGTTAAGCAGGCGGTCGCGAAGTATGGGCACATCGACCCCCGCATCAAGTTCTTCATCTCCAACTATCAGGAGACTATGGGGGAACTTGAAGGGGAAGAGCCTGAGGGAGAGTGCGAGTTCTTTCTTAATGAGGATGGAACTGTGGCTAGCGAGGCGCCTACCGTGGCAGCCATCGCTCAGGAAGATGCGCCTAGCTCCCAGCCTTCTGCCATCGCCGCCCCTGCCCTGGAGACACCCCAAGGACCTACTGCTCAAGCCCCTGAAGATCCTTCGAAGACCTCCGACCCTGCCGCCGAAGCCTCGAAGATGTAAAGGATGTCGTTGTCTGCTTCTGTTTTTTTTTTGTTTTGCTGGTGGCCCTGCGGGGCCTGTAATTAAACATCTGGGCACACGTGCCCCAGCTTTTTATGTTATTTTCCTTACCTTATGATTGCTTGTTTGTTCTAGCTTTCTCGTATATGCTCGCACACATTATCTACCCAACCCCATGGCCCGAGTGTCACAACTATTGTGGTATTCGGGCCACATCGGGTGTTTCTAATTATGTATCAAGATCTCGAGCTTTGCTCGGATTTTTACAACAATTCGCCGAGGTCCCGAGCCTTTTTCGGACTTCGCACAACGACTGTGCCGAGGCCACGAGCGGGAAGCGAGGGATGGATTTAACGAAATTCTCCAACACCACGCGGGAAGCGAGGTTTGGGTTCAACGAGATTCTCCAACACCTCGCGTGAAGCGAGGTTTAGACTTTTAACGAAAATCTCCAACCCCAAGCGGGAAGCGAGGGATGGACTTAACAAAAATCTCCAACCCCAAGCGGGAAGCGAGGGATGGATTTAACGAAATTCTCCAACACCACGCGGGAGGCAAGGTTTGGATTCAACGAGATTCTCCAACAACTCGCGTGAAGCGAGGTTTGGACTTTTAACGAAAATCTCCAACCCCAAGCGGGAAGCGAGGGATGGACTTAACAAAAATCTCCAACCCCAAGCGGGAAGCGAGGGATGGATTTTTAACGAAAATCTCCAACCCCAAGCGGGAAGCGAGGGATGGACTTAACAAGAATCTCCAACCCCAAGCGGGAAGCGAGGGATGGATTTAACGAAATTCTCCAACACCTCGCGTGAAGCGAGGTTTGGACTTAACGAAAATCTCCAACCCCAAGCGGGAAGCGAGGGATGAACTTAACGAGATTCTCCAACACCTCGCGGGAAGCGAGGTTTGGACTTAACGAAAATCTCCAACCCCAAGCGGGAAGCGAGGGATGGACTCAACGAGATTCTCCAACACCTCGCGTGAAGCGAGGTTTGGACTTAACGAGATTCTCCAACACCTCGCGTGAAGCGAGGTTTGGACTTTTAACGAAAATCTCCAACCCCAAGCGGGAAGCGAGGGATGGACTCAACGAGATTCTCCAACACCTCGCGTGAAGCGAGGTTTGAACTTTTAACGAAAATCTCCAACCCCAAGCGGGAAGCGAGGGATGGACTCAACGAGATTCTCCAACACCTCGCGTGAAGCGAGGTTTGGATTTTTAACAAAAATCTCCAACCCCAAGCGGGAAGCGAGGTTTGGACTTTTAACGAAAATCTCCAACCCCAAGCGGGAAGCGAGGGATGGACCCAACGAGATTCTCCAACACCTCGCGTGAAGCGAGGTTTGGACTCAACGAGATTCTCCAACACCTCGCGTGAAGCGAGGTTTGGACTTCTAACCCGGAGTTTTTATTTTTGAGAGAGATTTTGAAAGTCCCACAACCCTTTATTCACAAAAAGCAGTAACGGAATTCAGAGAGTTTACATGAAATATTTCTTTAACCGGTCGACGTTCCACGTCTTACTGAGGGTTCGCCCCTCATTGTCTTTGAGCTTAAAGGCTCCGGGAGTGACCTCCTCCTCGAGGATGTATGTTCCCTCCCAGTTGGGGTCCAGTTTGCCACCTTCGGTTCTTCTCAAGATGAGATTGCCTGTGGCCAGGAACCGAGGTCTCACCTTCTTGTCGTGGTAAACTGCCACGCGGCGCTTGTATTCCCTGGAGCGAAGGTCGGCTACTTCGCGTAGCTCGTCGCGGAAGAGCAACTCGACCCTGAGATTGGCCTCGTTCTCCTTTTCATCAAAATCGAACACCCTCGCCGATGGGACCAGGGTTTCTACCGGGACTAGGGCCTCTGCCCCGTAGGTTAGGGCGAACGGCGTTTCTCCGGTTGCGCGACGCGCGGTGGTGGGGTACGTCCATAGGACGAGCGGGAGAAGCTCTGCTCAACGACCTTGTGCCATGCCCAGCCGCTTTTTTAGATCGGACAGGATGCGGGCGTTGACGTTCTCTACCTGGCCGTTGGACTGAGGATGGGCCACGGAGGAGAACTTGAGGGTTATGCCGAGTTTTGAGCAGAATGTCCGAGTCTCTTCACAATCAAATTGGGGGCCATGGTCGGTCATGATGGTCATGGGAAAGCCGAAGCGGCAGACAAGGTTCTTCCACAGAAAGTCACAGACCTTAGTCCCCGTGATCTTCGCCATTGCTTGTGCCTCAACCCACTTTGTGAAGTAGTCGACGATGACCAGGATATACCGCACCTGACCGGGGGCCTTGGGGAAGGGGCCGAGGATGTCCATCCCCCACATCGCGAAGGGGCACGGTGCGTGGATGGAGCGACGTTGCAATGTCGGGGCGTGCAAGAGGTTACCGTGCTTCTGGCATCCATCACATCGCTGGACATAGTCCCTTGCGTCTTGCCGGAGGGTGGGCCAGAAGTACCCCAAGTGGGCGATCTTATGCGAAAGGGTTCGCCATCCGGGGTGGCCGCCACAGACCCCTTCATGGGCCTCATAGAGGATGTGCTCCGTAGACTCGGTCGGGACGCACAATAGATTGGGTTCGGCGTAGCCTCGGCGATAAAGGCAGCCACCTATGACGCAATACCGCGCCACCTGCATTTTCAGCTTCCTGGCCTGCGCGGGGTCCTCTGGGAGGACTCCGCTCTCCACATACCGTGTTATCGGGATCCTCCAATCCCCCGCGGTGACAGATAGAACCTCGCTGTTCACACTCCGCGAGAGTTTTCGCTCTACCATCACGTGGTTCCCCACTTCAAGGGGAAGGGCGGATCCTAACCTTGCAAGCGCGTCTGCCTTGGTGTTCGAGGTTCGAGGGATGGACTCCACCGCGAAGGTTTCCAGGCATGATACCAAGGCTTTGACCTTTTCTCGGTACGCGGGCAAGAACCCCGTTTTGGTGTCGTACTGACCGTTGAGCTGGCGCGCTACCAGCTCGGAGTCGGTGTAGACCCTGATTTTTCGGGCCCCACTGAGGAGCGCCATCTCGATTCCCGCGATCATGGCTTCATACTCGGCCTCGTTATTGGTGGCGTCGAAGGCGAAGTTAAGTGAGTACCCCGTCTCGATCGAGGGCCCAGCGAGGAATACGCCAGCCCCACCACCGGCGTCACATCGCGAGCCGTCGACGAACACCTTCCACTCTTCTGAGCTTGTTTCTGTCTCGGGGAAAGTGACCTCCACCATGAAGTCAGCGAGGGCCTGCCCCTTCATGGCAGTTCTTGGGAGGTAGCTGATGTCGAACTCGGAGAGCTCGACTGCCCACTTCGTCATCCGCCTGGAGAGGGCGGGCTGGTGGAGGATTTGTCGAAGTGGGAGGTCAGACAGGACCTGGATGGGATGCGCATGGAAGTAAGGGCGCAGACGCCTTGCGGCGGTCACAACTGCCAGCGCCATCTTCTCTGCTGGGGAATATCGCTGCTCCGCGGGCTGGAGCACACGGCTCACGAAATAAACTGGGTGCGTGGCCTTTCTGGTGAGCACCGCGCTGACCGTCTCGGGGCTGACGGCCACATAAAGTTGCAAGTCTTCACCCGCCAGCGGGGGCGACAGTGTGGGGAGCTTTGTCAGGAAGGCCTTTAGCTCAGAGAAGGCGAGCTCCAGATTTTCGTCCCATACGAACTTGTCATTCTGCTTGAGAGCCGCGAAAAAGGAGAGGGACCTTTCCGCCAGGCGGGAGCAGAACCTCCCAAGGTAGTTGACAGTACCGTTAAGCCGTTGCACCTCGGTGCGAGACCGTGGTGACCTCATGGAGAGGATCGACTCGACCTTGGCAGGGTTTACGTCGATGCCCCGTTCGCTAATCATAAAGCCCAAGAATTTTCCCGATGACACGCCGAAGACGCACTTCTCGGGGTTCAGGCTGAGACGGTTGTGCCTGAGAGTTGCGAAGACCTCAGCGAGGTCGACCAGATGCTCCTCAGGGGTCTTGCTCCAGACAACAATGTCGTCGACATAATTAAGCGGACACGTTCCGTCCGAGATGGATCTTGAAAACGCGGTCGATGAGGCGTTGAAAGGTTGGCCCCGCATTCTTCAGCCCAAACGGCATGACTTTGTAGCAATAAATGCCTCGTTGGGTGATGAAGGATGTCTCCTCCTCTTCTCGCGGGTTCATCAGGACCTGATTGTACCCCGAGTAGGCGTCGAGGAAGCTCAAAACCCCGTGACCTACGGTTGAGTCAACGAGCTCGTCGATCAAGGGCAAGGGGTAGCTGTCTTTGGGACAGGCTTTGTTGAGGTCCTTGAAATCGACGCACATTCTCCACTTTTCGCTGGCTTTTTTGACAAGCACGACGTTGGACAACCACCGGGGGTATTGGACCTCGCGTATAAACCCCGCAACCAGCAATTTTGCCACCTCGTCATTTGCGGCGCTTGCCCTTTCCTCGTTCATTTTTCTTCGTCGCTGCACCACAGGGCGAGTGGTGACGTCGACGTTCAGAGAGTGCTGGGCTACGGTCTGCGGGACACCTCGGAGGTCCTTCGCAGTCCAAGCGAACACGTCGCGGGACCCAGCGAGCAAGGGTTCTAGCGACGTCGCTGACGCCCCCGAGAGGCATTCCCCGAGGTAGATCTTCTCGGACTCGCTCTCGAAAGGGGATATCACCCTTCTTTCCAGCTCTGGAGTGGGGATTGTGAAATCCCGGACTTCGAGGTCGGCCTCGCCGGGAGATTCCACCATGAACACCGGGCACTTTTGCTTTGCAGAGGTCGCGTAGCAAACGCGACCCTCCTCCTGATTGCCCTTTACCTCTCCAACCCCTCCATCGACGGGGAACTTCATCTTCAGGTGATAGATAGAAACTACCGCCTGGAACTTCATCAAGGAGACCCTCCCAATGATTGCGTTCCACACCGAAGGCAGGCGCACCATTGTGAACTCCACCATTTCGGTCCTCCTGGTGGACCCGGTGCCGAGCGTCATCCAGAGGTCGATGAGTCCGGCCACGTCGACTTCGTCTCCCGAGAAGGAGGTGAGTTTCCCATCGTAGGGCTTCAAGGAGGTCTCGGAGATGCCCAATTGCTCGAACGCGCCATAGTACATGATGTCCACGGAGGATCCCGTGTCCACCAGTACTCGCTTAACCATTTTTGAGCCCATCTGCGCGTGGACCACCAAGGGGTCGGAGTGTGGCATGTGAAGCCCCTCGGCATCTTCGGACGAGAAGGACAAACCTTCGTGGGCGCGCGAGGTTTGTGCGACGCTGAATATCGAGGGTTCATGATGGCTTTCCCTCGCGTATCTCTTCCGCTCTGCCTGGCTTGACCCAGCCGGTGATGGTCCGCCCTAGATGGTATGGATGTACCCATCGAGCGCCGTCGCCTATCCCGACCGGGCCTGCTTCGCGGGCGCCTGTTGCTCGACGTTGTTGTTGTTGTTAGCCTGGGTCTGACTTGGGCCTTGCGGCTCGAGGTTGGCTCCTGATGCGGGGTTGGCACGGCTCTTTTCATTTGGGTCATACGCGGGACCTCCCTTGCCTCGGTAACCCCGCGGTCTCCTGCCAAAGCAGTTCCAGCCTCCGCCACCGCCTCCACGGTTGTTGTTCCGGTTATTGTTGTTGTTGTTATTGTTCCGGCTATTGTTGTTGTTTCTGTTGTTGTTGTTGGGGTTATGTGCCTGCGTCACATACGCATCGCGCGCGGCCAGCGCGGCCATCTTTGCCTTCCCCTTGGCCTCGGCGACGATCTCTTTGTCAGTTCGTGGTCGCGAGCTCTGGTTGGCGGCATCCTCGGCGTATACTTGGGCCGTGATCCGGGCGCACAGGCTTTCGTACGTCTCCGGATTCTTATAAAAAATGCGGTTTTTGAATTCCCCGATGCGCAGGTTGCCCATGAGGGTGTCTCGCACCGACGACTCGTCGACGTGCGCGATCTCCGCCACCGCGGTAGTGAACCTTGTGAAGAAAGCGCCTAAGGATTCGCTCTCCCCCTGCTCGATCCCGCGGAGGTCCCGCATGTTCTTCTTGCGCTTCCTGGAGCCGCTGAAGTGCGTGACAAAGGAATCACACAGCTGGGCGAACGAGGTCACGGAGCCGACCTTCTTGCTTGAGAACCACGTCAACGCGGCCTTTTCCAGGGTGGTGGGGAAAACCCTGCAGAATATCGCGTCATTGTAGGCATTGACGTTCATCTGGACCGCGAAGTGTTTTACGTGCTCCTCGGGGTCCGCTGAACCGTCATAAAGCCCCATTTGCGGCCTCAAGAAGCCCTTGGGCATGGGCGCGTTCCGGATCGCGTCCATGAACGGGGAGGTGATCTTGGCTTCCTCCTGATTTTGGGGCGGTGGCCTCGAATTATGCGTTCGAGACCTCGGGTAGTGCATCACGCTCCTCGCTGTTTCGGACAACTCTGGCTCCTGCAGCCTCGATCGACGCGATCGAGACCGCGAGATCTGCATAGGATCTCGGGGAGGTCTCTCTGTTGACGAGTCGTTGGTGGAGGACTCCGGCTCATGCGCACGCCTAGGGACGTACGCGGGGACGTACTCGGAGTGCGGCTCACCCTGGGGGGATAGGGGACGTACAAAGAGGCGAAGCCCTGCTGGTATTGCCCATAAGCCGGGTAGGGATATGGGTTCGGGGGCGCGCCGCCCTGCTCGAGGCCTTGGAATGGGAATGGATTTTGCGGGGCGGCATACGTCCATCCCGGAGGGACCACGAACGGGCAGCCCGGAGGTCCCGCGGCTGTCCATTGCGTAGTTTCTGGCATGTTGTCGGGGTGTTGAGGGAAGAAATTGTTTGGGCAAGCCATTTTGAGGGAATCGAAGCTAAGGTTTGCACGAATCGAGGAACTACTTAGGATGAAGAAGTTCCCACAGACGGCGCCAGTGATGAAATTCGAAATGAAAGGCTCACTAGAAGACAAGAAACGAGATTATTATATTCGAAAGTGCAAACACTTGCTTCTTTATTTATGATTTTCTTTACAGCGAGGTTTACAAGCCAACGAGGCTAACAGATTATTTGAGAATTACACCCTAGACCTCCTACGATTATCCGAGATCTCGACCTAACAATGTCCGAGATCTCCTAGTTGCTAGCTAGCTCTAAGTGTCACTTGCCGGTCCCTTTGAGCGAGGTTGAGTTGCGGAGTCTTTGATGTGAGGTAGAGCGAGGTGTAAGAGGCTTGCGAGGTGGTGTAGCGAGGTCTTTGATGTGAGCGGAAACTCTGTGAGACTTGAAGTCTTTTTGTGGACTTCACTTATCTATAGCGAGGCCTTTTAACGGTGTTTCGATCACGTCGATCTTCAACGAGCAAGAAAGTTCTTGAGTTCAAGATGTTTTTCGACCCCTTTTCCATACGAGAATCTCCTCTATTTATAGAGGATTGGGGAGTCGAGTTTTGGTCGTTGTCCGATGTGGGACGCCCGAGATCAAGGGCTCTGATTGGCCTAGAGGCGAGGCAGCCGGTGATTGGCTCGAAGAGCGGCGTTCGCTGAGTGGTCATGGTGGGCGGGCGCAAGTAGAGTCGGTTACGAGGTCGAGACCTCGCTCCGAGGTCGAGGGGGACCTCATGGGGTAGGAATTTTGTTAAAATAAGAGGTGGGTATGGTTGTGGGCCCCAGGATCATCCTCGGGGATCCCTTTGACCTGGTTTGACCCTCATACCTCGGGCCTACCTCTTGCTTCGCTATTTTGAGCATCATCACTCTAAGTTACTATATTTAATAGTTTTATTGTTTACCGTAGAAAAGAAACACTTCAGTTTTAGGGATCTCTAAAAATATTCTTTAATATTTAGAGTACATATCTCTATAATAGAAAATGAAATAGAGATTCGGTCACACCTAGAAAAAAATCTAAAATTCCTAAAATTTGAATCCCTAAAAATATGTAGCATATCTTAATAGTATACTTACAAGAAAGACCTACAAAACACAATGATAGAAAGTGACTTTTATATGTTAACACACAAATGACCTTTTTTGGGGGACTCTAAGCACAAAAATGACGTTTTCAAGTATTAAGTGCTTGTTTGGTTTCCATTGAAATTCCCATGAATTTAAATATCCCAGGAAGTAGAAGTAAATACATGTCTTTGGTTGAAAATTAATTGACAGAAAAACATATGAATTTAAATGCCTTTAAATTCCCATGAATTGCATTTCCTCCCAAATGGGGGAATTGCAATTACCATGGTGGGGGTAGGTAAGTTCCAATTCCACCATTTTTATTTCAAATTTATTTTTTATTTTTTAATTTTTAAATTGCAAATCTCTTATTTACCCAAAAGTCAAGCTATTGATTTTCATTAATAAGGGTTGTTAACGTAATTTTAATTAAATTCTCATGAATTTTAACTTCCAACCAAACAAAATAAAGAGAATTAATTCCTACATAAATAATTTTAACCAAACATTTTTTCGCAAATCCCATGAATTACAATTCCCAGAAATTTAAATTCCCGTGATTTAAATTCCTATGAATCATATTTCCCGCATTCAACCAAACAAGCACTAAGTTTGGAAACTATAAACATCAGTTTAATGTATATTACAGTAATATATATCTAATCTACTATATATATAAGCAATAAGGCTTGAGCCACCACATTGCGCCACATCATCTTTTGCCACATGTCATTCCTAAAATGCGCCACATCAGATTTTGACACGTGGCATCTCCTCATTAATTCATATAAATTATACAAATAAATTGGTAGTTTTAGAAACAAATCTTATAATATTAGAGGTGTCAAATGGGTCGGTCAAGTCGGGTTCGGGTTCGGTTATTTCGGGTTCGGGTTGAGTCGTGTTCGGGTCGTAACGATCACCGGTCAAATCGGGTCGGGTCATTGCGGGTTGTCGGGCGGGTCGGGTTGACCTAACAGGTCAAGAAAATTGATTTTTTACAATTATTAAAATATTTTTTATTTAAAAAATGATATTTAATAATAAATCTATTATTTTTATATATTTTAATAATAAAATATATTATAATTTTCAAAATATATTATATATTCTTAAAATATAACAAATTGGGTCAACCCAACGGTTTTTTTGGGTTTGAACCCAACCGGTTTCGGATTTATCGAGTTCGGTTTATTTTGGGGTTCGGGTTCAAATTTTCGGGTCTTGACCTTAAATTTTTCGGGCGGTTCGGGTCTGTTTTCCGGGTCGGGTCAGCTTTTGACAGCTCTATAAAATATTATTCAATATTTTAGAAAGAATCCAAATTGTAATTTTGGAAGTTTCTAGCATATCTACTATATATATATATTAATTATTCTTTCCACTTCATATTACACATGACAAATTTTTTCCACTTAATTAAAATTTATTTTTATTTCCCAAATTTATATAATATCTTAATTTTTCGTAGGAGATAATATCTTAACTAAAAAATTTTAACTAATGGTTGGATTTTTTCCTTATAAGCCAATAAAGTATATATGTTCAATCTCATCTTTTCCATGTTTTCAAAATATATCTTTTTGCTTTATTTTCTTCATATTTTATCTCCTTCTTTTAAATTAAACCTATTTATTTATTCTCAATTTTAAACTTAATAATCTATATTTATTTTATTTGATTAAAAAAATATTTTTTATACATATTATGGGCAATAAATTACTTACATTAAATTTTATATTATATTTTTATTTATAAATATTTTCTTATAATGTATCTAAAAAATATCGAGTCATAGTCGTGCCCTGCATGACGGGGACAACTAGTACATTATAAAGGGGAAACTATGTCTGTTGAAAAAATTGTGCCACGTGGCATTAGTTGAATAAAATAATGTCACAGTTTTTAATAATAAGTTGTATTATTTTTTATATACATACAATTTTTTATATTATAATAATTTGATCTATCTATATGTTGATACTTTCTATATTAATTTTGTGCATATCTTTTAACAAAACTTGATCTATATGCTAATATTTTTTATATTAATTTTATACATAATAAATTTTCTTTTATCTTTTAACAAATCTTGCACTCCAAGTATATAATTTTGTTTATCTATATATTAATATTTGACAATATAATAAATTATTTATAGAATATATGATATATTTTAATATACATTGATATATCTACCTAAATTTTAAAAAATTAACGTTAAAAACTATTTTAATAGTTTATATTATCCTTACTAGATTTATAAAATTATATTTTATTTTATTTTATTCTCCATGTTATTTATACCAATCTTTATATTAATGTTAAAAATATTTAAAAATATTATTATATTCATTACAAAGTAAAAGATAAAAACTCAAATACATAAACTTAATAAATATTTTTATAAAAACTGATTGTTTTATGCATATTAATATCTTAACAAAAAAAAATTGAATTTTTTTAAAAAATATTCAATTCAAGTGAAATTAACATTTTAAAAATTTTAATCAAAATATGGGACAAGATCTCAACATATAATTAAAATAACTTTTAAATATATATTCATTTAAAATATGTGACATGATCTTAAAGTTTTTTTTATAAATTATATAATTTTATTGCTAATTATATACATGTATTTTAAATTTTATATTAATATCAAATTATTGAATAAATTTTAGTTAAATCATCCCGTGAGTATCATGAGAATTCAACTAGTTTAACTAATTTCTAAGTTCTAACGTATGTTCAAGAAAAATTGTTTCTTAATTATTTGTTGTTTTTAGAGAGACTATATTTGATAAAATTTGAACAGCAACAGATTGAAAAGTACCGATCTTAAAATACCAATGCCAATGAATGTGCAATCATTAATTCCTAGAAGACCCAAGTGTACTCTTCAAAACATCAATAATCAACCTCTTTAAATAGTCAAGTTGACCGCGACCTGGTCAGCAATGTTTGTGTGCCTTGGCAATGGATGATACAGAAAAGGGAAAAGAATACAACAAAAGCATAATTTTAATGATAGTGTCGTCTCCAATTCAGCATGTTAATACCGAGATATAAATACAATTTAATGATAGGGAGAAAGTACGACAAATATTTCGGGACGTCTGAAATGAAATACTGGATAAAAATAAGGGGGCGGAGGGTGTATGAGACACATGAATCGAAATAAAAAAAATGAGACATGATCGAATCGAAATCATCAAAAGCGAATAATTTGCGCATGGTTTGGCTGGTTAAGGCCTCAACACTTGTGCATGAGGTCTCTGGTTCGAACCCTCGGGACAACGATTTGTCCCTTTTAACCAGTTTTCACCCGCTTACGGTTGCTCTAATCCAGTCCAAGTAGTACTTGGGTTACCCTAATTCTTATCAAATCAAAATCGAAAAATTCAGAGCTACATATAGCTGCTACTCCTTTCCTCTTATTTTGTTTGTCCAATTTCTATTTTAATTGTCTCAAAATATTTGTCTA
Organism: Fallopia convolvulus; assembly: GCA_964016875.1. NCBI lineage: Eukaryota > Viridiplantae > Streptophyta > Magnoliopsida > Caryophyllales > Polygonaceae > Fallopia > Fallopia convolvulus. The sequence continues at coordinate 36,921,022 of OZ024735.1, read as the reverse complement.
ATCTTTTTTATTTCCTTTTATATTAAACTTTTCTTATAATATAACTCGTATTTAATCTCAACTTTTATCCACATCATCCAATAAAAAATTTACCTCAATTAACTTTTTAGTCATTTCTTTTTTCTTTCTCTTATTTCTCCCGATCAACATCATATCTTCAATCCTCTTTCTATTGCTTACCTTTTTAAATTAGTATGGTTTTGGTTAAATTCTATGTCGCAAATTAGTATGGTTTCGGTTAAATTTCGGTTCGTTTTGAATTTTTCAAAGAATATAACCAACCTTCTATCTATCTAAAACCGACAAAAATCGAAACCGAACCAAACTAATTCGGTTGAGTTTTCGGTTCACCTTAAATGAAATTTCGGTTATCGGTTCGGTTCATTTTTGCCGGTTTGGTTCGGTTTTGAACCGATGCTCAACCCTAAACGTGGGGTGTGTTAGTGTGTACGATTGTTTGTGTGTATATGCATGTTGGACCTAGTCGATCTAGTGGGGTTCAATTCTAAAATCAATTAACAAAATGAGTTTTTATGAATTTATATAGTGATTTTGTTTAGTCCAATTTTTAAATGTTGGAATGCATATTCTCAATACGCTCTCGCAACTGTAACTGGTCTATCTCGGTTAACACTTGAAAAATGGGTTTAAGACCAGACTTGCTCTGATATCATTTAAAAATAAATATGAATTCCCCTTAAATTAAAAAATTAAATTGTATTAAATTATATTAAATAATTTATTTAATACATTAAATAGGGTAAATTACATAAAACCATCCTTAAACTATCTTATTTTTCTAAAAACCAGATAAATTTCAGTAACTTGTATAAATAAAAGTCTTTCATTTAACCATCTACAACCTAACATTGTCAACTCACCGTTAACTAATTAAAAGAAAATACATAATTCCTTTATTCCTCTTTCTTTTTCTAAAAAGAAATAAATGTTCTTTTCTTTAGAAATAGAAAAAATTGTTACAAATAACATAGTTTTATCATCTGATGAAATGCCGATTTATTGCAACAAAGTAAAAGTACTTAATTGTAGGTTGTTGGCATATAGCATGTTATTTCTAACATTTTGATTCAATCTATGTATATATATAAAAGACGCAAGGAATAAGGCCACCACGTTGCGCCATCTAGGATTTTCCTACGTGTCGTTCCCACGTTAAGCCACCTAGGATTTTGCCACGTAGGATTTTTTATTTTGGAAATTTATATATGTTGATATTATTGTAGGATAATATAGAAATAGGATAAAATAATCTAGAAAAAGATTCTATCTATAATAAAGATGTTATCTATTTAGACCTGTACAAAGTCGGGTTCGGGCCGGATCCGGGTCGGGCTTTGAACAAAAATTATGCCCATTTATCCGAGCGGGTTCGGGTCAAGCGGGTGATTCGGGCCGGCATGGATGTCCAAGCCCGCCCGGACATCCGGACACGGGTAGCCCGTCGGGACCCGTATATAAATTTTTAAATAATTATTTTTTCATGTCCATTAAAAAACTAGAAAATCCTAGTATTATAATTACACTATCTAACATTACTTAAAATTAAGATCGTATTTATGCTAGCTTTTTAGGTGACAAGGTGAAGGAACTATAATAATTAACTCTCTTTTGTGCTAATTCTACAATCAATAGCCTCAAGATATTTTTCGCAGACATATCTTTATTTATAAATATATATATTTATTTTAAATATTTAATATATTCGGGTATTCGGGCGGGTTATCCGGGATATTCGGTCAAAAATATTGTCCGTGTCCCGCCCATGAATTCGGGCGGGCGGGCTTATTTACCCTTTCGGGTTAGAATTCTTGTCCAAGTCCGCCCATTTTTCCGGGCAGGCGGTACGGGTTGGGCGGGTTAGTCCGACTTTGTTCAGGTCTATATCTATTATATATTAGGAATTAGGAGTAGAATATTAGATATTATATATTAAGATAGATATATTAATTTAGTTTTTACAATTAAATTTCTATCTATTTATATGAAAAAAAATTAAATTCGAATTTTATCTTAAATATAATTTATATAAAAAATAGAACTTTCAATCTAGATAATTACTTGCCTAAATTGACTTTTGATATTAAAAAATATGTTATTTTTTCCTTAATTTTCTTTTTGATTTATTTATGTAAAAATAAATGATTTCTTATCATTAAAAAAAATTCATTATTTATTTATATTTTTACATCGTTTCTTATTAAGTATATTTTTTATTTTTATTCAAATATTTTTAAGAATTGAATTTGATAAAAAAAAATTACAAGAATTTAGATTATTTTTATTGTTTTTAATTTTTTGTAAAAGATTTTTAAAAATTAAATGATTCTAATTCAAATAATTTTTATTTATATTTTTGCATAAATAAATTATCATTAAGCGATCAAAATTATAGTAGACTCACCTTAATAATTTTGGTCCTGTTTCACATAACACCAATTGTAAAATTTTATATAATTTTTTTAATAAATAAGTTTTTTTATATTAAATTAAAATTATATTCATTAAATAAATTAAGTATTAATTTCATATAGTCGTGCATGGCACGACGGGTATAACTAGTTAGTAATATCACTATATTATATGACCAAGTCAGTTGCATTTTCCCATTTTTTAATTAGTACGGGTTTCAATGTTTAAATTGATTTTTTTAATTAGGACATCAAAATGATTAATTAACAAAAATAGCTAGTTTGCTCCAATGCTAGTGAATTTAATAAACGTAACCGTGGTGCTACAATCGTACGTAGAATGATAAAGGCAAGAATGTCTTTTCCTTTAATTAGTTAACGGTGGTTAACAATGTTAAGTTTTGGGTGGTTAAATGAAAGACTTTTCTTTATACGGGAGGTTGACTGAAATTTAGCTTTTTAAGGGTGGTTTTTTGAAAAATGAGATAATTTAAGGGTGGTTTCGTGTAATTCACTCTATTAAGTATTGAGATTCAAATAGTGGGCTAGACGAACCATGAAAAAGACCCCGACTGAATCCACCAGCCACAGTGGATTTTTTGCCCCATGATTTGACAATGTGTCAGCCATAGAACCGGCCCTGCAGACCGGTTCTATGAGAACATCCCATTACCACAATTCCTTTTAATAATATTACTTTTAATAATATGTAGTTAAATTAAATTATTTTAATAATATTTCTTATATACGAATAAATTAGTTTACTTTAAATATTTTGTATAGTTAATATGTAATTTAATATAGATGAAAACCTAAAATGTTATATAATGGTTAAACAAACAAAGTCAAGACAAGTTGATTGATTACGGAAATACATCGAAACAAAAACTAAAAGCACACATTGAAAGAAATCTAAGAAAAAACTACGGTCTTGTCTCGAATATCCGTGTGGATAACTCCCACCAAAATGCATTCTCTGATGGTGAGGTTGAGGATCTTGACTTGAGCCTTCGTCGAGTGGATAGAAACGACTATGATAACTGCTGTGACGGTGAGGCTCGGGAGAAGGTTGCCATGGTGGGGGAACTTGCCTAGGAGGGGGCACTTGAGGATGAGGTGGAATAGGAGTTTGTGTCAAAGCATCATAAATCTGTGTCCACATTGGCCTCAATTCGGGATACCGATCCAAGACATGCATATTATCCGTTATGTAACATTTCACGTAGTTGTGGGCCTATATATTATTTAAACCATATAAGATTTATAAGATTAGATAATAAATAATGTACAATCAAATAAATATAGCAAATCATTTAAGTTATAAGGAAATTACAAAATTTAATTACGTACCACAATGATGCTATTGCCTACTTGAGGCATCGAGGTTCTTTGGTATGGATTGAATCGGTTTGTAGGAGACGATCTAAGCACCTTCGTGTGAGAGCGTGGCTCGAACCAATCCATATATCCGGGAGCCACATCCCATCCATGAGTAGCGCGAGGCAAGTCTAAAATAGAACTTTCTATGTGTTCGTCACGAACCGCCCAATTGCAATAAACATTATTGTATTCAATCTTGTATTTTTTTAGGCTTTGGCCCCCTTTTAGCGGTCTTTGGTGGGATGGGATTCGGAGGAATGTGTTGTACAAATCCATACTTTCGGGTGCACCTCCAAGGCATGTACGTTTCTTGGACGTTGTGATATTGGATCACTCCATGGTATAAGGAGGAACGATATGCTTGATGGAAATCAGGCGATTCATGAAATGGCATCCAAACTACCTATACATGAAATTGTGAGCCGTAAATAATGTAAAAAGTGAATAAATAACAAAAAATTTCAAAAAAAGTTGTTAATACCCGGCCAACTGTGTACCGATCCAACACTTCACGAAAATGTTGCAGTCTACTCTTTTCATCAGTCGGCAATCTTCGATCTGCACCTCGGCGCACTCCTTGGACCCTTGAAGCAAATATATGATTTGTTTGGCGAATTACGTCTGCATTCATTTGGCCTCTAAACTCCGAAAAATACCACCATATCCAGTTCTAAAATAGAAATTAAATATTATTAGGCCATGGGTAATTATGAAAAGGAATTAATCGTGGGGTATTGAATACTTACATACAGTAGAATGAGACAACCGACAACACCCTTTGTTTCGGCTCGAGTTGCCTTCCCCCTTTGGTTGTACAATTGTGCAAGAGTCCACACACCCCATGCATAACTCGACATTTCATTCCATCTGAGGGCCATAGCAACCAAATGGTAGTTGACTCTTGTGGTTGTCTTGTCTGTCAGGAGGCTCAAGGCTATCAAAAGGCCCAAAATTGTGGCAGAGATGTTTTCGGGTTGTATTGCATCGAAGTTGCCCTCTGACAACCAATTTACCATTGTACTTCAATTTATCCCTCCCTTCTCTATTTGCTTTGTCTTGAAGTCTAACCAATCTTGACCGTACGATAGAGAGAAATAATCCACAACAATATTCTTATCATATGTAGGGAGAATCTCATTACCTTCAATGGAGATCCCTAAAATGAATTTGACATCATGGAGGGTGGTTGTCATTTCACCCCAATGGAGATCCCTAAAATGAATTTGCACATTTGACCGTCAACTTCCATGTTTCATTTGGTTGAAGGAGCCCGTGCAACTCAAATGGGCATTTGCACTTCTTTGACACATATTTTCGATATGTTTTTCTAGGTTTTCCTGGAATCAACTTCTTTTTTTACTTGTATACACCCGCATTCTCGCAAGCTAATATAACCTTTTTGGGCCATGAATTTTTTATGCTCAAGACCATTTCCAATAACTTTCCGACAGTACGCGCCCATTCCAACATAGATTCACGATTATTCCACTCTTCATCACACACGAAAAATCGAGTGTAATCATCCTTATCCTATGACATTTAATAAAATTTAAACACATTTTCGTAAATTAAAGAATAAATATATCTATAAACTAATATTAATGAACATTAGGAAAATATTAAAAAATAAATATATATCTTATTATAATAACAATATATCAAGCAAACTATTAATGAACATTTTACTAATATTATGAACTATGACAATATATCAAGTAAACTATTTTAACTAACATAATCATCTAATCTTAATTTTAAGAATATATAATAACTTAAATTCTACAATAAATCTATATAAAACTCATTATAGTAACAACTCACTAATATTAATCTTAAGTACATTTTACTAATATTATGAACTATGACAATATATCAAGTAAACTATTTTAATTAACATAATCATCTAATCTTAATTTTAAGAATATATAATAACTTAAATTCTACAATAAATCTATATAAAACTCATTATAGTAACAACTCACTAATATTAATCTTAACTACATTTTACTAATATTATGAACTATGACAATGTACAAAGTCAACTATTTTAACTAACATAATTATCTAATCTTAATTTTAAAAAAATTATCATAACTTAAATTCTACAATAAATCTATATAAAACTCATTATAGTAACAACTCATTAATATTAATCTTAAGTATATTTTACTAATGTTATGAACTATGACAATATATCAAAGTCAACTCTTTTAACTAACATAATTATCTAATATTAATTTTAAGAATATTGTAATAAATTAAATCCTACAATAAATCTATACAAAACTCATTATAGTACAAACTCACTAATATTAATCTTAAGTACATTTTACTAATATTATGAACTATGATAATATATCAAAGTCAACTCTTTTAACTAACATAGTTATCTAATATTAATTTTAAGAATATTATAATAAACTAAATTCCACAATAAATCTATAAACTAATACTAACGACGAATAATAGATAATTATAAAAATGACAATATAACATGTCAACTATTTTAACTTGCTAATATTAATCTTAATTACATTTAAATAATATTAAGGATATTTATGTACATATCTCTTCCGTAGATGCATAATGAGGGTATGCTTGATCCGGAGTAAAACACGGGAAACTTTGATTCGATGGATAAGTCGTGTGACCTTGCTCCGACGGATAAAAAGGATAGCATCGCTCCGATTGGTGAGGATGCTCCGGTGGTAGAAAGAAGTTTGGATTTTGAAAAAGATTACTTCCCAACAAATTTGAGAAATAACTATGATTTTCACCCGGATTTGGGATTTCATTTTGAGGAAGCGCGGGTGGTGGAAGATAATATTGCTCGTTTGGATTTTGAAAAGGAGTAATGTCCAACAAATTTGAGAAATTCATTGGAGCATTATTCCAATCCGGATTTGGGACTTCATTTTGAGATTCTTCGGATGGTTGAAGATTATTGAAAATATTAGAGAACCAAGACATGTTGAGACAATTATAAGAAGAAAATGAAGGAGGAATGAAGGTAAAAGTGAGATGTGAATGAGTTTATATAGGCAAAAAAATTACTATTCCGAAATTTACTATCCCAAAATTTACTCTTTCGGATTGCCAACTTGGCAATCCGCGTTTTTTCTCCCTCGGATTGCCAACGTGGCAATCCAGGGCAATTTATTGTGCGGTGCAGATCCGACTTCCCTGTAGAACCGGTCTGCATCCTGACACACGTCACATTCGCGGGGCGAAAAATACTGAGCCCGGGGATAAAGCAACAGCCATGAACGGGGGTAGAAGAATATTATACTCCGTACAAATTAAATGATGGAGAGGAGGCCAGGTGAGGAGGGGCATATTTGGGATTTATGAGAAAATGCTCAATTTTGGGTCAAGGTAATCCTCGTTGCAAACAGCATACCCACCGACGCTTCTCTTGATTGGATGGATGTTCACCATGCAACACAAAAAATTGATTTGCCTTTCTATTTCTATTACTAATAACTGAAGCCGTAGCCATTTCTGCCACCACATTGCGCCACATCACCCCTTTATTAAAATAATAATTTAAATAGTTAATTATGCAAAAAAAGTTATCTCCAAGTAAACATAAAGATAAAATAATATTTACAAAAATTTATCCCCAAATAGACATAAAAATAAAATAATATTAGTAGATTTGAGCAATATAGATAAAAAAAAGGACATTATATTTATTATATTTGTAAAAGATAAGAAAAACTATGTACATGTGATCACATATATATCTTAGAAATAAAAATAGTCATATCTATTTATAACTAATTAACTATATATTAAAGTTGTAAATTTTCTAGCCACCACAGTAATTTTGGCCCCACCTTATATTAAAAAAATTATTTATATTTTTTTTCCAATTAAATTCCTTTATATATATTTATGTGGAAAAAATTGATTCAAATTTTAATAAAAAAATATTATAAACAAATTGTTGTACCCGTCTAATAATATTGTACGTAGATTATACTACCTCTATTTTATTAACATATTTTTATTCCTTTGTTCAATTATTTTGTTCCTTTAAATAATATATCGTTTTTATTATTTATATTATTTGTATTTATATTCCTTTATATATATTACAATTTTTATAGTCACCCTATTTTTTATAATTATTTTTCTAATTAATTATATATTATATAATTCAACCACCTTATGGAATTTTCAATTTTATGCACTCACCTTATTTAATAATTTTTTTAATCAATTTACTTTGACATTAGATAAATTTTTATCTCTACCCATTGTTTTTATCTTTGTTCATGTTCATTATATTATAATATTTAATTATCTTCTATTCATATAGTAATATAGTATAGATAAAATATATTTTATAATATTTTATATATTTTTTTCAATTTACTATGAGTTTTGGATAAATTTTTATCTCTACCCATTATTTTTATCTTTGTTCATGTTCATGTAATATTTAGTTATCTTCTATCCATACAATATAGATAAAATATACTAATCTATCTATAACTATATATTAAATCCAAACCTTTTCGAGCCACCACATTAAATCTGGCTCCAACAAATGTTTAATAAAATTAATTTTTATTTTTCAATTAAATTCATTTTTATACATTTCTATGAAAATGTATTTAAATTCGAATTTTTAAAAAAATAATGAAAATTGTTTTATCTTTTGAAGTCACCACATTGAATTTGGTACCACCTTATATTTAAAAATAATAATTTTTTATTTATATTTTCAATTAAACTCCTTTCTTTCTATTTATATTAAAAATTTTTATTTCGAAATTTGAATAAAAATTGCGAAAATTATTTTATCATTATATTTTTATTTATTTATGAAAAATACTTATCTTAAATCAAAATTTGATAAAAAATTATAAAAATTCATGATCTAGATGATTACTTGCCTAAATTGAAATTGGATAAAAAACTTACACTATCTTTTCCTTAATTTTCTTTTTGTCTTATTCATGTAAATATAGAAGATTTTTTATCTTTACAAAAAATCAATCTTTATTCATATTTTTTTTTCATATTTTCTTATTAATTATCTTTTTAAGTTCAATATTAATTTTATGTAAATAAGAATGATAACATTTTAAATTTTCAACCGTAAATATGTTGAGTTTTATATATTTGTTTTCTATCTATAAATATGAAAGTTAAATGCAATATTTTCATTAAATTTTAATGTCTTAGTAACCATATTGTTAGTTACAAAATTGTTTATATTAATATTTTATCCATAATTATTACAACCTTTTTATATAATATGAACCATAAAAATTAAAAATTGTTGATCACTTAATCTTAAATTGGTTAATCACTATCCATATATATGACACATAAAAAATAATAACTTAATCTATTAGAGTAAAATAGATAATTTTTTATCAATAAATGTGGTAAAATATAAAAAAAAAATTTAATTTTTCTATTTGTAAATATATTTTTAATTATAAATTTTTAATATTAAGTTCTTATCCATAAGTATGGCAAATATAAAATAGTAATTTAATATCCCAAATACCTTTTTTAATTTAATACCCCATATAAATTAATTTTACTATCTCTAAATGAAATAGATAACTCTTATATCCATGAGTATGAAATACGGACGATATTTTAAATTGCGAATTTTCAATATTAAATTTTCTTATTATTTTATATTAACTTTCAATTGAAAAGAATAATAAGTTTTTTAATTAGTATGAGACATATTTTTAATCATGTATTTATATATTAATTTTCAGGTTTTTTATATTATTTTTTTTATTATTTATAAGTATGATAACAACTTTAATTAATATTGACCATGTTTTCATAATAATTTTAGATTTTTCAATATTAATTTACTACAAATAAGAATGATAACTTTTAGATTTTCCATCTATAATTATTTTGTATTTTATATATTAATTTTTTATCTATAAATATGATAGTTAAATGCAATATTGTCATCAAAATTTTAAATTAATTTGGACCATGTTTTTAATTGTAGATTTTAAATTTTCTTATATTAATTTTTTGTTCAGAAGTATGATAACTTTTTAAATTTTCTATCCATAAACATGTTGATTTTTTATACTAATTTTCTATTAGTAAGTATGACAATTTTTAATTAATTCGGTATGGATATGTTGTGTCTTACAATATATTAAATTTCTATTCATAAGTATGTTAATTTTTAATATTACAGATACGTACATAAATAAATAAATATTATTGATCCTTTACTATTAAACTGATTAGTCGGGTCATTTCAATTAAGTTTAGGTTCAGTGATTTCGGATTCGTGTTGAGTACGAGTTCATGTTGTTAAAATTTATGGATTGATTGAGTCAATTCATTGCGCTTTTTGCGCGTGTTCGAGTACTAAACCCTACGAATAAAATTTACAGATAAATTGATTCAATTGCTACATAAATATTAAAAACGATATTTTAAAAAATAAGATATTATTGGTATACATTTTGCGTATCCCTTAATAAATATGTAAAAAATTATTAGTCCCTTAATGTTAAACCAATTAATCGAGTAGATTCAGTCGAGTTCGGGTTCGAGTTTAGTTTTGCTTCATGCCATTAAAATTTACCGATAAATTGAGTCAATTAGTTGTGGTTTTTGTGCAGGTTTGAGTCATCCTAACAGATCGAGAGCGTCTACTTTTAATGATTATCAAAATAGCATTAATAATATCGTGATATTAAAACAATATTATTTTTACTATTTAAATTATAATACTTATATCATATGTAAATTAATATATTAGTACTTTTTATTTGAAAAAGCCCCGGGCAAGTCCCGGGTCATCAACTAGTATACTTCTATTTAGACAAAACAAGTAGAAAAAAAATAACTCAGTTACTACTACCAATAGAAATTTCATTTTCTCATCCAAGAGGGGTTGTAGTGGTGAATGAATCTATCATACAAGCATAAATTACCCTAGTGCATTTGTAAAAAAAAAAAAACTTCCCTTGCCTCGTTAAAAAATGTGGTGAAGTGAATTGCCATGGGTTTCCATATCCATTTAGTCAAAAAAAAAAAAAAAAAAGGTTCGGAAATCGCCATTTGGACAAAGATAATTTTATGTAAATATGTTGTTTCCATAGAAGTTTACACGTCCATTTCTAAAAGAGAATAATATTATACCTCACAAAAAAAAGAGAATAATATTATAAACTACAGATTTGACCATTATTAAATAATGCTCTACCAACCAAGTAAGTGATAAAGTCGCTACTATTCTAATTGAGTCTTCATATTGATCGATGTGGACTTGCTTAGAAATATAATACTCTTCTTCTTATAAATAAGAACATGTTTGAACTCTTACCGATAAATATTTTCCACCTCAAATCTTGGAATTTTACACCTAAGATGCAACATATAGACTGAAATGTATCTCTATACGATATAAACCCAATGAACCAAAACTAATGTAAATTAAACTTGTTAAATGTCTACTTCACTTGATAACTCAATACACTATTTTCAGCTATCATATTACTTCATACTAAATGATAATTAAAAACCATAATATGAATTGGAACTTAAATTCATATACCCCCAGTGCACAAGTTTAACATGCATTTCATGTGATATTTTGATATGATTATATGAATTGGAACTTTGGCATGATGCCATAATGGGCCAGAGCCCAGTACCGAAGCCAAACCCCAGTCCGGCCCAAGACTAGACCGGATGAACACATGTTCAATACTCCATTGAAAACCCCTTCACTGAAAGAAGATTGCATAACTTTTACTTGTACTAAAAAAAGTGTGAAATGCATCATGACAAACTGGTACAGACCGAAGAAGAATTCATATAATATTAATACCAGAATATAATAGTCCACAAGGCGTCATATATCTGGCTAACTGAATTCCACAGGAGTTTCAAATTGTGACTATCCACAGCAAACTAAATCTGCAATTAGTTAAGCTCCAGAACCAAAAAGGGGCCATATTTCCTTCCCAGCACCTTCCCACCACTCCTCTACATGGAAGCAACAATAGCTAGACAAAATATAATATCACTCCAGAAAATGTTTTAGAGAGCTATACCCAAATTCCTCAAAATATTCTCTTCACTGTGAATCTAATAGTTAGTTGTTACGCGGTTGCTGAAACTCGATGTGTCTTGGTGATAATGTCCACCACGGTGGTTAATGCGAGCACCTCTTCTATTGCTCATACTGTCACATTTCTGGTATTCACCATTGTAGTGGTTCAGGAATCCTTCTCTACCATATCCTCTGCCTCTTCCATAGCTTTCAATTGGACCTCTCACACCCTCGCTCCTGAATCCGCCTCTTCCCTCAGGGAACCGTCCACGGCTACTCACTGAAACAAGCAATCAGAAACATAATCTCAAGAGGCATGCCATTAAGCACTAACAAGTCAAGTTGTATATGGCTAAGATTACAAACTGAAAAGGCCACAATGAGTACCTCTAGGGTTAGGAGACCTCTTTTCCTCAATGCCAACTCGGCGCCCACCCATCACAACACAAACAGCCTGAAAAACAAGAAATCAGACCTCAGAGACTGTGAGATATATCTTGGTATAGAATCACAAAGGGGTTATTGTGCAACCTCAGTCGCATTTTGGGCAGCCTCAGGCACTTCAAACTCTACAAACGCATAACCGAATGGTCCATATACCTGTTTCACAGCAAGATCTCATTAGCAGGGCAAAAAAATCAAAGCCAAGAGTACAAGTCAGGTAATCATAATTCATAACTACCTTGTTATGTCTGACTTGGATACCATCAGTCTTAATGGGACCAAATTTCTTGAAAGTGTCCTCTATCATAGCATATGTAACATTTATCGGCAGATTCCTGATATAGATGGAGAAGCCTTCACCTATTGACGCACAAAAAATATAACAACAGGCTCAGCAAACATCACTAAGGAATAAAAGCGAGAGGAATGTTACATGTAAATAAGAAGTCACAATATCCATAACAATAGAAAATCAGATAATCAAAAACCTTCTTCCAATTGGTTGTTGCCATCCTCATTCACTTTTGAATTGAAATTTGTTTTTTCAGCAGCAGAGGCAGTTGGGGTTATAGTGCTGACTTCTTGGTGTTGATTCTTAGAGGTAGGCTTCAAAGAAGAAGAAGAAGCGGGCGTTGGTGCAATGCTTTCGCTAGCAACTTTCAACTACATTAATCAAGAATATAATGTTAGCTTTGTTGGGCAGGATATATGAATAGAAGAATCCAACTTGCTCAGCAATATAGCTCATAGTAATTGGAAAGTTAGTCAACAATATTAGAATTAATGACATGGCCATAGTAGTACTAAATGGCCACAAATCATAATGAGCTTTGTAAGGTCACCACTTACTATAGAAGCATAGGTCTTCGTCGGTGCCTCCTTAATCTTGGTGTCAGATGCTACCAAATCCTCTGATTCAACTGAAATTTCATTCTTAATCTCAGGCTCTGGTTCTTCCTGTCCAACAACCGAATCTTCCCCATCCACTGAGAGACCATACACTTCCCCTCCATTAACCTCCTCTGGCAAATCAACTATCTTATTAAGATGCACTGAAGATGCTTCTGCAAATATGAAGCACTATTTAATCAAACAAAGAAATGCAAAGAAAATTAAGCTTGAGCCTGCTACATGGATAAGACCAGAACAAGTCTTGTTACCCTGATCCGAGACATTCAGTGCTGCTACATCATTAGCAACATTCTTGTACTCTTGTTGTTGTGAACGCCCCTCTTCCTCATATCTGACAAGGTCATTGAGGACAAAGTAGCCCTCCTCTTGAGGAGCCAAAAAGAATGTCTGGGTAAACCTAAAATGTCTGCCATCCTCTTTTACCTTGTGTCCAGTCACGAGAACAACAACTCCCTCATTATAAGACCATTGCGCATCAACTGAGGTGATTTCTGCTTTTAACGTTCCATAAGACTGTATTTTTGCATTGATTGCCTGGATCCATTGTGTAAATGATTCAGTCTCACACCAAAAGAAATAAATAAATGCCATAACAACATGAACGACCTTAACACAAACTCTCCATTTTATATGCTATAAAATGCCCATTTTCCCAAACTTATATTTCCTCTTGAGTGTAAGAGAAAGTGTCCCCTTAATTATCAGAACGCATTAACATTTTTACAAGGTTCTTAGCCCGAAAACAATACAGCTAGAGCTTCAACCTCCTCAAAACACCTCCTATGCATATATCTGTACGATTCCAAGTGTTAAAACGTAACGCAAAAAATGTGTCTTTGTACAAGATAAAACTAGCGTCAAATGGGATGGACCACCAAACAATAGACACTTCCTATTCATATATATATAACATAACAACAGACGATCAAGCAAAAATACAGGCACAATCTATCTATATAGTTACTGTAAAGATAAAATTTGAAGGTTGAAAATATTACATCCATGCCAGTGGTCAAGCTCATAATCCCGCTATCCTCAGGACGACCCAGTTTACTCACGTCCTTGTAGAACCGATAAGCAATCGCAGGGTTCTGATGCAGAATTGTATAATACTGATCGGCGAACGCTTGGCCAATCTAAGCACCCAACCAAAAATCAAACGGAAAATAAGCAAAAGAAAACAGAGCAAAAAGTTGAACGAAAATTTTAGACGACGAGAAACACAAGGAAGAAGATATACCTCTTGAGCAGAAAACTTCTCTTGCTGAGCCGGAGCTGACATCTTGCTCTAAAAACGCAATGTAAACCACTAATTAGACGAAAGCTCATAGCTTGCACACTTGTATGGAAAATTCCAAACGGAAGCAAAACGAAATTTCGGCAACATTTGGAGGAATCATATGAGCTATGTACGGGTACCTGATGATGTTTGAGGTTTTGAGATGAGATCGTCCAAGTGAGAAATGACAGGATGCTCAGACTTCTTTCTCCGGCGCAATGAGGCGGATGACAGGTGACGGTAGCAGCGGTGCTGAATCCGCCGGTGAGTGGTGGTGATCCAGCGGAGAGAGCAAGCGAGGGGTCACAGGGGGAAGAGAGAGGGGTTTATGGTTTTTATGCGGGTTTTCAAGGGGAGTTATCGCATGTGACCGGGTGCAGGGTTTGTAACGGTGCTCTTTCCTCCAACAATGAACACACGGATATACCAAAATTTCTCTTGCACGTTTAAGAGATAATACAATTAGTAATTTAGCATGCATAAATCAATGTAACAACATATAATTAAATTATTTATGTTATATTTGTTTAGGTTACCAATATATGTATCATAAATTAAAATCATAAAAAATTAAGAAATCCTGTAAAAATGTTTTCAATAATCCTAAATAATACTATATTTAAACATTTTTTTTTTCATTTTATGGTTTTTAATGTATCACCACCGGCACCAATCTATCTATCACTATATATTAAAGTTGTACCTTTTCGAGCCACCGGAACGATTCTGACCCCACCTCATATTTAAAAAATTAATTTTATTTCTATTATTATAACTTCTTTCTATGAAATTATTTTTAATCTATTAACTTTATCTCTAACATCACACAAATATCTATTTATTATAACAAAATCTTTTGAAAACTTCCTTATACAAGTATTTAAAATTAAAGATAAAATATTTAAAATATATTAAAATAAATATAAATCGTTTATCATATATCTTTTAACGAATTTATTTATAGATATATATAGAGGTTGATTCGGGTGAATATAGGGCTTATCATAAAAACTGAAAATGAATTTGGACCATTGGATGGAGAAGATAGAAGGCTAAGATTAGACCGGCCAAAAAAATGAAATAACAAACACGTGCATCTGGAAAATCATTTACGGTGGCATTTTTGTAATTATGGCCATGTTTATGGCATTATTGTCATTGTACATGCAAAACAAAACCCTCGCTACCATTTGTCTTCTTCTTTCCAATGTTTGACTCTTCTGCATCCTCCATGAAAGAAAACCAAATTCACAAGCAAAAACATCATTGAAAGTTCAAATTCGTGGGCAATGGAAGACGAGGACAATTGATAATCAACAAAGTTTCACAAGAAGGTAAGAAACAAACTCTCTATTTCAATTTTAGGATTCATACAAATTTTTAGGGTTCATTGAATCGATTTTGGATATGAGTTTACAATTGAATTGTTTGAATATGAGTTTTTATTTTGGATCTAAGTTTTGATAAATATTGATTCTATTTTGGGGGTTATAATTTTTTTTTTGATGTTGAATGGCAAATCATACATGTTAAGTCTCAAATTCAGTTAGAAACTAAAGTAATAGTTAGTTGGCTTGCAATTTTTGAGTTCTCTGGCATTGAGAAGATGAAGAATGGTTTTCAATTAAAGTATTTGTTTGTTTAAAATAAGAGATTCGTCATTTGTAGTGATTGCACTATTTTATATAAGTTCATGTATTTTATCTATGTGTTCATGCATGGTAACTATAAGGTTCACGTTTTATTATGTGAAAGATTTTGCAAGGGCATATATTTATGTTGAGCATGTGAACAAAGAAGGTTGGTTGAATAAGATTTGGAGTGATGTAATTATATAGATTCATGTATTTTATCTATATGTTCATGAATGGAAACTATAAGGTTCACGTTTTAGTATGTGAAGGATTTTGCAAGGGCATTGAGTTATGTTGAGCATGCGAACAAAGAAAGTTGGTTGAATAAGATTTGGAGTGATGTAATTATATAGATTCATGTGTTTTATCTATTTGTTCATGAATAGAAACTATAAGGTTCACGTTTTATTATGTGCGAGATTTTGCAAGGGCGTTGAGTTATGTCGAGCATGTGAACAAAGAAGGTTGGTTGAATAAGATTTGGAGTGGTGTAATTATGTAGATTCTTTTCGCAGTTTGCTTCATGTGGTGTTAATTTTGATGCAAAGATAGTTGTTGTTAAACTCTTTTATGTGATATTTTAACTCTTGTTTGCACCTCATCTATGTACATTTTATTTATTCAAATTTTTAATTGATTTGTCATAGCCTATTAGCTCAAATGGTAGAGCAATGTGTTGATATACATGGATGTGGGTTCAAATCCCTCATAGGCTACATAGTGTGCTTATGATATCTGAATTCAAAGTCGATTTTCCTTGTACCATGTTCAAGTTTACATATATTACCTTAACATTCACTTATTGACTTTGTATGTTAACATATTGATTATGTATGGTCACATAATCACATATTTTTTGAACAAGGTCCTTATATTTTTTGAAGTCATCTACTAGGATTCGAGTCTTTATCTGCAATTTCTCAACCTTGAAATTATTGGTAGCCTCCCTTGCTATAGTAGTTGTAGGTTCACATATTTATTATTTGTGCTCACATATTTAGTATTTGTGTTCAAATATAATATGAGACGAATAATTAGGCCACTAACCATAATGAACTTGAACAAAAGTTGTGCATGTTTATTGTTATGTCCATCATTATAACCTTTCCTATAACAAAGAAGATATTTCAATACAATAGTTTTGCCTTAGGAATGTAGATAGTAAGAACCTAAATATACATAAAAATGTCAACAGAGACATAGCCCTTGAAATTTTGAATGCCTTCATCTAATGTCGTCATCATCATCATTGACCCAGTGAGGCTCCGTTACAACGGAATTTGGTGCCTTCATTTAATGTGCTAAATTAAGAGCATGCTTGATACCATTCGGACATATGGGAACAAAATATGTCATCCCTCCTTGAGAAAAAGAGCTTCATAATACCACTTAAATCCGTAATCTCAATCATCGTGACCATCAACACTACAAGCATGAGAAATTCACCACTCAAATTAATCAATTATAGTTGATGGATGTCCTACAATAAAAGGATTAATGAAGAAAAAATTAGATAAAATTACATACATTTTAATGTAAGGTTCATGCTAAATACATATGAAGTTCACGTAAAATTGTAGTATGTTCACGTAAAATCTAAGTCAAGTCAGGAGCAACTCTCCTCTTTTAGAACTTTTATCGAACATGTGATGTGCATCTCAAAACTCTTGCACTAAAACATCATAGAAACAATTTTCGAAAATAGACAATAAAAAACGATATCAAAGCACTACATACTTGAAAGTTAGGATCAATTCACACTCAAATTGATGCCAATTGAGATTCAAAAGGTGAAATCAAACCCAAAATTAAGTAAAATGAAAAATCAAAATTGAAAGTGAATGAAACCTCATACTTGGAATCGAATCCATAACAAGCCAAAAAATTACTTGAATGCGAGGTTGGAAGTTGAGGAACGGTCGAAAATTAAAAGCTAATCGAAGAGGACGATCGAATGGGAGGTTGGAAGGTAGAACTCCATGGAAGTCTTCCATGTTGCAGGAGTGAGCTATGGATAAGAAAATTAAAACAAGCTAAATGACTTTTTTACCCTTACAGATTAAAATTTAAAAGAACACGCGTGTAAATCGTAGCCATCCATGATATGTGATCAAACAGATGGGAATGAATTTCACTTTTCACAATAAGAACGATTTTTATATGATTCACTACCTATATATATTGATTTTCTTTTATAATAAAAAATTAATCATAAATATTTATAATGTTTAAAATTAATAAAAATAGACAATAAAATATTTATAGGTATTTAAAATATTTGATTATCTCTACATTTACGTACATAGAATTATGGAAAGTAACAAAATATGAATAATATAATATGCAATCTTACCTAATCTTTACTTTATCGAACCAAAAAATGAGTTTCGTCCCATCTTAAATTAAATTAATTAAAATTTAAATATTTTATATAATTAAATTATCTTTGTCTTTCATATTTTATTAAATATTTTTTTAAGTTAACTATTCTTTTTTAAATTGTTATCTCTTCCATATTTTAATATATATAAATTTTTATTCATATTTTATCTTCTTTTTTTAATTACATATCTAGGAAATATCATCAAGGAAAAAGAGATTTGTAATTATTTTATCTTAATAATATATCTTCATTCTCAACATTAAAATTAACCATTTATATTGATTAAAAAATTATATATTCTACGAACAGTAACATTGTTTTTATTAAAGTTTATATTATATTTTTATTTATTAATATCATATTTATAGTGTCTATATAATACCGAATTATTGTCGTACCTGGTATGATGAGTACAACTAGTTTATACTACTTACGAAGATTGTGTTTTTTGATGATGAAAGAGATTGTAGAAAAGCAGTCGACATCCGATCCATGTATAATGATCATCTAGGCAATGCTTGTTGATTTTTTTCTAAAAATGTGTGTATATCACGTAAAATTGTGACACATGCACTATAAACCCGAATAAACTCCTTAGTAAAATAAGTTCATAAGTTTGTTAAAAAAAAACTAAAAACTAAAATAATGGAACGCTTCAAAATGGGAGAGAGCACTACAAATGACCCCTTTGAATCCAAAGGTACAATCGTCACAAGTTGGAAAGCATTTATTTGCTCAAAATATATGCTTTCATCTCGAGCGAGCTCGAATCGTCCAACATCCGGACGAGAACATGAATGATCCCCCGCGCTACGAAAATCAGGGCATTCTTATCGTCAGCGCTCAATAGTTCTAGCATGGAGTCATCACTGACGCTTTTGAATCCAGAGCAAGAACTAAACATCTCCGATGAAGAGGAACAACGAGGAGCGAGGAGATGGAGTTTGGGAGGACGAGAAGAAGAATGATGAAGAAGACGAACAACGATGGAGAGCTCCGACGGAGAGGAGGTCGGGCTTCGCGATCGTTTCCGTCGCAAGAGAGAGAAGAGTTGAAGGAGGAGAAAGGTCGGGTAAGACAAAAAATGGAGCAAGAAAAAAATAAATAGGGCTTTTATACTTGACAAGACCAAAAATAGGTGACATTGGGAACATGCAGCTAATTAGGGTAGAATTTTTTGCCTTTTGACTAAATTTTTTCTAAATTATAAGAGGAAATTGGTAAAATTTGCGGGACATAATGCAAGCCCTATTAGATGCATTGTTTAAATACGCCAGTATAACAAGTAGAAACAAGAGCAAACCTCTAGTCTAAGAGTAAAATTGAACGACGTTCCTCACTTCCTTTGTTAGGGCTCGAATTGAACTTCGGAAATTTTAATTACCCTTGCGATCGGCATATTTGGACAGAAAAATTGTGCGAAAAAATAAATAAACCAAATCGCATGTGAAGAACATATGTTTAACATGAAGCTTCTGTTACCAATACTCAGTTGATCTAGTGGTAAAGTAGTATTAGACTCCTTAAGTGTTGTTCATGAGATTCGAAGTTTAAATCCCACTGGCGGTATGTATGGAGAAATTGATATTGGGAGGGTCTCCCCCATAATGGGGCCACGAAGTACCCGGTCCGGATGTAGAGCGGTGTCCAACCGATCGAACCGGGCAAGCCAAAAGGCAAGACAAAAAAAAACAGATCGAACCGGGTGAGCCAAAAGGCAAGACAAAAAAACCCGCCTTTTGACACCTTCCTTGACTTGATCTGCATGTGAACATCTCATTTAACTTGCTGCGGGTACGGTACCATCAACGAGCTACAAATCCAAAAGAAAACAATTCGCTCTTTAGAAAACATGAAGCTTCTGTTTACTCGATAATGGAGATGTGGTGATTATTGAGATTAGAGAAAACCATAAAAAGGAAGAATGTAAACGTTTCACGTAAGGAAGAATGTAAACGTTTTAGTGGTATGGCCGCGCGCATTGTATCTCATTAAATATAATTAGATTAAAGAATAAGTTAAATTAAACAAATATAAATTTATATTAATGACTTTTTTTTATAGGAATATAAGATTCATAAGCAATAATTTATTGATTTTATAGGAATATAAAATTAAATAGATGAGCTTAGGGTCGGGTACCCGACCCGTAAATTTCAGGTCGAGTCGGATTACGAGCCATTTGAACAACCCTAATATAAGGGAAACTTTCTTAGAAAGTAATTTCACATGAGTTTAAATTTATAGAAAGTTTGAAAATCATGTTATAGGGTTCCTCATAGTAAGTCCACTTCCTACAATTTGGAGCTAAAGCTTTCTAAAAAGAAGATTGATTTTCTAAATTTTAAACTTTTTTAAATGAACCAAACACATAAAAAAATATTACTTTTTGAGATTATAGTACTTCTTGGAAAGTAGAACACCAACCAAATAAACACTAAACCAGTGTAAGCTTGACCTATAAATTCGGGGTCAGATCACGTCGAGTCATTTAAACAATCCTAATATAAACCAATGTAAACTCCTTAGTAAAATAAGTTGATAAATTTTATACCAAAAAATTAAAAAAGTTAATAATGGAACGCTTGATGTGTGAGCGAGCAATACAAATGGCCTCTATAAGGGTACAATTGTTCAACCAACCCGCACTCAAACCCGACCCGACAGGCCTAAAATCCAATTCCGATCTGAACCCAATTTTACCCGAGATTATAACCTGAACCTGACTGACTCGCAACTCGACTCAATTGCTCTGTAAATGTGAATTTTTATTAAAATATGAAAATATTTTTAATTTTTAAAAGAGTTGTATTTATTTTAATAATTTTAAAATAATTTTATACTCAAAAGCCACTTGAGTACTTAACCATAATTGTGTAACTATAACAATTTTACATATTTTTGGTTAAGGTGTGGGTAGTGGTGGGTTCGGTTCCAAGGAACCGGGGAACCGAACCGGAAAAAAACCGGCGGTTCCAGAACCGGAACCGAACCGGAACCGGTGGAACCGGGGGTCGGTCGGTTCCGGTCCCGGTTCCACGTTCCTTGGAACCGAGAACCGGCGGTTCCGGAACCGGGACCGGAACCGCCGGTTCCATCACTTACAAAAATAAAATATACCGCAAAAATGCGGAACCGCGATCGCGGCTCCAAAACCGCGATCGCAGTTTTGCAATTTCATATTTTTTAAAGGTTCGGAACCGAACCGGAACCGGAACCGCCTCGGAACCGGAACCGGAACCGCCTCGGAAGCGGAACCGGAACCGAACCGAAAAATCATGGGGTTCCCGGTTCCGGAACCGAACCCACCACTAGGTGTGGGCAATATAATAAAATGGCCCTTGGAACACAAAAGTACAATATGAGCAAAAGAAATACAAAAGTATATCATTTGGATCACGCTCAAATACCCAATGCAGTCAATCATGTGAGATTCGGATCAATATTTAGCTACAAACCCATAATGCAATAATAGCAAGTAGCAGAAGCATCATTAGAACTTGGTGGTGTTGATTCCAATTAACTTACAATTGAAGCCTATGCTTCAATATCCCAACTTTCCCTGGATCAAATGTCTCTGATGCCTTGTTCTGTGTGCTGATGACTTAAAGGACTGGAATAACCGAAGAACCATTCAAAAGAAACAAACAAATCCAAAAATCAAGAGTTTTATATTTGACATAACCAAAAACATAAACCAAATCATCTATCAAGTTTTCCCACACCCGTTTACATGTATTTAAAAAGGGTTTTTAAATCCAATACCAATGCATTTAGAAGGGGTTTAGAAGGGATTTTTAAATCCAATACCACAAAACTACAAAAGGGAATCAGTCAATCCACAAAATAGAAGGCAAAGCCTCATTCCTAGAATCAGGGATCCCATTTAATCATTCTTTTGGATGCTACTGCTGAGATGAGAGCGCTGTGGCCACCAATATCAATATGCCCATCCTGAAAAACCAAAAAAATAAAAATGTGAACTCAGAATTCGTAAGGTGTGAAACAGAAGAGAATAACAAGTTCTTGTCAAAATTTTGTAGAAACATACCTCAATGGCTTTTTGGGCATGTTGAGCATTTTCAAAATTTATAAACCCATAGGTTTGTTTCTTCACAACTTTGACAGCATCAATGGGACCGTATTTGCTGAAAGCTTCCAGCAACATTTCCTTTGTAACACCTCGGGGGAGGTGGCTCACATGGATGGGTAGGCCGCCTCTCTGAACTTCTTCCGCAACTGCTATCCTCCTGTTGATTGCCAGTGGTTCAGTAAATGCATTGGAAACTATCACGGCACCTGACTGGGCAACTTCCTCAACATTTGCCTGGGCAACAAATTGTTTAAATTAAATTATCAGCAATCATGCACCAAGCAACTATATTATATTATAATAATAACACTCATATATATATATATATATATATATATATATATATATATATATATATATATATATATATATATATATATGGCTGATTGTCCTTGCACAGTAAAGGTGGTTTGAAGATACAAAGAAAACAGAGAGAAAGTAAGGTAAGTCGATTTTTAATAGCCTAATAATAAAATAAGGTGCATTAATGAAGTGGAAAGATACACTTACTGCATTTGAAAGGTCTGGCAGATCAGAACCCTTTGATTCTGTGGCAGCAACTATCTTGCCCTTAGCAACATCTTCCGTGGTAGCAACTATCTCAGCTGGTTTCTGGCTGTTTTCTTCATTATGAGCAGATGTGCCTTCACCATAAGGCGCGCTCTTTTCAAATATGAAGCCCAAGTTTCCCAGCTCAGTATCTACATCTTCCTCTTGCACTATAGGAGCTCCTTCAGTCCACTCACTAGTATATTCGAAGAAATCATCATTAACAATCATATAGTAGTACGGCGTTTGTTGCGGACGAAGAAGAAAAGATTGCAGAAAGCCTCTTCTGTTTGTTGGGTTCTTTTTGTCAAAGATATCTCCAGTTGCTTGCAAAAGAACATCTCCATCTATGCCATCGGCATACTGTGTGTTAAGACTGTGTAACTGTGCAGACATTCCTTTAAAAGCTTCTATCCTCTGTAGCAATCCCTGAGGAACCCCCATGTCCTGATTGACGAGCTCATGAAGATCATGTGGAGCCCTTTCTAGCTTCCAATAATATTCCTTCACCAAAGCTTTACAATATACCTAGACATCCATAAATGAACAAAACATTACATACAGTGTGGAACCTAGCTATTTATCTGCAAACACAGATCAAGACTCCTATAAATACAACCTCTCGATGTGCAACAGGTGGCTGAAAAAAAAGAAAGAAAAAAAATAGTTATATCTAAACTGTACACATACAAAACTAAGACGTCCAACAAATCAATTGTTGTTTGCATAATGTCAAACACTAATCTACACTTCCCTGCATGTATTGTTCTTAAAGAAGTCATAGGCAACCGCCTAAGCGGTGCCCAGGCGCTACAGGTCCCGACTCAATTTAGGTCTAATCAGACGCCCCCCTCTTGTGTTCTTGGAATTAGGAGAGCGTAACTCGGGAGGGAGAACGATGAGCAGCTGAGCAAGGTTTTACATCTATTTTTTCCTATTTTTATTGGTTGATTGGGCTTATTGGCTTTCAAAATTAGGAAAGAAGCCAATTAATTAATTAGCTAAACTTATAATTAATCACCTAAATCAATTACTAAAACAAAAATTAGCTAAATGCAATGAAAAATTAGCTAAACCATGCAAGGAAAGAAAGAAACAGTGAAGAGAGAAGCTAACCAGCTAAACCGCTGGTTCATTCATGAAATTAGGGATTTCAAACTACAGCTCGTCCAACGAAAATTAAGCAGATAGTCCAACGAAAATTGAAGACAAGGAACAGAGAATGAAGAAGAAGGAAGAAATTATAATATACCATTTGAGTAGAAAACTTTTCTTGCTGAGCTGGAGCCGCCATGGTGCTCTATAAACGCGATGTAAACCACTAATTAGACCAAAAATACTTGTATACAAAATGAGAGGAAAAAATTGAACGAAAGTTTTAAACGACAAGGAACACAAGCAAGAAGATATACTTCTTGAGAAGAAAACTTCTCTTGCTGAGCCGGACCTGACATCTTGCTCTAAAAACGCAAAGGTAAGCCACTAATTAGACGAAAGCTAATAACTTGTACACTTGTATGAAAAATTCCAAACGGAAGCAAAACGAAATTTCGGCAGCATTTGGAGGAATCATATGAGCTATGTACGGTTACCTGATGATGTTGGAGGTTTTGAGATGAGATCGTTCAAGTGAGAAATGACAGGATGCTCAGACTTCTTTCTCCGGCGAAATGAGGCGGTTGACAGGTGACGGTAGCAGCGGTGCTGAATCCGCCGGTGAGTGGGGGTGATCCAGCGGAGAGAGCAAGCGAGGGGCCACAGACTCACAGGGGAAGAGAGAGAGGGGTTTATGGTTGTTATGCCGGTTTCAAGGGGGGTTATCGCATGTGACCGGGTGCAGGGTTTGTAACGGTGCTCTTTCCTCTAACAAACACGGATGTACTAAAAATTTCTATTGCACGTTTAAGAGAAATAGATAATACAATAATTGGTATACTGTAATATGCATAAATTAAATGTTACGACATTTAATTAAACTAGTGTAATTTCTATAAATTTACGAGGTGATTTTAAAAATTATTCTATATATTATGTTGCATGATGTTATAATAAATTAAAAAAATAAAACAAAGTCAATATAAATTTTAAATAATTATTTTATTATTATAATTATTTATGATAATTTAATCATGTTTTTTATCTATAATATTTAAAATAAATTCAAATAAATATATAATTTTAAATAAAGGTTTTAATCAGGTAAAAGACAAAGTCTATGAACATATTTTTTTCTCCTGTTGCAAAGTTCATTACAGTTCGAGTGCTTCTTGCTTTTGCAGCAGCCAAGTCTTGGCCTCTTCATCACTTGGATATCAACAATGCTCTTTTGCATGGTTTTCTTGATGAAGAGGTCTACATGCAACCTCCTTTAGGATATTCTGGTGCTTCTTCAAGAATGGTTTGCAAATTAAAACGTTCTTTATATGGCCTCAAGCAAGCTAATAGGCAGTGGAATGTTGAACTTACCAAGCATCTTTTATCTTTAGGATTTGTTCAATCTAAGCATGATTACTCTCTTTTCATCAAGCAAGAAGAGTCTACCATTACTGCGGTTCTTGCTTATGTTGATGATTTGTTGATCTCTGGTGATAATCCCAAAACTATTACTTCTACCAAAGCCTCTCTTGATGCAGCTTTCACAATAAAGGATTTAGGATTGGCAAGATATTTTCTTGGTATGGAGATATCTCGGTCTTCTAAAGGATTACTTTTGAATCAGAGGAAGTATGTTATAGATTTGCTCACAAATGCCAACATGATGAATTGTAAAAGTTCAGCTTTTCCTATGCAGAGGGGTTTACAGTTGTCACTTGATTCTGGTGAACCAATTTCTGATCCAGAATCTTATAGGCGTCTAGTTGGAAAGTTGTTATATCTTACTCTCTCTCGCCCTGATATTGCTTATACAGTTCAGCAATTAAGTCAATTTTTAGCTTCACCTAGACAGCCTTATATGAATGCAGCCTTATACTTGTTGAGATATCTCAAAGGTTGTAACACCCCTATTTTGCAACACTGAGTATTACCGCCAGTGACCTCGGACTTTACCGTCCAAAGTCACCCAAGGCTTTATAATGATATTAAAACTTATAGAAATGCTGAAATTGACATAAACGTTACATAAATAAATGTATGCTCACGAATGAGACTTAAAGGTAATTAAAGATGAAATTGACCAAAAGCAACCGAGGGGCCAAGTGAGAAATGACAGGATGCTCAGACTTCTTTCTCCGGCGCAATGAGGTGGTTGACAAGTGACGGTGGCAGCGGTGTTGAATCCACCGGTGAGTGGGGGTGATCCAGCGGAGAGAGAAAGCGAGGGGCCACAGACTCAAAGGGGAAGAGAGAGGGGTTTATGGTTTTTATGCGGGTTTCAACGGGAGTTATCGCATGTGACCGGGTGCAGGGTTTGTAACGGTGCTCATTCCTCCAACAATGAACAAACACGATATACCAAAATTTCTATTGCACGTTTAAGAGATAATACAATTAGTAATTTAGTATGCATAAATCAATGTGTTGGTGTACAAAAACTCCGCCTTCAATTCGTCTTTAATACACCAATTAATAATGTAACACCCCCTTCCTACCCTGGAGGTATTACCGCCAGTAACCTCGATTAAGACTAAACCGAAGCTACCCAAGGCTTTAAACTGACTGAACAAACTAAAACAAACATTACAGCGGAATAAAAACAATTGGTCTTATACAAATCTTAACCCAAAAAGAATAAATAAATAGAACAACCTTCTAGTTGAACAAAATCTTCATCCAGTCTTCCTTAAGCTCTTATTTCTGAAACTCAGCTTCACTTTGAAGTAGTTCAACCATGATCTTCACTCAAGTATAACCATTGAAAACCTTTCTTCAACTTCTGGAGCTTCAAACATCTGAATCCGCCTCTTGAATCAACTTCCAAGAAGAACCTGATGTATCGTATACAACGATGGACACCAGCCGACCATATAAAAGAAAAGAAGATGGACGGGTTAGTCTAATGATAGACTAGCAAGCGGAGAAACTAACTTGGTTCTTATGGTTGTAACTAAACATATTGGCATCCAAAATCTGAATAGACTCGGATTATGATCCAACAGTTAGCAGTCTTATAGAGAATAAGAAAGAGTCTTGCATAAACAAGAGAGATCACCACCGCTTGTGGTTTCTTTAAGAAGCATAAACGATTAATGGAAACTTATACTAATCACTCAACATTCACCATCGTCTTCAACGACTAAACAACTTGACTTAATCACTGTTTGATTAAGAATCATTCATAACCGGGAGCAAGAATGGTTATCGAATAGACTAACCATTCGGATACATTAATGTGCCCAACGCACTTATCTATCATTACTCTCAATCTGTGCACTCGCACCATTTAATAGTTCTTACATAGTTCGGCCAACAACCGAGATCAGAGGGCCTGTTTCATCCATGATCATTTATATATGCTCGGCCAACAACCGAGATTCGGCCAACAACCGAGATCAGAGGGCCTGTTTCATCCATGATCATTTATACATGCTCGGCCAACAACCGAGTGTCAATTGCACTTAGCTAAAGTGCACCATCGTTCTCCTTCAACGTGAAGCGTGACATGAGTCATGATTCCAATATTGGGATACGCTAGCAAGCTACGCCCCCAATACAGATTTTGTTATAAAGAGGTCATTGGAGACTCGGCTCCTACCCCTGGACTACCTATTTCGCAACAGTGTTTCAATACAGGACCACTAAAGAGAGGTCTTGGAGTCTAAACTCCCATCTATACCATCTTATTTCACAGCAATGTCTCAGCATGAGACAGCTAATCATACAACGGTCCTAAGTTCAGTTCTAGCGCAAAAACCGCAATAACGACATAGTCGTTATTTCTAACAAAATAACAACCTATCAAACTTTATTCAACATACAAATTATTTCCAACATGAGGATCAACTGGAATTCAATTCCTCATTAATAACCATAACGCAAGAGAGAATCGTCCACTTGCCTTATAAGGCGTGCTCGACGTCCTTAGCAATTCCAACAGTAATCTGTATCATCCTTCTGACAAATATAACCAAAAGGATTTCTCAGCAACGAGCTCACAGAAACACTTCTTAGTTGTATTCTCAACTCCTACAACTTCCTAATCAATAAACGGTTTAACTTCCGAATATCAATATATAATAAATCCTTAGTTATCATGCTTCAAGGAGCCATCTTGGCGGAATTATAACTAATTATCCGCTTCACTTTTGAAACAATTTTCTAAATAAAAATTGTTCATCAACAACAGTTCTTAAAGATTACCAAATCGCAGATCAAACGGATTAACAACGAATCCAGAGTAATTATCCGAAGTCCTTTACCTGCCAATCGGTAACCAAAACTTGTCTTCGCTATAACGGAAGATCCGGACGTCCGTTTCACGAGCGGTTTGAACCTGTAGGACCGTATCAACGTTAAGATTATAAAAACCATAAATTTAATTAGCAAAGCGGCACCGAAAAGCCCTTACGGTGGCTCCGCAATCAACCCGCTAATTAATTTTGATCGTATATACCTTCACTCGAACCCATGGCTCGTTTGGCTCGATCACGGCTCGATCCCCGAGCCCAAGGGTGGCTGGGCGTTGCCCGACAGCAGCCCTTGACATTGGTGGTGGTCGGACAAGCTACCGATCGCCGACGACGTCACGCGGCGTGGTCGAAAAGTGACCGGCGGTGATGTCTTCTTTCTCCCGAGCCCGTCGTTCCGTCCGGTTCTGGTCCCTTCTTCCGCAGTAGCAACATAGAGGAAGAAGAAGGTGATGACGTGGAGGAGAAGGCGGGGACAAGGAGGTGGAGGAGGAGGAAAACCAGCGCCGACGGATGAGGAATTATCTCTTCCGAGCCCGCCGTTGTTCCGTCCTCATTCGCTCTCTCTGGTTTCTTCCGCTTTTGTTTGAAATGAATTGTAAGTTTTGACGAGGCAAGAAGATAGCTATGCTTGTCCCAATCCACTTCCTCTGGTTCCTTTCCCAATAAGAGATGATTTAAAAATCAAACCCGTCTCGGAACGGGACACGCGTCAAGGCGGTAAAATTATGTACCTCGGGTGGAAAAACTTACTAAATGAAAAACGTCCCGTAAATTATGTAGACCAATAAAACCAATTTTCCATGATTTTATCTTGCTACCTTCAATTTTTAAGGCTTCCGTTTCGTATTTTAAATCCCTTCCGGTACATAATTAAAAAGACGGCTTATCCAATAAATATTCTTTTTCCATTGAAAAATCCTAGAATTCCCACCGATCCATAAAATCATTTCTTTGTAATTTTAGGATGTCACCAACAATCTTCTACGATTTAATCTCCAACAAAAATATTGGATTAAGCATTAAAACGGACCAAAAAGGTTAAAAGGATATCCGAGAAAAATTCGAAAATATCCATAAAAACTGCAGTTATTACAAATAACTCATCCTCTTTCGCTCCTCCTTCGATCTCTTGACCTAGAAACCTGCAAAACAATGGACAAAGGGGGCGGGGACCCCCTAATCCACTTTCGATGCCTAAGTCAGAAGAGCAATTGTCGTTTTGAGCGACGAGCTACAACAAGAGAGCGGTGAATCCCTGAAAAGTCAAGTTAAGCGAGTATTAGCCTGTCTAGGGTTTCTGAATATGTCGATATGCACATGTGTCTCTCCCTACACGCCTAGGGCGTGTATTTATAATGGAAGAGGGAGATCAGGGGGCCTTATTTAATTATTTCCTAGGGTTGTTAAAGCCCAAGCTAGGAATATTCCCACCTTCTCCAGGTTTAATTCTATCATATTTGCAGGATAAAATATTCCATAAAGTTGCATAACCGCCATATATTTTATAATATAGAAAATAACGAAAATATTTGCGCAGTAATTTAAGAAATACCTTTTTAATAGCGAAAATAAATATGGTAATTATGTTTGTTTTACCCGCTCACAAATGCCCCACCTACACCGCCTTACATGCCTTACCATGTTTGTCGACGTAGGGTATAGAGGGTTTCAAATCGGAGTGGCCAAGTGGATTGGTCGATTTCAAGTCCCCTAACGCTTTCGTATATTCGTATATTCGTATATTTGTATATTCGTAAATTCGTATACACATGAGCGAATATCATATGTTTTATGAGCGAATATCATAAACTTTCTCATACACGCATATGAAAAATCCATTAGTGCGATTAACTAATGTTGCGCTATATTTTTTATGCAGGACTCAAACTAATGCAAAGAAGCTGACTTTTATTAATAAATAAACGTGAATGTCATGAACTTACAGAGCTAAACAGAATGAATACAAAAAACGAAAAAACATAAGGGCCTCATCAAAACCACGTGGGAAAAAGAGTGCCGTGTCTATATGAAATCCCTAGTCCTGAGATCCCTGCGCAGGGGAAGACGGGTGATCGCGCTCACGATCTTTGTCTCAAAAAAGCGAGGCTGTCAGCTCCAGTGCCGCGATCGCGGTGAGGTGAGCCGCGATCGCGGTCTTCAGTACCGCGACCGCGGCGTGGTGATCCGCGGCTGCGGTTCTGCCCCATACCCGGGGTCTTACATTCGGCTCCAGCGCCGCGGTCGCGGCCCTCAGGCCCGCGGTCACAGTTTCGCGGCTGGTCCTCGGCTTTCGACTTGTCTTTTATTTTCTGCATAAATTCCGACTTAGGACGATTTCCCTTGGAGCATAGACGAGCATCCAGCTGATTCGCCCAGACTCGAACGATGGCATCTCCATCTCTGAATTGGACCATTTAATGGAGGGTCAATGGTACCGCTCCAATCACATGGATCCAAGGCCTCCCCAAGATCAAATTGTAGGGCGAAGGCACATCAACGATCAAGAACTCAACGATCATCACTTTTTTGGCAAGGCTGACTTGGGTTTTATACATTCCGAGCGGGTATGTCAGATAGTCACCAAGTTTGGTTAGCTGCATCTTGTCCGGGATCAAATCTTCATTGCTTTTCCCAAGGAGTTTGAAGACTTCAAAGTACATGATGTCAACCAAACTTCCTGGATCAACGAGAGCACGACGCACTTTAAACCCTTCTAGCTCGACTGCTAGAACCAATGGGTCGTTATGAGGAACTTGGACTGTCGCGAGGTCCTTGTCTCTAAAGACTAGTCCGTCCACCGCACGCACGGGGGAAGGAGGTCGTCGTGGCTCGACCTGTTGAACTCTCATAACCTCAAGCTCATGGCAAGACTTTCTGAAGTTACTTATTGCTTCATCATCTTCATGTCTGTAAGATACCGAGATTGTCTGGATAACCTCAATCTGTTTCTGCCCGGCTCATCATTTTTCTAAAGCCTATCTTTATTGATGAACTCTTGCAAGTACCCCTTTTCCACTAGACTTTCCAAATACCATTTAAATAGCTCACATTGTTCGGTCATATGTCCCCGAATCCTGTGATACATGCAGTACTTTCTGCTACACAGATCGTCTTCACGACATTCTTCTTTGGGGGATATTGGAAAAAGCTTTCATGCTTAATGCGAGGTAGGATCCGATAGATCGTCACGCTAAAAGTGGTGTAAATCGCTCTAACCTGGCCTTCTCCCTTGAAGTGCTCGGCATGACGGCGGATTTTACGAGGAGGAGAGGACGATCTTCCTCTTATCTTGAAATTGTCCTCCTCTAACCGCACATATTAATGAACGCGCTCTTGAAGCTCGACTATTTTGGAGGGAAGATGAAGCGTCAATTCCTCTCTCAACTTACTATCTATGAAGATTGCTCTTTTAAAGGCAGTGATAGCGGTTCTAGGATCGCACCCTTAAATTTCCGCATAGCATTCCATAAACCGATTGAAGAAGCGACGCAAGCTTTCCCCCTTCTCTTGCTTGAGACCGAAAAGTGTGTCAAGTGAAGCAGCATCTCGATTGTTAGCTATGTATCGCTTCACGAACTTAGAAGCCAATCGTCCCCAACTTCGGATCGACCCCGACCACAGACCCCGAAACCTTTTTCGGAGGACCTTTACCAAGGCTACTTGGAAACATCTTGCACGTGATAGCGTCCTCAGGCACCCACAACGCAATTTTATGGGTGTAAGAGGCTATGTGGCTTACAGGATCCGTGTTCCCGTCGTACACAACAATTGATGGTGGAGAAAATTTCGACGGCGGTAGGGCTCGTTGGATATCTGCATGGAACGACGTTGATGTCAGCAAAGCCAACTTATCCTTTGCTTGATCCCGAGCCGATTGCAAGGTATTGCCTTGCGCTCTTAAAAGATCAAGTAGCATGTTCTGAGTATGCTCAAGAGCTCGGGCGCTTCGTTCAATTCTCTCAAGGTTGACACACCGACGCTGGTTGCACCGTCTCTTCCTTCTTTCCTAGCCTCGATCGCGATTAGAAGGGACATAATGGTCGTTTCGCTCGCGCGAAGAATCGCACCGACCGTCAGACCCGCGATCGCGGTCTGATCTGCCGCGATCGCAGCCACCGCGGTCGCGGTCCTTCGAGCCGCGCTCGCGGCTTCGACCGCGGCGATTGTCGCGGTTGTTGTCCTCGCCCGAGTCGCTGGAGGACGGCTTGTTGGGCTGAGGAGGATCCGCGGCCCGTGACCTCTTACGCGGGGGTGACTCGTGGCGGTGATCTCTTCGCCGACTCCTTGGTGCTCTTCTATCGCTGTCGTAATCGACCTGCATATCGCCTGGTCCGTCAGAACTGATCGATTGAGGACTACAGCGGTTATCGACGAATTCAATAACACTAGCAAGCTGTCGAGTAGTCCTCTCAATTTCCGACTCATCAACAGGGCGCTTGCCTTGGACTTTATCCAAGGAGCGTTTGAACCTGGCGACCTCTTCTAGGGCATGTTCTAATCGAGACTCGGCTTCCGCACACCTAGTTTGGTACTTCTCGTTCTCTCTCAAAGTGGTGGCCAAAGCGTGGGTAATCTCGTCTTCTTCTTCATTCCCGTTAGTGGTAGATGCCCCATTTCTGACGTTTGGAGCGGACGAGAAGACGATGCGGTTATCACCTCTCACGGGATTGGACCCGGCACGACTAGATTGGCCTTGCTCAAAACGAGGGCTAACCAAACTAGGGTTTGGCTCGCGAATAGAGAGAGAAGGCTCGGAAATACCCAGCCCGCGGTCGCGGATCTCAGGACCGCGGGGGCGGTTTGATTGGCCGCGGTGGCGGTTTTGTCCGGCGATCACGTTCGCTTGTACGGTTCGCTTTTCCCCTGAACTCTTCGGTTCTCCTCGTTCTCAGCCACTCGCATGGCTAATTCCCATGCTCAAACAATCTCGGTTGATTCGAGGGCCCTGAAGTATCATGACCGACGATCTCGTCGCTTGACTCGGACCCCAAACGGTTTGTGCGATGAACAACCGTACTAGCGAGAGGGACCGGGTCATGGTTTAAATCGTCTCCAAGCGCCAAGGACTGATCTTCCGAGCGAATATCGGAATTAACCTGATTGATTTCCATTAGGGCACGATTTTCTGAGCAAATTTAGGGATTTTCGGCCTCGGCCGCCGACCCGCGATCGCGGTGTACAGTACCGCGATCGCGGCCTTCAGTGCCACACTCGTGGTCTCGTTCGCCGGGCATTGTTTGCGCGGTTTCGCTTCGCGACGATGCCCCGGTTTCTTCAAAGTTAACTTCTTGATTCTCCTGGATCGATTGCAGCACCATGACAACGTGGATCGAATACTCCCTTCCCACAAATGACGCCAATTGTTGGTGTACAAAAACTCCACCTTCAATTTGTCTTTAATACACCAATTAATAACTCCTCCTCTTCCGCTCCTCCTTCGATCTCTTGACCTAGAAACCTGCAAAACAATGGATAAAGGGGGCGGGGACCCCCTAATCCACCTCCGATGCCTAAGTCAGAAGAGCAATTGTCGTTTTGAGCGACAAGCTACAACAAGAGAGCGGTGAATCTCTGAACAGTCGAGCTAAGCGAGTATTAGCCTGTCTAGGGTTTCTGAATACGCCGATATGCACATGTGTCTCTCCCTACACGCCTAGGGCGTGTATTTATAATGGAAGAGGGAGATCAGGGGGCCTTATTTAATTATTTCCTAGGGTTGCTTAAAGCCCAAGCTAGGAATATTCTCACCTTCTCCGGGTTTAATTCTATCATATTTGCAGGATAGAATCTTCCATAAAGTTGCATAACCGCCATATATTTTATAATATAGAAAATACGAAAATAACTGCGCAGTAATTTAAGAAATACCTTTTTAATAGCGAAAATAAATATGGCAATTATGTTTGTTTTACCCGCTCACAAATGCCCCACCTACACCGCCTTACATGTCTTACCATGTTTGGCGACGTAGGGTATAGAGTGTTTCAAATCGGAGTGGCCAAGTGGATTGGTCGATGTCAAGTCCCCTAACGCTTTCGTATATTCGTAAATTCGTATACACATGAGCGAATATCATTTGTTTTATAAGCGAATATCATAAACTTTCTCATACACGCATATGAAAAATCCATTAGTGCGATTAACTAATGTTGCGCTATATTGTTTATGCAGGACTCAAACTAATGCAAAAAAGCTGACTTTTATTAATAAATAAACGTGAATGTCATGAACTTATAGAGCTAAACAGAATGAATGCAAAAAACGAAAAAACCTAAGGGCCTCATCAAAACCACGTGGGAAAAAGAGTGCCATGTCTATATGAAATCCCTAGTCCTGAGATCCCTGCGCAGGGGAAGACGGGTGATCGTGCTCACGATCTTCGTCTCGCGAAGCGAGGCTGTCAGCTCCGTGCTGCGATCGCGGCCAGGTGAACCGCGAACGCAGTCTTCAGTACCGCTGTCGCGGCGTGGCAATCTGTGGCCGCGGTTCTGCCCCAGACCTGGGGTCTTACATTCTGCTCCAGCGCCGCGATCACGGCCCTCAGGCCCGCGGTCACGGTTTCACGGCTGGTCCTCGGCTTTCGACTTGTCTTTTATTTTCTGCATAAATTCCGACTTATGACGATTTCCCTTGGAGCATAGACGAGCATCCAGCTGATTCGCCCAAACTCGAACGATGGCATCTCCATCTCTGAATTGGACCATTTGATGGAGGGTCGATGGTACCGCTCCAATCCCATGGATCCAAGGCCTCCCCAAGATCAAATTGTAGGGAGAAGGCACATCAACGATCAAGAACTCAACGGTCATCACTTTTTTGGCAAGGCTGACTTGGGTTTTATACATTCCGAGCGGGTATGTCGGATAGCCACCAAGTCCGGTTAGCTGCATCTTGACCGGGATCAAATCTTCATTGCTTTTCCCAAGGAGTTTGAAGACTTCAAAGTACCTGATGTCAACCGAACTTCCTGGATCAACGAGAGCACGACGCACTTTAAACCCTTCTAGCTCGACTGCTAGAACCAATGGGTCGTTATGAGGAACTTGGACTGTCGCGAGGTCCTTTTCTCTAAAGACTAGTCCATCCACCGCATGCACGGGGGAAGGAGGTCGTCGTGGCTCGGCCTGTTGAACTCTCATAACCTCAAGCTCATGGCAAGACTTTCTGAAGTTACTTCTTGCTTCATCATCTTCATGTCTGTAAGATGCCGAGATTGTCTAGATATCCTCAATCTGTTTTTGCCCCGGCTCATCATTTTTCTCAAGCCTATCTTTCTTGATGAACTCTTGCAAGTACCCCTTTTCCACTAGACTTTCCAGATACCGTTTAAATAGCTCACATTGTTCAGTCATATGTCCCCGAATCCTGTGATACATGCAGTACTTTCTGCTACGCGGATCATCTTCACGACATTCTTCTTTGGGGGGATATTGGAAAAAGCCTTCATGTTAATGAGAGGTAGGATTCGATAGATCGACACGCTAAAAGTGGTGTAAATCGCTCTAACCTGGCCTTCTCCCTTGAAGTTCTCGGCATGACGACAGATTTTACGAGGAGAGGACGATCTTCCTCTTATCTTGAAATTGTCCTCCTCTAACCGCACATATTGATGAACGCGCTCTTGAAGCTCGACTATTATGGAGGGAAGACGAAGTGTTAATTCCTCTCTCAACTTACTATCTGTAAAGATTGCTCTTTTAAAGGGAGTGATAGCGGTTCTAGGATCGCACCCTTCAATTTCCGCATAGCATTCCATAAACCGATTGAAGAAGCGACTCAAGCTTTCCCCCTTCTCTTGCTTGAGACCGAAAAGTGTGTCAAGCGAAGCAGCATCTCGACTGTTAGCTATGTATCGCTTCACAAACTTAGAATCCAATCGTCCCCAACTTCGGATCGACCCCGGCATCAGACTCTGAAACCATTTCAGAGGACCTTTACCAAGGCTATTCGGAAACATCTTGCACATGATAGCGTCCTCAGACACCCACAACGCCATTTTATGGGTGTAAGAGGCTATGTGGCTTACAGGATCCGTGTTCCCGTCGTACACAACAAATGATGGTGGAGAAAATTTCGACGACGATAGGACTCGTTGGATATCTGCATGGAACGGCGTTGATATCAGCAAAGCCAACTTATGCTTTGCTTGATCCCTAGCCGATTGCAAGGTATTCCCTTGCGCTCTTAAGGAATCAAGTAGCTTGTTCTGAGTACGCTCAAGAGCTCGGGCCCTTCCTTCAATTCTCTCAAGGGTGACACTCCGACGTTGGTTGTGCCGTCTCTTCCTCCTTTCTTGGCCTCGATCGCGATTAGAAGGGACATAATGGTCATTTCCCTCGCCCGAAGAATCGCACCGACCGTCAGACGAGCGATCGCGGTCTGATCTGCCGCGATCGCGGCTACTGTGGTCGCGGTCTTTCGAGCCGCGCTCGCTGATTTGACCGCGGCGATTTCCGCGGTTGTTTTCCTCGCATGATTTGCTAGAGGACGGCTTGCAGGGATGAGGAGGATCCGCGGCCCGTGACCTTTTACGCGGGGGTGACTCGTGGCGGTGATCTCTTCGCCGGCTCCTTGGTGCTCTTTTATCGTTGTCGTAATCGAACTGCATATCGCCTGGTCCGTCAGAACTGATCG
Source organism: Fallopia convolvulus (assembly GCA_964016875.1). Lineage (NCBI taxonomy): Eukaryota > Viridiplantae > Streptophyta > Magnoliopsida > Caryophyllales > Polygonaceae > Fallopia > Fallopia convolvulus. The sequence continues at coordinate 36,883,869 of OZ024735.1, read as the reverse complement.
ATTGAAGACTACGACGGTTATCGACGAATTCAATAACACTAGCAAGCCGTCGAGTAGTCCTCTCAATTTCCGACTCATCAACAGGGCGCTTGCCTTGGACTTTATCCAAGGAGCGTTTTAACCGGGCGACCTCTTCTAGGGCATGTTCTAATCGAGACTCGACTTCCGCACACCTAGTTTGGTACTTCTCGTTCTTTCTCAAAGTGGTGGCCAAAGCGTAGGTAATCTTGTCTTCTTCTTCATTCCCGTTAGTGGTAGATGCCCCATTCCCGCTGTTTGGAGCGGATGAGAAGACGATGCGGTTATCACCTCTCATGGGATTGGACCCAACACGGCTAGATTGGCCTTGCTCTAAACGAGGGCTAACCAAACTAGGGTTTGGCTCACGAATAGAGAGCGAAGGCTCGGAAATACGCAGCCCGCGGTCGCGCATCTCAGGAACGCGGTCGCGGTTTGATTGGCCGTGGTCGCGGTCGCTTGTACGGTTTGCTTTGCCCCTGAACTGTTCGGTTCTCCTCGTTCTCAGCCTCACGCATGGCTGATTCCCATGCTCGATCAATCTCGGTTGATTCGGGCCCTGAATTATCATGACCGACGATCCCGTCGCTTGAGTCGGACCTTGAACGGTCTGTGCGATGAACAACCGTACTAGCGAGAGGGACCGAGTCATGGTTTAAGTCGTCTCTAGGTGCCAAGGTCTGATCTTCCGAGCGAATATCGGAATTAACCTAATCGATTTCCATTAGGGTACGGTTTTCCGAGCAATTTTCGGCCTCGGCCACCGACCCGCGATCGCGCTGCACAGTACCGCGATCGCGGCCTTCAGTGCCGCGCTCGCTTTCTCGTTCGCCGGGCATTGTTCGTGCGGTTTCACTTTGCGACGATGCCTCGGTTTCTTCAAAGTTGACTTCTTGATTGCATGGCTGCATGGATCGAATACTCCCTTCCCACAAACGACGCCAATTGTTGGTGTACAAAAACTCCACCTTCAATTCGTCTTTAATACACCAATTAATAGCTCCTCCTCTTCCGCTCCTCCTTCGATCTCTTGACCTAGAAACCTGCAAAACAATGGAAAAAGGGGGCGGGGACCCCCTAATCCACCTCCGATGCCTAAGTTAGAAGAGCAATTGTCGTTTTGAGCGACGAGCTACAACAAGAGAGCGGTGAATCTCTGAACAGTCGAGCTAAACGAGTATTAGCCTGTCTAGGGTTTCTGAATATGCCGATATGCACATGTGTCTCTCCCTACACGCCTAGGGCATGTATTTATAATGGAAGAGGGAGATCAGGGGGCCTTATTTAATTATTTCCTAGGGTTGCTTAAAGCCCAAGCTAGGAATATTCCCACCTTCTCCGGGTTTAATTCTATCATATTTGTAGGATAGAATCTTCCATAAAGTTGCATAACCGCCATATATTTTATAATATAGAAAATAACGAAAATAACTGCGCAGTAATTCAAGAAATACCTTTTTAATAGCGAAAATAAATATGGTAATATATTTGTTTTACCCGCTCACACAATGTAACAACATATAATTAAATTATTTATGTTATAAGTGTTTATGTTACCAATATATGTATTATAAATTAAAATCATAAAAAATTAATAAATCCTGTAAAAATGTTTTCAATAATCCTAAATCGTAACTATAACCTAAAGCGGAGGTTAAAAAAATTATTAAACGACACATGTCACTTTTAGAATGGAGCACACCAACTTTTTTTTTAAAAATAATCTTTTATTTTTTGGATATGATAAATTCTTATCCATGTTTTTAGAATATAGGATAGAAAATGCCATTATTAAACAATCTTTTATTTTTGGATAGGATAGATATGAAGATCATTAGGATATTTTTTTTATGCTATCATACATATTCTAAAATATTTATTTTATTTTTAGAGAGAATTATTTTTAACTAAGATATCTTAATTGATTATTTTTAATTGTTTATATTTATATGTTAAATAAAAAATCAACATTTTAATTTAATATCTTTGCATATATTATTTTTTATTCATTATTTTTAGATAAGATACTATTTATTATTTATTTATATCTTAAAAAATAAATTACTTATATTTATTTATTGATTTGTTAAACAAAATAAAAAACTAATTCACATAATTTATTTAAGTTATTTATTTTTTTAAGTATTATTCAATTTTAATATTAATAATAATAAAAATTTCTAAATTCTATTTATTAGAATAATTTATTTAAGATAACTTGATTTATTATTAAATTGGGATATTAATAAAAAAAGTTTTAGATTCTAAAAAACATTAAAGTTTATCTTAGTTATATACAAATAAAAATTAATTTGCGTCTTATGATCTTGATTATTTGTTCCTAGATAATTCATGTATTTGAAAAAACTATTATTAATATTTTGTTTAAACAAAACCCGTATAAGGTACGGAAATACATACTAGTAATAGTACTATATTTCAACATTTTTTGGTTTCAGAAATCAAGATCAACGTTTTTGATTGAGGGGGACAGAAACACGAAATTTTATCATCTCTCTACTGTTATCCAACGCAAGACCAACAAGATCACTACTTTGCAAGACGAGGGAGGTTCTTGGATCACAAATGAGAATGTTATTAAATCCATGGTTCTTTCTTTTTTCTCGGATTTATTTTCCGATGACTCTATGGAACCGGATTTCTCGACAATGTCTCCCCAGATTAATTTTCCAGTTCTTGGTGATGATTTAATGCTGGAGATTGGCAGACCGTTTTCATCTCATGAGGAACGATAAGCAGTTCATATGATGGCTCCGTTCAAAGCCCCATGCTCGGATGGTTTTCCGGCGGTGTTTTATCAACGGAATTGGTCGGTTGTGGGTTCGAAAGTGACTGATAGATAGTATCTTGCATATGCTAAACAGTGGGGTTATTGAACTGGATATTTGCAATGCCCTCATGCAGTTGATCCCAAAAGTTGCGTCTCCTTCTTTAGTGGCTCAGTTTAGACCCATTTCCCTTCTTAATCTCACGTTCAAAATTGTGACAAAAATGCTTGTCAATCGTCTTAAATCGACCCTTCCTCTTCTTGTTTCTCCGGCTTAGGCTAGGTTTATTCCGGGGCGACAAATCAATGATAATGTTGTAGTCGTTCATGAGGTTCTACACTCGTTTGGTTCAACTGGGAATAGAACCAAAATGATGATGATTAAAGTGGACATCGCAAAAGCATATGACCGGGTTCGATGGAGCTTCCTCAAACTGATTTTGACCCGTGCAAGGCTCCCCTCTCACCTTGTTGATATCATCATTCAATGTTAAACACGGGGGGCAATTGAGCTTCTTTGGAATGGGCAAAGGGCTAGTTTGTTTAAACCATCAAGAGGTATCCGCCAAGGAGACCTGCTTTCTCCTTATCTTTTCGTGCTATGTATGGAATACCTCACTCATATGATCCAAGAGTTGGTTAATTTGGGAATTTGGAAACCGATTTATGAAGGGGGCGTGTGTCTTTCACACCTCTTTTTTGTGAACGACCTTATTCTTTTTGCTGAAGCTACGGTCCATCAAGCAACGGTGGTGAGGGACTGTTTGGGCCGTTTTTGCTCTTACTTTGGGGAGAAGGTGAATTATAGTAAAAGCACTGTTATGTTCTCTCAGAGTGTTCATCAAGATGATCGTGAGGCTCTTAGTTGTGCTTTATCCATGCCATCTACGGAAGACTTGAGGTCGTATCTTGGTGTTCTCACGATATGTGATAGAATGACTAATGACCGATATGCTTTTTGTTGGAGAAGGTGTCTGCTCGTCTTAGCTCATGGAAGGCCAAATACCTTTCAGCTACAGGAAGAATAACCCTCGCCAATTTTGTTCTTTCGAGCATTCCGGTAAACACTATGCAATCAACCTTAGTGCCTCAGGCGATTTGCGACTCACTTGATCAGCTTATAAGAAATTTCATTTGGGGATCGACGAGTGAGAAACGCAAGATGCATTTGCTTGGCTGGGAGAAAATTGCTCAACCGAAAAGAATGGGAGGTTTAGGCCTCAAATCAATGCAGGCTTCCAATTCGGCCTTATTAGCTAAGTTAGACTGACACCTTATTAATGAACCTCACTCAACCTGGAGTAGGGTGATTAGAGGAAAGTATTGTAAGAAGAAAACATACTAAAATAAGCAAGAAAACATAGACATCCTTGGCTGTCGACACCGGAGTGTCGTGACAAGGCCAAGGCGCGGCGCAGTACGACGTGGCGAGGCCATCGCGAGTCCTGGCATGCTGTCGCATGTGATGGCGAGGGTGAAGGCGCGCCAAAGCTGGCTGGGGCTGGTTGAGAACCTCAAGTGGCGACGTCGGTGGGCGAAGCGGGTCCGGGGACTGGTGCGAGAGATGGGTCTGAGGTGGATGGTGTCGAGGACTCGTCTTGAGGTTCTTCAATGCTTAGGACGCACATGGTGGCGTGCGCCGGTATGGAGAGTGGCGCGCCATGGCACGCGGAGATGCGTGACATCAAGGACTGTGTCGCGGTCTCAATGGAACGGGCCCGAGCACGAGTGACGGGTCCGTCCGAGCATAAGGCGAATGTGTTGTCCTCTTGGCTGGCGTCCTTGGATGGGGTTGCATCACCCTCCCCCACTGGTTGAGAAACGTCCCCGTTTCCTCATAGGCAGGCTCGACATAGGGGGAAAGATCGGTGACGTTGACCGTGGTGTGAATGTTGTGCTGTTGACGGGCCTTCACTAAGGACACCAAATAAATTTATAGTCAAGACCCCGCTGAGTATAGGGGAGTCAGGATCGTTCCACGAGAAGCAAGGTTGTTTGCCTATTAACTACTAAAAATAAAAAAAAAGTAAGCAAAACACTCACAAGTAGCCTCGTTAACGACGTTGTCAGGGTCGTTAACGAACCACCGTAAACAAAAGACTCAAACTAACGACCTAAACAGATTCGGTACCGAGCTAGCGAACTCAGTAACAAATATCTCTTAAGAAAATTCAAATAAAAACGAAGATCTAGGACTAGGGACACCACAACATAGTCATGCATATAAACTCGTAAGAAGATGAGATCATGCCTTTAAACAGATAAATTCATCAACTTTCGTTGAATATCAAGTAAATTAACCTACTTTCGTAACCCAATTCACTCAATTGCTTGTTTTGGATCTAAAGCTTGAAACTTTCGTATTCAAACAATATCAACCTTCAAGTTAACAATTTTCTCTTTCAATCAAGTCAACAACTCAAATTACCTCGACTTTCACCTCGGTATAATCACAACAAACAATCTCAATAATAGATAAAAGGCATTCAACACACAATCTTACTCACCTAAACATGCATAACTATGCCGGGCTTAACCTCGACCCTAGAAAAGAAGATTACTCACTAATCATAACTATGAAACAAATAAATTCAACAAAAGAAATCATAGAAAACAAATCACTACTCAAATTAATAGGAAAAATATCGTCTTACAGAAATTCAAAAGAAACCGAAAAATACACAGTACCGAACCCAAATAACGATTAACGAACCCGGTAACTCTCGTTCACCGAGCCTCGATCTCGATTCCGATCCTCTCTCCCTCTTCTCGTTCTTCCTCCTCTCCAAGTCGATCTCTCTAAATCCCCCCCCCCCGTTAGGCTAAACAAGATCCTCCAACGCTCAGCATCATCCGCCTCTCTCTGACGATGCCTCTCATCCTCCATCGACATGCGAGCAGAATAGACAGACTCCCATCTATCCATTCTCCGATGAATATGGTCCTGCTGGAGGTGAAGCTGTTGCATCTGAGCATAAAGATCCTCGGCCCACGGTGGTGGCATACTCGATCCTGTGTACTCGGGCTGAGGAGGTGGTGGATAGTGAGGCTGGAAATGGTCTTGGTACAGCACCGGGTTATATGGCATGAGACCATAGGAATGAGGGTCGGCAGGAGCTGGCGGTGGGTCGGTAGTCGTCCTCGGGACCTCGTTAACGAAGCTGGGTGCCTTGTTAAGAATGTAGGGAGGAGGCTGGAAATGGTCGTTCACGAGCCTGGTAGGCTCGTCAACGAGGACGTTGGTGCCCAAAACATCCGTGTCGAGGTCTTCATCCTCGAGGTTAAGCTCCTCTGTTCCTCCCTCGGTGTCGGCTTCTTCAATGTCATCGCCAACCACCTCGGTATCCTCATCTTCATCTTCATCCATGCCATCTCCGTCTCGCTCGAATCTTGTCTCACACGGTCTAAGTGATAGCTCATCCTCCGGCTTGGGCTCTAACGGGTAAGCATGGCCCGTCCACGCCTCGTACCAATTTGGTGCGTAGAGTAGCTCTAACTTGTCAAGGGTGGGTGTAACTATGCGGTCTTGTACTTTCACTTTGAACCCTCCCTCGACTTGAATGAAAATACCGGAGCTATACCAATAGCTCTTGTTGAGGAGTTGAGCATGAGCCGGTGTGTAGAGAGTAAGGTCGACTCCGAGGTTTGTAGCCAAAAGACTAACCAAGTTACCACACCAAACTTCCTTGGACTTGGTTGATTTCTCTATGTAGTAGACCCATTCATACCCCAAATTCAAAGGGCCGGGCTCCTCGAAAAGGATGGTGCGGAGACAAGCAACTTCGGTCCTCGTTGGCCTGTTCAACTCTCTCTTCGGCCAAAATGTAGCGGCTAGGACTCGAAGAATGATTCTGAATATGGGGTTGATGATGCTTGCCCCAGATAATGCCGCTGTTGAGGATTGGTCCTCCCCAGTGATATAGCTCCAAGTCCGAGTCACCCTGTCAAACTGTAATCTCTAGAAGGATTTGGGAGTTCCAAAATTGCATTGAACTCCACCATGGTATATTCTCGGCTCACATTACCGAGCCTAAACCGGATGCGTCCCACCGAATTCTTTGACGAAAAACTAGTCTCTAGAGTGGCCAAAAACTCGGATGTGAGGGCCGGAAAGTGTGGTAGTGTCTCCTTCTTCAGCAAATGAGACACACCAAGAATAACGAAGGCCTCCTTGACATCCGTGTAAATCCCCATGGCCTTAGCACTTGTCCTTGAGAACCACCGAGTGTTGTGGTCCTTGTCTAGGATTGCTCTGTATCGGTCCGCTTGCTCTTGAGTGCGCAAGATCACATTGTCCATGCGAGGTGGAGATGGGGACCTCTGGTTCCTTCTCTTCTTCTGAGCTCGGGTAGCGGGTCTGCTGGAACTTGCCATGTGATCTACAAAACAATCATGATTTTCCAAGATAAGATCCACTCAAGTTAAGTTAGGCAAGAGACCCCATACTTGGTCTCGAAATAATCCTCGGAATTATTCGTTAACTACCCAATTGGGTCGTTTACGATTCTGGACTGGGTATTGATCTTTGAGGATATGCAGGGTCGTTAACGAGCCTGGGTGGGTCGTTAACGAGCTGCCGAGAGCCAGTTCGCAGAATTCCGAATTTTTCCAACTTTAAGAATCAAGCCAAAATCAAGCATGCAATCCTATATACTCCTCTACTAGGCACACAATCGGATATATGTACCCCATACTTGCTCAATTACCCATCCCGAACATGCTAAATTTACCCGAAATTTTGACATGCAAAGTTTGTATCTTAATACTAGAACAAGAAAAATTCATGCTTTTTCTAAATCAACTTTTCACAATGAGACATCTAACATGAATATCCTTCCCTAGGCCAAGAGCTACTAAGCATAATCAAACTTTCATGAGCAAAATTCAATCATATCAATCAATCCTCTCTATGAACTCAATTCAAGATATGAAATTTCTACCCTAAAAACCATGAATCATGCAATTTCAAGTTAGGGTTTAGAAATCATACCGGAGAATCGAGAGATTGAAGAACAAGAGGTCGGAATTGGGTGGTTAACGAGCTCGGATCTCGTCGGTGAGAAAAACGGGTTTCCGGGCTTCGGTAACGACGGCTTCTCGGTGGTCGGTGGAGTGAAGGATTCCGATCGATGGTGAGGGGATTCGGTGGAGGTTTGAGGGATTTGGAGTTTGAGAGATTTGTGGGTAGAATTTTTGAGGGTTTGGGAAGGGTTAAATAGAGGGGGTTAGAAAGGGGAGGGGGTAGGTAGTGGCGGCTGGGGAGGGGTAAGAATTAGGGTAGAGGATAAAAGATAGATTAGGGTTAGAAAAACTTACCTTCCCGAGTCGGTTCGCCAAACTGGGTCGTTAACGACCCTGGGTGGGTCGTTAACGAGCCACCGTAGCCTCCTTGAATGATTTTCGAGCCCCTTTTTCTGCATCTTGTTAGCTCTAAATTTATCCTAATTTCTATCCTAAAAACTACTAAAAAAGAACTTCAAAAGAAAGCTAGGAAAAAGAATCTAAAAATATAAGAAAAGAAAAGAAAACTAATTCTATACTAAAAGCGGGTTGCCTCCCGTAAGCGCTATTTTTAACGTCGTCAGCCCGACGTACTTACCTGAGCTCAAGGTGGCTCTTTTGTAGATATGTTGGGGTCTTGAGGTACCCCATACTTAGCCTTGCAGCCTTTATGTGCTTGAGTTACTAAATTAGGTCCCTTTTCTTCTATCAATATGCCCAGTATTCCTACATGATGGTTAGTGAAATCCGAAAACCAAGGTGGTTTGGACTCCTCTGTAGTGCATATGATGGGGCATGGTGTAGGAACAAAAGATAAAGAATTGTCATGACCATCTTTAGCGGATTCATAGTTAGAGTACTTACCGTGGTTGTATTCTTGCACATGGGACTCGGTAGTCGGCCAATGTGGTTCGGTAGGGACTTGTATGAAATTCTCTCCTGTTTTGGTATTTGAGGGAGGCTCGGTAGGGCCAACTTTGTCGAGTTCTGGTTGAGTCAACTCGATTTGTGCGATCGCAGTTGGGTCGTTGGCATTTGATCCAAGCTGAATTCCACTCGTTCCTCTCCAATATCAAAAGTGAGGAGTCCTTTCCGCACATCAACTCTTGCACCTGCTGTGGCTAAGAATGGTCTGCCGAGAATTATGGGGACATGAGGGTCTTCAGGCATATCGAGGACGATGAAATCATTCGGTATAAAGAATTTCCCGACTTGAATAGGATAGTCGTCCACGACTCCTGTGGCCTTGACACATGATCCATCTGCCATGTACAGATTCATATCTACCGGCTCTAGTGGTCCCATATTAGCTTTGGACCAGATCGAGAGAGGGAGTAAACTAGCACTGGCTCCCAGATCACATAAAGCTTTGAACTTGTGGTCGCCTATGCCGATCGTTATTGCAAATCTCCCTGGATCTCCTAGCTTTTCTGGTAAAGCTATAAATCTGACTTCATCCTGTAGCTCTGTAATGGATCTTTTCCTGCTAAGAATATCTTTCAAGAATTTTGTGTAAGCCGGCATTTCGCTTAGGGCCTCAGCGAATGGGATGGAAATATTAATGCCCTGAAGAATCTTTACGAAACGCTTGAACTTACTCTCAGTAGAGTCCATAGATTTCTTAGTGGGAAATGGAAGAGATTTCACCATCCTCGGAACCAAGTTAGGCTCAAGGGGTGATGCTACCGGGTCGACACTAGGGTCGTCAGGTATGCTCGGCGGGTCATTACCGATCCTGCTAGGGTCGTTAACTACCCTGGAATTGAGAGGAAGGCTCGGATTAGAAAACTTACCTGGGGTAGGGTCGTTAGGTACCCTCGGAGCCTCGTCACCATGGTACACTGGTTCGGTAATTGCCCTCGCTGACTCGTTACCGAGGGTAATCGTAGCTTGGACTCGCTCCGGTAATGTCTTTCCGTTCCTAAGGTGTACTGCTGCTATTTGTCCTTTAGGGTTTTCTTCGGGACGGCCCGGAAGTTGCCCTTGTGGTCTCAGAATCTGTGCAGAAAGGTTCCCTAGTTGGGAATCTACATTCTTCTTCCATACATCGAACTCTCCCCATCTTTTATTCTGGTGGTTAAGGTTAGCTTGAACTTCATTGACCTTGTTGTGGACCCCATTGATGCTATCCTGTAACCCTTGTACCCAAGATGGTGGCTCCTGATGGCCTGGAGGTCGATAAGGTGCAGGTCGTCTATCTGGTGGAGGCGCTGCATAGCTTGGATTTGGATTCTGATTGCCCCACGTCTGATAGTTATTTGCCTTGTCAAAATTGCTAGGCTGGTTCCTGTATGGGCCTCTCATGTAATTCATTTCAGTAATTGTCTCAGCGGCTCTTACCTGCTCTATGTTAGTGCAAGCAGAAGTACTATGGGCAGAAGAACCACACTCTTGACAAGATTGAGAGGATTTCAGAAAACTTACCTGCTTCTTCAGGCGGTTGACCTCGTCTTGTAGAAACTGATTTTTGACGTCTGGGTCAACTTCTTCTCGGTTAGGCACATAGAGACGTTTCTGCGGTTGGGGGGTCTGCTGGATCCATACATGGCATCATAATTGGACAGCTTATCCAGCAATGCCCATGCAGTCGTAGGGTCCATCTCTATAAAACCACACGCTGTATGCGTGTTAATGCGGTTCTTGGTCTCTGCGTTGATACCCTGGAAAAAGATTTCTTGCAGAACATATAAAGGTTGCCCATGAGTGGGGCACTGTCTGAGCATCTCTTTGAATCTTTCCCATGTTTCAACAAAGGTCTCATTAGGCAGCTGGTGATAGGAGGTGATGCGTTTCCTCAACTCCGTTGTCTTGGCAGGCGGGAAGAATTTTGTAAGAAATTGATCATACAAGTTCTTCCAAGTCCTGATAGACTTAGGAGGTAGGCTCTCCAACCAGCTCAGAGCCTTTCCAGTTAGAGACCACCTGAAAGCTTTTAACAGAACATATTCAAGTGAGACACCTTCAGCAGCTATGGTGTCACATAAATCAAGAAAATTTCTAATATGCTCCATAGGGCACTCAGTAGGTTTTCCTTCAAACTGAGCCCGTTTAATTAAGGATATGAATTGAGACTTGATCTCAAAGGCTTTCTCTATCTCTGGAAGCACGATTGGGGACTCTGGCACCCTCAGTTCTGGATGCATATACTGTTTGGCATTCCTCGGATAGGCATTCAGTTCCTCCTGTAGGCGAGCATTGTCAGCTCGTTGACGCTCAGCTTCGGCAGCAGCGCCTTCCTTCTCGGTTTTCAACGCCTCCATCTGGTTGTGGAGGATCTCCAATTGACGAGCCATCTCTTCAGGTGTGGCCATGGCTCGGTTCTCTCGACGTCGATGGTGCAGGGAACGTTCAGGTTCTGAGTAATAACCAGCGTTGTCAAACTCAAGCCTTCCACGTCCTACCGGCATGCGCTGAGAAAACAGACAAAGAAAACAAAAATTAAAACAAAAACGGGGTCGGGCTATTCCCGAACCCACAAATAAAGAAACAAACTCGTTGCTTCTCCGGCAACGGCGCCAATTTGTTGACGGGCCTTCACCCAGGACAACAAATAAATTTATAGTCAAGACCCCGCTGAGTATAGGGGAGTCAGGATCGTTCCACGAGAAGCAAGGTTGTTTGTCTATTAACTACTAAAAATCAAACAAAAGTAAGCAAAACACTCACAAGTAGCCTCGTTAACGACGTTGTCAGGGTCGTTAACGAACCACCGTAAACAAAAGACTCAAACTAACGACCTAAACAGATTCGGTACCGAGCTAGCGAACTCAGCAACAAATATCTCTTAAGAAAATTCAAATAAAAACGAAGATCTAGGACTAGGGACACCACAACATAGTCATGCATATAAACTCGTAAGAAGATGATATCATGCCTTTAAACAGATAAATTCATCAACTTTCGTTGAATATCAAGTAAATTAACCTACTTTCGTAACCCAATTCACTCAATTGCTTGTTTTGGATCTAAAGCTTGAAACTTTCGTATTCAAACAATATCAACCTTCAAGTTAACAACTTTCTCTTTCAATCAAGTCAACAACTCAAATTACCTCGACTTTCACCTCGGTATAATCACAACAAACAATCTCAATAATAGATAAAAGACATTCAACACACAATCTTACTCACCTAAACATGCATAACTATGCCGGGCTTAACCCCGACCCTAGAAAAGAAGATTACTCACTAATCATAACTATGAAACAAATAAATTCAACAAAAGAAATCATAGAAAACAAATCACTACTCAAATTAATGGGAAAAATATCGTCTTACAGAAATTCAGAAGAAACCGAAAAATACACAGTACCGAACCAAAATAAGATTAACGAACCCGGTAACTCTGGTTCACCGAGCCTCGATCTCGATTCCGATCCTCTCTCCCTCTTCTCGGCTCTTCCTCCTCTCCAAGTCGATCTCTCTAAAATCCCCCCCCCCCCCCCTTTTAGGCTAAACAAGAGGGCTATTTATACTATTAAAGCTAGAAAGAAATAAGGCTAGAAGATAAAAACTTTTCTAAAAAGATAGAAATAAAATCCTAAAAGATAGAAATAAAATCTAAAAAGATAAAAAGACCTAAAATACATAATATAATAACCCTAAAATCATAAAAAGATACTCTACCGACACGGAAATAAATTCCCGCACATGATCGGTGAGTCACAAAGTCAACTCTCGAAATCTCTATCTCGTGGCCTCGTTAACGATCCCTTGCAGCCTCGTTAACGAGCCTGGGCTTGGTTTCTTCCACACTTTATCTCGTGAAACTCGAACTCCGACTTCTTCAATCTTATATTCCTTTGTCTTTCACTGTAGCGCTCCAAATTTAGCTCCATATAACACCTTTTCCTTGCTAAAACCTACAAAAATACACAAAATAGAGTAGCTTCCATACTTTTCATAAAAATATGCAAAACTATCCAAAAACACATAAAACTAATCCTAAACTATCAAAACTAGTCCTAATAAACTAAGAAAATATACTAAAAACTATACTAAAAATACGAACATCATGTGCTTGCCTTGAAGGTCGATGCGATATGCATTGTCGCCAATGCGCTCTGACCCGGAAAGGACCGTCGCCACGCTGATGAAGCTTGGTTTTGCAGGCATCCGAAAAACGAATACCCCTATTTTACAACATTGGGTATTACCGCTAGTAACCTCGGACTTTACCGTTCAAAGTCACCCAAGGCTTTTAGAATGATATTGAACAATTAAAATGCGGAAATAAACATAATTCATAATATGAAAAGGGTGCTCTCGAAAGAGACTTTGTTCGTACAAACCATCTTACAGTGCTTTAAACAAAATGTTGTTCGAGAATGAAACGCATAAAAACTTGTCCTTCACACATCAACATAAGTAAATCAAAGTGGTGTGAAAATCCATCTTTGAAGATCCTTGTCCTTCCTTCACCTTCGTTTACTCATTCCTTGGGTTCCTAGGGTCTGACATAAATCGCGAGGGGCGAGAATACGCCAGGCAAACATGCAGAAAAGAAGAATTAGTCTAAGAGACTAAGAAAGCGGGAACGGAAATTCCCAAGGGTATTTTGGTAACTCATCAATATCGAGAGGGATATTATCAGGTTGTGTTTAAGATATGGCTTGTTTATGTGGGCTTTAACGGTATGAAGAAGAGCGTATCTCAAGCGAAGATAGCTCGATAATCGAGAGAAGAGCTACTAGATTGTAGACTTCTTTTAGAATAGATAAAGATATATATATATATATGTTGGGAACGTTATTCATTCAAACAAGTTTAAGAAAACTTCTCGCGCCCTGAGCGGACCGAGAGCCGGAACGATCATTTGAGACCGGTCCGGTTTTAATGTCTTTGAAATGTGCACTGGCACTTATCTTATATTGTGACGAAAAGATATTGATTACTTTTAATGATTTTTAAAGAGGGTGGGGGCTTGCATGGCCCGGAACACCAGGGAAAACTTAGTTCCCGACACTTAGCTAGAGTGCCACTCATCCCTCCTTGCAATCGGAGCAGACATGGATCATGATCCTGAAAGTCGTACTTTAAGCACACAGGCATACGACTTAGTAAGTTATATAGAGGCGCAGGAAAAATCTTGCACCCCTCACTAGTTTGTTCGACATCGTTCTCTTAACGAGACCGTAAACAATCAAGGCCACAACCAAACTAGCATAATAGTCCTATCAAATAATAGATAGCGGAATACAACAACAATGGGGTCATTATATCTAACAATCGATATTCCTAGGTTCGTTTATTACTTAGCAAACAAGTTGTTCCCAACATCGAGAATTTCACAGAAATGAATATATAAGGTTACAAGGGGAAATTCCACTTGCCTTTGCTTTCACGAGTATAGACTAGCGAGATGACGGAAAGTTTTGGTCACGACTCGGAACGAAATCTCGACCTATTGGCACGGAATTTACGAACGATCTTTAAATAAGAAATTCCTTTAACTTCTTTTAAAGTTTGAAATTCTCTTGTATATTTATTATAAGAGAATGATATTCTAAATTATTATAATAATAATTTAGGTGGGGCTAAATAAAATACTAATAATCCTTTATTATTATTTTAACTTTGTAATATCCCTTTTATTCATATAAAATCCTTATTTAATTTATTAAAATATTCCTTTAATTTCACTTGCAAATTTCTTAATATAAATAAGCAAGGACAAACTTATAAAAGCATATGATATAATATTTTACCTAGGATTATAGAAACTCTATTATATCCTTATTAAAATATCTCAACTAAGTGTTATTATAATATTACTTTATTTTCAATAATATCCATAATAATACTTAAAATTTTATTTTCTCATCAAAGGATATTTGGTTAGTAATGTTATCATAATAAAACCTTATTTAAATATATGAACCATATTAAATAGAGATAAAATAATAATAGGCCACTTTCTTAGTATTTTCCATAAATAGAACTTTCTATATACTTTATAAAGAAAGCTTTCTATAAACTTAGTATAACAATAAAATAATCTTATTTACTTTGTCTACATAAATCCTCTCATGTCTTTAATTTATACAAATATATGATCATTGTTGAGGAGGGTTGCTTGACAACAAATAAATTTATATCAAGACCCCGCTGTTGTATAGCAGAGTTAGGTTCGTCCGCAGGGAGAAAGTCAGTATCAAGTTTTATAACTTATTACGCAAGAAATCAATTAAATCTAGGGAATTTATCAAGTAAGAGAGGAATTCTAAGGTAAAGGTATCCCCACAACAACAATCATGCATGCCAAACGCTATGAAACATAAAGATCATGCTTTTATCACATAAAGGTGTCAACTTCCGTCAACCAAAGCAAGTAAATCAATCAACTTTCGTCCTATCAATAAACTCACTATCTATCTCTTCTACTTCAACTAGGATTGATCTGCTTTCGCTTCAAAACCCTAAATTGACTATTCTGATTCAAGGTTTTCGCTTTCGCTTTAACTATGAATGAGAAATTCCTTTCAACTTTCGTTTCAAGGATTAAGAACAAGAGAATAGATTCATGCAATACAAACAATCAAGATATGATCATAAACAAGCATGCACAACCATTGTTGGGTTTAACCCTAACCTTAGAGAGAGAGACTACTCACAAAGCATAATTGAAAGCAAAACTATTGAATTAATAAAGAAAGCTTACAACTTTAATATAAAACGATAGTTCTTCTCCACAATTCCCTACTCGTCCCCCTCTCTTCGTCCTCCTCTCAATCGTCTTCTCTCCTCCTCCTCCTCTAACTTCAATCCCCCCCCTCAAACTAAAGAGAGGACAAGTGTATTTATAGAGAAACTATTCTATCTTAAATCTATCTTTAAGGAAATAAATCTATCTTAAATCTAACTATAAGGAAATAATATCTTCTAATAAAATATATCCCTTCTATCTATCTAATAACATAAAAGGAAATAGGATAAAAGCCCATTAATAGCACCGACTCTGACACGCTGCTTCTCGCGGTACCTCGTTAACGACCTTATCAGGGTCGTTAACGACCCTGTTCAGCACTTCGAACAGCTTTGAGTAAAACTTGCATAGAGGATTCGTTACAACTCCGTTTGACTCGATTCTTTTTCCTATGTTCTTGTAACGAATTTCTCTATCTCTTCCCAAGCTCAAACTTGATCTTCAATGAACTTATGAACTTCATCCTTGAGCTTTTCCTTAAGTGCTTCTCTTCAGTTTTGCTCTTTTCTTCAAAAATTGCTCCAAAAAGCTTCTAAAAACCTACAAAACACCACCAAAGCTTATGTAGACTCCATATCTTAAGAAAATATGAAAACCCACACAAACGACTCAAAACAAAACACAAAACTAAAGAAAAAGACTCAAACACACTAAAAACACACCCTAAAAACATGACTAAAAAGGCGGACATCAATCATGACTTAAAATATCTTATTTTATAATCCAAGCATATTCTGATGATATCTTAAATCAACTTATATCATCTTTCCCATATTTTTCCAATATCTTTTCATACAAGGCAATTATTATAACTTAGCACTATTAATATCATATTATATAATAACTTATTAAAACAAGTACCATAGCTATTTAAATAAAGATTTCTTTTAGAAATCTCTACATCTAGAGACATGTCACTAATATTTTATTATATAACAAATTTATTATCATATCTATAATCATTATAAAATAGCTCATATATCTTTATATTCTCTACACTTAGAGATATGTAATATTAATATCTTATATAAATATAAGTATTCTTCTAACAAGATATCTTTTTTAATAAAAGAAAGCTACAAACTTTAAACTAGTAACTTTATATAAAATAATTTTTACAGAGTTCTTATTATTATTTATATAAAACATGTCTTGTAAACTATAGCATATATTAAATATTAAATAGAATAATAATTTATCAAGTATACTTGTATTTCTTTTATTTGATTTAATCTTCTTCTTCAACTAACAATATCTCAACATAATATTTTTATTATATCAAAACTTGCAAATTAACCCATATTTAAATTGTTTAATTATACTAATAACCTATTTTAATAAAGCATGAATTAACAATATTAATAAAAATTAAAAAGGGATTAAATTTTATATCCTAATTTCTTGTATCCTGTATTACAGAATACAGAGGAGGAGGAGGCAGGGGAGTGCAGCGATCCAGGCGGCGGCACAAGGGGGTCTCCGGCGGGGCATGGTGGTGCGCGGGAGTGCTCGGCGAGGCTGCTGGGCGGTCCGGCGGGCAGAGGGGTGGCCGGCGGTGCACACAAGGGAGAAAAAGGAGGGTTGTGATGGAGCTTTGAATGGGAGAAACTTGAGCTTGAGGGCTGATTTTTGAACTAAAATTGAGAGAGTTTGCTAGTAGAGAGGAGGATTGAAGAATTATGTGAGTTTGGAGGAGGTTGGAGCTCCTTTAAATAGGCAAAGGGATGCAACTTGGTGATCCATGGCAATGGAAGTGCACCAATGGAGAAGAAGGAGATGATCATCAATTGGTCCAAGGTGTGGTTGTTGGAGGGTGATGAGATGATGATGCATCAATGGAAGTCTTGCAAGCAAAATAGAGGAAGAGGAGCATGCAATGGTGAGATTTTAATAAACGTCAGTCACATCAGACATAAGTCTGATGTCTCTTGGAAGAAGAATACTCAAAATTGATATAAAATTAAAAGGGTGGGATAGATGAGTAGAAAGTCACATTGGTCTAGCGGATTGAGGGAGAAGCGTGTGAGACGGGATTGCAAGAGGTCTCGGGTTCAAGTCCCGGCTCTTGCATCCTTTTTACTGAATTTTCATTGTATTTTTAATGACTTGTTGTACCCCTTTATATTTAATAAATTCGAAATTTATAATGCAATATTTTTATTTAAATGCTTTCATCTCTTCATAACCCTTATAATAAAATTCTTGAATTTTATTTAATTTAATTTACTTACGAATCTCTTTTTAAAGAGAAATAAGGGTTATTATACTATATAATGAATTCTCTTTTATATAGAGAAAAAGATTATAAATATAAATATTATATTATATTTGGTTTTAAAAATCTTGGAATATTGCGGTATTACATGTTGCGCCTCGTACTGGCTCGCCTGGTGCTCCAATTGAACCCTAGTGCGCTCGTGCAATCGGCAAATGGTGTCGGCGCGGTTGGCCGCGTCGATGTGTTCACTGTTCTTCATAGGGCGTGACACTAAGTCCATGGACGAATGTGGGTTGAGCCCGTAAACAACATCGAACGGGGTCTTCTTTGTTGCCGAGTGTTTGGACCTGTTGTAAGAAAACTCAACAAAAGCAGTAAGTCCTCCCACCAACGTGGGTTATTCTTGAGCACCGTCCGAAGAAGGGTGCCCAGAGTCTGATTAGTCACTTCAGTTTGACCATCGTTTTGGGGATGATAAGCAGTAGAAATTAGCAATTATGTACCTAGATTTCCCCACAGTGTTCTCCAAAAATGGCTACAAAATTTGGTGTCCCTATTGCTAACGATAGTCCTAGGAACACCATGTAATTTCACGATGTGCTCAAAGAACAAGTTTGCGATTTCGATCGCATTATTGTTCCCTTTACACGCAATGAAATGGTCCATTTTGGAGAAACGGTCCACAACTACAAAAAACGAGTATTTGCCATGCCTTGTCATAGGGAGGCTTGTGATAAAATCCGTTGAGAGATCTTCCCACGGAGCTTCGGGAATGGTCAAGGGCGTGTAAAGACCGTGAGGCTGAGACCTCGCCGTAGCCGTTTGGCACGGCACGCAACCTCGATAATACTTGTGAACATCCGAGGCCATGTGAGGCCAAAAGAAGTGTTCATGAAGTGCTGCCAATGCTTTGGATATGCTAAAATGGCCTCGTCCATCATGAGCTTCCTTGAGAAACAAGTGCCTTACCGAAGAACTCGAAATGCAAAGCTTCCTGGCTCGGTATAGATACCTATTGTCCAAGAAGTATGTCTCATGGATCCTATTGTGCTCGATGTTCTCCATGATCGGTTTAAAAATTCATCAAGCAAATATAGCTCCTTAATCAAGGAGAACCCGAGCAAGTTGGCTTGAAGTTGGGTTAATAAGACATACTTGCGCTAGAGAGCGTCTGCCACGACGTTCTCTTTCCCTTTTTTGTGGGCGATTACATACGGAAAAGTCTCCATATATTCCACCCAACGAGCATGACGGTGATTTAGAGTCATTTGAGTCTTTAAATACGCTAAGTCCGTGTGATCCGTATGAATTACGAACTCGTTTGGCCAAAGGTAGTGCTGCCAAGTTTTTAAGACCCTAATTAAAGCATACAATTCCTTGTCGTACGTAGGATAGTTCAAGGTCGTCCTTGTCAGTTTTTCACTAAAATAAGCGATAGGGCGTTTGTCTTGGAGGAGTACGCCGCCTACGCCGTAGTCGAAGGCGTTGCACTCGACCTCGAAGTGCTTTGAAAAATCTGGCAATTGCAAGACTGGAGCGCGACATAAAGTGTTTTTAAGGCTTGAAAGGCGGCCCCATGGACGGGCATCCACTTGATTGTGGTTGCTTTCATTGTGGAGTGGCCCGACGATGGAACTAAAGTCCTTGACGAATCGCCTATAGAACCCCGCGAGGCTTAAGAAGGATCGAAGCATCGTCGGGGTTGTGGGGGTGGACCACTCTCGAATGGCGCGGATCTTGTCATCATCCACACTTAGTCAAGTTTACAAACAAAGAGTGCTCGCAAAGGCAATCTGACACCAACCTAAGGTTCCTCGTGTGAGAATCCAAATCCTTAGTATAGTTTTAGGTGTTTTTCTTAGGTTTTTTAGTTTAGTTCTAGTGTTAGTTTTGTGTGTTTGTGGATATGTTTGCATATTTTGTGAAAAGTATGGAAGCTACTCCGTTTTTTGTGTTTTTCTTACGTTTTTGAAGCAGAAAAGAGCATTTTGGATGAGTTCGATTCAAGTGGTTGATTGTGATGAATGAAGGAAAGAGAAGAAAGAATACGCTTTGAAGATCTCGTTGAAGTCCAAAGAGAAGCTATGAAGAGTGTACAAAAACCCAAGACAGGAAGCTCGTTATCGACATGTGAGGGTCGGTACCGAGCTGTGCAAAAGAGTTTAAGTCAGGAGTTCAACAAAGAGTCCTACCGACCCTGTGCAGGTCGTTACCGAGGTGACCTGTGTCGGTAGGCGGCATCAACTTTCGGAAATTATATCTTTTATCTTGTAATCTTTTTAGTTAGGAAAGTTTCTATCTTTTAGGACCCTTGTTAGATAGTTTCTTTTAGTATAAATACCCCTTATTCTAGCATAAGGGGGGTGTGCGTTCCAAGAGAGAGAATTTCTGGGATTCCGTCCGGTTCGATCGATCGAGAGAGTCGAGATTGAGTCTTTGCTTTGTTCTTCTATTTTGATTCCGAACAGCACGGTGTTTTTTGAAAGACGAGATTTTTATAATTCAAGTTAGCTTTTATTTCAATGTTTTCTTCAATCTAGTTGTTTGTTTTGTTTCAATTATGAGTGAGTAGTTTACTTTTCTAGGATCGGGGTTGAAACCCGACATAGTTATGCATGATTGAATGTGTGTGTTGAAGTTTTGATTGCCCTTTATCCTTAAACTACTTGTTTGTGCCTATACTTAGACAAAAGTCGAAGTAATTTGAGTTTATCGCTTGATTGAAAGAGAAAGTTGTGAACTTGAATGTTGATATTGTTCGATAACGAAAGTTTCGAGCTTTGGATTCAAAATAAGTAGTAAGTGAATTGATTTGCGAAAGTTAGTTGATTTGCTTGTTTAGGTCAACAAAAGTTGATAGATTTATCTTTAAGGCATGATATTTATCCTTCACACTAGTTCGTATGCATGATTATGTCGTGGTAAACCTTTATACTAGTTGTTTTCGTATTTGAATTATCTTCGTTTTTACTCACGAACAGACTCGTTACCGAGGCACACAGGTCGGTACCGAGCTTGCAGTTGATTCGTGTTTGTTTGCTTAGTTTTTGTGTTAAACCCAGCATCGTTACCGACCTTGACAAGGTCGGTACTGAAGGATGTCGTAGCCGTGTTTCCTTCTTTTGCTCCTGTTTTGTTTCGTTTTCTGTTGTTATAGTTTAGTAATCAAACAACCTTGCTTCCCGTGGATGATCCTGACTCCCTATACTCAGCGGGGTCTTGACTACAAATTTATTTGTTGTCGAGTTAAATTAGCCCCTTCAACACGGGGCCATTTTTTCTGTTATGGTAGCTTCTGGAATTTGTGGAAGAACGCCTCTGGAAACGCCTGTAAACTCGTCCCGTAGTTCCTGAAATCCCAATTTCCGTGATGCGACGGCGTGCGGCGCGGCGGTGGACGAAGGCAGTGGCGCTACACGGCTTAAATTCACTTTCCCTGGGCGTTTTTTCTTTTTTTTTTATTGGAAATCCATAATGAGAAGGATTCCCCCCAGATACGCCTAACAAATCCTCAGAAAATTGTTGAAGGCCCTGTTTTGCCATTTCGGCGCAGCACCGGGGTCGCGACTCAGATTCTGTTGGCCCAATGGTTGATTCTCCTGGTGCTTCTTGTCCC
The DNA here is from genome assembly GCA_964016875.1 of Fallopia convolvulus. Lineage (NCBI taxonomy): Eukaryota > Viridiplantae > Streptophyta > Magnoliopsida > Caryophyllales > Polygonaceae > Fallopia > Fallopia convolvulus. The sequence continues at coordinate 36,862,524 of OZ024735.1, read as the reverse complement.
CATCAATGTGTGGCACGGAATGAGGAGGGGTTGGGGTAGGAACGCCGCTGGAATCCACAGTTTTAGCAATGCTGGCCGAGGAGGCCCCAGTTGGCGCGGTTTTGCTCTCGTCGCTAGTTTTCTGGCGTTGCCTTTCGGCTTCGTCCTGTAAAGCTTCACTAGGCGACATAGGTAAGAGTGTCACACGCTTCCCATGGAAATACAACATGTAAGTGTTCAAAAATCCGTCGTGAAGCACGCGACGATCAAATTGCCATGGAAAAAGTAAAGAGAACTTGCTTGTCAACCCAATCGCCGCCGTTATTAGATATCCATTGAAGTTTGAACTGTTGCGGATGCGGCGTGGTTGGAAGCTTGAAATGGTTCACCACCTTTTTGGACAAGAAGTTGGCACAACTCCCCGAGTCGATTATCACACTAAGAGACACGTTATCAACCAAACAACGAGTATGGAACAATTGTTCTTGTTGATTGGTTTTTGGCGCCTCTCGCATGCTAAGGGCACGACGTGTAACCAAGGTGAGTTTGGACACGCCGAGTCCTTCGGATGGATCACATTGCAACTCGGTGCCATCTCCCAAAGGTGTGGCTTCTTCTTCTTCGTCTTGGCTCTCGTAAGGACCACCTTAAGCCGTAAAAAGAACCTTCTTTTGATTTAAACAGTTGCGCATCATGTGACCACGACCACCGCATTTATAACACGCCATGTGTCGAGCCCTCTCGGCGCTTGGTGCCGCGGCACGGTCTCTAGGCACGCTTGGTGCCGGCTGCGTGGTTTCGGCTTATGAAGCACCTCCTGTCTTAGTTGTTGGCATAGAAGAATGCAAACGATTAGTACTAACATTGGATTGACTAGGGGTAGAGGAATACCTTGAAGTGGACCAAGAAGGCTTGGAACACATCTCTTGCTTATGAATTTGCATGGTCGTGTGCACAAGCAAATTGAGATCTTTGATGGGCAAAATTTCCAATCGATCTTGGATGGATTGCCATAGACCCGAAAGAAATCGAGTCCTCATGACCGACGGAGAAACACTAACGCCAGCTTTGAAGAACGTGTCTTCTAACTTAGCATAGTATTCTTCCGGACTCATGGCTCCTTATTTAACACGCATGATATCAATGTGCATCTTGACCTTGTAATCCGACGAGAAGTACCGCTTCTTCAAGATGTACAGAAATTGGTGCCATTCCCGAATTAGGGGCTTGCCTCTTCGAATCCTCTCGGACTCAAAGCGATTCCACCATGTTCGAGCGGCACCATGAAAGTGCAAGGTCACCACCTCGACCTTTTCTTCATCTTCATAACCTAAATGTCGGAGCGTATGCTCGGTACCTTGTAACAACTCAATAAACGCATCAGTATCATAAGTACCATAAAAAGGTTCGAATTTTACCTTAATGTCTCGACGAGCGATCCGTGGATCTCGAGCATCATTTCTATCATTGTAATGGAGAGGGTTGCGATATTGAGGTGAATGGATCATAGGGTGAAGACCAAGGTTGCTGCCAACGTGACCCCCTCCAAGCGATCATCACCGAAAGTGGCCGAAGTCGTTGATCTTGAGAGTAAACTTCCACAAGACCTCTGGCAGAAACTCTACGGTACTCAAGGCCCCAAGAAGATTCACCTTGACACTCCTACTCCTTCCCTGGTGTGGGACGCGGGCTTGGCAATCTGGAAGGTAGTCCACGGAACTCTTGATGTTTTTTTATGTATGGTTGTTGTCTGGCCTGCATGCGTAGGCCTTGCAGAGCGCGCTATGGGCTGATGACGCCATGGGGAGAGACAAGAAGGTTATGGGAGCACGTAGATTAGAGTGCAACCTTGAGAAGAGCACGTTGGGAAAAGGCATGGCTGCTGCAGTTGAGCGTCAGAAGAGCGATGCCAAGGAGCTTGCTAGATTGACCGAGACAGTCAAACGTCTCTCGGACCAGACCATCTTTGACAGATCTAAGATTGCCGAGTTGGAGGCTACCAACCACAGAATTCTCAAGGAGGCAAATGAGATCGGTACCTATTTCTCAATGATGTCCCGGGTGGAGACAATCAAGCAGTTCGTGGCGAGTCAGCATCTAAGTTGGGATTTGGACATGGAGATCGTGACCTTCAACGAGTACTATCCCCCCGATGGGTCGACACTCGGCGATGAAATCTTTGCTTCCTTGGGTGTCTAGGACGAGGAGACGAAAGGTCCTGATGCTGATGAAGGTGTTGATAATCGCGGAGCAGATAAAGAATTGAATGATCTCCAGACAAATGGAATGGACCGGTCTGAGTAGGCTGCCAGAAAGAATGAAGACTAGGTCCGTGCACCCGTGTAATCTCTTTGGATGTTCCAACAAATTTTTGCTTCATTTTCCTCCTCTTTTTGTTTTTTGTGAATGATGTGGCCAGGTTTTGGGCCGTAGACAATTTACCCTACCCCTTGAGCATCGTCTTGTTGGGTCGGGTTTTAAATTGGTTTATTTGCATGCATGTGTGGTGTTTCTTGCGTATTTTGCTTGTTTGTGTCCTTCCCTTGTGTGCAGGTGTTCTTGGACGATGAAGTGCTTCTGATCGAAGGCTTTTAGATGAACACACCTGCAGAAGTCATTCGTTGCTGGTGGCAGGTGCGCTTACCGAAGGGTATTTCCAGGCAAGTGATGGACGTCGTGTCGAAGCGTGCGCTCGGGATGTTCCGTCGATCGAAGACGTCTTTGGTCTAGGATTTATTACCTCTACCGTATAAGCCTTGTGATTGTTCAATTGTTCACTTAAATGATGTACTCTATATGATAACGATGTGAATAAAATACGCTTGATTTGCTACTCTTACTTATGCAAGAAAAGAAAAAAAAACGAGCAAGTAGCAATATAAGCAGATGTCATTCACTAGATAAAACATCGAAACATGGAAATCACAAACAACAACTAGTTTTCACATAGTCAAGTTGATCACAAGAAAACTACGAAAGGAATGAACTAGAATGAAAGTAAACTAACAACTAAGGATAGATGACCTCGGACGTCTTGCTTATCACGTGCGGAGGCTTTCTTCTAGAAGTGCCTAAGAAGTTTGCGTTCTGAGGAAGGAAGACTTCTTTTAGAAGTGATACTTCTTTAGCTGTATCGCGTTCCAACTCTGTGGGATAGCATCACCGTCTTTGGACTCGAGCTGGTATGCGCCTTGACCGACGAATCTGGTTATCTTGTACGGCCCTTCCCATGCTGGGGCTATGTTGCCTGACTTAGTCTCATGGGTTTTTTGAAAGAATTTTCATAGTACCCAGTCGCCAACTTGGAAAGTCCGAATCCTGAAGTTTTGGTTGTAGCTTCGGACGACCTGTTGTTGGTGTCTAGCTAGACGTAATCGGGCCTGGACACGAAGCTCGTCAGAAGTATCCAGATCGGCCGATAACTCCAGATGATTTTGTTCTTCAGTCAAGAAGCTGGCACGGGCCGTGGAGATGAGAATCTCGGCGGGAATGACCGCTTCACACCCGTGTGTCAAGGAGAAGGGAGACTGACTGGTTGCTACCTTAGGCGTTGTTCGATCTGCCCATAGGACGTATGGTAGCTCATCGGCCCCATTTCCTTTAGCTTTCGTGAGTCACTTCTTTAGGTTGTTCACAATCACTTTATTGCTAGCTTCAGCTTGCCCATTAGACTGAGGGTAGCGAGGTATAGAAGTGACTAAATTGATGTTCCAGCGACTACAAAAGTCAATGGTCCTCTGACTTATGAACTGAGACCCATTGTCACACACGATCTCCGAAGGCACACCGAAGCGACAGAGGATATGTTTAATGATAAAGGAAATCACCTATTTATCCTTGATTTCTAGGTAAGCTTCGACTTCAATCCACTTCGAGAAGTAATCGATCATGGTGAGGCAGAATACCCTTCGCTCGGACGATGGGGGTAACTTCCCGACTATGTCCATTCCCCAGCGCATGAACGACCATGGTGTGAGTGTGGGGTAAAGTGGTTCGGGAGGTTGGTGAGCCGTTGCGGCATGTCTCTGGCAGGCGTCGCGCTTATGGAAGAAGTCTACAACATCCTTTCTCATAGTAGGCCAGTACCACCCCTGACGTAAAGCCTTGTTGATAGACTCCTTCCTCTTGTATGGTTTCCACAATCTCCTTCATGAACCTCCTCGAGCAGTTTTTGGACGCCGCCCTTGGTCAAGCAACGCTGGAGTGTATCTACAGCTGATCGGTGGAAAAGCATCCCATTCTCGATTATAAACCGCGTAGCTCTCATCTTCAGCATCTTAGCTTCGATTTTATCTCTAGGGAGCTTCCCTTCGACCAACAAATCGAGGTATGGCTAGGTCCAGGGTTCTTCATTAACTTCGGATGGGATGAGAGAACTCTCTTCATGACTCAGACCGTCTAGAGAAAGATCTGGGTCAGGGTCATTTCGGAAGCTTCGGGCGTCAATATCATCACTGCTCATGAAGGCGTCTTCGCGCGGCATGGACCCGCGAGGGAGGACGTCTTCGGTCACACCAAGAGATTTGACGCCATCATCGACACGGGTTCTTCCGATGGCAGGAACCATGATATGAATCATTGGAATTGCAGGATATTCATCAGGGTCGATGGTCGAAGCTAAACGAGCGAGAGAGTCTGCTTGAGCGTTTTGCTCTCTTGGAATTTGCTTGAAGGATATCTTCTCGAACTCAGGGATCAAACCCTTCACTACTTCCAGATAAGCCGCCATTCTTTCATCCCTGGCTTCATACAACCCCAGGATCTAGTTGATTATTAGTAGTGAGTCACAATTGACCTCGATCTGCTATACGGCCAGGTCCTTGGCGAGGGTTAGGCCAAAAATTAAAGCCTCGTACTCGACTTCATTGTTTGTGGCTTCAAAAGTACACCTCACGGATTGTGCCACGTGCCCTATCCCCCTGTGTTGATTTTAGGACTACTCCTATCCCTGTTCCCCCAGCGTTGGAGGCGCCATTTGTATGAAGCGTCCATTTGACTGGAGACTTAGCTTCTAGCGTCATCAATTTGGCTAGCTCCATTCTCCCTTCTGTGGTAGGGCTAAAATCAACCACAAAGTCCGCCAATGCTTGAGATTTCAGCGCATTTCATGGCTCATACTGAATGTCGAATCCGCTTACATGGATCGCCCACTTGGCCAAACTTCTTGTAAACTCAGGCTTGTGCATGAACGTTTTTAGGGGATGCGTGGTTCTTACCACGATCGTGTGAAACTCGAAGTAGGGGCGGAGTTTATTTGAGCACATGACCAAGGCTAACAACAATTTCTCTAGGGAAGAGTAACGAGTTTCAGCGGGTAGGAGAGTTCTACTTACATAATACACAGGCTGCTGCTGCCCATCCTACTCGCGGACCAGCACCCCACTGATGGCTTGCTTGGTGACAGCCAAGTACAAGGGTAAAGTCTCTTCTTCTTCCAATTTTGCTAATATCAAGGGATCGGGTAAGTATTTCTTCAACTCCTGGAAAGCTTCCTCGTGTTGGGCGGTCTATTGGAAACACTTGTTCTTTCTAAGCACCTTGTAGAATAGACGGCAGCGATCCGCTGACTTGGAAATGAACCTATTCAACGCAACGATTTTCCTGGTGAGCTTTTGGACGTCTTTCACGCATCTCGGAGATTTTAGCGAGACTATCGTGCGAACTTTTCTGGGCTTGCTTCTATCCCTCTCTAGGTGACCTGATACCCTAGGAATTTCCTAGATTTCACTCCGAATGTACACTTCTATGGGTTCAACTTCATGTTGTATTGCTTCAATATTCCGAAAGCCTCTTCTAAGTGACGGCGGTGGTCTACAACTTTCTTTGATTCCGAAAGCCTCCATAGTCTCCCCAATTTGGCTTTGAAACATTTTATTCACTAGCCTTTGGTACGTGGCTCCGGCGTTCCGTAGTCCAAAGGGCATCACTTTGTAGCAGTAGGTTCCTTTGCTAGTTATAAAAGATGTCTTCTCCTGGTCGCTTTCTTCCATCCGGATTTGGTTGTAACCACTGATAGGCGTCCATGAAAGTTAGCAATTCATGGCCCACCGTGGCGTCTACCATGGAATCAATGTGAGGCAACGGAAATGAATCATTGGGACAAGCCTTGTTCAGATCCGTGAAGTCTACACACATCCTCCATTTTCCATTTTTCTTGGGTACAACAACTACATTAGCTAACCACTCGGGATACTTGACTTCTTTAATCTTTCCAGTTTCCATCAGCTTTCCTACTTCTTCGTCTACTATCTTGTTTCTTTCAGCAAAGAATTTCCTTCGTTTCTGTTTCACCGGTGGGTGACTGAGATCCACGTTCAGCTTGTGTGTGATGATCTCCGAATCAATTCCCACCATGTCCTCGTGGGACCATGCAAAGCATTCTGCGTTTTTACTTAAGAAGTCTATTAGCTCGATTCTCATGGGTAATTCCAAATCTCTTCCAATCTTTACGGACCGATTAAGGTCTGATTGGTCTAGAACCACTTCTTCTACATGTTCATCTTTCTCTTCTTTTTCTTTTGGAACGGTAGAATCAGTGGCTTCCTTTAATTGCTATGCCAATTTCTAACTGACGGTCGGTTTTAGAGCCGACTTGTAACACTCCCTTGACGTCCTTTGGTCTCCTCGGATCTCTTGAACCCTCCATGGCGTTAGGAACTTGATCGTCTGGTGGTTGGTGGAGGGAACAACCCTCATATCATGGAGCCACGATCTCCCCATTATCATATTATAGCAAGAAGGACAATCCATGACGGAGTACCTAAGCTAGACGTTCACGCCCTTTGTGTACGTGGGAAGGATGATGTCTCCTACCGTGTGCTTCACTTCTCCGCTTAATCCCACAACCCCGGCCGGGTTCTTCTCCACGTCCTTTTCGCTCAACCCCATTTCTTTTAATGCTCCAAGCGTCATGAGGTTAGTCGAACATCCGGTGTCAATGAGAACCCGTTTGACCAAGACGTTCCCTATCGAGAGAGAGATAAAGAGTCCATCATGATGAGGTCCTTCAAGACCATTGACATCATCCTCATCAAAGTGTATCGCAAGATTCAGGACGTCTCTCTTCATCTGCATGGGGCGGTGGAAAGCATTTTCTCGTGCGTTCCTCTTGGCTGCCGAATATGTGAGGTCATACACGCTCGATCCCCTGGTGATCACATTTACAACCTTGGCAGGTACTGGCAAGGTAGCCCTTCCCATGTGTGAGGCTTCTACCACATCCGGGGGGACCTGCGCGTTGGGTGCTACTTTCTTTATCCTTCCTCGAGATACGAGGTAGGATATCTCCCTTCTCGGTGCTACGCACTCTTTAGTTATGTGACCGTAGTCATCATCGAAATCGCACCATTTGCTCATATCCTTGTTTGGGTAGGGTTTTTTCATTTCTCTTTGGCCATCTGACGCCACGTATCGTCAACGCTATATTCTTCACGAGTTCTTCCATCATACTTAGGTGGCAATGGCTTGGCGGTCTAGACTCAGTGGCGTTTACCTTCACCACATCGGGGTGGGGGTGCCGATATGGTTGATCGCGGCGTTCCCGGCGGTGATCTAGCGTTACTTTGTTTTCTACCCTTTCCTAGACGCTTACGGGCTTCCTCATCTTCAAATCTTCCTCGAGTCTGATTTGGGCCAGAGCCTTGGTTTGAACGTCTTCAAAACTGTGGCACGGGTGCCTGGTGAGTTCTTTGTAAAGATCTCCATCTTGGTTAACCCCTTGACGGAAGGCTTCCATAGCGGTCGGCACATCACAGTGCGAGATGAAAATCTTCTCTCGATTGAATCGGTCCAAGTATTCTCGAGTGGATTCTTCTGGCTTCTGGATAACTCGGTTTAAGTCGCTAGATTGCTTTTCGAACCTTTGGCTGCTAGCGAATTGGACCCTGAAGGAGTCCATCAACTCGGCAAAGGAGCGAATACTTCCTCGAGGAAGATTGACAAACCACTTCAAAGTCGGCCCTGCGAGGGCTGCTCCGAAGCCCTTACACATCAATGCTTCGCGAGAATGATACGGGACGGCGCTGGTCATCATATTTTGCTTAAATATAGCCACGTGTTCGTCGGGGTCTCCCGTAACGTCGTAAGGGCTCATGCTGGGTACCGAGAATTTCTTTGGTATCTCGACCTGGGCGATGTAAGGAGCGAAGGGTGACTCGTCGTAACCGTCAACCGCCTCTTTCTCTATGGGCCGAGGGACTCTGGCTATCTTCGCTAGTTGCTCGGTGAACATCTTGAACTGGTTTCAAACGATGTTTTCTAGATCTCGGGGACGACGACGGTCCCAATCCTCTTCATCATCCACGATGTCATCCTCAAAGCGTCGAGGACTAACCTCTCTCGCCGACCGAAGGCGAATGGGTGTTCTCCCCTCCTCACCGGTATGGTTACCTTGCGTCGGGGTGAAAGACGGTACCCCAGGGACAGTTGTTGGTGGGGTAACGAACTCCGTATCGGAGGATCTCTCGTGTCGACCAAGAGGGTTTCTAGAGGAGCGTTCTCCCCCACTGGTTCAGACTCGGTCCGTCGTTCGGGCGCGTGGGCCAACGAAAGAAACAGATCGGAGTTGAGAGTGCAGACCTTCGATATCAATGGTTAGTTGCTCGATGCTAGTTTTGTGCTTCTTGTTGCAAGCACGTTGGTTCGTTAGTTCCATCTCAAGAGCTTATAGCCTCTAGGCGAAATCAGATAGCTCGAGGCGGAGCACTGCCGATGCGTCTTGGCATGCGCCTCCATCACCCCCGGCGTCTTGCTCTTGATTACCCTCACCGGGATTGCTCATGGTGACATTTTGAACTTCTTTCGGTTATGGAAAGACGTACCCTTTTCGATCGTAGGGCCCCACGGTAGGCGCCAAATTGTTTTGGACAAAAATTTGATAGTCAAACTCTTGCCCTAGATTGGGTCACGGTCGAATAAAAAAATCAGAGAATCACTAAAGGAATAATGAGATTGATGAAATCGAGATTACAAGAGTCCGCTCTCGAAGAGTTTTCTGTTGTATATATGTGCGTACAATGGAACATCCTTATTTTTCTATCTTGCTTGCCTATATCTTTATCAAATTAACTGTCATATCCCACGTTCTACACGTTCCTAGGATATGCCCCTAACCGTCTCCCACTTTGCATGCATATCGGAGCAAATAACTATCTCTAGTGGTTGTCCACGTGTGCATATTTCGTTCTATGGACTGCAGCTTTCTTGCTTCCCTCGTGACTGATGTTGCACTTTTTAGTTGGTTTTTGTGGGTAGTTTTCTAACTAGGTTGAGTCGTTTTTAGATCTATTGTGTTGTTTTGCATATAATTCCGACCCTCTCTAGAGAGTTGGAGTCGTTTGTGCCTGTTTGTCGTTTTTATAGGTATTTGAAGCGTTGAGGAGGAGATATCCCAATTTTTCAAGCTTTCTAGGAGGTGGCGTTAGAGTTGTCTTGTGGCGGTGTTGATAGAAGGGTGTGAGTCGATATCTGTGAAGGTTTGATGAGTTTCAAGATGAAGATTGCAAGATGAAGGTGCCTTAGAAGGAGGTACTTAGAAGACCAAGAACGATTGAAGAAGAAACATTGAGGAAGAACCAAGCTTTGGAGCAAGTTTCGGGCGAAGAAGTGAAGAAACCAAGTGCTGATTAGGTCGGTGACGACCCACTCTGGGTCGGTACTGAACGCTTCCGTGTCTTACGGAAATAAAGCTTACGCCTTAAGTTAGGTCTTATTAAGTGTTTTATTTATGGGTTTTTTTAGATAAGATTTGGTTTCCTTCTAAGAACATCCTACTACTATATAAGGTTCTTTTAGGGTTTATTCTAGGGGGCTAACACGTTTTTATCTAGAGAGACGGAACAAGTTTGCAAGTTTATTTTCTAGGGTTAACTCTTATTCCGAGCTCTTGGACAAGTTGAGAGAGCTTTGGAAGTTTGTTTGAGATTCGTAAGTTGCTATTTCAATTGAAGTTTGTTTGGTTTTGAATTATGTCTTCTCTTTTATCTATGATTGTTGATTGTGTTATGGATCATGAGTAGTCTACTTTTCTAGGGTTGGGGTGAAACCCGACAAAGTTGTGTATGATTGGAGCATGAATCTTTGATTAAACCATTCTTTTGAATCTCTATCCTTTATCCTCTTGTTTGTTCTTGATTCCTTGATGAAAGTTGAGGCATGTTCATCTTCGTAATTGAATTGAAAGATTGAATTGTGAATTTAAATAATATTCGGGTTATAGCGAAAGTTAAAACCTTTAGATAACAAGTAGGGTTGCAAGTTTAGATCTTTACGAAAGTTGAGATTTATGCTTGATTATTCATGGCGAAAGTTATTCATGGGATTATTTTTGGTTGATTTTGATTCATGTTTGCATGCATAGCTTGTTCTGGTGAATCCTTTGCTCTAGATCTCTTTTAATTTGATTTTTCGGAGTTTATTTGTTACCCGGATAGGTCGGTGATGACCCTCAATTAGGTCGGTACCGTGCTCTCAGTCCTTTCCAGTTTTTCCGGTGTTTTTGTGTCGTGTTACGGTCGGAGACGACCTGGTGTGGGTCGGTGCCGAGCACCTGTTGCGTGTGTTTTGCTTGTTATGTTTTATTTTCATTAGGATTAATAGCTAGACCTAGATACTTCTAATTCCCGTGGACGAACCTGACCTCCCTATACTTAGCGGGGTCTTGATATAAATTTATTTGTTGTCAAGAAACCCTCTCAACAAATTGGTGCCGTTGTCAGGGATTTAGTTTAGTTTCTTTGTCTAGTTATCTTTCGGGTTTGGGAATAGCCCATACCCTTTTGTGTTTACTAATTCGTTTTCTCGTAATTGTGTGTGCAGGTGTATGCCCTCTAGTTCGCGAAGGGGAGTCGACTACTTTCCTTTTGATTCCGAACTTGAGAGAACCCTTCACCGCAGGCTAAGAGAACGACGAGCAATGGCCAACGCTGAGGAACTTGCTCGCCAAATGGCTAATCTTCGCCTTCAGATGGAAGGCATACAAAGAGAGCGTGATGCTCAAACTGCTGTCGTGCAAAGAGAGAGAGATGCTGCGCAGAGAGAGACAAAGGCCGTTGCCCGTCTTCAGGAACAACTCGATGCTATTCCGCGTAACGCAAAGCAATACATGCATCCTGAATTTAAAGTTCCTGAATCAGCTATTGTGCTCCCGATGATCGAGCACGCTTTTGAGATAAAGTCACACTTCATCACTCTTATCAAGAGGTCTCAATTTGAAGGCAAGCCCACCGAGTGCCCAATGGAGCACATCAAGAACTTCACTGACCTCTGTGAGACTATTGTCGCTGATGACGTATCGCTTGAATATGTGCTCTTAAAAGAATTCAAATGGTCTTTGACCGGAAAGGCTCTTACTTGGCTTGAAAGTTTTCCCTCTAGGTCGATTACTACATGGAAGGCTCTACATGATCAGTTTCTGACAAAATTCTTTCCACCGGCTAAGACTACAGAGCTAAGAAAGTGCATCACTTCTGATCATCAACTACCCAATGAGACTTTTGTGGAAACTTGGGAGCGGTTTAAGCAACTTCTTCGACAATGTTCGACTCATGGACAACCTCCCTATGTGCTTCAGGAGATTTTCTTTCAAGGGATTAATTCCGCTACAAAAGACCGAATCAACCTCCACACCGACTGCGGATTCATTGAGATGGATCCCGATCAAGCCTGGGCTTTGTTGGACAAACTCACCAACTATGATGCAATGTATGGCACCCAACAAGCCGTTAGAGTTCAACAGAAGAAGCTTTATGATACCAATGCCGAACCGATTGATCAAGATGTGAGGTTTCAATTCATGCAAGATGAGATAAACCGGCTCAAGAAACAAGTAAACCACTTCAAATCCACCGCTCAGTCTTGTCAAGAATGTGGTTCCCAAGCTCACACCATCGCTTCTTGCACGAATGTGGAACAAGTCAGAGCCGCCGAAACTTATGCAGAGGCAAATTATATGAGAGGTCCCTACCGAGGTCAGAACAATGCTTATCCAAGAAGGAAAAACATCAACAATTATCCTCAATGGAACAACAATGGCCACGGTCAAGGTTTTCAACCACCACCACAAGAGCAAAGAGCCCCTCCTTATAGACCTCCCGGTTACCAAGAGCCACCAGCTTGGGCACAAGGACTCCTTGAGGGAATGAATGGCGTCCGCACCAATCTTAAGGGAGTTCAAAACCAATTGGGAGACTTTGAAGCATGGAGGAAGAATGTAAACTCCCAGCATGGTGACCTAGCGGCTCAAATTCCGAGACCCCAAGGGCGATTACCAGGCCATCCCGATGAAAACCCGAGAAGTCAAATTGCCGCGGTTCACCTGAGAAGCGGAAAGAAGTTATCGGATCAAAGTATAAACAAGAAGGCAACGGACGAAGACGACCAACCCAACTCAGGAGAGGTTGCCACCGACCCATCCAAGGTCGTAACCGACCCTCTCCCCACTACAGACAAGGTAGTCATCGACCCTCCCCAGGTTGTGACCGACCCTCTTCCCGGTATTCTTACATCCGTTCCTTCTACATCAACAATGAAGGTGCTTCCTTTCCCATCCAAGAAAGCTAAAGATTCCACGGAAGGCAAATTCAAGCGTTTTGTGCAGGTTCTTCAAGGGCTTGACATCACTATTCCTTTTGCCGAAGCTTTGAATGAGATGCCCGCGTATACTAAATTTCTTAAAGAGATCTTGTCAAAGAAGCGGTCGATGTCCAAGTTGACCAATGAGGTGCGATCTCTAAAGCTCCTGGAGAAACTTGGCGATCCGGGTAAATTTGCAATAACTATTGGTATAGGTGCTCATCGCTTTAAAGCTTTATGTGACCTTGGTGCAAGCGCTAGTCTCCTTCCTCTCTCTATATGGTCCAAAACCAACATGGGTCCTTTGGTCCCGGTAAATATGAAGCTCTATATGGCGGATCGTTCTTGTGTAAAGCCAACCGGTGTAGTCGACGATTTCCCAATTCAAGTCGGCAAGTTCTTTGTGCCTAATGATTTTATTGTTATGGAGATGCCAGAAGATCCCATCGTCCCAATCATTCTTGGGCGACCATTCCTTGCAACCGCTGGAGCTATCATTGATGTGAAGAAAGGCCTCCTTACTTTTGAAATCAGCAATGAGGTGGTTGAGTTTTGGTTCAATCCAACAATGAAGGAGACTAATGAAGCTATGGAGGTCAAGATGTTGTACACTCGCTCGGATTACATTGACTGTGGAGATCCGATTGAACGCTTGCTTAGAGCTTACACGAGTGAGGATGAAGACGAGGAAGAAACTGCAGGGTCGGCACCGACCACATCCAGGTCGACACCGACCCCCATTCCGCTCATTTCTGAGGATTTTGCTATGACCTCTGGCTCGGTACCGACCCTCTTGTGGTCGGAGCCGACCCTTCTGGAGGTGGATGACGAAGCGCACCTCTTCCCCAACAGTAATTATTTTGAGGAGCTTTTCAAAATGGAGAAGGATGATGACATTGTTACACCACCACCACCGACTCCAGAGCTTAAGACTCTTCCCGAGTCTCTGAGGTACGAGTTTCTTGGCCCAAATTCCACTTTTCCCGTAATTATTAATGCTAACCTTAATGCGGAAGAAGTTGGAAAGTTGTTGAATGTTCTTAGGACTTATAGGAAGGCCATTGGATACTCACTTGAGGATTTGAGTGGCCTTTCACCTTCTTTGTGTATGCATCGTATTTTTCTTGAGGAAGGACACAGGCCAACCATAGAGCATCAACGGAGACTTAACCCGAATATGAATGAAGTGGTGAAGAAGGAGATCTTAAAAATGCTTGATGCAGGTATCATCTTCCCGATTTCGGATAGTAAGTGGGTAAGCCCAGTTCATGTTGTGCCTAAAAAGAGTGGTCTTACTGTTGTAGAGAATGAAAAAGGCGAGTTGGTTCCTACTAGGACTACTACTAGCTGGCGCATGTGCATAGACTATAGAAAGCTTAATAGTGCTAATAGAAAGGATCACTTCCCCTTGCCTTTTATTGACCAAGTGCTAGAGAGATTAGCTTTGCATGACTATTTTTGTTATCTCGATGGCTATAGTGGTTTTTGGCAGGTTCCGATACATCCCGATGATCAAGAGAAGACCACCTTCACGTGTCCTTATGGCACATTTGCTTATAGGAGGATGCCATTCGGGCTTTGCAATGCCCCGGCCACCTTTCAACGGTGTATGATGGCCATCTTTTCCGACATGATTGAGGATATCGTGGAGGTATTTATGGATGTTTCTCGGTTTACGGTACCACTTTTGACTCTTGTCTTGCTAATCTTGCTAGGGTCCTTAGGAGATGTGAAGAGACAAAACTCGTGCTTAATTGGGAGAAGTGTCACTTTATGGTACAAGAAGGGATTGTCTTAGGTCATGTAGTATCCAAAAGGGGGATTGAAGTTGACAAGGCTAAAATTGAATTAATTGAAAAATTGCCACCCCCTACCCTGTGAAAGATGTAAGGAGTTTCCTTGGCCATGCCGGGTTTTATAGGAGGTTCATTCAAGATTTCTCTAAGATTACTAGACCATTAACTAACCTATTAATGAAAGAAGTTGTGTTTGAGTTTTCTTCCGAGTGTCTTGAAGCTTTTCACATGATCCGGGATGCGCTTGTGTCGGCCCCTATCATGCAACCTCCGGATTGGACGCTTCCCTTCGAGATCATGTGCGACGCTAGTGACTACGCCGTGGGCGCGGTTCTTGGGCAAAGGAAAGAGAAGAAGCTTCATGTTATTTACTATGCGAGCAAGACGCTCGACGTAGTTCAAAGCAAGTACACAACTACGGAAAAGGAGTTCGTAGCCGTTGTGTTTGCCTTTGAGAAGTTCCGGTCGTACTTGGTGGGCTCCAAGGTAATCGTCTACACCGATCATGCAGTTATCCGTTACCTTATGGATAAGAAGGACGCCAAGCCAAGATTACTCCGATGGATGCTTCTATAGCAAGAATTTGACCTTGAAGTAAGAGATAAGAAAGGAGCGGAGAATCTTGTGGCGGACCATCTTTCTCGCTTGCCCATCGAACACATCAAGGAGTCCGGAGACACGGTACCCATCGATGACTCTCGCCCGGACGAAATACTCTTGAGCAACGAAGTCTTACTGATCAAAGTCGACCATTCTGGGTCGAAGATGACCACTTCTAGGTCGAAGACGACCACTCAAGGCTCGGTGACAACCCCCTATATGCAGGATTCGGCTAACGCCAAGCCAGGCGGCACAACTCCGACCTCCACTACGGTCGATTCAGGTCACTTTTCTCCCTCTTCTTGTGTGCTTACTAGTATTCTTCACTCTTCTCTTCCTATTCCCTCTTGCCATTTTTTATATGCTATTCGAGGGGCGAAAACCCCTTGGTTTGGGGATTTTGCTAACTATGTTGTAGGAGGCATTATCCCCAATGGATTGACCTTCCAAGCTAAGAAGAAGTTCCTCCATGACGTCAAGCAATAATATTGGGACGATCCCTACCTATTCAAGCAAGGGAGTGATCATATCTTTAGGCGTTGTGTGCTGGACGATGAGATAGAGGGAGTAATCCGACATTGTCATACTCTTCCAACGGGCGGCCATGCTAAGGGATTCAAAACCACCGCGAAAATTCTTCAAAGCGGATTCTATTGGCCCACTCTCTTCAAAGATGTTCAAGCATATGTAACGGCATGTGATGAGTGCCAACGTGCGGGAAATATTACATGGAGGAACGAGAACCCACTCACGGGAATTCTAGAGGTCGAGCTCTTCAACGTATGGGGAATTGATTTCATGGGACCCTTCCCCTCTTCGGGCCCCTACAAGTACATCCTCGTGGCAGTTGATTACGTTTCTAAGTGGGTCGAGGCCATAGCCACAAGATCTAATGATGCAAGAGTGGTGGCCAAGTTCATGAAGACCAACATCTTTCCTCACTTTGGTATTCCCCGAGCCCTTATTAGTGATGGCGGTTCTCACTTCATTGAGCGGAGCTTCGAGGCACTTTTGACCAAGTATGGGGTATCTCACAAGGTGGCAACCCCTTACCATCCCCAGACAAGTGGTCAAGTGGAGATCTCTAACCGGCAAATAAAAAGCATCTTGGAGAAGACGGTTTCTCGCTCAAGGAAAGATTGGGCCTCCAAGTTAGATGATGCACTATGGGCATACCGCACCGCCTACAAGACGCCACTCCACACTACTCCCTATAAGCTTGTGTATGGCAAGTCATGTCACTTGCCCGTCGAGCTTGAACATAAAGCTTTACGGGCTCTCAAAGAGCTCAACATGGACCTCGACGCCGCCAGAGCAAAGAGATTTATGGACTTGCAAGAATTAGAGGAGCTAAGGCTCAAGGCGTATGAAAATGCCAAGATTTACAAAGAAAGAACCAAGAAATGGCATGATAAGAAGCTTGTCCCGAAGACTTTCAACAACGGTGATCAAGTACTCCTTTTCAACTCTAGACTTCGACTTTTCCCCGGAAAACTACGAACTCGATGGAGTGGACCATTCGTGGTTCACCACATTTACCCCCATGGGGCGGTCGATCTCATAGACGAGAATGGAGGGATTTTTAAGGTCAATTGGCATCGATTGAAGAAATACTATGTAAGGGCCGAACCCGATGAGGAAATCCGAGCCACATGGGCTCTCACATCTTCTGACTAAGTTAAGGTACTTCTCGTCTAGCTAAAGACGTTAAATTAAGCGCTTACGGGAGGCAACCCGCTTTCTTTTTGTTTTCTTTCAACTTTCTTTTTAGCTTAGTTTGATTTGTTTTTATTAGTATAAAGTAGCTAGGATTCTTGTGTTGCATCTCCACTAACGTTTTGTAGGGACCCGAGGCGTCGAAAGGGGAACGTGAGGGTTGGAACATATTGCAACGAAAGGAAACAAGGTCAGGGGAGGTCGGGGACGACCCAAAACCGGTCGGCACCGACCCCTTCGTGCAAAAACGGTAAAAAATTTTTGGAAATTCCGAAAAATTGCAGGTAAGTCCTTGGACTTTTACCCTTTTTAACCCTATTTTCCCCATTCTCTTCCCCCACGCCGCCGACCATATCTCCCTCAAAACTCCATTGTCTCCATTATCACCAAGGCTTCACAAATCCATCACAACTCCTCCCAATTCTACTAAAATCCACCCTTATGCCACTTAATCTTCCAAATTTTCTACCAAAAACGGGAAAAATTCGCTCCTTTCCCCACAATTTGAAATTTTGGAACCGCTCTAGTGCTCGTCTACAACCCTTCTTCTACTTTCATTCCTCTAACTTCACTCATCTTTGGTATGTTTTTTCTACTCCTTTGATCTTAAATTCAAGTTTACTTGATTTATTATGAAGGAGGTTTTGGGTGTTCTTGAGTTGGAGTATAGAAATATGGGTTGTTTATATGCTTTAGTGGTTAGATCTACATGATATCATGATGAATTGTGGGTTGTAAGTGGATTTCTTGATACATACTTGTTTGTTTGGTTGATTGTGAGTATATATGATTTTTTCGGATTTTTTGTAGTCATTCCAGGGTAATTATGCTGAAATTTCGGGCTCAAATTTTCTCGGGGAGCTCGGTGCCGACCAACAGGAGGTCGATGACGACCCAACAGAACCGTCATGGTTGAGTTTTAGCGTGTATCCGATCGATATCGAGCCTCCAAGGGTCGGTTCCAACCCCGGATGCCTCGTAATATTCATTTATGCATACTTATTAAGCTGATTTGTCCATGACTTGAGTAGTTTTAGCATAAGATTCCCCTCTACTTACCTACTTTTCATGATTAAGCATGCTAGATTGAGATTCTTTCTAACAAAATTTGAGCATGTTGCTTAGTGTAAGTATGGGGCACTTCTTTGAGTAGCGATGTATGTGTCCCTTGTTTGGTTTAGTCCTTTAAAGCTTTGAAAATTATCTTGGAAGTTTGAACGTTTTATAGGACAATGGCCTCTTCATCCAGTCATCCCGCCAAGAAGCAAAAGAAGAACAAGCAAAAGGTGGATAGTGTGGAGTTTGATTCTAATGAGCAAAAGGATCGATTTCTTGAGATGTGGCACGGAGATGTCAGTGTGCGAGCTTATCAAAGGGTCGGTGCCATCAAGATTGGTTTCCATGCGGAGGTGCTTGAGGCTTTCTCTTGGATCGGTGCTCAACACATTATCTTGCATCCTATTGAAGAACATTACGTGGCTCTCACGTGCGAGTTCATGTCTGATTTTCACTTATACCCGGATGAAACCGACTTCAACAAGTCCATGGTCAGATTTCATCTCGGCAATAGGCATCACGAGATGGACATTAAAAAATTCAACAAACATCTCGGATTCCGTGCTCCATCCGAGGTGTACTCGGCAAAGGACTTCCCCACCAAGGATTTGTGGCATTACCTCACCGGTAGGGTTGAGTTCCCCACCAACGCCCTTCCCGGACGATACATTGCTAGTCCGGTTTTCAGGATTATCCTCCACATCCTTGGCTCCATAATTTGGCCAAGGTACGAGCTCTCGCGCCCCCACAAGCAAGAGATTGCATGCTTATCCACCATGCTCTTTGAGACGCCCATTCATATGAATTTGGGGTACGAGTTTGCCCAATCTGTCATAAGCCACCAAGCCCAAAAGACCCACTCTACCACTTACTTTGGTTGGCTTGTAGCTCTCCTTGCCAAGGCCTTAAAAATCAAAGTTTCTGCCTATTCTTCAAAGAGGGTCATTGCCATGGATGTGAAGTACTACACAAATGCTAAGGTTATCTTCCAATCCTCTGCTGGCTTCATCAACAAGTTCTACATCGATGCACAAAAGACACATGATGTGGTGCTCACCAAAGAAAATCTTGAGCTTTTCTACCGCCCCAATTGGTATGATGCATGGCCCCCCTCACCTTATCCTTTGGGGCCTAATGTCCGAGTTGATGAGAGGATTAGACGACAACCCAGCATGTATCCGAGAGCCGAGCCTAACCCACCACCGAGAGAGGTGGTCTTCGAGTGGGAATCACCAAGATCCTAGCACGGAGAGGTCGGGGCCGACCAACATGGGGTCGGGGACGACCCAGCAGAGGGCGGTACCCACCACAATCATCATGGTTTCGACCCTATGGACTTCACGATGGAACCTCATACCGACATGGTCACCTATTACTCACACCCCTATGGTTTTGATGGGACCGGCGGCTCTCATTTTCAAGGACAAGGCGCATATCATACCGGGTCGAGTTCGGGTGGCAACCCCGATATCTCCCTTCTCTCAGCTAAGATGGACGCCCTCATGCTTCACCAACACCAACTCTATGGGGTGCTTAACCTCCACCACAACCAGTTTGTTGATCATCAAAAAGAGCTTAAGGATTTCCGTATTGAGTATTATGAAGACCACAAGCTGGATGTTGCAAGGTGGGATGCTCAAGTAGACTACAACAATTGGTTGGCGCAACAACTCTTCCACGCGCCACCACCTCCTAACCCACCTCAAGAATGATTTTCCTACTCTTCCAACGCTTCAAGGTGTCCAAGTTAGTTTCTCTTTCCTTTCTCTTTACTTTCTTAATCAATGGGGACATTGATGTTTAAGTATGGGGTGGTTTTGGGGAAATTACTTGTTTGAGTCTTGTGTTGTTTTGTGTTTTTGATGTATTTATGTTGTTTTTCTTGTGTTTACGTCTAGTTTTGTTTGAATCTTTTTCTTTTTGATTTTAGATGGATAAATGCCCTTTTTCTTAGATGCCCTAGGATGGAAATTGCTTTCATCATCATGTAAATCCTATAGCATGCTTTAAAGAATTGCCTACACCATGATCTTGCTTTTTGAGTTTTGAGCTTATAATGGACATTGAGCATGCATATTTCTAGTGAAAGCAATCCAACAAATTGAACCTTAGTGAGATATTTTTGGCCTATAAAGGATGTACATCTTATTCCTTTCTCTTTTAATGTGTGAATACTCTTCCAAATGCAATCTACCACTTGACAATGGCATGGTTATTTTGAACTTGAAACCAATGGAGATGTGTTCATTACTTGATTGAATCAAATGATTTTGAACTTATTTTTATAAGCCTATTATATTCCTTTTTCTACCTATACATGATCCCTCTATTGGTAGCCCTTGTTTTGAGCTTAAAGCCTATTTCTAGCTCCACAAAAGTTCCCTAGCCATGATAAGCTTGACCCTTTGATCCGGGAATTAGGACTAAAGAATGAATTATTGAAGGTTTTTATGGATTGATTGGTTGAAACAAGGTGATTGTAAAGGGTAGATAAGGAGTGTTGTCTTTGGAAAGAAAGGAATGAAGTGTTTTGGGCTCAAAATGCACACAGATAGCTCATTACCGACCCATATTTGGTCGGTACCGACCCCCCCGGAAAAAAAACAAACCAGGGTAAATCATATAATAAGTGCAAGAGTCCAAGGCCTTCTAAGTAAGAATAGAAGAAAGACAATAATAATAGGTGACAAGGGAAGTGCATTGAAAAGATTGAAGTGTTTGGTGATTGAAAGAAGGAAGAATGTTGGGTGAATGTTGTGTAGTCTAGGAGTTTTGATTCCCAGATTAGTTAGCACCACAAGGCCAAAATATTTCCACACCCTTTGAATTACCAAGCCCCATTACAACCCGGCCGAATGGAAGCTTCTATGAAGTTTTCATTGAGCCCCCTAAGTTCATTTGATGATTTGACTTGTTTTGACTTTTTCGGTGGAGAGTTTTTAATATAAGTTCCATTGACTATGAGGTTTTGTGTTTGGAATTTGAGTCGAGTGATTATTGATATACCCTAAACACATTGAGAGTTGAGTAAAACACATTCCTTGGTGAGGTTGGATTATGATCACTTAGAATGTTCATGTGTGCTATGATGTGGAAGTTGTTTGTTCATTATTCTACTTGTGCTTCTTTTTCTTTAGAGGTGATTCTTGAGCTTTGTTATTTGGTATTGATGCATGTTCAGTAATTGCTTGAGGACAAGCAAGTCTAAGTATGGGGTGTTTTGATGTCGCACTTTTTAGTTGGTTTTTGTGCGTAGTTTTCTAACTAGGTTGAGTCGCTTTTAGATCTATTGTGTTGTTTTGCATATAATTCCGACCCTCTCTAGAGAGTTAGAGTCGTTTGTGCCTGTTTTTCATTTTTATAGGTATTTGAAGCGTTGAGGAGGAGATATCCTGGTTTTTCAAGTTTTCTAGGAGGTAGCGTTAGAGTTGTCTTGTGACGGTGTTGATAGAAGGGTGTGAGTCGATGTATGTGAAGGTTTGATGAGTTTCAAGATGAAGATTGCAAGATGAAGGTGCTTTAGAAGGAGCTAAAGGAAGTCTTAGAAGACCAAGAACGATTGAAGAAGAAACATTGAGGAAGAACCAAGCTTTGGAGCAAGTTTCGGGCGAAGAAGTGAAGAAACCAAGTGTTGATGAGGTCGATGACGACCCACTCTGGGTCGGTACTGAACGCCTCCGTGTCTTACGGAAATAAAGCTTGCGCCTTAAGTTAGGTCTTATTAAGTGTTTTATTTATGGTTTTTTTTTAGATAAGATTTGGTTTCCTTCTAAGAACATCCTACTACTATATAAGGTTCTTTTAGGGTTTATTCTAGGGGGGCTAACACGTTTTTATCTAGAGAGACGGAACAAGTTTGCAAGTTTGTTTTCTAGGGTTAACTCTTATTCCGAGCTCTTGGACAAGTTGAGAGAGCTTTGGAAGTTTGTTTGAGATTCGTAAGTTGCTATTTCAATTGAAGATTGTTTGGTTTTGAATTATGTCTTCTCTTTTATCTATGATTGTTGATTGCGTTATGGATCGTGAGTAGTCTACTTTTCTAGGGTTGGGGTGAAACCCGACAAAGTTGTGTATGATTGAAGCATGAATCTTTGATTAAACCATTCTTTTGAATCTATATCCTTTATCCTCTTGTTTGTTCTTGATTCCTTGATGAAAGTTGAGGCATGTTCATGTTCGTAATTGAATTGAAAGATTGAATTGTGAATTTGAATAATATTCGGGTTATAGCGAAAGTTAAAACCTTTAGATAACAAGTAGGGTTGCAAGTTTAGATCTTTACGAAAGTTGAGATTTATGCTTGATTATTCATGGCGAAAGTTATTCATGGGATTATTTTTGGTTGATTTTGATTCATGTTTGCATGCATAGCTTGTTGTGATGAATCCTTTGCTCTAGATCTCTTTTAATTTGATTTTTCGGATTAATAGCTAGACCTAGATACTTCTAATTCACGTGGACAAACCCTCTCAACAGTGACACATGACTTCATCTATATCCTTGGTCTTTCTTTCATCCCGTTTACCTCATGATTCTTCGCCCGCTCTTTGGGTCGTCTATGCCAAATGGGCCAAGTGGGTTTTGGGCCTAACATTCACCATCCAAAGGAACCCGATCCTTTTCTAGCTTTGAATAATACTCCTTCACCACACCCATACAATATATCTAGACAACCATAAATACACAAAACATTAAATGCAATGAAACCCTAGCTATTTATTCCAGAAATGCAACCTTTTCCTAGGAAACAGGAATGCCTTGGCTTGCCATGACCTGGAAAAAAAAGGTTACATCGAAAACTATACACATACAAACTAAGACATCCAACAAATCAATTGTTTGCATAATGTCAAACACTGATCTACACTTCCTGCATGTATATTGATCGATCTTAAAGAAGCCCTAGGCGGCCGCCTAAGCAGCGCCCAAGCGCTAAGCAGGCAGGTCCCGATCCGATTTGGGTAAAATCGGACGGTCTAGGCGGATTCGGGCGCCGTTCGTGTTCTTGGTGGAAATTTTCCCATTCTCTTTTTCGTGTTCTTGGTAAACTTGGATAGCGTCTGACTTGGGAGAAAGACAGACGAGGCAGCTGATTGGGCTTAGTGAGCTTTAAAAATTAGGCCCTAGATACTCATTTCAATTCGAGTCCAATCACATCAGAATCGCAAATCAAATCTATTAATTAACATACCTATACCATTAATTAACTAAACCTTTGACTAATCGTAGAAATTAATTACCAAAACCTTGGAAAGAAAGAAAGCTAGAAAGAAAGAGCAAGCGATGAGTGAAATTAGTTAAGTTGCTACTGATGGTACGCGAAATAACAACTAATAATCAAAGGTAGATCAGAAATACGGAAGAGAAAAGGAGATAAAATATCGCGTTATGTACACGCATCCTTGCTCATAAATCCCCGCTATATAATTAATTGAGGACAAGACAATTATTGGGCTGGGAAGAACTAGATAGGTTTTCTTGGCTCACTGAAATTAACTACATGGCCTTGGGCCCAAATTTTCCAATTGTCACCCAGGTTCGAAATGCCCAAATAGAAATTACCATGCAAACTCCACTATATATTCACATATGCATGAATCTCGTGTGCGAGGTCGACAAAGGCAGCCGGGTTCAAGTTTCATTGTTAGTTTTGGTCCAATCACATTACAAGGCAAATTCATCTCCAAGCATTCCACGTATGTCTTTGTACACCCAAACCTAAGCAGCTGGTGGCGAGTTGCGTACCCCATTCAAAAACTTGGAAAGCATCCCACATCGATCGCAATCTTGTAAGCAAGTAGGTGGACAAACATATATATAGTAGGGGAATGTGCAACAATAAAAGGGTCGAAAAACATCTCTAACTCAAGATCTATCTTACTTGTTAAAGTTCGATGTGTTTAATCTCCGAGTGAGATCGCATTATTTACGGTATAAAGTCCAAAAAGTTTTATTTATAAAGAGTACAAAAACAATCAGTTGAAGGATGGGGGGAGGAAAAATCTACGTATGAAAACCGTTTGGTTGTACGAAATCCCAAGAGTTAGTATTTAATAAAATCCCATTTATAACGCGTATTATATCGGATTTCAATACTGCGCCGTCTGTGGGAGTTTGCTCTGCCTATCCGACATACTCTCGGGTTACTATCAAGTAAGTGCACCCTCTACTCTCCCCTCCGTTCGATCATGGCATATATTTATATTTATATATATGTCAAAATAAGCGAGATCGGGCAAAGAAATGAGAAGTTAGTGGTCTTTGTGTTTGAACACCGCGGTCTTCATGTTGAAGCCTCGTTGTCTTCATGATTGAACATCGCAGCCTTCGGCGGGGACAATCTTCGCGCCGTCTTCAAGCGAGTGGGCTCATCTCCGGGGTTCGCGGCCATTCTAGGCTGTGGAGTTTATTTCTCTGGCTTCGTTGTGGGTGATGAGGTATTTTCAGTGGTCGTTAATACCTATCAAAGAAACCTTATCTTTACCAACTCAGTAGAGCGGCAAGTAAGGGTCGATCCCACAAGGACTTGTGTATTTGTGTTATTACTTGAGTGCCAAGTAACTAAAAGGGGGGTTTTACAATTTGAAATCTAATCTAAGATGCAAAATAAAACTAACTATGAATGCGAAGTTTGATTGTAAATATATGAGAGAGAAATATGTTCAACTAGTTACATCCATCATAGATATGCTTATTGATCATTGATTATCTTGATTCTCAATTCACTTGAATAATCTACCGTGGATTATTATCTAGGACTTTATATTTAGTTGAAAGAGCTAACAGTCTGAACAACCCTTATCATCTAATAACCTAGAACAACGTCTAGATTCAATTAAACGACAACTTATGTTCAAAGTATCGATAGAAACAAATACTCAACGCAAACAACTAATCAAGTTATCTGTGGTTTATTCCCTTCTACAACTGAATAGCCCGAACGGGTCTAAACAATTATAGTTTCTACTTTATCTAATCAATCCCGAACGGGACTTGATCAGATTAGTTGTAAATTAACCTAGAAATTCTATTAGGTAGCTAATCTAACAAAACCCTAGAATAATTCTGATTCAATTAAGCACAAGGAATAAAACCTATTCAAGTTGTTGAGAATCAATCAAACCTCACAATAATATGCAATCTATGATTTCAATAACTAGTCAAACACAAGGAAATTAGCAATGCATAATTGAATTAAAATCAAACTTACAAGAGTTTCAAAGTTGGCTCTTTTGAGAAAACTCTCTCCAAAACCCTAGCCTCCAAAATTATGTTCCAAGTTATGACCGAGATAGAGAGAGAAAACTAAAAACAAGGTTTAAATACCCTAGAAGATATCCAAAGATAAAAATATCCCGAAATTACATTAAACTAGTCAGAAAAGACCTAATAAAGTCCAACCCGAAGCCCAAAACACGCGGCCCAACTCTCCCGCGGCAGAATGTGAGGCGCGGTCTCCTTCTTGGGTGGCGCGGCCGCGGCACATGTATCCTAGCCCGCGGCACTCTCGGTTCAGCATTTCAAGGGACACTTCAGAGGTTGTTTTCACCCCCTTAGAGTTGGAATTTGGACTCGGAGTAAAAATATGAATTGTAGCTCTTCGAGTTAGCTTTCCAGTGATAATTGAGCCTCATCCGAGCACTATAGCTCCCAAACCAAGCATTGCAAGATAGAGGTGTCAAAACAAGACCTTCAATGCATAACCCGGGTTTAAGCGTTCTTTTCACAAAAGCTCTTGGGTCTTGGTTCTTCCAATCTTCACTTGTATCACTCTAAGCTTTATCAAACTCCTCCACAGTCCCATAAGATCCATCCCGTCCATGCTTGTTTACCTAAAGATCTGCAAAACCGAACAAAACAAGCGCAATCTACCCGAAAAGACTAAAACCTAAAAACTAAATAAAAACCAACCTAAAACTAGCTAAAACATATATAAAACATGCATCTAAACTACTCCTATATGAAAGCTATCAGTGGGACACTTCGTTGAGGGTTCGCCGGGGTTCGATCTGAGGCAAGGGTTCGCGATGTTCAAATCCAAGGCAAGTGTGCGCGATCATTGGGCCGGGGCGGGCGTGCGGGATCTCTGTGCAAGGCCAAGCGAGCAGGGTGTTCAAGAAGGGCTAGCTAGCTAGCGAAGCCTTTGCTCAAAACTAGTTGGCATGGCTCTCACGGCACATGTTGTTTATGGCATCGTCATCTTGCCCATCTTAGGGACGAGGTCCCAACTCTCGAAAAGCGTGCGCAACCCGAGCGAGGCTTGGGGTTGACATCAACTCTCTTAGGGACGAGGTCTTAAATCTCAAAAAGTGTGCGCAACCCGAGCGAGGCTCGAGGTTGACAGTGACTCTCTTAGGGACGAGGTCCCAACTGTCGAAAAGCGCGCAACCCCGAGCGAGGCTCGGGTTTGGCGGCAACTCTCTTAGGGATGAGATCCCAACTCTCGAAAAGCGTTCGCAACCAGAGCGAGGCTCGGGATTGGCAGCGACTCTGTTTGGGACGAGGTCCCAACTCTCAAAAAGCGCGCAACCCGAGCGAGGCTCGGTGTTGGCGACAACTCTCTTAGGAATGAGATCCCAACTCTCGAAAAGCGCGCAACCTAAGCGAGGCTCGGGATTGGCGCCTAATCTCGATTTCAAGGGGCGAGGCCCTAATTTCCTAAGCAATGTGCATGCACTCTATTTTGATCCCGGGTGTGGATCGCGTATTCGCGTTGCATAAGCTATAACCGATTGGCATGGGCATTTGATACCAAGAATAGCGCACTTGTTTATTGTCTCGTTACCCTCGTGGAACGAGCACATCAAGCCATGGGGTTTCGATGGTGCGCGAAATAACCGCTAAATAATCAAAGGTAGATCGGTAATACGGAAAAGAAAGAGAGATAAAATATCGCGTTATGTATACGCATCTGTACTCATAAATCCCCGCTATATAATTTAGTGAGGACAAGACAATTATTGGGCTGGGAAGAACTAGAATAGGTGGGTTTGGCCCACTGAAATTAATTACATGGCCTTGGGCCCAAATTTTCCAACTCTCACCCATGTTCAAAATGCCCAAATAGAAGTTACCATGCAAACTCCACTATATATTCACATATGCATGAATCTCGTGTGCGAGGTCGGCAAAGGCAGTCGGGTTCAAGTTTCGTTGTTATTCTGGTCCAATCACATTACAAGGCAAATTCATCTCCATGCATTCCATGTATGCCTTTGTACACCAAAACCTAAGCAACTGATGGAGAGTTGCGTACCTCATTCAAAAACTTAGAAAGCATCCCACATCGATCACAATCTGGTAAGCAAGTAGGTGGCCAAACATATATATCGTAAGGGAACGTGCAACAATAAAAGGGTTGAAAAACATCTCCAACTCAAGAACTATCTTGCTAGTTAAAGTTCGACGTGTTTAATCTCTGAGTGAGATCGCGTTATTTATGGTATAAAGTCCAAAAAGCTTTATTTGTAAAGATTACAAAAACAATCAGCTGAAAGGTGGGGATGAGGAAAAATCTACGTACGAAAACTGTTTGGTTGTACGAAATCCCGATAGTTAGTATTTAATAAAATCTCGTTTATAGCGCGTATTATATCGGGTTTCAACAGCTATGAAATTACGATTTCAAACAGGTCTCATATGAAATTAGCAGCAGAATTGAAAGTGGCAATCACACAATTGACGGTGTAGAGGAGCTAACCTTGGCAAGATCGGAAAGAACGAGCAAAGAGTCGAAAGAGAGCGGGAAAGCAAGCGCGAAACTGAATCCTCTGAATTTTCTCCAGCAAGAACAAACCCTAAACCAAAGTCCAAGTAAAAAATCAGTGTCAGAATCCTCTTGATCGCAGATTGTTAATACTCCGTTTTTTCTCACTTTGATCACTATTTTCTTCTGATCAAAATTGATCTCTCTTTTTTCTCACTTTGCTAACCTTGGTAGGTTCGGAAATAACAAGCGAAGAGTCGGAAGAGATTGAGAGAAGGAAAGCAATCGCGAAACACCGTCCGGATTTCCTAATCAGTTCGAGTTGATCGGAGACGAAGCTGCGAAAGAAAATTCGTTGAAAAAAAGAGTGGTGTGAGAATCTTGATCAGAGGTAGGAACCTGCACCTATAGAGACATTCCTCTAGAAAGAGGGAAAACAAAATCCAAATGAAAACTCAAGACTTGTGGAGAACCATATAACAGAAAATGTAGACGCGCCTATAGAGAATCCATGCCCCGAGGCAATTTTCTTCAAAAAAAATGTTTAGGGGTATATTTGTCATATAAATATTCAAGTATCTATATGGTAATATCAATGGACTGAAAAATGTATTGGGTCGGTTATTATTAAAAATTAATACCCCATTCTTTCTCACTTTGATCACTATTTTCTTCTGATCGAAATTGATCTCTTTTTTTTTTCTCTAACGAGAATGTATAATAAGATAATTGTATATCACTATTGCTAATTTAATCAGTTTAAATTTATTTAAAAAATAATTTGATTAGTTTTAGTTTATTAAAAAGAATATAACTACAAAGAAATAATTACTTAATTATATTTTCAATTACCAACATTCCTCCCCCATTTGAGCAATGTCAACAAGACTCTAAAATTTCCAAACTATATATCATAAAAGTAAATATCATATGGATTTGAATTTACAACTTATAGCTATCAACATTGTGCACCAAAGAATCGTGGTGTTTTAAAAATTGAACCATTCAACTTGTCTAAGTACATCAAGTGATTGTACGACATAAGTTACATAACGTTTATTCTTTAAACTTGACGCTTATAAAGCCTTTTACGTCCCATATCCATTTCACATATGTTTTTAGGCGAGTAATCCTAAAACTCCCTTGGAAGAAGCCTTATACATCCACATATGTTTAGTTGAGACTTCTAATGTGCTCCTACAAATGGACTTTCCAAAGTTTCATTAATGAAACATTTCAAAACTACCCCTTTTATGTAGGCTAGAGTATTTCCTTTGATGGGTCTTTTATGCTCTCCAAACCTATGTCCTTGGCATATCACATTGAATTCAGCCCTACACCTTTCGGTAAGGGGGAATTGGGCGTCCAAGTCATAGATTGTTCATTAGGATTTTAATCCCATCCCTCAAGTTGAATCATACACAAGTCCTTATGCTAAATCTCTTGGTAGAGAGATCAACAACCTTATTGTGTTTTCCAAAACTCAACTGAGATGACACTAAGTGTAAATTATCTCAAAATAATATTCCCTCAAACCTAAATGTCAAAATTCTGACAACAAGGTCGAATTCAACAAGATTGCCTCTTGAGACTTCTCAAGAATGTGCACCCATCACCCAAATAGGAATTCAAGACCACTCGTTGACTAGCGGTCTTCCATAATTAGGTGATCCAACTTGCATCTTAACCTTTCCAACGTAGGAAAGCATTTCCACACATACAAAGCCTTAAGCATTTAATCCTCATACCTTTGACAATGGCCATGTCAAGGTATCAACACTCTATCACTTCAAAGTTCTCAAGTTATTACACACGCTCTAGAACCGTGTATCTTTTGATCCATAGGTGTCCTAATCATGTGTAGAAATCATGGAATCTTTATTCCCTTCCAATGTATTGTAAACTTGAATGAAGATTTAGAAAATCTAACTCACCTTCATCTCTTCACATTGGCATCTTCATAATTTCATCAATGAAGAACTTCATAGACAAGACTCTTTCCATCTTGTCAATTTCACTTGGTTTCTACCAAAACAGCCATGTCATTTTTATATAGACTTATTAAAACTCCTTAACCAGAGTTACTAAACTTAATATATTTCCTCATGCTATAAGCATATAAATATAGTCCTTAATTAGAAGGACTTCCCAAATGACATTCTTCTCCTTTTGGCCATTTAACATAAAGCTTTGTTGCTTCATGTATAATTCTCATCCTAATCACCGATACTTTGAGAATTCCATAGGATCATCATCCATACAAGATAGAAGATGATTCAATTCTTCCTTTTCCTAGAAATCTTTTATCAAAAAAACTTGAAGAATTATGCTCACAAGACATTCATCTTATCACAAGGGTTTACTACACATGTTAAGATTTGTCTCTCACAAAACATGCCATCATACATACCTTATTCATTTGAATAGTCCACTTAACCATACAGCTAAGTTAACAAAGTCGTCAATCTTAAGCCTTCATGGCGCATCGACACTTCCTTTTTATTACCTTGGATCCAAGGACGGATCAAACGTCCTCATAGGTCCCTTATAGACCATTACTTGTAAAATTGAAAGCTTTAATCAACCTTTCAAAGTTTCTCAAACAAGTTATTTCAATCCAACCTAATGGCATACAACATGAGCCACCCAAGAACCTTATGGGTATGTGATATTCCAAGTTGTTAAACTCAATCACATCACTTTAACATCTCCTTTAAATTTAGGAAACACTTCATGACTTTAAGTATGACTCCTTTGATCATCGAACAATTAAAACTAAATGCCTCTTATAGGCGCGTCTATGAAACCGCCAAATAGTGCAACGACACCAAGCATCGAGCAACAAACATGGAGGTGACTTGGTAACGAACAACCTTAGCGTGACATGACCTACACACAACCGTGCCTTGCGGCTCGCCATGAAGCGGCGACGCCGAGTGCCACGCACCCAAAGGAGCGATGAATCAAGATTCGACACGAGCGCCTTCGCCTTGTCGCAAGCCCAATCATGCCAAACACCGAGCACCAAGTCACGGTGCGTCGAGGCATGTGTTAAACCTTGGGCATGCCAAAGCCTTGGCCATGCGCACCCACGACTCAACCCATGTACGGCGACTCCTAGCGCCTAGTGCCGAGAGGGTCGATACACCAGCCCCATCACAAGCGTGCTTGTGGTGCACCATATGTGTCACGACCACTAATGCCAAGATCCATGAAAAGCGGTGCCAAGACTTAGCACTCCACGGCTCGCCATGGACCAAACAAGGGTGTGTCTTGGTTCGTTCAAAGATATGTTATGCGTCGGCCTCTTTTCATGGCAATGATTTTGACATTAGTTTTGCCAATTCAAGGCACATACCATGTTGACCCTAGACCAGCCAATAACCATCCATACTTCATTTTAGTTTCAAGTGATCAACCTTTATGGATATACATGCACGACAAGGCCGGTCAAGCCATGACCGACCCTAGTTGTGCCAAAATGTCAAAACTTATGCATTCGACACTTTCTTCCCTTGTCAAACTTTTTTTGTTTAACTTAGCCACAAGAGATAAAATTCTTATGAATTCATTCCTCAATTTAGATATGCAAGAGATCTCAATTTAAACAAATCAAGAACAATACAAAATTCCTTTTCCATAAGAAACATGTTTTTCATGCAATCACACAAGTGTTCTCCCACATGCAACTTATGAAAGAGACTCTCAGCATCTCCTTTTATGTATTATTTAGTGTATACATGGCCAACATATGTTTTACCCTCTCACGTGGGGTGCAATATAATATACTCTTACATTAGTAGACGCGAAGGTAGTCTAATTACTCTAGTAGACCCGAAGGTAGTCTAGAGCATGAGTCGTCCCAATCAAAGAAAGGTCGACTCAAGGGTAATATGTTTAGGATCATCTAAAAGAGAATGACCTAAAAATCAACTTTTAAAGTAGATCTTAAGAATAGGAGATAGTCCTCTTCTTGCACACATGTTGTTAAGATCATATTATAAATCAATCCATAGTTTATTACTTCAAACATAAACAATTACATAATCGTTTTTGATCGATCAAACCATACACTATAACCCTTTATTCTCATGGTTCACACACATGCATAAATTAAAAGCACACTTTCTATGCTAATACAAAACACACGTGTAAAAAGGAAACAACAACCTTGCTTAAATCATGCACGGTGCTTAACGCCACATAAAGAGCAATAGACCGGTCTTATTGGCCTACGATCCATATACATTCGCCCAATAGGCACCACCAAAAGCGGCTCCTCCATCCCCCAAAGGCTCGACCTTAGGGACACGCATACTAGGCTTGGCACGCATGTGCTTCGCCCTAGACTTCGTGCGCTTCTTGAACCTTGATTACCCTTGCCTTCCCTCATGTCCATGGTTAGGCTCATGAGCCTCCGTAACGTTGGAGGGTTGAGGAGCAAGAACCTCCTTTCCTTTAGCACTATCAAGATCGGGTTCCACTTTCACGTGAGTAATATACCAATCCCAATTAGCCATGCTTTGGTTGTACACTTCAAGCCAATCGTCAAAATCTTGGAGCCCTCCGTTGTCCACTTCGTTTAGCATTATGGGACTAGGGGGTTCGATCTTAACTTGCCTCAAGATAGAGGTCACATCATTGATCGTTTTATCCCCTCGAAAAGCCATATCCTCAAGCTTAATAAAACAATACAACAATGCAAAAACTACATAAACATAATATTCGTTGAAGATTGTTGATTTTAGGATATAAATAAGAATAGCATTTTGCAAAGTTAAGTTGAAGTAAAGTCGGCCCTTGTAGATCCAAAAGGATAGTCAAGGCGGTTTGAGTAGACCCCGAAGGGTAGTCTCGTGAGTAGACCCCGAAGGGTAGTCTCGTTTGGGTGTAGACCATAAAGGTAATCACCACCGACTATTTAAAACATTTTATACAAAAGTCTTAGATAATGGCAACAAGTCACTCAAATATTTCGAGCTTTCTTTCAACGATATTGCCCTTATTCCCTGCCAAGGGTATTCCGCAATATTGTTGCGAGATAAAACGTTCCAAAAACGACAATGGAAAAGGGTGGCAAAACGATTTCCATTAAGAATAAACATACCTTATTCGAGCCTTTTGATTCCTCTTGTATCTTCACATGAACGAATTCATCCATGCTTGAAACTTGAGGTTCTCCCTTGATTTCCACATGAGAAAGTCGATCCATGATATCAACCAAACGTGTTTGATTTCTTTTGAGAACTATCACTTAGTACAACCCTAGACTCCACCGATTTTTGTGTCTTTCACACTCTTCTTCGTGGACACCCATCAAGCCTTAAATAGGCATGTCCATGGTTGTCCAAAATCGGTTGTAGAGAGGTTCCAAAACCGTTAGGGAAGTTGAGAGAAGCTAGGAGAAGTTGGGAAGTTACTTTGGTAGTTATAACCAACTTCATCCTTGTCCAAATCCTCTCTCCTACTCATCATTATAGGCAGCCAAGGAGGCCCTAAAATGGCCCAAGAAGTCGTCCAAAATTCAGCCAAAAAAAGCCCAAGGAATTGGTCCAAAATCTCCTCTAAAAAAGCCCATTTCCAAGCACAAAATCAAGCCCAAAGTGGCAACACATTTGGCCCAAAATTCAGCCCATATGTACGGCCCATCTAAGCCCATTACTACGCCCCATGGGCTGGCCCACCATTGCCCACATCTCCTAGGTCAAGCTAGTATAGCGAGGTACCAAGCTAGGTCACTTAGCTAGTGTAGCTGACCCTCAGCTAATTGAGCTAACATCCAACTAGTTGAGCTGGCTTGAGCTGAATTTTAGCTTGTTGAGCTGAGTTACAAGCTAATTGAGCTAAGCTTAGCTAGTTTGAGCTTACTTGAGCTAAACCCTAGCTACATGAGCTTCCTATCAAGCTAGTTCTTTGAGTTAAGAGCTGGGTTAAGCTTATAGAGCTAACTTTAAACTAGTTTGAAGCTTTCAAACTCCTTTCTAGCATTCATAACTAAGTGCCAAGCTATTTTCATGCTTTGGTCTTTGTCTAATACATTCACAAAGCTTAGAGAAGCTATCAATCATCATATAATATTGCACAAAGCTATAGTACAACCTTTCTTTGCTCAAAACCATGAAACCAAGCTTTGTTGAACATTAAGACAAGTGCTCGGCGCCTCGTGCCAAACCCTAGGCGCGCCGCAACACATGTCCTAGCTCCAAACTAACTACGCACACTCAGCGTGCCACAACCAGGCGTAGGCGCGCCCCAGCCATCCCACACACTTGCGTCGCAACCTTTGCCCCACATACGCGTGCACTCTTTGCACCGGCACACCTCTACCGAGCGTCGTGCTTGTGCCACGTCCGAGCATAACGCTTGTGCCGCGTCCCTTCCAACGTCGGCGCGCCCTCAGCATGCGTCGTTGCATATGTTGCACATGAGGTTCCGTGCCTCGATGTCGGTACATCTCTTGGACTCTTTTCTATGACCACTTATAAACCTTTAATCATATCATGACAAATCATAAGGTCGATCTTCTCAATTGATATTCCTATGTGACTCCTTTTCTCAACATGCACACAATGGGATTGATGACTTTTCACAAATCACCAACAGTTTTATCCACTTTGAGAACCTTACCAATGTGTTTGCCTATCCTTGTAAAAATGTTGCTATATCTGATATTCTGATTATAATAGTTCTGCGGTTTCTAGATTCGTTTCTTATCCTCAATAGATAGTAGAATCGTTGGGCACTTTGTGTCCATTTCTTTATGGTCCTTGTCATCAAACAGATCTTCATTAGTCATTCTATCATCCTAGAACAGATTGACATATTGCATAAATCCTTTTCCTCCTTCCTTTCTAGCCTGAAGGAGAAAATTAGTCTCCTTCAGTTTGCACGAATCTTAGAACGATTCATGTCATCGAACATATCTTCCATTCCAGGAACAAATTGTCTCTGAAGGAGATTCCTTGATTATTGAAATCAAGTCATTTCCAAATGCTTCACTGTGGGATGGGAACTCATGTGCCCTTTCTTGATCTTCAGTCCATTCAATCTCTTCTTTTTTCATGTAGTGTCCCCACTCTTTTCGATCTTGTTGGAACATTCTTTGTTACATGGTTTCTCTTAATTTTAATAATGACAAATTTTGTTGGTTTAATGTGTTTTTTAAATAAGTATCTCATGAACACTTCACGAACATTGTCAAGAGTGACAAAATGTCGTAAGGGAACGACTGAGGGAACGAGTGGCGATTTGGAAAGCCTCTACAAGAAGATACGCGTCTTTCTATTTTTAGCAAGTTACCAGATCTTGAACGAACGATTGCGGAGAAGATTCTACAGCTAAGTGTGGATTGTTTGTGAAGAGATGAGAGCAAATCTGGAGGATTTGGATAAAGATATAAGATAAAATCGAGATCGATCGGGTTATGGGAAATATCTGAACGATTGAAATTTTGGTGAAATGTTTATTTTTTGGGAAATTCCGAGTGGTACCCCCGAGTTTATTACTATTCCGGATGGTACCCAAATACGAAAGTTATTTCAAAAACTACCCTTGAACTTTGTTAATGGTTCGGTTCGTACCCCTTTTATGCTGATTTACTCTATTTTCCATTAACCCTGTTAGTTTTTACTTTTTTTTAAAGGAAAAATTAAATTGATTGAAAGTGAAGGTGTTGAAATCAAACCCCCCCCCCCCCCCACAAGAACCGGTGTCTATATTTGGGATTGAAGGCAGCTCTGGTCGGTTGCCTCCGTCGTTGAGCCCACCCAAGACCCGGACCCGATTCTGGTCAGCGGGTGCACAGTAAGAAGAGACCGCAAAACAGGCTCGCCGCACCTGATTGGGGCCACCCCTTGGACGGTTTAAGGGGAAGCGGATTTAGGCCACTGATTAATTTCCAACTCTCTTGTAATCTCATCCTCTCCAGCGATGCCCATCCCTCTCCCCGGCTTCTTCTGAGCGGCCGCCGCCACCGCCTACTTCCCGATTTGACTTTTGCAAATGAACTGCTATGCTACTCTGCTAGTGGAGCTTCTATAGGAGATTAGGAGATGCCCAAAATTAAATTGCTTAATCAAGATTAAACTTTCAAAAAATAATTCCAAAGTCGGCGAACATCAACCCTAATTTTTCACGTATAGTGGAACCTGCTTTTTTTTTCTTTTTTTTCTATGAAATAGTGAAATATTTTTTAGAAAAAATAAAAGGCTAACGGGGTTAACGGAGAGTAGAGTAAATCAGTATAAAGGTGTACGGACCAAACTATTAACAAAGTTCAGGGTAATTTCCGGAATAACTTTTTTTTTCTGGGTACCATCCGGAAAAGTAAGAAACTTGGGGGTACCACTCGGAATTTCCTTTATTTTTTTAATCCGTTTTTAGCGAGATCTTTTGAATGAAATATCATCACACTTAGGCAAATTGTGATTGAGATCAAATGCGGAAGGTGCTCTATAAATAGGCTAGGATAGCTAGGGTCAAAAAGTGTTATTAAAGACGGTGAACAATTGAGAAGTGAGAGTTTAAGGTTTGTTCGTGCGAGTGGTATTTTCCAGTGAAGATTTCACGAGAGAGTTTAATTACTCAGGTTGGTAGGTCATTCATTATTTAGATTTAAGTTTAGAGTTGTAGAAATCTAGTTTGTTGAACTTAGGTTGATGCCTAAGTTACCCAGACTAGAAACTTGACTTTTATCATGTAATCATTGAAACTTAATACATTAGTGGCTAAGTTATGGTGGTCTATTCTTGATCGCCAAAACTCCTTAAGCTTTCATATATTTTTCCTATTCTCTCTATTTTCCATCGTATTATAGGACAATCTTTAATAAGATCTCCCTTAAAAAAACGTATACTTATTTTTATTGATAATTTCTTTTCTTTTTTTTGGTAAATATACAAACATATATTTTGATCAAAACAATCAAACTCCTTCAAGCAAACTACCTAGGGCATGTTTCACTTTCCCCACAAAATTTTTTTCTACTCAAAAACCATTTTTAATACTCTTGAAATTCGTACAATTCTCTCTACTTTTTACGTTTTTCAAGACACTAAAAATCACTTTACACCCAAAAATTCATTTCTAACCACAAGTGAAACAAGGCGTAATGATTATGTGGTTATGTAAAACATGTACAAAGTAAAGCATATCATGTATAATAATGTAAAAGCATTGGAATCCAAAAAAGGAATGAGAACATGCCTCCATTACTCTTATAAGTTATAACAACATTTTGTTATAATCTTTTATTTCAAACCGACTACATAGAGAGAGTAGTGACCGATACAACTTAAATTAAAATGAGAAAAGTCGGCGTTAATTATAAGAGTAAGTCATAATTAGCAGTTCTCAGTTGGTAATCTTGATCAATTGTTCTCGACTTCTCCCATTCGATTCCCGGCTGATCTTCTTGCTCGCCTCTTCTTTCCTACACCAAAAAAAAAAAAGAATCATCTAATTAATAATCAAAAGAGGCGTTTAGGGTGTAATTAAGGTAAACTTTGTCTCTTTTAATTGCCATTGACTTTTTGCATGTATAATGCATACACCTCATTCCAGTCTTCTTCACTCAGCTTCAGATCTTGTTCCTCTTCAAGTGACAGATACCTACATGCAAAACAAACAAACATAATTTTCATGAGTCAAATGGTTAATTAATTAATCAATTTGATACTTTCTTGCTAGATTAAGGTAAGCCAATTGGATAAAGATGGACAAATAGATCTAAGTGAACTTGAATTAGATATGTGAGTATCTGAAGTAAATTAATACGGAGTACCTTCTAAAACACCTTAAACTATGAAATAACTAACATTCGATTACTTGATGCAAACAACAATAAGAACAACATGAAAAGGGAAATTAATCAATAAATAATCCTCTCCGGCCTATTCATTTGCTAAGAAGCTATATAATTTCATGCAAATATGTAATATAACAATTTCTTTTTTTTAAACAAATAGCATATAATGCTAAAATGACAAGTTTTTCTGAACGAAAGAGTAGTACAAATTAATTAAATTAAAACAAGGTATTTTGTTAATATCAATTACGTTGGGGGAGGCGGCGCACTAGGAAAGCCAGGGTGGGGATAAGACGGCGTAGGCAGGCCATACACCGGGCCCATTGTTGGGCATGGCGGCGGCATCAAATAGCTAGGGCAATAAGGCAGATAGTAGGGTTGTGGGTTAGAACCAAGGTGGTTGGGAACCAGGTTCGGTTGGTTGTTTTGCTGGTGGTGTTGGGTTCCATCAAGGTGGTTGAGGTTGAGGAGGTGATAGCACGTACAGCAAGTGAAACGTTGATCATCTTGCGGTGCCTCAACCACTTCCTTGATGGTGAAGAAGTTGTGCATTGCGGCGACTGCGAGGGTTTGTGATGTATTTCGCTATGCGCAATTGTGCGTCGATTTATAGTAGGTTTTTCAAAAAAATTGTCGGTGCGGATATGATTGAAAATTTATGTGAGATTATCTGTATACCGACAATCAATCAAGCGACTTATAATGCGCACGTTGCTAATTTTAGTCCATTGAGGTTTTTTAGTATAACTATTTTACTTTAGATGATTACAAGTTACAAGATGGAAAATTATACACACTCCCAATTTTATTTCATTAATAGACTCTCTCCAACCATTTTTACCATATGTTTTTACCTACAAGTGATGAAAAAATACACCTACAAGGCTACAATCGACAACTAGTCGTACGTACCCCGCCAAAAACACTCCATTGAGTCTTTACCTAACATTTCACTTAAATGGTAATTGGGTACACATAAAATATGAAAAATTACACCTGGAGTTGGTAGGCGATTTGATATATGCATTTTCATAAGGAAAATCTCCAACTGTCGATTTATTCGACCTCTCGATCTACCATATTTGTCTGGTACATCGAATTCATTCCTTATAAAAAAAACGTTAATTTTACTCTATTGAGAGCCATTGCCTTAAGATTTACTTATGTGGATGTACATAGAAAAGCAAAAGTTATTGGTGATTAATGAGTCGATTAATGTAAGCACATTGTCATTTTACCCCACCAAGAGTCTTTATTTATTTTTATTTTTTTGATATGGTAAATTGGTAAGGATTAGGGTCGCCACAAGTACTATTTGGATTCGCCTAGAGCATCCACCGCTTGTAAGGTTCGAAAAGATAACCTCAGGGTACTACCCCAAGGCTTAACCGTTGAACCAAATGCCCGAAGGGCACCAAGAGTGTTTATGTACGCTATCAATTTCACTTAAATGTGAGTTTTTACTATTTTTATTAATATAATTCCAAATAAAATAAAATAAATACATCGGCAACCAATTGACGAATTTACATACGTCCATTGCCAATTTTACTCGAAAACTGAGTGTGTATATATTCATTTTACAAAAAATAACATGGCATACCTCATTTTCACATTCACTTTACACAAGTACATAAATTTGTAAACTCATACAAAAATATCTTATATGATATTTTACAAAATATCCCCATTTTTTTCCTCAAAATCCATTACTTCACTCTAGCAAATTTTATTACTCTAAATATTTTGTCACTTCTCCATTGTCATATTTACTATGAAATTCATTATTCAATACCAATTATTTATATTTTCTAAATTATTCTTTTCTTACCTATTTTTCGAATTAAATAAAAGTTTTATCTATATTTTTTTATTTTATAAAAATTCCCCACATAGTAAATTCTTACAAACCCCCCAAAAAGATGGATATTCATGTAAAAATGATATATTTATACAACTCAGTGCTCCTCTTACTAGATTCATGCATTCACTACTTTAATGTAATTAAAATAAGAAACCTATTAATTCATGAACGCATAAAATGAAAGGTATTTACAGCGGTGCATCCATATAGTATCCACCTTCAAAGTATAGATCCATTTTCATTTTTGAGTGCGGATAACCAATTGAATTCATTGCACACTTTGTTCACTCCTTTTAATAATCCCAAAATTTTCAAAATTGTATAATATCCTATCAAAAAATTGTATAATATCCTTATATTCATCATTAAAATATTCATAAATTTATCTAACTTATCAAATCACTAACCTATGAATATATGATGAAGTGTTTATCCTGATCTCCATATGATTTAACAAAAAAAGAAGAAGAATTTATGTAAGAAAATTTGTTAAAACCAGTTTTACATTAAATTAAACTTGTACTCTTATATATTATACGTGCTTCAAAACCGAAATTGATCAACAATAACTTACGTATTACATCTGTATTCTGTAACATAAGACTTATACAGATTCAAAAAGAAAATTACATGTAATATTCATTTATCAAGCCTCCACAAATACAATGATCTTACCACTAGCATGACCACTTAACATCTTCTCCCAAGCATCTTGAGCCTTGCTCAAAGGATGCTTTGAATCCACAACAGTCCTGAGCTTCTTCTCCCTCACCAAACCCAACAGATACTCCAAGTCCTCCCCCTTGGGGCTCGCGATCAACGGCACCAGCCGTTTCTTCGAAAACGTCACCGTCTTCACCGCGTACGTCCACAAGGCAGCAGGGCCCGGCGTCAGGTCAATAACCCTTCCGTTCTCGCTCAAATTCTCCTCGAAAACCGACCAAGGAACGCGCGTCTCAGCAGCGTGGATCACAAAGTCATATTTCTTCCCCGACGGGCTCCTCAGCGCGGCGCCTTCCGGGGTCTTGTAGTCGAGGACCTCGTCGGCGCCCAGGCCCGCTACGAGGCCCGTGTTGCGGGCCCCGCAGGTGGCCGTCACGTGGGCGTTGGCCAGCTTTGCCAGCTGGACGGCGTAGTGGCCAACACCGCCTGATGCGGCTGTGACTAGGATGTTTTTGGTGGTGGTGGTGGTCTTGTTATAATTGTTTTGCCCTGTTTGGTTGAGGGTGATGTTGCAGCCTCGGGTTAGGGCTTCGTATGCCGTTAGGCCCGCGAGGGCTAGCCCGGCTGCTTCGGCTGCTGACACTTCTGGCGGAATTGTTGCTGCCAAGCTCTCCTTGGCTATGGAGTACTCTGCCAATGCACCATTCGTCTGAAATTAAGTATATCAGGGGATCAATTAATGATGAAGGTTCTAAGATTTTTGGTTGCCAAACATATATAGCATATGGGTTTGTTTGGACATTCAGCATATTATCATCAGCTGAACATGGGCGGGTGTGACTAGGAGGAGAAAGGAACTTACAAAGTGGTGGAGGAAGGCTACAACTTTGTCACCAGGTTTAAACTTGCTAACTTTGGATCCAACCTGGACTACTTCTCCAGCTACATCAGTCCCTGAAATAATACCAAAGGCATTTATTAGGGAATCAACAACCAAAGAACTGAGATTTGGAGCACTGAGAGTATGCTTTACAAGAACACAGCCATTGCAGGATCATCTTCCTGCAGGTTAGCTACAAGTCCAGAATGTTTCATTAGGCTTCTTCATATCAAGTTTGTACCAATTAATGAAGTCTATAGAAACTTCACAAACAGCTACAAGTGGAATTAAAAATAAACTTATAAGATGAGCATAAAAACCTACACATCATTGATACATAGACATGCTCAAAGCTGAAATTGTTTTTTGGGGAGAAAACCTCTATTATGAATGATTCTGTTTAGATTACCCAAATCTTAATAGCCATGTTTACAACTGAAAGTGAGTGCATATAAAAAGTTCTAAGTTACAACATGAAGAGCAAAACTTAATTGAAGAGATCATTTAAAAAAAAAATAGCATCCAAGTCCCAAAGAAGAAGATGCAAAAGGGTCATGAAACAAACCTGGTATGGTAGGAAATTTACGAGGAAGAATGGGGCGCACAACGCCCTTCTGTATTCTGTAGTCCATTATATTTAGACTAGCTGCCTCGATTTTGATCAGTACCTCATTAGGCTTTGGAGCAGGAATTGGAACCTCAACATGCTATAAAACAAACAAAGTAAAGGCCAACTCATGAGAATCAATTCCAAATTTAAATACTAGTCACAGGAGATGAGATCAGTCAATACTTTAATCTACAGATAAAGTTCGACGCCCAGACTGGTTTAACCAGAGCAGCTGATGAAACCACGGTTAAAGATTTATGAGGAACTTTCCAATTGAAACTGGAGGCACATTTTCGAAACTCAAAACTATTGAAACTGAACAACTAATAGATCGAATTAAAAAAAATTAGGGTTTATGTTGATCAGCTCTCGATGTGTCCTAACTTCTAATCAGAACCTATTCCACTATAACTAACGCAATCCACAAATCAACAATCTAATCTGAGCTATTTACAACCTTTTTTTTTCTCGATTCACAATTTGAATCATCACCGCGGTTTCCACTCAGCATTTGACAAAAAATCCCAATTTCATACTCGTAGAAACATAAAGGAAAAAAGGAAAGCAACTGAAGAAGTCAAAGAGAAGAAGACCTTTAAACCGGCGACGCCGCCACCGTAGCTAGAGTACTGAAGCGCTCGCATCAGCTTCCCCACCATTGTCGCGGGAAATTTTGCTCAGAGAGGGAAAAAGGGATAGCGTTTTGCTTCGTTGTGTGTTTCATTTGAATTTCGTTGTTTGTATAAATAAACAAAACAATAATTGGAGTAAATTACGAAAATAGCCCCAATAGGCGTTGCTGGCCTGTCTTGCATCCGCAAGATAACGGTTTAAGAGGGGGCACAAAGATAAATTACCAGTGGCGCGCTTTTTTTGAATACATTAATCGCTGTTTTTTAGTTTCACAGCAGACAAGTCAAAGTCAATGTGGCTGGCTCGCCTAGGCAAATAATTTACGAGAAACAGAGCTTATTAGTGATTTTGTTTTAAAAAAATACTCATTTGTTCGATAATACTCCTACTGTAGCATTAGCTAAATGTTATCTGCCAAAGTTGTATATGTGGTGTATAATTAGGTTAACGATTGTTCTAACCTATGCCCCAAGGGCATAGATTAAGGGACTAAAAATGGTAATATATTTGGAATTTGTATTTATTTAGATTTAATTATTCTTTCAATAGGGTTTATTAGTTTCCTATTAGGATTTTAGTTCCTTAAATTAGTACTCTTAACCTATGCCCTTAGGGCATAGGATAGAAAAACCGTTATGCTAATGAACACCATTTCCACCACATACCACCGTACTGCTGGTATCATTATGGAAATTTTTTGCAATACACTTATATTATGACATGGGCAGATTATTTGTCTATCCTTTTCCTAAATGAAACGCATTCTCACCTCTTCTATATTCCCCTGTAAATCGTTAACAAAGATCCTATTAGTATATGGTTTGAATGTAACTTTACACATACTTATAGGGAATTCATTGAAAAGTCTATCATTATATTTTTTAGATCTCTCGCCCAATTTGATTATTCACAACCAATATACATCCGAATCTAGTACTGCAGAGACTCATTTTTGAGAACGACTCTCCCAATTTATTTTCTTTCATATACACTTAAAGAACCTAATGTCTCGTCCTACTAGACCAGCTGGTTATTGGTAGGTCTACAGTCTACCAGTATACTTGATCAAATCTTGATTGATAAACAATGATTTTCCAAGGGTTAACATTAGCTCTTTCTCTCCATTTATATCTACCCTAATACATTATAAAACGGAACCCAAGTCTGTTGTAAAATTTGCGTCATGTGGCATTTTTGAATAAATTAATGTGAAATTATATTTTAATAAATTCTGTAACAACTTATATTATTCTTGCTATATATACTGAATAGATAACATGTTTATATAATTTTTTATGTATATAATTTTCTATCTATGGATTATATATTAGTTTACAACAATAGATACATATTTA
Source organism: Fallopia convolvulus (assembly GCA_964016875.1). NCBI lineage: Eukaryota > Viridiplantae > Streptophyta > Magnoliopsida > Caryophyllales > Polygonaceae > Fallopia > Fallopia convolvulus. The sequence continues at coordinate 36,819,291 of OZ024735.1, read as the reverse complement.
TATAATTTTTATATAAATAAATTCCTATGAGATGATATTTTCCATATTAATTTAATATTTTTATCTCTTAACAAGATTTAGGGTCTTAATATTTTTTGCTATCTTTTAACAAGGCTTGAGCTCCAAGTATAAAATTTATATCTATATAATGATATAATTTTAAATAACAAATATTGTTATGTTGATATATTTTTATTTTGAGAAAAAAGATATAATTTTATACTAATGACTAAGATTATATGTAAATGTCAAAAAAAAAATTCGAATTTTAATTTAAATTAATGAAATTAGATTTTCTTTATCTTTTTATGCATTTATATTAAAGATTTTTTCTTAAATCAAAGTTTGATAAAAAAAAAGAAGAAAAATTTACAAATCTTGATGAATACTTGCTTAAATTGAATTTTGATAAAAATGTACATTATATTTTCTTAATTTCCTTTGTATTTTATTTATGTAAATATAGAATATTTTTTTTATCTAGCCCCGCCTTACATTTAAATTTTTTTAACTCTTTTTTTTTGTAATTTAATATGGATGATAGGTTGATTAATACATTGAATTTTATGAATTTTCATATACATTAATTTCCTTTATATTTTATTTCTTCGTTATGTAAATTCAGTATGGAAAACAACTTTATAGATGGATTGAATTTTTCAAAATAATACATAGACAAAAGCTGACCCGACCCGAAAAACCGACCCGAACCGCCCGAAAATTTTAGGGTCAAGACCCAAAAATTTGAACCCGAAACCCAAAATAAACCGAACCCGATAGACCCGAAATCCGTTGGGTTCAAACTCGAAACCTGTTGGGTTGATCCGATTTGTTATATTTTTTGAATATATATAATATATTTTGAAAATTATAATATATTTTATTATTAAAATATATAAAGATAATAGATTATTATTAAATATCACTTTTTAAATAAAATAATATTTCAACAATTGTAAAAAATTCGATTTTCTTGACCTGTTGAACCGACCCGCCTGAAAACCCGAAATGATCTGACCCGATTTGACCGGTGACCCGTTACGACCCGAACCCGACACAACCCGAACCTGAATTAACCGGACCCGATCCCGACCTGACCGACCCGTTTGACAGCTCTATAATTTCAATCTAAATTTGGACAAGATCTCCACAAATAATGGAAAAATATTTAAAAATATATTCAATTAAAATATGGAGTGCAAATATAATCTAAAAAAATAATTTGTCTATTGCATAATTTATTATGATATTATATACATATATTTAGTATTTTAAATTAATATAGTAGAATTGTATAGTTTTTTTTAGTAAAATTATCTCGTGAATATCACGGGACTTCAACTAGTTTTAATCTATTTGTTTATATTGTTTTTTATAGTTTTACAAATCTACTTGTAGAACTTATTCTCATCATTTTTAATCTCTTGTTTACAAATATTTTCCAAGAACTTTATTTTTCCAAGTTTTATACATGGTTTATTGTTTTTCAGTTAGAACTGTAATGCTCAAAAATAGTGTTCGTATTCCATTTTTTTAGGGGACATAATAGTCAACCCCTTTTAATTTCTTCTACAATAAAGCCATACTTATATTTTATGTCAATTTTTCATTTCTTGCTTAGTGGATTGATTATTGTCTGTCTTTCTATCTTCGACTAAAGTTATGATCTATAAATGCCTCACATGAACTGGCTTAGTGATAAGAGGCATGGGAGATGTTGGGAGGTTCCAGGTTTGATCCTTTTTCTCCGCCCCTTCCTTTGGATAAAAAAACTAAATCTCACCATTCTCCCTACCACTAGGTCGAGCCGGTCGGTGCAAGCCGACTTACTTGAATCCGCGCGTTTTGTCGACTCGTTCACGGATCCGGGGTATACCACCAAAGGTGGTTCCTCATTACTAAAAAAATAAGAAACTCATGATTTGTAAACACCCCGTGAATAGCTTAAACATTGGAATACTATTCTTAATTTGAAAATGTGAACACATGTTCAGCAATGGGAAGAGGGCTGCGGTCTGATTCCTGGTCAATTACACGGGCCTTTACATTTATCCTGTGGTTTCTGAGATTTGGTAGTTCTGAATACTAGTCACAAAAGCACCTAACCAAGTATTAATCAAACTTTGACAAAATTGCGGTTCTGATATGTTGAATTTTTATCATATAATGGAAGTTGTGAGCGGATAAAACAAACATAATTACCATAGTTATTTTCGCTATAAAGGTATTTATTAAAATTACTGCGTAGTTATTTTCGTTATTTTCTATATAAAATTATATGGTGGTTATGCAACTTAATGGGAGATTTTATCTTTCATTAAAGATAGAATTAAAATTGGAGAAAGGGTAGAATATTCCTTACTTGGGCTTTAAGGCAGTTGGTCAGCCCTAGGAGGATAATATTTTCGGCCTTAAAGATATAATTTTCGGCCCCCCTGTCTCTCCCTCTTCCATTATAAATACATGCCCTAGGCATGTAGGGAGAGACACATGTGCACATCGGCATATTCAGAAATCCTAGGCAGGCTAATATTCGCTTAGCTCGACTGTTTAAGGTTTCACCGCTCTCTTGTTGTACCTCGTCGCTCAATCGACAATTGCTCTTCTGACTTAGGCATCGGAGGTGGATTAGGGGGTCCCCGCCCCCTTTGTCCATTGTTTTGCAGGTTTTCTAGGTCAAGAGATTGAAGAGGAGCGGAAGAGGAGGAGTTCTTAATTGGTGTATTTAATACAAGTTAAAGGCGAGATTTTGTACACCAACAATTGGCGCCGTCTGTGGGAAACGAGTATTCGATCCACGCAGTCATGGTGTTGGAATCGATACCGGAGAATCAAGAAGTCAACTTTGAAGAGACGGGGGCATCATCGCGGAGCGAACTCGTGCGAATCACCCCCGGCGAACGAAACCGCGAGCACGGATCGACGACCGCGAGCGCGGATACCGAAAACCGCGAGCGCGGGTCGAGCGTCGCGGGCGCGGAAGCCGAACATCGCGAGCGCGGAGCGGCGGCCGAGGTCGAAAACCCTGAATTTCGCTCAAAAAACCGCGCCCTAATGGAGATCGATCAAGGTAATTCCGATACTCGCTCGGAAGATCAAACCTTGGTGCCTGAAAACGGTTCAAACCGTGATCCGGCCCCTCTTGCTAATTCACCTGTTCATCGCACAGGTCGTTTAGGGTCCGGGTTAGGCGACGGAATCAACAATCATAATACTCAATCGCGGTCCGAGTCAACCGGATTTGATCAATTGTGGGAATCGGCTGTGCGTGTGGCCGAAAACTAAGAAGATCGAAGGGTTCCGGGGCGGAGCGAATCCGTACGCGCAATTACGAGCGCCGCGCAAAGCTGCGATCGCGGCCGACCAAACCGCGCCCGCGGTTCAGAAAATCGCGACCGCGGGTTGCGAATTTCCGAGCCCTCGCTTTCTATTCGCGAGTCGAACCCTAGTTTGGTTAGTCCATGTCTAGAGCAGGGGCAGTCTAGCCGTGCCGGGTCCAATCCCGTCAGAGGGAACAATCGTGTCGTCTTATCATCCGATCCGAATGGCGGGAATGGGGCATCGACCACCAATGAAGAAGAAGATGAGATCACCCACGCTTTGGCTACCACTTTGAGAGAGAACGAGAAATATCAAACGAGGTGTGCAGAAGCTGGGTCTCGGTTAGAGCATGCCTTAGAAGAGGTCGCCAGGTTGAAACGCTCTTTGGATAAGGTTCAAGGCAAGCGCCCTATTGATGAATCAGAAATTGACAGGACTACTCGACGACTTGCTAGTGTTATTGAATTCGCCGATAACCGCCATAGTCCTCAATCGATCAGTTCTGACGAGCAAGACGATATGCAAGTCGAGTACGATAGCGATAGAAGAGCACCACGGAGCCAACGAAGGGATCACCACCACGAACCACCGTCGCGTAAGAGATCGCGGGCCGATCCGCAGCAGCCGAGTGAGTCGACATCCAGCGACTCGGGCGAAGCTCACCGCCGCGACAACCATCGTGGCCGAAGCCGCAAGCACAGCTCGAGGGATCGCGAACGCAATGGCCGCGAGCGCGGCAGATCGGACCGCGGCCGCGGGTCTGGCGGTCGGCGCAATTCTTCGCGCGAGCGGAACGATCGTTATGTCCCTTCTAATCGCGATTCAAGTCCAGAAAACAGAAAAAGACACAACAGCCGACATCGAAGCGTCAGCCTTGAGAGAATTGAAGGAAGAGTCCGAGCCCTTGAGCGTACTCAAAACAGGCTATTTGATCTTTTAAGAGCGCAAGGCAATACCTTGCAATCGGCTCGGGATCAAGCAGAGCACAAGTTGGCCTTGCTGACATCATCACCGTTTCATCCAGATATTCAGCGAGCCCTGCCGCCATCTAAATTCTCTCCGCCAACCTTTGTTGTGTACGACGGAAACACAGATCCTGTAAATCACATAGCTTCTTACACCCATAAGATGGCGATGTGGGTGTTTGAGGACGCTATCATGTGTAAGATGTTTCCGAGCAGCCTCGGTAAGGCCCCCTGAAATGGTTTCAGAGTCTGAGGCCAGGTTCAATTCGAAGTTGGGGACGATTGGCTTCGAAGTTCGTAAAGAGGTTCATAGCTAACAGTCGGGACGCTGCCTCACTTGACACGCTTTTTGGTCTCAAACAAGAAAAGGGGGAAAGCTTACGTCGCTTCTTCAATCGGTTTATGGAGTGCTATGCGGAAATTGAAGGGTGTGATCCGAGAACAGCTATCACCGCCTTCAAAAGGGCGATCTTTACAGACAGCAAGCTGAGAGAGGAATTGACACTTCGTCTTCCCTCCACAATTGTAGAGCTTCAAGAGCGTGTTCATCAGTATGTGCGGTTGGAGGAATCTAATTTCAAAATAAGAGGAGGGTCGTCCTCTCCTCCTCGTAAAATCCGCCGCCGAACTGATAACTTTAAGGGAGAAAGCCAAGTCAGAGCAATCTACACCACCTTTAGTGTACCGATCTATCGGATCCTGCCTCGTATTAAGCATGAAGGTTTTTTCCAGTATCCCCCCAAAGAAGAATGCCGTGACGAGGATCCGCGGAGCAGAAAGTATTGCATGTACCATAGAAATCGAGGACATATGACCGAGCAGTGTGAACCATTCAAGCGGTATCTGGAGAGCTTGGTGGAAAAAGGGTACTTGCAAGAGTTCATCAAGGAAGAAAAGCCTGAGAAGAATGATGAGCCGGGACAGAAACAGATTGAGGTGATCCAGACAATCTCGGCGTCTTACCGACATGAAGATGATGAAGCAAGAAGTAACTTCAGAAAATCTTGCCATGAGCTTGAAGTTATGAGAGTTCAACAATCCGAGCCACGACGACCTCCAGCCCCCGTGCGTGCAGTGGACGGAATAGTCTTTAGGGACAAAGACCTCGCTACAGTCCAAGTTCCTCATAACGATCCGTTGGTTCTAGCAGTCGAGCTGGACGGGTTTAAAGTGCGTCGTGCTCTTGTTGATCCAGGGACTTCGGTCGACATTATGTACTATGAAGTTTTCAAGCTCCTTGGGAAAAGCAATGAAGATTTGGTACCGGTCAAGATGCAACTAACCGGACTTGGTGGCTATCCGACATATCCACTCGGAATGTATAAAACCCAAGTCAGCCTTGCCAAGAAAGTGATGACCGTTGAGTTTTTGATCGTTGATATGCCTTTGATAGCTTGCATATAGGAGTAGTTTAGATGCATGTTTTATATATGTTTTAGTTAGTTTTAGGTTAGTTTTTATGTAGTTTTTAGGTTTTTGTGTTATCGGGTATTATGCGCTGGTTTGCTCGGTTTTACAGGTTTTTAGGTTCAGGAGCAACAGCGGGGCGAGTACAGATGGATCATGGTGGTGATGGACGAGGCAAAGGAGCCAAGAGAGCTAGGACATGCTAGGAGAAGAGCCAAGACAAGGAAGATAAGCCAAAAAAGCCAAGCCAAGTGCTCGGGCTGAAGCCGAGCAACGAAGCCGCGCAATCCCAACTGAAGGGGGAAAGCGCGGGATTGCAAGAGAAAGCGCGGCCGCCCTTTCTGGTGTCGAAGCCGCGTATTCAGAAGTTTTCAGCGAGCAAGTGTTTTGGGCCGAGTTTTGTTTTGGGCTTTGGTTTTGATTTGTGGGTTTGTATGTCATCCGAGTATGTGTGTTTAATATATCTTTTGAGGATATTTTTAGGAGCATATAAATACTTTATGTTAGTTTTATTTTCAGAACTTTGATCATACTTTTGGAGGCTAGGGTTTTTCTCTCAAGGAAGACTTTGAAACCTTTGTAAGTTTGATTTTAATTTCATTATGCATTGCTAATTTCTTTAGTGTTTGGCTAGTTATTGAAGTCATGATTTGTATGTAGTTGTGAGGTTTGATTGATTCTCAACAAACTTGAATAGAAATTATTCCCTGTGCTTAATTGAATCTAAACTAGGGTTTTCTTAGATTGATCACCTAATAGAATTTCTAGGTTAATTTACAACTGAATCTGATTAATTACCGGTTGGAGTTAATTAGATCAAGAGTAGACTTTAATTAATTTAGTATCGGTCGGACAAGTTGATTAAAGTAGGGAATAAATTCACAAGTCACTTAGATGTCTGGTTGCTCTAAGTTGTTTGTTTCTATTGATAACTTGAATCGTCATGCTGTTATTTAATTAAATCTAGAAGGTCTTCTAGGTTATTATTTAATTAGGGTTGTTAGACTGGTTGTTCTATCAACTATATATGAAGTTCGGGTTTTAATCCTTAGTAGGATCACTATCCACAATAGATTATTCAAGTGAGAAGAGAATCAAGAGAATCGATGATCAACGAATCAATATCATGATGGATCTAACTAGTTGAACACGTTTGTTTCTCATATATTCAAATCATCTTTGCATTCATAGTTAGTTTTATTCTTGCATATTAGTTTAGATAATCATTCTGAAAACCCCCCTTTAGTTACTTGGCACATAAGTAATAACATTAATACACGAGTCTCTGTGGGATCGACCCTTGCTTACCATTCTACTCAGATTGGTTAAGTTAGGATTCTTTGATAGGTAAACGACTGAAAAATACCTCATTAAATTTGGCGCCGTTGCCGGGGACTCGTCGCTATTTGTGTTTATTACTCTTGTGCTGTTTTGGGTGTGAACCTGTTATATGGTTCATACCCGTGCTACTAACTCATCTCCCTGTTGTTTGATCCAGATATTGACAGGACACTCTTCAAGCTAAGGAAGGAAATCCGGAATCACTTTCAGGCATTGCCATTCTTTCTTGAAGACTCTGACTCGGAATCTGAATCTGCTGAATCCGTCGAGATGGGTGACCGAACATTGAGAGAGTTGACTGCACCAAATCTGGCACAACAACCGTTGGCGGTGCAATTTCCTGCTCTTGCTGAGGGAGTCAAGTTTGAGCTGAAATCCGGGTTGATCCACCTTTTGCCTTCATTCCATGGGCATAGTGGTGAAGACCCCAACAAACATCTTTCTGAATTCCATGCTGTGTGCTCGAGCATGAAGCCTGCTGATGTAACTCATGACCAGATCGCGCTGAGAGCCTTTCCTTTTTCTCTCAAGGATCAGGCTAAAGACTGGTTTTACTACTTGGCTTCGGGAAGTATTGATACATGGGCTAAGATGAAAGAAGCTTTTCTGGAGAAGTACTTCCCTGCTACAAGGCTCAATGATCTGAAGAAGCGAATCAGTAATATTGAACAAGAAGCAAGTGAGTCCTTGTACGAATACTATGAGAGATTCAAGAGGTTGATAGCCAGTTGTCCTTTCCATGGCTACACTGACCAGGACCTGATCTTATATCTGTTTAATGGCCTTTTGGACGATGAGAGAAGAATGGTCAATGCAGCTTGCCAAGGTCACATTCTTAACAAAACTCCTGCTGCTGCGTTTGACCTATTCACACAACTGTCTGAGGGCACAAGACAGTTCAAAAAAGAAACTAGCTCGAAGGCTGCAAACTCTGTGGTGGCTAATACAAGAATTCAAGATGAAGTCACAGAGTTGAAAATGATGATGAAGCAGCTTTTGCAACAAGGTGGTAGACAACAGGTGAAGTCCTGTGAAATTTGCTTTGATAACATGCATCTCACTGACTCTTGCCCTACACTTCAAGATCCAAATGCCGAGGTGAATGCAGTGGGAGCATATGGACCACCTAGGCCGAGGTATGATCCCTTTTCCAACACCTACAATCCAGGCTGGAGAGATCATCCTAATCTGAGGTACGGAAATCCAAACAATCAACAATTCATTCAGCAGGGTGGCCAAGCTCAATACAAGCCACCTTTTCAACCCCGTCCTCAGGGGCCCAATCAGAATGCTATGTCTACCGAGGATATGATTCGGACTCTTGCACAGACTGTGACTACAATGCAAGGCTCAATGAGCCAATTTCAACAAGAGACCAAGTCTAGCATCCACAATCTAGAGACTCAAGTCAGTCAAATTGCCAATGTTGTGGGCAAACTGGAAGCTAGAGACTCAAGCAAGTTGCCATCTCAGACCGAGCTCAATCCAAAACAGAACGTCAATGCTATTACTTTGAGGAGTGGGAGAGAGCTACAAGTAGAGCCCAGGGACGGGCAAGAACAAATCAGAAGGGGAGAGGCAGAAGAAGCTAAGGTCGATACAGAGGAAATTCCAAGCAAATCATTCGACGATGATTTGCTCGGCCTGCCTGCTAAATGCACGACCGAGCAAATGCAACCCCGCGCAATGCCATCTCAGTTGAAAATGCGCGGGGACTAGACGCCAAAAAGCGCGGCCGTGCATTTGCCAAGCCGCGCAATCCCGTCTCAGTTAGGATTGCGCGGGATGACATCGGAAAGCGCGCCCGCGCATTCCGAACTGAAGCCGAGCAATTCAAACGAGGTTGAAGGTTCGTCTGCAACTCCTCTAAAGTCTTATGCACCTGTTCCACCTTTCCCAGAGGCACTAAAGGAGACCTGAAAGCTGGAGAATGACAAGGAATTATTCGAGACGTTCAGCAAGTGCGAGGTAAATATTCCTTTACTTAAACTGATTAAAAGCATTCCTAGATATGCTAAGTTTTTGAAAGAATTGCGCACCATCAAAAGAACTCAAAAGCTAAAAGGGAAACAGAAAATCTCTGTAAGTGAGCATGTGTCTGCTGTGTTTCAAAGGCGTATGCCTCAGAAATGTGGTGACCCTGGAATGTTCACTATTCCCTGCATTATTGGTGATACAAAGATTGATAAAGCCATGCTAGATCTAGGAGCTTCAATTAATGTTCTACCTTACTCTGTGTACAAAATGCTTGAACTGGGTCCTTTGCAAGAAACGGGTGTGGTTATACAGTTAGCTGATAGGTCAAATGCTTACCCTAGAGGAATAGTTGAAGATGTGCTTGTAATGGTTGATAATCTCATATTTCCTGCTGATTTTTATGTCTTAGATATGGACCATGATAAGCATGCTGCACCTATTTTGCTAGGTAGACCTTTTCTGAAAACAGCTAAGACTAAGATTGATGTCTGTAGTGGTTCTCTGACTATGGAATTCGACGGGGAAAGGGTAGAATATAATATTTATGATGCAATGAAATACCCTCTCGAAGATTCCTCGCTGTGCTTAGTTGATGTGGTAGAGCCACTTGCTTAGGATTTTTTCAATATGCATGAATCTGAGGCTCTGAAATCCACTTTGGAAAATGCCATTATGAATAATACTTCAGATTTGGATTTAAAGACTGACTTGCAGGAAGTGGTGGCAGAGTTGAATGCTCACTTTGAGCGTCCACTTATGCCACCGGGCTCAAAGCCCATACCACTAACCTTGCCTAGCGAGAAGCTTTTGCCATCTATTGTGCAGGCACCAGTGGTAGAATTGAAGCAACTTCCAGACCACCTCAAGTATGCTTTCCTAGGTGACGGGGATACCCTGCCAGTAATTATATCCAACAAGCTCACCAAGGAGCAAGAAGGACGATTGGTGGCAGTTCTGAAGGAGCATAAGACGGCTATAGGATGGACCATTGCAGACATTAAGGGGATTAGCCCCTCAACATGTATGCATCGGATTCTACTAGAAGATGAAGCTACACCGTCTAGACAACCCCAAAGAAGGTTGAATCCCCCGATGATGGAGGTGGTAAAGAAGGAGGTGCTGAAGCTCCTTCATGCAGGTATGATCTTTCCTATTTCTGATAGCAAATGGGTCAGCCCAACTCAGGTTGTCCCTAAAAAGGGTGGTATCACAGTGGTTGAGAATCACAAGGGTGATCTCATTCCCACAAGAGTTCAAACTGGGTGGCGAGTCTGTATTGACTATCGTAAGCTTAACGCTGTAACCCAGAAAGATCATTTCCCATTACCTTTCATTGACCAAATGCTGGAACGACTTGCCGGTCGTTCATTCTATTGTTTCTTGGATGGATATTCTGGATATTTTCAGGAAGCCATAGCACCAGAGGATCAGGAGAAGAGAACATTCACTTGTCCTTTTGGCACCTTTGCATACCGAAGGATGCCTTTTGGGCTGTGTAATGCCCCAGCTACATTCCAACGGTGTATGGTTAGTATCTTTTCTGAGTACATAGAGAAATTTATTGAGGTATTTATGGACGATTTTACCGTTCATGGGAATGACTTTGATTCATGCTTAACTCATTTGACACTAGTGCTTAAAAGATGTAAAGATACTAATCTTGTTCTAAACTCTGAAAAATGTCATTTTATGGTAGAACAAGGTATAGTATTGGGCCATGTAGTGTCTTCTAAGGGTATTGAGGTCGATAAGGCTAAGGTTGAAGTAATTCAATCTTTGCCTTATCCTACTAATGTGCGTGAAGTGCGTTCTTTTTTAGGCCATGCAGGGTTTTACCGCAGGTTTATCAAAGACTTCTCAAAAATTGCCTCCCCCTTATGTGAGTTGTTGAAGAAGGAAGCATGATTTGAATTTGGTAATGGATGTAAGGCAGCATTTGATGAGCTAAAACTCCGCCTCACCACAGCTCCCATTATTCAAGCCCCAGATTGGTCTCTTCCTTTTGAGATCATGTGTGATGCTAGTGATTATGCAGTGGGGGCTGTGTTGGGACAAAAGAAAGGCAAAGCATCTCATGTGATTCACTACGCCTCTATGACATTGAATGAGGCCCAGAGGAACTACTACACCACGGAGAAGGAGCTCCTAGCAGTTGTGTTTGCATTGGAGAAATTTCGCTCTTACTTGCTGGGAACAAGAGTGATTGTTTATACAGATCACGCAGCACTCCACTATCTGCTGACGAAAAAGGAGGCCAAACCCAGGTTAATCAGGTGGATCTTACTGTTGAGTGAGTTCAACATTGAGATCAAAGACAAGAAGGGGGCTGAGAATGTGGTTGCTGATCATTTGAGTCGTTTGGTGATGGAAGAGCAACAGAGGCCAGAGAGTTCGCCCATTCAGGAGGAATTTCCAGATGATACCTTGTTTGCTATTAAGGTTGTAAAGCCTTGGTATGCACACTTGGTTAATTTCCTAGTTATGGGTGAGTTCCCACCAACATTCACAAAAGCTCAGAAGGACAAGTTAAGGAGTGAAGCAAGATACTACATCTGGGATGATCCATATCTGTGGAAACACTGCGCTGATCAGGTAATCCGACGATGTATCCCGGATAACGAGGTAACTTCTATCTTAACCTTCTGTCATAATTATGCATGTGGGGGTCATTTTAGTTCCAACAAAACAGCTAGGAAGGTATTGGATGCAGGATTTTACTGGCCTAGCATTTTTCGGGATGCTCATGGGTTTTGTAAATCCTGTGACCGATGTCAAAGAGTTGGGAATATGTCCCAAAAGAATGAGATGCCTCAATCTCCTATTATTTTCTGTGAAATCTTTGATGTATGGGGCATTGACTTTATGGTCCATTTCCTAATTCTTTTGGGAACTATTATATTTTGCTTGCGGTGGACTACGTTTCCAAATGGGTGGAAGCGAAGGCCACCAGGACTGATGATTCTAAAGTGGTGACAGATTTCTTGAAGACCAACATTCTTACAAGATTTGGTGTCCCTAGAGCTTTAGTTAGTGACAAGGGATCTCACTTCTGTAATAGGATGGTGAGTGCATTGTTGAGAAAATATCATGTCACACACAGAGTCTCTACAGCTTACCATCCTCAGACAAATGGCCCGGCAGAGGTGTCTAATAGGGAAATCAAGTCCATTCTGGATAAGACAGTTGCACCAAACAGGAAAGATTGGAGTGTTCGGTTGGATGATGCACTATGGGCATACATGACCGCTTTTAAAACACCAATTGGGATGTCACCATTCAGGTTGGTGTTTGGGAAAGCTTGTCATTTACCGGTGGAAATTCAACATAAAGCATACTGGGCAGTCAAGAAGTGCAACATGCAAGAAAATGAGGTGGGCGAATTCAGGAAACTTCAACTCCAAGAATTGGAAGAAATCAGGCTTGAGTCTTATGACAATGCAGTGATATACAAGGAAAAGACAAAAGCCTGGCATGACAAGCACATTTGGAGGAAGAATTTCAAGGTTGGAGACAAAGTACTTTTGTTCCAATCACGCCTCAGACTATTTCCCGAGAAACTAAGCTCAAGATGGAGAGGTCCTTTTGTGGTAGCAAAGGTATACCCACATGGCGCAGTTGATATCTATGATGGAGTTTCTCATTCCGTCTTTAAGGAGAATGGTCAGAGGCTGAAACCATATTATGAAGGGTTCAATGGTGCTACTTTGGAAGAAACGGTTCTCCACGAGCCGGAGCAAGAGCCTTAGTATCCTTTTTACGTCAAGCTAAAGACATTAAACAAGCGCTTCTTGGGAGGCAACCCATGTTTTAGGATAGATTTGCTTTGATTTTTTGCTTTCTGTTTTACAGTTTTTGTTTTTGTTAATTAGTTTTGGTAGAAATAATCCTCAAATATACAGATAGCTCAGGCAAGTTTAGAAGTAAAAGGGGCCAAAAACTCGAGATTGGGACGAAAATTGCATGGTCAAGAATCTGGGTTCGACCCCGAGCAATGCAGAAACAGAGAAGAAAGCGCGGCTTGGGCAAGGGAAAGCGCGGCCACGCAATTCCGAGCCCGAAGCCGCGCAATCTCGACTGGGAGCATATTGCGCGGGATCGCAAATGCGCGGCCGCGCATTTCCGTGCAATCCCGCGCATTGGGCCGCTTTTCAGCGAACCCCTTTTATTAAAAAACCGATGTTCTTTTTTCCCTTCCCCCATTCGAACGCCTCCTTCTCCTTCCTCACCCCAAACCTCCATTGAAGCCACCACTCCAAGCTCCAATCAAGCACTTTCAAAGCGGATTTTCAAGCAAATTCAAGCAAGGAACTCACATTCAAGCGGAATTCAAGTAAGTTTTTCACAATCTCCTCTTAAAATTCGGTTTTAGTAGAATTAAATCTAGATCTAGGTTTGATTAGAAAAACCCAAATTTGACCCCTTTAGGTTCGGATTTAGGCTTAAGTCCTTTACAAAAGTTTGTTTATTGCATGATTCTAGGTTAGATTCGTGTTTTATTTGAACTTTGCATGCAAATCCGAAAATTACCTAGAAATTAATTAGAATTTGATTAAATTTTGATTAATTTGTTCTAGGTTTTGGGGGAAGAGAGCGTTTGAGTGATTATCTGTGAAATATTGTTGTGGTTGTCCTTGTCGGGACAACGGAATTGCGCTTGCTTGTTTGTTGTGTGGTGTTTGTGCAGGTTTACTTGAAATTCTGATATCATGGGCAACAAGAGAGGCCGAACTGATGGATCTTCATCATCCCGAGCCGCTTTAGCTCCCCCTGCTGTGGTGGGGGAGGTCACCCAAGAGACTTTTGGGATCACTTTGACCAAGGACATTCATGTGATTAGGTTTGAGCTTCTGAAGGATAGAGAATGGAAAGCAACTCAGTTCATTGACTGGGATCTCATGAACCAGATTGGGATAGCTCATTTGTTGAATGAAATAGGAGCATATCTGCATATGCGTGAGTTCTTGAAGCTGTGTGAACCGACCTTTAAGGGGTTAACTTTGGAGTTTCTGAGCACCTTGTCCACCAATTTTAAAGGAGAAGGGGAGGTTAAGTTTTGGCTAGGGGGAGTTAGAAGGAAGATGACCTTGAAAGAGGTCAACCGAGTGTTTGGGTTCTGTAATTTTCCTATCAGTAGAGATTTGGTGCTTACAGAGGCAGGTGCTACATGGGCTGACAGACACTTCTGGAAAGCCATCACAGGGAGACCTCAGTACAATCCGTCTAGGGAAAAGGCCTCTCCCATCACTCACCCCGCTATTAAGGTTTTTCAGCGGTTTATTGCTAGTACTCTGAATGGGAGAGGTGATGGGGGAAACAATTGTCCCAAGAAAGACGTCACTGTATTGGCTGCGAGCTTGAAGAGGAAACCGTTGAACTTGGGTGCTATGCTGATGCACCACATGGTTCATGTTGGGAACAAAGGCGATGGAGCCATTTGTATTGGCGGGATTGTGACTTTCCTAGCCAAGCATTTTGGTATCGATCTTAGCAGGTTACATGTTGATATTCCGCCTTCACCTATTGACTTCATCATGTTGAAGAAAATGGGTGCTCTCTACAAGTACAGAAACTCTTACTTCTGGGTGATTGGTGATTCTGGGAGAGCAATGAAGCTTCCTGATGGACATCGAGTGCAGATTGGGGATAGTCCAGCTAACTGGTTCATCAAGGTTCAGGCTGGAGATTTGGATGTGGCTACCGTTAAGGGCCCGGTTAGGGGTAAAAAGGCGGTTTCAGTTCCTATTGTGGTGGATTCTGATGAAGAGGAGATGGATGAAGATTTCACCATGGCTGAAGAAGAAGAAGAGGAAGAATCTGCTAAAGATGCTGACACTGATGAGGATGATGGGTCTGAGGAGGATGATCAGCAGAGGCAGTTTGATCCGTCTCGACCTACTGGAGGTGTACATTACTCTGATGCTCAGTATAACCAGATGATGGAGATGATGAGACAGATGCAGCTAGACAACACGCAGCGATACAATGATATGTCTTCTCACATCGATCAGAGCTTTCAGGGCATGAGAGGTTATGTGGATCAGAGGTTCACATCTTATCAGACTCGTCAGGATCAGTAGCTTGCTGCTTTTCAGGCTCGCCAGGATGAGCAGTTCAGATTGCTCAACACCAAATTGGATGGATGGAGCTCAGCAGGCTATCCGCCTCATTAGTCGTATCCTCAGTATGCCTTTCCAGAGCCTCCATATCCTCAGTTCCCGCCATATCAGCCACCACCAGCACAGGAGATCCCACCGTACCATCCACAGCCAGAGTATCCACCGGAGTACCAGCCACCGCCACCACAAGATTTCCCGCCTTACTACCCGCCACACAACTAGAGTTTTGTGAGTTTTTCTCTTTTCCTTACCTTTTTATTATACTTTGGGGACAAAGTATGTTTTAAGCATGGGGGAAGGGAATTACTTGTTTGCATTACATATAGTTGCATTAGTTTAGGTCATATTTAAAATTTTTGCATGCATTGATTAAAATCTTGAAAAATGAAAAAAAAAATCAGAAAAATTTGAAAAAAAAATACAAAAATATTGCATTTAGGATCTTATTTTCCCATTGTTTGATTCCTCTTGTTTTTCAATGCTAAGTATAAATTCTAACCCATGATTTGCATGATTTACTGAAGTTGATATGATATGAGCATGATCATTGATTGATTACCTTGATTATAGGATGGAGCATGTATTTAGCTTGAGTATTTGATTTATTCTGAAATTCTAGACAAAACTTTACCTTGTGAGATTTTTGGCCTTTCATGATAAATTTGTTCTCTACATTCTTGAGTGTATCACCATGATTATCTAGCTCTAGAACTTGCGTTAATACTCTTTTTCAAGGCTGCTTTATATGATTGAATGCATGACATTAAAATGATTGAGGCAATGTTTCTTGTTAGCCTATTATTTCCCTTCCTACCTTACAAGATCCATGTTCTTGACACCCCATTTCTTTTAAGCTTTAAGCCTATTTTTATGAGCTCCACAAAATGATTCCTAGCCTAATAAGCTTGACCCATAATCCGGGATTTAGGACTTTAGGTTGATTATGTTTTGTGTGAGTCTGATGTAAGTATGGGGGAATTGGATGAAAGGTGGAAAAAGAGGAAATAAAACTCTTGGGTTTCAAAGTGAAAAAAATGAAGATGAATTATGTTGCAAAGCAAAAGAAAAAAAATTGCTTGAATTGTGTGTAGTCTTCATTAGCAAAGCGAGAAAAGAGTTGAAGAGGCAAGAAAAAATAAAAGAGAAGCAAAGTGCTTAAGTGTTAATGTAAGGAGTTGGTAGAGTGAAGTTGGAAGTGTTATGAAAAAGTGTTGGATTTGGGTAGATTAGTTCTTTATCCCGGATTTAGCACCACAAGCCAAATATGATCCCTTCCTAATTTCTCTTTACCTTGGCCCCATTACAAGCCTTAAAAAGACCTCATGATTTTTGTTATGTATTTGATCCCCAGCGGTGGAGATTTAGAACTCTGATGCAAGCATATGGTAGTCTAGTTTTCATGGTTGATTTTGAGTGAAACACATACCCTTAAACGCTTGAGAGTTTGAGTGCAAACACAATAACCTTGGTGAGGTCTAGAATGAATGAATGGTCTTTACTTTTTGCTTATCATAATGCATGCTAGGAAGTCTTGGTTGGGTTTTTGATTATAAGTGAAATGCTTGTTTGACTTGAGATGGATGTATGATTGCATTTCTGTGGTGTGTTTTGGATTTATGTCTTGCTTGAGGACAAGCAAGGGTTAAGCATGGGGGAATTTGATAGCTTGCATATAGGAGTAGTTTAGATGCATGTTTTACATATGTTTTAGTTAGTTTTAGGTTAGTTTTTATGTAGTTTTTAGGTTTTTGTGTTATCGGGTATTATGCACTGGTTTGCTCGGTTTTACAGGTTTTTAGGTTCAGGAGCAACAGCGGGGCGAGTACAGATGGATCATGGTGGTGATGGACAAGGCAAAGGAGCCAAGAGAGCTAGGACATGCTAGGAGAAGAGCCAAAACAAGGAAGATAAGCCAAAAAAGCCAAGCCAAGTGCTCGGGCTGAAGCCGAGCAACGAAGCCGCGCAATCCCAACTGAAGGGGGAAAGCGCGGGATTGCAAGAGAAAGCGCGGCCGCGCTTTCTGGTGTCGAAGCCGCGCATTCGGAAGTTTTCAGCGAGCAAGTGTTTTGGGCCGAGTTTTGTTTTGGGCTTTGGTTTTGATTTGTGGGCTTGTATGTCATCCGAGTATGTGTGTTTAATATATCTTTTGAGGATATTTTTAGGAGCATATAAATACTTTATGTTAGTTTTATTTTCAGAACTTTGATCATACTTTTGGAGGCTAGGGTTTTTCTCTCAAGGAAGACTTTGAAACCTTTGTAAGTTTGATTTTAATTTCATTATGCATTGCTAATTTCTTTAGTGTTTGGCTAGTTATTGAAGTCATGATTTGTATGTAGTTGTGAGGTTTGATTGATTCTCAACAAACTTGAATAGAAATTATTCCCTGTGCTTAATTGAATCTAAACTAGGGTTCTCTTAGATTGATCACCTAATAGAATTTCTAGGTTAATTTACAACTGAATCTGATTAATTACCGGTTGGAGTTAATTAGATCAAGAGTAGACTTTAATTAATTTAGTACCGGTCGGACAAGTTGATTAAAGTAGGGAATAAATTCACAAGTCACTTAGATGTCTGGTTGCTCTAAGTTGTTTGTTTCTATTGATAACTTGAATCGTCATGCTGTTATTTAATTAAATCTAGAAGGTCTTCTAGGTTATTATTTAATTAGGGTTGTTAGACTGGTTGTTCTATCAACTATATATGAAGTTCGGGTTTTAATCCTTAGTAGGATCACTATCCACAATAGATTATTCAAGTGAGAAGAGAATCAAGAGAATCGATGATCAACGAATCAATATCATGATGGATCTAACTAGTTGAACACGTTTGTTTCTCATATATTCAAATCATCTTTGCATTCATAGTTAGTTTTATTCTTGCATATTAGTTTAGATAATCATTCTGAAAACCCCCCTTTAGTTACTTGGCACATAAGTAATAACATTAATACACGAGTCTCTGTGGGATCGACCCTTGCTTACCATTCTACTCAGATTGGTTAAGTTAGGATTCTTTGATAGGTAAACGACTGAAAAATACCTCATTAGCCTTCGCCCTACAATTTAATTTTGGGAAGGCCTTGGATCCATGGGATTGGAGCGGTACCATCGACCCTCCATCAAATGGTTCAGTTTAGAGATGGAGATGCCATTGTTCGAGTCTGGGCAAATCAGCTGGATGCTCGTCTGTGTTCCAAAGGAAGTCGTCCAAAGTCGGAATTCATGCAGAAAATAGAAGACGAGCCGAAATCCGAGATCCAGCCGCGAAACCGCGACCGCGGGTCTGAGGGTCGCGATCGCGGCGCTGGAGCTGAGTGTAAGTCCCCAACTCTGGGGCAAAACCGCGGCCGTGGATCGCCATGCCGCGACCGCGGAATAGAGAGTCGCGATCGCGGGTCCCCTCGCCGCGACCGCGGCACCGGAGCTAATCGTCTCGCTTCACAAGACGGAGATCGGAAACGCGACCGCCCGGGTTCCCCTGCGCAGGGACCTCGGGACTAGGATTTCATGTAGATAGGGCACTCTTTTTCCCACGTGATTTTGATGAGGCCCTTAGGTTTTTCCGCTTTTTGCATTCATTCCGCTTAGTTTTGTAGCTCATGACATTCACGTTTATTTATTAATAAAAGTCAGCTCCTTTGCATTAGTTTGAGTCTTGCATAAAAAATACCGCGCAACATTAGTTAATCGCACTAATGGATTCTTCATATGCGTGTATGAAGAAGTTTATGATATTCGCTCATAACACATATGATATTCACTCATGTGGACTCGAATTACGAATATACGAATATACGAATATACGAATATACGAATATACGAAAGCGCTAGGGGACCAGTCGACCAATCTGCATGGCCACTTCGATTAGAAACCCTCTGTACCCTACGTCGCCAAACACGGTGAGTCGTGTAAGGTGGTGTAGGTGGGGCATTTGTGAGCGGGTAAAACAAACATAATTACCATAGTTATTTTCGCTATAAAGGTATTTATTAAAATTATTGCGCAGTTATTTTCGTTATTTTCTATATAAAATTATATGGCGGTTATGCAACTTAATGGGAGATTTTATCTTTCATTAAAGATAGAATTAAAATTGGAGAAAGGGTGGAATATTCCTTACTTAGGCTTTAAGGCAGTTGGCAGGTCCTAGGAGGATAATATTTTCGGCCTTAAAGATATAATTTTCGGCCCCCCTGTCTCTCCCTCTTCCATTATAAATACATGCCCTAGGCATGTAGGGAGAGACACATGTGCACATCGGCATATTCAGAAATCCTAGGCAGGCTAATATTCGCTTAGCTCGACTGTTTAAGGTTTCACCGCTCTCTTAAACAGTCTCACCGCTCTCTTGTTGTACCTCGTCGCTCAATCGACAATTGCTCTTCTGACTTAGGCATCGGAGGTGGATTAGGGGGTCCCCGCCCCCTTTGTCCATTGTTTTGCAGGTTTTCTAGGTCAAGAGATTGAAGAGGAGCGGAAGAGGAGTTCTTAATTGATGTATTTAATACGAGTTAAAGGCGAGATTTTGTACACCAACAGAAGTATAAGACGGGAACGTCAACTGTAATCGGTTTAATACAAGTGAACGGGTTGGAAAGGTGAGACACCGCTAATGAATTATGTAGCAAATTCACAGAGCACCCCGAAGTTGACAAATATTGCAAGAAAATCGTTGTCTAAGAAAATTATGATGATACATTCATAAACATTGACTTGCGAGATCACCAAAACAAGAACTTTGCTCAAAAAAAACCAAAACAAGAGAACTAATTGAGATAAGGAAACGGATAAACATCAAGACTTCATATCACAACGATGACAAAATCATCTTTAACAATCCACAAAAATCTACCTTAGGAAGAAATAAGATGAGTGAAAGAAAGGCTCTACCTCCACATTCTATACAATATTATTCTCCACATTCTATACAATCTCGAGCTGAAAATCACCAAGCCCGAAAAGGTCTCCAATATATACATAGCGTGCGTTCTTGTTGAAATCTCATCACTTCTCCAGCTTGAATACTCTGTCAACATACTCCTCAGCATCCCACAAGAAGCAGCCAAAAGCAATGGCCTCAAGAACCAATCTCTTCAAGCTGGCCAATGAAGTCAAGATCGGTTTATCACCTTCAACCGTCTTTAAATTCTCATTGACAAAAAGGGCTGAGCAATGCTTCTCAACAAGATCCATGGTCACCTCAGATCTCATCTTTGCGCATGCTTGCAATGCATCTTGATCAAGGCCCTCCACGTAACACTTTAGCTTTGGAGACGGCTTTTCATGTGAACGCTTCACTTGACTCAGGGTTGTGGATCTGGGTGTACTGAATTCCCCAAGGGCAATGCTCTTTATTCCATAAAAGCCTGATCCCAATAGAAATTCCCAACTGCTTGAAGGAATGATTTTAAGGAAGGACTCGGATGCATTGTGTTCCAAACGGTGCCTTACGGAAATGGACTTCAAGAAGTAGCCGTACATGACTGATGCTGCGTAGACTTGGCTGAGGTGCAGTCTCTGAATCTTTGTTGGGGCCCAGTTGACCGTGACACTAGATCCTGCTTTCCAGCCAAGAACAGAGGTTAAGTAATCTCTTATCATCTCCAACACCTC
Source organism: Fallopia convolvulus (assembly GCA_964016875.1). Taxonomy (NCBI): domain Eukaryota; kingdom Viridiplantae; phylum Streptophyta; class Magnoliopsida; order Caryophyllales; family Polygonaceae; genus Fallopia; species Fallopia convolvulus. The sequence continues at coordinate 36,798,545 of OZ024735.1, read as the reverse complement.
AGTGCTGTGAATGGATTCCAGCTCCCCGTCCTTGGAAGGCAGTATCTCCAATCGTCCATTGTAGAGGCATTTGTCAAGGCTTGGTACCAATGGGACTCGGATCTGTGAGAATTTCTGGTAGACAATCATATACATGACGTCTTCAATTATGGTTTGACATTCTTCCTCTTTGAGTTTTGCAATCCTCCTGAAATCGGAATACCGAGAGTAGAAACGTGTCAGGTTAATAATAAAATACTAGAGAAAGCTCCACCTAGAAGTCTAACAGACTAGAGGAGTTCTTCCTAATGTAACAGCCAAAAAGTGAAAGGATAACCTCCTCTCATGACAAGTTAACTTGCAACCTGAAATAGTCATTGGATCAATATTGCAGGGGCCTAGATAATACATCTTCCATTAAAGGGGACATTTTAATGAGCAAGTTAACATTCCACTGCACCACCCTGCCGTTTCAACATAGGCTCCAACTCGAGGAGTGTATCTTCGAGCTGGTTTCCTTTCTTGGCCATGGCTGCAATCTTGCTTTTATGTTATCATGAAGGGATTAAAAGAGACGAGCATATTCCTCAGTATTACCTCTGCAATAAAGTTTCAAAGTGAGTACATATGACAGCTATGTAATCACAAACAGCATATCCATAGTTCGGAGATTTCATTAGTCATTAGTCATTACCCACCCCATCCTTAGCAACTTACCTTTTTTTCTTCAACGGGTAAGTGCTGGGCATACATTGAAATGGCTAGAACAACAAAATCCTAAAATAAAGCTAGAGCATCTGAATTGCAGAAGGAAACTGCAATTGCATGCATTGAACAGAAAAGAAATAAATTAATTTAGTTTCAACAGATCTGTCACCATATAGGTTAACAAATATGAAATGATCAAACTACATAAACTGCTTTGACAGAAGATAAAGACAAAAACTGACAAGCTGGGTGTAACTTGTGACAGAATATGAATAGTTCTTTCTGTCTTGGTAAGATCCGTCAAATGCCATACTACTATGTCCTACCATCTATTCTCAAAATCATCTTTGTACTAGTTCAATGCAATCACATCCATCCATTGCTAATCAGAGGAATCACAAGCAACACTTGGTATATATCGTTGAAAACGCCAAAGAAGTAAGAACTTGCAATTCATCTACTTTCAAATATACACATATAGTTGCATATCAAACTGCTCTATAAAAAGCTGTTTTGGTCATAGATATGTTTCTAATAATCAAACAACTATCTCAGAAGTAGCATTCTAATCTAATAATAGCAATAAAGGTTTTCCACATCTCTGCTAATGCATATAATTAGCTTCTGCTTCTCTGAATACAGTCAACTCACGAACCGCCATATTATAAAAGATAGATAGTTTCACACCGAACAGAAGATGAACAATTTCAGCATAGGAAATTAAGAAGATAACTATTGAGGTACCAAAAAAATGACATAAGAAGAAAGGGAGAGAGAGAGAGAGAGAGAAAAAGGACTAAGAACACACCTATGGAGGCAGCCTTCAGGAGATCCGAAGCTGAGATCCATGCGAGCGAGAGCGGCATCTCGATCATCAGACAAGCGACTCAACTCCGTGAAAACGGCGTCGTCGAAGGAGTCGGGATCGTTCTGGAGCACGCCGCCAAGCGACCTCCCAGGGAACGAAGTCGGTTCGAGCGGAGCGTTGAGGCTACTCGTTCCACCGCACCGGATCGCAAAGACAATCAACGGCCTCCGAGAGCTCCGGCGGCTGGGTAAGGAATCGGCCGGAAGCGGAGATTTTCCGGTGAAGGTCAGCGGCGGGGGCTTGAGCGGCGCAGCGGAGGGTTTCTGAGAAGGCAAGTGGCTGAAAATCGACGGAATCTTGTGGCAAAAGCTTCTGGCCATTAACAATGAGATGAGGGATTTGGGAGGAAGAAGGGAAAACGCGAGAGGGTTCGGAACGGAGAGAGGAGAATGATTTTCGGATAAGCAGGAAAGGAGGTTGGGCGAAATAATTGGGGGTTAGTGAGTTGATAAGTCAACAGTCTAGTACTCTAGTGTGAGGAGAGTGGGGGAATTATCCGGACGAATTATCCTCTACTTTTTTTTTCTTCTCTAGATTGAAAAACAAGCAAGCACGGCTACATACAATCCTATATATAAGGTCTATAAAAGATATAAATATAAAAGATATAAATATTTAAAAATTAAGAAAAATTCCGATAATAATAAAACCATAATTTAATTCCTGAAATTATATTGACTGTTTGAATAGTCCCTTAGGTTAGGGCAAAGTGTTGAGTTTGACTCGCGAGCAAATTCCCTATTCGGAAAGGTATATTGCAGCTTAATCGAACATTGGACGACCAAAATTACGCGATTTCCGAGGAAAAATATCCTCTTCTACACGTTGAAAACCTGTCTACATCAAGTATAGAGATTTTTTTGGGTCTTTATCACAATTTTTTTTAAATGCATTTTGTAGAATGTAGTGTGTATTAAATGAATTAAAAAACACTCTTCTTGAATGCTCTTTTGTACATTTTTCAATCATTGCGACCAAAAATTATTCCATTTATTATTTTATTTTTTTGGTTGAAGGATAGGCGGTGCTCTCCGTTCCATCAAGGAGAGTTTTATTAATAAAGAGTAAAAAGGGCTAAGTAGTCAGCAAACGGAGAATAGCCCGACCCCTAACATCAACAGAAAGCAAAAATAAAACACCCTCCGGCGGGTCAAGCAATACATGATGTCCTAACTGAAAAGAAAAAGCAAAAGAAGCTAAAAAGTCTGCTACACTATTAGCCTCTCTATAAATATGAAGCAAAAATTATTCCATTTATTATTTTATTAATAAGGGTAAATGTGAACCAAATATTAAGAGAATGTAAAATAATATTCCCTTCTAAGAAAATAATACAAAAGTATTACCTCGAATAATTCCTACACATTAATTTATACAAGGATATCAAGGTATGCATTTTGTAACAAATCTGGGAGTAAAAAATTTATGATTACTAGTTGTACCCGTCGTAAAATGTACGACTACGATTCGATATTTTATAGACATTATAAATAAGATATTTTTAAATAAAAATATTATATAAGTAATTTATTGCTCGCAGAATGTATTATTTTTTTAATCAATATAAATTATTAAATTTAATGTTGAGAATGAAAATATATTATTAAGATAAAATAATTGAATTTCTCTTTTTCCTTGATGATATATTTAATTAAAAAAAGAAGATAAAATATGAATAAAATAATTTATATATTTAAATATGGAAGAGATAAGAATTAAAAAAATAATAGTTAACTTAATAAATAAGATATAATAAAGTATGAAAGATAAAGATAAATTAATTATATAAAATATTTAAATTTTAATCAATTTAATTTAAGATGGGACCAACCTCATTTTGTGGTATGATAAAGTAAAGATTAGATAATATTAAATATTATATTATTCATATTTTATTACTTTCCATGTACATAAATTTAGAGATTATAAAATATTTCAATATATCTATTAAATATTTCATCATATATTTTAATTAATTTTAAACATTTTAAATATTTATCATTAATATTTTATTACAAAAGAAAATCTATATATATCTATAAATAAATTCGTCAAAAGATATATGCTAAAAGATTTATATTTATTTTAAAATATTTTAATATTTTATCTTTAATTTTAAATACTTGTATAAGGAAGCTTTCAAAAGATATTGTTATACTAAATAGATATTTGTTTGATGTTAGATATAAATTTAAATAGTTAAAAAAATTTAATAGAAAGAAGTTATAATAATAAAAATTGATCTTACTAGTTGTACCCGTCGTGCCCTGCACGACTACGACTCAATATTTTTTAGATATATTATAGAAAAAATATTCTTTGAGAAATGAAGTAAATATTATATTATATATACTAAAAAAATTAAAAATTACGAAAAAATAAATTTAAAAATAATAATTTTATGGTCTTACTTTATAAGAATAAAAAATCACATAAAAATGAAGTAAAAATTAATATATATATTTTTGTAATAAAAATATATTTGATTATGTTATCTCTAGAAAGAAGATAATAAGTAAAAAAAACAAATATTTCATTATTATTGGCGTAAATGATAAGATAGAAATGTATATTTACTTTACATATAATAAGATAAGATTGTATTTTTCAATTTTTAATATTTTTCTATCTTTATTGTTCAAGTTATCACAAATAAAAAAATTGGTATATTTTTAATATCACTATTTTAAATAGTTATTTTAATATAATGTGATGTGATGCAATATTGTGGCAGGTATATTTTATTTTTATTTAAAATATTAATTATTTAAAATTACACATAATCTATATTTTAAAAATATTATCATTTATATGGCTATATTTATTACAAAGATACATATGTATCATATGTACATATTTTTTCTTATCTTTATTTTATTTTATCTCTTACAAATATAATAATATAATGTCCCTTTTTTTATCTATGTTGGTCAAATCTACTAATATTATTTTATCTTTATGTTTATTTGGGGATAAATTTTTACAAATATTATTTTATCTTTATGTTTACTTTGAGATAACTTTTTTTGCATAATTAACTATTTAAAATTATTATTTTAATAAAGGGGTGATGTGGCGCAACGTGGTGGCAGAAATTGTTTCGGCTTTAGTTATTAGTAATAGATAGATATTGATTGAAAGTTCTATTTTTATCAAAATTTTATTTAAGATAAATCATTACATAAGTAGATAAAAAAATAAAGATAAAATAATTTTCTTTAATTTTAAATAAAATTCAAATTTAATTTTTTCATATAAATTGATAGAAATTCAATTGGAAAAACTAAATTAATATATCTATCTTAATATATAATATCTAATGTTCTATAATTTATTTTAATTTTAGATAAAATCTTTTAGATATATCCTAATTCCTAATATATAATAGATAACATCTTTATTTTAGATAGAATCTCTCCTGAATTAATTTATCCTATTTCTATATTATCCTACAATAATATCAACATATATAAATTTTCAAAATAAAAAATCCTATGTGGCGAAATCCTAGGTGGCTTAACGTGGGAACGACACGTAGGAAAATCCTAGGTGGCGCAACGTGGTGGCATTATTCTTTGCGTCTTTTATATATATATACATAGATTTTTTTAAATATGAGGTGGGGTCAGAATCGTTTTAGTGGCTCAAAAAGGTATAGCTTTAATATATAGTTATAAATTGTTTCAGAAAAAATTAATTAAAAAACAATGTGTACAATTTTTTTTTAAATAAATAAATTATGAAATTCATGATTTCTAGCTTTTTCAAGAACAGAATACGATTTGGATAACATCCTCCTACCAAGAAACAAGATGATTTGGATAACAAGTGGACGTTTTTAAAATAAAGATGAGAATAAAAAGGTTGCAGAAAGAGACAAATGGGAACCCACCACCATTACCACGATGATAATAATGTAGTGTGAAAATATCAGTAGTGTGAAATATCCTAATGAATGAAGGGCTGAGATTATGCTACCAGATCTGCTGATCGCCTTATACTCTGTTGTTAACTTGTTACAGGGAGGCAGTAGAATAATAAACAAAGAAATTAGAGCCCATTGGAATCTAAAACAATGCGCACCATACTGCCGAAAATGAAGGAACTGTCCACTACTAACTACGACTCTACGAGTATCCATCTTAATTTTTGTATTGACAAGTTCCAATAAGAAGAGGTCAAGGAGCTTGAGTTGCGTGTGCTTTTTTCACTGTTGATGAAGCTCAACTTCGATCGTCACCGCGCATAACAGCACTCCCATATATCCCTAATTCCCTACTGCTAGCCCCTCCTATAACGAGTTGATAAGTGCAGAGTTAGCTGGGAATTAAAAATAATTAATAAAGCCTGAAATAAAAATATTACTAACTTGTCTGTTTATAGATCTTAGCAAATGATGGTACTTGCCAAAAAAAGCATACATGATACATATAACAAGAGTTCTAATTTTATATACATGAATTACACGTGTACATGCCGATTGAGGAATGGTAAATTTTAAGAGTAGTTGGCATAGAAGTCATCCGGGAGCAAGTAAGTTATCTCAAAATTAAGGTGTTAACATCTCGTATAATGATCGTGTTACAAAATTAGAAATCTTTAGTAAAGATAACCGGCCACATAAAGGTAATTCTCAGAAATAGAACACGCCTACGCGCTGAGAGTTCTCGCTAGGGTTTTGCTTGTGTTTTCCGCATGAATGATTCGTAACCATTGCCGGAGGCGGTTCCGGAAACCCCGACGGGGGGCTATGATTGTGGATTCCGAATGCTTGCACCCAACAACAACGGTCATGGAAAGATATAGTGGTTAGAGACAATGGAGAGAGTCGTACAGTTTTGAACTCTCGGTTCTTGAAAGGCAAGGTTGCGATGACTTTTTCGAACGGTGAGGATCGATATCCCATTGGCTCGGTGTTATCGTTCCACGAGGGCAACGAAACAATAAACAGGTGCACTAATCTTGTATCAAATGTCTACATTATCGGTTTTAGTTATGCAACGCGATCCAAGCTCTGGATTAGGTACAGTGCACGCACTTTGTGAAAGGAATTAGGATCTCGCCATTTAATTAAGAGTTGACGCGCACTTCATTAGAGAGTTAGGACCTCATTCTCTTAATCAAGAGTTGACGTCAACCCAAATCCTCGCTCAAGTTGTGTGCACTTTATTAGAGAGTTAGGACCACGTCCTCTTAATCAAGATTTAGCATCCACCCCGAGCCTCGTTCGGGTTGCGCACACTTCATTAGAGAGTTAGGACCTCGTACTCTTAATTGAGAGTTGGAATCAACCCAGAGTCTCATTCGGGTTGCGCACACTTCATTAAAGAGTTAGGACCTCATCCTTTATATGAGAGTTAGGACTACAACCTTTCAACTGATTATTTCCAACCCCAAGCGAGGAAGCTTGGGATGGATTGATTGTGTCGCAATTCTTTACAAATCAAAGTGGGAATGCTTGGGATGGATTGGTTGTGTCGATCATTCGGGATCCTTCCCAAATGATTGCTCTCCTTCAACTCGATTATTTCCAACCCCAAGTGGGAAGCTTGGGAAGGATTGATTGTGTCGATCATTCGGGATCCTTCCCAAATGATCGCGCTCATTTAACTCGATTATTTCCAACCCCAAGTGTGAAGCTTGGGAAGGACTGGTTGTATTGATTATTCGGGATCCCTCCCAAATGATCGTACTCTTTCAACTAGATTGTTTCCAAGCCCAAGTGGGAAGCTTGGGAAGGATTGATTGTCTCGATCATTCGGGATCCTCCCAAATCATCGCACTCTTTCAACTAGATTGTTTCCAACCCCAAGCGGGAAGCTTGGGAAGGATTGATTGTGTCGATCATTCGGGATCCCTCCCAAATGATCGCGCTTATTCAACTTGATTATTTCCAACCCCAAGCGGGAAGCTTGACGGTTCCACGCACTTAACGAGTGTCAGAAGCAACCTCGAGCGGGAAGCTTGGCAGTTCCACACGCTTAACGAGAGTTTGTAGTCCAAGAAGTTTGCGATCGTTTGGATTTTCGGGTTGTGTTCGTATCGAAGTTTTGCATCGTTCTAGGGGTATTTGGCGGTCGTGGAATCAAGAAAGAGTGTCTTTACATGTTGTTAAAATGGCTGAGAATTTCTTTCATGTCGTTATCACCAGTGGCGCTTGTCGTTTACATTTGGTTGTGGTTTACGCCCCTCCTTCTACGGGTAGGAGATCAACAATTTTGGAATGATATTACTGAGGATTTAGAGGGTATTACAGAGCCCTTTCTGGTCGGAGGTGATTTTAATTATATTTCATATATGTCGAAACGAAGGGGTGGATCGAGTCGCCTTTCGGAGGACTCGAACTAGTTTAATCAGGTTGTTATTGATGTGGGATTGATTGTTTTAGGTTTTTCTAGACAAGCCTTTACTTGGTTTAGGGGTAATACGCCTCAAACATTCATGGAGAAGCGGCTTGATCGTGTTTTCACGAACATTACAAATTGTTTAGTTTGGTCAAATGCGATGGTCCGACATCTTCCCCGTCTCTTGTCAGACCACTCGCCGTTTCTCCTCTCTTACTCCAAGGGTTCCTTATGATCGAAGGAGGAGACCTTTCCGCTTCGAGGCCGCTTGGCTAACTCACCTAGAATTTCTTTCTTTCATTTGTAATTCTTGGCTTCGGAATGTTAGTGCGATGAATGCCCTCTCTTACTTAAAATGGGCAAGCTTGTTGAATGGAATCGTACAGTTTTTGGCAACATTCACCTTGAAAAGAAGTCGATTTTGTCTCGGTTAGAAGAGGTCCAATGTCTGTTGAATTCTGGACCTACTAATTTGTTGTTGTAATCGGAGATGAACCTTAAGAAAGAGCTAGAGTTGATCCTTGAAAGAGAAGAACTTCTCTGTCTCTAGAAGTCTCGTGTTCAGTGGCTCCAAGATGGGGATCGGAATACAAAATTTTGTCATGCTTCCACCATTATATGACGAAAGAAGAATCGGGTGGATGCCTTGAAAGATTATGATGGCGTCTGGATTTTTGATATAAAAAAAGAGCTCGAGACCTTTGTTGTCCATTTTTTCAGAATCTTTATTTTTTACCTAAAGTAGAACGAAGTCCGATTACTTGCAGCTATGGTGCGTTCTCGTTGGTTAGTCAGGAAGAGTGGACGTATCTTGATACTCCTTTTGGAGATGATGAAATTCAGCAGACAATTAAAATGATGGGCCCTCCTAAGTCTCTAGGGGTCAATGGGTTCCAACCCATTTTCTATCATAAGTGTTGGAGTATTGTTGGCCGCTTGGTGGTTGATACAGTTAAGGATTTTTTTGCTATGTCAGTCATGCCATCAAGGTTGAATGATACATTGATTGCTTTGATAGCGAAAGTTGATGAACCTGAGTAGATTAGTCAGTTTCACCCCATCAATCTTTGTAATGTTCTGTATAAGATCATTATGAAGGTTTTAGTGAACCGGTTACAATTGGTTCTCCCTTGGCTCATTAGTCCTATGCAGGGTAGTTTCATACCTAGAAGAATCGGAAAATATTGTCTTGGCCCAAGAGGTGGTTCACTCTATGAAAAGCAAGCAGGGTGTTACAAGGTGGAAAATTTGCCGTGACCGGCTTCGATGGGATTTCATTGAAGATACTCGTGTTGATGCTGCTTTTTCAAATACGTGGATTAGATGGATTAAAGTTTGCATCGAGTGTACCTATTTTTGATTATTATGGAACGGGGAAGCCACAAACAATTTTGTTCCTTCATGGGGTATCCGACAGGGCACTCCACTTGCTCCATATTTGTTTGTCCTTTACATTGAGAATTTGAGTTAAATGATCTCGCAAGTAGTGGCTAAAAAGCATTGGAGGTCGATTCATCTTTCATGTGGGGGACCCGAGCTTTCCCACATGCTCTTTGCTGACGATATTATGTTGTTTGCGAAAGCTTCGGTTGAGCAAATTCGGGTGATTAAGGGTTGTCTTGATAGCTTCTGCTCTTCTTCAAATCGGGCATCCCTCTAGCGATGGTTTGATTAATTGTGTTGATCACTCGAACCCTGAAAAGGAAGAGCTCGCTCTTGTTGGCATAGATAGCACCCCAATCCCTTATAAATCACCGGGGTGTTACAGCTTTGAAGATAGCGCAGTCGTTTCGAACGTTCAACACATTGAATCCCCGTTAACAAGAAAGTCTAGAGCAAGAGATATTTTTTTCGACCCCTTGCAACCATCGCCCTCTTGACCTATTTATAGAGGTTTGACAAAGTTATTGTTACAATTTTCCCGATGTGGGATGAGCGAGCTGCTTATGTTTGATTGGTTGAGAGAGAGGTGGCTCTTGATTGGTGTGAACAGCGATGAATTCTTATTGGTGGGGGATGTGGTTCCCAGTTTCCTTAAATTAAAATTTTTTAATTGGTGTGAACATCGGTGAACTCTTGATTCGACTATAATTTTTTAATAAATAAAATTTTAAATTTGTTAAATTTATAAAAGTTTAATTAATAATTTTTAGTTTAAAAGGCATTGTAGATTTGTTAAGAATTCCAAATACTATTCTTATTTAAGCACGCGGATAATAATACAAGATATTAAGGTAAACAAACATTGTAGTTGGATAGATAATGCATTGAAGATTTGAAGAAGCTTGCAATAGAGTACAATTCAACAAATAAAAAAGAAACTTACATAAAGAAAACATACAATAAAATGCATACAGAATACTTAATTAAAACAACATACAATACATAAATATCCTAATATGTTCATACTCATGCCCAAATCTTGTCAAAATATGATCCACCAAGTTTGACTTAAGTTGATTGTGTGTAGCCCCATCGTGGAGTTGAAGGTTGTTGCGGATGTAGTTGGTCATATCAATTGGCTTATTGGTTGAGAATGTTCGATCGAAGTTAAGACCCTTCACCTTCAGGCTCATCAAATGGAGGAATCACATATCCATTAGCCTCGTTATGACCCTTTCATCTTCTACAATGATATTATGTAAAATTACATAAGCTCTCATTATTTTTCCAATAACCATTAATCCCAAAGTCCCAAGAGATAGCTGGATTGCGAACTATTGAAAATCGGGTGTGTAAGATTCCAAATGCGCTTTTCACATCTTTGCGAAAACTCTCTTGGCGTTGGGCAAATAGTTTTGCTTTACGAACCTGAGGGATGCTAGTGGATTTGACAAATGTTGCCCAAGATGGGCACCCTTGATTGCCTAGCATGTCATGTGTCGCCCGTTGAGCAGGCTGCTCATAGTGCGTGCGACATGTAGGGAGCTATTTACATGCACTCCACTTAAAACGTCGTGTTTCAATTTGTTGGATGCGCGAGTTCGCGCTATGCACCGGTCCATGGCTTTCTTCCTCAGATCCATGCCATGCATCCTTTTGCCTCGATACCTGCAAGACTCTCATTTATTATTATTATTATTGTACTGACGCCATGGATCCCCAAATTACACCGATGTTGATGCTTTTATAGCATCCACAATCATAACCTCCATAAACCCCTACTTTTTACATTTCTATATATCTCTGCCACAATCTCATAAACCCTTTATACCTTCATTCATGGATCTCATAAATCCCTATTTTGCCCTATCCCAACACTTTCACTCTCTCTCTCTCTCTCTCTCTCTCTCTCTCTCTCTATATATATATATATATATATATATATGTGTGTGTGTGTACAATTACACATATACTCCTTTCTCTAATAAAAATTACATATATATTCCTTGTGTAAATAATTTTCTACATAATTAATGAAGTAATATTTGACTATAATTTAAAAATTAATAAAGTTTATATAAATTACATTTGTTAAATTTAAAAAATTATCTTAAAAGGCATTGTACTATTCTCAATTAAGCGCATATTAATACAAGAAATTAAGGCAAACAAACATCATAGTTGAATAGATAATGCAATTAAAAGATTGTAATAGTGTACAACTCAACATAAATAATTAAAAAATAACAAAACACACAACAAAATGCATGCGAAATACTTAATTAAAACAACATATAATACTTAAATATCCTAATCTGATTCGTCGTACTCATGCACAGATGTTGTTCAATGTGCTCCACCAAGTCTGATTTGAGTCGGTTGTGTGTAACCCTATCGCAGAGTTGAAGATTGTTCTGGATGTAGTTCGTCATATCAACTGGTCTATTGATTGAGAATGTTCGATTGGAATCCGACCATTCACCTTCTGGCTCATCCTACATATATATCCACTAGCATCGTATTCAACTCTTTCATCTTCTACAATGATATTATGTAAAATTACGCAAGCTCTCTTTATTTTTCCAATAATCCCAACGTGTCAAAGGAGTGCTGGATTGCGAAGTATTGTAAATCGAGAGGGTAAGACTCCAAATGCCCTTTCCACATCTTTGTGACAATTTTTTTGGTGTTGGGCAAATAGTTTTTCTTTAAGGCCCCAAAGGAGGCTAATTGATTTGACAAATGTAGCCCAAGATGGGTAGATATTATTAGTGAGATAATATCCCATGTTCTATTCATGCGCATTCACCGTAAAGGCAATGTTTGGAGCTACACCTTACAAAATGTAATGAAAAACAAGAGTCCGCTCAAACATATTAATATCATTGCACGTACCTAGTGCCCCAATGAATGCATGCCAAAATCATAGGTCATATGACTCAACCTCTAGGATAATTGTTGGACCATCATGATCTCCACGCTCAAACATGCCTTTCTAGTTGGACAATTTTTCCACCTCCAATGCATTCAATCAGTGTCCACTTCTCGAACTTTTGCCTCGTGCGGCTTGTCTACGGTTTAGGACAGTTGTTGGAAGTACTCGTACACAACTTACATTTAATTGAAAGACTCATCTAGCTCAATATCTATTGTTGGAGTTGAAGAGTTAATAGACATTTTTGAAGTATGCTTTGTGGGTTTGAAGATTGATGAGCTTTGAAGAGTAATGATATATGAAGAGAGTGGAGATATGAAGAATGATCTTTTCATCTTAGGATACCTTGGTTTATGTAGCCACACCCAATTTCTAGAATTTGAATGGTAATGACTACTCTTTTTGAAGGTGGCAGAACCACACAATTCTGAAGGTGGCTGAACCACACAATTTGAACAAGTACTTCTGCTAACAAGGATTACATGTGTCGCTCAAATGAGCAAATTAATTGCACAGGCGTCACACTCGCCCATTATGAACGCGATGTGTGGTGCCTTCTTATATTTTTTTTTGCCAAATCAATACCAAATTACAACGTACTGCTCAGACGCGCGCAAACTGGCGTGTTTTGCTCTCCGGCAAGTGCGCCTACGTACCATACAACGCTCCATTGATTTTGTCCTTCCGCTCCATGCTTTGCACCCATTTTTCTCATATACACATAAAGCTTATTATTTTATCGAATTTTCTAACCTATGTCCTAAGGACATAGGTTAAGATCCTTAAAATAAAAACAATTTGTTGAGTTGTATTTATTTAAGATTAATCAATTTTGTTTTAAAAATTGTTTATTGTTTTTCTTATAGAATTTCTTAAAATGGAAAACATAACCTATACTCGGACATAAGAAAACCATTATTTTATTCTTATTTTGACTCATATTCCCACATTTTGCCCTTTGTGGATGATCTCAATATCGCTATGTAACCCAAAGTTATTACGCATTGATTTGTACCAATGAGGATTGAGGACAAGCTAATCTGACATTCGATCACTTGTTTTCAGACTGCTTACTACCGTGAGGCTTACCACACAAGATCACGTATCGTCATCACTCGAATCATCCTGGCCGTTCGTTCATCTCCCCATCTTGATTATTGGAACTCTCTAGAACTCTGATTCTCTCTTCCTCTTTACCCTGTGGACCCATCCTTAAAGCCCTTCCTTCCAAGGCGTATACCCTACTCCGTCGCCCAGCTGCTCTCTCACATCTGTTCTTCTAGAATCCTCCAATTTCATTGCTCCATCTACTTTTCTGCTTCCGCTCGCCGATTCACATCACCCAGGGGGAGAAAAATGGACGATTTCGACATGTCGGCGCCGGAGGAGATGGACTTTGGTGGTCTCGACGATGAATCGCCGGTGATGAAGGTTGGCGAGGAGAAGGAGATCGGAAATCAAGGGCTTAAGAAGAAGCTTCTAAAGGAAGGCGAAGGCTGGGAGACTCCCGATAGTGGTGACGAAGTTGAAGGTGTGATATTGTTATCTTATTTTCGTCTGTCCTCTGCCTTATTCTTCTGGATTCGTTGGAATTGATCGGCTGTGTTGGCTGTTGTTGTGTTTGTGCAGTGCATTACACTGGGACTTTGCTCGATGGAACTAAGTTCGATTCGAGCCGTGACAGAGAAAAGCCGTTCAATTTTACTCTTGGGCTAGGTTTGCTCCTGTTTAGACTTGTTGTGTTGTTGTTTTCCTGAAGGATGCTGTTTTTTCGGTGATCTTCTATTAATATTTGGACCTTCATCTGTTGTTGCATTGGAAAAAATAGATTATATCTTCGTTTGCTTCCTTACGATCTATAAATTATTGTAGGCACGATAAATTAACCTTTAATATCCGTTTTATATTGGCGTATTTAGACAATGCGTGTTAATAGATCTTGCATTGAGGTGTGTTCCAATGTGCCGGGAATTTTACCAATTTCCTCTTATAATTTGGGGTAAGATTGGCAAGATATATTAATGTATATCATTTGTCCAACTCCCTTTTCTAATCAGAGGCGGTTTTAATCTTTTCTAAGGAGAAAGGAAGATTAAGTTTCTAGTTTCATCTTTTAGCATACAGTTACTATGCTGTGAAGAGGATAGTGCTTCTTATCAACCATTAAAGATTGCGTTTTTATCTAGTAATTGGGAGTGAAGTGCCATGATTTGTGTAAATCAATATAATTAGCATTCTTAATTTCTGATGGTGGGTACTTCTGTGTTTGAATTTTTTGGCTGAATCCTGCCTAAAAACAGACAAATATGCTATTTGTTGATTGTGACAGGTCAAGTTATCAAGGGATGGGATTTAGGTATCAAAACAATGAAGAAGGGAGAAAATGCAATTTTCACCATTCCACCTGAGTTGGCATATGGTGAATCTGGATCCCCTCCTACTATTCCCCCAAATGCTACCCTCCAGTTTGATGTTGAGTTGCTATCATGGGTTAGTGTAAAGGATATATGCAAAGATGGTGGAATTTTTAAGAAGATCCTCACTCAAGGAGAGAAGTGGGAGAACCCAAAGGACCTTGATGAGGTTTTAGGTACTATACATGCTTTTCCTACAGTCATAATCCATCCACCATTTTGATCTCTACAAGTTAGGTCTTTTAAACCCCTATTCTGTTTTTTTTTCCCTTTTTCGTATCCATATAGTTAAGTATGAAGCTAAGCTTGAGGATGGCACATTGGTTGGAAAGTCAGATGGAGTAGAGTTCACTGTTAAAGAAGGTTAGTGGTCTCTTGACCTGTTTATGTTTCTGTGCCAGGACTAAACATTGTCTAGATTTGGACAAGGCTTCAATTTTTTTTTTAAATCTTATCTGCAGGTCATTTCTGTCCTGCCCTTGCAAAGGCTGTCAAGACCATGAAAAAGGGAGAGAAAGTGCTTCTTACTGTGAAGCCACAATGTGAGTTTAATTGGTGATGTATTTTCTGTAAGTTTGTTCAATAACCAAAAATATCTATGTAACTTCTATCTTTGCCACTGATGACAGATGGGTTTGGACAGTCTGGAAAGACAGCCTCTGGTGATGAGGGTGCAGTGCCTTCTAATGCTACTCTACTTATTAATCTTGAGCTAGTGTCCTGGAAAACAGTGACCGAGGTAACCGATGATAAGAAGGTCACTAAGAAGACCTTGAAGGAAGGAGAAGGGTATGATCGCCCTAATGACAGTGCTGTTGTACAAGGTTAAAACACAACTAGCTATGCGATAGATCTATTTCCACAATTTCTAGAGGTCTTTCCCATGAGTTTAATTTGTTCTGAATATGGATATTTCTTTTCTTAGTGAAATTGATTGGAAAGCTTCAGGATGGTACTGTATTTATTAAGAAGGGCCATGGTGATGGAGAAGAGCTGTTTGAGTTCAAGACAGATGAAGGTAGTTTTACTATGCTTTTTTTCAGGCAGTGTTTCTTTTATTTTAGAATTTCAACCAAATGTTTATGTGGGTGTATTATCCTTGCAATGTGTACGCAGAGCAAGTTATTGAAGGGTTGGACAAAGGTGTTATGAAGATGAAGAAAGGAGAAGTAGCCATATTGACAATTGCACCTGAATATGCATTTGGCTCTTCAGAGTCACAGCAGGAACTGGCAGTGGTTCCTGCTAATTCTACTGTGCTCTATGAAGTTGAGCTGGTGTCTTTCGAGAAGGTGGATAAAATAAGCATGTTAAATAGTTCCATTTAGATTTGTATATAAGCATATGCATTTATTGAAAACGTGTCATACTCATATTTCAGGAGAAGGAATCGTGGGACATGAGCACTCCTGAGAAGATTGAAGCAGCTGGTAGAAAGAAGGATGAAGGAAACGTCCTTTTCAAGGCTGGCAAGTATACAAGAGCTTCAAAGAGATATGAGAAGGTACACTTTTGCAGGAAAAAACCATGTTCTAGAGCCAAACTTTATGTAGTTCCCATGATTAGATTCATTTCTTCTGTGGATGTTCCTTCATCCTGTGCTATCTTTGCAGGCTGTGAAGTTTATTGAGTATGATACCAACTATAGTGATGAAGAAAAGGCGCAAGCCAAGCCTTTAAAAATTGCCTGCAACCTGAATGATGCAGCTTGCAAGCTGAAGTTGAAAGAATACAAGGAAACACAAAAATTATGCACCAAGGTGCACTTCCTGATCTCTAACTTGCTATTTGTAAATGCTATCTACAATAAATAGTGAAGATTGTAATCAAGCTTTTTCGAAGTTGCTTAATATGTAGACGGATATTTTGTACGTGCATTGTGCAGGTGTTGGAAATTGACAGCAGAAATGTCAAGGCACTTTATAGAAGAGCTCAGGCATACATTAATCTAATAGATTTTGATTTGGCAGAGTTTGACATTAAGAAAGCTCTGGAAATTGATCCTGAGAATAGGTATGTGCTGTCACAGTCTATTAGTTTTTTCATCCCTTTTGTCCTCAAATGCGTGGTTATACTAATATTTGTGTAAGGGGAAGCTACTTGAGTCTATACAGCTCTTCACTGCCCCTTGTAGTTTGTTTCTCTACATTTTCAAGAAGCCTTCAAACATTGATGTGAATTAGGGTTAGAACTGCCAGATTAGATGAGGTGCGAGACCATTTTCGTGATATTCATGGTCTAATCTTTATTGCCCAATGTCATGTAGGGACGTGAAGCTTGAGTACAAGAAATTGAAGGAGAAGGTGAAGGAGTACAACAAGAAGGATGCCAAGTTCTACAGCAACATGTTTTCAAAGATGAACAAACTGGGGTCTAATGATACAAATGTAAGCTACTGTTAGCTTATCAAGTTTTTCTAACCCATTATGTATATCTGCGTTCTTTTTCTCAAAAATCTATGCGTTTTGAATTGCAGGGGGCTGCCAAGGAGGCAGAACCCATGAGCGTAGACGGCAAGGAGTAAGTTTCTAAGGTTTAGTTTTTTAGAGGCTCATGTTTCTTGTTGCAGAAAGTGCTTTGTTATCTATTCTGAAACAGAGATATATGCTTTTTAAGCATTATGTGTACCTTGCTTTCGAACTGAAGGTGAACAATTGCGTGGGGGAAATCCCAGCTGCTATTTCATTCAAATAGGGGCTTTCGGCCTCAACTGCTGTTGTTTATGCTTGTTGGTTTTGTTCCTAGCTAAGAAACTGATGTTTAGTTTGGCGGTTATTAAAACCCTACTAAACAATGTTGTTAGAATTCCAATTCCATGCTACGATCCAAAATTTGGTATAGAAATCTTGATCTTAGGTAGTTATTGAAAGTGGGACCTAGTATAATGGAGTTAAAATGAGTAGGATCTTGTGTACAAATGTACAATCGATCTTGTATCTACATGACTACATACAAGCCTTAAACATAAGATAGTATTTTGTTCTTCTATCTGTTATAATGTGATTATTATAAGTCACCACTTGAATACTATTGCAAAAGTAACATTTTCATGTTTTGACTGCCCATACATTGTATTCAACATTCACTTCAAATATTCGAAGATAACTATATGGTAGAATCAAGGTTAAAATCCTTGTTCATTATATGATACTAGCGATCCTAAAGATCTCAAAATGATAAAACGACCGAATTTCCTTGGTAGGATCTTAATATGGTCGTGATAAAATGAGTAGAATCTTGTGTTAGTATTCGGGCAGCAAAGGGTTAGTTAGGAGTGGGGTCTAGGGAGCAGAAGTGGGTACGTGAGTGCGTATGTAATTGTGTGCCTTGTTTACTTTTTGATTATCCTTGATGTTCTTTCTTTGTTGTATTTCTCTCGCCCGGCTTGTGGTTGCTTGTTTGTATTTGTTTGCTCAATGGCCGTGCTTTTTTTTGGGTCTAGCGGAAATATCCTTCGAGGCTTACTTGGATACGAGCGCGTGGTTTATTTGGACCACGCCTAATAATGCATTATCGTGTATTATAATGTAGGATTTAATGCAAACAACCCCTTGAGACTCCCTAGACCCTGCATTTGCGGGATAAACTGGACCATTGTTGTATGACATTTTTCCATTCTCGAAAAGTATGTTTATTAAGAGGGTAGAAGAACGCACCTTAATTGTGAGAATTGCTATGCTTAATCTACTACTGCCTCGTTTGGATTAGCATTATCTTACATTAAACTTATAAATGTATTATCTGGATTTTACACCCTTTATTTTATTGTATGTACTACTCTCAAAGTGTGTTTGGAAGAATCCCAATAAAAATGCATTACATGAATCAAACAAGTTGTCAATTTCTCAATCATCCTGTAAAAGGATCATAGCAAATACTTAAAAATTCAACCATGAAAGAATGTCTTATCTTTCCTGGCTACGTCACCTAGCAAGCTTGTTCATAACAACGTCGTCTGTCAAGTCCTTTCTCTTAGAGTAGAGACGTTCTTAGCAATATCAGCACAGTTTCAAGTCCTGGAAGACGAGATAAATAAAGCAGAACCCACATTTAGTATTGTTTTAAATTTATTTCCAACTAGACACATCACACATCATCATTATTACTCCGTATTTATTAATGATCAAGCCACCTGCCCCAAAATTATCAATAATCTAAGCATATCAAATTATCACCATTTGAAGAATTGTTGCTTGAATCTAACTCACTTGTGATTTCTTGTTATCCAAAGATCGATCAGCAATGTAGAATATGAAACTTTTTATTTATTGTTTGTCACAAATTCACATAAAATTAAGGGGTTAACTAGTAACCTGCTTTTCTAAAGAACATACACACTGTTGTAGTGTTGTTGGAGGGGAAAATGCTGATGTTGAGAAACTATACAATGATAAATCACAGCTTGGTTCGCTATAATCCACGGCAAATAAAGACGCCTATAAGTGGAGTTTTGGTAAGGCAACTGTTTTAATCCAAACCAATAGTCATCAATGGGCACCACACCTTACATAACATTATATGGTAGCCCTATTTAATATCCTCAATTATAAAATGCATTGCACACTCATAATCTATCATATACCAAATGGAGTACTTTTTTTATTCTGGTTTGGTAAGACCATATGCCATTCATGAACTAAATCCATCTTCTCCAAATGGAGCACTTCTCCCAGAACTCACTCATACTCCCAAAGAAAGAAGAAAAGAAAGAGAAGAGAAGTCTCCGGCGGCGAATGTCTGATCTCGACGACGGCGAAGTCAAGTTCCCAGGAGCAAGGGAACTGTGATAGTCAAGTCCAGGTGTAAGGTTTGATTTACTTGTCTTAGTTGAATTGTTTGCTTAGGAACTAGTTGAGAAGATTCATTAGTGTTGCTAGAGTTAGGTAGAACTCTTAGGAACAGAGAAGTTTGAATCTGGCCTTTGTGTAACTAAGGAACAATCAATAATATAAGTAAGTCATTCAAAATCCTCCAAGCGGAGGTAGAGGTTTACCCACACAACTAGTTGGTTGTTGTGGGGTTCCTCTATAAAGGAACTGTGTTCACTACTTTTTGTTTACCTGCTTTTATTTACTTCCGCTGCCTTGGGAACAGCCTAACCGCTAGTTCCCAAGCTCTCGCTAACCTCTTACGATCCAACAAATGCGATTATATTTAGTGATATAAAACAGTTGCCTTGACAAATTGAAGCTGTCATAAACATTATATTTAGTGATATAGTGCGATTATATTTAGTGATATAGTACGATTAGTGTTGACTATTATATGTGTTGTTTAGTAGCTGTATAATAGACCATATAAATACTTCTTACCTCTTGTAATAAACACTTGATCATTCTGTTATCAATGAGAAACAAACTCCTCTGGTTCTCTCTCTCTATCTTTGTTTTCTGTTCTTCACCTTGTATCATGGTATCAGCCTAATTTTTCGATCCTTGATCATGACTTCCGCACTTGATCATGATTTTCCTCCTCTACATACTCCTAATTCACATCATCATACTCCAATTTCTCGAGATTCCATGAATCCGTGGGGACGCAATCAAGTTCGTGATCGCGATTCTGCTTCCATGGACGAGTTATTTCTTCACCATAGTGATCATCCGAATTATGTCTTGTCTACGAGCTTGCTTGACGATAGGAATTATGCTCCTTGGCGTCGTTCTGTTGAAGTATCTCTCATTGCGAAGAACAAACTTGGCTTCGTCAACGGCACGTGTCTTCGCCCTAATTCTGATCCTGCTCATCAAGCACTTTGGGATCGCTGCGATAATATGGTCTTCTCGTGGCTCCTTCATTCTGTCACAAAGGATATTGCAGAATCGGTCCTCTATTGTCGTTCTGCGCGACAGGTATGGCTTGAGTTAGAATCCAGATTTAGCAAGATTGATCGAACGCATCTTTATCAGATTCAGCGTGACCTAGCTTGTCTGTCGCAAGGCAATCTTTCTGTCACTTCATATTTTACTAAATGCAAATGTCTCTGGGATGATTATTTGCTTTTGCTTGAATCCAAACTCTGTTCATGTGGATCTAATTCTGTTGCAAAGGCGATTCTTGAAGATCAACAGGTTGTTCAGTTCCTAATGGGACTTGGTGACAATTTTTCTGTTGTTAGAGGCAATCTTCTAATGATGCAGCCTCCGCCTTCTCTTAGCACTGTCTATAAGCTTGTCCTTCAAGAAGAGTCTCAGAAATCTCTTCGTTCCTTGTCCATTGTTGATAATGAGAATACTGCTTTAAATGCAAATCGTGGAGGAAAATCTAACAGTAAAACTATCAATCCTGGTTTCAAGAATTCTGAATCTGGTTCCTCTTCTTCCAAGAATGCTGATTCTGGTTCCAAAGGTTCTGATTCTAATGACAAACCTAAGTATTTCTGCGATCATTGTAAAACTCCACGCCACATTATAGATCGATGTTGGAAACTTCACGGCTATCCACCAAATCATGTTCGAGGTGGAAAATCTGCAAACAATTCTTCTACTGACAAGGATGATTCTACCAAAATTACTCCTGAACAGTACAAGCAACTTATGTCTTTACTGAGCAAACAGTCGACTCTTGATGATTCAGATTCTAAAGCTTTCCTGGCAGGTATTGACTCTTCCAGTTGTTTTCTATCTTCTCAGCCATCTACTACATGGATCTTAGATAGTGGCGCCACTGATCACATGGTGTCTCATTCTGGAATGCTTCTTGATGTTAAACCTGCTTCTGTTCCTTTATCCATTACTATGCCAAATGGTCATAAGACTTCAATCACTAGTATTGGTTCTGCACATTTGTCTGATGATATTGCTCTTGACAATGTGTTATTGGTTCCTGACTTCTGTTTCAACTTGCTATCCATTCACAAGTTGGCTTCACAGTATAATGCTAATGTTGTTTTCACACCTTCTTATTGTTACCTTCAGGGCCATTCGATGAAGAGGCCACTTTTGATTGGTAAACAAGAAAAAGGTACTCATTATTCTGCACTTCTTCATACTTTAAGGTATGTTAAAGGTACCTTAAATTCTGGCATTCTGCTCAAAGGATGTGATAATCCTGTACTTTCAGCTTACTCAGACTCTGACTGGGCATCTTGTGCCATTACACGAAGGTCTGTTACTGGTTTTGTACTGATGCTTGGACGTTCTCCTATTAGCTGGAAAAGCAAGAAGCAAAGCATTGTTTCCCGTAGCTCAGCAGAGGCAGAGTATAGAGCAATGGCTCAAGCTGCTACTGAAGTTGTTTGGTTAATTCGACTTCTTGATGATTTAGGTGTTCAAGTGGTTAAGCCTATAGTTTTACACTGTGGTAATCATTCTGCAATTCAAATTGCTAAAAACCCTGTCCAACACGAGAGGACAAAACATATAGAGATTGATATCCACTTTACCAGAGATAAGGTTCTTGAAGGTCTTTTACAGTTGTCCTACATCCCTACAACACAGCAAATAGCTGATGTATTGACCAAAGTTCTGCCATCTTCTCAGCAGGATTTGTTATTGTCCAAGCTTGGCATGGTTTTACCAACCCATGTGTCGCTTGAGGGGGGGTGTTGACTATTATATGTGTTGTTTAGTAGCTGTATAATAGACCATATAAATACTTCTTACCTCTTGTAATAAACACTTGATCATTCTGTTATCAATGAGAAACAAACTCCTCTGGTTCTCTCTCTCTATCTTTGTTTTCTGTTCTTCACCTTGTATCAATTAGTATCTAACTTTTCTCTACTGATGGAGCCACATAGAAGCTTTTATTGTAATCAAGATCCTTTTAGTTTGCTTAGTATACTTTTGGTGGGTGAGTGTGGGTGTGAACATCACACCCATATCATATCTCTGACTGCATAAGAAGCCTGCAATTGAGATTTTACACCCTTTATTTTATTGTATGTACTACTCTCAAAATGTATTTGGAAGAATCCCAATAAAAATGCATTACATGAATCAAACAAGTTGTCAATTTCTCAATCTTCCTGTAAGAGGATCATAGCAAATACTTCAATTCAACCATGAAAGAATGTCTTATCTTTCCTGGCTACGTAACCTAGCAAGCTTGTTCATAAGTCATAACAACAACGTCAAGTCCTTTCTCTTACGAGTAGAGACGTTCTTAGCAATCTCAGCACAGTTGTAAGTCCTGGTCTGGAAGACGAGATAAATAAAGCAGAACCCACATTTAGTAGTATTGTTTTAAATTTATTACCAACTAGACACATCACACATCATTACTGTATTATTTATTAATGATCAAGCTACCTGTCCCAAAATTATTAAACATATCAAATAATCACCATTTGAAGAATTGTTGCTTGAATCTAACTCACTTATGATTTCTTGTTATCCGAAGATCGATCGATGTATTGGCAATGTCGAATTTGAAACTATTTATTTATTGCTCGTCACAAATTCACATAAAAAGTAACTTGATTTTCTAAAGAACATACACACTGTTGTTAGAGGGGAAAATGCTGATGTTGAGAAAATATAGAATGATAAATGATTAAGACTCAATCTAAGGTATACCATAATTAACTATCAAGTAGTTCATTGTCAATCACAGATTGTTTCACTATAATCCACGGCAAATGAAGACGCCTATAAGTGGAGTTTTGGTAATTAAGGCAACTGTTTTAATCCAAACCAATAGTCATCAATGGGCATCACACCTTACATAACATTATATGGTAGCCCTATTTAATATCCTCAATTATAAAATGCATTGCACACTCATAATCTATCATATACCAAATGGAGTACTTTTTTTATTCTGGTTTGGTAAGATCATATGTCATTCATGAACTAAATCCATCTTCTCCATCTCTGCCTTTGATCATTACCAAGCATGGTATTTCATGTATATAGTATTTCTTGCCTTTACCGTGCTCATTTTATTTCAGTTAAATGGCAATAGATCAACAAACAATCTCTGTGCTTTCTACAACAGAGTTCAGTAGTTTGCTGAAGACTTGTTGTGTCATCAGCTCATATATCTATCAATTGAAGGATTAATTCTATGAAGTTTCAGCTTGGAGCAGTGCTGTGTTGCATGCGCGTTGAATGTCCAACACCCCAACCACAACCACAAGCACCGCCTTCTCCTCCACCATTCGATCACACGAGTATAGCAAATCAAAGAAATCAACGGTGTACAAGGATGGGCGGGCCCCAGTGGCGGCCTTCATTAGACAGCATATCAGAAGACAGTGTCAGCTTGGATGCTCGCAAAGCTCAGAAGATAAACAACTCGTTCATGCCCAAACCTAAGAATTCAGCCTATTATAGGGAGATCAAGTGAGTCCCAAGATTGTCATTAGTTTTGTTAGAGCTTGGAATTATAATTATGACATTTAGTAATAGCAAATGTGTTTGTGTTGTGATTTCAGGGAAGTGAGCAGGTTTCATATGGCAATTCCAGCATTCATCCCATCACCTTTCCTATTCTGATTTTGAATCAACAAATTCCCCTTCCAATTCAAAGGGATTTGTATTCTGTACTTGCTCACCAATTGTTGCTCTGCTGGTAAAGCTGAGCCAGCATATGTGTAATGTTTTTATCAATTCATCATATAGAGAAATGCAGTAAAAGTATAACTTGGAGCAGAATGTTCTTTTATAAAGATGGCGATTTACAACCTTAAACTCAACCAATTAGCACAGTTTTTTTTATGAATCAAAAGCAAAGATTTACATATCCTTCAGTTTCCCACATATTTATCTTTAACCAGGAATCCTGTAAAACTGAAAATACTCTTGTAGGCAAGGGATTTCTATTTTCATCAGGATAAAATATATAACAAAGAATTGAAATCATAAAAACTTCATGCAATGTTTACAAGTAGAATTCTGTCAAAATCAAGATACTTGTAGGCAATGCTTAGATATATGATATGCTTTAATACATTTTTGGCATTTGGATCTCCAAATATTAATTAAGAGTAATCGTGCCATGATGATCAGGTATCCTTAGAGTAGGATTATGGCAAGATGATTTACATATTGTCAATGCTCCTGGTCACAAGGCTCACTTTGGATCTCATTTAGCACGATCTTCCCCATCGGAAATGAGTTTAGCAATAGACACGTACTGCTTTTGACAGAGGCTACAATTGACCCTTGTTGTTGAGTCCAAACAAGGCCAAGTTATCTGACTAATACAGTATAGTATTGTGAATTTCCACCTGAGCAGGAGGAATTGCGCGCATTTGCTGGCTTTGAACAAGATTGATAGCTAGTTAGCACACTATGGATTGTAGATGACTGGAAATCTGGAATCATAGTATTCGAAAGCAGTGTCAATTCAGAAGACCCAGTAGATGATAGCACAAGTCTCAAAGCTGATAAGCATCTGACTGAGATTAAGATGCACCTTTTCTATGCATTGCATGTCTCAAACTCTCAGCGACGGCTCTGTCCAGTGTAAAGCCAAAAGAAGCTTGTTTTCTCTTATAAGAGCTCTGATTGTGAGGTTATAAGTCACCTCATCAGCACATAGACCTCGTCGACTTTGCATACTCTCAAAGAGCTGCAGTGCGTCACTTTCTCTAGAAGCGTTCGTTGCAAAGCCCGCTTATGATGACATTGTACGTTATTACATCGGGTGTGATCCCTTTCTCAACCATGTTACGGAACAAAGTAAGAGCCATATCCACTTTCTCAATCTTGCAAACGTGATCTACTACGTACGATTGTGGTAGCTAATACACAGTCAGGAAGCAATCCCATTTCTGTCATATGGTCAAGAATTTTCTTGGCACCTATATATCGCACTGCCTTCCCTAAGATAAGCATCTATAAGAATGGTGAATGTAATAACATAAGGGACAACCCCTTTGCAACCCATCTCTTTAAATAGTTGGTAGGCGCTCCTGGTATCCCGCGCCTCACATAGCCCTCTAATGATTGTATTAATCATAAGAGACACCGTCAATCAAGCCTTTAATTTTCATAATGTCAAGTAAAGGATACGCCTTGTGCAGCTGTTTCGCCTTGCAAAGACCTTTGAGAAACTGATTATAGCTGTGCAGATCAGGTCTTACACCGCTCCTTTCCATACTTTCCACTGGCAGACCGATGTCTGCTAAAGCTTAAACTCATGTTATGCAAAGAAATCCTGGAACGAAAGGGATGTCGCACAACTCGAATATGCGATTGGTTCATAAAGGACCTCTTTTTTTTTTTTTGGTCTTGGTTCATAAAGGACCTCTATAAGAGCACTTGGCCTGGAGAAACCAGTCAAGAGCACATCTTAATTAGAACTATCACAATTGATGGGATATATATCCAATCAATTCAGTCCCAGACATGACGACCTGATGACACGTGACGTGGCTTCTTTAGAGTCCCCAACAAGCCCACATGCGCCGTGTTATCATAAGGACGATATTATTTGGTATATGTCCATCGAAAGTTTTTATCCATTTGTATGCATGCACCAAACTACCATAGCTTATTATATGGAGGGAACCGATAATTAGGAACTCTTGTCTACATTCAAACGTTGTTAATTTGGTCATGCACTATTTGGTAGCCTCACCTAGTCACCTCCTACTAATTAATTATCGACAACACATATACTTATACTTACCAATATATAGAGAGAGAGCTTGATTTGCAGCTGAAAATATCAAACCAAATTGAATGAAACAAAATGGCAGGCGTAGAGAGAGTAAAGCTGTATGGAATGTGGGCAAGTCCGTTTGTGAGGAGGGTGGAGCTTGTCCTGAAAATCAAGGGCATTCCCTACGAATATGTGGAAGAGGATTTGACAAACAAAAGCCAAGACCTTCTCCTCTTCAATCCCGTCCACAAGAGAGTTCCTGTGCTCCTCCACAACGACAAAACCATAGCCGAATCGCTCCTCATCATTGATTACATCGAGGACACTTGGAAGACCTCTCCCTCGGTTTTCCCACCCGATCCATATGAGCGAGCCAAAGTTCGCTTCTGGGCCAACTTCATTGACCAGAAGGTAATTTCATATATTTAATTACTATATATAAGACTGATGAATTACTCCGTCCATTACCAATTTTTTTTTTCAAATTTCGACATACAGATTATGGAGCAGTTGAGAGCAGTGCTGCTAAGGCGGGGAGAAGCGAAGACGAAGGAGATAAGAGATAATTTGGGGACATTGGAAGCCAACATGAATGACATATTTCCCGGAGGAAAGCCTCCGACTCTGGCGGAAGGGGAAAACATATGCATGGGTCTTCTTGACATACTCATGTGTACTTATTCAGGAGTCGTCCAAGCCATAGAAGAAGCACTCGAGGTGAAGATTATGGATCCCAATAAGTATCCATTGACAGTTACGTGGATGAAGGCTTTTGACGACCTCCAAATTGTTAAAGACACTGCTCCTTCCCATCAGAACATGGTTCAGTTCTTCAAGTACTTCGGGAGCAAGTGATCGATATTATATCCCTAGCTCATCGGATTAATGATGTTGTGTTCATGCATGCAATTTGTACTGATTTCTGCCAAACTAATGAGAGGCTTTTCGATCTAAACTAAACTAGATAGCTTCTTAAATAAAACTTTTATTCATCAAATAAATTAACCATTTCCTTATTAACAAGATATTTTCTAAAATGATTTTTCTATCTTATGCCCCAATCAAAATTTAAAAATATATCTTAAATTTTGTATTTAGAATGTTTTTAATTATTTTTTAAAAGGGTTTAGACTTTCCTATCTAGAGTTTTAGTTTTTTTATTAGGATTTTTATCCCATTCCCTAAGTAAATAGGTTCGAAAAATCATTGTTAAAATCCACATATATATAACATCACCACATACGAGATTGAATCATATGAAATTAGGTCTTAGTATGAAAACTGAAATTTATTCTCATCCGTTAGATCACAAGATATGTGTTGTATTTAAGCTTAGTATATTATATTAGTAATAAGTTAAGTTATGTTAGTATGTATTGACTGAATATGTAAGTCAGTCTTTGTATCCAATAATAAAGTGGCGTGTAATGAAAGCCAAGTCAGAAGTTAGTTACTTGGCGCCATTAGTTAGTAACTGTCTCTAAAGGTAGTTGATGGCAGTTATAATACTGGTGTTATATATAGTTGTAAAATTGTAAGAAACAGTTACCACTTTGAATACAGAAGTAAATTGTGTTCATTGAGAATCTCCCTTGTTGTTTTTCCAATCAAACGTGTGCTTTAAGACATTTATTCACTGCATGAAGTCTTCATTTGGTATCAGAGCTTAATTGAAGAAAAGACATGTCGACTGAATCAAACACAACATACAGATCCTTAAACGCTCTAATGGACAACAATCCATCAACAAGTCTTGGACTGGTGAACGATGGAGCCAGGAACCCTGGTGAGAAATTCTTATCTATAAATTATCCTATGCTTACAAAGACAAATTATGTTGTGTGGTCCATCAAGATGGAAGTTCTGTTGACTGCACAAGGATTGTGGGACTCAATTGAAGGCACCGAACCAGTTGATACAAGAAAGGATAAAATGGCACTTGCAGCCCTTTATCAAGCAATTGGTGAAGAAGTTCTTCTACAACTTGGTGCCAAGATAACCGCAAGAGAAGCATGGGATATTGTCAAAACAATGAATGACGGGGCCAACCGGATTAAGGATGTTAAGATCCAGACTCTTCTCAGGGAATATGAAGGCCTAAAGATGAAGGAAACAAAATCGGTTGAGGAATTTACCACTAGATTGAATGTTAATGTGAATAAATTAAGGGGCTTTGGGCATAACCTCGATGAAGAAACTGTGGTAAAGAAGTTACTAAGATCCACATCAACGAAGTTCATCCAAATATGTAAAACCATGGAAGAATTTTGTGACTTGAAATCTAAGAAAGTGGAAGAGATAATTGGATCTTTGAAAGAATATGAAGAGAGATTGAGTGACTTCAAGGAAAAGGGACTTGAGACTGCACTTCTTACACGTGCAGAATGGAAGGAGAGGGAGAAGAAGAAATTCAAAGAGAAACCTTCCAAAGAAGAGAAGTCCAGAAATAAAGAAAGGGGAAAAGGTCAGGTTGAATATGGTGAACAGAAAGGAAAGAAAAGGTTTGATAAGGCCAAGATTAAATGCTTCTCGTGTGGACAGATGGGGCATTTCAAATCTGAATGTGATGGAAGAGACAGGGAAGAGAAGGTTAATCTTTCAATGAAAAGGGAGGAGGAAGAACCAGCCTTGCTAATGCTCAAACATGATCTAGCCAAAAGTTTGTTCGCGTCTGAACTTGCACAAGGAGATGAGGCAGAAAAGTTCAACAAGTGGTATCTTGATTCAGGAGCGTCCAATCATATGACTGGTGATCAAACACTGTTTGCCACTCTTGACAGATCTTTTAAAGGTAAGATAAAGCTTGGAGACTCATCCTATATATGTAGAGATTCAGGGAAGAGGGACAATAGTTTTCTCAAGAAAGAATGGAGAACACGTCCCACTAAGAGATGTCTATTACATTCCTAAACTGAAAGCAAACATCATAAGCATTGACCAACTTGATGTGAATAGAAGCAAGTCTGTCTTCAAGGATGGGGAATTATGCATCTACTCAACAAGAGGAAGATTGGTTGCAAAAGTTAAGAGGCAAGCCAACAAACTGTATATTCTTCATCTAAAGTCAGTAAAGGAAGAATGTTTGTTGTCAAGACTCACAAGCGCAGATTGGGTGTGGCATGCAAGGTATGGACATCTAAACTTCATGTCTCTAAGGAAATTGTCTCAGAAAGGGATGGTGATATGCCTTCCAAGGATTGAACAAGTAAACAAGGTGTGTGATGGATGTCTGGTAGAAAGATTACACAGAAGTTCATTCCCACATTCATCAAGCTTCAGATCAAAGAATCCCTTGGAGTTTATCCATGTTGACCTTTGTGGTCCCATCTCGCCACCAGCAGTTGGAGTTAACAGATATTTCCTTCTTCTAGTTGATGACTACTCACGTTTTATGTGGATAAGATTGTTGAGAGGAAAGATGAAGCTCTAGCAAAATTTCATGAAGTTTAAGGATGTTGTTGAACTTGAAAAAGAAGCAAAAATAAAGGTGCTTAGAAAGGATCGTGGAGGTGAATTCAATCCAACAGATTCAAGGAATTCTATGATAATAAAGGCATAATAAGGCATCTAACAACACCTTATTCCCCTCAACAGAACGGGGTGGTGGAGAGAAGAAATCAAACCATCATGGAGACTGCAAGGAGCATGCTCAAAAGCAAGAACATTCCATCAATCTTTTGGGGAGAAGCTGTGAACACAGTAGTGTATATTCTGAATAGAGCACCAACGAGGAGCTTAGAAAATGTAACTCCCTATGAGGCCTGGCATGAAAGGAAACCGATTGTGAAGCATCTAAGGATCTTTGGAAGTGTGGTTTATGTCAAAGACACCACTCAAAATTTGCCAAAACTGGAAGACAGAAGCTCTAAGATGGTGTTTATGGGCTATGAGGAAGGATCTAAGCATACAGAGTTTATGATCCTAAGAAGGAAAGAATTGTGGTAAGTAGAGATATCACATTTGGTGAAGGAGCAAAGTGGAAGTGGGATAATGTTCAATTGAATGGCGTTACAATGGTGAATGGCGTTTTGACATCCATCACATGGATGTCAAAACGACATTCCTAAATGGAGAACTGAGTGAAGAAGTCTATGTGAGGTAGCCTCAGGGTTATGAAGATAAGAAACACCCAGAGAAAGTGTTAAAGCTCTACAAGTTATTGTATGGCTTGAAGCAGGCGCCTAGAGCATGGAATTTCAAGCTGCACAAATGCTTGAAGAAACTTGGTTTTGAAAGGTGCAGGAATGAGCATGCCTTATACACTAGGTTCAGTAAATATGATACTATGATATTAGGAACTTATGTAGATGATTTGATCATCACAGGCTCGAGTAAAGAGGCCATAGGCTCTTTCAAGGAAGAAATGAAGAAGAGTTTTGAGATGAGTGATCTCGGCCTACTGAGCTATTACTTAGGCATTGAAGTCAAGCAAAATGAGAAAGAAATCTTCATCCATCAAGAGGGACTAGCAAGGAAGATAGTTATTAAGTTACGACTCCAAGAATGCAATTCTAGTGTCATTCCCATGGAGCCAAGGCTCAAGCTGTCCAAGTTTGAAGATGATGAAGATTTGGTGGATAGAACTCAGTTTAGGAGTTTGATTGGAAGCCTAAGGTACTTACTCAACACACGTCCAGATTTATGTTACAGTGTAAGAGTATTGAGCAGGTTTATGGAGAATCCAAAGGCTTCTCACATGGAGGATGTCAAAAGAGTTGCTAGGTACATCAAGGGTACTTTGAAGTGGGGTGTTCATGCAAAAAGAATTCAGGAAGTCTGTCTTTGATTGGCTATTTAGATAGTGATCTGGCTGGAGATATTGATGACAGGAAGAGTACTAGTGGAGTGATTTACTTCCTAGGTCAGAAACCTATCACCTGGACTTCAAGAAAGCAAAGAATTGTTGCACTCTCGTCCTGTGAAGCAAAATATGTTGCTGCACTATGGGAGCATGTCAAGGGATATGGTTGCAGAACATAATGCAGACGTTGGAAGCAAGCAAGACTGTTGTACCAATGTTGTATGTGGATAATAAATCTGCAATTGCGCTTGCAAAGAATCCTGTGTACCATGACAGGAGCAAGCACATAGATACCAAGTACCATTTCATAAGGGATTGCGTTGAGAAGAACAAGATCAAGATGGAGTTTGTGAGAACCAATGATCAACTGGCTAATTTTCTCACAAAGCCCTTGGCAAAGCAAAGATTTTGTGAGCTAAGGAATAAGATGGGTATGAAACTACCAAACTAAGCTTAAGGGGGGAAAATGTTGTATTTAAGCTTAGTATATTATATTAGTAATAAGTTAAGTTATGTTAGTATGTATTGACTGAATATGTAAGTCAGTCTTTGTATCCAATAAAAAGTGGCGTGTAATAAGAGCCAAGTCAGAAGTTAGTTACCTGGCGCCATTAGTTAGTAACTGTATCTAAAGGTAGTTGATGGCAGTTATAATACTGGTGTTATATATAGTTGTAAAACTGTAAGAAATAGTTACCACTCTGAATACAGAAGTAAATTGTGTTCATTGAGAATCTCCCTTGTTGTTTTTCCAATCAAACATGTGCTTTAAGACATTGATTCAATGCATGAAGTCTTCAATATGGACGGTTAGGATTGACACGCTCTTTGTTTTAATTTTTAAGTGATAAGAGTAAAATCGTCATTCAACCTATTCTAATTTCAGTTCACGCAAGCTACTGCCTTCCGTTAATGGTGACTTCTACCCCTTCCAACTGCATCGACTGTTCATTCCTTTGCCGGTTGGGGTTTTGTTGAATTTTGATCCTTCCTCAACTTCTAATCTCCTAATATATAACTTGCTTATGGATTCAATTGCAAGTTTGTGGTTTCCTTCTCTTTCGATTTTGGTTTTAGGGTTTAGTTAATTTTCGGGTTTCACCTTTTGAATCTCAAATTGCATCAATACGAGTGTGAATCAATCCTAAGATCAAGTATATTATGATTTCATTTCGTTTTTCATTGTCCATCTTCAAAAAATGTTTGTATGCTGTGTTTTGTGGAAGAGTTTTGAGTTGCACATAACATGTTTTTTGAACGTCCTAAATGAGAGTTTGATCTTGTACTGAATTGTATTTTACGTGAACGTAATATATTTTTACGTGAATTTTATATGTTATGTATGAATCTTATACGTGCATCTTTTGTTTGCCATGTTGTGTAGGTTGTCGTTCTAGTTCTGGTGTTGTTGCAAGTGGGGAATTGTCTCATGCTGCAAGTCTAGATAGTATTGATGGCACATGGATTGAAACTCTAGAGTTAAGTGAGTATTATGAAGTTTATTTTTCTCAAAGGGAATCGACATATTTTGTTCCAGTTTGCCCCATTGAGATCAAGCCTGCTTGTGAGATGCTATTTAGCAAATTGGATGCAGGAATTGAATTCTATAAGGACTATGTCTTTTGTTGCGGTTTTGATGCACTCAGCCGGCAAAATTGTTTTGCTGAAATATCTTTTTTGTAATAGGGAAGGTTATAAGGATGAACATAATTATACCGGAAATTTCTTGGCCTTTCTTGTACCTAGATGCATTTTTTAAGGAAAATTTTTCTTTTCTCATTTATCATTTTATATTCTAATATTAATTGGATGTAGATATAAGTTCTTATCATAGTATTTGGCAGCTTAAAACTTCATTACCTTGACAAATATAGACATTCTTTCTTTTGTAATTCTATTTTGTGATGATTAGGGAATGAATGATTATGAATCGTAAGGCTTGAATGAAAGCCAAGGCTGAGAAATTAAAACTTAAGGCTTGG
Source organism: Fallopia convolvulus (assembly GCA_964016875.1). Taxonomy (NCBI): domain Eukaryota; kingdom Viridiplantae; phylum Streptophyta; class Magnoliopsida; order Caryophyllales; family Polygonaceae; genus Fallopia; species Fallopia convolvulus. The sequence continues at coordinate 36,765,578 of OZ024735.1, read as the reverse complement.
ATGCTAGTACACGACTTCGTAGAATATAAGGAGCTTGTTTAAAAATATATGAACATACATAGTCAATATGTGAACATACATATTCAATATGTGAACATACACAATCAATATGTGAACGTTACATAATTATATACGAATATGAATGAATCGTCTTATAAAGATCTTAACCTTACCAAAAATAAACGAACATACACATTCAATATGTGAATACAAATGCAATATATAATGATGTAAATGAAAAATGGTTGTGCAACATCATAAATTTGTAATAAGTATTTAAACTATAGCAAGGGAGGAAACAAAGAAGCTAAGAGACGATCACAATAAGACTTTGGACGAGGTTAATGTAGCAAGGGAGAGCACTATGAAATTCAAGACTGAGAAAATGGTAGAAAATGACTTTGTAAAATATAAGGACCTTGTTCGAAAATATGTGCACATAAATAGTCAATATGTGAACATACAAAGTCAATATGTGAACACTAAGACAATATATATGAACTTGAACATGATTCAAGAGAACTCAACTTTGAATTGAAACATCACACACATAATATGTAGCCTATGAGGGATTCGAACCCACATCGATGTGTACAAACACATTGCTCTACCATTTGAGCTAATAGGCTATGAAAAATCATTTATTTGTACATGTAACACATGAATCCTAGTCTTTTCTATTGAGCCAATGTGAAGAAACTAGCTAGCATTACACAAAAAAAGTGTAACACCCCTCCTTAACGTCGGGATGTTACTCGGTAGTTTGCCCTCTCGGACACTACCTGAGAAAGTTGGACAACTAAAACACTTGGACCTTGCAACTCGGGCACGACGAGAAAACGAACTTAAACCATCCAACTATCATTTAATTAAAAACATATTTGTAGCAATGGAATACATGAGGTCCCCACAACTAAGACAAAACACAAACAAACTGACAACCCACATAAGTCAACAAAAGGAGAAAACTTGCAAAGCAGAAACTAAATACTAAACCAGAACACCCTAACCAATTCCACCACCTAATGGCACGTGCGTCAACGATCCACTGCAGCATCCTACCTAGGCTCCAACACGGAACCTGCATGAGTACCTGGAACTGAAAAATAAAAGTCCCCGAGGCGTCAGCTACTATCCTAGACAAGCTAGATAACAAGCGGCAATAGTAAGACGTTTGAAAACCATAAATAACCAACAACTTAACCTTAAGAAGTTAATAGGACAAAACATAATATGCCAACACACATCTCAACAATCTAGATAATAGGTGAAACGAAAGGCAACGAATCATACCAACAATCTAAATAACAAGCAACAAAAGTAAAGCGTTTAAAATAATAGCCAACAACTCGACATTCAACAAGTGAAATGAAAGACAACGAAAGCAATTCATCAAACATAACAAAAATTCACAAGATCGGAAGCCAACTAAGTAACCACACACAAACACAAGCAAAACCATTCACAATCCTATTTGGAAATGCATTCCTCCCTTCCTCCATAGCATTCTCATCTACGTCGCTAACTCCCTGCGCCCGAGTACAGAGGCAGGCCCTCTCACTTTCCATATACGTCATCCTTCCAACCCCTGGTCAAGCCTCCACCGGAGCACTTGCCAAAAACAAGCAATCAATTTTATTTTTGAAGGGGCCCGGCCGACACACGACCATGGCTAGACGCCTCTTCGCCACCGACAATCATCGCACATGATCGTGTCGGTTACGCTGCCAGCACAGAGAAAACGATACCATTTCTTTTACGAGAAAACATTTAAAATGGAAAGCACGTCACATCATACAATAAAACATTTCGCAAGGAAAACCTACATTTGGGACTAGTTCCCAAAACCAATTTCACAATCACGGCATGAAATCTAACAAGACTAGAATAGAGCCGAGCAAGTCGAGAACGACTTACCTGGAAGGAGATCCTCTTATGAAGTAAGAAACGCGTCGATACTTAAGACCTACGAATCATAATGCTCACGGTTAATCGACTAACCGCGAGAAGTAACTATCGATTCTAGGCAAACACAACTATAGTGGCTTTGCCGAGTGCGATCCACCATGCTTTCAAATTATCCAACAAAACGGCTTGACTCGCTTTTATTATTTTTAAACAAAGTTTAGACACGACGGAATCAAAAGGCCAAGCATCCAATTCGAAGTCCAAGTTCACAAATAACCCTAACTACTAGTTGTATTCCAAAACGAGATCGATCCACACGATATTAGATTCCTCTCGGATTCCAATCATGAACACACGCATACAAACACCTTCGCGAAAACTCGACCTCTCATCCGGTTCAACATTGCAACCTTTAATTTACGCTAGAAAGAGACCGAATTAAACCTTTACACCAATCAAACAAATTTCCAACACAACAATTCTAAGTTAACCATTTAAGAAACGCTTTAAACACAAATCCAGAGTAAAATACAACCATTAACCACATTGGAATAGAACCGAATTATATTCTTACACCCTACAATTCAGAGATCCCAAATTAATAAATTAATAGCACCGTTACACTCAACAAATGCAATTATAGTCAACAATGTAATGAAGCAATATGTAGACAAAGGATGTCTCCAGCACACAAGCATTACAACAAATCAGATTACCATTCTAGGTATCTAGCATAAATTCAATAGAACGCACACAAGGTCAAGATCCAACCTCGGAGGCGAAGGTCAGGGCAAAGCTCCAAGGTAGGTTTTATGGACGGAAAGGCACTCACTGGAGGACGGTTTCTCGGTGGAGCACAACCGATGCTTCTCCAATTCGTTGTCGGCGTACAGTCACGAATCTGTGTTGCTTGACAAGTGTTGAGCTCGGCCAAGAGAGCAGGGTCGGCGGTGCGGAAAGCTTGGCGAGGCGAGGATAGAACGTTGGGCTTGCGGCGGTTTCGATGATCGGACCCGGCGGTGAACAGAGGCGAGCCGGAATAAGGCCGAGATTCGCTGGCGACCCGATTGAAAAGGACCAGATCTTCCAACAAGTGAAGCGGCCTAAACTAGGGTTCGACGGCTCCGGTGCTGGGCGCAGGCGCAAGGGCGAAGAGCTGCTCCCGAGTACGCTGGCGACGACGGAAGGACAAGCTTGGCTGCCTCCACCTTCGACTAACACGAGCGGCGTCAAGATGGATGCTTCGGGCTGCCTCCTCTTGGATTGACTCTTGGATTGAAATGAATCGCGCAAGAGGGAAAGAATGCGTATAGAAGATCGTGCAAGAAAGGAAGTAGAAAGAGGAGGTTGAAGAAGAGGCTTCATCGGCGGCGTTCTCTTACTGTAAAGGAACGACGCTCCCAAATTAGGGTAGGAGAGTGTGGGTAGGGAGAAGATTAAGATGTGAGAAATGGGTCGGGCTTTTAGCCTTTTCCCAAAACAAATGGGCTTTCAGCCCAACGAGAAAGAAGAATAAGAAAGTGGATTTGGAAGAAGGTAGGATTTTAAACAAGGCTAAGTTAACGGTTTTGCGAACGGATAACTCGGGTCTTACAAAAAGTAGTGACCAACAAAAATATAGTAGTAATTACGAGAGAAAAGAATCAATAACATCAGTGCAAAAGGGGCAATAGACTCAGAAACATGAACAATTTCAAATGGATTTATATGAACCTTAGACAACTATATATGAACATCCCAACACAATACATGAACCCAATAGTTCACAAAGACCATTAACCATCGTGTGAATCCTAGATTGAATCTAGAAACTAAAGTTTGAACTTTAGAAATTTTGCCCTAAAAATTAGAAAGAAAAATCAACGAAAATGCAAAAATTTCAAAAAAAAAAAAAAACAAATCGAACAAGCATCTCGAGGTTCGCATAACAAAACGTGAACCTCATAGTTCCTCTACATGAACATATATATAAAATACATGAACTTCAACAAAAGAATAGCATACTCACCACACATGACGAATCATGAATCTCATATCCAAAATATCACGGATCTAACATAAAATTTAACGCCTTGTCAATCCTAGAAATAGTTTCAACCTTTTATGAACACTATAAATACAAATCAACACTCATCAGTCATCAAACTGTACAACACTAGATTCAAACAATTTCAATCGAAAATCAGATCCAAATTCGATCACTACAAAAAAAAAGCGCATTTAGCGACCATAAATATGGTCGCTAAATACATTTATAATATGGTCGCTAAATGCATTTAGCAACCATATTGTGGTCGCTAAATGTGGTTGCTAAAAGGCCGGTCGCTAACCACTTGGCGACCATATGGTCGCTAAAAATAGCGACCATATGGTCGCTATTTAGCGACTATGGTCGCCCGTGGTCGCTACATTGGTGGCGACCAACTTGGCGACCACAGCGACCACATGGTCGCCACTATTAGCGACCATATGGTCGCTAATAGTGGCCAAAAGCTGGCGTCTTTTGGCGACCAGATGGTCGCTAAAAACACCAAAAAAACGCACGACCCTAGCCTTTCTCTGGTTCAAAGCGCACGATTGTGCGCCTATGGGTGCACGATCATGTTGTAAATTAGCTACCACTTGGTCGCAATTATTTTTGTTTAAAAAAAAATAATTACGAATTAATATAAATAATTAATATTTAATAATTCATTAATTACCAAAAATTCATTAATTTCCATAATTTTCATTAATTTACATAAATTTCATTAATTTACATACATAAATTCATTAATTTACATAAATTTAAATAATTTAATAATATTTAATAATACAATAAAATTACGCTAATCTACCCCGGCTTCGTCGTTGCCGTCCGCGTCGCCGGAGCCGTCGGGATCGGGCGGGCGGGACCCACCCTCATGTGGGTCCATTCGTCGCATCTGGTGCATCCACGCCTCGACCTCGCGCATCCTAGTCTGTAGGTCCTCGACAGTTTGCCTATGCCCGACGTTTTCCTGCGAGAGTGCCGCCACCTAAGGAGCTGGACGACGTGGCGCCGTCAATCGGTCGCCGTAAAACTCGTGGGCGGCGTTGCCAAGGCCGAAGACGACACCTCCCGGGCCCACCCCCCAGTGGCCGTCAGAAAGGCATCACACTGGTCCTGAAAGGACGGCAGGGTGCCCGTTTCCGCGGACCTCTGAATGAGAATCTCCTGGGTCCGAGCCTAATAACGCAAATAATATAAACAACAACAACAACAACAACAACAACAACAACAACATATCAACAAACATATCAACATCAAACAACAACAACAACAACAATACCAAATCAACAACAACAACATATCAACATCAAACAACAACAACATATCAACATCAAACAACAACAACAACAACAACAATACCAAATCAACAACAACAACAAACAAAACCAACAAATGAACAACAACAATAACAATAACATCAACAATAATCAAATCAACAATAAAAACAATACCCTAAACAACAACCAACCACTCTTTCAACAACACAACTACAACATAATCAACAACAACAACACCTTCAAACAACAATAACACCAACTCCTTCAAACAACAACACCAACTCCTTCAAACAACAACACCACCAACAACAACTCTTTCAACAAATTCAACTAAACAATCTCAACAAATTCAATTTCACAAATTTCTCAATCAATCAAATTTTCTCAATCAATTTCTCAAATTTCTCAAACAACAACAACTAAACAATAACCCCTAAATAATACCAATTTCTCAAATTTTCTAAATCAATTTCTAAAATTTTCTCATTAAATTTCTCATTTTCTCAATCAAAATTTCTCAATCAATTTCAACCTAAACCTTAAACCCTAAACAATACCAATTTTCTCAAACAACAACAAAACCTAAACAATACCAATTTTCTCAAACAACAACAAACCCTAAACAATACCAATTTTCTCAATCAACAAACCCTAAACAATACCAATATCAAAATCAACAAACCCTAAACAATTTTCTCACTTACAAATAAATGGAGGGGTGGGGTGGAACGGGGAGGAGCAGGCGGCGGCGCGGGCGCTCGGACGCAGCAGGGAGGAGCAGGCGGCGGCGCGGACGCAGGCGGAGAGGAGGAGCAGGCAGGCGAGGCGGTGCCGGAGAGGAGGCGGGCGAGGCGGTGCCGATGAGGAGGCGGGCGGACGACGTCGACGAGAGAGACAGAGGCGGCGAGGAGGTTTAGGAGTCGGGAGAGAGAGTCGGGAGAAATGCGAGTCGGGAGAAATGAAGAAGGAGAACTGGTGTTCTCCTTCTTATTCACATTTAGCGACCATATGGTCGCTAATTGTAAGTGAATAAGTAGTGGGCCAGGTCGATAATTTAGCGACCATATGGTCGCTAAATGTGAATAAGAAATTTTTCGTTCCCACCAAATTTCAGATTTCCCCCCAAATTAATTCGAAACTTTTCGTTTTGGCGACCATATGGTCGCCAAATTTACGAAATAAAATCGAACTACGCACTAAAAAATCCAATTTGGAGCTAAAATTTTAAATATAGAGACCATATGGTCGCTAAAATATTTTATATAGCGACCATATGGTCGCTATATTGCTATAGTGGAGACATTATATGTAAACAAACACTTTCTAAAAAAATAAATTATGTGACAAAAAACTCAATTGTACCAAAACAAACAACGCACAATGGTTTAGAAACGAAAACAAGTTAAAAACAACGTCATTGATTCCAAACGAAACCAAGTTACAAACAACGTCATTGGTTCCAAAAGAAACCAATTTACAAACACTTGCTTCCTAAGTACATTAAACGAAGTGACAAACAACTAAATCAAACAACACAAAGTGAAGCTTTTAAGTGGAAACATAAACAAACAACTACAATTAATGAACTCTCATGTTGTACGTGGAATATAAACCGCCCAGATCTCAGCACCTTCGAGCACGCGAAGCTGCACATCCGTTTCCCTAGCTGCAATGCGAGCAGTGATGTCGTCGCCGTTCAAGAAAAAACGGCTAAAACCCGGTGGTGCTCCCCCGGGAGATACTGTCCAATCATCGATGACTAGTCTTAATTGGAGATTTGGTGCGGTGCAACATTCGGTTCTTGTCTCCCTATCCCCACGCACACGCACAATGGAGAAATTGATGACTTCAGGAGCTAAGGCGGTCGTTCGCCTGGTACACGCTCTCCTCTGAGCCATTTGAGGAAGGAAGTTTTAGGTCGGATTTGAGGTGAGGATGAGTTTGAGGTGAAGATGGGGAGTTTTCACTGGGAAGGTATGTTAGCATTGGAGATGGTTATCTCCTTTTATGGTTGGAAAGGATGGCAAAACAATAGTGTTATCAGAAAAGTGAATGGAAAAACAATAGTGTTATCAGAAAAGTGAATGGCAAAACAATAGTGTTATTAGAAAAGTGAATGACAAAACAATAGTGTTATCAGAAAAGTGAATGACAAAACAATAGTGTTATCAGAAAAGTGAATGACAATACAATAGTAGTATTCTGATTACATGTCTTCGTCATATGTATTCGTCTCACTCTCAAACTCACCCTCAGACGTTTCAGTAGACGTCTCTTCTTGATCCTCCACGACATGATCCTCTCCGTTTGGGTCGTTTAACGGACCAAGTGGATAATTATCTTGTGTGCCGTCGATAACTCGTGGAAGGGAAGAATCATGTTGAAATGCCTCCTCAACGGCAATGCCCCTGGAACCACTCTCACGAGGGTCTACGCACGTACCTTCATCGGGCCACACACGTGACTTCACTTTACAGACCGCTCTCCATTCAGCATCTGCACGCCTCACCTTTGGGTAATCGAGGAAATAAACTTGAGTGGCTTGATGTGCTAATATGTAACGATCTTTTGTTCTCAACATTTTATGTCGATGAACATCGACAAGCTTTAGGTGAGGGTGAATGCGTGTTCCTCCACGACTTCTAGTGTCAAACCACGAACAATTAAAGACAATAGGGCGCTTTACGGTTGGAGATAGGTAATTCAGCTCAATGATTTCCTCTAGCACACCATAGAAGTCCTCCTCGTCGGTGCCGAAGCTTTGTCCTAGAACACAAACTCCACTACTGTCAGTGTCCCTGGTTGATGCGTGTGCCCTCGTGTGGAATCGGTAACCATTGACAAAGTAACCAGGATATGTCCTCACTTTTTTAGAGGGTCCACGAGCAAGTGTTGCAATGTTAGGATTTGTAACTGCCGGGCTGTCGGTCTGCAATTTTAAATCAAATGTATATATAATTTGGGATTCAACATATATATGTACATTTTGAAATTAAATAGAAATTACTATAAGAAATCCTTACATGGGAGTAGAACCAGAGGCGAAAGTGTCTTTCCAAAATGTTTTGCTATTCAGCATCGGTTATTTTTGGATTTGACGACCGCACGAAGTTTGTCAAATAGTACCTACGACAGAGTAATTGAATGAAATACATACTTTATATATATCGAACCTACTTTATTCACCTCAACATATATATAATATTAATTAGTTGAGATTATAGAAACGTACTCAATATAGGGTTCCACTTCGACGCAGTTCATGAGAATGTAAGTTTGGATCACATGGAATTCATCATCTGTGATGAAACAACCAGTTGATCTGCTACCCAAGGTTCGACCAGTTGTTGTGAAAATAGACAAATCGCCCGGATCAACCCCAACTGGAAGTGTGGAACTGACGTTGCAGGCGATATCCATATGAGTACTCGCCACATGTGAGCTAAAATAATACGAGCAGAACGTGGACGTTTCCTTAACGAGATAGGCACTACAAATTGACCCCTCAACATGGGCTTTGTTGCCAACTGAGGCCTTCAACCTTTTTAAGAGCCTACATGATATACATTGAAAATCATTAATATTTATTATACAAGTTAATTATATGAATCCAAAACTGAACAACTGCATACCACGGTACGTACCTTTCTTCTGGATACATCCATCTATAATTGACAAGGCCATAAAGTGAAGCTTCCCGTGACAGATGAATAGGCAAGTGCTCCATTGAATCAAATAACACAGGGGGAAAGATGCGCTCCAGCTTGCACAAAATTATTGGTATTTCCTTGTGCAATTGCATAACCACCTCAGGCTTCAGCTCGTAACACGTCAGTTCTCTGAAGAACGCACTTAGCTGAGCTATGGGATCCCATACTTTGTCATCAAGAAATGGACGAAAAGCAACAGGCATCAACCTTTGCATGAACACATGACAATCATGGCTCTTCATCCCAAAGAGCATAAGCTTGTGCAAGTCAATGCAGCGGCTCAAGTTGGACACGTAGCCATCCGAGAATTTTACGGATTTCAACCAATCTAGAAGCACTTGTTTTTCATGACAATCTAGTACATAGCAAGCCTTTGGGTACCTATTGTCCTCCTCATCAAGTTCCAACTCCGGACGCTTGCACAATTCCTTTATATCCTTTCTGGCCGACCACTTGTCTTTGGACTTCCCCGGAACATCGAGAATGGTGAAGAAAATATTATCGAAGACATTTTTCTCAATGTGCATGACATCTAAATTATGTCTTACTAGCAGACTAGGCCAGTAAGGTAGGTCCCAGAAAATGCTTTTCTTCTTCCAACCCGAACCTCTACTGACCGCGGCATTGTGCTCCTCAGCTCCCACTTCAGTTATCTTCATCAAGCCCATATTGTTTATCTGGTCTAATATCTCGTATCCATCACGAAGTACCGGGGGACCACAACGCTCTCGTCTACCTTTCTTGAAATCAGTCTTGTTGTTTCGGAAGCGATGATCAGGTTCTGTAAATCTCCTGTGACAATCGAACCAGCACATTTTGTGTCCATGTGTTAGATAAAATGCATCGGTGTCCTCCATGCAATAAGGACACACGTATTTCCCAGAAGTGCTCCAGCCTACACAAACATATATTTTGTATCACACATTAAGATAAGGGATACAAATCATATATATGCATTATTATTATTATATATAATAGTTTCAAATTGATTAGCATATGTAAACTTAACAACATACCAGACAACATCGAATATGCAGGGAAGTCACTAATAGTCCATATTACAGCTACACGCAACACAAAATTCTTCTTCCTCCAAGAATCGTATGTGCACACCCCATTAAGCCACAGATCCTTCAGCTCGGCTACCAACGGCTGCAAGTAGACATCCAACTTCTGCTTCGGGCTCTTCAGTCCAGGTACAATAACCGTCAAAAACATAACCTCTTCTCGCATACACATCAACGGCGGAAGGTTGTAGGGTGTCAGAATCACAGGCCAACATGAGTACTGGCGCCCGGACACCCCGAACGGATTGAAATCGTCCGTGCACAAGCCTAGTCTCACATTTCGTGTTTCTGATGCAAAATCTGGCCACACAGCATTGAAGTGCCTCCATGCCTCTGCATCTGAAGGATGTCTCATCACCCCATCTTGTGCGTGCTCTGCATGCCATCTCATGTGTTCGGTAGTCACCACAGATGCGTACAACCTCTGCAACTGTGGAGTTATTGGCAAGTAAAACATACAAGAATAGGGAATGAGCTTTGTCTTGCCTTGCTTCCATCTAGGATAGTCACATATCTTGCATGCCGCGTATTCTGCATCTGCACCCCAATATATCATGCAAGAGTTTGGACAACAATCAATCATCTCGTATGGAAGACCGAGACCCTCAACTAGTTTTTTCGTGTCGTAAAACGTGGCTGGTAATGTCGTCTTCGGGTGAGAAACACGTCCGCAAAAATCCGAGATCATGTCATATCCGCGCTCCGTCATCCTTAGCTTAGACTTTAGGCTCAGTAGCTCAGTCGCAACCTCCAACTGCGTCATATCACATCCAGGCCAGAAAGGCCTATTTGCGGCCGACAACATGTCGTACATACACTGTGCATCGGGATTGGGCGCTTCATTATAATATTGCTCTCTTGCTCATGCCTTATATCCGCATTCTGCACGGGATCCTCAGCAGTGTAATCACTTTTGCCATAATTAAAACCATCATACACCATTTGTTCCATTCGATTATCATTCTACCATTTAATGGTGGTGCTGGATCAGAACTGCTACAGCCTTCATGTTGTCTAGACTCGGCCAACAATGCAGCGAACCTTTCATCTGTCTCCCCGTGCGAAACCCAATGGTAATAGTTCGGAACAAAACCTTCCTTAATAAGGTGATAATGCACATCATCCACAGATTTCATTTTCTTATTCTTGCACCTCCGACACGGACACCTTAATTCGGATGGGTAATAGGACGGCATAGATTTGCAGAATTCGAGAAATTGCTCTACGCCAGCTAAAAACTCGTTCAAAAAACCATCTAGATTACGCACATACATCCACTCACGCATTTTTTCCTTCCTGCATTTCAAAATAAGAGTACAATTAAATTAATTCAAGGGCATATTATACTGAATGTGGCGACCATATGGCTGCTAATTAGCGACCATATGGTCGCTGCTTTGCATTTAGCGACCATATGGTCGCTGCTTTGCATTTAGCATGCTTTACATTTAGCGACCATATGGTCTCTAATTAGCGGTCATATGGTCAACAAATTCAGTACATCAGAACAGACATTTACAACATAACCAATTGCTATATGCGGTTAAATTCTGTAACACAATCTCTTATAAATATACACGAAAGCTTTCTACCGACAATATTTATCTAAAACAATATAATGGCGGAATGAAATATTAGGAATAAGATTTAAATACATACTTGTAGTGAGGATGTCGGAAAATTTTGACGGAATTTCTTCCTAGAATCAATTCACAGTTGTGGTTGATTGTTTCTTTCTTTTGTGAATATTTTGGAAGAGAGCGGAATGAGAGTGAAGTTGTGTTGAAGCGGAATGAGAGTGCATTTTTTAGCGGAATGAGAGTGCAATATATGCTGAAATGGCGGCAATTTTACCAATTACTGTTTTTAGCGACCAAGTGGTCGTAAAAAACGCGGGATATTACCCGCCAAAATTGATGTTGTAACACCCCTTTTTATACATGGATATTACCGCCAGTGACCCCAAGATTAAACTCTCGAAGTCACCCAAGGCTTACAGTAATTACAGAACTTAACCAAAAACTTTAAAATGCGGTAAATATATATATAAAAGATGCGGAAGTCAAATACAATAGTTGAATAAACTTGAACGGATACAAAGTTGAAATGGAAAGGGTCACACAAGTCGGAACCTCGACCCTTAAAATTATTTTAAGTTATTCCAAGCTAACCACTTTCACTCTAGCTGCTCCTCAAGCTTGCTCCTCGTGATCCTCGACGTAGAACTCCACTCCTGATGTGTTGCGACGAGAAATGCGATGTACACCAGCCGACTATGCAAGGAAAATAAACGGTCGGTTAGTCTTGTGACAGACTAAGCAAATGTAACACCCCTATTTTTCAACGTTGGGTATTACCGCCAGTGACCTCGAATTTTACCATCCAAAGTCACCCAAGGCTTTTAGAATGATATAGAATAAAAATGCGAAATTTAAACATACTTAGATAAATAAAAGGTGCTTCCGAAGAAGGCTTTGTTCTTACAACCCAAATCACATGATTAGAAACTTGTTCGGAAATTACAATTCATGAAAGAAACTGTCTTTAAAGCATAATGAAAATAACTAAAAAGGAGATTCGATTACATCTTGAAACTTCTTGCCCTTACTTTGTCCTTCACCTTACGCCTTGGGATTAATCCTAGGTTCTGACATAATTCGCGAGGGGGGATAAAATGTTAGGCAAACATGCGGAAAAGAAGAATTAGTCTAAGAGACTAAGCAAGCGGGAACGGAACTTTCCCAAGGGTACTTCGGTAATTTAACGAAATAATGACGAAGATAACAATAGGTTGTGTTTCAAGATAGGGTTTATTTATGTGGGGTTTTAACGTTACGAAGGAGAGCGTATGATAGCTCGTTAGTTTAGAGAAGACTACTAAATTGTAGGCCTCTCTTAGCATCGAGAATAAAAGATATGTTGGGAACATTATTAATTCATAGGAGTTAAACCTCTAGCGCCCTGAGCGGACCGAGTGCCTGATCGATCATTTGAGATCGGTCTGATTTTAATATCTTAAATGTGCATTGGCACTTATGTAGCGTATTTGACTTAATGATTTAAAAAGGGTAGGAATTCGGTGAGCCCGATCCACCAAGGAAAACCCAGTTTCCCGGCACTTAGCTAGAGTGCGCACATCCCTCCTTGCAATCGGAGCGGATGAGATCATGATCCCGAAAGTCGTACTTCAAACACGTAGGCACTTACGACTTAGAAGGGTTGTATAGAGGCGTCGGTTATTCTGCGCCCCTTACTAGTTCATTCAACGTGGATCTCTAAACGAGTCCATAAACAACCAAGTCCATAATCACACTAGCATAAATAGTCCTATGAGATAATAATAGCGAAACTATACTAACAAGGGTCGTTATAGCTAACAATCGATATTTCCTAGGTTCATTCGTAACTTAGCACACAAGTTGTTCCCAACATCGAGAAGTTCACGGAAACGAATTTATAAAGGTCACAAGGGGAAAGATCCACTTGCCTTGGTTCGAAAGATAACGGACTTAGCGATAAGACGGAGGTGGGGTTCGCGACTTTGAACGAGATTCCCGACCTATCGACACGGAAATTTACGAATGGTTTTAGAATGAAATTCCTTTTAAGATTCCGATTTCTCAAGTGTACTTAGCTTAGGTGGATGGAAAGATTCTAAATTATTATAATAATAATTTAGGTAGCTAAATTAAAATAATAATATTCCTTTATTATTATCTTAATTTCGTAATATCCTTTTATTCCATTTAAAGTAAAACTTATTGATTATTCAAAAATAATTTCCTTAATTTCAATGATATTCAAGGGTTATTTAAAATCATTTTCCCTTTACGAAAATACTTTATCAATAATATTCTCTCAATAAAAATCCTTTTTAACAAAGGGGTTATAATAAGAAAGGTAGAATAATATTAGGCTAATTCTTAGTAACTTTCCATAGATAGAAACTTCTATTTACTTGATAGGATAAGCTTTCTAAAACTATCATAATATAAAATAAATATTCTTATTTATTTTATTTCCAAAATTCCTCCCATAATTTATCTATAGTTATAAGATCATGGTATAAAATACCCAATCATTTCCTTATAATATACTTTTTATGATATTCTAAGTCACAAAATAATATTCTTTTCTATATTATACAATATCTTTCTAGGTGAGATATTTTTAAATACTTAACAATATAATGTTATATTTCATATTATTGTCCATACCCTTGTATTTATAAAAGAACTTAGGCCTTGTAGGGATACTTTACCCTAGAGATAAGTTAAACTAATATTATATTAAATAATTAAATAATCATTATTAATATTCTTATTTCCATATAATTTGGTATTTCTCTACACTTAGAGATAAGTAAAAGTATTACTTGGAAAAGATTATACCTTTATAATGGTGATATTTAATATAGAGACAAAATCATAAGCTATAAAATAAAATACTTTTATAATAGCTTCATAAAAATTTATCTAAACAAACATGTCCTTGTTATTCATATTAGGATATAGTAATTTAATAATAGTTTATTAAAATGATTTATCCCCTCCTTTCACTAACAAAATAATTTTTATAAATCTTAATAATTTGCAAGCAACTATTATTTGACCAACTTACTAATACTAGCATATAATAAACTTAAATTAAATTAATAAATTAAATAAAAAAAGAATTAAGGGTTTTTGGGGTTTACTGTATGTTTGCCTGTGTTACAGAACACAGGGGAAGAGGAGGCAAAGAGGGCCGGCGGTGAGGGGTGTCACCAGGGGGGCGGCGCGCTGGAGGGGGCGCGGTGGTCGCCGGCGGTGGTGTTGGTGGTCGGAAGTGGTGGCCGGCGGTCCAAAGGAGGGAGAAGAGGGGCTCCTTGGTGGAATTTTTGGAAGGAGAACTCAACTTGAAGGGCTGATTTTTGAGGGAAATTGAGAGCAAAATTGTAATGAGAAGGAGAAGAATGAGATGGGTGAGTTATAAGTGGGTATTTCAGCCTCTTTAAATAGGTAAATCCATGGGACATTGCCATGGATTTTGACCAATGAAGAAGAGGAGGGAGAATGGTGATTGGGGAGGGTTGGTGATAATGGTGATGTCATCTTGATGAGGTAAGCATGGTGATGTCATGGCTAGGATTGTAGGTTATGGTGGAAGGGAGAGCATGCATTGGTCCCTTTCTTCATTCTACGTAAATTGCTTTAGGTTGAAGAAGGATAATAAAAGGATTTATTTTAATGTGTTTTATTTATTTTAATAAATCTTGAGATTAAAATAAGTCCTTCTTTTATTCAATGCTTTTTAAATTGCCTAAAAATCCTTATGGAGTATTCCTTAATTTTGTTTAATTAATTTTTCACAAAATTCTCTTTTCCAAGAGAAGTTTAAAGTTTATTATAAAAAAATTTAGAAATAGAAATAGATAATAATAATAATAAAAAAATATTATATTAAATTTCATTTCTAAAATCTTGAAATTTTGCGGATATTACAACAAATGGGGTTTAAGAAGGTGGTTCAGTTTTTAGGAAGGGACGAGTTGGGATGTCGGGTACCGAATGAAAGTCGGACCCATCCTCGGACCTCGGACCTCCTAGGAAAACTATGATATGAAGAAACGGAATGAGAACGTCACCCAAGGGTGAGTCTCGGTTTAGAAAGAAATGTTTACTTGTGTTGGGAACTTGGGTTTCACACATTTAGTCAGGTGGGTGATTAAACCCCTCGTTGATCACGTTTTCCTCTACCAACCTCACCGCATACGTGTTGTGCGAATTCAGATTGGAGCCAGAGAATTACGGAATCCGAGAGTAAGGATGGCATTCCATTTTGTACTAGCCTTCCTATCATTTTAATTGTCGCCATCGGGCGCCTATTTCATCTCTACCAATTTTAATGATCACAATATCGTTCCACTTGGAATTAAGCATACTTTTAAAATAAGACAGAATGCGGGTTACGGCCCCACGGAAATACTCAAAGGTTGGGTTGCAAGCCCAGACTAACACGAACTACGTGCCATCACCCCTCATCGAGCAAGCGGGTATTGACCATGGTCTTACAAGGTAGAGCATCGGCTCAAGATGAAAGTTGAATAAATCGGTGCATATATCATAAAGTACGCACATACAAACCTACTCATCTAGGCACACATATCACAAGGCAACGACCCTACAATCCATCTAGCGTAACCTAAGTACGACTAGAAATAACGTCATTAAATCTAGAACAATATAAATCCTAGATTCAATTTATTTTATACAAGAGTTCCCAACATAGTCATAAAACAATTTAAAGCACATGAAAACATATAACAAGATATGTAACATGATTGATAAAACGAATGATGCATAAATAACTTTATATGGAAATCGAACCCAAACCACTTGCCTCGAAATTGACGTAGATAGGTTACGAATAGATCTCTCACGATTAAGGACTTGTTCCTGTTTCAATCAACCACAAAATAAATTATCGTCAATTTATTTTGTTCACTCAATAACGTTGATTTTCAAGGAATCCCAACGGATTTAAGTTTATAAAAAATTATAAACTTTACGCATTATATTAATAATTTCCGTTTTATTAATATAATGAAACTAAGTTATGAATTTTATGAAATCTTCAAATTATTTACTTTTAGATATTCAAAACATTATTAATAATTTATTATTTATCAATAATAAATTCCTCTTCTCATTATCTTTAATTATATTTTTCTTAAAATACCCATTCAACTTCATAATTTTATTTAAAATAATCATGGCATCTAATTTTAATAGAAAGTCACCAAAAAATCGTTTTAAGAAAATATCTTATTTAAATCTTATTTTCATTGAAATAATTAATAATTATAATCAAAGAAATTTAATTCAACCATGATATTCTCAACCATAATATTCTTTTATATATATATATATAGGGTTAGGTTCAAATAAGGAGAGTTCTTACGGTAAATAGTAAGGAGTTTTCTCAACCTTTAGATTTTAAGAAATCAATGGATATATAATTTTTAGATATTAAAAGAAAAGGAGAAAAATCTAATAATATCTTAATTTTTCTCTCTCTTCTTTCCTTATTTCTTGCAATTTTTATCATATCTAATTTTCTCTCTCTTCTAATTTTCATCGTTTCTATATATAAGCGATGATAAAAAAAAACTATGTCTATTCTAATGCATAATGAACAACTAATTATTATAAATGAACAACTACTTAATCGCGAATGAACAACTACAATCTCACAGTTATTAATAACAAACAATGAACAACTACTTGTTCACGAATGAACAACTACTTATTTGGGAATGAACAACTACAATCTCACTACTACTTACGTTGTTCATGCAAGAACAACCAGTTACGTTGTTCATGTAAATAAACCCTAAAACGTAAATAAGTAGTTGTTCATTCACGAATAAGTAGTTGTTCATTCGTGAATAAGTAATTGTTCATTGTTTGTTATTAATAATTGTGAGATTGTAATTGTTCATTCACGAATAAATAGTTGTTCATCCACGATTAAGTAGTTGTTCATTGTTTCTTATTAATAATTGTGAGATTATAGTTGTTCATTCCCAAATAAGTAGTTGTTCATTCACAAATAAGTAGTTGTTTATTCGCGAATAAGTAGTTGTTTATTCGCGAATAAGTAGTTGTTCATTGTTTGTTATTAATAATTGTGAGATTGTAGTTGTTCATTCGTGATTAAGTAATTGTTCATTTATAATAATTAGTTGTTCATTATGCATTAGAATAGACAGAGTTTTCATCAGCGCTTATATATAGAAACGATGAAAATTAGAAGAGAGAGAAAATTAGATGTGAAAAAATTTATTTATTTTTTAAGTTGCAAAAAATAAGGAAAGAAGAGAGAGATTAAGATATCATTATATTTTCTTTTCTTTTAATACCTAAAAATTATATCTATTGATTTCTTAAAATCTAAAGGCTAAAAAAGTTCTTTACTATTTACTGTAAGAACTCTCCTTACTTAACTCAACCCTATATATATATATACATACATATACATATACATATTGTTTTTAAAACCGAACACCTGCTTGATCAAATCTCCCATTATTTATCTTTTTAATTAGGCAAGTTTTTTTTTCTATTTTTAAAAACTCACAGCCTGTTATATATTTTTGTTTTAATAAACTAACCTAATTTCACCTAATGATAACAAAACAACAGCAAGGCCATAGCACCCCTGTACAACAGCAATAGCAAACCTATACAGCAGCACATAACAACGCTTACAGAGGAGAGAATCAGGGAAGGCCAGGCGAGGGCACGGCTTGGCGCAGACGAGGGCTCGACGGCGACCCCGCCTTGACAACGCCACCCAGCCCGCCGCTCGGCTGGACGAGGCTGTACCTGAACGGTGGTGAATACCGGCGACGAACTCCGACCAAATTCGGACCAAATTCGACCCTGAACACTCTAAAGCTCTCTTGAAAGGCTGAATTTGAGAGTGGAACTGAGTTTGATGTCGATTTGAGCAACCCCGCAGCCCCCTTTTATAGTGGGATTAAAACCCTTCAAATTCCTGAATTTACAACCCTAATTACAACTCCTTTAATTGAATTCGGGCAACCCCCAAACAACGAATCGATTGGAGTCCCAATCCGACGTGATCGCCATTAATATCGAGATAAGATCAAATTTGTAAATCCGAGGCGTCATCCTTATCCAAGGTTGAAGATGACTAAAATTGGCCTCATCAAGGGTTAAATAAAATTAATTCCTTTAATATTTGAAAGCTGAAATAGACCAATTAATTAGTTGGGCTCTCCTTGGGTGTGTTTACTAGTAACGGGTTCGAGTTTTAGAATTGGCATTAGTCTATTTTTCTACTTTATTTTTTTTACTTTTTTTATTATTATTATTTGTACTAGTTGTCCCCGTCGTGCCCTGCACGACTATGACTCGATATTTTTTAGATATATTATAAAAAAGATTAATAAATAAAAATATAATATAAAATTTAATGTAATTAATTTATTGCCCGTAATATGTATAATTTTTTTAAAATCAAATAAAATAACTTAAATCTAGATTATTAAGTTTAAAATTGAGAATAAACATAGATTATTAAGATAAAATAATCTACAATACTCATTTTCCTTGATAATATTTGATAAATAAGCTTAATTTAAAAGAAGAAGAAAAAATATGAAGAAAATAAAGCAAAAAAGATATATTTTGAAAATATGGAACAGATGAGATTGAACATATATATTTAATTGGCTTATAAGGAAAAAAATCCAACCATTAGTTAAATTTTTTTAGTTAAGATATTATCTCCTAACAAAAATTAAGATATTATCTAAATTTAATACATAAAAATAAATTTTAATTAAGTGGAAAAAATTTGCCATGTGGAATATGAAGTGGAAAGAATAATTAATATATAATATGGAATATGAAGTGGAAAGAATAAATAATATATATAGTAGATATGCTAGAAACTTCCAAAATTACAATTTGGATTCTTTCTAAAATATTGGATGATATTATAACATTTGTTTCCAAAACTACCAATTTATTTGTATAATTTATATGAATTAATGAGGAGATGACACGTGTCAAAATCTGATGTGGCGCATTTTAGGAATGACATGTGGCAAAAGATGATGTGACGCAATGCGGTGGTTCCAAACCTTATTGCTTTTATATATATATATAGTAGATTTGCGTTGCCAAATAAAATAATCCACTTATGAAAATAATATCTAATTTTTAAAATAAATAATTTATAAAGATTAGATGATAAGTTTCCCAAAATTATACTTACTAAAATAGTTTATTTGGTGAAAACGTCACTTAACGCATTTATTAAAGATTTTAGAAATATACTATAATATTTCTACATAAGCTTTATTACCTATAATTATTCTTTTATAATTTTATTTAATAAATAATACTCATATTATTAATGGTTACATTTTATCATATTATATTAATCATAAAACCATAATTCTTATGGTTCATAATTAATATATTTATAATATGAGGAATGATTTTGTAATCTTCAATATGGTCTTACACCAACCTTATAACATTTAAAATGTTATAACATTATAATAAAATATGTAAATATTTCATTATGTTAAATGAAAATGTAAAATTACATTTTAGCCTTAAAAAAATGAGGGATATTACAGATGTGGCGCGCCAAAACATCTGATCGCGCCAAAACAACTTATAGTGACCAACTGGTCGCTATAAGTTGCGACCACGTGGTCGCAAGAGCGTTGGAGACCATATGGTCGCTGAATTTAGCGACCATATGGTCGCCGATATGGGTTCCAACTATAGCGACCATATGGTCGCTAAATTCAGCGATCATATGGTCGCTACATGCTGGCGGGAAATTTCCCCGCGCACTTATTGCGACTATAAAGGCCCAGCGACCACGTGGTCGCTCTATTTAGCGACCACGTGGTCGCTAATGTGGTTTTATATTTTTTCCGGTTTTGACGTCCAGATTTGCGACCATTGGCGTCCATATGGTCGCTAATTAGCGACCATATTTCGTGGTCACTAAAATATGGTCGCTAAATCTGCAGTATGGTGTAGTGGATTAAATGAACCTTAGATTCAAACAATACATGCAATCTTTCTTCGAAAATTGGAAAAAAATAATCAAATCTCTAATTAGCCTCTAGATTTTTACACCTTCTTAACCTAGAATCCCAAAGTTTGAAGCATAGATGGTCTTTTTACCTTCTTCAAAACCGAAATTTGATGATCTTGCTCTTCATCTGCCATGGAGAACTGATTTAGAGCTTGATTTCGGCGATTTCGCAATTGTTAATCTCGATAGTTTCTTTCGGCGGGTGAGAGTTGAGAGAATTTTTTGAGAGTGTTTCATGTTTTAGGGATGAGTGCGTGTATTTTGAGAAGAAGGGTTTTTTGGATGGATAATTACCATTTTGGGATGTGTTTTGATAATATTCACAAAATTGCCATTATTTTTGAGTTTCAAATGCGCGTCTCTTTTTTTTCCCTTGTTTATCTTGTTTTAATCCTAACCTTACATTTAGTAAATAGAACGGCTCAGATAGAATTTCAGTTTTCACCCTAAGCTATGTTTCCACCAAAAACGCCCTCCACCACATACACAATATCATGCAAGGTCCCACGTACTCAATTTCCTGCCAGGTCTAACATCACCATACGTTTCTCTGTACACGAAAAAACTCGACTTTTGTAATAAAAAATGTGGCATAATAAGGGTGACGTCATCTTAATCTCAGTCAGATGAAAATTTTCCATTTTAATAATATTGGAAATTTTCTCTCTACACGAAAAAACTCGACTTTTGTAATAAAAAATGTGGCATAATAAGGGTGATGTCATCATAATAAGGGTGACTTTTCCATTTTAATAATATTGGAAATTTTCTTGTCCACTAAAAACTCGACTTTTGTAGTCTCTTCTGATAGCAGTCCAGCTAGTCCTAGTCAAGGAACAAGGATGGGTGTAGCATCTCGTGTACTATACTAGTAACTAGTAAGACCTTGATGGACACCGAGATGAGGTATCGTCCATTGGAGCAATTACTACTAGCATTAGTAGTGGCAACTCGGAAGCTAAATCACTACTATCAAGAGAACTCGATCCAATTGTTTCAACTTATCCTCTTCGGACAATATTGGCTATGTCACACCTCTTTGAGGGAGTTGCGAAGTGGGTAGTAGAATTTTGACAGTACGAAATCGAGTACGTAGCCCTAACAATTAACTATAACGTACATTTGAACCAAACACTAACATATAATGTCTTTGAACCAAACTCTAACATATATAGGTCAAACTCTAACTCTAACATATAGTTCAAAAGTAATCGAACTAGATAATTACTTAGTAGAAAAAAAATTAATAGTCAAACACTAAAAAAAATTTATGACGATGTTAATGTCTTTCAAATAGCATAGTTTCAACTTTTTTATAAAATTAAATAGTAAATTAAATTTTAAAATGAAGTATAAGTCCATAATAATGACCTTTCGAACATGGTTCGTGAAGAGAGTAATTCTTTATTGTGCCTCGAAGATTATAAAACCTAGAGTTTGTCACAAATTTATGAAATATGACATACTCAATAGATCAATTTCTATTTTTTTTCAAATATGTATACCTACATATGCACGAATAATAATATAATACATTCTACCCTCAAGTAGTTTGACCACTTTTTTTCAATTAAAGATAGATGTTTCTAACTTTTCTATTAACCAACATGTAAATCTCTCATTTTTCGACTAGACTTGTCAAAACTCCACGCAACCCGAATTCTCTTGCAATATAAGCATTAAAAATCTTTAATATGGTAGTTTATTTTTTTAAAACTAAGAGTTTATTTTTAATATATTAAAAGTTTTTTTTGTATATGCGACGAGTTCATTTTTGTATATTGTATGAGTTCATTCTTATCTATTATGAGTTCATTATTTTATTATATGTATTCATTTTTCATACCATTCGATTTTCACAAAATATAACAAAATCAAAATAATTTTAAAATTTTATTTTCTATTTTTAAAAAATAAACATTATAATGTATAACCATAAATATGTTTTTTATTTTTATAAAATAAAGTTTATTTTTTAATATAATGTGAGTTCATTTTATATAGGTTTTGTGTTCATTTTTTTATATTGTTTGAGTTCAGTTTTTATATTTTATGAGTTCATTTTTTTATATATTATAAATTCATTTTTCATAAATTATAAGTTCATTTTGTATATTATTCGATTTTTGTGAAAATAAAAAAGTAACTTTTTAAAAAGATTTAAAAAAATAAATGTACATATTTATATATATTGATGCGTTTTGGATAGGAGAGAATATTATAGGAGATAAGGTTACATATATATGTGGAGGTGTGCATGTGTGAAGAAGAATATTAAATTTTTTTCCATTACTAAAATCGGAATATTGTTTTAGTTTTTTTTATCCTTTTAACTTTGAAATACGCTATCATGAATTAATTTTATTTTTAGAATTTTTATATATAACAATGTAATTTAGCTCACTATTTTATGTTTTGCTCCTAGAATCTCAAGTTTAGAAGTATATTTTAGTTAGGACAATCACTACCTTGTTACAAATAGCAATAATGCGTTTTCGATAAGAGAGAATTTTATATATATACATATCTGTGTGTGTGTGGATGTGTGCGTGTTTGAAGAAGGATATTATTTTTGTTCCATCACTAAAATCAGAATATTGCTTTTGTTTTTCTCTCCTATTAACTTTGACTTTTGTTATCATAAATTTCACCAAATGAATGGAAAATTTTATTCAACTGTCATGAAGAAAATATTAAATGATTCGGACCTTGTATATATGATTTTGTTTCATTTTCATGCATCCGTAGCTTTAATTTTGACTTTATTAAGTCAAAGACCTAATATTATATATATATATATGATAAGAGATTTTTAACCAATTTAAATATATGCATGAATAGAGATGTGCATATAGTTCCGCATACAACTAATAGAGTTTGGTTCTCATAAAACACTCTCTTAACATGAAATGGAAGGAGCATTCAGGGTCCTTGGATCTCTTTGATCCAAGGGCTGATGTTCTTTCTCCTTTTTTTAAAGCGGTGACAATTATGTCTTTTCCCTCTTTAATTAATTAATTCTTTTTTGTTAAGCCATTCTGTTTTGGGAGTTCAAATGGACGACTTCGATTCAAACTCCACATTCATTCGTTCACAATTCGGTGATAGCAATTCGTTCCAAACTCCTCGATTGGGGCGATTCTCCTTCGTTCCTTCGCGAGTCTCCAATTTCGATTGGGGGCGATTCGACGGCGATTGCATTTGGGGGATTCGGCGGCGATTGCGTTTGGGGCTGATTCCACTCCGCAGTCTTTCTTCCATCTGTAACACCTCGTCTTAACGTCGGGGCGTTACTCAGTAGTTGACCCTCTCGGGCACTACCAGAACTAGTTTGACAACTAAAACATCTAGACCTTGCAACTCGGGCACGACGAGAAAACAAATTTAAATTATCCAACTATCATTTATTAAAACGTATCTGTACAATGTCATGCAAGAGGTCTCAACAATTGAAACAAACCATAAACAATCTGACAACCCACATGAGCCAGCAAAAGGAGAAAACTTCCAAAACCGTAACTAAAGATTAAACCAGAACACCTAAGCCACTCTAGCACCTAATGACACGCACGTCAACGATCCACTGCAACATCCTGCCTAGGCTCCAACACGGGACCTGCGGAAGTACCTGGAACTGAAAAATAAAGGTCCCCGAGGGGTCAGCTACTATCCTAGGCAAGCTAGATAACAAGCGGCAATAGTAAGACGTTTGAAAACATTAAATAACCAACAACTTAACCTTCAACAAATGAATAGAACAAAACATAATAGTCCAACACACATATCAATAATCGAGATGACAAACGGTAAAAGTAAGATGTTTGAAAACAATTAACAACCAACTTGACCTTCAACAAGCAAACAGAACAAAGCATGATAGTCCAGTACACATACCAACAATTTAGATAATCAAGCAACAACAGTAAAGCGTTTGAAAAAAATAACCAACAATTCAAAATTCAATAAGTGAAAGGAAACACAACGAACAAACAATTCATCAAACATACCAACAATTCACAAGCTAGGAACCAACTAAGCAACCACACACAAACACAAGCAAAAATCATTCACAAACCTATTTGGAAATGCAATTCTTCCTCCCACCGTTGCATTCCAATCTACGGCGCTAACTCACCTGCGCCCGAGTGCAGAGGCAGGCCCTCTCACTTTCCATATATGTCAACCTTCCAACCCCTGGTCAAGCCTCCACCGGAGCACTTGCCAAAAACAAGCAATCAATTTTTTTTTGAAGGGGTCCGGCCGACACACGACCATGGCTAGACGCCTCTTCGCCACCGACAATCATCGCACATGATCGTGCCGGTTACGCTGCCAACACAGAGAAAACGATACCATTTCTTTTACGAGAAAACATTTAAAATGGAAAGCACGTCACATCATACAATAAAACATTTCGCAAGGAAAACATACATTTGGGACTAGTTCCCAAAACCAATCTCACAATCACGGCATGAAATCTAACAAGACTAGAATAGAGTCATGCAAGTCGAGAACGACTTACCTGGAAGGCGATCCTCGAAAGAAGTAGGAAACGCGTCGATATTAAAGACGTACGAATCATAACGTGCACGGTTAACCGACTAACCGCGATGAGTAACTATCGATTCTAGGCAAGCACAACTATAGTGGCCTCACCAAGTGTGAACCACCATACAACCATGGCATCCAAAACAAGTGTGGTTTGAAACCAAAATTAATCGCATCAACTCAAGAATCAACATCAAATGACGTTACTTAACATACTAAGATTTGGTGCCTTAATTATATATGACACGAAAAGTATAATATTAAGAACAACCAATATAGAAGTCTAGTTCTAGAATTACGACACCTAAAGCAGAAACCTCCCAAATCGAAAGACGACACTACAAACTGATCAAACGCTTTCATGCCAAACAAACCGAGCCTCACCTAACAATTCTAATTACAAACCTTAATCTCATACTCGCATTCCAAAACAAATCAAACCAATTAAGGTCAGATTCCCATCAAAACCATTCACATACACATAAAGATCATAATTTCATTCAAGAATTCCTTAAGCATATATATATATATATATATATATATATATATATATATATATATATATATATATATATACGGATCAAATTACCACCACCAATTCACACCATCAAAACCCACAATTCATAGTCCATCATTCAATTCAAAAATTCTAAATTCATCATCCAATGGGAAAGCTTACACCTACACAAGTGCACGATTCCAAAAACAACATGTAATTCCAAGCTAATATCCACTAAAGAGATTATTACATTTAAAGCAAGCACAACACAGTAACTAGAACTCGCATGTACAAGAACAAAAGGGCATTTGTCCCACCTTTACCAAACCGGAATGGACATCAAAATGACTAAGCTTGTTGGAGGTCACGATACTAGAATACGGCACCGATCGAAGTTGGCGTCATCAAAGTGTTGCCTTCAAAGAGGTCGGAAGGGGGCTAAATCAAAGCAGCTCATATTATCTAATTTGGCCAGCCCCCAGAGAAGAATAGAACCAAGAAAAGAGACGAGATATAGGGTGCACGACCAGCGAGGCTTACCGGCGATCGAGACCGACGATTTCGCCCTATCAACGAGTCAAGGATAGGTTGACGGACTCGAGACGGCGCGGGCGAACGGATCTAGCGGCTAGCTCGAGCGGCTTGGGGCTTGAGGAGTTGGTTTTAATACGGCCCGAACCAAGGCTCGATGGTTCCGACGCTAGGCGAGGACGTAAGGTTGAAGAGCTGCTCTCGAGCACGCCGGCGACGACGAAAGGGCGAGCTTGACTACTTCTTCCTCCGACTGGATCGAACCGCGCCAGGGGATGTTGACGGCGACGGAAAAGCTTTGAAGGCTGAGCTTCCTGTTGTCTCCACACGCAGAGAGTAGAGAAAGGGCGACGAAGGAGATGGTGAGGGCGAAGAGTGATGGTGACGGCGACAGGTGGTGGCGGTTCCAGATCTCCTCTCATGGCGGAAACGACGGCGGGTCGGATCTCTCCTTCTCAGCTTGTTAGTTGAGGAGCGGCACACAAGAGAGAAGATAGAGAGGTAGGGTAAGGAAGGAGTAATAGGGCAAGGTTGGTTTTTGGGCCTCCATGGTTGGGTTGGGTTTGGGCTTTTGGCCCAACATAAAGAATAAGAAAACAAGGTAGATTGGATAAAGTGGTAGGAGTTTGGACGGAACTAAGTTACCAGCTTGCAAACGGGAAATTCGGGTCTTACACCATCAACATTGATCCTACATTGCTTGAACGAAAACCATGGCAGAAAGTGGTATTTTGTTCCTCTTTTGTGATTTCGTTAGGTTATTTGAAATTCTAGGGTTTCTAAACTACCTAAGAGTGTGTGAGTAGAAGAGGAATTCACAAATTCGACTCTACGTAATACTAGAAAAAAAACGACATTTAATACTAGCAAATTAGTAGAAGAGTGTGTGATTTGATTGATCTACGCTTGTAGCTACCACTGGAATTGGCCTACATAGTATGTGCCAATACTCGCAAATGAGAATACTAGCAAATAAATTCCTCTTTTCGTTGCACTTTTCGGACTTAATAATGCACTTTTCGGACTTACTAGTACACTTTTCATAGTAAATAACGCACTTTTCATTTGTGTTTAGAGGGCATATATGCGACCGTATATCTTATTTCATTTGTTATAGAGAACATAGTTTATACTTTATAATCAACCTCATAATACAAAAATATGATTGTGATTTTGGTAGTAAGGGTTATGACATTGGACTTCAAGGTGGATATGGATCAAATGATCATGTCTTGAATTAACATCTTTTTACTGCACTTTTCACAAGTAATAATGCACTTTTTATACCTAATACTACTTTTATATCTTTTGTAGTGCACTTTTCAGTGATTCGAGTTAGCAGTTGTTATAATGCACTTTTCCTAGTATGTAATGCACTTTAGTATATTTGCAATGTACTTTTACTGATTTTCAACTAACACCTTTTGATGTCCCTTTATGTTGTAGTGAGACATCAAACTCTTCTTCAACTACTGTTCTGAATGAGGAATCACTTAAAAACAGTGGTGAATATTTCATTGAGCTATCTCAAGGGGAAATGACATACTATTTGCCCACGTGTCCATCCGAGTTAAAACCATATAAAGGTCAAATTTTTGTTTTAGTACAAGTAGCCTATTAGCTCAAATGGTAGAGCGGTGTGCTTTGTGCACAAAGACGTAGGTTCGATTCCTACATGGGCTAATATGATATCTTACACAAATTAATTCTTAACGCATTTATTCTCAACCTAACTAGCTAGATACTAAAAAGAAATTATATTTTATCGTTGTACGACAAAATATGAGAGTGCATTGTAAAGTATGATCGAATTAGCTTATATGGGATTCGAATCTACATCTCTGTGCGTAAGCACATTGCTCTTCCATTTGAGCTAATAAGATTTTCTTAAATTATGCCTTTAAACATGCACCATAAATCCATTAAGTATGGATTTTTTTTGTAATCCAATGTAGGAAGTAAAACTCAACATAGTCTGAAAATAATTTTTAAGTATCTTGAATGCACTTTTTACATTTAAGAATGCACTTTTCACATTTAAGGATGCACTTTTCTGAACTTAACATAAAGGGAAAATACTAGTAAATGAGAATGCACTTTTCATACTTTACAATGCACTTTTCATACTTTACAATGCACTTTTCATAATTAAGAATGCACTTTTCATACTATACAATGCACTTTTGTATCAAACTGTATCTCACATCTAGCTATTTCAAAATGTTGTAGCAACCACAAAGCAAGGTTGTTGGGGATGTCCTATATCTCGAAGTGGAGTAGATGGCCAAATTCCATAGATTTAACACTCTCTTTTTAGACATCATTCAACGATTGTATAGCTTTTGTAAACACATCTGACACAGTCCTAGTTGCCAAACTAGGATACTTAGTTGAGATCACATTTCTGCACTTTTTTTGGTTTTCGGTTTCGGGAGGCAATGTATTCTTGCTTGTACTTGTTTTTAAAATCATAGAAAAAAAAGAATATGAATGCAATTAAACAGTTTTGGAATGCACCTTTCTATTTGTTAGGAATGCACTTTTGATACCCTTGAGTGCACTTTTTTAACTTCATAATGCACTTTAATTTTTTTTGGTAGAACATAATGCACTTTAATTGGAATGCACATTTATATCTATTGAGAATGCATTATATGCATTCTGGACCTTTGTTAGTGTACAATGCACTACTTCTAGTTTGGATGCACTTGAAAAAATTTAGAATACACTTTTGAAACTTTTCAATGCAGTTTTTCCATCAGATGATGCACTTTTCTTATGTCATTTATCAATGCACTTTTCTTATGTCACAATGCACTTTTGAAACTTTTCAATGCACTTTTGAAACTTTTCACTGCTGGAAAACGCGTCTATAGCCAGGACCGTTACCCACGCGATAAGCCACAAAGTTAGCCAAGAAACAAGCTTCGCCACAACGGTAGCCACCAGTGTTCCCAGGACAAAAAGTTTGTGGTTAAAACGCTCGCGGGTATAACATAGCGTGAACACTACCCACAAACTTTTGAGTCGTGCCTATTTAACCACAATATTGGGTACGAAAATCATGTTTGGCTAAATACATGGTATAGCCAGAGACACTTCGTGGCTAAGTTTGAGTCTATTTTACCATAAAGTTAGCGTCGAAGTATTTTTCTGGCTAAATTCGGGAGAAATAAGTCGTGTTCATCAACCACATGTCGTGGCCATTTAGTCTCAAAATTTGCCTCGAATAGATTTGGTGGATAAAGTCGTGGCCTTTAGCATGAAATTTGGCTACGAATTGACATAATACATTAAATGACCCACGTTGTGTCAAAATTTGTGGCTATATTATTACGTACTATTAAAAATTATAATATTATGATCCATCATTATATTTTTAATAACAAATATATACTATAATAATACCCATTTCAAAACTATATGCATTAACATTTTAAACAAATTGAACAGCTTAAACAAATAAAATGCACAAATTTAAATAAGCTATTTTACAACCCATTTTCATAAGTATACAAAATTGTTCATAAAAATACAACCAACTTCATATATACATAAAAATATGCCTAGAACAAAAAAAATGCGTATACATATATCCACACTAAATCTTGAATGGTGATTCCTTTGATTAAAACTTGTCTTGAACAACATATATCTTGTGAAGCACCTGCACCAAAAAAGAGTCCAAATTTAACAACTATGCAAAACTTATTTACCCTAAACCAATGTTATTAAAATCGAGATTCTAAGATCGGATCACGGAAGGTCTTGTGGATCGGATCGTAAAATCGGATCGTAAGATCGTAAGATCCTATAATATCACTAAAACTAATATAATATAGATATGATACAAAAATTATAGGCACTAAAACCAAAAAAATATATAATTTTATTAAAATTTAATGATCATAATGCCGAAAAATTGACATTGCAAACTTATATATGCACAAAAAGCACATTTAAAAATATATATTCTCACATAATAAGAATCGAGGAAAGATTATGGGACTCTATTAGGGGAAAAATATTATAAATTCAACAATTGGGAGTCAGAAAGATGAAAATTGGGAGGTAAATGAGGTTAAAAGAGACAATATGAGCATTTAAGGGATGTAATTATGCAAATAATTAAGCTAATTGGTGCTAAAATAAATTTTATAAGCTCAAAGTAAAAAACTGGGTAGGATCTTACAATTTTTTACAGAATCTCATGAGATCCAATACGATTCTATACGATTCTAACACGATTCTACACGATTTTATAACGATTTTAACAAATTTCGATTTTAATGTACGATCCGGATCAAAATCCCATATGGGATCGTAGGATCTCACGATTTTAAGATCCGGATCTCGATTTTAATAACACTGCCCTAAACAACTAAAGTTAACATTCTCAATAGAAGCTTGTAAGAGAATAGGCTCGTCCAATCATGTTTTGAGGCCCTGATAGTTGTGCTTGTGCTGTCTGTTTTACTAGTAGTGACAACTTGTAATTTTGTATCACCCACCAAACACAGAAATGGATCAACCTGAAGCACAACCAACACTAATTAAAATTACAACTGTAAGTGATCAAAAGAGCAAGTCTCTACAGCATATCAAAAACTCTCAAGTGTTGCTTTGGCAGGGGCAACAAGGAGTCCCAAAGTGTATCTCTCAAAATATACTCCAGGCCCACACTCCAATTGGATGAGGGTACCTGACAACAGAAGCTCTTGACTAAATTGATGATCTTAGCAATTGAAATTCAAGTTACAATTCAGCTCAGCAGAAAGTAATGTTCAGAGGAAACTATATTATTATAAGGACAACAATGAGAAATGCCTAGAATACATACAACTTACAAGGGTGATGCAAAAATTACTTGCAAAAGAATCTGATTACTGAAAGTATATGAAAGCTATATCGTAAATCACTAAGCCAGCCAGCTTTCAACAGCATCTCAACAAGATAAAAATCAGGTGTACAGTATAATATAAAAATATATCCCACATGATCAACAAACGCATGTAGTGACCCCAAATTTAAACACTGTTTGCATTCAAATTTTGCCTATTACGTATTCAGCATGATTAATTAAAGACAGATCATATTACACCCCTATCTATCATCATAAAGGAAATATGCAGTTGAACTACCAGTACCAAAGCACAATGAACGAACAAATCTAGCAAAATCTTATCATCAAAGTAAGAAACTAGAGAACAGATAATGAAGGATCAAGAATAGATCTAGCAAAATCTTACGATCCAGTCTGAATTGGCCCAAAAGCCAAAAGAGACCGTGCTCGGCAGCCGCAACCGTGTTGGCCGTCGGGGCATTGACCACCAAGAACACGTGCTCTGTCGCGGCCGCCAGATCTACGTTATCGATGCCGACCCCAACCCTGCCGACCACCTTCAATCTGCCGCCGGAGGCCTCAAACACCTAGCGGGTGACCTTCGTCCCGCTGCGAACAATCAAGGCATCGCAGAGGGAGATCTTGGTGCAGAGCTCTTCGGGGCTCGGGTTGTAGGAGCAGTCGACGTTGGCAAAGGTCTTGAGTAATGCGAGCCCGGCCTCACCCAGCTTCTCGGCGACAAGGACGGTGGGCTTAGCGTCAAGAGAGGCCGCGGCATATACGACGGCGCTGCGGCGGGGGACGGCTGCAGAAAGCTTGAGATAGCTTAGGCGGCGGTTGGTGTGGGAGAGGAGGGAGAGAGTTGGAGATAGTTTTTAGAGGAAAGTGAGATCTGCAAAGATCCGGAGCCGGCGAGAGCGGGGGTAGGGTTTTGTTTGAGGTTGGTGGCCAATAGGGCGGAGGAGGAGGCCGACGAAGCTGCCATTGTTGTCGTCTGGTTTTCTACTTTTGCTCTCAAGAGGATTTTAGATCTGTACGAGAATTTCTCTGGGAGCGCCGCTAGTTAGAGGTTGGGAGAAGACTAGGGTTAATACGTTATGCATAGATATGGCTGAATATGGGCTTAATTTTTACTAGGCCCAATTTTCATTTTCCCTCCTACAACATTACTTTCCCTCCTAATAAAAATTTTCAATCCGCGAAATATTTTATTTCCCTCCAAATTTACTTTCCCGCCTAATAAAACAAATTGCATCGACATTTTGGATTAAGTGATTCATTTTTGTAATTCATAATATAATTTAAAATTCTAAATAATAAAATTAGAATACATTTTTAAAAATATATACAATAATTTATGAACTCTTAAATACAAATAATATAAACTAAGGCCCATATTGCTTTTCTAAGAACAAATAATAATTTATGAACTCTTAAACACAGATAATATGAACGATTCTAAAGAAATATAATGTTTTCTTATAAGAATGAACGATTCTAAAAATATATAATGATTTCTTATAAGAATAAATGACTCTAAAGGAATATAACGTTTTCTTATATGAATTAATAACTCTAAAAAAATATGACGTTTTCTTAAAAGAATGACAAATTATAAAGGACTATAATGTTTTCTTTTAAGAATGAGCGAATCTAAAGGAATATAATATTTTCTTATAAGAATGAACGACTCTAAAGGAAAATAACGTTTTCTTATAAGAATGAACGATTATAAAGTAATATAACGATTCTTAAAAGAATGAACGATTCTAAGGAAATATAACGTTTTCTTACTAAAATGAATGATTCTAAAGGAATATAATCAGTTCTTATAAGAATGAACGATTCTAAAAGAATATAACGTTTTCCTATAAGAATGAACGATTCTAAAGAAATATAATATTTTCTTATAAAAATGAACGATTCTAAAGGAATATAACTTTTTCTTATAAGAATGAACGACTCTAAGGGATTATAACGTTTTCTTATTAGAATGAACAACTCTAAAGGAATGTAACGATTTCTTATAAGAATGAAGGATTCAAAAGGAATGTAACGATTTCTTATAAGAATTAAGAATTCTAAAGGAATATAATGATTTCTTATTAGAATGAACGATTCTAAAGGAATATAATCAATTCTTATAAGAATGAACGACTATAAAGAAATGTAACGATTTCTTATAAGAATGAAGGATTCAAAAAGAATATAACGTTTTCTTATAAGGATGAATGATTCTAAAAGAATATAACAATTTCTTATAAGAATGAAAGATTCTAAAGGAATATAACGTTTTCTTATAAGAATGAACGAATCTAAAGAAATATAATGATTTCTTATAAAAATGAATGATTCTAAATGAATATAACTTTTTCTTATAAGAATGAACGACTCTAAGGGATTATAACATTTTCTTATTAGAATGAACGATTCTAAAGAAATATAATGATTTCTTATAAAAATGAACGATTGTAAATGAATATAACTTTTTCTTATAAGAATGAACGACCTTCTTATTAGAATGAACGACTTTAAAAGAATGTAACATTTTCTTATAAGAATGAACGACTCTAAAGAAATATAACGATTCTAAAGAATGAACGATTTCTTTAGAGTCGTTCATTTAGGGTTTAGGGTTTACGGTGTAGGGTGTAGGGTTTAGGGTTTAGGGCTTGGGGTTTAGGGTTTAGGGTTTAGGGTTTAGGGTTTAATCTAAAGAAAAATGTTATATTCCTAAGGAATATAACGACTCTAAAGGAATATATCGTTTTCTTATAACATTTTCTTAGAATGAACGATTCTAAAGAAATATGACGAGTTTTTATAAAATCTTCGTATTATTTATTTTAAACTTTTCCTTATAAATTATTTATGTGTGTGAGGGGACGAGAGGTCTCGAGTTCGAGCTGGGCATTCGCCCCTCTTCTTTATTTTTTAGTTGTTGTTTTTATTTTACATTAAGTGAAATTAATTTTGTAAACAAATATACTTGTTCCAAATTATTTATGTGACATAAATAATATTTTCCTCCAAAAATACAAGGAGGGAAAGAAAATAAATTTATTTGGTTGCGCTTTAATTAAAAACACTTATTATGGACTTTAGAATGAACGACTTTAAAAGAATGTAACGTTTTCTTATAAGAATGAACGACTCTAAAGAAATATAACAATTCTAAAGAATGAACGATTTCTTTAGAGTCGTTCATTTAGGGTTTAGGGTTTAATCTAAAGGAAAATGTTATATTCCTAAGGAATATAACGACTCTAAGGGAATATAACGTTTTCTTATAACATTTTCTTAGAATGACCGATTCTAAAGAAATATGACGAGTTCTTACAAAATCTTCATATTATTTATTTTAAACTTTTCCTTATAAATTATTTATGTGTGTGAGGGGACGAGAGGTCTCGAGTTCGAGCTGGGCATTCGCCCCTCTTCTTTATTTTTTAGTTGTTGTTTTTATTTTACATTAAGTGAAATTAATTTTGTAAACAAATATACTTGTTCCAAATTATTTATGTGACATAAATAATATT
Source organism: Fallopia convolvulus (assembly GCA_964016875.1). Taxonomy (NCBI): domain Eukaryota; kingdom Viridiplantae; phylum Streptophyta; class Magnoliopsida; order Caryophyllales; family Polygonaceae; genus Fallopia; species Fallopia convolvulus. Next base: position 36,730,992 of record OZ024735.1, on the reverse strand, counting down.
TTCCTCCAAAAATACAAGGAGGGAAAGAAAATAAATTTATTTGGTTGCGCTTTAATTAAAAACACTTATTATGGACTTTAGAAATATACCATGATATTTCTACATAAATTTTATTATTTATAATATTATATTTATAAATTAATAACTAAGACTCATATAATTTTAATTAAAAACACTCATAATGTTTTCATATACCAAATTATTTTATAAAACTAATCATGTGGTTTGATAGGTAGTCTATTTTTATAAAATACATATGCCAAGAATAAATCTCTTAAAATATATGATAAAATACCTTAGATTATATAAAGGCCAAAACCGAACCCTTTTACCATATTCTAATCCTTTTTTACCCGGTTCGAATTAATCTAAGTCGACATGAAATTATTATTTAAAAAATAATAAATTATACAAAAATCATATATTATAGCTTCATAAAATCATAAAAATGATAAGATGGAACCGGTTTAGTTAAATTTTTATGAACCCTAAAACAAGGTGAACCGGACAATTTTAATTAAAATCGAAAAAAAAAACGAAACAGGTTGAAGATGATTTTGTCACGCGGGAGAAATTAAATACAACTCTTTCCCTTTTAAGTTTGAAAGAGTGGCTAGCATAACTGGTTTGGGTGTCTTTGGGTGTTTAGGTTGTGAGAGGTTGTGGGTTCTACTCTTGGGGATAGCAATCCCCCATTTTTTTACAACCTTCCTTTTTCACTTATATAAATCTAGAATGGAGATTCATTTGTTAGAAACGAAATTTTTTTCCAACCTTCCCTTTTCACTTATATAAATCTAGAATGGAGATTCATTTGTTAGAAATGAAATGAAGAACTCCTGGCTAATCTCAAGAACTCGTGGCTAGTATTGTGGTTGTTTCTGTAGATTTCTCACGAAATGAAGAACTCGTGGCTAATCTCAAGAACTCGTGGCTAGTCTTGTGGTTGTTTCTGTAGATTTCTCACGAAAATGAAGAACTCGTGGCTAATCTCAAGAACTCGTGGCTAGTCTTGTGGTTGTTTCTGTAGATTTCTCACGAAATGAAGAACTCGTGGTTAATTTCGTGACTATTTTTGTAGTTTTTTTCCAAACAAACAAAGTTAGACATGAAATGAAGAACTTTTCTATCCTTAATAAAAAAACTCATTAATTTGCGTAATATTGGCCACAAACTTAGAACCGAATCTACCTAGGTAAGTCAATCGCGGCTATATAGCCGCAACTATAGCCACAACACATATTTGTATGGTTATATGGCCACAAACTTATAATCGAACTTAGCTGCATGATTATTTCGCGACAATTTTCCCATAAATTTAGAACCGAATTTAGCTTCGTAATATATTCGCGTCAAAATAGCTCCATCTTTAGCCACAACCAATATTTTCATGGCTATATGGCCACAAACTTAGAATCGAACTTAGCTGCATGATTATTTTGCGACAAATTTGCCATAAATTTAGAACCGATTTTAGCTTCGTAATATATTCGCGTCAATATGGCCACAACTATAGCCACAACCTATAATTTCATGGCTATATGGCCACAAAATTAGAATCGGACTTAGCTGTGTGTTTATTTCGCGACAATATTCCCACAAATGTAGCACCAACCGTGAATTTCGTGGGTAAACAACTAGAAAGTTTGAGATTTGTGGGAGATGTTTTGGCAGTTTCCCGCAAACTTACCCACACAGGATATTCCTGGCTATATGCGCGTTTCTAGTAGTGTTTGAAACTCTTGAATTCTATGATTTTTCTTACCAAGAACCTAAAGCCCCATGTCAACCTGAGTTAAGCTACAACAAAAAGCTGTAAAAAAACTCATCAAGCAAAATTACTGTTGTCACCAGTTATTTAACAGGAAACCCAAAAAAGAAGTGCTCAGGTAATTCCCACACCAAAAGCAACATCACATCGATTCTTATTCATAAGCATTCTTCAGATTCAACCTAAAGACTCATCCTGTTGAGTCAGATTCAGCAACCAATGATACATACTTATCCAATAAAAATTGAATTTGGAGTGTATATGGATGCAACATGTAAATTTTTATGGCAAAATACATCAACAAACACTTGAACTTGTAACTTTTTTTCAATCAGCCCCCTGTACTATGAAATGTTCAAAGAAACACCTTAACTTAACTAAATTTGTTCTTTTAAACACAATCCCTTGAAGTGGAATTCACGCGCGCTAATATGACATTAAATTATATTATTTAAATGCCATGTAAGTGCCAACTAGGAAACTAGAAAATTTTATTAAATTTTAATTAAAAAATTGCAAATACTTTTTTTTCTTTTATTTTTGCTTTTTTGGTCTTCTTCCTCTTTATCGAACTGATTAACAACCATGGGCATATCTTTACTGCCTCGTCAAAGTCTTCTTCCTCGCAAATTCTTCACTGTCGGCATTTATTCTATTCTCTGCCCTCAAATCCAGAGGTCTAGGGCGGACGCCGATTGCGGCTGCTCCCGACCACCTCCCTCAGATCTGCGCGGACCATCTCAGGCCGACGCCGATTGCGGCTGCTCTTGACCATCGCCCTTAGTTTTGCACGAACCATCTCAGGCCGATGCTATTTGCGGCTGCTCCTGACCAACAAATCGCCATCTCAGGCTGACGGCGGTGCGTGGTGGATGGTGGCGATGGACTCGAAGAAAGTCAGGACGGATCGACAGACTCGAAGAAAGAAATCGAATTTAGAGAGAGTCATGAAGGATCGACAGTGCGCAATGGATGGTGGTGATGAACAACCATAGGAACCAGATCCCGAAAGAGTCAGGACGGATCGACCGTGCTCAATTGAATTTTATTTCCTAATGTCAGACTCTTGCGTTCTCAATTGAATTTTGTTCCCTAATTGAATCAATTGAATTTTGTTTCCTAATTTCACTTGTTTTTTTGCTGCTTGCGCCTGGTTGAGAATCTCCAGCCTGAAGAAGGAAGAATTCTTCACCCCACACTCAGATCTAGCCCTCAAGACAAACCCTAGAAAATCAATTGGAGAATCAAGGCGGAACAACGGGGTAAACAAAGGAATTGGGCGAAACGAAGGGATTGGACAATGGAAAGTCAAACCAAGCCCCTCAAGAAGACGATGAATAGTGACGGAAGGAGCTTTGGTGAGGAAGACGATGAACAATGACGAGAAATTATAAGAGGAAGGAGATGAACAGTAAATGGAGGCTTGGAATTAATTAATTGATTTTTTTTTCAATTTTCACTCGCAAGTCTGATACTCTTTTCATAAAAGAGGAATGAGTTGTTTTTTCATTTTTTTTAATTCAATAATCTTTTATTTCAGTTTTCACTCTCTTTAGGGGGCGTGTAAGTTACGTATTTTGCCACATCAGCGTTCAGTGTTTATCAGAACAAATTTAGTTAAGTTAAGGTATTTTTTTGAACATTTCACAGTACGAGGGGCTGGTTGAAAAAAAGTTACAAGTTCAAATGTCAGTTGATGTATTCTGCCAAATTTTTATATTAATCTTTGGCATCAATAGATGATGTGTGCTTATGAGTGGATACATGGCATCAAAATTAATTATGGGCTATTTTTGCATTTGTCTTTAGCGATTTCTAAAAAGATATGTTATTGCAAATGGGGATGTTTTTTTGGTGACAATGACAAATATTCCGTTTGCATTAGACATGAGCTTATAGTATTTTTGTATATTCTCCTACCCTTTTCTAATCTAATACACCTATTCTAAAAAAAAAAATTGGCTCTCCATTTTGGCGGACAAAAAATCAAGACACAGAGCATAGATTGTACAACACGCCTAGATCTAAGATTTTCCCTCAAGACATGCAAATATGTAATAGTTATGTTCTCGTCTTCATACCTCATGAAATTTTCACTACTGTAGAACTGATTGAGATAATCAGGACTAGTTCTTTATACTATCCTTTCTTCCACACACATGGTAAATGAGCTAATGGCAGTAGAGCATAGACCGGTACCAAACTTGAGAATAAGTGTTGCAGAAGAAGATTATTGAACGAAAAATACTAGTAATCCTGTAGAGAAGCAGGGTATACATGCCTAAGGGCGATCGAAGCATACAAGGAGTAAATCTAGCACAATTTTCAGCATCGATACCTAAGGGCTACATTACAGACCTTAACCTTTCTACTATACCACTACAGAAACCTAGATTCAACAAATAAAATTAAGCAAACTCTCACAAACAACCCTCATGGAATCGAAAATTTGGGTTTATGGATTACCTTTTGGGTTTCTTTTTGGAGGCATCTCGAAACTAAAAAGTTGGGAGCGATCGAAGGTAAGGGCGATCGAAGGTGAGGGCGATTGAAGGTGCGATTGAAGGTGAGTGTTTGGGATCGTCCAAGCGTTTGGGGGCTGTTGAGAGTCGTGGGAGTGTTTGGTTATGAGTGTTTGGGAGCTTTTTGGTATTTTAAGTTAAGGGTACAAAGTTGGTTTTATTTACAAAAATACCACCTTTTGATTTTTTTGTATTTTAAAAAAAAAAACCAGGAGTAATCCGAGCCATCCATCCATGTCATCCAAGGGCTGACATCGCTCCTTCCGTTTCATGTTAAGAGATGGTTTCATTTGAACCAAACTCTAATCTATCTATATCTATAAAACATATAAAGTAGAAAAATCTGCCCAATTTATGACTCTCCATGTAATGAAGATAAAAAAAAAGAAAAAATAATTGTATTTAGTAAGAAGAATCCAATGTGAAAATCACATAATGAAAAAAACAATTGAATTTAGTAAGAAGAATCCAATGTGATTCATTTGAGAGTCACAATTGAATTTAGAAAAAAAAATCCAATGTGAAAATGACCTTAGTAATCCAATGTGATTTATTTTAGAGAATTTATGAGTATCCATGTAATGAAGATAAAATAAGGTCAAAAATTAATTAGGCGTAGGTTACATATTAAATATCTAATTAATTAGGCGTAGGTTACATATTTTATTGAGACCTTTTGTTTCCTAAAGGCTAAATCACCTATCAACCAAATTTGGTCAACCAAATTATTTAATCACTTTGGTATACAATGTAAAACCTTGAAACCATCAAACACGATATATAATCATGTCCAAATCCTCTTCTCACATCATCTCTTCAAAATCACCTACCACAAACCACTTTCACGATCCTACACTTATGGGTAAATACTGATCTTATCAATTCCATTTCTTGATCCTCAATTTAAAATTATTAAAATTGCTAAAATGTGAGTACACATTCTATTTCAATCTTTAATCGATTTTATTTAATATTCAACTATTATATTTTCAAGTGTATATTGTTTGCTTTTGATGCAGATACGCACAAGAATTTCTAAAATTTCAAGAAGTTGGTACTGAAATAAATAAATATTATTGAAGGTAATCCCTTTTTATTTTTGTGAAGAATTTCTTATTTCATGATATATCTAATACTTTTTAATCATATATACATTTCCTATTCAAGTTTTTAGAAGGAGATAATCGACATACTATCATGACTTTTTTTTGGTAATATGACTTACTAATAATGTTATGCTCATACTCTTCTTATTGATATAATCAAAATTTTTTTTGATAACAAGCTTAGAGTTTGATAATTAGAGACTCAAAGGGAATTCAAGTATTGAAGTGCATTGTATAAGAGAGCGAGAAGTTCTAACATCCAAAATAGGAAATTTGTATGAGCAAGAACTTAATATAATTTAGATGCATGATTTGTCTAAGAAATATTTTAGTAATTTATAATAAATTTAAGATTTATGATATTTTAGCCTTTTATATTATAAAATCTGCCCAATTTATGACTCTCCATGTAATGAAGATAAAAAAAAGAAAAAATAATTGCATTTAGTAAGAAGAATCCAATGTGAAAATCTATCTATCTAACTATAAAACATATAAAGTAGAAAAATCTGCCCAATTTATGACTCTCCATGTAATGAAGATAAAAAAAAAAAGAAAAAATAATTGTATTTAGTAAGAAGAATCCAATGTGAAAATCACATAATGAAAAAAACAATTGAATTTAGTAAGAAGAATCCAATGTGATTCATTTGAGAGTCACAATTGAATTTAGAAAAAGAATCCAATGTGAAAATGACCCTAGTAATCCAATGTGATTTATTTTAGAGAATTTATGAGTATCCATGTAATGAAGATAAAATAAGGTCAAAAATTAATTAGGCGTAGGTTACATATTAAATATCTAATTAATTAGGCGTAGGTTACATATTTTATTGAGACCTTTTGTTTCCTAAAGGCTAAATCACCTATCAACCAAATTTGGTCAACCAAATTAATGTGAAATTAATCACTTTGGTATACAATGTAAAACCTTGAAACCATCAAGCACGATATATAATCATGTCCAAATCCTCTTCTCACATCATCTCTTCAAAATCACCTACCATAAACCACTTTCATGATCCTACACTTATGGGTAAATACTAATCTTATCAACTTCATTTCTTGATCCTCAATTTAAAATTATTAAAATTGCTAAAATGTGAGTACACATTCTATTTCAATCTTTATTCGATTTTATTAATATTCAACTATTATATTTTCAAGTGTATATTGTTTGCTTTTGATGCAGATACGCACAAGAATTTCTAAAATTTCAAGAAGTTGGTACTAAAATAACTAAATATTATTGAAGGTAATCCCTTTTTATTTTTGTGAAGAATTTTTTATTTCATGATATATCCAATACTTTTTAATCATATATACATTTCCTATTCAAGTTTTTAGAAGGAGATAATCGACATACTATCATGACTTTTTTTTGGTAATATGACTTACTAATAATGTTATGCTCATACTCTTCTTATTGATATAATCAAAAAAAAAATGATAACAAGCTTAGAGTTTGATAATTAGAGACTCAAAGGGAATTCAAGTATTGAAGTGCATTGTATAAGAGAACGAGAAGATCTAACAACCAAAATAGGAAATTTGTACGAGCAAGAACTTAATGTAATTTAGATGCATCATTTGTCTAAGAAATATTTTAGTAATTTATAATAAATTTAAGATTTATGATATTTTAGCCTTTTATATTATAAACTAACATAAAATATGAATTTATTTTTATTTGAACTCTCTTAATCCTCTTTCAACCTACGAAGATTAAAAGAAGTTTAAGATATGTATTAAGTGCCCTTAAATCAATCATCAACCAAAAAACATCTATCATCACACAATTTAAAAAAAAAAAACGTCTATTGATTTTAATATCCTCACTTTCTCATCAGAATGACAACCTAGTAACCTACATACGTTTGTAATGTAATGGCAACATTTCTTTTTCAAATTACATAAACCTGCAATTAATCTTCTTCTATATGATACATTTAATTATAAATTTATTTTAATTATTCAAAGGTTACATGTAATGAAAATGTTATTGTAACTATATCTATCTAACTATATCTATATCTATATCTATATCTATAATACTATAAGACTAAATCTCAATGACAATTATTGCCCACATTTTATACATAATATATGATTTCTATAGATAAAAAAATTCTTTCAATTGACATTTGATATTCTATGAGACTAAGCATCCAATGACCATAAAAAGGTAGCATAAAGAATAATTTATAGCATCCAATGAGCATAATAAGAATTTTTTGGGAATACTTTTACAATTGACCTTTAAATTAATTGAATTTATTGTTAGCATTCTTTAATTTCAATTGACCTTTGATCTCCTATGAGACTAAGCATCCAATGAGCATAAAAATGTAGCATAAAGAATAATTTATAGCATCCAATGATATATTTAATTAAAACATAAACAATGAGAACCCGTGCGATAGCACGGGCCATCCACCTAGTATACTATAAAATAGAAAAATTTGGGTAATTAATGACTCATTCAATTGGCCTAATACATATATCAAATTTATTTAGCAAGTTTATTTAATTTGCAAGTTTTGTAACCCTTGATATTACATATAACCTTTGGTATTACAATATGAATTTAAACCCATTCAATTATGACCATTGATATTACAAATAAAAGTAAAAGAAGATAAGATCAACCTTTGGTATTCCAAACAAAAGATAAGACCAAATTTAAAATATAACCTTTCTTATTCCACTATCTTTCTCGCTATATAAGCCTTTCACTTTTGCATGATTACATCACTCTCTTATATTTGATGTATTTGGTGATTGTTACTCGAAGGAAAAAAACAAATGATTTACAAACCAAATCTTATAGTTGATATGTTTGGTGATTGTTACTTGAAGGGCAAAAGCAAATGATTTACACAATTCAATAGAGGCACTTTTTCTCTGTTGAATCCCTTTGTTTCAAATGATTTCTAGCATTATATTTGGATGCACTTTGATTATTTTATTATTTTATTTATATGGTAAGTGAAAAACATCATTCATGTCAGAATGCTTGGCAAAGTGGATGAGGATCACCATGAGTCATTTGATGATCACGTGAAGAAGAGAAGGTTATGCGCTAGGGTAATCATTTGATGGTAGATTAATTAGATTAATTTATGTGAAGGGTTTTGCTTTTACCAATATTAGTTTATATTTTCCCTTCTTTCACATTTTAGATAGATTTAACTCTTTGTAAAAATACTTATAGAATAAATTATGATTTTGTGCACTCAATCTTTTTTCCTATTTTCAACTTATTTGAAATTCGAATTAATTACATAAATTTATGGGGAGGTCGAATTTGAAACCTCTAAAACCAAAAGACAATATATGATTCTTTTTATTTCATTTCGATGGTGCCCAAAATAGTAAAACAGGAAGTGGGCCCGGGATACAAGGAATAAACGGACCCGACGGGACTCCCAAGGTGGATTCTGGGACCCACAACCGCACCCATCTTCTGATTAAACAAAGTTCCTATCCCCGCGAGGTCTCCCGAAGCCTCGGAGCGAGGTATAAACCTCGTTGCCGACTCTACTGACACGCCCGCCCATCCGGACCACTCAGCTGGCGCCGCTTCCCCAAGCCAATCACCGACTGCCTCGCCTCCGGACCAATCAGAAGTCCTGATCTCGGGCGTCCCACATCGGATGATAGCCTAAACTCGACTCCCCAACTCTCTATAAATAGAGGAGAACCTCGTAAGTGAGAGGGGGTCGAAAAACATCTTGAACTCAAGAACTATCTTGCTCGTTGAAGATCGATGTGTTGAAACATCGTCAAAGAACCTCGCTATAGACAAGTGAAGTTCACAAAAAGACTTTAAGTCACACAGAGCTTCCACTCACACTAAAGACCTCGCTACATAATCTCGCAAGTCCTCATCACCACGCTCGAACTCAAAGCTCGGCCTCGCCACCAGAATCCGTCAAGCACCCCGTAGGTGGTAGAATCTCGTAGCTATTGGGAGATCTTGAGCATTGTTAGATCGAGATCTCGAAATACTCGTAGGAGGTCTAAAGTGTAAACCCCGTTATTTGTAACCTCGTGATTTGTAACCTCGCTGTAAAGAAATAATAAATAAAAAGCAAGTGTTTGCACAATCGAATAAAAGAATCTCATATCTTGTCTTCTAGCGTTGGTTTATTTCGGGTTTCATCACTGGCACCGTCTGTGGGAACCTCTTCATCCTAATCAGTTTCTCGATTTGTGCAAACCTTGGCTTCGATCCCCTCAAAATGGCTTGCCCAAACAATTTCTTCCCCCAACACCCCGATAACATGCCCGAAACCGCGCAGTGGACGGGCACGGGTCCTCCGGGCTGCCCGTTCGTGGTCCCCCCGGGCTGGACGTACACCGCCCCACAAAACCCCTACCCATTCCAAGGGTATGAGCCGGGCGGCGCACCCCCGAACCCATATCCCTACCCGGGCTATGGGCAGTACCAGCAGGGCTTCGCCCCTTCATACGTCCCTGTTCCCCCCCGGGCAACCTCACTCCGAGTACGTGCCTGCGTACGTCCCCGGACATGTGTCGAGACCCGAGACGTCCACCAACGGTTCGTCAACGGAGAGACCTCCCCGGGACCCGACGCAGATCTCGCGGTCCCGTTCGCGACGCTCAAGGATGCGGGACACAAAGTTGTCCGAAATGGCAGGGAGTGCTATGCACCCAATGAAATCGAAATCGCGCCACCAACCCGTCGAGGTCGGGTGCCGTTCCCCTTTTGTGAACGAGATCCAGGAGGCACCTATGCCCAAAGGTTTCCATTGGCCACAAATGGGGCTCTACGACGGTACGGCTGACCCGAAGGACCACGTAAAACACTTTGCTGTCCAAATGAATGTCAACTCCTACAATGACGCCATATTCTGCCGTATCTTCTCGACCACCCTGGACAAGGCCGCGATGACGTGGTTCATAAGCCTCAAGATAGAGTCTGTGGCCTCGTTCGCTCAACTGTGCGAATCCTTTATCGCACACTTCAACGGCTCAAGGAAGCGCAAGAAGAACATGCGAGATCTCCGCGGTATTGAGCAGGGAGAGAGCGAGCTGTTGGGCGCCTTCTTTACGAGGTTCACCACCGCGGTCGCAGAGATCGTACACATCGACGAGTCATCAGTGCGAGATACCCTCATGGGCAACCTGTGTCCGGTTCCTTTCAAGAATTTCATTTTCTTGAAATGACCAACGACGTACGACAGCCTGTGCGCCCGGATCACAGCTCAAGTATACGCCGAGGATGCCGCCAACCAGAGCTCGCGACCGAATACCGACAAGGAAATCGTCGCCGAGGCTAAAGGGAAGGCAAAAGTGGCCGCGTCGACCACGAGGGATGCGTATGTAACACAGGCCCACAACCCCGTCAACTACAACAACAATAACAACGGCAACAGAAATAACAACAACAACAACAGGAACAACAACAACAACGACAACAGGAATAACAACCACTATAACAACCGCGAAGGCGGCGGTGGGGGTTGGAGCTGCTTCGGCGGGAGACCACGAGGTTATAGAGGCAAGGGCAGCCCTGCGTACAACCCAAATGAAAAGTGGCGCGCCAACCCCGCATCGGGAGCCAACACCGTGCTGCAAGGCCCTGGTCAGGCTCGGGCCAACAACGTCGAGCAACAAGCTCCCGTGAAGCAGGCGCGGTCTGGGTAGACAGTAACCCCCGACGGGTATATCCATACCATCTCGGGTGGACCTTCGCTGGCTGGTTCAAGCCAGGCGGAAAGAAAGAGATACACGAGGGCAAGCCACCATGAGCCCTCGGTATTCAGCGTTGCCCATACCTCGTTGTCCCACGTAGGCTTGGCCTTCACCTCCGAATATGCCGAGGGACTCCACATGCCACACTCGAACCCCTTGGTGGTGCACGCTCAAGTGGGCTCAAAAATGGTGAAGCGAGTGCAGGTGGACACGGGGTCCTCCGTGGACATCATGTACTACGGCGCTTTCGAGCAATTGGGCATCTCCGAGACGTCCCTAAAGCCCTACGCTGGGAAACTCACCTCCTTCTCAGGGAACGAAGTCGACGTCGCCGGTCTCATAGACCTTTGGATGACGCTGGGCACCGGCTCCACAAGGAGAACCGAGATGGTGGAATTTACAGTGGTGCACCTACCTTCGGTGTACAATGTAATCATCGGGAGGGTCTCCCTGATGAAGTTCCAGGTGGTAGTGTCCATTTACCACCTCAAAATGAAATTCCCCGTCGACGACGGGGCTGGGGAGGTAAAAGGCAACCAAGAAGAGGGCCGCGTTTGCTATGCGACCTCGACGAAACAGAAGTGCCCGATGTTTATGGTGGAGTCCCCCGGCGAGGCCGACCTCGACGTCCGGGACTTCACGATCCCCGCCCCTGAGGTAGAAAGAAGGGTGATATCCCCCTTCGAGAGTGAATCCGAGAAGATCTACCTGGGAGAATGTCTCTCCGGGACGTCAGCGACGTCACTTGAAGCCTTGCTTGCTAGGTCCCGGGATGTGTTCGCCTGGACCGCGAAGGACCTCCGCGGCGTCCCGCGGACCGTGGCCCAGCACTCCCTAAACGTCGATGTCGCCACTCGCCCCGTGGTGCGGCGACGAAGAAAAATGAATGAAGCGAGGGCAAACGCCGCAAATGACGAAGTGGCGAAGCTGCTGGCCGCGGGGTTCATTCGCGAATTCCAGTACCCCCGATGGTTTTCCAACGTCGTGCTTGTCAAAAAAGCCAGCGGGAAGTGGAGGATGTGCGTGGACTTCAAGGATCTCAACAAAGCCTGTCCCAAAGACAGCTACCCCTTGCCCTTGATCGACGAGCTGGTCGACTCAACCGCATGTCACGGAGTATTGAGCTTCCTCGACGCGTACTCAGGATACAACCAAGTCCTGATGAACCCGCGTGACAAGGAGGAGACGCCCTTCATCACCCAGCGAGGCACTTATTGTTACAAGGTCATGCCGTTTGGCCTAAAGAACGCGGGGGCCACCTTTCAACGCCTCGTCGATCGCGTCTTTAAGAATCATCTGGGAAGGAACGTGTCGGCCTACATCGACGATATCGTGGTCCAGAGCAAGACCCTTGAAGAGCATCTCGTCGACCTCGCTGAGGTCTTCGCTACCCTCAGGCACAACCGTCTCAGCCTGAATCCCGAGAAGTGCGTCTTCGGCGTATCATCGGGGAAGTTCTTAGGCTTCATGATCAGCGAGCGCGGGATCGACGTCCCCGCCAAGGTCGAGTCGATCCTCTCGATGAGGTCGCCGCGATCTCGCACAGAGGTGAATCGGCTCAACGTCGCCGTCAACTATCTAGGGAGGTTTTGCTCCCGCTTGGCGGAAAAGCCTTTCCCCTTTTTCGCTGCTCTCAAGAAAAATGACAAGTTCGTTTGGGATGAGGGGCTCGAGATCGTTTTCTCTGAATTAAAGGCCTTCCTGTCGAAGCTCCCCACATTGTCGCCTCCAATGGCGGGCGAAGACTTGAAACTATACGTGGCAGTAAGCCCGAAGACGGTCAGCGCGGTGCTAACCAGAAAGGCCATGCACCTAGTCTACTTCGTGAGTCGCGTGCTCCAACCCGCGGAGCAGCGATACTCCCCGACGGAGAAGATGGCGCTGGCGGTCGTGACCGCCGCAAGGCGTCTACGCCCTTACTTCCAAGCGCACCCCATTCAGGTCCTCTCCGACCTCCCACTTCGACAAATCCTCCACCAGCCCGCCCTCTCCGGGCAAATGACGAAGTGGGTAGTCGAGCTCTCCGAGTTCGACATCAGCTACCTCCCAAGGACCGCGATGAAGGGACAGGCCCTCGCCGACTTCATGGTGGACACCTTCCCTGAAACTGACGCAAGCTCGGAGGAGTGGAAGGTATTCGTTGATGGCACACGATGTGATGTCGGTGGCGGCGCTGGCGTATTCCTTGCTGTCCCTCGATCGAGACAGAGTATGCCCTTAACTTTGCCTTCGATGCCACCAATAACGAGGCCGAGTATGAGGCCATGATCGCCGGGATTGAGATGGCGCTCCTCAGTGGAGCTCACAAAATCAGGGTCTACACCGACTCCGAGCTGGTTGCGCGTCAGCTCAACGGGCAATACGACACCAAAACGGGGTTCCTGCCCGCGTACCAAGAGAAAGTTAAGGCCTTGGTGTCGTGCCTAGAATCCTTCGCGGTGGAGTCCATCCCGCGAACCTCGAACACGAAGGCGGATACTCTTGCGAGGTTGGGATCTGCACTTCCCTTGGAAGTGGGGAATCGCGTGATGGTGGAAAGAAAACTCTCGCGAAGTGTGACCGGCGAGGTTCTCTCTATTACTACTGAGGATTGGAGGATCCCGATAACACGATATGTGGAGAGCGGTGTCCTCCCAGAGGACCCCGCACAGGCTAGGAAGCTGAAAATGCAGGCGGCCCGCTACTGCGTCATCGGCGGCCGACTCTATCGTCGAGGCTACGCTGAGCCCAATTTGCTATGTGTACCGACCGAGTCAACGGAGCATATCCTCTATGAAGCACATGAGGGGGTCTATGGCGGCCACCCAGGGTGGCGAGCCCTATCACATAAATCACCCATTTGGGGTACTTTTGGCCCACTCTCCGGCAAGACGCGAGGGCCTATGTCCAGAGATGTGACGGGTGTCAGAAGCACGGTAACCTCCAACACGCCCCGACCTCGCGCCTTCGCTCCATGCACGCACCATGCCCCTTCGCGATGTGGGGGATGGACATCCTCGGCCCCTTCCCCAAGACTGTTGGCCAGGTGTGGTATATCTTGGTCATCGTCGACTATTTCACGAAGTGGGTCGAGGCACAAGCAATGGCAAAGATCACGGGGACAAAGGTCTGTGACTTCCTATGGAAGAACCTCGTCTGCCGCTTTGGCGTTCCCATGACCATCATGATTGACCATGGGCCCCAATTCGACTGCGAAGAGACTCGGACCTTCTGCTCCGACCTGGGCATAAACCTCCAGTTTTCCTCCGTGGCCCACCCCCAGTCCAACGGCCAGGTGGAGAACGTCAACGCCCACATCTTGACCGATCTAAAGAAGCGCATAGGCATGGCGCAGGGTCGCTGGGCGGAACTCCTTCCACTCGTCCTATGGACGTATCGCACAACTGCGCGTCGCGCAATGGGAGAAACACCTTTCGCTCTAACCTACGGGGCGAAGGCGCTAGTCCCCGTGGAGACCCTGGTCCCTTCGGCGAGGATTTTTGATTTCAATAAGGAAGAGAACGAGGCCAACCTTAAGGTCGAACTGCAATTCAGAGACGAGCCGCGCGAGGTGGCTGACCTACGCTCCAGGGAATACAAACGCCGCGTGGCAGTATACCACGACAAGAAGGTTAGGCCTCGGTTCCTGGCTACGGGTAGCCTCCTCTTGAGGCGTACCAACGGTGGCAAGTTGGACCCTAACTGGGAGGGGCCATACCTCCTTGACGAGGAGGTCGCGCCCGGAGCTTTCAAGCTCAAAGATAGCGAGGGGCGTACCCTGAGCAAAACATGGAACGTCGATCGGCTCAAAAAATATTATGTGTAAACTCTCTAAACTCCGCTATTTCCCACAAGTTTTGTGAATAAAGGGTTGTGGAATTTTCAAACCTCTCTCAAAAATGAAAATTTTGTGCGAAGTCCATCCCTCGCTTCCCGCTTGGGGTTGGAGATTCTCGGTTCTATGTTGCGAAGTCCACCCCTCGCTTCCCGCTTGGGGTTGGAGAGCCTCGTGTTTAAGTCCACCCCTCGCTTACCGCTTGGGGTTGGAGAACCTCGTGTTTAAGTCCACCCCTCGCTTCCCGCTTGGGGTTGGAGAACTCGTGTTTAAGTCCACCCCTCGCTTCCCGCTTAGGGTTGGAGAATCTCGTGTTTAAGTCCACCCCTCGCTTCCCGCTTGGGGTTGGAGAACCTCGTGTTTAAGTCCACCCCTTGCTTCTCGCTTAGGGTTGGAGAATCTCGTGTTTAAGTCCACCCCTCGCTTCCCGCTTGGGATTGGAGAATCTCGTGCTTAAATCCACCCCTCGCCCCCTTCTTGGGGTTGGAGAACCTCGTGTTTAAGTCCACCCCTCGCTTCCCGCTTAGGGTTGGAGAATCTTATGTTTAAGTCCACCCCTCGCTTCCCGCTTGGGATTGGAGAATCTCGTGCTTAAATCCACCCCTCGTTCACCATTTAGGGTTGAAAACAATCAATAATCATCGTCCAAGATCCGAGCAAGGCTCGTAATCATGCGAGATCCGAGCGAGGCTCGTGATCTTGGCATAAAGATAATTATGCGTGATCCGAGCACGGTTCGGGATCGTGGCATAGGACCAGCGCCCGATGTGTCCCGAAGGTGCCACAAGTATTGTGACACTCGGGCCATGGGGTTGGATTGGGATATCTGTGCAAGTGAATTAAAGCAAGAAACACAAACACAACCATAAGACAAGAAAAAGTTGCACAAAATAAGGCCACAAGGGCCGAAGTATTTAATTACAGACCCCGATGGGGCCACCAACATAACAGAAATAAAAAAAAACACTAAAAGATCAGAGGCGTCCTTCATTCTATCGGGGCGTCGGCGGCGGGTTCTTCCGGGGCCTCGGCGGTGGTTCCGTAGGAGTTTGGCGGACGGGTGAGTCATGGATCACCACGGGCTGGGAGCTTGGCGCGTCGGTCGCAGGGTGAGAGTCCACAACAACAGGGCTCGGGCTTCTCTGGACAAGGTCCTCCGTGGGCGGTGCCTCGGAAGCCACGGTCCCATCCTCCCTGAGGAAGAACTCGCATTCTCCCTCGGGCTCCTCCCCGGTTTCCTCCCCCATAGTCTCTGTGTAGTTGGGGTTGAAGAAGGAAATACGGGGGTCGATGTGCCCATACTTCGCCACTGCTTGCTTGACCCCCATGCGGACGGCCTGACGGAACATCTTTTGCACGCTGCCCACCAACTCCTCCTTGTATGCCACAGACTCCACGTACTTGGGCCCCGCAGCCTCCACCTCCTCGTGCAGCTCGCTAATGCACTGTCGGAGGCTGGTGATCTCCTCTTCGGCTTTCAGGAGCTCCGCTTTCTTCTCCCTGAAGAATTTGTGCTCCGCGGATAGCTTACCCCGAAGCTCCTTGTTCTCAGCTTTGAGGTTTTCAACCTCGCCCTCGAGGCCCCTGATGGCCTTTCCCCCTCCTCCTTAGCCTTCTTTGCCTCCTCCTTGGCCCTGGCGGCCTCCTTTGCCTCGTCCAACGCCGCAACCTCGACGGCCCGAATCCGTCTCTCGGCCTCAGCGAGGTCCTTGTTCTTCTTTTTGATCTCAGCCTCGCGAGCCTTGAGCTTCGCCTCTATCTTGTCCATCTTCTTGTGGAGGAGGCTAAAGCGGCTACAGTTGTAATTCTCGAAGAAGTGGTGCTAAAAACCAAAAAACGTGTTAACACAAAGATTATAATGATGGAACCAACAAAAAGAACAACCTCGAGGAAGTAGGACATACCATCGCTGAGTAGAAGAGGATCTCGTCGTTGAGGGCAGCCTCCGAGAGGTTGTTTACCCACGCAACCTCTTCCTTCCAGTCCGCCCTGTCCCAATCCTTGGGCACGCCCCAATCCTTGGGCACACCCCGGGCGGGCCCAGGGCAGTGAAACTTGTCAGCGGGGGGCCCGGTGGCAGACATAACCCGACTCATGGGGCCGGAGCGTTGGGCCTCCCTCCCTTCCCGAGGTCCCCTTCTGACCGTCCCCCTTCTGTTTCTTCGTCTTATCCTGGTGTGGGGGACCCTCAGACTCTTTTCTCTTGGAACCGGCTCCATCGCCGGATCCTCGGGAGACTTGGGAGGACGTTCTCGCAACGTCCCCCTTAGACGAATCCCCCTCGGTAGTCTTCCCCCCGGGAGCCTTCGGCGCCGGGGGTATTACCTTCGGTTGCGAGGTGGGTGGCCTCGCCTGCGGCGTTGGTTCCTTTATAACGACCCCCTTTTGACCTCGGGGAACCGGGGCGGTGGAGGTAGAAGTCAGAGGTCTCTTTCCCTGCTTCTTCGAGGTTAGAGCGTTGAAGAGGTCCACTGTCAAAGAAAGACGTAAAAATAAGTTAGATGAAAAGCAAGAAATGAGGCATAACAACGAGTCAAGCTAGCATGACCCAAGCGAAGGCCCGTGGTCATCACTAGATAAGCGAGGTTTCAACCTCGTTGCCTACAACCAAGGGCAAATAACGGAAACAAACAAAAAGAGGGAAAATCAAATACCCTCTTTGCCCTCGCGAGGTGGAACGGTGAGGCTCAGACCGGCCCGCTCCAGCCGGTCATGTACCAGGTACTTCTGGAACGATTCCTGACGCTCCGGGGTATATCGGGCCTTGAGTTCCCTGAGTTCAGTGGCTTTATGTGCGCCCTTGGGACGAACGAAGTTGTCCGGTGCCGGGGGAAAGTTGAGATACCTCCCAGTAGGGTCTCGGACCAGGAACCATTTCTTCTTCCACGGCCCGACGTTCGAAGGGGCCGTGGTGAGTTTAATACCCGACAAGCTAAGATTGACGAGGCAGGACTCGTGCTCCCTCCTCACTAGAAGTAGACTCGACATGATGCTGAGATCCGGCCCATCCCCAAGCTCGCGGCTGCGAACGGTGTAGGCACACAACAACCTCCACACGTTGGGAAACAACTGTGCAGGGCAGACGTGCATGACCCACAAGAAATCAACGATGTGTGGGGCCAGGGGTAGCCTAAAGCCAGCTTGGAGACTGTGCAGGTGTACAACAACGCACTTCTCGTAGCTCGCCAAGGAGCAGCCCTCCCCCTCGGGAAGCGCTAGCTCAACTCTCTCGGGCCAGGCGAAGTCCTTGGCAATGTCCGCGAGGTCTTTAAGCTCCAGGTCCGTAGGCACCCCCTCGGACAAAAAGGTCCCTCCCAAGTCCGGGGACATCGATATCCTCTCCTCGAGGACGGGCGACACGCTGGACACAACATCGGTGATGTGCTCCGCGAAAAAGCTCGCGAGCTCGTTGGAGTCGGACGACCTCGCGATAACACAAGCCACTTCCTCATCAAAAATCGATGACGAGGCCATTTCGACACCGGACGACGTGCGAAGTCGGGAGAAGCACGAGTTGATGGAAACAAGGGAGTCGCTGGAAGAGGGTTCGCTGAAGACCAACGAGGGAGACCTCGGGTTCTGAGAGTCACTAGTATCTAAACTCCCTACGGACTCGGAAGCCTCCCTGTAGAATTGCTCTTGAACTTTGAACGCGAAGCCTGATGGGGGGCTCAAAGAAGCTCTCCTAGGCATGAAAGAGCGACGTCCAGGCCACGGAAGGCGAGCACCTGGAAAAGAAAAAAGTCTGAGACATCGGGCAAAGCAACCAAAGAAAGAGAACGCGAGGTCATAAGGGAAGAAGGCCACGTGGCACCCTTGGGTTACTCTGAAAAGATAGGACGACAGGGAAGAAGTTGAAGCGCCAAAAAGAGGAGAGAGAAAGGGGAATGTAAACCAGCGGTGGAAGCCCAAACGTCCCGTCAGTCAGGCATCATGACGTTTGGGTTTCCAAGGATCTCAAATTTCAAAACGGCAAAGGGAAACATAAAAACCTAACCGACGATTGGCAGACGCAGGGTTCGAGGGCGTGGCGGTCGCCACCTTTGCCCCACCGTCTCGCCGCCATGACGCTGGCGCAAAACACCAAAAAATAACCTGTAATATCCGCTAAATTCTAAATAAAATAAAATATATAATTATCCCTATAATTTCTTTTTTCCTCTAAAATAGAGAATGTAATAAACTTTATAATTTCATATTATATTATGAAAGGTTACAAAAGTTTACTACAACGATAATTAAGAATTTAATTAAAGATATTAAGGAAGTCGGATAATTATTTAAATATTTTCTCTTAAAAAGAGAGTTTAATTATTTTTATAATTTTCTTAATAAATTATAAAAAAGTGTATAAAGGAGTATCAAAAAGGCAATAAAAAGGGTGTCAAGAGGGAGACACACTCGAACCCGAGACCTCTTGCACCCTCACAATACTTACACACACTCAAATCCGCTAGGCTAATGTAACTTATCTACCAACTAAATAACTTTTATTAATTTAAACCCTCCTTCCTTCTTCTTCCCCAAATTGCACATCAGAATTGTGCCTGATTGAATTGACGCTTAACCAGTGCATGAGAAGGAATTCAACCATTCTTCTCCATTGCTTCTAAGACCTTCCAAATACTTGCATCACCCTTTGTCATCATCAAATAAGCACACAACCACCCAATCTCCATCAAGTTTCCCCTCCATGGTTGGTCCATTCCAATGGTGGTGGATCAAGAGAAGGGTCAAAATTCACTATAAAAAGGGGCTGAATTTACATTACAAGACTCACAAATTAATCCATTCTTTCTCCTCTCATATTTTCACTCCCAATCAAGTACTTTCCAGCCCTAATTCAAACAATTCAAGTGCTGAAATTTTTCACACAAAAATCCTCCAAACCCTTGTTTCTCCTCTTTGGGTCGCCGGACCACCCCTTGGCCGCCCCTCCCTGCTGCGCACCACCACCAAGACGTCGCCGGAGCCGCCCAGGGACGTCGTTGTCGCCGCCTTGCTGCTGCCCTGGTCGATGTCGTCAGTCCGTCCTTCTCCTGGTTGTACGTAGAAGAAGAAGGGAGAAGAAGAGATAAAAGGTGGGCCTATAATCATATGGGTAATTTTTAATTAAGCTTGGGCTTAAAATTTTAGGCCCAAAATATTACTTAAAATCAGATTTTTACCCAAATTAATTTCTGAAACATTTAAAAATCAGATTCATAAAATGTAATTGATTATACATAGATTTTAATAAAAATAAACATGCATGCATGATTCTAGAGGAAAATAATTTTTGTAAACTATAAAATAAATTCTAATAATATTTAATGGTTATAAAAGTGATATTAAGTATGGAAAATTAATCTTAAAAACCTTATTAACTTAAGCATATTTTTCTTTTATTATTAAAGAAATAGAGTAAGGTAATGAGATTTAATTTAACTAAGCTCTATAAAAAAAAAGAGGAAAATAGACTTGCATGTCTTTAATCCTATTATATGCTTTGGAATAATATTAGTAAGATATTATGAATAAAGTATTTTAATAAGAACAAGTATGGAATTAAATAAATTAAATAAACAATTTGCATGTATTTTTATATAAAGAAATACATTATGATAGACATGTGAAAATTGTTAAATAAAATCATGGGATTAAAATATGAGTTTTATATACATGAAAAGTATAGTATAAACAATATACTTACCTTATTTGGAGCTTATTATAATGAATAAAAGAATTAGAGCAAAGAGGGTGGAAATTATTATCTTAAGACTATTTATAATATATAAAGGGATTGCATGTCATTTTTTAAGAGCATATTATAAACTTAAAAATATGTTGATAAGATATGCTAGTCATAAGATATATTTATATAGTTAAAGCATGGAATATAAAAGATAATAGTTGTTGGGAAAAGATATATTAAAAATATTATCAATAACCATAGATGTAAAATATTATTAAAATAATATGATAGATGAGAAATAATATTATTAAAGATATACTAAAGATATTATTGTTATTACTAACTTGGATATAAATAAATAAGTTGCATGCTCCTAGTTTTATAAATTAATATTCCAAGACATAGGGAAATCATTTAAATAGATAATGGAATTTATTATTATCTCTCATACATGGAAAGTATGCTATATTAAGTAATTAGAATTTTTTTTCCACTTAAGGAAAGTACTAGAAAAAGGACATAATATAATATGAATATCTTTACAAAAATATTACATGTCTTCTTAAAATAAGCATGTTAAGAGGATAATATAATAAAGATATATTCTAGTGTTTAAAAAGATATTATATGGTTAAGTTGGGTAAAAAGATAATAATAAGGGAAAATAAAAGATATTTTTATAACAAGGGCGTTTTAGACTTTTCACATACTAAGAAGAGTTTTTATAAACAATATTTCATATAAATATGGAAACTATATCTTAAATGAATTTTGTAAAGATATTCCCTTACTTAGTTATAATAGAAGAATAATAAGTTAAGCAAAAAGGAATATATTAATAATATAAATAATGTTATGACTTGATCTTCCAAAAGAAAATAGTAATTAAATTAAAATAAAGATTTTATAAAGAATACAAGGATATTACAAATATGAAATAATAATAAGGAATATTATTATTTTATTCACCTCCACCTAAATTATTATTATAATAATTTAGTAATTAATTCTCTTATAATAATGATATAAGAGATTTCCAAAACTTTAAAAGAATTTAAAGAAATTCTTATTAAAGTTTGTTCGTATCTCTCGTGTCGATAGGTCGAACCTCCGTTCCGTTTCGAGGACAGCGTTTTCCGTTCATTCGTTAGTACAGAATCGTACAAGCTAAGGCAAGTGGAATTTCTCTTTGTAGCCTTAATAAACTAGTTTCGTGAAATTCCTCGATGTTGGGAACAACTTGTTTGCTAATAATAAAACGAACCTAGGAATATCGATTGCTAGAATTAATGACCCCATTGTTATCGTTATTCCGTTATTTAAATATTCGATAGGACTATTATGCTAGTCTTATATGTGACCTTGATTGTTTACGATCTCTTTTCGAGATCAGTTTGGATGGAATAGTAAGGGGTGCGGGCCTAACCCGACACCTCTATATAACCCTCTAAAGTCGTATTGCCACCATGCATAAATTACGACTTGTCGATCATGATCCATGTCCTCTCCTTCGCCTCGGAGGGACGTAGGCACTCTACCTGAGTGCTGGAACTTTTTGTTCCTGTCAGTGGTTCGGGCCGGTACATAAGCCCCCCACGCTCTTAAAATATGTCAACCTAAGTGTGAATTTTTCATCACTATACAAGATAAGTGCCCAAGGCACAATTAAAAGACACCAAAACCGGATCGATCTCAAATGATCGATCCGGCTCTCGGTTCGCAAGGGCGCGAGAGGTTTTCAAAACTTGTATGAATTAATAATGTTCCCAACATACTTCCTACTCTAAAAGAAGTCTACAATCTAGTAGTTCTTCTCTCCATGATCGAGCTATCTCTGCTCGAGATACGCTCTCCTTCGTACCGTTAACCTCACATAAATAAACCTTATCCTAAAACACAACCCGTTAACATCTTCCTCGATATTACTCAAATTACCGAATTACCCTTGGGAAGTTCCGTTCCCGCTTGCTTAGTCTCCTTAGACTAATTCCCCACTTCTGCATTTTTGCCTGGTATTTCTCGCCCTTCGCGACAAATGCCAGACTGTAGGAACGTACACCAAAGTTTCGAAGATGAAGTCTAGAAGGTTCAAGAGGCATTAGGCGAGGATTGAAGGCCAAGGCAAGACGACGTTGAAGGAAGGAAGGAATTCTCCTAAGAACGAGGCATTCCGAAGATAGTGCACCGACTCTTCCCTTTTTAAAATCAAGCAAATCATCATCACATGAATTGTCTTGGGAAAATATAATTGTATTTTTAATTACGTCTTTTAAACCCTTTTTAAATGGGCTTTACTTTCCGCTGCTACATTTGTAAAACGACTCTCAATGTAATGAACAAAAGTTCTTGTCAATAAATAAAATTCCGCTTTTAGTCAATTTCATCTTCAATTAAAGAACAAAGTCTCTTTCGAAAGCATCCTTCTTATTGTATAACTTATGTTAATTTCCGCACTTTATGAGTTCAATATCATTCTAAAAGCCTTGGGTGACTTTGGACGGTAAAGTCCGAGGCCACTGGCGGTAATACCCAATGTTGTAAAATAGGGGTGTTACAATTATGATATCAGAGCCGAACGTTTTGTTTTCAAAACCGAAAATTTTCAAAACTCAAGAACTTTTTAAACCTAAGTTTTTATTCCGCAAACCAAAACTTCTATTTTTAGAAACTCCCTTTTTACCTCCTAAAACTTAAGTAATAAATATGTTCCAACCCTTTAACTTAATCACCTAAGTTAGAATCCTTCTTAAACTTAAATTTTCATCTTAGGAACTTTTACAAGTTGGAGATTTCTTATAATAAGAATCTTTTAAAGAAATTCACCACTTTCTAATTTAAACATGCATCTTAGTTAAGAATCTTCCTTTAAACTTAAACTTCCATCTTAAGAATTTACTTCTAGAACTTCTTATGTTCAATGAAATACGAGACCTTACTAAATAGGACCAAGAAAATGAAAAGTTTTACCTTAATTGACATTTCGTGTTTAAACCTTATATCCGAGAATGCCAAAACTTCCTTCAAATATCTTCGTCGCATAGAATCAAAGGATATTCTATATAGACGCCTCTCTCTTCTCTACAGAAATGATACTCGCTAGAAGTCTAACCCGAATCAGGGACAAAGCTAGAAAAGTCGCTCAAGATCTTGATGAAGTTTTTCTCAATAGCCGCTTTTGTCATATGGGAACCCGAGGAGAACCCCGAAGAGGAATACCTCGAGAAAGGGGTTGATGATTCACTTCATGACCAATCAAGTCAAACTCCAATAGTCTATCAAATGGGTTGTTGGGCTAATTGGACTCAAGGAGAGTCATCCCATCACCAAACAATTGGTAAAATAAGAAACCTATCTCCAATCAGCGGCCCAAACCCAACAAGGGTTCGTCAACCAAAGTACGACTACCTCCCTCAACGCAAGGAAGTGTGGTTGGATGAAATGAGGTCATACCAAAACGAGGACGCTCAACTCCATGCTTGTCTTGCAGTCAACCATGGCTATATAGCTACAACCCGCTGACACATCGAGCAAGCCTTTTGTAATCCATTTTCATAAGAGTTCTAATATTAAAAATTTATCTTCTTCTCTGAAAGCTTGAGCGTTAATCCCCATCTATATTATGAATTAACAAAAGAGCCAACTTACTTAAAACCTTCAGATGGTCAACACAAGAGGAAACAACCGTCGAGTTAATCCCAGCACCGCTGGGGGAGATGGCAATGAAAGTCAATCCGAGGTCAGAGGTGATCCTCGAGCTAACCCTCCCCCTGCACCAGTGGCTCCAGTTGTACTCGACGAGGGTACAGTGGCAGCCTTACGAACTCTCGTACAACAGCTGGTACAAGAGGCCATCCTTGTTGCGGTACCTAACCCAGCGAACATCAAGGCGTATGAGGAAGTGCAGGAAGAAGCTCAAGCAGCCAAGGTCATTCCCGAGGAACCGAAAGAAGTTAGCTTCGCCGAGGGGATCAAAACCTTCAACGCCATGAAACCCGACTCATATGATGGGACAGGCGACCCATCGGGAATTCAATATTGGTTCTCCCACGTAGAAAGACTTCTGAGGAACATACCTTGTTCTGAAGCCGACAAGGTGCACATGGCTGCACTAAAACTGAAAGATGAAGCTGGTGAATGGTGGGAGAGCTCTAGTCTGTCCAACCGCCCTAATTTGAGCTGGGCCATGTTCAAAGACAAGATGATGCACCGATTCTTTTCTGAATCCATGAGAGATGAGAAACTGGACGAACTCCACTCCCTGAATAACCATGGGTTGAGTGTGCTGGAACGAGCTAAAAAGTTCAACCACCTCCTTTAATACGCTGAGGATGAGATCACCACGGAACAACAAAAGATCAAACGCTTCCACCGCTGGATGAGCGACCAAATCAAACCCTGAATGGCAAATCGCTCCTTCAAGACTTTGGAGGAGTACGTGGATCATGCTCATAGGATGGAAACCACACTCAAGGTCCCTGAGCGCATAAAGAATGGTGGAGGGAAGCCTCATCACTCCAGCCAAAGCGGATTCAAGAGGCCTGCTTCACCGCAAGGATCCCAATGGTCAAAGAAAAGTAAGAACAAGGCCATGTCAGCTGGGCCACAATCCTTCCAAAGCTCGGGATCCACAAAAGGTCCGATAATTTGCCACAACTGTGGGGAATCCAGGCATATCAACAAAAAGTGTACTAAGGATCCTAGGAAGTGCTATAAATGTGGGAGAGACGGACATCTCCGCCAATTCTGTAGGCAACCAACAAACAAATCAGGACCAACTCGCTCCAACACAATCCCCCAGTACCCTCAACCTCCCAACATGACCGCAGGAACTGCTTCAGTACAATCCACAACTCACAACAAGGGGAAAGGACCGATGACATCCCAAAGTCAAGGTCAGCGACTCTATGAGATGCACCGAAGTGACAAGCCTTGTGCCTCGGATGTTCCGGAGGAATAGATGGATCCTCCTTCCTATCCAAGTTTAATCTTCGTAATCATATTAGTTTTGCCCTTAAGGCACTTTTGTAATAGTTGAAATGTCGAACCTTGCCGGTGACACTCTTCCTCGTAAGGGTGTCTCCTTTTCAAATCTATATTATGATTATGGTTATCATATTATATCCTTGCGTATCGAACAAAAGCCGTGTTCCATTGGTAAGTTATATAAGAGAATGTTCGAGCTAAACCCTAATTTAACTTTATGATATATACATTGTACTACTAAGTTCACCTCAAAATGTTACTTTTATACCATAATGAAATTGTAAGTTATAAAATCAAAGGGTTCGGTATAGATTCATGGTGGTGAATAAGAATGGACTTGTACCTCCCATCTTGGCCACTTGGTTGAGGTAGAACTTCAGGTCTTATTCCTATGAAGATATACACTTTAGGCGATTATGTTGGAAATCGCTCCCCGGTACTGATCACATCGGTGGAATGAAACCACGTAGTCCCTCGAGTTTAACCTTGCTTACGAAAAACTACATTTTTATAAATACTGTAATATAATATAAAGGGATGCTCGAACCACTTCTCGGTAGTATAACATATTCGAATACGACATCGTAAAGATGGTTACTCCCTCTTGGGAGATAACCATCACCTATCCCAATAGTAACTTCTTTAGAAACCGTAACTCGAGATTCTTCTTCCAAGGCATGGTCCATACACTTTCAAAACTTCGAGTTCATCTCGAAAGTTATCGAATATCCATCATAAAAGAATTCTTCCGCAATGACTCTATTCTAGAAGTATAGAATGGGTTAGTCATTTTCTTACTCACTTCCTAGAAACATTTAAGCGCTCGTTTCAGTTAGGATGCTTATTCTATAAGCAGTTCAACTTTTATATTGGGAAAGTCAACCTAGCACTTTCATAGGTATGACTCAAGTTAATAGATAAACCATTCCTATTCCTTGAATTCGTTAAACCACACAAGTTCAAATATGGGAATCTTTCCAAGGAATACTAATTTAGCGATTCCTTACGGAAAATGTGCAATAGTAATTCTCCTACTCGTACAGTCGCTTTAACTAAAGAACGAAATGTTCTTTAAGGGGGTACTAGACCCTTTGTTATTTCCTCCCAGTTGTTAGTAATTTCCCGTGTTAATCTTGTACCGCCCTAAGCTTTTCCTAGTTTCGGGGACGAAACTAATTTTAAGGGGGTACTATTGTAATATCCGCTAAATTCTAAATAAAATAAAATAGATAATTATCCCTATAATTTTTTTCCTCTAAAATAGAGAATGTAATAAACTTTATAATTTCATATTATATTATGAAAGGTTACAAAAGTTTACTACAACGATAATTAAGAATTTAATTAAAGATATTAAGGAAGTCGGGTAATTATTTAAATATTTTCTCTTAAAAAGAGAGTTTAATTATTTTTATAATTTTCTTAATAAATTATAAAAAAGTGTATAAAGGAGTATCAAAAAGGCAATAAAAAGGGTGTCAAGAGGGAGACACACTCGAACCCGAGACCTCTTGCACCCTCACAATACTTACACACACTCAAATCCGCTAGGCTAATGTAACTTATCTACCAACTAAATAACTTTTATTAATTTAAACCCTCCTTCCTTCTTCTTCCCTAAATTGCACATCAGAATTGTGCCTGATTGAATTGACGCTTAACCAGTGCATGAGAAGGAATTCAGCCATTCTTCTCCATTGCTTCTAAGACCTTCCAAATACTTGCATCACCCTTTGTCATCATCAAAGAAGCACACAACCACCCAATCTCCATCAAGTTTCCCCTCCATGGTTGGTCCATTCCAATGGTGGTGGATCAAGAGAAGGGTCAAAATTCACTATAAAAAGGGGCTGAATTTACATTACAAGACTCACAAATTAATCCATTCTTTCTCCTCTCATATTTTCACTCCCAATCAAGTACTTTCCAGCCCTAATTCAAACAATTCAAGTGCTGAAATTTTTCACACAAAAATCCTCCAAACCCTTGTTTCTCCTCTTTGGGTCGCCAGACCACCCCTTGGCCGCCCCTCCCTGCTGCGCACCACCACCAAGACGTCGCCGGAGCCACCCAGGGACGTCGTTGTCGCCGCCTTGCTGCTGCCCTGGTCGATGTCGTCAGTCCGTCCTTCTCCTGGTTGTACGTAGAAGAAGAAGGGAGAAGAAGAGATAAAAGGTGGGCCTATAATCATATGGGTAATTTTTAATTAAGCTTGGGCTTAAAATTTTAGGCCCAAAATATTACTTAAAATCAGATTTTTACCCAAATTAATTTCTTAAACATTTAAAAATCAGATTCATAAAATGTAATTGATTATACATAGATTTTAATAAAAATAAACATGCATGCATGATTCTAGAGGAAAATAATTTTTGTAAACTATAAAATAAATTCTAATAATATTTAATGGTTATAAAAGTGATATTAAGTATGGAAAATTAATCTTAAAAACCTTATTAACTTAAGCATATTTTTCTTTTATTATTAAAGAAATAGAGTAAGATAATGAGATTTAATTTAACTAAGCTCTATAAAAAAAAAGAGGAAAATAGACTTGCATGTCTTTAATCCTATTATATGCTTTGGAATAATATTAGTAAGATATTATGAATAAAGTATTTTAATAAGAACAAGTATGGAATTAAATAAATTAAATAAATAATTTGCATGTATTTTTATATAAAGAAATACATTATGATAGACATGTGAAAATTGTTAAATAAAATCATGGGATTAAAATATGAGTTTTATATACATGAAAAGTATAGTATAAACAATATACTTACCTTATTTGGAGCTTATTATAATGAATAAAAGAATTAGAGCAAAGAGGGTGGAAATTATTATCTTAAGACTATTTATAATATATAAAGGGATTGCATGTCATTTTTTAAGAGCATATTATAAACTTAAAAATATGTTGATAAGATATGCTAGTCATAAGATATATTTATATAGTTAAAGCATGGAATATAAAAGATAATAGTTGTTGGGAAAAGATATATTAAAGATATTATCAATAACCATAGATGTAAAATATTATTAAAATAATATGATAGATGAGAAATATTATTATTAAAGATATACTAAAGATATTATTGTTATTACTAACTTCGATATAAATAAATAAGTTGCATGCTCCTAGTTTTATAAATTAATATTCCAAGACATAGGGAAATCATTTAAATAGATAATGGAATTTATTATTATCTCTCATACATGGAAAGTATGCTATATTAAGTAATTAGAATTTTTTTTCCACTTAAGGAAAGTACTAGAAAAAGGACATAATATAATATGAATATCTTTACAAAAATATTACATGTCTTCTTAAAATAAGCATGTTAAGAGGATAATATAATAAAGATATATTCTAGTGTTTAAAAAGATATTATATAGTTAAGTTGGGTAAAAAGATAATAATAAGGGAAAATAAAAGATATTTTTATAACAAGGGCGTTTTAGACTTTTCACATACTAAGAAGAGTTTTTATAAACAATATTTCATATAAATATGGAAACTATATCTTAAATGAATTTTGTAAAGATATTCCCTTACTTAGTTATAATAGAAGAATAATAAGTTAAGCAAAAAGGAATATATTAATAATATAAATAATGTTATGACTTGATCTTCCAAAAGAAAATAGTAATTAAATTAAAATAAAGATTTTATAAAGAATACAAGGATATTACAAATATGAAATAATAATAAGGAATATTATTATTTTATTCACCTCCACCTAAATTATTATTATAATAATTTAGTAATTAATTCTCTTATAATAATGATATAAGAGATTTCCAAAACTTTAAAAGAATTTAAAGAAATTCTTATTAAAGTTTGTTCGTATCTCTCGTGTCGATAGGTCGAACCTCCGTTCCGTTTCGAGGACAGCGTTTTCCGTTCATTCGTTAGTACACAATCGTACAAGCTAAGGCAAGTGGAATTTCTCTTTGTAGCCTTAATAAACTAGTTTCGTGAAATTCCTCGATGTTGGGAACAACTTGTTTGCTAATAATAAAACAAACCTAGGAATATCGATTGCTAGAATTAATGACCCCATTGTTATCGTTATTCCGTTATTTAAATATTCGATAGGACTATTATGCTAGTCTTGTATGTGACCTTGATTGTTTACGATCTCTTTTCGAGATCAGTTTGGATGGAATAGTAAGGGGTGCGGGCCTAACCCGACACCTCTATATAACCCACTAAAGTCGTATTGCCACCATGCATAAATTACGACTTGTCGATCATGATCCATGTCCTCTCCTTCGCCTCGGAGGGACGTAGGCACTCTACCTGAGTGCTGGAACTTTTTGTTCCTGTCAGTGGTTCGGGCCGGTACATAAGCCCCCCACGCTCTTAAAATATGTCAACCTAAGTGTGAATTTTTCATCACTATACAAGATAAGTGCCCAAGGCACAATTAAAAGACACCAAAACCGGATCGATCTCAAATGATCGATCCGGCTCTCGGTTCGCAAGGGCGCGAGAGGTTTTCAAAACTTGTATGAATTAATAATGTTCCCAACATACTTCCTACTCTAAAAGAAGTCTACAATCTAGTAGTTCTTCTCTCCATGATCGAGCTATCTCTGCTCGAGATACGCTCTCCTTCGTACCGTTAACCTCACATAAATAAACCTTATCCTAAAACACAACCCGTTAACATCTTCCTCGATATTACTCAAATTACCGAATTACCCTTGGGAAGTTCCGTTCCCGCTTGCTTAGTCTCCTTAGACTAATTCCCCACTTCTGCATTTTTGCCTGGTATTTCTCGCCCTTCGCGACAAATGCCAGACTGTAGGAACGTACACCAAAGTTTCGAAGATGAAGTCTAGAAGGTTCAAGAGGCATTAGGCGAGGATTGAAGGCCAAGGCAAGACGACGTTGAAGGAAGGAAGGAATTCTCCTAAGAACGAGGCATTCCGAAGATAGTGCACCGACTCTTCCCTTTTTAAAATCAAGCAAATCATCATCACATGAATTGTCTTGGGAAAATATAATTGTATTTTTAATTACGTCTTTTAAACCCTTTCTAAATGGGCTTTACTTTCCGCTGCTACATTTGTAAAACGACTCTCAATGTAATGAACAAAAGTTCTTGTCAATAAATAAAATTCCGCTTTTAGTCAATTTCATCTTCAATTAAAGAACAAAGTCTCTTTCGAGAGCATCCTTCTTATTGTATAACTTATGTTAATTTCCGCACTTTATGAGTTCAATATCATTTTAAAAGCCTTGGGTGACTTTGGACGGTAAAGTCCGAGGCCACTGGCGGTAATACCCAATGTTGTAAAATAGGGGTGTTACATAACCGCTGCCCACTAGGGCACAAAACAAAACAAGAGAAAACACAAGGAAGAGATGGCAAGGGCACCGCGCAGAAGCATACGCCGCCCTCACCATCACCGGCTCACCACCGTAACACCGACACGAAACGCCAGGGAGCATCTGTCTCTCGCTGGGACAGGCGGCGGCGAGAGAAGGGAAAAGAACATCGAAAACACAAAAGGAGGAATCGAGCACTTACTTGCTTAGAGTCGGCGTGGAAAAAGCGGTGGCGCAACTGGAGGATAACGGAAGGTCTTCGGTAACCGTCTCGAAAACCGCTCGCTGAGAACTGGAAAGACGAAGAAAGAGAGAGAGCGAAAATGTTGGGGGAAGAAGATGAGGATGAAGCGTGTGAGAGACGCCCCTTTATAAAGAACAGGGTTGGGCCTCTCTTCGCTCCCGAAAGGCTTATTGGGCCTATCCCGCCTGGTGCCAATATAGTAAAACAGGAAGTGGGCCCGGGATACAAGGAATAAACGGACCCGACGGGACGCCCAAGGTGGATTCTGGGACCCACAACCGCACCCATCTTCTGATTAAACAAAGTTCCTATCCCCACGAGGTCTCCCGAAGCCTCGGAGCGAGGTTTAAACCTCGTTTCCAACTCTACTAACACGCCTGCCCATCCGGACCACTCAGCTGGCGCCGCTTCCCCAAGCCAATCACCGACTGCCTCGCCTCCGGACCAATCAGAAGCCTTGATCTCGGGCGTCCCATATCGGATGATAGCCAAAACTCGACTCCCCAATTCTCTATAAATAGAGGAGAACCTCGTAAGTGAGAGGGGGTCGAAAAACATCTTGAACTCAAGAACTATCTTGCTCGTTGAAGATCGACGTGTTGAAACATCGTCAAAGGACCTCGCTATAGACAAGTGAAGTTCACAAAAGGACTTCAAGTCACACAGAGCTTCCACTCACACTAAAGACCTCGCTACATAATCTCGCAAGTCCTCATCACCACGCTCGAACTCAAAGCTCGGCCTCGCCACCAGAATCCGTCAAGCACCCCGTAGGTGGTAGAATCTCGTAGCTATTGGGAGATCTCGAGCATTGTTAGATCGAGATCTCGAATACTCGTAGGAGGTCTAAAGTGTAAACCCCGTTATTTGTAACCTCTTGATTTGTAACCTCGTTGTAAAGAAATAATAAATAAAAAGAAAGTGTTTGCACAATCGAATAAAAGAATCTCGTATCTTGTCTTCTAGCGTTGGTTTATTTCGGGTTTCATCACATTTCATTTGTAAAATAATTGTTACAATTTTATGAATGAGTTGCTTAGTGCTTTATGAGACAATCTAATTTGTAACAACGTACTTTGAGGCCCAATAGGATGAAGGTCTTTTGGCAAACATATGGAATGGAGAGAATTCATTACGATCACAAGGTGAGATCTAAAATTTTATAATCGTTTACATAAATTTTAGTTGTATATTTGCCAATATGCATTTATTTTATTGTTGTATTTTCATGTTGAGTGATGAGAGGATATGAGAAAATATGATATAAATAATAATATTATTAAGTAAAATATAACTAAATTTTTATTTTAAATTATCTTGCTTTACACTAAAACATATCCACTTATGCTCCATTGTTTGTGAAACCAATGATGAAATCAAAATTTCATTTCTATAGGAACTAAGAATAGTGGCCTCATTTGCAAGATCGAGCAAGTGAAAAAAAAACACACCATCATAAATGTAATTTTTTTCTTTTTTCTTAAGTAGTAGATAGATGATCAAAATTTTATTTAAATATGTATCTATGTCTATTGGTCAAGTCTAATGGTGCATATAAATTGATTTGGTCAAAGTATATAGTAAATATTCAATGGTTGTTACTAACAAGTAATTTTATCCGAATTAAATTGATATAATAACAAAGATGTTACAAACAATTAATTCATCATAATTAATGTGGAATAATTACAATATTAATTCAACCCCCGCATAAATTACCAATCTCTTCGAATTCCAACTCCAAATTATGTTAAAAAAACGATAGATGTACATGACTCAATATATTAAATGGATGGATGTGTTAATTGGATTAACTTCTTGATATACAACTTAATAATTCTATTCAAATGCAAAACTTTCATGTCAAAGAAATTGAAAGCAAAATTTGTTAAGCTGGTATTTTATCTCCCAACAAAATTATCACCCATTGTAGTTGGTCATATTTCATTTTATTCAAATGGGAATCAATAATGTAATGTATAATCTTCTATTTCTCATTCTATCTATCTTTCTATCTATCTTCTATCTATCTATCTATCTATCTATCTATCTATCTATCTATCTATATACATTATAAAGAAGAAAATTTTTGTCACTTATGACCAATCTATAATTAAGGTGAAAGAGTATAAAAATTTATTTTCTTATTTATTATTAATTTTACAATTCATTAAAAAGACTTTTAGTTTTCCTTGACCAAAAAATAGACTCTTGATTTTCCATTAATGACATCAATTGTAGTGATCATTTTGTTGATTTGGCTATGGCTTTTGGTTTTCCATTGATTTAAAGAAATATCAAACAAAATTAAAAACACCCAAGATTATTTACATTGAGAGCTAGCATTAAAAGGTGTTTTTAATTCACCAAAAATTTTTGAATCGCCTTACAAATTCCAAGACCTCTTATTTCTCATTATCAAATGTCCATACAAATTCCTAAGTCCCTTATTTCTCTTTTAAATACCGATTAGGATTTACGGTGTGGTTCTATTTTCTGTGAGTTTTTTTTGAAGCGCCAATATATAGAATTTGTGAGTTTAAAAACATGCAAGATTCATTATAATTTGTTCGTTAATAGTCTAATTCATTTATATCTTATAAAATAGAGATAATTATTTTTCCATCAATACTCATAGAATTAATAAAAAAAATTAATTATAAACTTATAAATTAAGAATTTTTAAATTTGTAATAGATTAAGAAAGCTTTATAATAAATTTAGAATCGAAATTGATAAATTAACCTATGTTCTTTATAAAAAACAATGCAAATACATAATTAATAAAAATAATTTATAATCTTCTATATCTATCTATATATACTATAAAATAGAAAAATTAAAAGAAACCAAATTATCAAATTAAATAAATGGTATTATTAGTCATTCAGTCCAAAAAATAGTCCTCTTGCAATGATAACGAGAACATCAATTTGCACCTCAAATAGACTTTTGGCATTACATATTGCATATGAATAAATATCAAAAGATAAGAAGAAAATAAATATGATCAAAATAAATATTCATATTAAAAGCGCAATTGTAACATATAAAATAAGTCTTCCAACTTTTCACATTCCTAAATAATCTTTCACATTTCTAAACTTCCAACTTTTCTAATATAAAAAATCACTTCATCCTCTTCATATTGACAACTATAAATAGTTTGGTAACTAAATGCAATATCTCCTATCCCTATACAGGTTCACAACAAGTGAAAAAATGGTAGATTAGAGGAAAATTTAAAAATTGTTTACAAGAAGCCAAATTGGTAGTGGAGAAGAGGAGAATATGTGGATGTACACACAAAAATGCATGAATACAAGTATACGTTATTTCTGTATCAAGGTATGAATATAGATTAAGACAACTCTAATGTTTAAGAGCATGTCCAAAAAAAGAGTGATAGTGATTATTTACAACAAGGTACAATATCAATGTATTTTTTATATTAGATTTTTTATGGATGCTTAAATCTATCACTAAATATATAATGCAAAATGAAAAATGTATTGCACAGTCATATGGTGTGAGAATTTAGATTTTTTTAACATAAATTAATTTTTACATTCAAAATTTTATTCCTTCTAACTTAACATACTATAGTTAATATTATATTATCTTTGTACTCAATTAATCAACTACACTTCAATGATATATTTAATTAAATTAATTAATTTTTAATATCTGCAAGGCTCATATAGGGATGATGATTCGTGTGCTTATATATTTACACATCCCACTAAGCGAAAAGAATATACCAACAATATACAAAAAAATATAACTTCACGTAGACAATATAAACCATAAACAATGAGAACCCGTGCGATAGCACGGGCCATCCACCTAGCAATAGAAATCTTTTTTAAAAGTTGTCACACAATAACTTGAACAATCTTGGAATAAAAAGATATAAAATATAAAATAATAAACTAAGCGGAAAAACTGATCGCGTGTCAACTCCAGCAAGGCCGTGATTCACTTATAGATTTGTTGATTTTATGGTTTTTAATATTCTAAAAGTGAAAAACAAAGGTTAGATCCAACAACAAAACAAAAGATTGGGATATGAAAAAAAATCCGTACCACTTGAACTAAGCGGGGCCATTAGCTCCGATATGAATTGAAACGTCTAGGGGTCTTATAAACGCTAATTCAAGTCGACTCTCATACCACTTGTTATAAGAGATGAAGATAATTCCAACTGCTAAGCCCAACATACAAGCTCAATCGCACCTAATTTTTTTTTTATAAACCATCAGGATATTACATAGCCATTAATGAAACAAAGATTAATGTGATAAATTGAACATAACAAACACTAATTTTAAGAAAATAGACCCATTATCATCAAATTAAATCAAGTTAGAAAATTAATATGCAAGAAAATATTAGTAAAGTTGATAAAAAAAAAGCTCTTAACAAATGATCTTGAGTTTGAGCTTGATTGGAATAGGCACATGCATCTTTAGAGAATATTTTCAACCCGTGGCACAAAAGTAGAATTTAATTGCAACTAATTAATAAATGAATATTCCACCTGAAGTGGACTAAAAACAAAAGCTATATAGCTCTATATTTATTTCCATTGCAGTAAAAAAGGCTAGGAATATATCTATAAGGAATAAAGTCCCCCCCCAACATATGGCATAAGTTGATCAAGAAGAAATCCTACTTACCAGTAAACTAGTCCATACCATCCATACTATAAATAGACAAGTTTGGTGTCGAGTAGGTATCAACAAACAAGTTTCAAAAGGAGAAGAATATAAACTTGATCTATCACAATGGCCAAGGCTCAGCAACAAAAAGATGTGGTAATTAAATCATTTATTTCTTTCGATTATTAATAATTTCTCTTTAGAAGTTAGCTAGATATGTATATAGAGGGTATAGCGTACTCGATCGCTTGATCAAATAAGATGTTGCAATTTACTTAACTAATATGCATACAAATTAAATGATGTTTTAATTTGAATGGGTGTAGATCTTTGACTACGATAGCCAGGGTCGTATCATCGTGGACCGATATGCCAAAGCTCTTGATATCCTCGATGGAGATAACCAAGATAAATGGTCATATCAGCTGGTGGACGTGTATGCATGCATCCTAAATTCTTTTTTCTTAATCATATATATACATATACTTATGTTATTCCTACCTTAAACATGTCATTATTTGTGTGTGCACGTACGTCTACATGCAGTGACAATGTTCCGGTTCACTATGCCGCCTTGCTTGGGGATGTTCAGTTGGATGTTAAGGGGGCACAACCCGTGAACGAGTTGACTCCAAACGCAACCTACAATGTCTACCTTGACCTCAACTTGGCTGACGACTCTGTTGGATTCACCCACCCTATTAGGTTCGAATTCACCGACCAACACATGAAACAAAACCTGTTTCCCTACCAGCTCCAGACAGGAGACAACATGGTTTATCTTGGTCAGTTCGAGGCGACTCCTGGTAGCACCCCAAATGTGAGCATTAGGATGTACGACAATGCTACCCGCACCAAGAAGGGGTTGCTCGTTCGTCGTATGAGGATCACAACTGCTTAATCTAGCATTTATGTACCCTACGAACTGTATATTATGTATGCATCTAAATGCGTACGTACAATAAAACTTTGAGGACAAGGGATAACGTATGACCCTTCCCCATGTCCTTCCCTTAGGATTGACATGGGTTTCGAGCCTCTTTTTATTACTGTACAGTCTTGTTTCTTTTCCTATCTTTAAAAAAATCTATCATAGTGTGTAACACACCTTTGATGTATCGTGGGTACCTTCTGTGTTTAGTTTACTTAATTTGATTAAAAAACGTTTAGTTTACTTAATTTGATTAAAAAACATAAGCAAATCCGATCACATCATTATATATATATAGGGACGGCCTCAAGTAGAACGAATGAAGGGGTAGAATATGAGTCGCAACCTAGATCATCCATGTAGATAATTTTATTAAATTTCTTTAAGAACGCAACATGCTCGCTTCTTAAAGTTTCTTATTGTTAGGAATCAGTCCTCAACCCAAATATGCTACTATGCGTTGAAAGTTTGACCGTTAGGTGTTGCGGTTGGACATCATGTGTTGAGAGATACTCTACAACTTAATCACACTCCCTGTAACAATGAAAATTATTAACCGCATCAAAATAATCATTATATTGTGTATATCCCCTTCTATAAGAAGTTTTATTATGTTCATTCATCTTGTAGAATTGAGGTGTTAGGAATAGAGAATCAATCCATAGTCAAAATGCGACAATCTCGATCCTTGAGTAAGTATGCGATATGTGTGGGATTAATGGCTATAAGATGATGTTTTTTGGGTTGAAGAACGCTGGGATATCATTCAGAGATTGGTGACTTGATTATTTAAGTGAGTCATTGGAAAGACCATGGAAGTCTACATAGAAGATATGGTTGTCAAGAGTTAAAAGGCAACGTCACATCGAGATGATCTTTAGTGCATTTTCAACATACTGAGAATCGAAACATTGATTGAATGCCGCCAAATTAATGCGCATTCACAGTTGGCTTGGGAAAGTTTCTAGAACACCTGTTACACGTCGAGGGATTGAAACGATTTCTAATTAGATACAAGCGTTGAATGCAGCGTAAAGCTCGAGAATGCTAAATGAAGTTTAAAGACCGACATTAATGGCAATGGTCTTGAATCGAATTATCAACTGTTCTTCACATAAATGCCAAGCATTCTTCAAGATGCTCAAAGGAAGTCGAGCATTCAACTGGGATAGTAAGTGTGAGCTACACTTGCAACAATTAAAATCTTATTTGTAGTCTCCTCTGATTCTTATTGTTCCAGATAAGGTTGATGTCATCTTTACTTAGTTGTGTCCCCTAATGCGGTTAGTGCAGTCCAGCCAGTCCTAATCAAGGAACAAGGATGGGTGTAGCGCCCCGTGTACTATACTAGTAAGACCTTGTTGGACACCGATATAAGGTATCCTCCATTGGAGCAATTAGTACTAGCATTAGTAGTGGCAGCCGGAAAGCTAAATCACTACATTCAAGAGCACTCGATCCAATTGTTCAACTTATCCTCTTCGGAATATTGGCTAGTTCAGACCTCTTTGAGAGAGTTGCGAAGTGGGTAGTAGAATTTTGGCAATACGAAATCGAGTAGGTAGCCCTAACAATTAACTATAACATTTGAACCAAACTCTAACATGTAATGTCTTTTAACCAAACTCTAACATATATAGGTCAAACTCTAACTCTAACATATAGGTCAAAAGTAATCGAACTAGATAATTACTTAGTAGACAAAAAAAAAAATTAATAGTCAAACACTAAAAAAAAATTATGATAACGTTAATGTCTTTCAAATAGCATAGTTTCAACTTTTTTTTTATAACAATTAAACGATAAATTAAATTTAAAAATGAAGTATAAGTCCATAATAATGACCTTTCTAGCATGGTTCGCGAAGAGAGTAGCTCTTTATTGTGCCTCAAAGATTATAAAACCTCGAGTTTGTCACAATTTTATGAAATATGACACACACAACAGATTAATTTCTAATTTTTTTCAAATATATATATATATATATATACACATACGTATGCATAAATCATAATATAATACAGTCTACCCTTAAGTAGTTTGAACACTTGTTTTCAATTAAAGATAGATGTTTCTACCTTTTCTATTAACCAACATGTAAATCTCTCATTTTCCGACTAGACTTGTCAAAACTCCATGCAATCCGATTTTTTTACAATATAAGCATTAAAAATCTTTAATATGGTAGTTTATTTTTTAAAACAAATAGTTCAATTTTAATATATTAAGAGTTTTTTTGTATATGCTATGAGTTAATTTTTGCATATTGTATGAGTTCATTCTTATCTATTATGAGTTCATTATATGTATTCATTTTTCATACTATTCGATTTTCACAAAAATATAACAAAATCAAAATAATTTAAAATTTTTACTTTCTATTTTTATAAAATAAACATTATAATGTATAACCATAAATACTATTTTTTATTTTTATAAAATAAAGTTTAATTTTTAATATAATGTGAGTTCATTTTATATAGGTTTTGTGTTCATTTTTTTTACTAGCAATGGAGCCGCGCGATGCGCGGCGATTATTACAAGGAACTGAATAGATTAGAATTCAATTATACTTGATCGCTACAAAAGCAAATCGTGCACATACCACAAAACACAATACTTAAGAGGAGAGGAAGCATTCTTATGAGCAATAAAATATAGCTTACATAAAAAGTATTTACCAATTCTTCTCAAAGCCAAGGGCCCAAGACAATAGAATAGAAGTCTTTAACAATGTTTCTCAAAGCCAAGACAATAGAGTAGTTTTGGCTACAAGTATGGAGTATGTTGCTCCTGCCATTATGGAGACTATTGGAATCTTGATTTGTGGTATTGAGGTTTGATGCCCATGACACCAGAAACAATTGGCATCTGCACCCAATAGTAACATCTCCTTTATTTCAACTTACAACAGAGCAGTAAAAGAGATGTGCACAAAAATTCAGATGTAATGTTTCATGATTTTTTTTTCTCAGATATATCATCCAATCCAGATGTATAGATATGAACACTCCAAATGCAAGCACGAGTAATACCTGTATATTGGAGTTGGAGTCCGGATTAGTCAAATCATCTAGTGACTTGTGTGTATCAGTTTCATCCCTTCGTAGAGCTTCTGCAGCAAGCTCACGCTCAAACCTAACATATTGAATAATTTAAACATCAGCTATAGCAAGACTGCAAGATATCAATGAACTTTTTACCAAATAAATTGAGATTTGAAGAGACTGAAATGTGATAAACAGCAAATTTAACCCCAAACGAGCTAGTACTTACCCAACACTGCTTAAATAGTTCAACTTAGCAAAATCAACAACTTTTCCAAGTGGTATTTTCCATATTTTTTCTGTTCCCTCTCCAAGTGGTATATTCTTCACGCTCAATGATCAAACAAAAGAAAATACGATACTCAACCAATCAGGACTTGAAAAGAGGACGCACTTGATTTCCTTTTGTCTCTGAATTATCCTCAGCAAATTAATATTCAGCAAATTAATCAGATTTTGGGTTGGTTAAAGGTTGATCTAGGATTAATAATATTTTTCCGTACCTTTTTAAGCAGGTTATGTTTGGTTTTAGCAAGTCTTAGTTAAATCTTTGATGTCCTGTGTATCATTGGTAAGTTTAATCCCTTTTAAAATTTTCAAAAATGGCTTATACTTTAAAGCCTATGGCAGACTACAGAAGAAACCGATAGACCAACAAGCCAATTCAAAGACTATGCAAGAATACTGTGAAGAGAATTAACCTTGAATTGCATGTTTACCTAAAAACTACTGTGGCAACATCACTGCTTCAGCAAGTCCAGCGAACATATTCCACAAAATAAAAATAGGTTTTGAAAACATACTCCAAGCCATTAATCATTATGAACAGCCAAAATATATTGCTAAAAAAGTCGCAGCTTATAATATCCAGTGCAGAATCAATTTCCTTCATGAATTTATGCAGCCGAATGACAGAAACAAAAGACCTGGGACTATCTAGTTCAATTTCTTTAAGTTGTGTTTCTTTCCAAGATCATGGGATTCAGTCATCATCTACAAGATGATGGATTCATGGCCAAAGACAAGGACAAGAAGATTAGTATTGAAGCTCTTGATCATTTTTATCCGTCATTTATTGATTTTTTGACAAAATTTTCTTTCCCCTTAAAAGCAGTCTATTGTGCTGCAAGTTCATGATCCCTACTAAGATGGGACATTATTAGGATAACAACAAAACACAATGTGTCAAATAAAAAAGTCAAATTTGCATCACTGAACTCACTACGGATGACACAAGCTCCCTCCTATTATTAGAGTGTAGGATTACACAAAGCAAGTTGTAGGTTGAAACTCCATGTGGCATCATGCAATTCCTTCACCATAAAGGAATTTCAGCTGTTAAAAATCACATCCAAATGAGCTCCAACAAAGATATTAAGGATAACCGCACTAATGTTCAAAAACATTAAAAAACACAATAAACCTCCTGAGGCATCTCATAAACGAAATCGATGGAAACCATTAATGATCAATTTATTTTATTATACTTATGCCAATAAAATCAAGGGTGTAACATACAGGAATAAGTTTTCCTAGCAAATAAACATGATCTTAGGCTTTAGGATTAATACAATTCAGAAATTAAGGCTCCCATTCTACATGCTGAAGGAAAAAAAGGATGACACATTTTTTGAAAACTTGCAAAATAACACACTAAACTAAAAACCTAGTAAAAAGAGTTTAAAGAGTATAAGACATCATCCATGCTTATAAACCTAAATATATATACAAGACTTGTTACATTTATTCAGGCAGTTAACATGACAACAATTGCAGAAAATAAAAGCCCTCGCCTGTAACACAGGTATCTGATTCTACCAAGGTAAACTAATATGATATTCAATAAGACAAATAATAAAGAAATTAATCACTTACTTCCCAGCAACATATGGAACACCTTTCCTAGCATTAGCATGAGCATGGATTTCGCCTTGTAAACCTGGTATGATTTGTGTCATTGCTTGAACAACCTTTGGATCCTCACTGTAGCTCTCATAACACCTGCCCCATCTTGGATCTCTACAAACCTGTGACAAACTGACAGGGAAAAAAAATCTCAAAATTTTCTAAGTAATCCTCACTTAATTGATTGCATTGAAGATGAATCTAAGGCTTCATACCGCGATACAAGGTGCAAATACATAAGGAATGTCGGTAGCTCTAACTTCTAGTGCAGTAATGCAGTTGCAGCTCCATTTCTCTTAACAAGCTCAGATCTTTGTTTCATCACATCAATAACTAATTAAAAACTTTTAAAAAAATCAAATTAAACTAAATTTGCATTGGAAAGCGATGGTTTTGACTTGCCTGGCTGCTCCTAAACCTACATTGTGAGGGAAAATAGTCACCTTGTAGATGTTGTTGTGGCCATGAACAGCATCAATCCCATATATCATAGTAATCCTCAAACGGGTTGATAGAGCGCCCCTTTGGAAATCATTCACCATTTTAATCCAAGTCTCAGGAGAAACCTTTGTTGCAGGCACACTGCCTCCACCACCCAGCACACCCCCTGCACAATAAAAACAGCCATCATTCATCATCTTTCAATTCAATCCATTTCTACTACTCAAATTCACTCTTTTTTAATGGTGCTAAAAGAGGTTTTATTTATTTATTTATTTATTTATTTACCAATGAAGTATTTCTTCATGACTTCAGTTGATGCAACACTTCTTTCAATCTGAGTCATCCGGCCAATCTTCTCCTCAGGGCTCATCCTTGAAAGAAGATCCTTAACCCTCACATTCAGTGGCTTCTTAGGGTCTTTG
Organism: Fallopia convolvulus; assembly: GCA_964016875.1. Taxonomy (NCBI): domain Eukaryota; kingdom Viridiplantae; phylum Streptophyta; class Magnoliopsida; order Caryophyllales; family Polygonaceae; genus Fallopia; species Fallopia convolvulus. Next base: position 36,688,406 of record OZ024735.1, on the reverse strand, counting down.
TACTTGAAGTAATCAGCATTCACCATTGATTTACAGCAAAACAAGAACACAACTATGTACAGATAGTTGAATCAAGACCAAATTCAAAGGTAAGAAAGTAAAAAATATGCACATATCATTAAATAAAACCAGAAGCAGTAAAAATCTATTTAGCACACTTATGAGCAAGTTTTCATATATTTAATGCACACCATCCACTAAGTTGCAACGCAAAAGGACAGGGCAAGTTCAACAACAGCATAAAAAAAAGAACTAAGCTCATGTATGGTTAAAATAGTGCAATTTACTGTTATCTTGCAGTACATAAAAAGTATGTCCATGCCTAATCTTGTACATTGATTATCATTAAATTTCATTGGAGGCCTATTTTTTCTATAGATATGAACACTGGTGTTTGTATTTGCAAAGGAATCACAAGCAATCCAACTTCTGAAGCCATGGTCAACTGTCTTTTGCCTACTTGGTTCCCCTAAGTTGCAGGGAAGACGTACAAAGGGAGGCATGGATTCAACTGGTTTAGCACCTTGGCAGCGAAACGGAATTGAGTAAGAACACTTATGTAGTTCTCTTTGTCACTCTTGCTTTTCCTGAGCTATACTAAGAAACAGGGGTTTTCCATGCAAATTTGATCCTTTAAACAGCAAAGCCAGATTAGAAATAAGTTTAAACAGAACTAAAGTAACATTAAGGATGAATAAGTTCGCTCACCTTGGAGTGTAAACAACGCTACTCTTGCCTCAGAAGGACTTGAGAATCTCACAAACCCAAATCCCTTACTGATCCCAATATCATCTCGCTGTACTTTTGCTGATACTATTTGCCCACAGGGTCTGAAGTGTTCAGCTAAGATCATGTCATCAATAGATGGGTGAAGGTTCTTCACATACACATTTGAAGCTCTAGCTCTGTCTTCAAGGATCTTCATGCGCACCCTTTCACTCTTCAATATCTCTGTTCTTTCAGCTTTCTTCTGAGCCCTCCGAACATACAATTTCTTTGAACCTAAGAAGTACAGAAAACAGAGATGTTCAAATTGCCCCAGAACAAGAAAAAAAAAACACAATATGGATTATATAAAAAAAGTCAAGTTTGTACCAAATTGTGCACCATTCAGAGACTCGGGAGCCTTTTTTGCTTCTTCATGCAATTCAAAGTTGATAAATCCAAAACCTTTTGATTTGCCCTCGCCATCTCGTATGATTACAGCATTGGAAACAGTCCCAAATTCAGAAAATTTCTCTTTAAGGTTCTCATCTGTCAGGTTTTCATCAAGATTCTTTACATACAAGTTGGTATACTTCTCATCATTGGCTGCTATCCTCTGGCTCTTGCTCATGAACCTAGCCACATATCTGAGAAGGAAGCCATATAGTATTTCACATGAACTAAAAAGGCAAAACCACACAATTGAAACAAATGCAAATTGTACAAGACTAAACTCAGTTTTAAAAAAAAGTTGAACAAGTCAGCCAAACTATTACAGATTCAGAAACATATGAAAATGGGACTTACAGCTTCTTTCCTCCAACAACTTTATCATGCATAGCATTCACAGCAGAAGCAACTGAAGCTTCATCCTCGAAATGTACAAACCCGAAGCACTTACTCTTGCCATCCTCCTCCTCAGCAACCTTGCAAGATAGGATATTCCCAAACACTTTGAACATAGACTCCAGATGATCACTGGTTATAGCAGGATCCAAGTTCTTGACAAAGAGGTTGGTGACACCAGCCCTTCTTGTATATGGGTTTCTTTGGCACCGGATTATCCTCATAGGCTTTCCCCTCAATTTAGTGTGGTTCAGTAATGACAAAGCTCTTGAAGCTGACACGTATTTGGTTAAATCAGGTCGCAAGTACAAAGAAATGTGAACACAAAAATAGAGAATCAACAAAATCAAATGCTAAGGTACCTTCAGCAATGCCGGCTACCAAGATATGTGCCAAAATGACAAAGAGTAAGCTATGTCTCATAACCGAGCCTGTGCGAGATCTACCAGAAAAAGGTCCTGGGTTTGAAGAAGTATCATTGCAGCAGAAAAATGTGGACTCAATCATCTGATACATACACATTAGCTGAACGGAAGACCTTTTTTCGACATGGTTTAGCCTGAGTATGAAGCACCTGTATCCAAGCCAGCCTCCTTGAACCCTCCTGGTGGGAATCTTCCCCTGGACGTCTGCAGAAATCATCGATTGGCACATGTTGAATTAGAAAAAATATGCCACCAGAAAATATGAGCACCATGTAATTAATTCATTTCAAGAGTATATAATACATACACTCCGTCAAGATGTTCTTTGAATATCTGATCAAAGCCTCGAGAGATCTCCATTATCATGTACAACTTTCCCCTGCATCAAGATATAGAAAGAAATTGAGTAAAGTAAGAAGAAAAGCTATAAACCACGATGCTTTGTAAACAAGTAGTGCTATATATCATGCACTTGTTTGGTTACATCCTTCATATTCCAAAGAGCAACACAATCTCTATGTCAAGACTCTATTTGTGGATAACTGGGCCGTGCATTGGTAATAGTGACAAATGGCAAGCCAGTATATGGCTCCCCAAGACAATACTACTGTTTCAGACCATATATACAAGAATTTGATGAACCTAAGATAATAAGTTTGTAAATAAAACATAGAAAAACCCAAATTAGAGAAATTTAGAACCACATAAGAATATGAATGAAGCATATTGGAAAATCACTTTACCCCTAGCAGTTCCCTAGTTCAATGCATTCCCTAGAGAGAGAAGTGTATGCATAATTCTCTTCAGTGTAGGGGAAACTTGAAACATCATACTTGAAAAAGGCCAACAGATTTGGTGGATTAAAGAGTGGCACTTTTTAGAATATGTTGTCCAAGCCCTTTAATTGCCACTATATTTCCTGCTTTAGCACAGTGTACTGGGTTGAGACCTTGACCCATCATTAAGAACAAAGATTGAATTTTTGCCACTTGCATATGTTTCTGTAGTGTGTCTCCTTTCAGTGGATCATATAAAGCAGAAAGAACAAAGATTCTCTGGCCTGATGTCAGAACACTGCTGAAAATCCTAGCAAATGCAAGAAAACATTCATCTGATTCACCTTCATTTGAGAAGTTATTTAAAATCTCCCCATCAGCATATCTGTGTGGAAGCATTTTCATAGGGACTGCAAACAATTTGGACACAAATGCAACACAAGGTGCATCTGGGCCAGAATTGCAAATTTGAACCGATTTCCTCAAGTTCTCTGCCTCGGAAACAACATCAGATCCAACCACGGTATCTACAACATATCTCTTTGGAAGTAAACGAGAAATCCTAAATGATTGAGCAACAATAGGATCAGGCAAACACCTAAGAACCATTGACAAGACTACTTCAGATAAAGGAAGCCACCTACTCATTACAGATTGAAGCACAAACTGACGATAAACTAAGAAAGCGCCTATTTGACCCAACTGTTCAGCCAATGAGGTCAGAAAGTGCAACAGAAATAGTAAATTCGCCAATTATTTCACCATCCTTGTTGTCCCTTCTCACCTTCTCTTGAAACCATCTAGATTTTGCAGAGCTTAAAGCACTCGAGCAGAAAGAAACTGCATTATGCGTACATTTTTTTTTATTAAACTCAAGTCTCTACGTAACTTTAATAACAAAGGTGCTCAATTTCCATTCGAAATCTGGTCAGCAAAGTCCATAGACAATCACGTTTAGAAACTTCGTAATATCATATGGTGAGAACAACCTGGAATGCAGTCTCAAATTCATCACATTAAACTGTCTCACACTTTGGATATGAAATTTTCACCTCAATTTGGGTTCTTGCACCGCCTATTTCCTTTCTTATCATTTACACCTTTTCAAAGGATTTCATTCAATGATTCCACATGAGAAATAGCTAATCATTATAGAGCTTACATGGAAATCAGACATTAGGAAACAAAATTCGATCGAGAATAACGACGTGAAACCGATCGATTTTGAGGGCGAATTTGTCCTGCGTCTGTCGTGCCAGCCTAATTCCTCCACTGGTTTTGGTCAATGAGAACCAAAGTTGACATAAAGACAATAGGAAACAAAATTCAATTGAGAGGCATAAGTTCAAACCGTTCAGTTTTGGAGACGAATTTGTGGACTTAGATGGGGCATAGAAGTGTGCCGGCGGTAAAGAAATCTTTCTCCCCGAGCCAAAAAATATGTCCTGATTCTCTCTCATTCTGGTTCCTCCCTAGGGTTGGTTATCAGTTGAGTTAACTTGGAATTCAAAAAGAATAACCACGGTTGACATAAAGATAATAGGAAACAAAGATCAATTGAGAGGGAGGAGGTCAAACCGTTCAGCTTTGGAGACGATTTTTTGGATTTTGACGAGGCACAGAAGATAGCCGGCGGTGAAGAATTCTTTCTCCCCGAGTGCGCCGTTCCGTCCTGATTCTCCGTCTTTGGTTAAATTGAGAACTCCAAGTTAAAACCGATCAATTTTAAATTTGCTAAAATACTATCCTGGGGCTATTACTCTCGGTCCTCTTATCTCTCCACCTCCTCCTTCATACTAAGCATTTATTTCCACCTCCTCCTTTCTAATTGTCCAGCACCTCCATCTCTTTTAGTGCCCATTAATCTGAAACAATCCTAGAGAGGAATCAAAATTGGAGAGAATCATGACGGAGCGACGGACTCGGGATAATCAAAGTCTACAAATTCGTCTTCAAAATTGATCGGTTCGAACTTGTCGTTCTCAATTGAATTGGGTTTCCTAATGTCTTCATGTCAACCATGGTGCTCATTTCTCAATTGAGAGATCCGAATTTTCATTTGTTTTGTGCCGCTGGCGTTTGGCTGAGAACTCCCGGAGGGCGCTGGCGCCTGGTTGAGTACTCCCCGTCGCTGGTGTGGCGCCTAAGGAAGAACCAGACTGAGAGAGAATCGGGACAGAACGCCGGCTATCTTCTATGCCTCGTCAAAGTTCACAAATTCGTCTCCAAAACTGAACGGTTTGAACTTCTCGCTCTCAATTGAATTTGGTTTCCTAATGTCTTTGATCATGCAAATTATTGGTGGAATTGAGTATCAACTGATCGATGACCATATATTGCGTGCCACGATGATTTGAAATTGATCTTATCTTAGATGGAGTTGGTTTACATCACCAGGAAATCAAGCCATTTTTCAATAGGAAACACATTTATTTTTGCTGCTCAAATCATTCACTTGCTTGCTTTCAATCTGAATCTTTGTTTCCCTTTTAAGTATTTGGAATCAGAATCTTAAGTAACCTCACGAGGAGTTCGGCATGTGTTAGTACTTGTGTTTGAGTTGATTGTAACCTCACGAGGAGTTCGGCATGTGTTAGTACTTGTGTTTGAGTTGATTGTAGCTCTCGAATGTGTTGATTTTTCAAATCAAATGTGTTATCATGTTTGTTGTTACTTTTTAGTCCTTTAACTATCGGAAAGGGAAAGCATACCTCTTTGAAAAAGCCTAAGTTACACACAAAGGAAAAGGGACAAACATTATGGGACGGAGGGAGTATTGACTATCAAAGTTGGTAAGCTTTTGTAAAGTTTCATCCTTTGGGTTTCTTATGTGAGAAGAGTTAGACCTGGGTCACGGTTTAAGTAAAGATTGACATGTGTCAAAAAGACTTCTTCTTTAGTATATTATAATTTTCTACAAAACAAGCCAATTGGTTTTAATTAATTCATATTATAATTTTCTATTAGAATATTTACATAGAGTGAATCCATTTCTGTTAGCAAATCTTTGATTTCAAAATTATGAATTTGATATCTTTATATTTCTAATTTTAATTATTACGGAGTATTATTTTGACAATTTAAATACAAATTAAATCAAGCCGATTTAAGATTATAAATTCCAATTATGATTTTCCAATTATAATTTTCCATTATGTATTTTTTTTAAATTTTACATGCAAATCAAACAAATTTCTTCAACCCAATCTTAAATGTCTAATTTTGTAATCTTTTAATTTTTTGGATAATTTACGTATAGAACTATATAGATCAAACTACTATCATGTTTTCAAACTGAAAACCCATGCACTTACCTATGGAGTATCATCAAATTTGACTATAATTTTCATAATCGTTATTGAATTTGGATTTAATCTACTAAAATAAATCTTCCAAATTAAAAAAAAAAAGATTCATATGTTCAAACAATATATCTGTAATATATTTTTGGTTGTAATTTTTTATATGTGAAGTTATTGTTGTGATTTTGTAACAATAACATCAAATAAAATTAATTAATTTTTTTTATAAGATTACATTTTTACTTTTTTATCTAATGTAAAAGAAGTTATTTTTATTTTTGTTCCATCCAAATATGTGAAAAGAAAGATCTATACTCTAACTAATATCCTAAAAGAATTACATTTTTTAGGGATCATCCAATTCATGTACAAAATTAAAATTTGGCTACGTGGATCATACTAAAAAGTTGATTTAATTAGATCTCTATTTTTTCCGGTTAAAATATTAGATCTCTTATTATTTCAATAGTCAATATTATTACCTATTGTTCAATTCATTATAACCAGGTTAAATATTACAGCTTCCTAGAGAAAGTCCTAACTAAATAATTTTTATTTCTCAACCAAATTTCCCCCCTATTATTCTCACATTTTAATATTAAATTAAAGCTGATCATCATAAATTTTTTAGGTATATAAAAAATACAAATTTTTTTGTTAATCCCATTACACTAGTTAGTCCCTAAATTAAAAAACCTAGTTCTCCAGTTTACTCCCTCTCTCGTTAGGTTTATTCTTATTGTACAAATTTTATTGTGGATCGAGGTTTAGTTAGTTTTTATTAAATCTACCGGGTATATTTGACAGCAGATTCCTTTGATTTAATATTAGGAAAAAAAAAGAGAAATTTTAGATATTTGTTAGGATTAACTTTTTGTTAATTATTATATTTTAAATAGCAAATTTCTTTAATTTAGAGTTTAGTTAGTTTGTTAAATATTCTGCATAAACATATCTCATTATCATAAATAATAGTAATAATCTCTCAACCTATTTTACGATCTACAATTTTGATATCATCTCAAAATCAAGAACCAAAGCACTAACTTTTTTCTATAAGTAGATATACCAGAACATCAGTATCCTATACTTTTTTCAGTAAACCCTACAAACTAGCCCAGATAAAGATTATACTCAAGCTTTCCTATAACAAGTGCAGGTTTCAAAGATCGAAGGCAAGTGAAAGAAGATTAAAAAGTGGAGAACCAGAGAAAGAACTATTGCAATGAGATTAGGGAAATAATTCAATTGAGAACAACAAGTTTTTTGAGAGCGAATTTGTAGACCTTGACGAAGCAGAGAAGATATCCCGTCGCTCTGTCCTGATTCTCTGATCGAAATCTGTCTCCCGAGTCCGTCGTTCCTTCCTGAATCTCTCTCTGGTTCCTTCCTATGCTGTTTATCAGTTGAATGGGCAATAAAGAGAGAAACAAAATTAAATTGGGAGCCAGAAGTTCAAACCGTTCAGTTTTGCAGACTAATTTGTGGACTTTGACGAGGCGGAGAAGATATGCCGGCGGTGACGAAATCTTTCTCCCGAGTCCGCCGTTCCGTGTTGATTCTCTCTTTGATCAGATTCAATTGAGAACGAAAAGTTGAAACCGATCAGACGGATTTGTAGACTTTGACGAGGTAGAGAAGATATGCCGGCTGTGAAGAATTTTTCTCCCACCGTCGTCCCTTCCTGATTCTCTCTGGTTCTGATGACGAATTTGTAGACCTTGACGGGGCGGAGAAGGCAGCCAGCGGTGAAGAAATCGATTTCTTTCTCCCGTCCGTCGCTCCGTCATGATTCTCTTTAGTTCTGGTTCCCTAGGATTGTCACTAAAAGAGATTGAGGCGGTGGACAATTAGAAAGGAGGAGCTGGAGATAGAAGCGCAGTACGCAAAATTCAATTGAGAGGCATAAGTTCAAACCGTTCAGTTTTGGAGACGAATTTGTGGACTTAGATGGGGCATAGAAGTGTGCTGGCGGTAAAGAAATCTTTCTCCCCGAGCCAAAAAATTTGTCCTGATTCTCTCTCATTCTGGTTCCTCCCTAGGGTTGGTTATCAGTTGAGTTAACTTGGAATTCAAAAAGAATAACCACGGTTGACATAAAGATAATAGGAAACAAAGATCAATTGAGAGGGAGGAGGTCAAACCGTTCAGCTTTGGAGACGATTTTTTGGATTTTGACGAGGCACAGAAGATAGCCGGCGGTGAAGAATTCTTTCTCCTCGAGTGCGCCGTTCCGTCCTGATTCTCCGTCTTTGGTTAAATTGAGAACTCCAAGTTAAAACCGATCAATTTTGAGGACGAATTTGTAGACATCGACGAGGCGGAAAAGATAAGCCGATGGCAAAGATTTATTTCTCCCGATGCCATCGTTCCGTCCTGACTCTATGTGGTTCTGGTTGTATGCTTCAATTGAGAAGGATAAGCTGAAACCGATCAAAAAGATGAGGGAAAGGAAGCAGGAGGTGGAGAGGGAAGCCATGGAAGCAGGAGATGGGTGGAAAGATAACGCCAACCGTCCGCGAGGTGCGATGACGGCAGAGGTAAAATTGGGATGATCTCGGCCGTAAAATTGGGATGATCTCGGCAGAGGTAATAATTTGTTTGAATAATCAGTTTGATTTATTATATCTAATCCTAAATCTATCTAATTAAATCTATTTCTTTTCACCGGAAATATTGTCATCCAAATCAGTAATTAGAAAATCTATCTAAATCAACCTTGGATAATTAGTTGGCCAAATCTATCCAAATCTATCTTAAGCCAAATAAATATATATACAAATCCGAAGCTTCAAAGTAGTTTTGTCCGGTGTGCTTAGAAGCCCGAAAATCGAGTCTATCCCGTTGCGATCGTCAAGCCGTTCAATCCACCCAATCGTTTCCGGTAAGCTTCGGAAGCCATTCACTTCTTGTTCTTGTTTCCCTTTTCGTTCTCCGATCAATCTTGCCGACCGCCTATAGGATAAGACGTCTCTGGGGAAGTTGCAAAGGTCGTCGGAATTGCCGCCGTCGTCGATCGTCGGGAGAACCACCGGTGAGATCTCCTTTCTCTGTTTCTCTTTACTGTATTATGTCGGGCTGGTGCGGGATTCAAGGGAGGGTCGACGTGCGTTGTTAATCGGGAAAAGAAAGAAGGGGGACGGGTCTGAGTTGGAGTCGACGAGGATGGGTGGTTCGTGGCCGCCTGGGAATGCCGACGAGGCACGAACAGGGGCGGCAATGGTGATTTCGCTCTCCGTCATTGTCGTCGGGCAGGGGTAGGAACACAGAGACGAGGGCGGGGAATTGGCACTGGCGGGTGGTCGGAAAAGGGAGAAGAGTGGAGGCGTGGGTTATCGCTGCAGAATTACCGGCAGGGGAAGATTCGGAAGTTCCGGGTCGCGAGGTTGAAGACGGGAGTGGGGCCCACGCGGGGTCAAACCCCTTGGCTGGTCAAAGGAAGGGTGAGGGAGACGGGCCTGTTTTGGTTCGGCCCAAAAAGCGAGCTGGGCAAGGAGGGGAGACGGACTGCTGTTCGGCCCAGTTTGCCAAATGAAAAAAAAAAGGGAGGGAATTGGACTGGGCCGAGTCATCTTGCCCCATTTGGGCTGAAATTGGCTTCTTTATTTTCTTGTTTAAAAGGATTGGGCTATTTTGTTGGACTTGAGTGGGGAAAAAGAGTAAATAAGTATTTTTGGGTTGGTTAGTTCGGATCGTATTTTTAACTAATTAATCTTTCCCTTTAAAATTCTTTAGGGCATCGCTTCCATTTGAAATCGTAGTTCTGTCTTCATCAAAAGGGTCCTTTGCTTCGAGGTAAGTCGTTTTTCGACTTGCTCGGTTCTTCTCTACCTTGTTAGATTGCGTATCGATATTGTAGGGCGGGTTTTGGGAACTAGTCCCGAATGCCTTTATAAACTGTTTTGAACGTCTCGTGTTGTTGTGTGTGTAAAATGGTTTTGAATGTATTTTATCGGAAGGATATTTTTGGAACGTTTTCTCTGTGTTGGTACCGTTTCCGACACGGCCCATCGTAGCTGGCGTGGAGGAAGAGTTGGTTACTTTGACCCGTGTGACAGGGAAACCGTGCCCCTTCAAAACGAAAAGTATTATCTGTGTGTTTTTGGCAAGTGCTCCAGTGGAGGCTTAGCCCGGGGTTAGAAGGGAGATTGTGAAGTGGAGTGGGAGGGCCTGCCTCTGCACTCGGCGCGGTGATGAACGCCTTGGAAGTCGGATCGTGGACAAAGGAAGAATTGCATTGCTGTGTGATTGTGATTGTGAATGCGTATGTGACTTGTGTGACTGATATAACTAATTTAGGTATTGGCCTTTAGAGTTATGATTGCGATTGTGGATTTGTATGCTGACATTAGATAACTGATTTCAAAACGTTCTACAGTTCCGTATTCTTTCTAGCTTGGTAGATTAGACGCTGACCCTTCGGGGAACATTTTTCAGTTCCAGGTATGAATCAGGGAACCGTGCAGGAACCGAGGCAAGATGGCGGGCCGGAGCGGTAAAGAGCGTGTGTCATAGTGGGTTTGGTCTGTACTAGTTTATTTACAAAAGTTAGGATAATGATTTTAACATTTGTTAGACGAGTTGGTACTGTGTTTCGTTTATTATAATTTTGTTCGGATAGTTCAGTTTCAGTAGGCATTGTGACGTATTTGATTGCTTATGGTTTTCGGGGATTCATGCATGATTACGTTTTTCTAAGTTTTATTAAATAAAGGTTGGATGTTTTATTATGTTTTTCTCGTCGTGCCCGAGTTGTAAGGTCCTACAGTGTAGTTGTCAACCTAAATAATAGTACCTTGTAAGGTCTATTCCCTAGTAGCGCCTCGTCGAAAGACGGGGTGTTACAAATTGGTATCAGAGCCAGGTTGACAACAGGGCACATGGAACTGACCAACGAGTGTACCCGAGGTCCAACTGAAAACTAAAACCGGCCGGTGTTTTCAAAATGTTTTTAACTGGGGTAGGCATGTTGCATATAGTGGGTAGGTGACACGTCGCGACTCCGCCCCATCAGCCGAAGGACCTCACGTAGAATAGAAAGAATTACGTTAATAAGTAGAAGGTTTAAGTTTTGACTTTGGGACTTCTGTTATAGATGGCTCCACCAACCAGAGCAAGAGCTGCTGAAGCCAATGGAAGAGGCCGAGGGAGAGGCCGCGGTAGAGGCCGAGGCCAGGGCCGTGGCAGGGGTAGAGGAGAGATCCCTGTAGCTGCTGAGCCAGAGGTACAACAGGATAACCATCAGGAGGAGGTTGCTGAGAGTCAAGATGTGGCTGCTGTTGTTCATCGAGAGGACAGTGCCTCTGTCGCTGGAGGAGGTCTCCCAGCAAACGGGGCTCAGGTGGGAGGAGGAGTACCACCAGCAGGATTGGCCCCAGAGGTGACTGCTGCGATTCAGCTGTTATTGCAGACGTTGATGGGTGCGGGAGCTGCACCGAATCTGAACGCAGCTGCAGGGCAACAAGGAGCCGAGAGGAGGGCACCTGGACCAGATTCTATTTTGGCTGCCCAGTTGGGAGCAGCGCCAGCTTCTGGAGGACCAATGATAGCTGATCAGGTGGTCGAACCGAGGAGACAGTATCGTGAGCCTCAGCCTGATAAGTGGCTCGCAGAGTTTAGGAAGACTGGAGTACCGAACTTTGCTGGAGCTTAGGGTTCTGACGTAGAGCAGTGGTTGAGGAGGGTGAAATCTGCGTTGGATTCCATTAAGGCACCGGAGGAGCGGAAGATGTCTTTAGTACATAGTCTGCTACAGGAGTGCGCTTTTGACTGGTGGGAGCTGTGTAGGGACCACCGGACTGAGGTTACTTTTGAGGAGTTTGAGAGACAGATTCGAGACCAGTATTGTCCTCCGGTGGTGAGGGCGGCTCGGGAGGCTGCTTTTCGGGATGCTGGACCCGAAAATATCACAGTATCTGAGACTATTCTGAAGTTTCATCAAGATTTGGCAGCGGTGCCAAATGCTGCCCCTACTGAGGAGTTGAAGATTGCAACCTTTCTAAAAAGGTTGCAGCCGCATTTACGTGCTTATGTGTCTGGTCTCCGACTTGCGACATTGGCAGATGTTCAGCAGTCTGCTTTGGCTTATGCTATGGCTACGACCCGACAGAGTCAGCTAGAGGTGCATACCACGGGGAGCAAGAGGCAGAAGTTGTCTGCCCCGATAGAATCTAGGAGAGATAGTCGTCCCGGCTCTTCTCAGCCGCAACGATCAGGGTTTCAGCCACAGGGTCGTCAGGACCATCGTCGTCTGAGTCAGCCCATTGGGGGACAGAGAGAGTGCTTCAACTGTGGAAGTACTGCTCATTTGAGGAGTCAGTGTCCGAAGCCGGTCAGGAGTTGTCTCAGTTGTGGGAAGCCTGGCCATTTGCAGCAGTATTGTACTGTGGGGGCACCTTCACAGGGATCTTCACCGGGAACGGTGAATCAGATGCCTCGTCGTCAGCCTCAGCAGTTTCAGCAGACACCGAGTCAGGGCAGAGGACGCGGCGCAGGAGTTAGCAACACCGGGGGCAATCAGCCCCGAGTGTTTGAGATGAGGAGGGCCGATGCCCTACACGCGCCGACTGCTACAGGTACGATTTGGATTCAGTCTAGACCTGTTCACATACTGTTTGATACGGGTGCTACCCATTCTTTTATGTCTTCTTCTTGCGTGGCTAGACTAGGACTGACTTGCACGGAGGGGGTATCTTTTGTTGTGGGGCTGCCTGACGGCAGTAAAGTAAGGGGGAATAAGGAGATTTTACAGTGCCCTATTAGAATAGGGAATAGAGATTGGTATGCAGATTTTATAGTAATGCAGTTGTCGCCAGATGATGACGTGATTCTGGGGATGGACTGGATGAGGCGTTATCGAGCGGTTTTGGATACACACAGAGGTACGGTTACAGTGACCGCAGATGATGGGACCAGACATGTATGTCAGGAGGTAGAGCAGGAGGGGCCCGGATCGGTGATTAGTATGGTGAAGGCCGCCAAGTTGCTCAACGATGGATGTGTAGGATATTGGTGTTATGTTCTTCAAGGGGACAAGGCGGAACCGCACATTCAGGATATACCTGTAGTGTGCGAGTTTGAGGACGTTTTTCCTGACGAACTCCCAGGATTACCTCCTCAGAGAGAGGTGGATTTGGGATTGAGTTGGAGCCGGGAACGAGGCCGATTTCGAGAGCCCCATATCGCATGGCCCCGATGGAGATGCAGGAGCTGAAGACACAATTGGAGGAGCTGTTGGAGAAGGGTTACGTACGACCGAGTGCGTCGCCTTGGGGAGCTCCAGTTCTGTTTGTGAAGAAGAAGGATGGTTCTCTCCGTCTGTGTATCGATTATCGGGAGTTGAACCGCGTTACCATCAAGAACAAGTATCCGCTGCCGCGTATTGATGATTTGTTGGATCAGTTGCAGGGGGCTACTGTGTTCTCCAAAGTGGATTTGAGGTCAGGATATCACCAGCTGAGGATTCGGGAGGAAGATATACCTAAGACGGCTTTCCGAACGAGATATGGACATTATGAGTTTGTAGTGATGCCGTTCGGACTGACGAATGCACCCGCTGTATTTATGGAGTTGATGAACCGGGTGTTTATAGACTACTTGGACAGATTTGTAGTAGTATTCATCGACGATATTCTGATCTACTCTCGGAGTAAGGAGGAGCACGCCGAGCATCTTAGGCTGGTGTTGGGAGTATTGAGGCAGCATCGATTGTTTGCTAAGCTGTCCAAGTGTGAGTTCTGGTTGCCTGAAGTTACCTTCCTAGGGCATGTCGTATCTGCTCAGGGAGTTATGGTAGATCCTGCAAAAATTGAAGCTGTAAAGGCATGGGAACCTCCGAAGAATGTGAAGGAGGTGCGGAGTTTTCTAGGATTGGCAGAGTATTACAGGAGGTTTGTGGAAGGGTTTTCTCGGATAGCCCAACCACTTACCAACTTGCTTAAGAAGACTACTCGTTTCGAATGGAACGAAGCTTGCCAGCGGAGTTTTGATGAGCTGAAGAGAAGGTTAACTTCGGCTCCTATATTAGCTCTTCCTCAGGGAAATGAAGATTTTGTGATTTACAGTGACGCCTCCAAGACAGGTTTGGGTTGTGTGCTGATGCAGAGGGATAGAGTGATTGCTTATGCTTCTAGACAGTTGAAGCCGAACGAACAGAATTACCCTACTCACGATTTGGAATTGGCAGCTGTGGTACACGCTCTGAAGATTTGGCGTCATTACTTGTATGGGAGTACCTGCAAAGTGATGACAGATCATAAGAGCCTCAAATACATCTTCACTCAGAGGGAGTTGAATATGCGACAGAGGAGATGGCTTGAGTTACTGAAGGATTACGACCTTGAGATCCTTTACCATCCAGGGAAAGCGAATGTGGTCGCTGATGCCCTTAGCAGAAAGACGCCTCAGGAGAGTATGTTGGCTCATCTGACGGCGCAGCCAGAGTTACAGAGGGAGCTGGTGAGGTACGGAATTGAAGTGCAGATTCAGCGTTATCAGGGTAGTCTGAAAACCCTAGAATGTCGGCCGTCGTTATTTGAGGAAGTAAGGCAGAAGCAGGAAGATTGCCCAATGATTCAGGATTTGAGGCAGAGATTGAGCCATGGAGAGGCACCCGACTTTGCGGAGAGAGCAGATGGTATTTTGTGTTTACATGGTCGGATTTGTGTGCCTCGAGATACAGAGTTGAGGCAGAAGATTTTGCAAGAGGCTCATGCTACACCTTACTCAATCCACCCCGGGGCGAGTAAGATGTACAAGGATTTGCGACAGTTTTATTGGTGGGATGGCATGAAGCCGGATGTAGCGAGATTTGTCGCTAAATGTCAGGTCTGCCAGCAGGTGAAGATCGAGCATCAGAGACCTGGAGGAATACTTCAGTCGCTTCCTATTCCAGAATGGAAATGGGAAGACATCTCCATGGATTTTGTCACAGGTTTGAGACTCAGCAGAGGCCATGATGCTATTTGGGTAGTGGTGG
This sequence comes from Fallopia convolvulus, assembly GCA_964016875.1. Lineage (NCBI taxonomy): Eukaryota > Viridiplantae > Streptophyta > Magnoliopsida > Caryophyllales > Polygonaceae > Fallopia > Fallopia convolvulus. The sequence goes on along the minus strand of OZ024735.1, from coordinate 36,673,375 downwards.
ATAGACTGACGAAGACTGCTCGCTTTTTGCCTATCTGAGAGACGTGGCAAGTGAGCAAGTTAGTGGAGGTGTTTATTAATCAGATAGTTAGGCTGCACGGAGTGCCTAAGACGATTGTGTCGGACCGAGATGGGCGTTTCACTTCCAGATATTGGCAGCAAGTGCATGAGGCATTGGGGACGAGATTACATTTCACAACTGCTTACCACCCGCAGTCGAACGGTCAGACAGAGAGGACGATTCAGACGTTAGAGGACATGCTGAGGTCCTGCGTTTTAGACTGGGGAGGTCAGTGGTCGGATCATTTGGCTTTGGTGGAGTTTGCCTATAATAACAGCTGGCATTCGTCGATTCAGATGGCGCCGTATGAGGCTTTATATGGTCGGAAGTGTAGGACACCGCTATGTTGGGATGATCCCTCGGATGTAGTAGGAGAGAGGCCACAGATGATTGAGGAGACGATCGGGAAAGTGGCCTTAATCAGAGAGAGAATGTTAGCTGCTCAGAGTCTCCAGAAGTCCTATGCAGACAAGAGGCGTAGACCGTTGGAGTTTGAGGTCGGAGCCCATGTTTGGTTGAGAGTATCGCCTACCCGCGGGGTAAGAAGATTCGGGGTAAAAGGGAAGCTGAGTCCCCGATATATCGGTCCATTCGAGATTCTGGAGAGAGTAGGCGAGGTGGCGTACAGGCTAGCGTTGCCGCCTGCGTTGGAAGGAGTGCACCCTGTATTCCATGTTTCCCAGCTGAGACAGTACGTTCCGGATTCTAGTCACAGACTGAATTATGAGGATTTGGTGGTAGAACCAGATCACACTTTCCGGGAACAACCGCTGAAGATTTTAGATCGACGAATGAAGAAGCTGCGGAACAAGGAGATTCCTCTGGTGTTGATTCAGTGGTCTCGAAGGGGAGTCGAGGAGGCCACTTGGGAGACAGAGTCTAGGATGAGTGAGAGTTATCCAGAGATCTAGCCGAGTTTATTAGAGGCGTTTGAGGGGAAGGTTAGTAATTAGTGTGTTAGTTTCAGATTCGATGTTTGCTTCGTGATTCTTGGTTGCTTGACTTGTTTGTTCGACTGTTTATTTCTTGATTGACGTGCGATATGTTTTGGATGGCTAGTACTGGTTATGATTACCGTTGTCAATCAGTTCCGGTTCGGGGACGAACCTCTTTAAGGGGGAGAGGTTTGTGAAAACCTCGAATATCTTTCTCAAACCTCGAATATCTTTCTTTCGTTATCTTTCTATCTTTCTTTTGTGTAAGAGTTTCGGGACGAAACTTTCTTAAGGGGGGTAGTATGTAATATCCATATTCATTTTAAATCTCGTAAGTCGGAAAACGGGTTTCCTCCGGTTACAAACATTTAATAATTTGTTTGAATAATCAGTTTGATTTATTATATCTAATCCTAAATCTATCTAATTAAATCTATTTCTTTTCACCGGAAATATTGTCATCCAAATCAGTAATTAGAAAATCTATCTAAATCAACCTTGGATAATTAGTTGGCCAAATCTATCCAAATCTATCTTAAGCCAAATAAATATATATACAAATCCGAAGCTTCAAAGTAGTTTTGTCCGGTGTGCGTAGAAGCCCGAAAATCGAGTCTATCCCGTTGCGATCGTCAAGCCGTTCAATCCACCCAATCGTTTCCGGTAAGCTTCGGAAGCCATTCACTTCTTGTTCTTGTTTCCCTTTTCGTTCTCCGATCAATCTTGCCGACCGCCTATAGGATAAGACGTCTCTGGGGAAGTTGCAAAGGTCGTCGGAATTGCCGCCGTCGTCGATCGTCGGGAGAACCACCGGTGAGATCTCCTTTCTCTGTTTCTCTTTACTGTATTATGTCGGGCTGGTGCGGGATTCAAGGGAGGGTCGACGTGCGTTGTTAATCGGGAAAAGAAAGAAGGGGGACGGGTCTGAGTTGGAGTCGACGAGGATGGGTGGTTCGTGGCCGCCTGGGAATGCCGACGGGGCACGAACAGGGGCGGCAATGGTGATTTCGCTCTCCGTCATTGTCGTCGGGCAGGGGTAGGAACACAAAGACGAGGGCGGGGAATTGGCACTGGCGGGTGGTCAGAAAAGGGAGAAGAGTGGAGGCGTGGGTTATCGCTGCAGAATTACCGGCAAGGGAAGATTCGGAAGTTCCGGGTCGCGAGGTTGAAGACGGGATTGGGGCCCACGCGGGGTCAAACCCCTTGGCTGGTCAAAGGAAGGGTGAGGGAGACGGGCCTGTTTTGGTTCGGCCCAAAAAGCGAGCTGGGCAAGGAGGGGAGACGGACTGCTGTTCGGCCCAGTTTGCCAAATGAAAAAAAAAGGGAGGGAATTGGACTGGGCCGAGTCATCTTGCCCCATTTGGGCTGAAATTGGCTTCTTTATTTTCTTGTTTAAAAGGATTGGGCTATTTTGTTGGACTTGAGTGGGGAAAAAGAGTAAATAAGTATTTTTGGGTTGGTTAGTTCGGATCGTATTTTTAACTAATTAATCTTTCCCTTTAAAATTCTTTAGGGCATCGCTTCCATTTAAAATCGTAGTTCTGTCTTCATCAAAAGGGTCCTTTGCTTCGAGGTAAGTCGTTTTTCGACTTGCTCGGTTCTTCTCTACCTTGTTAGATTGCGTATCGATATTGTAGGGCGGGTTTTGGGAACTAGTCCCGAATGCCTTTATAAACTGTTTTGAACGTCTCGTGTTGTTGTGTGTGTAAAATGGTTTTGAATGTATTTTATCGGAAGGATATTTTTGGAACGTTTTCTCTGTGTTGGTACCGTTTCCGACACGGCCCATCGTAGCTGGCGTGGAGGAAGAGTTGGTTACTTTGACCCGTGTGACAGGGAAACCGTGCCCCTTCAAAACGAAAAGTATTATCTGTGTGTTTTTGGCAAGTGCTCCAGTGGAGGCTTAGCCCGGGGTTAGAAGGGAGATTGTGAAGTGGAGTGGGAGGGCCTGCCTCTGCACTCGGCGCGGTGATGAACGCCTTGGAAGTCGGATCGTGGACAAAGGAAGAATTGCATTGCTGTGTGATTGTGATTGTGAATGCGTATGTGACTTGTGTGACTGATATAACTAATTTAGGTATTGGCCTTTAGAGTTATGATTGCGATTGTGGATTTGTATGCTGACATTAGATAACTGATTTCAAAACGTTCTACAGTTCCGTATTCTTTCTAGCTTGGTAGATTAGACGCTGACCCTTCGGGGAACATTTTTCAGTTCCAGGTATGAATCAGGGAACCGTGCAGGAACCGAGGCAAGATGGCGGGCCGGAGCGGTAAAGAGCGTGTGTCATAGTGGGTTTGGTCTGTACTAGTTTATTTACAAAAGTTAGGATAATGATTTTAACATTTGTTAGACGAGTTGGTACTGTGTTTCGTTTATTATAATTTTGTTCGGATAGTTCAGTTTCAGTAGGCATTGTGACGTATTTGATTGCTTATGGTTTTCGGGGATTCATGCATGATTACGTTTTTCTAAGTTTTATTAAATAAAGGTTGGATGTTTTATTATGTTTTTCTCGTCGTGCCCGAGTTGTAAGGTCCTACAGTGTAGTTGTCAACCTAAATAATAGTACCTTGTAAGGTCTATTCCCTAGTAGCACCTCGTCGAAAGACGGGGTGTTACAAGATAAATGGTCATATCAGCTGGTGGACGTGTATGCATGCATCCTAAATTCTTTATTCTTAATCATATATATACATATACTTATGTTATTCCTACCTTAAACATGTCATTATTTGTGTGTGCACGTACGTCTACATGCAGTGACAATGTTCCGGTTCACTATGCCACCTTGCTTGGGGATGTTCAGTTGGATGTTAAGGGGGCACAACCCGTGAACGAGTTGACTCCAAACGCAACCTACAATGTCTACCTTGACCTCAACTTGGCTGACGACTCTGTTGGATTCACCCACCCTATTAGGTTCGAATTCACCGACCAACACATGAAACAAAACCTGTTTCCCTACCAGCTCCAAACAGGAGACAACAGGGTTTATCTTGGTCAGTTCGAGGCGACTCCTGGTAGCACCCCAAATGTGAGCATTAGGATGTACGACAATGCTACCCGCACCAAGAAGGGGTTGCTCGTTCGTCGTATGAGGATCACAACTGCTTGATCTAGCATTTATGTACCCTACGAACTATATATTATGTATGCATCTAAATGCGTACGTACAATAAAACTTTGAGGACAAGGGATAACGTATGACCCTTCCCCATGTCCTTCCCTTAGGATTGACATGGGTTTCGAGCCTCTTTTTATTACTGTACCGTCTTGTTTCTTTTCCTATCTTTAAAAAAATCTATCATAGTGTGTAACACACCTTTGATGTATCGTGGGTACCTTCTGTGTTTAGTTTACTTAATTTGATTAAAAAACATAAGCAAATCCGATCACATCATTATATATATATAGGTACGGCCTCAAGTAGAACGAATGAAGGGGTAGAATATGAGTCGCAACCTAGATCATCCATGTAGATAATTTTATTAAATTTCTTTAAGAACGCAACATGCTCGCTTTTTAAAGTTTCTTATTGTTAGGAATCAGTCCTCAACCCAAATATGCTACTATGCGTTGAAAGTTTGACCGTTAGGTGTTGCGGTTGGACATCATGTGTTGAGAGATACTCTACAACTTAATCACACTCCCTGTAACAATGAAAATTATTAACCGCATCAAAATAATCATTATATTGCGTATATCCCCTTCTATAAGAAGTTTTCTTATGTTCATTCATCTTGTAGAATTGAGGTGTTAGGAATAGAGAATCAATCCATAGTCAAAATGCGACAATCTCGATCCTTGAGTAAGTATGCGATATGTGTGGGATTAATGGCTATAAGATAATGTTTTTTGGGTTGAAGAACGCTGGGATATCATTCAGAGATTGGTGACTAGATTATTTAAGTGAGTCATTGGAAAGACCATGGAAGTCTACATAGAAGATATGGTTGTCAAGAGTTAAAAGGCAACGTCACATCGAGATGATCTTTAGTGCATTTTCAACATACTGAGAATCGAAACATTGATTGAATGCCGCCAAATTAATGCGCATTCACAGTTGGCTTGGGAAAGTTTCTAGGACACCTGTTACACGTCGAGGGATTGAAACGATTTCTAATTAGATACAAGCGTTGAATGCAGCGTAAAGCTCGAGAATGCTAAATGAAGTTTAAAGACCGTCAGTAATGGCAATGGTCTTGAATCGAATTATCAACCGTTCTTCACATAAATGCCAAGCATTCTTCAAGATGCTCAAAGGAAGTCGAGCATTCAACTGGGATAATAAGTGTGAGCTAGACTTGCAACAATTAAAATCTTATTTGTAGTCTCCTCGGATTCTTATTGTTCCAGATAAGGTTGATGTCATCTTTACTTAGTTGTGTCCCCTAATGCGGTTAGTGTAGTCCAGCCAGTCCTAATCAAGGAACAAGGATGGGTGTAGCGCCCCGTGTACTATACTAGTAAGACCTTGTTGGACGCCGATATAAGGTATCCTCCATTGGAGCAATTAGTACTAGCATTAGTAGTGGCAGCCGGAAAGCTAAATCACTACATTCAAGAGCACTCGATCCAATTGTTTCAACTTATCCTCTTCGGAATATTGGCTAGTTCAGACCTCTTTGAGAGAGTTGCGAAGTGGGTAGTAGAATTTTGGCAATACGAAATCGAGTAGGTAGCCCTAACAATTAACTATAACATTTGAACCAAACTCTAACATGTAATGTCTTTTAACCAAATTCTAACATATATAGGTCAAACTCTAACTCTAACATATTGGTCAAAAGTAATCGAACTAGATAAATACTTAGTAGACAAAAAAAATTAATAGTCAAACACTAAAAAAAATTATGATGATGTTAATGTCTTTCAAATAGCATAGTTTCAACTTTTTTTTATAACAATTAAACGATAACTTAAATTTAAAAATGAAGTGTAAGTCCATAATAATGACCTTTCTAGCATGGTTCGCGAAGAGAGTAACTCTTTATTGTGCCTCAAAGATTATAAAACCTCGAGTATGTCACAATTTTATGAAATATGACATACTCAACAGATTAATTTCTAATTTTTTTCAAATATATATATATATACGTATGCATAAATCATAATATAATACAATCTACCCTTAAGTAGTTTGAACATTTGTTTTCAATTAAAGATAGATGTTTCTACCTTTTCTATTAACCAACATGTAAATCTCTCATTTTCCGACTAGACTTGTCAAAACTCCATGCAACCCGATTTTTTTACAATATAAGCATTAAAAATCTTTAATATGGTAGTTTATTTTTTAAAACTAATAGTTCATTTTTAATATATTAAGAGTTTTTTGTATATGCTATGAGTTCATTTTTGTATATTGTATGAGTTCATTCTTATCTATTATGAGTTCATTATATATATTCATTTTTCATACCATTCGATTTTCACAAAAATATAAAAAATCAAAATAATTTAAAATTTTTACTTTCTATTTTTATAAAATAAACATTATAATGTATAACCATAAATACTATTTTTTATTTTTATAAAATAAAGTTTAATTTTTAATATAATGTGAGTTCATTTTATATAGGTTTTGTGTTCATTTTTTTTATATTGTTTGAGATCAGGTTTTATACTTTATGAGTTCATTTTTTTATATATTACAAATTCATTTTTCATTCATTATAAGTTCATTTTGAATAATATTCAATTTTTGTGAAAATAAAAAATTTATTTAAAAAAAATATACATATTTATATATTGATGCGTTTTGGATAGGAGAGAATTTTGTAGGAGATAAGTTTACATATATATATATATATATATATATATATATATATGTGTGTGGAGGTGTGCATGTGTGAAGAAGAATATTAATTTTTTTCCATTACTAAAATCGGAATATTGCTTTTGTTTTTTTTTGTCCTATTAACTTTGAAATATGCTATCAAGAATTCATTTTATTTTTAGAAATTTTATATCTCACAATATAATTTCTCTCACTATTTTATGTTTTGCTTCTAGCTAGAATCTCAAGTTTAATAGTATATTTTAGTTAGGACCATTACTACTTTGTCACAAATAGCAATAATGCGTTTTCGATAAGAGAGAATAATATATATATATATATATATATATATATATATATATATGTGGATGTGTGAGTGTTTGAAGAAGGATATTATTTTTGTTCTATCACTAAAATCAGAATATTGCTTTTGTTTTTCTCTCCTATTAACTTTGACTTATGTTATCATGAATTTCACCAAATGAATGGAAAATTTTATTCAAATGTCATGAAGAAAATTTTAAATGATTTTTACCTTGCATATATGATTTTGTTCATTTTCATGCATCCGTAGCTTTTATTGTGACTTTATTAAGTTAAAGACCTAATATTATATATATATGATAAGAGATTTTTAACCAATTTAAATATATGCATGAATGGAGATGTGCATATAGTTCCGCATACAATCTATATATTATAATATTAAAAAGATGTACATAAGGTGCATTTATTACACATATGGAGTATTAAATTCATACAGACAATCTTTTTTTATTTACCTTTCATTTAAATTCAAAACCACTATCCTAGCACAATCGTTGAAATTTGAAATAGTTCGAATGAAGAACGATGGAAGAGAATAGACTTTGCTTCATAAAAATAAAGAAAATCACAATTACTTAGTGATCTTGTATTGCGTAAAAGGGAAAATTATTTTTTAATGTACCAAAACGACGTCGTTTTAGGCGTTTTTTATACCAAGTACAAAACGACGTCGCTTTGGGCGTTTTATTAAAAAAAATTATGTCATTTTCAACCTTAGGCGCCAGTCCTAGATCTAAAGTTCTCCCCGCCCGCGCCGCCTCTGATTCTTTACTCCCGAGTCCCGTCCGTAGGCCGGTACTACTTGTTTCTTTTTTCGACGGAAGGGGGGTGGTCCCCGCCTTTGCCCCCTCGCTCCACCTCTGCCTTGATTTACGTATAATAAGTTTTTATGCACATACATATATCTATATATATTATTTTGTATGCGGATACATTCGATTATTGATGCACATAGAATTAGTTTTGTTGCACATCCACATCATGACAAAGTGTATGCACATCCTGCATGCGTCTCCTATGCCCATTTTGTCGAAAATACGTGTATAATCCCCAAAAATTTATCCTTGCCCATTTTTTAGTTTTATAATAAAATATCTTATGCACTTGATTTCTCTTTATCTAACAAATGAGATTCAATCTCACTTCTCATATAAGCACTTTTTTTAACGTTAATCACTTCCCATATACATTGATCCCAACTTATATTTGATTGATTAGCCGTAAAGTTTGTATGAAAACCTTTACTCTTGGGTATTTGTCATAGTAGGATTTTGAATAATCTACTTTATATATTTATAATAAATATACTATAAAGTAAAACTTAGATTTTTTGTTCACAAACAACCCTACCTCATCTCCTAAGCCTTATAACATAATGTAAACTAAATAATCGGAAAACAATACATTAGAAAATACCTCAAAGATAGTCAACTTTATACTCAAATCAAAGCTTCGACATTAGGAAAAAAATTGCAATCATACATTCGATTAAAATTCACCACAACTATTCTCACGACGACCACCACAATACTTACCACTGTTTTCACCAAAAAGCCATTGCCTCCAACTCTTCTACTTCCCCACATGAGATTGCATCTCGGTTAACAATGATGTTACAAAATTCCAATTTTTGGTCATTCACCCCTTCAATAACATCCAAATTTTGGTTGATTCACTTCTAGATTTGATGATTTTATGGTTTTTAATATTCCAAAAGTGAAAAACAACGGTTAGATCCAACAACAAAACAAAAGATTAGGATATGAAAAAAATCCATACCACTTGAACTAAGCGGGGCCATTAGCTCCGATATCAATTGTAACGTCTAGGGGTCTTAGAAACGCTAATTCAAGTCGACTCTCATACCACTTGTTATAAGAAATCAAGATAATTCGAACTGCTAAGCCCAACATACAAGCTCAATCGCACCTAATTTTTTTTTTTTATAAATCATCAGGATATTACATAGCCATTAATAAAACAAAGATTAATGTGATAAATTGAACATAACAAACACTAATTCTAAAAAAATAGACCCATTATCATCAAATTAAATCAAGTAAGGAAATTAATGTGCAAGAAAATATTAGTAAAGTTGATAAAAAAAATAATCTCTTAACAAATGATCTTGAGTTTGAGCTTGATTGGAATAGGCACATGCATCTTTAGAGAACATTTTTAGCCCGTGGCACAAAAGTAGAATTTAATTGCAACTAATTAATAAATGAATATTCCAACTGAAGTGGACTAAAAACAAAAGCTATATACCTCTATATTTATTTCCATTGAAATAAAAAAGGTTAGGAATATATCTATAAGGAATAAAGTCCCCCCCCCCCCCAACATATGGCATAAGTTGATCAAGAAGAAATCCTACTTACCAGTAAACTAGTCCATACCAACCATACTATAAATAGACAAGCTTGGTGTCGAGTAGGTATCAACAAACAAGTTTCAAAGGGAGAAGAATATAAACTTGATCTATCACAATGGCCAAGGCTCAGCAACAAAAAGATGTGGTAATTAAATCATTTATTTCTTTCGATTATTAATAATTTCTCTTTAGAAGTTAGCTTGATATGTATATAGAGGGTATGGCGTACTCGATCGCTTGATCAAATAAGATGTTGCAATTTACTTAACTAATATGCATACAAATTAAATGATGTTTTAATTTGAATGGGTGTAGATCTTTGACTACGATAGCCAGGGTCGTATCATCGTGGACCGATATGCCAAAGCTCTTGATATCCTCGATGGAGATAACCAAGATAAATGGTCATATCAGCTGGTGGACGTGTATGCATGCATCCTAAATTCTTTATTCTTAATCATATATATACATATACTTATGTTATTCCTACCTTAAACATGTCATTATTTGTGTGTGCACGTACGTCTACATGCAGTGACAATGTTCCGGTTCACTATGCCACCTTGCTTGGGGATGTTCAGTTGGATGTTAAGGGGGCACAACCCGTGAACGAGTTGACTCCAAACGCAACCTACAATGTCTACCTTGACCTCAACTTGGCTGACGACTCTGTTGGATTCACCCACCCTATTAGGTTCGAATTCACCGACCAACACATGAAACAAAACCTGTTTCCCTACCAGCTCCAAACAGGAGACAACAGGGTTTATCTTGGTCAGTTCGAGGCGACTCCTGGTAGCACCCCAAATGTGAGCATTAGGATGTACGACAATGCTACCCGCACCAAGAAGGGGTTGCTCGTTCGTCGTATGAGGATCACAACTGCTTGATCTAGCATTTATGTACCCTACGAACTATATATTATGTATGCATCTAAATGCGTACGTACAATAAAACTTTGAGGACAAGGGATAACATATGACCCTTCCCCATGTCCTTCCCTTAGGATTGACATGGGTTTCGAGCCTCTTTTTATTACTGTACCGTCTTGTTTCTTTTCCTATCTTTAAAAAAATCTATCATAGTGTGTAACACACCTTTGATGTATCGTGGGTACCTTCTGTGTTTAGTTTACTTAATTTGATTAAAAAACATAAGCAAATCCGATCACATCATTATATATATATAGGGACGGCCTCAAGTAGAACGAATGAAGGGGTAGAATATGAGTCGCAACCTAGATCATCCATGTAGATAATTTTATTAAATTTCTTTAAGAACGCAACATGCTCGCTTCTTAAAGTTTCTTATTGTTAGGAATCAGTCCTCAACCCAAATATGCTACTATGCGTTGAAAGTTTGACCGTTAGGTGTTGCGGTTGGACATCATGTGTTGAGAGATACTCTACAACTTAATCACACTCCCTGTAACAATGAAAATTATTAACCGCATCAAAATAATCATTATATTGCGTATATCCCCTTCTATAAGAAGTTTTCTTATGTTCATTCATCTTGTAGAATTGAGGTGTTAGGAATAGAGAATCAATCCATAGTCAAAATGCGACAATCTCGATCCTTGAGTAAGTATGCGATATGTGTGGGATTAATGGCTATAAGATAATGTTTTTTGGGTTGAAGAACGCTGGGATATCATTCAGAGATTGGTGACTAGATTATTTAAGTGAGTCATTGGAAAGACCATGGAAGTCTACATAGAAGATATGGTTGTCAAGAGTTAAAAGGCAACGTCACATCGAGATGATCTTTAGTGCATTTTCAACATACTGAGAATCGAAACATTGATTGAATGCCGCCAAATTAATGCGCATTCACAGTTGGCTTGGGAAAGTTTCTAGGACACCTGTTACACGTCGAGGGATTGAAACGATTTCTAATTAGATACAAGCGTTGAATGCAGCGTAAAGCTCGAGAATGCTAAATGAAGTTTAAAGACCGTCAGTAATGGCAATGGTCTTGAATCGAATTATCAACCGTTCTTCACATAAATGCCAAGCATTCTTCAAGATGCTCAAAGGAAGTCGAGCATTCAACTGGGATAATAAGTGTGAGCTAGACTTGCAACAATTAAAATCTTATTTGTAGTCTCCTCGGATTCTTATTGTTCCAGATAAGGTTGATGTCATCTTTACTTAGTTGTGTCCCCTAATGCGGTTAGTGCAGTCCAGCCAGTCCTAATCAAGGAACAAGGATGGGTGTAGCGCCCCGTGTACTATACTAGTAAGACCTTGTTGGACGCCGATATAAGGTATCCTCCATTGGAGCAATTAGTACTAGCATTAGTAGTGGCAGCCGGAAAGCTAAATCACTACATTCAAGAGCACTCGATCCAATTGTTTCAACTTATCCTCTTCGGAATATTGGCTAGTTCAGACCTCTTTGAGAGAGTTGCGAAGTGGGTAGTAGAATTTTGGCAATACGAAATCGAGTAGGTAGCCCTAACAATTAACTATAACATTTGAACCAAACTCTAACATGTAATGTCTTTTAACCAAATTCTAACATATATAGGTCAAACTCTAACTCTAACATATTGGTCAAAAGTAATCGAACTAGATAAATACTTAGTAGACAAAAAAAATTAATAGTCAAACACTAAAAAAAATTATGATGATGTTAATGTCTTTCAAATAGCATAGTTTCAACTTTTTTTTATAACAATTAAACGATAACTTAAATTTAAAAATGAAGTGTAAGTCCATAATAATGACCTTTCTAGCATGGTTCGCGAAGAGAGTAACTCTTTATTGTGCCTCAAAGATTATAAAACCTCGAGTATGTCACAATTTTATGAAATATGACATACTCAACAGATTAATTTCTAATTTTTTTCAAATATATATATATATATATACGTATGCATAAATCATAATATAATACAATCTACCCTTAAGTAGTTTGAACATTTGTTTTCAATTAAAGATAGATGTTTCTACCTTTTCTATTAACCAACATGTAAATCTCTCATTTTCCGACTAGACTTGTCAAAACTCCATGCAACCCGATTTTTTTACAATATAAGCATTAAAAATCTTTAATATGGTAGTTTATTTTTTAAAACTAATAGTTCATTTTTAATATATTAAGAGTTTTTTGTATATGCTATGAGTTCATTTTTGTATATTGTATGAGTTCATTCTTATCTATTATGAGTTCATTATATATATTCATTTTTCATACCATTCGATTTTCACAAAAATATAATAAAATCAAAATAATTTAAAATTTTTACTTTCTATTTTTATAAAATAAACATTATAATGTATAACCATAAATACTATTTTTTATTTTTATAAAATAAAGTTTAATTTTTAATATAATGTGAGTTCATTTTATATAGGTTTTGTGTTCATTTTTTTTATATTGTTTGAGATCAGGTTTTATACTTTATGAGTTCATTTTTTTATATATTACAAATTCATTTTTCATTCATTATAAGTTCATTTTGAATAATATTCAATTTTTGTGAAAATAAAAAATTTATTTAAAAAAAAATATACATATTTATATATTGATGCGTTTTGGATAGGAGAGAATTTTGTAGGAGATAAGTTTACACACACACATATATATATATATATGTGGAGGTGTGCATGTGTGAAGAAGAATATTAATTTTTTTCCATTACTAAAATCGGAATATTGCTTTTGTTTTTTTTGTCCTATTAACTTTGAAATATGCTATCAAGAATTCATTTTATTTTTAGAAATTTTATATCTCACAATATAATTTCTCTCACTATTTTATGTTTTGCTCCTAGCTAGAATCTCAAGTTTAATAGTATATTTTAGTTAGGACCATTACTACTTTGTCACAAATAGCAATAATGCGTTTTCGATAAGAGAGAATAATATATATATATATATATATATATATGTGGATGTGTGCGTGTTTGAAGAAGGATATTATTTTTGTTCTATCACTAAAATCAGAATATTGCTTTTGTTTTTCTCTCCTATTAACTTTGACTTATGTTATCATGAATTTCACCAAATGAATGGAAAATTTTATTCAAATGTCATGAAGAAAATTTTAAATGATTTTTACCTTGCATATATGATTTTGTTCATTTTCATGCATCCGTAGCTTTTATTGTGACTTTATTAAGTTAAAGACCTAATATTATATATATATGATAAGAGATTTTTAACCAATTTAAATATATGCATGAATGGAGATGTGCATATAGTTCCGCATACAATCTATATATTATAATATTAAAAAGATGTACATAAGGTGCATTTATTACACATATGGAGTATTAAATTCATACAGACAATCTTTTTTTATTTACCTTTCATTTAAATTCAAAACCACTATCCTAGCACAATCGTTGAAATTTGAAATAGTTCGAATGAAGAACGGCGGAAGAGAATAGACTTTGCTTCATAAAAATAAAGAAAATCACAATTACTTAGTGATCTTGTATTGCGTAAAAGGGAAAATTATTTTTTAATGTACCAAAACGACGTCGTTTTAGGCGTTTTTTATACCAAGTACAAAACGACGTCGCTTGGGGCGTTTAATTAAAAAAATTATGTCATTTTCAACCTTAGGCGCCAGTCCTAGATCTAAAGTTCTCCCCGCCCGCGCCGCCTCTGATTCTTTACTCCCGAGTCCCGTCCGTAGGCCGGTACTACTTGTTTCTTTTTTCGACGGAAGGGGGGTGGTCCCCGCCTCTGCCCCCTCGCTCCACCTCTGCCTTGATTTACGTATAATAAGTTTTTATGCACATACATATATCTATATATATTATTTTGTATGCGGATACATTCGATTATTGATGCACATAGAATTAGTTTTGTTGCACATCCACATCATGACAAAGTGTATGCACATCCTGCATGCGTCTCCTATGCCCATTTTGTCGAAAATACGTGTATAATCCCCAAAAATTTATCCTTGCCCATTTTTTAGTTTTATAATAAAATATCTTATGCACTTGATTTCTCTTTATCTAACAAATGAGATTCAATCTCACTTCTCATATAAGCACTTTTTTTAACGTTAATCACTTCCCATATACATTGATCCCAACTTATATTTGATTGATTAGCCGTAAAGTTTGTATGAAAACCTTTACTCTTGGGTATTTGTCATAGTAGGATTTTGAATAATCTACTTTATATATTTATAATAAATATACTATAAAGTAAAACTTAGATTTTTTGTTCACAAACAACCCTACCTCATCTCCTAAGCCTTATAACATAATGTAAACTAAATAATCGGAAAACAATACATTAGAAAATACCTCAAAGATAGTCAACTTTATACTCAAATCAAAGCTTCGACATTAGGAAAAAAATTGCAATCATACATTCGATTAAAATTCACCACAACTATTCTCACGACGACCACCACAATACTTACCACTGTTTTCACCAAAAAGCCATTGCCTCCAACTCTTCTACTTCCCCACATGAGATTGCATCTCAGTTAACAATGATGTTACAAAATTCCAATTTTTGGTCATTCACCCCTTCAATAACATCCAAATTTTGGTTGATTCACTTCTAGATTTGATGATTTTATGGTTTTTAATATTCCAAAAGTGAAAAACAACGGTTAGATCCAACAACAAAACAAAAGATTAAGATATGAAAAAAATCCATACCACTTGAACTAAGCGGGGCCATTAGCTCCGATATCAATTGTAACGTCTAGGGGTCTTAGAAACGCTAATTCAAGTCGACTCTCATACCACTTGTTATAAGAAATCAAGATAATTCGAACTGCTAAGCCCAACATACAAGCTCAATCGCACCTAATTTTTTTTTTTATAAATCATCAGGATATTACATAGCCATTAATAAAACAAAGATTAATGTGATAAATTGAACATAACAAACACTAATTCTAAAAAAATAGACCCATTATCATCAAATTAAATCAAGTAAGGAAATTAATGTGCAAGAAAATATTAGTAAAGTTGATAAAAAAAAATAATCTCTTAACAAATGATCTTGAGTTTGAGCTTGATTGGAATAGGCACATGCATCTTTAGAGAACATTTTTAGCCCGTGGCACAAAAGTAGAATTTAATTGCAACTAATTAATAAATGAATATTCCAACTGAAGTGGACTAAAAACAAAAGCTATATACCTCTATATTTATTTCCATTGAAATAAAAAAGGTTAGGAATATATCTATAAGGAATAAAGTCCCCCCCCCAACATATGGCATAAGTTGATCAAGAAGAAATCCTACTTACCAGTAAACTAGTCCATACCAACCATACTATAAATAGACAAGCTTGGTGTCGAGTAGGTATCAACAAACAAGTTTCAAAGGGAGAAGAATATAAACTTGATCTATCACAATGGCCAAGGCTCAACAACAAAAAGATGTGGTAATTAAATCATTTATTTCTTTCGATTATTAATAATTTCTCTTTAGAAGTTAGCTTGATATGTATATAGAGGGTATGGCGTACTCGATCGCTTGATCAAATAAGATGTTGCAATTTACTTAACTAATATGCATACAAATTAAATGATGTTTTAATTTGAATGGGTGTAGATCTTTGACTACGATAGCCAGGGTCGTATCATCGTGGACCGATATGCCAAAGCTCTTGATATCCTCGATGGAGATAACCAAGATAAATGGTCATATCAGCTGGTGGACGTGTATGCATGCATCCTAAATTCTTTATTCTTAATCATATATATACATATACTTATGTTATTCCTACCTTAAACATGTCATTATTTGTGTGTGCACGTACGTCTACATGCAGTGACAATGTTCCGGTTCACTATGCCACCTTGCTTGGGGATGTTCAGTTGGATGTTAAGGGGGCACAACCCGTGAACGAGTTGACTCCAAACGCAACCTACAATGTCTACCTTGACCTCAACTTGGCTGACGACTCTGTTGGATTCACCCACCCTATTAGGTTCGAATTCACCGACCAACACATGAAACAAAACCTGTTTCCCTACCAGCTCCAAACAGGAGACAACAGGGTTTATCTTGGTCAGTTCGAGGCGACTCCTGGTAGCACCCCAAATGTGAGCATTAGGATGTACGACAATGCTACCCGCACCAAGAAGGGGTTGCTCGTTCGTCGTATGAGGATCACAACTGCTTAATCTAGCATTTATGTACCCTACGAACTATATATTATGTATGCATCTAAATGTGTACGTACAATAAAACTTTGAGGACAAGGGATAACGTATGACCCTTCCCCATGTCCTTCCCTTAGGATTGACATGGGTTTCGAGCCTCTTTTTATTACTGTACCGTCCTGTTTCTTTTCCTATCGTTAAAAATATCTATCATAGTGTGTAACACACCTTTGATGTATCGTGGGTACCTTCTGTGTTTAGTTTACTTAATTTGATTAAAAAACATAAGCAAATCCGATCACATCATTATATATATATATAGGGGCGTCCTCAAGCAGAACGAATGAAGGGGTAGAATATGAGTCGCAACCTAGATCATCCATGTAGATAATTTTATTAAATTTCTTTAAGAACGCAACATGCTCGCTTCTTAAAGTTTCTTATTGTTAGGAATCAGTCCTCAACCCAAATATGCTACTATGCGTTGAAAGTTTGACCGTTAGGTGTTGCGGTTGGACATCATGTGTTGAGAGATACTCTACAACTTAATCACACTCCCTGTAACAATGAAAATTATTAACCGCATCAAAATAATCATTATATTGCGTATATCCCCTTCTATAAGAAGTTTTCTTATGTTCATTCATCTTGTAGAATTGAGGTGTTAGGAATAGAGAATCAATCCATAGTCAAAATGCGACAATCTCGATCCTTGAGTAAGTATGCGATATGTGTGGGATTAATGGCTATAAGATGATGTTTTTGGGGTTGAAGAACGTTGGGATATCATTCAGATATTGGTGACTAGATTATTTAAGTGACTCATTGGAAAGACCATGGAAGTCTACATAGAAGATATGGTTGTCAAGAGTTAAAAGGCAACGTCCCATCTAGATGATCTGTAGTGCATTTTCAACATACTAAGAATCAAAACTTTGATTGAATGCCGCCAAATCAATGTGCATTCGCAGTTGGCTTGGGAAAGTTTCTACGACACCTGTTACACGTCGAGGGATTGAAACGATTTCTAATTAGATACAAGCGTTGAATGCATCGTAAAGCTCAAGA
Source organism: Fallopia convolvulus (assembly GCA_964016875.1). NCBI lineage: Eukaryota > Viridiplantae > Streptophyta > Magnoliopsida > Caryophyllales > Polygonaceae > Fallopia > Fallopia convolvulus. Next base: position 36,655,730 of record OZ024735.1, on the reverse strand, counting down.
ATGCTAAATGAAGTTTAAAGACCGACAATAATGGCAATGGTCTTGAATCGAATTATCAACTTTTCTTCACATAAATGCCAAGCATTCTTCAAGATGCTCAAAGGAAGTCGAGCATTCAACTGGGATAGTAAGTGTGAGCTAGACTTGCAACAATTAAAATCTTATTTGTAGTCTCCTCTGATTCTTATTGTTCCAGATAAGGTTGACATCATCTTTACTTAGTTGTGTCCCCTAATGCGGTTAGTGCAGTCCAGCCAGTCCTAATCAAGGAACAAGTATGGGTGTAGTGCCCCATGTACTATACTAGTAAGACCTTGTTGGACACTTATATGAGGTATCCTCCATTGGAGCAATTAGTACTAGCATTAGTAGTGGCAGCGGGAAAGCTAAATCACTACATTCAAGAGCACTCAATCCAATTGTTTCAACTTATCCTCTTCGAAATATTGGCTAGTTCAGACCTCTTTGAGAGAGTTGCGAAGTGGGTAGTAGAATTTTGGCAATTCGAAATCGAGTAGGTAGCCCTAACAATTAACTTTATCATTTGAACCAAACTCTAACATATAATCACTACACCATTCTACAGATTTAGCGACCATATTTTAGCGACCACAAAATATGGTCGCTAATTAGCGACCATATAGACGCCAATGGTCGCTAATCTGAATGTCAAAACGGGGAAAAAAATAAAACCAAATTAGCGACCACGTGGTCGCTAACTAGGGCATCCACGTGGTCGTCGGGCCATTATAGTCGCAATAAGTGCGCGGGGAAATTTCCCGCCAGCATGTATCGACCATATGGTCGGTGAATTTAGTGAACAAATGGTCGCTACATTGGGAACCCATTACCGCGACCATATGGTCGGTACATTCAACGACCATATGGTCTCCAGCATTACTGCAACCAAGTGGTCGCAACATATAGCGACCACATGGTCTCTAACATGGATCAGATGTTTTGCCGGGCGTCATCAATTTTGGCGGGTAATTTCCCGCTTTTTTTGCGACCACCTGGTCGGTAAAAACAGTAATTGGTAAAATTGCCGCCATTTCAGCATATATACCTAGGTTGTAAAAACTTCACTCTCATTCTGCTTCAACACAACCTCATACATACATAGCTCTCTTCCAAAATATTCACAAAAGAAAGAAACAAACAACCACAACTCTGAATTGATTCTAGGAAGAAATTCTGTCAATTTTTACCGACAACCTCACTAAAGGTATGTATTTAAATCTTATTCATAATATTTCATTTTGTCATTATATTGTTTTAGACAAATATTGTCAGTAGAAAGTTTTCGTTTATATAATTATAAGAGATTGTGTTACAAAATTTAACCACATATAGCATATAGCAATTGGTTATGTTATAAATACGTGTTCTGATATACTGTATGGGGCGACCATATGGTCGCTAATTAGCGACCATATGGTCTCCACATTCAGGATAATATGCACTAGAATTAATTTAATTATACTCTTATACTGAAATGTAGGAAGGAAAAAATGTGTGGTGGATGTATGTGCGTAATATAGATGGTTTTTTGAACAACGAGTTTTTAGTTGGCGTAGAGCAATTTCTCGAATTCTGCAAATCTATGCCGTCCTATAACCCATCCGAATTAAGGTGTCCATGTCGGAGGTGCAAGAATAAGAAACTGAAGCCTGTAGATGATGTGCATTATCACCTTGTTAGGGAAGGTTTTGTTCCTAACTATTACCATTGGGTTTCGCACGGGGAGACAGATGAAAGGTTCGCTGCATTGTTGCCCGAGTCTAGACAGCATGAAGGCTATAGCAGTACTGATCCACCACCACCAGTAAATGGTGGGAATGATAATTGAATGGAACAGATGGTGTATGATGGTTTTAGATAAATATTGACGGTAGAAAGCTTTCGTTTATATATTGATAAGAGATTGTGTTACAGAATTTTACCGCAAATAGCAATTCGTTATGTTGTAAATGTCTGTTCTGATATAATGAATCTGGCGACCATATGGACGCTAAATGCAGTTGAATTAATTTCATTGTACTCTGATTTTGAAATGCAGGAAGGAAAAAATGCGTGAGTGGATGTATGTGCGTAATATAGATGGTTTTTTGAACAACGAGTTTTTAGCTGGCGTAGAGCAATTTCTCGAATTCTGCAAATCTATGCCGTCCTATAACCCATCCGAATTAAGGTGTCCGTATCGGAGGTGCAAGAATAAGAAAAAGAAATCTGTAGATGATGTGCATTATCATCTTGTTACGGAAGGTTTTGTTCCGAACTATTACCATTGGGTTTCGCACGGGGAGACAAATGAAAGGTTCGCTGCATTGTTGGTCGAGTCTAGACAGCATGAAGGCTGTAGTAGTTCTGATCCAGCACCACCATTAAATGGTGGGAATGATAATCGAATGGAACAGATGGTGTATGATGGTTTTAATTATGGCCGAAGTGATTACACTGCTGAGGATCCCGTGCAGAATGCGGATATAAGACATGAGCAAGGGGAGCAATATTATAATGATGCGCCCAATCCCGATGCACAACGTATGTACGACATGTTGTCGGCCGCAAATAGGCCTTTGTGGCCTGGATGCGATATGACGCAGTTGGAGGCTGCGACTGAGCTACTGAGCCTAAAGTCTAAGCTAAGGATGACGGAGCGCGGATATGACATGATCTCGGATTTTTGCGAACGCGTTTCTCACCCGGAGACGACATTACCAGCCACGTTTTACGACACGAAAAAACTGGTTGAGGGTCTCGGTCTTCCTTACGAGATGATTGATTGTTGTCCAAACTCTTGCATGATATATTGGGGTGCAGATGCAGAATACGCGACATGCAAGATATGTGACTATCCTAGATGGAAGCAAGGCAAGACAAAGCTCATTCCCTATTCTCGTATGTTTTACTTGCCAATAACTCCACGGTTGCAGAGGTTGTACGCATCTGTGGTGAATGCCGAACACATGAGATGGCATGCAGAGCACGCACAAGATGGGGTGATGAGACATCCTTCAGATGCAGAGGCATGGAGGCACTTCAATGCTGTGTGGCCAGATTTTGCATCAGAAACACGAAATGTGAGACTAGGCTTGTGCACGGACGGTTTCAATCCGTTCGGGGCGTCCGGGCACCAGTACTCATGTTGGTCTGTGATTCTGACACCCTACAACCTTCCGTCGTCGATGTGTATGCGAGAAGAGGTTATGTTTTTTACGGTTATTGTACCTGGACCGAAGAGCCTGAAGCAGAAGTTGGATGTCTACTTGCAGTCGTTGGTAGCCGAGCTGAAGGATCTGTGGCTTAATGGGGTGTGTACATACGATTCTTGGAGGAAGCAGAATTTTGTGTTGCGTGCAGCTGTAATAAGGACTATTAGTGACTTCCCCGCATTTTCGATGTTGTCTGGTATGTTGTTAATTTTACATATGCTAATCAATTTGAAACTATTATATATAATAATAATGCATATATATGATTTGTGAAATTTAATTAATGTGTGATACAAAATATATGTTTGTGTAGGCTGAAGCACTTTTGGGAAATACGCGTGTCCTTATTGCATGGAGGACACCGATGCATTTTATCTAACACATGGACACAAAATGTGCTGGTTCGATTGTCACAGGAGGTTTACAGAACCTGATCATCGCTTCCGAAACAACAAGACTGATTTCAAGAAAGGTAGACGAGAGCGTCGTGGTCCCCCGGTACTTCGTGATGGATACGAGATATTAGACCAGATAAACAATATGGGCTTGATGAAGATAACTGAAGTGGGAGCTGAGGAGCACAATGCCGCGGTCAGTAGAGGTTCGGGTTGGAAGAAGAAAAGTATTTTCTGGGACCTACCTTACTGGCCTAGTCTGCTGGTAAGACATAATTTAGATGTCATGCACATTGAGAAAAATGTCTTCGATAATATTTTCTTCACCATTCTCGATGTTCCGGGGAAGTCGAAAGACAAGTGGTCGGCTAGAAAGGATATAAAGGAATTGTGCAAGCGTCCGGAGTTGGAACCTGATGAGGAGGACAATAGGTACCCAAAGGCTTGCTATGCACTAGATCGTCATGAAAAACAAGTGCTTCTAGATTGGTTGAGATCCGTAAAATTCCCGGATGGCTACGTCTCCAACTTGAGCAGCTGCATTGACTTGGACAAGCTTAGGCTCTTTGGGATGAAGAGCCATGATTGTCATGTGTTCATGCAACGGTTGATGCCTCTTGCTTTTCGTCCATTTCTTGATGACAAAGTATGGGAGCTCATAGCTCAGCTAAGTGCGTTCTTCAGAGACTTAACGTGTTACGAGCTGAAGCCTGAGGTGGTTATGCAATTGCACAAGAAAATACCAATAATTTTGTGCAAGCTGGAGCGCATCTTTCCCCCTGCGTTATTTGATTCAATGGAGCACTTGCCTATTCATCTGCCACGGGAAGCTTCACTTTGTGGCCTTGTCAATTATAGATGGATGTATCCAGAAGAAACGTACGTACAGTTGTATGCAGTTGTTCAGTTTTGGATTCATATAATTAACTTGTATAATAAATATTAATGGTTTTCAATGTATATCATGTAGGCTCTTAAAAAGGCTGAAGGCCTCAGTTGGCAACAAAGCCCATGTTGAGGGGTCAATTTGTAGTGCCTGTCTCGTTAAGGAGACGTCCACATTCTGCTCGTATTATTTTAGCTCACATGTGGCGAGTACTCATATGGATCACGCCCGCAACGTCAGTTACACACTTCCAGTTGGGGCTGATCCGGGTGATTTGTCTATTTTCACAACAACTGGTCGAACCTTGGGTAGTAGATCAACTGGTCGTTTCCTCACTGATGATGAATTCCATGTGATCCAAACTTACATTCTCATGAACTGCGTTGAAGTGGAACCCTATATTGAGTACGTTTCTATAATCTCAACTAAAGTTGGTTCGATATATATAAAGTATATATTTCATTCAATTATTCTGTCGTAGGTACTATTTGACAAACTTCGTGCGGTCGTCAAATCCAACAATAACCGATGCTCAAGAGCAAAACATTTTGGAAAGACACTTTCGCCTCTGGTTTTACTCCCATGTAAGGATTTCTTATATTAATTTCTATTTAGTTTCAAAATGTACATTTTTATGTTGAATCCGAAATTGTATATACATGCTGATTTAAAATTGCAGGCCGACAGTCCGGAAGTTACAGATCCTAACATTGCAACACTTGCTCGTGGACCCTCTAAAAAAGTGAGGACATATCCTGGTTACTTTGTCAATGGTTACCGATTCCACACGAGGGCACACGCATCAACCAGAGCCACTGACAGTAGTGGAGTTTGTGTTCTAGGACAAAGCTTCGGCACCGACGAGGAGGACTTCTATGGTGTGCTAGAGGAAATCATTGAGCTGCATAACCTATCTCCAACCGTAAAGCGCCCTATTGTCTTTAATTGTTCGTGGTTTGACATTAGAAGTCGTGGAGGAACACGCATTCACCCTCACCTAAAGCTTGTCGATGTTCATCGACATAAAACACATCAAGCCACTCAAGTTTATTTCCTCAATTACCCAAAGGTGAGGCGTGCAGATGCTGAATGGAGAGCGGTCTGTAAAGTGAAGTCACAAGTGTGACCCGATGAAGGTACGTGCGTAGACCCTCATGAGAGTGGGTCCAGGGGCGTTGCCGTTGAGGAGGAATTTCAACATGATTCTTCCCTTCCACGAGTTATCGACGACAGTACACAAGATAATTATCCGCTTGGCCCGTTAAACGACCAAAACGGAGAGGATCATGTCGTTGAGGATCAAGAAGAGACGTCTACTGAAACGTCTGAGGGTGAGTTTGAGAGTGAGACGGATATAGATGAGGAAGACATGTAATCAGAATACTACTATTGTATTGTCATTCACTTTTCTGATAACACTATTGTATTGTATTGTCATTCACTTTTTTGATAACACTATTGTTTTAATTTGTCATTCACTTTTCTGATAACACTATTGTTTTAATTTGTCATTAACTTTTCTGATAACACTATTGTTTTAATTTGTCATTCACTTTTCTGATAACACTATTGTTTTAATTTGTCATTCACTTTTCTGATAACACTATTGTTTTGCCATTCACTTTTCTGATAACACTATTGTTTTGTCATTCACTTTTCTGGTAATACTATTGTTTTGCCATCCTTTCCAACCATAAAAGGAGATAACCATCTCCAATGCTGAAATACCTTCCCAGTGAAAACTCCCCATCTTCACCTCAAACTCATCCTCACCTCAAATCCGACCTAAAACTTCCTTCCTCAAATGGCTCAGAGCAGGAGAGCGTGTACCAGGCGAACGACCGCCTTAGCTCCTGCATTCATCAATTTCTCCATTGTGCGTGTGCGTGGGGAAAGGGAGACAAGAACCGAATGGAGCGCCGCACCAAATCTCCAATTAAGACTAGTCATCGACGATTGGACAGTATCTCCCGGGGGAGCACCACCAGGTTTTAGCCGTTTTTTCTTGAACGTCGACGACATCACTGATCGCATTGCAGCTAGGGAAACGGTTGTGCAGCTTCGCGTGCTCGAAGGTGCTAAGATCCGGACGGTTCATATTCCACGTACAACATGAGAGTCCATTAATTATAGTTGTTTGTTTATGTTTCGACTTAAAAGCTTCACTTTGTGTTGTTTGATTTAGTTGTTTGTCACTTCGTTTAATGTACTTAGGTCGCAAGCTAGTGTTTGTAACTTGGTTTCGTTTGGAAGCAATGAAGTTGTTTGTAACTTGGTTTCGTTTGGAACCAATGAAGTTGTTCGTAACTTGGTTTCGTTTGGAATCAATGAAGTTATTATCATTTACCATATATTCCCATTTACTGAGACGGATTGTAGTTAGATGTCCCATTTGAACTCGTTTGTTTTCTCCCATTTGAGTCCTCGAGCCAAATATTGTTGGTAGAAAGTGTTTGTTCAAATTTAATGTCTCCACTAGAGAAATGTAGCGACCACATGGTCGCGTCCTTGAATAATTTTAGCGACCATATGGTCGTTATATGTTAAATTTTAGCTCGAAATATGGTTTTTTAGCGCGGAGTTTGATTTAATTTCGTAAATAGCGACCACATGGTTGTTGTTGTTGTTGTTGTTGTTGTTGTTGTTGTTGTTGTTGTTGTTGTTGTTGTTGTTGTTGTTGTTGTTGTTGTTGTTGTTGTTGTTGTTGTTGTTGTTGTTGTTGTTGTTGTTGTTGTTGTTGTTGTTGTTGTTGTTGTTGTTGTTGTTGTTGTTGTTGTTGTTGTTGTTGTTGTTGTTGTTGTTGTTGTTGTTGTTGTTGTTGTTGTTGTTGTTGTTGTTGTTGTTGTTGTTGTTGTTGTTGTTGTTGTTGTTGTTGTTGTTGTTGTTGTTGTTGTTGTTGTTGTTGTTGTTGTTGTTGTTGTTGTTGTTGTTGTTGTTGTTGTTGTTGTTGTTGTTGTTGTTGTTGTTGTTGTTGTTGTTGTTGTTGTTGTTGTTGTTGTTGTTGTTGTTGTTGTTGTTGTTGTTGTTGTTGTTGTTGTTGTTGTTGTTGTTGTTGTTGTTGTTGTTGTTGTTGTTGTTGTTGTTGTTGTTGTTGTTGTTGTTGTTGTTGTTGTTGTTGTTGTTGTTGTTGTTGTTGTTGTTGTTGTTGTTGTTGTTGTTGTTGTTGTTGTTGTTGTTGTTGTTGTTGTTGTTGTTGTTGTTGTTGTTGTTGTTGTTGTTGTTGTTGTTGTTGTTGTTGTTGTTGTTGTTGTTGTTGTTGTTGTTGTTGTTGTTGTTGTTGTTGTTGTTGTTGTTGTTGTTGTTGTTGTTGTTGTTGTTGTTGTTGTTGTTGTTGTTGTTGTTGTTGTTGTTGTTGTTGTTGTTGTTGTTGTTGTTGTTGTTGTTGTTGTTGTTGTTGTTGTTGTTGTTGTTGTTGTTGTTGTTGTTGTTGTTGTTGTTGTTGTTGTTGTTGTTGTTGTTGTTGTTGTTGTTGTTGTTGTTGTTGTTGTTGTTGTTGTTGTTGTTGTTGTTGTTGTTGTTGTTGTTGTTGTTGTTGTTGTTGTTGTTGTTGTTGTTGTTGTTGTTGTTGTTGTTGTTGTTGTTGTTGTTGTTGTTGTTGTTGTTGTTGTTGTTGTTGTTGTTGTCGTCGTCGTCGTCGTCGTCGTCGTCGTCGTCGTCGTCGTCGTCGTCGTCGTCGTCGTCGTTGTTGTTGTCGTCGTCGTCGTCGTCGTCGTCGTCGTCGTCGTCGTCGTCCAGCTCCTCGGGTGGCGGAATTATCGCAGGAAAACGTCAAGAGTAAGATGTCGAAGTTCGAGGAGTGGATGCGCCGGTCCCAGGGGGTGAGGGTGGGTCCCGCCCGTCCGATCCAGACGGCTCCGGCGACGAGGACGGCTCCGGCGCCGCCGTATAGATTAGCATAGTTTTATTATATTATTGTAAATTATTTTAATTTATGGATTTATGTATGTAAATTATTGTAAATTATTTGAATCTATGAATTTATGTATGTAAATTATTGAAATTTATGGAAATTAATGAATTTGTAGCAATTAATGAATTATTAAATATTAATTAGTTATATTAATTCGTAATTATTTATAATATTTCATAATTATTTTTTTAAATATAAAAACATCGTGCGCTTGTACGCGCACGATCGTGCGCTTGTACGCGCACGATCGTGCGCTTTGAACCAGAGAAAGACGTCCCCGTGCGTTTTTTTGTTGCTTTTAGCGACCGCTATGGTCGCCAAATTGGTCGCCCCAAGGGTCGCTAAAAGCAACGACCATATGGTCGTTGTGGTCGCTAAAGTTAGCAACCATATGGTCGCCAAGTGGTTATCGACCGGCCTTTTAGCGAGTCGTCGCTAAATTCATTTAGCGACCAGATTTTGAATTTAGCGACCAGAAATATGGTCGCTAAATTCGCTTTTTTTTGTAGTGACCTTTGATGTATCGTGGGTACCTTTTGTGATTAGTTTACTTAATTTGATTAAAAAACATAAGCAAATCCGATCACATCATTATATATATAGGGGCGGCCTCAAGTAGAACGAATGAAGGGGTGTAGAATATGAGTCGCAATTTGAATCGTTAGATTGGGGTAATGGATGGCTAGATTTGATGAGAAACATGGATATATATTAAGGAGAAAATCATGGGATTTTAAATTAAAAGGGTAGTTTTTTTTAAATAAAGGGGCTGAAATTTTTAAAAAAAACATAAAAGATGTTATATATGATTTGGCGTTAGTTTGAAATATAAATGTGATTTCAATATCATATAGGAACACTTTTTTTTATTCAAACATGTTTCCATAGGATGATTTGAATATGAATTGATGATGGTTTGAATAAATTATAGATGATGGTTCAAATATTTATAAGGTTGAATACGTTTGAACATTTTATGAATATTATTAAAAGGTCGTTCGAATTTGTCATGATTATATTACCTAGGTTGAATAAGCTAGGACTCATTTTACTATGAATATCAACTGATTATTGGTTGAATTATTACATATTAAAATGAATAGGAATACGAAAAAATGAGTACTATATATGAACATTGAATATATAAATGTAATAATGAAATCAGACAAAAATAAGGATTGTAGGATCTCAAATACATATTATAATGAAATTGAATACATCTCTTATGAATGTACACTAAAATGAAAAAAATGATCATGTTTTTGTCTTCATACTTCATCTATTTATACTTCCTTACCATTCTTAAATATCCGCATAATATATCATGCATATATGAATAACAATTCATTTATATATATATATATATATGAATAACAAAACATGCATATAAGAATACCAAAATGTGGATGTATGAATAACAAAATACGCATATATGAATAAAAAGACACATATTACTAGAGGTGTCAAACGGGTCGGTCAGGTCGGGTTCGGGTCGTAACGGGTCACTGGTCAAATCGGGTCGGGTCATTGCGGGTTGTCGGGTGGGTCGGGTCGACCTAACAGGTCAAGAAAATTGATTTTTTTACAATTATTAAAATATTTTTTATTTAAAAAATGATATTTAATAACAAATCTATTATTTTTATATATTTTAATAATAAAATATATTATAATTTTCAAAATATATTATATATTCTTAAAATATAATAAATTGGGTCAGCCCAACGGTTTTTTCGGGTTTGAACCCAACGGGTTTCGGGTCTATCGGGTTTGGTTTATTTTGGGTTTCGGGTTCAAATTTTTGGGTCTTGACCCTAAATTTTTCGGGCGGTTCGGGTCGGTTTTTCGGGTCGGGTCAGCTTTTGACAGCTCTACACATATATATGAATAATAAATACAATAATATGAATAAAAAAATTACGCATATATGAATAACAAATCACTTATATATGAATAATGAATCGCACGTATATGTATAACAAGCCACATATATAAGAATACCCAAATATGTGTATATGAATAACAAGATACGCACATATGAATACCAAACCAAGCATATATGAATAACAAACCATGAGTGTATTAATAACAAGTCACTCATAAATGAATGACAAAAAATGCATATATAATAACAAATCACTTATATATGAATAGTGAACCATGCATATTTGAATAACAAACACCTATATAAGAATACCAAGATGTGTGTATAAGAATAACAAGAGATGTACATATGAATACCAAAATACGCATATATTTGACGCTTAGGGAGATGTCCTGTGACATAGTTGGTCGTTGGACGGGCCTACTTGGCGTTTAACGCTCAGGGAGGTGTCCCGCAACATAGTTGGTCATTGGGTGGGCTTGCTTGGCGTTTAATGCTCAAGGAGGTGTCCCGCGACATAGTTGGTCGCTGGGTGGGCCTGCTTGGCTTTTAACACTCAGGGAGGTGTCCAACGACATAGTTGGTCGTTGGGTGGACTGCCTCGTTAGGCAGGCATGCTTGGCGTTTTAATGCTCAAGGAGGTCTCCCGCAACATATATAGTTGGTCGTTGGGCGGGCCTGCTTGGCTTTTAACGCTCAGGGAGGTGGGAGGTGTCCCGTGACATAGTTGGTTGCTGGGTGGGCCTGCTTGGTGTTTAGCACATGGAGATGTCCCGGGATATATATAGTTGGTCGTTGGACGGACTTGCCTGGCGTTTAACACTTAGAGAGCTGTCACGCGACATAGTTTGATTGCAATCTTGATTGATACGGTCGATAAAGTAATCTAGAGGGCTAAGTCAAGTTGGGCATGCCATATGTTCATCTTCATCTTGTTGTTTCTTGCAAGTAATGTGGCATTGATACGTGTGTTTATGAGTTTATCATACTTATGAGATATTATGATCGATTCATATTAAGGGCCCGTTTGGTTTAATAATTCCGGAAACGTAAACGAAAAGGAAACGAATCTAGTCTATATTAGTGTCATGATACATCAATGATAAATTTCCTCTTGCCTTGAGTCACCTCATTTTTCATGCAAAAATGTACCGCAAGCCCCTTGCGGTAATCAATCCCTTTCCTTATTTTAACATGGGGTAAGCAAATCCCTTATTCTCCTCTAACCATTTCCCTTCCCCCTTCTCTAGACCCATAACAAAAAATTTGTTGTCAATGTATTATGACACATAAGTGGTCTATATTCATTTCCTTTCCGTTTACGTTTCCGTGGTTGGAAATCAAACGGGCCCTAATTGATTGTTCATGGTTCTCATCAAACTTTTCCCTTAAGGCTTAATCTTTTGAAAAACACCCGATAAAACTAGAGCTACTAAATAAGAGATCTGATAAAAAAAATTTGGTTGAAGGAGAGGCGGTACTCTCCGGCCCCTCAAGGGGGCGTTTTGTTAATAATTCAAAAGTGGGCTAAGTAGTCAGCAAACGGGGGATAGCCCGACCCCTAACATCATCAAGCAAAGAGTTTATAATCCCCTCGGGCGGGGCAAGCAATACATGAATACCAACAGGAAAATAAAACGCAAGGGACGCGATGCAATCGGCAACAACGTTGGCCTCGCGGTAAATATGACGGAATTGGATAGTCCAATCCCTACTAAGAAAGCCTTGGCATCTAGATACCAGGCTGAAAAGCAGGTGACTTCTGGTCACCCTAGCGCCCAAGAGGCGAATAACTAATTGAGAGTCCGACTCAAGCAACACCTTGCGGAAGCCCTTCTCCCAAGCCAGTTTGAGTCCGTTGAACACTCCCCAAAGCTCTGTCATGGGCACCGTGCACACTCCAATGTGATGAGCAAAGCCTCCGAGCCAGTCGCCTCTGTCATTCCTGATCACTCCGCCCGCTGCTGCAAGGCCATCCGCTCTAACCGCCCCATCCGTATTAATCTTGATCCAGCCTTCGTCAGGCATCGTCCAGGAGATTCCCTGTAAAGATTTCAAGCAAGGAATACTCGAAACAGAATACTTACCTAGTGCCTTGTCAGCTTCTCTCGTCTGTTCAAGCACGAAGGCCAGTTTATCAGTAACCATGACTTCATCACGAAAAATCTTAGCATTTCTCCACTTCCAACACCACCAAAGGGTGGTTGCAAACAAAGAGTTCCAATCCACATTCTCGAGCTTCCTCCCATCCAGCACATTTATCCTCATCCAAATAGCAAAAGGGTCCTGGAAAAAAGATGGGTAAAAATTAATAACATTCAAATTAACCCAAATCTGTCTAACCTGCGGACAATCCCTGAACATATGTTCGTAAGATTCGTCGGAGTTGCAACCAAACGGACATCCCCCATTTGTCGTGATATGCCGCCGGCACCTCTCCAAATTTGTCAAAACACCACCTCTACTAGCAAGCCAAACAAACCCCCTGATTCTCTCCTGGACTTTCATCTTCAAAAGCTGGTTATAGAAATTCCGATCAGTTTCAGTCCGAGAAAGATTACCACAGATCAGATCATAGCCTGTGGAAACTGAATAAGCTCCGTCAGGAGTGTGCTTCCAGCTTAACTCATCGCTCTCTCCATCAGAATCCGCTTGTAGCATCACCGCAGCAAGCTTAAGTAAGGCAGAACTGGGCAGCAGCATCGAGAGAGAACCCCAGTCCCACCCATTGATATCTGACCAGTAATCACGAACAGTGTGGACCAATTGAGCGTTTGAGATCTCAGCAGTTGCAACATTGCGAAGAGGTTCGTCGATCAACCATACATCAACCCAAAATCGCGTGGAATGGCCATCTCTAACAAGCCATCTTGAGCCATGAATAACCACATCTGAAACACCCGCTCTAATGCTCCTCCAGACATGTGATACAGCCCCAGAATTCCCTAATGCACTATCAACATATTTTTTCTTCAGAATATTCACCCAAATATCGCCATCCTCCATAACAAACCTCCATCCAAGCTTACCAACAAGAGCCAAATTCAACTCACTCATGGAACGAACACCAAGACCTCCCTGGTTCCGAGGTTTAGTAACTTCCTCCCAAGCAACCTTATGCATCCTTTTTTTCTCTGGAGTGTTGCCCCAAATAAATTGGCGGTTAAGTTTATCAATTTGAGCACACATGCTATTCGGAAGCAAAACCGAAGACATAGTGTAAACCGGTAGGGAATTGAGCACCGATTTAACAAGCGTAACCCTTCCTGAAAAACTCAAGGAACTCGATCTCCAACCTGCCAATTTAGCTTTGAATTTATATAGCAGGGACGAGAAGGTATCTTTGTTAATCTGTTTCTGTAGAATCGGCATACCAAGGTAGTTGCCAAGGTCAGAAGTAACTCTAAAGCCACTAGCAGCCTTTAACAACCGAATATGACGCCGCCCAACGTTAGGAGAAACAAAGATCCTAGATTTACTAGTACTCACTTTTTGCCCCGAGGCAGCACAAAAATCGTCTAGACACTTCTTTATCAAACAAATCTGATCAACCGAAGCCTCCGCAAAAAGCATAATATCATCGGCAAAAAAGATGTGCGATAAGGATGGCCCATTCCTAGTAATTTTGATTGGCTTCCACCCCTTCGAGGCCACAACATCATTAATGATATGACTGAGACGTTCGATGCATAATAAGAAGAGATAAGGAGATATAGGATCACCTTGCCTAATCCCTCTCGAAGCCGTAAACTGATCCGTTAATTCACCATTCCAAAGAACTTGAAATCTCGGAGAAGAAACACAAGCCATAACCCACTGCACAAGTTGATCCGGAAAACCGACAATACGCAGAGACGATTCCACAAACTCCCAACTCAATCTGTCATACGCCTTTTCGAGATCTAATTTCAGAATCATCCAACCTTTAACGCCCCTTTTCTTTTTCATGGAATGGACAATTTCTTGTGCCACAACAATATTATCCGTAATCATACGGCCCGGAATAAAACTCCCCTGAGTTGGCCCAATTATATCCGTCATAATGGGTTGGATACGGTTAACCAAGATCTTAGTGACCACCTTATAAAGAACGTTACAAAGGCTGATGGGACGGAATTGACTAATATGCTCCGGCTTAGCCACTTTTGCTAACAAAACAAGAAGAGTGTCATTCATTCCCGTCGGCAGAACAGAGGAGCTGAAAAAATCTTGAACGAATCTCAAAACAGAAATTCTAACAAGATCCCAACAACGTTGGAAAAAGCCCGGTTGGAAACCATCAATCCCGGGCGACTTAAACGGGCTCATGGACTTAACAGCGTTCCAAATCTCAACATTGGAAATGGGAGAAATGAGGCTCACCAATCTGTCTGAGGGTATAGGCGGAAAGTTGCAATTCAGCTGTGGCATTCTTGAGATATCTGTAGGTTCTGCTTGAAACAAACCATTGTAGTAATCAACAGCAAGCTTCTCAAGCTCATTCTTCTTCTCAACCCATCTACCCTCGTCATCTTTAAGACCTTCGATCATGTTGTGTTTTCGTCTGACGATAGTCGACGTATGGAAAAAAGATGTGTTTCGGTCCCCGCAAGAAAGCCAAAGTTCCCGGGATTTTTGAAACCAAAGGGCTTCCTCTTGTTCGAGAACTAATTCGAGATCCGCTCTCACTTTAGCTTCCATTTCAACAACTCTACTGGAGTCCCACATGGCCAAATTCTGTTGTAAAAAATCCAACCTCTGTATCAACTCATCTTTACGTCTATGAATATTCCCAAACACCTTTTTATTCCAAACAGACAGCTCCCTTCTAAGCAAAGTAAGCGCTTCTGGTGCCTCCACATCATTACACCACCAAACTTTCATCCTTTCATTGAAGTCCGGGTGAGAAAACCAAGCCGCCTCAAAACGAAACGGTCTCCGTTTCTTATTATACTCAATGTGAGGCTTGAAATTCAACAACAACGGGCTGTGATCCGATGAGAACCTAGGTAGGTGTCTTACTCTAGCATCCGGCCATCTCATTCTCCCCTCGACATTCATGAAAACCCGATCCAAGCGCTTATGAACAATCGAAGAGGGAGAGATACGACGGCTCCAAGTGAAACAATTCCCACTGAAATTAAGATCAACAAGATTAAGTTTATCCCTCCAACTATTGAACACAACCGAATCACTATGAAGACTGCCGGTACCACCTTTCCGCTCATGACTAAATAAGATACAGTTAAAATCCCCTCCAACCACAACGGGACCTTTAACTCTATTCACAGCAATCCCGAGCTCCTTCCAAAAGTTCTCACGAGACCCATATTCTGCAACCGTTGCCTCACGCGTGTATCTGGCTAAAGTAGTTTGTTTGGTTCAACGTACTCCAATCAATCCAAAATTTGGAGATAAGCAAGCCGGGTTGATGAGTACTTTGATACCAATAAATGGTTGAATATTTTCGACAGTCAATTGTCATCATAATGTATATTTGGTTCGGAATCACAACCTTGGAGATATTTGTTGGCTTTTGCCTCACTTATAAAGATTCCTTTGGATTCGTTCTACATTGAATTATAAATTATAATATATCGAGCTTGGCTTTTTGTAAATGAGTGCTTCTAAACACTAGTATCATATTCTTTCTTTCAAAACGTTGAATGATTCAAAACTAACTAGTTGTACCCGTCGTACTATGTACGACTACGATTCGACACCATGTATAACTATAATTCGATATTTTATATACATTATAAATATAATATTAATAAATAAAAATATAATATAAAATTTAATATAAGTAATTTATTGCTCATATTACCTATTTTTATTATTTGTAAATATTATAAGTATTTTTTTATTATAAAAGAATATATATATACCTATAAATAAGTGCGTGAAAAGATATTATGCTAAAAGATAAAATATATTTATACTTATTTTAAAATATTTTAAATTTGTTATCTTTAATTTTAAATATTTGTATAAGGAAGTTTTCAAAAGATATTGTTTTACTAAATAGATATTTGTTTAATGTTAAAGATAGATTTAAATAGTTAAAGAAGAATTTAATAGGAAAAAGTTAAAATATTAGGAATAAAAATTAATTTTATAAATATGTGGTGGGGCCAGAATCATTCTGGTGGCTCGAAAAGGGACAACTTTAATATATAGTTATAGATTAATACTCCCTCCGTTCTATTCTACTTGTTTTTTAGAATTTTTCACATATATTAAGAAACTCATTGAAAATATAAAAATATTATTAAAAATTCAAATTTTTTTAAATGTAATCACAAATTAATTACTAACTACCTTTTATAGCCAATAGATAAAGAGAAAAAAAGTCAATATTTACACTTTCCAATATATTAATTAAATAAAAATCCTAAATGGACAAGTTTTGTTGAACAAAGTTTTGAAGTTAGAAAGACAAGTAGAATAGAACGGAGAGAGTATTGTCCCATATTAAAATGCAAATCAAGTAATGTAAAATGCAAGTGTAACTTTTATGAAATTCGTATAGCATCTAAATTTAAAAGTTTACACAGCTGACCAAGTCTTTTTTTAATGAGGGGCCATTTTTGGTAAAAATCTCGGATTTGTGAATTAGTCGGCAAGTACATGAATCAGGTAAACCGGCTTTTATCGAATGACTCGACCTAATGATAGAAGGGATGGTCAAGAAAGTTTGTGGGCTCACATAAGCCCATGGGGTTCCATCCTAAAATCCAATGGTATTGTTTGGATTTCAGATGTGAGATAGAGTATATTTTCAACACGCCCCCTCAAGTGCAACTAGGATGACAACGGATGGGTAGCAACTCGCTAAACCCAACCCAAGACAGTAGAGTAGATAACGGACGGGTAAGCCTAATTAACCCAAGGTAGATAGATAATGGGGCCCAAAACCGAACCGCTCTGATACCATCAAGAAAGTACGTGGGCCCAGTAGATAGGTAAATCGGAGACGTGTTCGTACTTGCGCACATGCGCGTATGAGCTTAGCACATAAGCCCATGGGGTTCCATCCTAAAACCAATTGACAATAGAAGGAGTAATTTAAGGATATATATATTAGGTTGGTTCTGTTTATATTTCATATGTGAGATAGAGTATAATTTTAACAGATGGTGAGACTTCATTTTTCATCCAAGTGAAAAATAGAGTTTGATCAAAAATTGTATTTGAGACCAGAGCCAAATACGAGGCTGGTAAAATTACATTGTGGCAATTATTGTTCATAAGTCGGGAACTGTACACAAGCCACCCCGAATTCATTTTTTTTTTTTTTTTCTATAGGTTTTAGATTTAGATTTTAATTAATGTGCTTATACAAATCATTACATACACATGCTGAACAAATCACAAATAACCCGATGTGGGTCCAATCAGAGACATCCAACCAAAGTTATCGAGCCCATATGTGGGTGCAAATATGATTAATTAGGCACTGATCCATCCTCTTTTATTTTATTTATTATTTTAACTTGGTGACTGGTGGACCATTTAGAGAAAAATTATATTTAAATAATCAAGTTTTGTAAGGAAATTTTTTTATGAAGGTAATTTTAATGTATACATATAAATTTGTTTTTCTTCCATTAATTTTTACTCAAGAAAACTAATTTAATTTGTTTATTATACAAAAATTATAAAAAAAATGGTGAAAAATATATAAGCTCGCGTTTGTAAATATGACATGCATTTATGAGCTAACATTCAACTAAGTCGGAGTATAAATTGAATGATGATTACCTAAGATATAATAAAGTATATATGAAGGACAACGGAGCATCCGAGCATGCTTTAGATAGGATAATGAAATAATGACACTATGTTTTTTCTTTTCTTTTGTGATGAAAAAGGCATCTAGTATGATTTCCATTAATCATATATCCATAGAAAGTATATGGAAAAATTGAAACACAAGCAAATTGATAAGGTAGTGAAATTATTAGCCATACTAATTCTGCGAAACAAAAGCCATACTAAAATATGGAGCATAATCAAATTATCATATAGACCATATTTTTTTTTCAAATATCCGGTCATTAACGAATCGGATACAAATAAAAAATTAAAAGAAAAAATTACCCAATGTCTAATATATCAGATCGAATTAAATATATCTGATTGCTAATTCTAGACCTTGCCTTATTATTGTGAAATTAATAAGAAATACATACACCCTAATTTTCATGTGGTTTTGTACTCATGACTTTGTCACTTTTACTCCTTTTATTCAACTTGCCTTCTAAGGATAGTCAAATTGATGGGAAGTTCTACATGTTCACAAACGTAATCACTAATCACAATTCCCCTCTCTATATGTACTACAAATGATATGATTGATTACAAAGGAAGAGTGTGGGACAGGTCTCCCAACAAACGTCCCAATCCTATCTCTCCATCTCACCTCTGTCTTCTTCTCTTTATAATTCTTCAACTCCATTGGGTGCATAATAAACAGGCTAAGGGGGAAAAAAAAACTGATTCTTGCGGAGGAGTAAACAATGACCACAAAATATGACCATTCCCTTGTCAACAAAGCACTCGTTTTCGTGCTGTTGAGCCTCGTGTTTTCAGGTGAATCTGCTCCTCAAAGCGCTTTGATCACCCAACTCCCTGGATTCACCGGCACTTTCCCTTCCAAGCATTACTCCGGGTGAGTAATCTCTTCAATTACGGCGCCTTTTTTCTAATCTGGGTTATCTTCAATTTTGACTCTAATTGTCTGGGTAATTAACCAAATTCAAGTAATCAATTCATGTCTGATTAATCTGAGATAAGTGTTTCTGTGTCCTTTTATATGCTAGATTATCTGGGTAATCCTTAATTAATGTTCTAGATCGATAAAACTAATTTGGGTGCTTACTGTTTGTGATTCGATGCTCTGTTTCTTGTTTGGGTCGTCTGAGATTGTGGTTTTCTTGTATTTTGACTTAATTATATGGGTTATCATTGTTTAAGCACGGTTAATCTGATATTGGTGTTCGATTCTGGGTGCTTTATATCTTGTATGCCTTTTCAGCTGTATTTTCCTTATAATTTTGACTTGAATATAAGGGTTACCATTCATAAATGCTCAAGCTCAATCAATTTGGGTAGCTCTTTCGTCATATTGTTGTTTTTGACGAATTCTTTGCGTAGGTATGTGACACTTGATGAAAATCATGGCAAGAAACTGTTCTACTACTTTGTGGAATCTGAGAGGAACCCATCATCGGATCCTGTTGTTCTGTGGCTCAATGGCGGTCCTGGATGCTCCAGCTTTGATGGCTTTGTTTATGAGCATGGTATTCTTCTAATCTATTCAATCTAGCCAAAGAGTTCTGAATTGGTGGTGTGTAATCTTGGAGAAGATCTTGTTTCTATTGGTCTAAATGAGTGTATATGGAATACTCTTTATCTCCATTCTCACTCATTTCCATAACAAGGCATCTAAGAATTTTTGGTGAGATTTGCAAAAAATCTGCCTTTTGGATAATCAATGACCATATATATGTGATGAAATCTTAGCTTATGGTGCTCTCTGCTGTTTCATCTTCTTAAAAAGCCATGATATTTCCCATTTTTCAGGGCCATTTAATTTTGAAGCTCCAAAGTCAAAAGGAGGCCTTCCAAAGCTGCATCTCAATCCTTATAGCTGGTCAAAGGTTCATGTCCAATTTTTTCAAGTGATCATATTCTTTGCATCAATACTTGAAAATTCCTCTTAACTTACCTTATGATTCCGGTATGTTTTTTTCAGGTTTCCAACATGATCTATCTTGACTCACCAGCAGGAGTTGGATTCTCTTATTCATCCAACACAAGCGACTACATTACTGGGGACCTAAAAACTGCCTCTGATTCACATACTTTTCTGCTCAAGGTATCTCGTCGGTTTTTCAATCATATGTATATGATCAGCTTTCCAAGGCTCTTTTTACTAATGCGGCTGATTTTTGTGTGATTGATCAGTGGTTTGAGATATACCAAGAGTTCCAGTCAAACTCATTTTACATAGCAGGCGAATCGTATGCTGGAGTTTATGTGCCAACTCTTTCTTATGAAGTTGTAAGAGGTATATCAGACTTAATTTCTAGCTTCTAAATCTTACTATATATTAAAGAATCATTACTTTCTAACTTCATACATTATCTATTGTTTTGTAGGACTCGATGCTGGTGTAAAGCCTGTTATTAACTTCAAAGTAAGTTCAGTATACCATTGCTGAATTTTGAAACTATGAATCCAAGTTAATAAGATTGTTTGATCCAGGGTTATATGGTTGGGAACGGTGTTACAGACGAAGTATTTGACGGGAATGCCCTTGTTCCGTTTGCTCATGGAATGGGCTTGATCTCTGAATCGTTGTACGAAGTAAGAACATTCTTATATTGTCCAAGATCCAATTTCCATCACTTAAAATTTTGAATTCAAAATAGACATTCTTTGCACAGTTTCATGCATTCATCAAACATATAATCTTGCATTTGTTATAAGGCTGAATTCTCATCTAGTTTGAATTATAATTTGTGTGTCCTACAGGAAGCTGTCAAGGAATGTGGAGGAAACTACTACAATCCGAACGCCTCATCTTGCCAGGATTTACTTTCAAAAGTCGACGAGGCAAATACCATTCTCTAAAACCATCTCAAGGTGTATTTGGATTACATCAAATAATGCATTATGCATTATAATGTAAGATAATGCATTATCTGATGTAATCTAAATGCACCCTTCCTCTTTGAATCTTGCCTTTCTCACTTGTATAATTTTCCTTCTATCTCTAGGAAGTTGATGGCTTGAACATATATGACATTCTCGAGCCCTGCTATCATGGACCGGATATGAGTTCATTCACCAAAGGCAGGTTTAGCTTACCAGCCAGCTTCAGGAAGCTAGGAGAAACCGAAAGGCCTCTTCCTGTAAGAAAGCGTATGTTTGGACGTGCTTGGCCTTATAGAGCTCCTGTAAGAGACGGATATGTTCCAACTTGGCCTGAGCTTTCCAATTCAGACAGTGTCCCGTGCATTGTAAGTCACCTTAATTAGCTTTTGAGGGTCCATTTGGATTACACTTGATAAACGCATCATCTTGCTATTGCATTATAATGCATTAATATGACGCTTTTTGTTCTAGGATGATATGGTTGCAACTTCTTGGCTCAACAATGCAGAAGTGAGAAAAGCACTTCATGCTGCACAGGTTGGAATGAATGAATCCATCTTTCATTAGTGAACAATACTTTTTCATGATTTGATCTGATTAGTAGGTGTGATTAAATCAGGAAAGTGTTGGAGGAAAGTGGGATTTATGTACAGGTAGAATCTCCTTCTACCATGACGCCGGGAGCATGATCAAATATCACAAGAATCTTACTTCTCGCGGTTACCCTGCACTTATATACAGGTAACATTAATTATACTAATGGTAAATATGAGTCTTAAAATTTTACAAATTTACTGATGTTATTATGTACCTTCTCGAATGCTTGACAGTGGGGACCATGATATGTGCGTGCCGTACACTGGAAGTGAAGCTTGGACAAGATCCATGGGCTACAAGATCGTCGATGAATGGAGGCCTTGGACATCAAACAATCAAGTTGCTGGGTAAGTGAAACATATGATTTCGGACTTACTAAGCCCATACTCCCTCCGTCCCATATTTTATGGGTTTTTAGTCCAAATTCTTTGTCCCACAATATATGGGGTTTTGAATTTATTCAATGTTCAAGATGTTCAACCCTTTCTCAACTTCTCCTTCCCCTTTTAACATATCACATTCACTTTCATCTACACTTTATACTATTTCTTTCCTCTTTTAAATTTAGTTTTAAAAAAAAAATTAGACATTTTGATTATGCACCAAAAAAAAATTGGTGTATAATTAAAATGTCTTAATACATAATCATCGTGTTGTTTACATGTTACTACTTGTTAGTTGTTTCTCTCCTTTTCTCCCTCTTCTTTCAAAAAGCCTCCAAAAAAGAACATCACCGTCGCCTCTTCTCCGCCGTTGAAGCTTGTTCGTGTGTCCTTCATCGATTCCTTGTCGGTGGCGATGAAATCGGTGGAGGACATGCAAACCAGCCTTGGCAGAAGAGAAGGGGCAATGTTGGTGTTCATTTTTGGGGGGTTTGAAAGGAGAGGGAGAAAAAGAGAGGAGCTAGTGAAGTAGCAAAGCGTGAACAACATAATGATTATATGGTAAGGCAAATTTTGGTGTATAAAAAAAAGAAGATGATTTAGGTGAAAATAAGAAAAAAAAAATTGGATTCATTTTACAGACCAAAAAATTATACATTGGTCAAATTTTTGTAATAAAATAATGTCATAATTTTCTTAATTTTTAGTTAGAAACATAGTAAAATAAATGAAAGTGGGTGAAAAAATTAAACTGGACATATGTTTTATGAGGAGACTAAATCCACATTGCACATGCTTTTAAATTTTTTATTTATTCTTGGAATTTTCACTTCAAGATGCTTATTTTTAAAGTTCTGTTTAGAAAAGAAGGGAGAAATTTAACGTTTTATGTATGATTGCAGGTACTTGCAAGGCTATGAAAAGAATCTCACGTTTATAACTATTAAGGTATGTTAAACTATGAACCATATCTTTATCTACCAAGTACTTGTTATGTGGAGTTTGGATGACGGATGTGGCAATGCATATGGAACTCCAATAGTCCAATTTCATTTCTATCTGGGTTTCACTCATTCAAGAACCCGATTTGTCCAAATTTGAACCAAACAACACCTAAATTTTTTTGGTTGCGGGTAAGGAAGAACTCAAGCTTTGTTAATGGTTGGTCAATGCAGGGC
Source organism: Fallopia convolvulus (assembly GCA_964016875.1). NCBI lineage: Eukaryota > Viridiplantae > Streptophyta > Magnoliopsida > Caryophyllales > Polygonaceae > Fallopia > Fallopia convolvulus. Next base: position 36,632,637 of record OZ024735.1, on the reverse strand, counting down.
TCGGGGCATACGGTACCAGAATATAAACCACGAGAGTCATTGGACTTCTACAGTAGATGGCTGGCTGGAAAGCCTATATAAGGAGAACTGAGTTCAGTGTATTCATTAGCTCATTTGACTCACTCTGCAGTATACATGTATGAACTGGAATAATAAGTAAAAGATGCTGAAATTGGTTTATCTTAATTCACATGTGTAGTGTAGTTGAAATTTGATCTTTTAGGAGAATGCAGGATTCGTAACATCACAACATGTATGAAGAATCAATCTTTTAAAAAATCAAACCTGTGAATGAAGCTTTGAGTTCAGCAGAAATCTATTGGGTTAATTGGTGTAATTTAGGATTTTAAACATCCACTAATCATATAATTCATTCCTTTCTTATTTTGGGGGTGAGAATAATTACCTCAACCCTCCCAAGACAATGATACATATGTCATACCATTTTTAGTACAAAATATTGTTAGGGTTACAGTCAAATGTTTTAAAATTTATAGTAATAACTACGAAGTAATAAGAAGTAAGCTACAATTAGGGTTTCCACATGTGATGATGTGACCCTGTTTTTTCAGCTTTAAATAAAAGGTATATATGGTACCTTTGTCACTTATTGTAGTACCTCATCAAGGACAAAAATTATTGCCCTGTAGGCTATATCACCAAAATTGACAAAGCTTTAAGACAATATTTTTTTAAAAAAATTTAGGTTAATCAAATACCTTTCGACTAGCAGCAAGTTGCTTGCTTGCATCAATGGAAAATTTACATTTCCAAAAAAAAATTGACTAACCCAAACCTCTAAAAATCCTTGCTATCCTCATATCCTGGATCTGAAAAGCGAAAAATCCTAAGGTGTACGAATATGTTCTAGCCGTCATTGGGCTTGAATTTCTTTGCTTAATTTTTCCTCTTCGATCTTCCTGCATAAATTCGTTGCTTGTGGTTACACCTTAATTAAGAGGAATAATGATAACAAGATGAAACAAATGATCCGAAACTAAATCAAACTAAACAACAAGGGAATGATGATGTAATCTACTGCATATAGCTGACAGAAGATCTTAGTTTGTTTGCAAAGATTAATTCAGCAATTCACTGTGCTGAGGACATTAAGTTATTCAAGACTCAAACTTTATATGGAAAAAGGATGTTAATACTTGATCAAGTTCAGTAAAATCCCTCCAAAGCCTTTATTTATGCCCTACAATCAAAAGAAGCTATAGTCCATACAATACAGCACTACACACAGTTTTGTTTGTGTTCCAACAAATGATCCACATGACTAATGATGATAAGAATAGAGTGTTTCAACATAGAGATGTCCTAAGTCCTTTCTAACATGAATGATCCACAATATCCTTTACTATTGAAATATCAATTGTGACATGAAATAGAAGGATGATGTGCAACAAGGGAGTATTAGTTTCATCAAACCAACCATATTAAAGGCTTTGAAAATGATCTTTCCAAGTTTTGCTTTTTCCATTGCATCCACACTTTCTATGCACCCAAGTTAATTCAGCCTATAGGGAGTTCCATGGTGTTGTACTTCTTATTCTAAAATTCACCTTCCTCCTTGATATCACATTTCTTCAACCATCTCTATCTAAAATAACAAATTTCAAAAACTATGCATACATTTAAGTGCAAACAAGGCAAACATAGTCAAATTATCATTTTGAAAACATTTAGTCCTATATATGATATCTCAAACATCTTTACATATGTATATATATCAAGTTCTAATGCAAATCACACAATATTCCAACCTCATCTTAGACAAACATAACACTATTTGTGTAAGAGATTGATATCAAGATGAACATAGCAATTCAAACAAGGCGTCTCATCATATCAATAAAGATGTCTCGTGTCCTAATACAAACAAGATAAAAATAACACTGTTTTCAGAAGAAACTGCAATGAACTTTGTTTCATGTAAGTAATCCGATAAGAGGAACACAACTTCCGGTCTAAACATCTGGTCAATTCCTCAATAGACAACAGATTAACTACAATTACAATGTAGGAATTAAAATCAAATAGATCACTCCAAGAGCAAATATCAACTATTTGATGAAGTAACAGCAAAAGTTGTCACTAAAAGTAAAATTATACCTTCCTACTCACTCAGGGATACTACTGAATCGTCTGATACTTGAACCAAAGAAAATGTTGCTTCATACAAAAATCTGACCTCCATCGGCAGATTATATGACAACGACAGAGAGCACGTATGCCAGCCCACCGTTATTCCTAAGATGTAAGTGAAAGCCGATGAGCGTGCTCTCTCTCATTGTCAAACAATCTTGAGATGAAATTTACAGCTTACCATCATAATCACAAAATCTGAAGAAAAAAAAGATAAAAGATATGTTGTTTTGTTCTAGGATCTGATAAACTAATCAGAAGCTTCATGCAAAGTCAAATTAGTTTCCAATTCAGCGGTATCACATGCATGATTTCACTTCAAATGGTAAGATTTACTTCAAATTGTGAAAAAATCTTTTCATAGCTAACTAGCCCCACCTTAACAGTCTTTATAGTGATTAAATGGAAGAACAAGAGAAAAACCAGCTATTGGAAGGGTCTGGGTCTCTAGAATTTATGATTTATACTACACAGATCTTAAATTCTCAACAATTGATGCCAAATCACATGTATCCTTCCTTTTAAAAAATCAAGCCTTACAAAGATAACTTCTTGCAAAGTCAAATCTAGCCTTATTTGTATCATAAAAATGGGTCTAATTAATTTCCTTGAAGATTCAACAAATTTTTTCATCAAATTAACACAGTATTCTAAACCAGCAAGATCAGAGTCCTTACACCATCAAAACGCTTGAAGAAGAAATTAAAAAAGAAAAAAAGATGAAGCAACAACACCAAGAACACTGTAAAAAAGCAAAGTTAAAAACCCTAATATGTGACAAGATGTTCACTCTGCAGCAAATCAGAAATTATATGCACTAGAATTCTAAAATAACAAATACCCAAAATCAAGTGCTTAAAACCCATCTCAATCATATACTCATATCCAGATCCTCCTCCCACTCCCAAAAAAAATCCCACAAAAAAAATTTCAATATAACAGAAGCTAAAAACACGAGACAGAGAGGAGCAAAACGAACAAAAAGACATAATAAAACGCCATTATAGGTAAAAATAGAGACAAGGAGATGAAGAGATGCACCTAGAGAGAGAGCAAGTTCATATTTGATAGAATGAGAAAGAACATAGAAGGGGGACAATTTTTATATCCAAAGTGAATGAATGGAATGGAAGGGAAGGGAAGGAAAGAAAAGAACCACATTTATTACAGAGGAAAAAGTTGAATTATTGCTGATTTTTTCCTTTTCAAGACAAAATTAAAAAAATGCTAAAAGAGTATCTGATTCTATTGATTTAAACTTTAAAGGGTTAGGTTGTTTTAAAGGGTTTAAAATAGTATGGAGTATTATTTTGAATTATTTTGAGAAAATATTATTTTTAAGTTAGTACACGTTTCGATTCATGAATGCTTCTTACACTTAAATCTGTTATCTTCACAATTATTGATCAATAATCAGCATAATTTAGGCTTATAATCAGAAAATGATTTGATTAGTACTCTTCTTACTTCTTAGCACAATCCGTGTGTAGGGTCCATTAAGGTTGGATAAGGATGACCATCTTCTCGTGACTTCGTGTCCTAGTGGAGTGTGTAAGAATATTGTACAAGCTCTATATGACCCAAGTGCATCCCTACCCGATTGGTTGGTACAAGTAGGTGTGTTGTTATGCGTCCGTTGTCTACCTTTATTTAACTTATTGACTGTTAATTGCCCTATCCAGTTACACTTTAACCTATCGACAGGGGCGACCCATAGCAGGTGCAAGTTGTGCATCTGCATAGGGCCCTCAAAAACAAAGGGCCCAATTTGTTTTGAAACTCATATACAAAATAAATATTAATGCCTTCTACAAAATAAAAAGGTCTAATTAAATTAATTTTTTGGAACTCCTCAACACCAATAACAGTATAACACAACAGTTGTCCGTTCATTTCCCTAGCTAGCATTTAATTATGATATTAAGTATCTTTATTAGGGGACTTTATAATTAAATGATTTCTCTTTATTAGGGGCCTTCATAATTTTTAACAGGGCCCAAGAGCACCATTGACCGCCACTGCCTATCGATATTCATGTGTCAGCCCCACTAAAGGGGCGTTTAAACTGTTTCACTAATCTAGTCGGTATGTGATAATGTCATAAACTATTACATTATAAGTTAAAAAAAATTGTTTATTATAATGGTCTAAATATTTTCTATAGAAAAAAAATATTATACAACCTTTATTTATATTATGTACAAATGATGATATTGGATCTACGGAGAACAGCCTTACAAAAGAAAATTAAGCCCCGTTTGGTTTGTCGTGACATATGAAAACGTAAACGAAATAAATTTAAAGTATTTTTAGTGTCATGATACATCTATAAAAAAATTATCCAACAACTTGTCCGTTGTAAATGTTAGATGGAAGGGGGTGATTCCATCATTTTTTTACCTACCCTATGATGGAAGAATGATTGAGGTAGAGCAAACCCTTTTTTTACAATGGATAAGAGGTTCTGCAAAACGAGTTCATTTTTTTGTCAATGTATATATGACACTAAAAATGAACTACATTCATTTCCATTCCGTTTACGTTTAAATGAATTGCAACCAAACGGGGCCTTAAAAACGTTGGATGGTTGTGGGATCTTACAGAAATTAGTGGTTTAGATCAATATTTTATTAAGTGGGAAAATACAAATAAAATTTGGCCAAAATGTGAATATTATAATTGAGTGTACAAAATATTACCATCAAATATGCATAATTTTATAACTGAGTATGCATGATCTTAAACCTATGAATACACGATGTCCTAGCTTAAGTGTGGATTGTACTTAACTAAGTATGTATGACTTTATAATTGTTCAAGTGTGCACGATCTTATAACTGAGTATGCATGACTACTGAGTAAGAGTGTACATGATCATATAAGGTTATGCAAACTTAGCATATGGTCGTGCACACTCAAATTACTCAATTATAAGATCATATCATACACACTCAGTTATCTAATTGTGTACATTCAATTATAATATAACTCATGCATACTCAATTTTAAATTTGTGCATACTCAGTTATACAATCATTTTCTATCAATTATAAAAGTCATACACACTGAAATATAGGTTATACACATTTTGTTTTTAAGATAATATACACAGTTATAGGCTATGTTTGTTAAGTCATTAAAAAAACTAGTTGGAGTTGCAAAACTAGCTGAAGTTGTAAAACTAGCTGTAAAAGTAGTTGAAGTTTTAAAAATATATATAAACACTATTTGGTAATGTTCAACTAGTTTATTGTAATAATTAATAATTTAAAATTTTATTTTATTATAGAGCTATTCTTATTTAGGAAATAATTATTTTTTTAATTTGAAAAACTACTAAAAACTACTGCAAAAGCTTTAAAAAGTAGCTTTGTCAAAAAACTAGTTTTACAACTAGTTGCTAGTTTTTATGTGTCAAACAAACAGCGTTTATACGAGTTTTTGTAACTAGTTGGAAAACTCCAACTAGTTTTTGGTACCTAACAAACACACCCATAAACTATCCGTTTTTGCATAAAATACAATCGTGGTGAGTTTTTATGAATTTTTTATTTTAAATCTCAAATGTTGATTTTTTTCAAGATCATATATTCCACAATCGCTCTCAATTAGGGAATTCTTACCTGAACTTGCCCCATATATATCATCATCATCATCATTGACCTAGTGAATCTCCGCTACAATAGAATTTGGGGGTCAAGATGGGGGTATCCCTATCCAAGGAAAAGGAGGTACGCCCGATAGACCCAAAAAAAACTGAAATTTAACTATGTGACAATAATAACTGGATTTAGTTAGAATGCACCAAAATTGATATAGGGACTAAATTCATCTCAAAGACACTGTATATATAAAAGCCAACGAACACGAGACTAAATTCGAACTTGCCCTATATTTATAATTCAAATTATTTTAACCATACTAAAATATCAAAAAAAATTTATAACATGTCAAATTATTTAACTCCAAACGAGAATACAATATTATATTAATAAATATTATATCAATTTTTCTATCCTATCTTAGCAACTACTTTGATTTTGAAATTTCAAATTTATTTGTTAGGTTTTATTTAATTGGTGTTTTTTTTCTTTTTTCTTTTTTTGAACTAATTATTTAACTTAGCCTTTAACCTTTTTTTTTGATGGAAACTTAGCCTTTAACCTAACATGTGATCACCATACTAATCTAATCTATATGTATAACCTTTGTTAAGCTATGGTGTTATGTGATGGATAACATATAGGGTGAGGGCTTTAATTAGTACCGTGTAATAACTTGGGTGTGTAGGAAGTACGTGACGGGTGGGGCGTTTGTTTGTTTAGACTTTGCGGTGGGAATTGATTGTAGCTATTAGCTAGTGGTGGTACACTGGTACGTACATCTATCTGTACAACTGTACAACGTACTACTGCGTCCAGGTAGTGCCAGTGAAGGCAGGGCACATCTATATCATCCATGAAAGTTTCCTTGACATGTCACTAACTTAATTAATACCATATGAATTAATTGATAGGTTAACTCGAGAAACATTACCTCCTATTTAAGTTACTTCTATAAAAAAGGATTTTTTTTCATGGCAATCGTAAGATAAAGGATGATTTAAATGACCTAAAGTTTAATATTCTAGGGTACGGTCTGACTCTGACATGACATTTTTGTGGTTATTTTGGGTTCAAAACTCGTTTTTTTTTTATTTTTTGAAAAAGGCTAATATATTTCCAAAGGTCAAAGAGGTTAGAGATAATTAAAAAAAATCCTATAATTAAGTTAGGAAAATTTACTCGGATTTGAGAGAATCACAACCAAAAGTGTAATCATTTTCAAGTCAGAAAGAACTCGGGATATTGCATAAAACTAAGATCAAATCCTATAGTGTCTTGTCCATCTTTTATCTGCTTCAGTCCTCGCTTTCAGCCGCCCTCTGAGTCTTGTTCTGGTGAGTTCCATGGCGTTCTTAGCACAGTCAGTAGTAGTGATGCTCATCCCTTCGAAGCATTTTCGATTGCGAGCTTGCCAGATGAAGTAAATAATGGCGGTGAACCCGTAATCCTGATCTTATATAGAGTTATATGTTGCTTCTTACTGTTTGCATACCAAAGGAGCCAATCCTCAATCGTCTCTACAAGGGTGTCGATGGTCAACTGTGTCATGACCTCCATAAGTGTTGTACGAGAGTAGCTGCATGCAAACCATGCCAAAGGTGATGCGTAGTTTCCTAAGTTGACCTCGATTGACAATCCAAGTGATGAAGCACATTGAGGAATAATAGGAGGGCGCCAAATCAGCTTTCCCCAAGTTAATTACAAAGTTCCTATGTGCTCTCCAAAGGCGATATACTAAATTTGCAACCTTGCCACCTCTAGGATGGTCCTGTAGTCTTTGCCAAGCATCGCTGGTCATAGAGACTTTGAGGCAACAAGTTGGTCTCTAATGCCAAGGGCCGCCCGCCACACCCAACTATCCAACTTCTTTGCTCTATTGCTCCAAATGTTTGTTGCGGATAAGAGTTCTTCCAGTGAAACAAACCCATATGTTGTTCTCCCCCGTGGTCAATCTTATGGACCATATTTGAGATTTGCGCTCTATTCCAAGTAATTAAGGAATTCTTTGAAACCAAGCCCTCCTTTTTCTTTTGGTTTTGTCACATCATTCCAAGTGATAAGGCTTTGTCTTGATTTTATAACGCACTCCAAAGGTAGCTTCGAAACTTGCCTTGAAGATCTTTAACCAGTTTCTTAGGGAGGGGAAAAAGATGCGCGTTCTGGTAATGCTCTAAAGAATTGGTCGGATTTTTTGTGTTTGTTTACATGTTTTGTGGTTTGGAACCTCATTCCTTATACCGAATGGGTATCGGTTTTAGGTATTTGACCAAGAATTCGGGTTTGAAACTCGTTCCAAGATAAGAAAAGGGAGGAAGAAGAAGTTGAGGGTAGGTTTGTGTTTGGTTGTGCGAGGAAGAAGAAACTGAAGGTTTTGAAACTCACGAGATTCTACATGAGGAAGATTTTTTCCCTAAGATTCATTCTAATTTAGGAAATAGTTTAGAATAGTTTTCAATTAATGTAATTTGTTAGATTATGTCCTAGGAAGAATTTGTATTATTTTCTTATCGGGTTTTTTAACTTATGCTCTATCGGACATAAGAAGAGGCATAGGTTAAAAATACTAATTTTAGAAACCAAAAAATAAAAAGAAAATTGACAAATAACCCTAAATGATATAATTAAATAAGTAATTTGAATTTGAATTTTTTAATTTATGTCCTGAAAAATCGTTTTCTTATTTTGTAAGTTAATTAGATATGTCAAAATATGACCTCACCCGACAACCCGAATTGATCCATTCGAAGTTTTTAGGGATGGAATTTGATCTGAAAATCAATAGGTCAAAGAGCAATCCAAACATGAGCGATACAAATGCGACTAGGTTGGGTTGACCAACCCCCACTAGGTTGACTCAGCTCTATTTCACATATATTTTATTATTAATTAATAAAAAATAAATTTACCATGAAAATTTAAAGAATAATATTTGTATCATTATAAATATTTTTAGTTCTAATATTACATTAATACTATTACATTTTTTTTTTTAAAATTGAATTTCTTGACCCGTTGACTCAACTCGAAAACACACAAAACCCAAAATAGCTCAACTTGGATTGATCCGTAAATCTTAACGATTTGATAACCAGAAAACGATCAACTTAGTACCAGAGCCCAACCCGCCTTAGTGCTTGATCGATCCATTTGATAGATCTAAAAGTAATCGATTTTTTGAAAAATATTATACATAAGATTAAGATAATTTTATATATTAGAGAAATGTAAAAGAAAATAGATACATATTATATAACAAAAATGAAGAACGAAGAATAATTAACCAAATAAATTTATCAACCTGAAATAACAATGGATGAGGGTAGTTAAGAGTAGACTTCAAATTTATTATATCGATTTTTCTAACCTATGCCCCAAGGGTTGATCGTTAAAAAAATCTAATGAACAAAGCATTAGAATTTACGGTTTTTTGGGCATAGGATAAGCCGATAAGAATCCGGATTTAGAAACTAGTAAAATCCTATTTTGAAAAACATTAACCCTTTTAAAAAAAATTAAGAGAACTTTAAAAACAAAATCAATACTCCGTGGTCTATTTGGTCACAAAATCATAGGATATACCGATATTTTGGGTATTTTTTTCTATAATTAAGGACCTTAACCTATGCCATAAAAATTATACTAGAATTTTTTTATTTTGGAGTTGGCATCCTCTAGATCTCAAAACTTCGCATTGAGATCTCAGAACATGCCTAAACTTTCTTTTCATGGAAAAAGATTGATTGTGCTGTTCTGGGCTACGTAAGTACGTAGTCCTCTTTTCCATTTACAGCTCTTCTACATATCTCTAGAAACAACGAAAATATTAAGAGTACATTCAGTGGTGGACCAAAAATATTGGTCATCAACTTATAAATAAATAATTTTTTATTGTTTTATTTCATTAATGAAGAGAAAGAAAAAAAAAATTTAAGCAACTTTACACTTGTCAAGTAGTGGAGCTATTGCCCAAATACATTGGTGGTCATCATGATAACCAAAACAAGGCCCAAGACACCCTCTCTCCTAATATTCTATTAATATAAACAATCTCTCTCCTCTATGCCCAAGATTTTAGGCTACCGCTGGACATGCTCTAAATGTAGGGTCTATTTGGTCACAATATTTGAAAACATAAATGAAATATGATACTCCGTAGTAGAATCTAGTTCATTTTAATATTTGGGAAATCCGGTACCTCTATATTTTTTAATTTTTTCGATGGTGTCCAAAAAAAAGTATTTTAAACGGTATTTTAAGTCTTATTTTTTTCCTTTTAAAATAAAATTCCACCTTTTTTATTTATGATTTTTTGGAAAATGAAAAAAAGGATTATTTAACTTCAAAGAAAAAGAAATTTTGACTGTAAGTTTTTTCGGAGGAATTTTTGCTGTAATGAGATATTTTAACTCTAATTTCTTTTTTTGCTTAGCAAGAGTAATCTGGTCAACCATGGATAAATTCTTTGATTGCCAACCTCTAAGCAGGGACGAGAATTTATCCACAAGAAACTGATATTGTTCCGTTGTCATCTGATTGATGGAGGTAAGCACCCCTAACTAATTTTTGAAATCATTCGTCAAGGGGATGGTTAGCCGATTACTCACCAGTTGCTTGATTGAGTCTATGATAGATTTAGAAAATAGGACATTGCTTTTAGAGAAATTCACCTTCTCCCTTGAGATTAAGCAAAAACGATCCAAGCATCTGCAAATTACCCGAGCTTGATCAATATTAGCTTTTGCAAAAAGGACCAGGTCATCTGCGAAGAAAACATGGGACGACAACCAGACGCCCCAACTGAAATAGGCATCCATCACCCATCATTCACCTCTTCTTGAGTTAAGTGTGACAAATGTTCCATACAAAGAATGGAAAGATATGGAGAGAGCGGATCACCTTGCCTCACGCCCCTAGAAGACTATTCACCCGCCGACTCTCCATTCCATAACACTTTCGTGTAGCCATCTTTTGACATTGCATAATTACTTCAATTAAGGTAGCCGACAATTTAGCTTCATATAGAGTCTCTCACAAGAAATCTCAACACACATGGTTGTAGGCTTTTTCCAAGTCAATCTTCAAGACCATCCATTTATGTGAAAGATTGATGTTCATAGAGTGCAAGACGTCCTGAACTAAGAGCACATTGTCGATTACCTGCCTATCCGGGATGAAACTAGCATCTGCAGGGGAGATTAAGTCATGCAAGATCGGTATAAGACAGTTGATTATGACTTTCGTTGCCAACTTGAACAAGACATTGAGCAAAGATATTGGCCTCAACTGTGACAGTTTTAAAGGAGAGTCAACTTTTGGGATCAACACTAGCAAAGTATCTCCAATATCGGGTAAAAGAACTCCATCATTAAGAATTTGCAACAATGAATTGGTCACCTGAGCTCCAATAAGTGACCAGTTTTTGTGATAAAAAATAGAAGGGAAACCATTCAGGCCAGTCGCCTTATAGGTGTGGCCTCCCCTTACATGGATAATTTTAGAGAGACACAAAACTAGAACTATCTAGACTCATTCTCAAGGAGGTGTGCCCATAGGAGTCGCCCCATGAAGCATCGCGCCTCTTCTAGACTCTTCCAGCCAATTCTGGAGGGGCGCGCATGTGCTGCGCCCTTGCATAGAAGGGACGCGCCTGTTTTGGAACCTTCTAGAAGGGGCGTACTTGGCCATTTCTCCTTTGTCTTGGGTGTGCCTATGCTAGAGATCTTCGAAAGGGGCACGCTGATACGTGACAATCTTCGGGTTGGAAATTATCACGAGAGAGATGTGCCAAGGATATGGATTTCAACAGAACAAGTTGATTGATGATTCAATCTTGATTGATTGTTGTTGAATGAATTCGAACTTTTGATTTGTAAGAACAATATGATTTGTATGAGTTTGAAATGTGAGATTAAGAAAGATAAAAGATAGTGTTTGGGTATGAAAACCTTGGAACAAGAAAACTTAATTCAAGTTTCTTATTACAAAGTAAAATCCACCATAATCATAAAAGTGATTACAAAAGAATATTTAAAGACATAGAAACACTTATAGAGAGATTCTATGCTAAAATAAACTCTCTATCTATCTAAGATAATAATAAAAATAATATTCCAAATAACAAAGACTAGAAAAGTCAGAATTATTAAAAGACATAATAATAGCATAAAGATATAATTAAGGAAAGTCTTAGAATCCCGTAAGATCTTGTACTACTTTCAATAAAACGCGATTTTGACCATCTTCTCGTTGGATTCTAATCTTGACGTCAACTATGAAGTATTAGATAATTGAATAAGCTTTCCAACGCATCTTAAATCACCTCGATATCAATTTTCTAGCCAAAGATACGACCGTTTTACTGAACATTGCTTAAAATGTGGCGGGATCTTAAACTTCCAAAATTATCATCACTTTGATCATTTTCCTTGGAGGTCTTGGATGCTTCACTTGATATTCTTCAAAGAATAATTTGACATGCTTTAAGATCTTCTTGAACTTGAAAGCTCGAGACCTTGGAAAAGGTCGTGGTCTAGGCCTTCGAGGCACCTTCTTTGTAACCTTATCCTTCATGATCCTTTGATTGCTATCACGCGCCCACTCTAGAACTCTCTAGAAGGGGCGCGCCTTGACATGTGGCCTCTCTCATGGGCTCTCCCTTATCTCCACGCCCTAGATGAATCCCGATGCATCCGGAACCGCCCCCGATGTTCCTAGAATCCTACGGAAGGCCCTTGGCTCGGTCTTGCCAAATGGATCTGGGCGTCCCCTTGGGCACGGGACCGCGATCCGTGTCATTTACGTGTTGGTTCTCCTTGTTTTGCAAGATTGTGATGGGGTTGGTCTTCGTAATGGCTTTGTGTAATTGTGTTCAGTTATTTAGGTAGAGCAATATAATAGCGAAATAAATATGGCTTGTAAAATTGGTGCGGAAGATATCTTATAATATTGTTGAATATCCAACCTCGAGGATAAGTTGTTTGTTGAGAACATGATTGTTCCAAAAAAAAAAGTTGTTTGTTGAGATGCTTTCATAAAAGTAAAATTCAAACGGAACAATATTGAAATACTCTAGAAGAGTTCAATCCGAGGAACAGAAGAAGTGCGAGCATAACCGAGATCAAGAGAAGTGATGGAGGGAATGAGAGCATTTGTGATTTTGAAAGTGACCCACCTTCAGAATTTCAATGAGAGCCACCAACACCTCTACCTCCACTGCAACAAACACGCATCAGGCAGTTTCAAGTTGCACATCCAAAGGTGCTTTAACCTAACCTAAATTCTTCAATCATTCTTTTTCACTCCTTTCAATGCTATAACCATGCAATCCAATTAATTCAGATAGTTATATCGATGAAATAGGTAGAGTTGATGATGAAAGAGGGGTTTGGAAAGGAGTTTGAAAAAAGAAGATAAAGAAAGGCAAAATGAGGGAATCATCAGGATCAAGACTTAGCAAAAACCATGGTTCATATATTAGAAGATGATGAAAACATCTAATTATACACCAAACTCAAGATCAATCAGTCTCATAATTTTGTTTCCTCCCTTCTTCATCTCCCTAAATACTAAAACTAAAGTAAACGTTACAACATGAGCAACATTAAGGATTAAAAAAGGACTAGCAGTTACAAAGACACGGATTAATGAGTCATACCATTAGAGACAAGATCAGTAACAGTTCAGTGATGATAGGTGGCATGGAGATGATACTAAGGGTAGCCATTACAAAAGTAGGTATTATGTTGCACGGGGGAGAACTCGTATGAGCAGGGCCATAAAGAGGGTTGCAGTGGATGTCGACAGGGTAAACATTAACATAGGATCTATCGAGCATGTACTGAGGTTGTGGGTACATGTCAGGTGTTGGCATACTATAGGGAGGGCTCCTGTTAGGGGTGTGGGGCCCGTTTATTGTGTTGTTGCACACACGGGGACGCTTTGACTGAGGCTTTGCAATTTCGGTTTCCCTCTTTTTGTTCTGCTTTCACCTTCTCAAGATGGAGTAGGTGTTTTTGGAGTGGGTCCATGGGATATTGGTTTTTGAGTTTGTGATCTTCCACGCACTTGATTACAGCCTTGAGTGCAGCTAGCTCCCGTTCGCTGACCACAATCTGAAATGTTTAAAAAGTTGTAAACAAGGTTGATCAGAAGTAAAAACGAATTGGCAAGTAAACACTTATGCTGCTGCACGAGAAATATTATTGTGTCACTGCCTTTTCAATTTAACAAACCTGGGAGATACAATATGTTTTGCTTTTGTAAAATAAAAAGATGAATAAACCTCATCATGTAATTAAGAGAATAAGAATCAGGTGAAACCTGTGTACTGGAAGACAATGTAGATCCATTGCTAGGAGATACATTCCCAGACTTGGGGGAAACAACCTTACTTGCCTCCTCTAAGTAAGACTTCAAAAAAGCAACAGGTGGAAACTGCTCAGTCAGCTCAAATGCAAAGGACAAATTAACAGCATCAATTTGTCTTCCATTGTTTATTAACACTTCGATTACACCTTAAAGGCCCAAACAATGACTATTTAGTGGTGAGAATAATACTTTGCAAAAAAAAAGTGCCAATGCTAATTTTCTCTGTATCAACTATATTTCCACTTTCTAAGCTTCCAAACACTTGGTCCATGAATCATTGTTGAGCTTCCTTCTGTTTTGGAAACAAAACAAGAAAAAGCACCAAGCTTGCAACTTATATCGATGCATGACAGTACCCAAATTTCACATCCTCATTATGTAAAATCATCATACATTTGAAAATCACAGCTTAATTGGTCCAATTAACCCTTCTAATAAGAACACACAAGGGAAATCTCTAGCCAAGTTGCACTACAAGATATTCCTACACGTACATTTCCACTAGATAATTACTTCCACCCAGAATCCTATGCAGCTACCCTAGTGATACAATTAAAACATGTTTTTTTGCACTTAATGGCAATGCATAGAAAGGCTAAGACACCTAAAATAGAGAGACCGACTTTTAACATAGTAGAAGTGAAATACAAAGATGACTTTTGACATGGTAGACTGAAAAATATAAAGACATCGCCTACCAAATCACAAGCTAGATAACAAAAATTTACTCCACAAACCAAACTCTGGTCACCATTGTAAACTAGTTTAAAACCTTTTCTTTCAAATTAAAATACACAACCTACTCTAAACGCCTATAAAGAGAACTTCTAACCAATACATATAACCTGCTCCAAAGACCTATAAAGTGGAAATGGTTTAAGAAAACAACAACAGAAGGCAAGATGCATTTCTACTAGCAACATGACAACAACTGTCAGTTAGGAGAAGATAAAATTAACAGACTAGAAAGTTGTTCAAACACATCAATAATGCATAGATAGGATGGTATACAGACATGGCATTCTATCAGAGAGTCCAAGAGATCGACAGATCTCAGCAACCTAACGACGGTGAGAAACCATTGGCCCAAGTTTAGATAGTTCTTCCATATTAAACTCATAAGAAATACAGAAGGTGTCCAGCAGTTGCAAAAAAGCACGTGCCTTAAACGAGTTTATGTTGCTCATATCTAGGTCAAGCTCGCCTAGCTTTGGCTTCCATACAGCAGCTATAGCCTTTGCTCGGGACTTAACTTCGTCATATATTATGTGAGAAACAGACAAAGAATCCAAACTCGTAAGCAAAATGCTAAGACACTCCAACAGCATAATACAGGTTCGGCGCAGCCCCAGAAGTCTAGAATCCTTCTTTGCATCCAAGACGGTAATGTCACCACGGTAAAAGTTATTGAGAGAATCCAGAACAAAACCAGCAGGATCTGGTGATATCCTTAATGCAGGTGGAATTTCTTACCTTATAGTAGCAAGATTCTTGCGGTTGTCAGATATGAAATTGTGTAGGCCCTCTGAATCCATGTCCTGACATATTTTGACAAGTTCTGAGCAAGATTTAAGTTCAGTACTTCGTTCTTTAGCAAAAGACTTTATGAACTCCACACCCTCCTCAGATGTCACAAAATGAGAAGATTTCTCTTCCATAACAAAAGCCCCATCATCAAAATGCACTGGTGATACCCTCTTGTGCTTCTCTTGAGCCTTTGAAATAGAAAATACAGCATCATCTCTCTTTTCTTGAAGTTTTTCCAAAGCTGCCTCACCTGCCTGCTCTTTGGCCACAACAGTTGCTTCCTGCTTTTCCAATATCTCTTGAGCTTTGATAGTCTTGCTTTTATACTCTTTTTCTTGGTCTTCAAACTCATGAAAACGCCTCTTCAAGGATTTTTCTAACCCATGCAAGTGTGCTTCAAGTTCCTTCCATTTCAGATTAAGGGTTACTGCTCTGTGGCTTTCAAGTTCAGCAAATTCTTTTTAAAGTTGTTGTATTTTGGAGGATGTAGAATCTATGAGTATAGCAACAGACTCGGTGTCTTCCATGATAAATATAGACTGGAAAAAGGAGAAACTTCAAAAAAAAGTAACATATGTAGGTAAACAATAAGCCCCCAAAATGTAAAAAAGGATCATGAAATACACGCATTGGATGATTAAAAAGTAAAAATTTAGCATCTCTGACATTCAAACTTGGAATGTAGAAGCAGGATGCACAAGTATATTTTCATGTGTAGAACAATATTGACACCATAAACGGTTATAGAGTGCATAGCTTTTCAGCACCCAGATTATGCCACAAACCCTGATAGCAACATGTTTTCCCCCAATAGAAAACATTGAATGTCTTTAGCACCATTCAAAAAAATTCCTCGTTCAACATTGTTTAACCTTTTATCCGCATTAGGCATCAAAAACAAAATCATTTTGAAACCAGTGCATCATCTAAAGTTAGATAATTTCATCACTCTTCTGTTTCTTTCTTATAATTTTCAAGCAAGTTCATTCCAATAAATTTGAAACATCATACATACAAATTTGAAACATTCTAGTCTCAATTTATATAAGAAATGTCACTCACAATCACCAAAAATCAGAAATAAGAGTTACTCAGGATAGTATAGCATAGAAGAAAAAATATATTAAAGGTAAGGTAGAACTGTAGAAGGAATACCCTGATATCAAGACTAAAGTTTTTGTGCTCATCGTGCAATTAGACAAACTAAAACCCTAAAATTGCAAAAAAAAAAATCACTTCAGCCACTTCAAAGAGTTATAAATTTATAAACATCAGTTGCTAACAGCACACAACTGAGAGCAAATTATATTTACAAACAAACAACCACAAACAACAATTTCTCCTTCTTTCAATTAAAACGCATACATAAAATTCAACTTTGTCAAACCATTTTTTCCGTCAAGCTACACATCAAAAAGAAGAAGAAAGCTAGAAGTAACGCGATCTAAGCATCTGATACGCGGATTGAGCTGGAAAAAAGGGGACAAAAACAGGAGATAAAGTCATACAAGTTATGAAATCGGATAGAAAGAAGTTGGTAGAAGATCATATGTTAGCTGTCAAAACTCTACGGGGGGGTCAAACCATAGCTCTGCTATTAGCTGCAAAGGGATAAAACTCTGGAGATCCGTAGAAGGGAGAGCGAAGGGGAAAATGAGAAAGAGAAGCTCAATTTGAAACGCTTTTTCTCTCTCTATCCACTATCCCCCATGCAAGTGCTTTACTTTTTATAAAAGAATGTCTCTCTTGCCTCCTGGCTTATCAAACATGCGCGTACTTTAAAAGCAAAAAATACGTATTCAATCCATAAGTCATACATGTCAATGTCATGGTACACGTCAGCCGTCAACGCGAATAAACGGTCGTTTAGCAGCGTTGACAAACGCCAATTGTTAGATTAAAATAGTTTTAAAAATATCAATACAATTTAGAAATATCGAGACTCTCAAGCCCCTACTAGTTTAAAACTATAGTAATGTTAATTTTCTCTCTTGACAGATTCAATAAAAAATAGGAAAAACTGATCACAAGACCGAGAGAATTGGACAAGAACGAATGTTCTGAAAATACATACAGTTACTTTTGTATTATTTCAGATTGAGAAAAATCACTTTACACCCCACAAACGACACCAGTATACACACATATATACTAATGCAAACAGAAAAAACTGAACTGTTATTAACTACTTTCTATGATAGTTTAACAGACTTAACTAACATAGAACTTAACTAACAAAATAATAGACAAAACCATATGGCACACACCTAACATATACATGTTGCACAGTATTAACATAATCAAAATAACAGAAATAACTAATTAATTATAAACCATGCTTAATTCCTTCATTCACCTCCCTTAAGCTTGGTTTATATGCTTGTAAGAAAGCATAATCCTTCTTCTTCTTCAATTTCTTGAGTTTCATCCTTTAGTAGATCACTTTGTAGCAAGGTTTCATGACCCTCTGTCTCAAGCACAAGTAACGCAGGTTCATCTTCATCATCATACCTCATGATTAGATTAGTCTTCTCTTCCTTTTCTTTGGAATCACATTCAGAAGCAAAGTGTCCTAACTTCCCACATGAGTAACATTTGATTTTAGTTTTATCAAATTTTCTCTTGGGTTTCTTTTCTTCTTCTGATTCGTCACTTGATTCTTCATCACCCTTGCTCTTACTTTGATCACTTCCACTTCCCTTAGACTTGTGAGAGTATCCTTTGTCTTTCATGGAGTTTTCTTTGGGCTTCTTCTTCTCCTTTGATTTCTTCTATTCAGGCTGGGTCAATAATGTTGTTTCCTTGTCCTTTTCATCAAACTCTTGAATCCTTTCTTCACGTGCCTTCAAAGATCCAATGATTTCGTCAGCGGGCGCCTTCAGATCGGGCTTCAGCCTGGGGCTGTCATTTGCGCCCTTCCCAGCCACGTACCCATTGTTCAATGAGGCAGTGGGCAGGACCTTGACTTTCGTTTGAGATTCCTTGACCTTTGAGCTTTCGGGTTGCTTTCCGAGGCGTCAACAAGAAACTCAACCCGACCCAGACGCTTAGTACCAGAAGGGGAGATGTGGGTCACCAAGGCGGTGCGATTGATCTCACAGTGTTGGAAGAGGTGATCCCGGGCGCCGCAATATCCGCAACCATGTTGGTTATTTCCAAACCATATGGGTGTCTCGTGGAGTTCGCCGTTTTTGTCGGGACCAATAATAGACTCTAGGTTCATGTTGTTTATGTCGACGTTGGCACGCACCTGGTGATGGGTTGTTTCGAGTTTGATAAGTTGACCGAAGTCGTTGGCTTGTAGAATATGGGGGAGAGCCTGCCATGTCATATAGAGTGGGGAAAGTTTAGGTAGCCGAAACAAGAGGTCCGCACGGATTTTGGCCGCTTTAGCCGGGTTAAAGCCGGGTTGCCACTCCTTAAGAGTTAAGAGTTAAGAACCAGGAGTTTCCCCGCGATATGATAAGGTCTTGCTTCCCAATATGATTACATGAATAGACATACTTAAGGTTCTAACTTCTACCTTTACACTTTTTTAGGTTGTAAACTTGTAATTAAATCGAGAATATAGAGAAATTCAGGATTGCAGCCTAACAATTTTTCAACTTATCTGGTTGGTAAACATTGTAAATAACCTAAATATATATAGGGGAAATTGGATATACGTCCCTCCAATCTCGTTAATTTGGATATATATCCATCAAAACTTATAAATTGGCTATTGATGAAGTATTTTCGGTGGTCGTTTATACCTATCAAAGAATCCTTAGCTTAACCAACTCAGTAGAGAGGTAAGTAAGGGTCGAACCCACAGAGACTCGTGTAAATGTGTTATTGCTTATGTGCCAAGTAACTAATATGGGGGGTTTTATTGGATGGAAACCCTACCTACTATGCAAAATTAGAAGTAAATATGAATGCAAAAGATGGTTGTGAATATATATGAGAGAAATATGTTCAACTAGTTAAATCCATCATAGATATTCTTATTGATCATTGATTCTTTCGATTCTCAATTCCCTTGAATAATCTATTGTGGATTATACTCCTACTAAGGATTATGACCCAAACTTCATAAATAGTTGAAAGAACTAACAGTCTAAACAACCCTAATCATTTAACAACCTAAAACAACGTCTAGTTTCAATTAAACGACAGCTTTACGAGTCAAGTTATCAATAGAAACAAATATTTAGAGCAAACAGACATCTAAGTTATTTGTGGATTTATTCCCTTCTACAACTGAA
This sequence comes from Fallopia convolvulus, assembly GCA_964016875.1. Lineage (NCBI taxonomy): Eukaryota > Viridiplantae > Streptophyta > Magnoliopsida > Caryophyllales > Polygonaceae > Fallopia > Fallopia convolvulus. The sequence goes on along the minus strand of OZ024735.1, from coordinate 36,612,740 downwards.
TAGCCCGAACGGGTCCAAACAATTATAGATGCTACTTTATCTAATCAACCCCGAACGGGCATCAATCAGATTAGTTGTAAATTAACCTAGAAATGCTATTAGGTGATCAATCTAACAAAACCCTAGATAAATTCTGATTCAATTAAGCACAGGGAATAAAACCTATTCAAGTTGATGAGAATCAATCAAACCTCACAATATTATGCAATCTATGATTTCAATAACTAGTCAAACACAAAGGAAATTAGCAATGCATAATTAAAATAAAATCAAACTTACAAAGGTCCAAAGGTTCTTCCTTGAGAGAAAACCCTAGCCTCCAAAAGTATGATCCAAGTTGTATGAGAAAAATAAACTAACATAAGGTTTGTATATGTCTTCCAAATAATCCTTCAAAACCCTACAATTAAGCTTAAAAGTCGGACAAGATATAATATAAGCCCAAAAAGGTCAAGCCCAATTCTCGGCCCAAGACATCTCCGCTGAAAATCTCAGATTGCTCGGTCTTGCACAATGCGCGGCCGCGCAATTATACCATCCCGCGCAATTAGCCTCGATTCAGCATTCAATCGACACTTCAGAGGCTGTTTTGACCCCCTCCCAGTTGGAATTTGGACTCAGAGTACAAATATGAATTGCAGCTCTTTGAATTAGCTTTCCAGTGATAACAAATTCAGCTCCATCCGAGCACTATAGCTCCCAAACCAAGCATTGAAAGCTAGAGGTGTCGAAACAAGAAATCCAATGCATAGCCCGGGTTTAAGCGTTCTTTTCACACAAGCTCTTGGGCGTTAACTCTTCTAATCTTCACTTGTATCACTATAAGCTTCCTCAAACTTCACCATAGTCCTCTAAGATCCATCCCATCCATGCTTGTTTACCTAAAGATCTGCAAAACCGAACAAAACAAGCGCAACTACCCGAAAACACAAGATCCTAGAAACTAAACTAAAACCAACTAAAACTAACTAAAACTTATGCAAAATAAACATAAATATGCATCCTAAACACTACCTAAATGCAATCTATCAGCTATATATCCATGAAAATATAAAAAAAATTAAATAATAATTTAATAAAAGATTATTATAATTATTGACAAATATAATTTTATTAAAATCTCATTTTAGAAATAAAATGTAGATTTTCATATTTATCTTTAAATATTGTAATTTTATTTGTTAATTGATAGAGAGAGTTTATCAATAAAGTTTATCATTATATTATCTATTCAATGGTTGATTACAATTTACAACCATGCCTTCATAAGAGAAGTTTATTGCCGTAAGTTTTAATTAAATTAGTTTGCATTTTATTATTTCATATTCAAACTTTAAGGAATTAGTATTTTACCTTTCTGGATTTGATTTAATTAAATAAAATATTTTTTATTAAGCTGAAAATACACTTCGTGTTAAATTAAATTTAATATTTGTTATCTATACAAAGTTCCCTTCAATATATTCTATTGTTATTCAATTTATTAGTAATAAACATATTAAGGATAATAATCTGAAACAATTATAAAATGATGGATATACATCCTATTTTTAAGTTTGGATGGGTATATTTCCAATTGAACAAGATTCAAGGGATATATAACCAATTTTTCCATATATATATATATATATTGAGGTTCAATAGAGAACAATTAAATATGAGAGAACACGAGAGCAATTATAGGCATTTGGATGAGATTCGATTCGATGGTTGAGATTACATATCCAAAATTGACATATTTTTAAATTAAAACCCAATCCCTTAATTATAGCAAGTGATTTTTAATTTTGGGATTTTATAGAAAAATCAGAAAAGTAATCTCGGTGGTTTTTGGGTATCTTGGATTTTTAACTTATTTTACAATTTTTTTTACTCCATATTTATCAAACCAGATTTATCGGATTTACCATCGTCACTATCCTTCCCCTTTCTCAAGCAAGAGCAATCGACGCTCTCTCGAACAGGGAAACCGCCATCAACTCCATTCATCGCCGCTCGCCCACCGCTCCCAATTTCCGGCCACCACCGGAATCTCCCATCACACTCGCGTTCGGCCCCAACCGTCGTCATTCTCACCCTTTCTCAAGCAAGAAAATCCAACTCCTCTCGAACAGCGAAAACTCCCTCGCCTTCAATTCATCGCCGATCGCCCACCGCCCCCAATTTTCGCCCATCACAGTCGCCCTCGCCTTCACAGTCGCGCTCGGCCCCAACCGCGCTTGCCCTCAATCGCCCCGATTGTACAACGCCGGCATTAAAACCCTAAACGGTAAATTTTTTACCCCTTTCCGGATTGTTTTGTCTCAGATTTGAGAAATTGTTTGTGTTGATTTGTTTAAGCAACATTGAAAGCACCGGTTTTTTCTGATGTTGTTCCAGATCCGAAATTTTGATTTTCTTCTGAACTTGTACTTGATAGTCCCGATTTTGACTTGATTTGTTCATGTATTGACTAATTTTCGGTTGATGTTTCAGAAAGTTTTCAATCGGAATGGCATCGAGAAGAAAGACATTGGTAAAAGGTCAGCAGAAAATCCTCTTGAGAACTGATAAAGTCTGTTTAGGCGATATATACAACATATATAAGTAGTATATATAGATTCTGAAATATTCAATAAACTCTATAGCAAGTATGATATGATTTGAATGATTTAAAATATTTTGGCGCTAAAAAATTAACAATATAGTAGTCGGTGGTCAAAGATGTGGTCAAATTTGTAGATATACATATATTTGTGTTATGTATAGATGAAAACTATTTGTATGTACATATACTAAACCTGTATATACATATACTAAACCTATATATACATTCGAATTTATTATATATACAATATTTTTATAAGGACCTCCAAGAAGAACCGAGACGTCCATGTCCGAGTCAAAGTCATCTGACTCTAACAAATCAGCAAGCAGATCTGAGAATTCAAACAATGGTTAGTTGAGGCGATCATATTGAATTCTATTATCAATTTATTCATTATTTTTTTATGTCCTAATTTTTTGAGGAATATTTGTTTCAATGCAGCTCCTGCAGCTCATCCAGCTCCTTCCACCGTTAAAAATAAAAGGAAGTATCGGGCTGATTTGGATGATGAGGAGGATGAAACTTTTGCGAGTCGGATCAAGAGGCTGAGCAAGAACAAGATTGACAAGGGGAAGGGGAAGGCTAAACAAGATGTGACTGAAGAGGTCAAGCCAAAGGCAAAGAGACGAGCACCTGCATTTGAGGCCATAAAGTACAGATCTTCAGAATCCTTTATTATCGATTCATTGAAGTATATGACCGATGCTCAGAAAGCTGTTGTTCGTAGGATTGGATTGGGCAGCCTACTAGATCTATCCTTTGTTGAGATTCCACGGTTATAATATATGTTATAATAAATTTCATGTGTTATATACTGATAAGTAATATTAATATACACCTATTATTAGCATAACATTAGTGACAAAGCCCCATCATACATGTGTTGTAACTGCATATACACTGATGTGATTCAAATATAAATCATTGTCGTAATAATTGCAGTACATACATGCATTACATATACATATACACATGTTACACATATATATACAGTTTTAAAGATTATATATAATGAATGTGTGATTATATACATTTTAGAGAGTTGTATATACTGAATTTGTGTGTTACAGATACATGGTTTACATGTACATATACACTGTTTTAGACTAAAACTTAATGTGATTTCGATGTATAGGCGCCTTGGACTTTGGCTGGTCAAGAACTACGATGCGAGGAAAGCCGCTATTTTTATGGATGACGGAAGCAAAATCGAAGCTCGTGAAGTTGATGTACACATATGCTTGGGGCTTCCTTGCGATGGAAAGAAGATCAGCAGGATCCCGACCGATAAAAACAAGGAGCTGATAAAGGATTGGAGGGCACATATTGGAAAGGAAAGCCGTGGATTCAGCTTGAGGCCTTCTGAGCTGTTTCAGGCAATGTTCTTCATAAAGCCTGATGATGGAGAAGAAGAGGATCCTGATGTAATTAATGCTCGAAAGATAAGATATAGAGACGTGCGGGTCTTTCTTCGGGATTATGTTATTCTGGTCCATTCTTGCATATTCGAGCCTCATCAGTGTGGAGCCGTCAACCAGAATCTGATTTTACTGCTGGAGGTTGTGGATGATTTGGGAAACTACAACTAGAGTGGTTTCGTCATTGACTGTCTGGTAAAAGCTAAAGCGAAGTGGGAGCATAATCCATCCAAAGCATACTTTCGAGAACCTCTCATATTTCTGACGGTTAGTATTTAGTTCGTATTTATTTTGTCTTATTTTTACTAAATTTAAATCATAATGTTGTTTGGTGGTTATGTGCATATTTTATACTTAGATCGAGTTGTCAACTACATTGCCAGAGATGTTGATAAGAGGTCTATCCCTGCGTTCATTGGTTGGACGGACAATGGGGTGAAGATGCGAGAGAAGTTTGAAATGGCTCATGGCGGCTTTGGGAGTGGAGAGGTTGAAGAAAGGCAAGAAGTCAGCTCGGTGGATGTCACCTCCGGTCCAAGCATGACTAAACCCAATGAACAAACTGATGCTGCAAAAGACATCCCGTCTAATGGAGATGATGATGAGGTATGTTATAAACTTTACTCACGGTTACATCATCCACAACTATATTTTATACACGATACTCAGTCATATATACATGTTTATAATGTTTATATACATGAAATGTGCCCATAATTCTGATCTGTTAGCTTTCGTGCACTGAATACATGTCTGGAATGCAATATATACAGGTTTTAAATGTATATATACATGTTTGAAAGGCATATATACATGTCTGAATTGCATTACATACATGATTGGAATGCATATATACTCATAATTATGTTGTATATACAATAATTGTTTGACATATACAATGTTTTTGTATGTTATTGTATAATCAGGACTTGTACAAATCGCTTGGGCAAGATTTCAAAGATTTTTTACGTCTTATAGTTCGTATAGCCGACAAGTCTATGAAGGTCCGTCAGAATAGGTTCTCCGTTGCCATTTCGGAAGCCACTAAGAGTGTGTTGGGAGCCACTTCTGGAGCATTGACTCAGGTCAACATAATTCTGATTGTTTTGTTGTAGGTACATTTTTCACACATACATATAAATGATTTGTGTGTTGTGTATACAGGTCGATGCTCCAACCCAGTTTCAAAAGGCTTGCCAGGGTGACGTTGATAACTCTTGGACTGATGCAGAGCTCGAGCAGGTCATGGTGGACTACGAGAATGCTTTAAAGCGGCGAGAGACTCTGGTGGACACAAGTTTCCCGGACCTGTTTGGGCTTATCACAGCTGATCTCCCTCCAACTCCACGTGTTGTCTTTCCAGAACCAGAACATAATGAAAACGGTGGTATTCAAGATGATATTCAGGTTAAGTCTACATTCCTGATATTGAATTATTCATGTTAGTTTCATCACATACAATAAAGTTGTTAATTTTTTATTGAGAGAAATAAACTTGTTGTTTTGATTGGATTATTCAGGAAAATCTTGACAATTTGGATGGGCTTGAACGAGAAAACTCGGATGTCAGTGGGGGTGAGACGAGCTTGCACGAGAAAAACAAAGAGGTATCTTATAATCTTTACTTTAATTATATATTCAAGTATACAAGTTTGTTAGTTCCATATACATGTTTGAAATGCATATACACATGAAGTGTTCACAGGATTCAGATCTGATAGCTTTTGTGCATCATTGGTTTGGAATGCATATATACATTATGGTTCATTGAGTACAGTTTTATGATCTGTTGGAATGCATATATACATTTTTGTAATGCATATATACATATTTTGAATGCATATATACATGTTTAGAACTAACTAGTTGAATTCCCGTACCATGTACGGGTTTTGTTTAAAAATATGTTGCATAAATAAATTATTTTTCAAATTTACATAATTTAAAATATATTAATATTTAAATTTTGAAATGCCTACATATTAGGAATGTTAAGTATTTTTTATTATAATAAGTATAAAAAAATTAGTTAAAATATAGTAGGACCCAAATTATTGATAAAAATAAAAATTCAAAAATACCAAAAAATGACACATAAGCGAATTGAATAATAGTTTGACATGTGGTCAAAAGGCTTCTTCTTTAGTATATAGATAGATGTGTTTTGTAACCTTGGACCTTATTAACAGTATAACAATGTTTTATTTTTTTGTATACACAGCACATCTCTTCTCGTGCAGAGGGCATCAATGTGGCTGACCAGGTGATGCAAGAGGTCGTTCACCACGATGATGTCGATGTATGTTATACTCATGTATACATGAACTCACGTATTTAAGTTCAATTTTTATGATGCATTATGATATTGTTCATATGTAGAGGTGAATCAGATCGTTGAGAACATTGTTCAAGACGTGGTGGCTAGCAAAAATGTCCCAACGACCAAGGATGGAGAAGAAGCCGAGAAGTTGGACGATTATCCAAAGGAGCCACCCAAATTCGCAGCTGCTCCTTCCAGGGTCGAGCTACCCAAGGTCGTAGTTGATCCTTCCAAGGTCGACCAACCCAAGGTCGCAGCTGCTCCTTCTAAGGCCAAGGGAAAGGATCCCAAAGTCGTTAAAAAACCGGTAAGCGTCAGGAGAAGCCAAAGAATTAAGAAGTAATGAACATAAAATTTATTGTTTTTGACTATAAGTTGTAATCGACTTTAATATGTTATTTCACATTCCATGGTAAAACCGTTTGTAATCGGCACTTAATTACAAATATGTGTCTCGTACACTAAACTTTTTAATTCATGGATCGTAGACTAATTGTTAAAACTTTTAAGTCAATATCTAAGTTCATTATTCATCTCAGCGGGGTTATACATAACTTTAGTCGTAATATACATTATTTTACCCGTAATATACACAGTCGTATCATACATATACATAACATAATTATATACGCGTATACATGTTCGAATTATATATTTCATTATAAATAGAACAATGTTGATGTATACATGATTGATTCTTAACATATATAGTTATGGCAGCTTACATATACATGATTGATAGAGTGTATACATATGGTTACGTTATTTTTAATTAATTAATTTATTAAACTATATTATATATTCCTCTTATTTTAACAGGAAATAGACGACTCTCACGATTTCGTTACCCCGATGCATAGAGATAAAGATTTGGGTAAAAGGGTATCAAAACTATCCGATCTTGATAAAAAGCCCTTTTTATGAGAGAATACTAGATCCTACGGGGAGGCCGAACACAGAACAGAATAATTTAATGTTGTACCTTAACGTAAAGTGTACGGACAAGTAAGTATATAATTATATTTTAATTGAATATATGTTATATTAATTTTTGCATATTATAATTGTTTCCATGTGCAATAACAATGAGATTGTATATTTCAACAATGACATACCATATATTGGAGAAGAATTCAAATCACTGTATTACAGAGACCAACTTGTGACGATTTCAATCATCGACCTGTGGTGTACCCTCTTGAACAGGGGTGAAGGGAAAATGTGTTCATCGTCTCCTAATAGGCTATTCGTGTATCCATCGACAACTGTGAGTATCTTATTACAATATACAAGTATCGATGATATATATACTTAAATTCACCGTGTATATACATTACGACAGTGTTTAGATTTTTACATGTTAAAGTGACTAGTGAATTTCATTGCAGGTTTATTCTGTGGTCAATCGTGGTGACAAAGAGTTTCAAGATTCATATGTCCAGTTCAAAGAAGGAGTGGACACGGTGTTGTCTTCTGAATACACTACCGTTACACTCGTCGATGCAGATCTTGTAAGCATCCTTCATCATATCAATGTTGTATTTTTATCTGATATACACACATGTACATACTCCTTATGTCCCATTTTAACATGCATGAAAACCTAGGTCTTCTTCCCCATGCTTGTCCACAACCATTACTACGCAGTTTGCTATAACTTCATGAACGAGTCTATTGAGATCATAGACAACTCGTTACTGGGAGATGCTGACCCGAAGGGAAAATATGGTGGCGTCGTCCCTACACTGGTATGTAATGATGTTTTAAGTGATTATCCAAATGATATTGAATTTTAAATAAATTAATTTATTATATACAAACGAATGTAATGATTTAAAATGCCTTTATACACAGACTAGCATGTTTGTCGAGTATATGCGAGACATGGGTATACATGCACGTGCTAGTATATTCGAGCGGATGGAAGCAGCTGTATTAAAGATGAAGTGGTGAACTGACAAGAATAAGACAGATTGTGGTATATTCTTGATGCGTCATTTGGAAACGTACAAGGGGGGAGAGTTGAGGAGATAGGATGCTGGATTCAATCATGGTGTTAAGACCACAATGTTTGCATTACATTGGAAATACAGTCATGCAATTCTCTCATGCGACCTTAATCAGAGGTGGCCTGAACTGAAGAAAAATGCGCGTAGAAATGCTATTGAGATGGCTGCTAGAAAGAAGTCGAATAAAGCAAAATAATATAGATTTGAACATATGTCATTTCTTTTTGGTATTAGCATTGATACACTCAATTATTGAACACCGTCAGTTTTTTGTTATCCTTTCAAACACTTGTTACTCAAGTCTTGTATTGATATAACACTTCATCCCCTTTTGTTTCATTATAACCAGTTTACATGATGAGTGCGTATGTATATATATTTTAATTTCCTGTATATACCAAATAACAAACCGATACCACAAATTGTTAGTATGACAACCAAGTATTTTCAAATACGAATTATGTACATGCAACATGTCATTATGTATATGACCATTATTGGATATCCAAACGTCTTGTACGAATTATTAACTACATATACATTTCATAGCTTTGTGTATACATCATGGGATCATTATGTACACTATATATTACAGTATTCAGACAGAATTGGTAGAACGATTTAACATATGTATATAAATTGGTAAGTGATGTATTGACATCAATTCAGTCGTGTTTTGTCGATGTTGGACAAGTCATATCCATCTAAACTCAAATGATTCCATCTCATTAACAAAATGTTGCCACACAATACATCAATTTCAATTTTAAACATGTATATGGAACATATACAGTTGTGGTATCGGTGTGATATTTGGTATATACATGAAGTTAAAGTATATATACATACGCACTCATCATGTAAACTGGTTATAATGAAACAAAACGGGATAAAGTGTTATATCAATACCAAACTTGTGTAACAAGTGTTTGAAAGCATAACAAAAAACTAACGGTGTTCAATGCTAAAACCAAAAAGAAACGACATATGTTCAAATCTATATTATTTTGCTTTATTCGACTTCTTTCTAGCAGCCAGCTCAGTAACAAATGTTATTCAGAATCAGATTCAGACAGCGGCTTATTCATTTTGCAATTTCTACTATCATGCCCAGCATACTCCCCACATGTCTTGCATTTTCGCTTTGCCTTTTTTCCTTGTTTTGCGATTGCATCTTCTTTTCCACCAAGTATCCTCTTACCACCTATTCCGTTGCCTTTGTTTTTAGCTTTTGAAGGTGGCTTGACAATAATTTCTTTAGGTCTTGGGACACCTACAATGGTATAATTTTGTCATACGTCATTACTTAGCACACGCAAAACATGTAATGTATATGTAATATTCATAAATAGTATATATAATATATAAACATGTATATACCTGCAAAATTCTCGATCATCTTATCCAACGTGTTTGCATCTGTAACATCATTGCTTTTTCCTAATTTGTATGTATTCTCGATTTCAACCAATTTACCCAGCAGATCTGTCAACATGTCTTTGTCCTCTTGTGCTAACCCAATGCAATTTAACACAACAGACCAGACTTGCCCTACCAAAGCTTGATTGCTTTCATGTATATTACTTTGTGTCAACACATCATCCAAACCTGGCCCACTAACCTTCCTTGCGGCACCCTTCATCCAACGTGGCAGCAAAATAGAATCTGGAATTTTATATTTCCCCAATGATTTAAGGGCGGTGAATATATGTCTGCAAGGAATACCAACTTTGTTGAACATCAAGCAATCACATTTGGTCAGTTCATCAATTACACCGTACTCTACATTGAAGAGATCATCACAACCTTCGCGTATTGTGTAGTACATTACATCAACACTTGTACAACATTTCATGTTTCTGAAGTACAAGTTCAAAAACAGGTAAAAGTATAATTCTTGTATATGGCACGTGTATTGGGTTTGATTAAGTAATACCTTCTGTCTCAGACTTGACATTGCAAACCCAAGACAAGGCATATATCTCTTTTTGAACTTCAGTCATCACCGCAAGTGTGTAATACTCAGTTGCATGCCTTTCAATACGAAGCGGAGTTTTGAATTCTGGCTTTTTTGTGTCTGATTCGACATCATTCTTGAGTTGTACATGTCGATGCCTATCCATTGCAGTATCGAATTGCATCAACAACTCAACTAGACTGAATTTTCTGTTTGAATACCTTCCAAAGAAACTATTCTGTGATTCAGAGATGGGCATTGTTCTAATTAATCCTCCTTGTTGTGTTTCTCTGAAGTATGCAGGTATCCAAGATTTTCTAAGAGCGTACATGTCTGTAAACCACTGGTTCTTGCCAAATTTATAATCTCTTATGAACGTCTTCCATCCATCCTCAAACTCCCTTATTGTTAGGTTGTTAGACCAAACCAACGCCGCCAAACATGATCTGAATCTTCCAGAATTTATCTTTTTCGATCCCACCTTTACTGCCACCTTCTCCATTATATGCCACATGCACAGTCTGTGTATCGTCCTTGGAAAGACCTGCGTTATAAACAATCGTTATCTAAACGTATACATATATTGATTTCATATATACATAATAAAATAGTAAATAATTTTTGAAACGAAAATATCAGTGATTTTCAAAACTTATACATACTTTGATACTATATATACAAAATAAAATATTCATCAATTCTAATATATACATTCGCTAAAACAACTGTAAAACTAAACATAAGTTTGATTATACATTAACCAAACAATCATATACAAAACTATAGTTAATATATACATATGAGTAGCATGGTATACAGACCTTTTCTATTGCAATTTTCATTGTCGGATCTTGATCGGTGACCAGAATAGTTAGATCCTGATGTTGCATTGCAAGCTGAAAATTTTTGAACAACCACGTATATGACTCAACATCTTCCTTCATGAGTAATCCACATTCAAACGTGAAACTTTTCCTGTAGTTATCCATCCCTGTGAAGGGAGCAAGAACCATACAATATCTGCACACATAAAAATTGTATTTAGGGATAAAGTTAATGTACACGACCAAGTAAAATAATCTATATAGAAATACTTATTCGTCCGATAAGTGGAATCAAATGAAACCACGTCGCCAAAAGCTGCATAGTTCCTTCTCGCAATTGGATCACACCAAAATAGCCTTTTTAGCTGTCCGACCTCATTCACATCGTATTCAAAGTAAAAAGAACTGCACAAATCCTTTTTAATATTGAATCTATCTATCACCATTTGAGCATCAGCAACATTTATATATGACATCAGATCACGCTTGAAATTCTTGAAATCGGACTGCATCGCTCCAACATGACAGTATCCACCCAACAGCTCTTTCAGTATCTTGTAGGACTTGACAGGTCCTAAATTCGCCTTTGCACAACTCAGCATGAACTTCTGGTGCCCAATGTTTAACTTTCTGTTTGCTTTTAAAAAATGGCTGGCATAATACGGAATCAACTCATGATTATGGCGTTCTTCAAAACAATGCACCTTATACAAGCCATCTGTTGTTAATTTGATCACGAAGCGTGCATCACAACCAATTTTGTTAGAAGAAGTATTACGTACACCCGATCCATTATCCGATGTATTCCAACCTTTTCTTGTGCATCGATAATACTTCTCCTTAAAAACATCAGATCTGGGCAGCTTTCTACTGTTACTCGATTTAGCATCAAACCCAGATCGATTGGCATACTCACGATAGAATTCTTCAGCTTCACTAACCGTTTTGAATATCATACCTTTCGATGGTATGAATTTTCTTGGACACCGAGGTATCCACATCTTGTGTTCGTCATCTCCTTCAGTTTGTATATAGTCTGACCCATACGCTGACTCCTCATCTACTAATTCTTCCTCATTTTCCTCTTCACCATCATCATCGTCAACATGTAATGTGTATAAATTATCTTCATTCAAATGACTGAATTCATCTCCCTCGAAATCTGAAATTATATTACAAAATATGTCATGTATATTCAGGAATACCGATTGTAAATAAGGTAACAATAAATGTATATAGACATAAAATACGGTGTATAAAGAGAACAGTTGTACATGTTTACGTAATACATATATTTTATACACTAATAAAGCTGTTTTATACATATTTAGGACATGTATATACATATCAACGTTTATGGATCACAAGTGTATGTAAAATAAGTGTATATAAATAATAATAATATTTGTATATAACATTATAAATATTGTATATTGAGATCAATATAGACACATCATACTCATTCGTGTATAATTAGTATATTAATTTCTAATAATTGTACACATATTTAAACGATGTATATGCTCAACTATTGTATAATGAGATCAATATGGACACATCATACTCATTCGTATATAATTTGTATATTAATTTTTGAAACGTTGTATATACTGAGATCAACTATCGTATAATTTGTATATTAATTGTACACATATTTAAACGTTGTATATGCTCAACCTTTGTACAACTTTTTTTTATTCAACGTAAAATTAAAAATAGTTAAAATACAAGTCATGTATATTAATTGTGAATTACATGTATATACGCTAATATCGAATTTATTCATAATTCAAATTGTACATGTAAAAGACATGCTTTTATTAATTGTAGATACAATAATGCAAATAGTATCCAGTCACAATAATTTTCGTATATACATTTAATACGTTGTTATATACAAAAGTTCAGTATATATATACACAATGAAGATATTATATACAAAATTACCTGATGCCATATTTATACGATTAATGATTTTGGAGCAATTCCGACGTTCAGCGTGCAGTTCCGAGCTGTTCGACGTGGTGGTTCGTGGTGGCTTTGGCGACATGGTGGTTCGATGGTGTGGTTCCATTGACGCTTCCATCGCAATTGTGGGCGATCGCGACTGGGGATGTTGCGGTGGTTGCCGGAAATTGGTGGTTCGGTGGTGGCTGGAAATTGTGGGCGATCGCGACTATGAGAGGCGATCTGTGGTTACAGTGGTGGCCGGAATTTCTCAATGGAGGTTTTATGGCGTTGATTTGTCTCCAGAGATCTTATCCCCACAATGTGAGATTTAACACGTTAAAACAATTTTTGATTTTACTAAAATCTTAATTATGGTAGTTACTAGGAGTAAATCATGGGGAGAAGATCTCTCCTATTTTTGATTTTTTTGCTATTTTTCTCTTTTTGTATATTGTACATTTAATCTCACCATCCATCCCAAATCTCATCCAATGGATGAGATTTGCTCTCTTGTTCTCTATAGAATATTGTTCTCTATAGAACCCACCTATATATATAACAAGAGAGCAAATCTCATCCATTGGATGAGATTGGAATGGATGGTGGGATTTGTATCTACAATAGCAAAAATAGAAAAATAGGAAAAAACCAAAAATAGGAGAGATTCTCCCCATGATTTACTCCATCCTAACTACCATAATTAAATTTTGGTTTTGATTTTGGAAAAATCCAATTATACCATAACCTCCATCATCCAACGTAGAAAAAAATCCTCCAAATCTCCATTGGAGAATTCCGGCAACCAGTGTAGCGCAAGCCACATGTGTCGACCGGCGACCGATCCCGCAAGCCACCATTGCGCAAGCCACCGATGACCACCACCACAATAGATCGCGCAAGCCACCGGCGAGCCACCCAGCGTTCATTGCGGCTAGGGCGAACGACGAGCGGCCAGGGCGAACGGCGACCGGCGATAGATCCTCTGCTCACCGGCGACCACCAGCGTGTTTTCACCAGCCACTAGTGTTCCGGCGACCGGCGATAGATCCCCTGCTCACCGGCGACCACCAACGGTAAGCAATTCCGGTGAATTAATTCGAAAATATACGTAAAACAATGCAATTCGTAACAACCAAACCCTACAGATTCTCTATATACATACACTGTAATATTGTATATAACGAATTGCTAAATGTATATACAAAATTGGTATGGCTGGATACTATTTGCAGTATTGTATGTACAATTAATGAAAACCTGTCTATTACATGAACAATTTGAATTATATATACATTCGATATTATCGTATATACATATAATTCACATTTAATATACATGAGTTATTTGTAAACTATTTTTATACATGTATACATGAGTATGTGGTCTATATACATGATTATTATACATGTATACATAGATTTGACATTAGTTTTTATGCAGATATCTCAAGTAGAGCGGATTGTCAACATATTTTTGATTTCCATACTTCGAACATTGGGGTTTAAGCGATCGAAGATTGGTGGCAATATTGAACATTAGATCTTATGTTGTATCTATACACCTTTTTTTTGTTTCATTATATAATATTTAATTTTTGGTTATACCGATACAAAATGACAATCATGTATATATAGTTGAATTCATGTATATACTCTCATTTACTTATGTATACACATTTAAATTCATGAATGCAATTCATAATTTCGCGTGAAAATACCAATACACTAGTATCATGAATATAAGAATCATGTTCTTGTATATACTTTTACGTACTTATGTATACATTCAAAATTGAATAGAATCAATAAAAGAGGATTGTATAATCATTATAATATCATGTATATAAAAATTAAAATAATGTATATGAGCAATTGATTTCGTATACAATTATGAATCATGTTATGAGCAACTGTATATAACAATTAAGAATCATTTTGATTTCCTGCATACAATTCTGCGAGATTTAGTGCCGGATTTAAATTTAATTGTTAAATTCCTATAATTACGGGATTTTATAATTTTTTGAAATAAATATGGAAATTAATGTAATCAATGAGAGCAAATTCGAGATTTTAAAAAAATCTGAAAATTGGGTCAAATTCGATGGAAATTAATGTAATCATGAATATAACCACCCCCATAACCCACCTTCCTTTTTTGATTTTTTAAAAAATCCGAAAATTCTTTTATTGTTCCTATAATTACGGAGACGATTTATTGTTTGAAATTTGGCCAAATTTGAGATTTAATCTAAGTCATCCAATTGAATCTCATCCAATGGCCTATATTTGTTCTCTTGTTCTCTCACATTTAATTGTTCTCTATTGAACCTCAATATATATATATAGGGGAGGGTTCAAGAGAAACGGGAGTTATAGAGAAACGGTGGAAAGAATAAGAGGCGTCGGATGAGGGTAATTTAAGGGTGATATTTGAGGGTCCATTATATTTTAATTAGGGAGAGATTTATCTGATTAAAATAAAAAAGGAAGGTCCTAAATTTAAGGAGGCTGGATTTTAAAAAAAAAACTAGAAAAATCAAAAGTGATTTGCACAATTATAAATCACGTGAATTTTCAAATTTCCAAAATTAAATGGGTTGATTTTGTTCCTAAAATTAAGGAGATTTGTTGTAACTGCATAATTTGCAAATTCAATTGTGATTTCTTAAATTAAATAAGCTTTTTTTTTGCTAAACACATGATCGAATAAGCAGGTTAATATTTAGAACATAATAGGTTATGTACTCGAATATGCTTAATACATTATCGAATATGTCGTATTTTTAATGTGATAATTTGATTGAATATGTGAGTTTACATATTGAACATACTGTGTTTTGTGCTCGAATATGCATATCACATTCTCGAATATGCCGTTGTAGTACAAATGTGATAATTTGACTGAATATTTGATTTTACATATTGAACATACTAGGTTCTATACTCGAATATGCATAACACATTCTCTAATATGTCGTTATATCAATAAGTGTGTTCGATTTATGATGTATATTCAGGTTGTTATTATGTATATTCAAGTTTATTCTCATGTATTTTCAAGTTGAACATATTATGATGTTTACATGAATATGCATGCCACATTCTTGAATATGTCATTGAAGTAATAATATGATTATATCTGAATATGTGCTATTTAATATTGAACAAACCAATATGTGGAAATGAATATACATAACATATTCTCGAATATACCGTTGTATGATACAATGTTTATAGGTGAATATGTTCAATTAAACATCGAATATACGAATATATGTTACTCAATATAAATCACATATTTTCGAATATGATGTTGTATGAGACGTATTTATGGTTGATATTCCCGGATCTTCTAGTTCCATCCCTTTGAACTTCATCAATTTCTCTTCAATCATGGTCCGACTTCGTGGATGGCTCCTTCGTCGGGATCACACAAGCAGTAACACTCCTGTCAACATCAACCCTAACCCATTCAACTTTAGATTCTTCGCATACGAAACCCTCAATTCATACCACGTACAAGTAACAAAATTGATATTCCACCAAAAAAAAGTAACAAAATATACAGAACATATAATCTTAATCAAGCAATTGCACAAGAAAACTGGTATAAACAAAAAAGAAGAAGAATATGGGGAGGTCGGAGTGAATTGAACATGAATCTTACATTCCCTCATTCCCGATTGTCGGAACCCCAACAACCACCATGGCGACAATCACATAGATGACGAAGATGGGGACGATGACAACCCCAACGTAAATCACAAACGTACACCAGATCCAGAATTGCCATGGCCCGAAGCTTGGACTCGTCGAGCTCGCATGTTCGACTCCGGCGACGACGTCGAGGAGGCGGTGCTATCCGTCGAGGATGAAGGCGTCAACATGGAGGGAGAACACCGATTGAAAGATCCAGAATGCTTGCAACCGGAGGGAGGCGGACAATCCTAGTTTTGATGAAGAGGCGAGGGAATAAAATATGGAGAGAGAGTGAAATAATCAAATAGATATAGTAGCAAGATTTTAGGGATTTGGGTGTAATCTAATGCATCACACCTATTATAAATTTTTAGACCTTTTTTTAATTAATCTTATCCATCCATTTAATTTAATCCAACGTCTCATGTAAGAGGAGGTTTCTCTATAAGAGGAGGTTTCTCTAGAACCTAATACTACATATATATATATATATATATATATATATATATATATATATATATATATATATATATATATATATATATATATATATATCATGAGATTTACATATAGGACTTGCCGACTTGGACTTAAAACTGAACAGTCTGAACTCTGAAGTCCGAACCCACCTTAGATATGACACAGCCTCTAGATCAGCAAGTGATCCTCCGGGGAAATAAACAAGATATAAAAAAGAGTGATCATATGGAAATATGCAACTCTCACAAAACATACTAAAATCAATGAACAACACATTGCAACACAAAATTTGCTTCACCAGGGTTCAGTTATTACAACTGCAATTTCTTCAAGCCATCAAGAAATTAGACCATCATGTCATTCTCGAACAGATGAATCCCCATCACAGCACTTTTATTCACAAAACTCAAATACAATTTACATCAGTCAAGTTAGAAAACAAGACAGGGAAATTATACTGTTGTCATAATCATCAAGAATCAACTCCATAAGGAAGAAAAGCAGCAGCCACAATTCTCCCTTCTTCATTCAGGATGTTGTAAGTTGATGCAGCATTTCTTGAATCAACCACCTCCAACTTCATTCCCGTTGATCGAACAAAGTTTCTAAGCTCTGGGCTCACGGGTTGAATGTACTTCCCACATCCAATGATCAAAATTTCAGGAATAGGCCTTAAGATCTTTAAGATAGATAAGCTATCTGGAGTCACATCTGAAAACTTCTCCATCTTCCATGAAAGCAACAGGTTTCCAACACATACAATACTGCCATCATACTTCACTCCGTTTACCTTGAAGCCTTCATCATCAAACTCCTGGAACCGAAGTTGGTCATCGGGAACTTGATTGATGAGGTTAACCTGATCATACAGCGAAAATGTCCGTCTAAGAGAAGGCAAAGGGTGTAAGCTTTTTCTTGGGTTTTCCTTTCTAAGAGTCCTAACTAGGGTTGGTAGGAGAGTTGTTGAAGCTCTGTGTCTCAAAGCCATTTCCTGTCTTCCTCCACTTAATTAACCCGAACTATTAAGAAATCTTTCAAGAGACTGAGCCTACAGATCCCAACAAAGAAAATTCAGTATCAATTCCATTTCTACCAAAAGAAACTATTATCAAATGAACAATCAGCTGTGATGATCATCCTGGGAGAGTGGGGATCTAAAATATTAACCTCAAACATATGTGAGGTCAGAGAAATGAGATCATCAATTCCATTTCTAACAAAAGAAACTATCATCAAATAAACAATCAGATGTGATGGTTCCAAAACAAGCATACTGGGAATCTAAAATATTAATCTTAAGCATAGATGATGCATTATAGTCTAAGATATGAGATCAAGGAGAAGGATTGTCTGCTGAAAGTAACATTAGGAAAAAAACAAGAGAAATTTTGGATATTTCATAAGAAATTAGAGCGACGAATTCCTCGGTTGAGATAAAAACCATTAGGAAAAAAAATCAATTGAGAACGACAAGTTCAAACCAATCATATTGGTATCTATAAGAACTACAAACAAGACGAACGAGAGGGAAATCTCGAGATACATACACTGACGAGGGAGAGATGATACGCCCGTGAAGAATTCTTTCTCCTCCTGATTCTCGATCTCTCTGGTTCCTAGGGTTTCGTCTTTTAGACCGGCAACCTCAGGCTGAGAGTATGTGATATTTGGAAATCAGTGATTCAGTTGAATGAAATTGGGCCTGTTTGAACACAAGTCCGTGACTGGCCCGATATGATGTTATGTATCTTAATCTCTTGTAACTTGTAAACATACAATCTTATATAGTGATGCACACAGATGTAGATAGAAGCTAGGATGCATGAGACTTGACCTAAGACTACTCGGGTTGACCCTTGACTGAACCATGACCCACTCCCTCAAGCCACTTGACCATCTTGGTTAAGTATGGCTCAAGTTGTGGTGTTGGAGGATGCAGTTGGATCATATTTGAGTGTTTTGGGCCATGGTCTCTTGAAGACGTTTTAATGGGCCTGTTTGATAATGGGCTTGTTCCGATATGAGGGCGCTTATGGCTCTTTAATTGGAACCGTCGTTAGAGGAATTAGGGGCACATAAATAGCGATGTTGGAACCCTAGCTCCTCGTCTTTACCATTCTCCTCGCCACTGTGAAAGATTAGGGTTTCGAGCTCTTGAGCTTTCTTTGATTCTTTCACCTTGGTGACTCGAGAAGAAGTGAAGTCCGAAGAAGATAAGAAAGGGGAAGAGAGAAAGAGAGATGAGGGAGATAGGAGCCTTGGTGGTTTGAGCTCTTTGTGAGCTTGTCTGATTCCCTCTCTGTTCTTCCTGCTTTGTGCTACTTTCTGTTCTTCTCTTGTTTCTTAGCTTTTGCCATCTGTGTATGCTTGCTTGTAAAAGATTGTGTGTTAACCTTTGATGCCTAGTGGATTGGGCGAGTCCCCCTCTTGAGACTCCGCAGAGTAGAGTAAAACCGAACTGCGTACACAAATCTGCTTGTCTATTTGCATTTTTCTTTTTTGCTTTCAAAACGAACCAACTCAATAAAAGCGGATATGAGAATATGAGCTTATCAAATTGGTATCAGAGCCTTTGGTTGCTCTAGATATGTGCTTCCACTTGCGCGAGACGTGTTGGGTAACTAAGGTTAAGCTAAAACTTCCTCTTCTCTAGACGTTTGCGCGATTGACTCGGTCTTTTGCCAGATCCATGAGATTTTGAGTGAAGCTAGCGAGTTCCCTTGTGCATCTCGTCTCTTGGCTTATTTTTACTCTTTTCTGCTCTTGTTTTGGTTTTAGTTTTGAAACTTAAACGCAAAACCCTCTTCTTCCTCATAAGTTTAGGGTTTTTGTTGTGTTCAAGCTTTTGAAACTCGCTATAGTGACTAGGTTTAGGGGTTTGGCCCCTGAACTTGAGGTGAACCGGAGAAACTATGGTAACGGTTTTACTGGTGTAATCCCTTTCTCGGTTCATACAGAAATCCCTTGCAAAAGGGTTCCTTGCTATTACCCTAATTTGAGACTTTTCTTCTCAGGTTAAGGATTTGTGTTTCTGCTTCATCTGCTTTTCTCTTTGTTTGGTTCTGTCTATCTTGATAACCAGGGCACCTGAGTTTGGCTCGGGGTCTTAGGGCTATTCGGAGAAGCCAGGGTAACAGTTGTGCTAGTGTAATCCCTTTCTCGAATAGTACACCCAAACTCTTGCAAAAGAGTGTGTTTGTGTATCTTGCATTATGTGACTATTTGCAAAGTGTAAGACCTTTTAGCTTTCATCTTTCCTGTATTTTTGTTATTATCCAACCTAGTGTTTGAGATGACAGAAAATGCTACCAGGATCAAGCTATTCGATGGGACATCTGACTTTGCCATGTGGCAAGTTAAGATGAAGGCGGTACTTATCAAGGAAAAATGTTGGAAGGCCATTAAAGGTGACTTTCCAGAAGGAACAAAAGCTGAAGAAAAGATTGAGATGGATGAAGCTGCACATTCTGAAATCATGGTGAGATTAACTGATGGCGTGGCTCATCAAGTGGTAAGTTTCACTGATGCCAGGTCTTTGTGGAAGGCCTTAGAGGAGCTTTATCTGGTAAAATCCTTGCCCAGTTTAGTCTCTCTTCTCTGTAGGCTTTTTACTTTTAAGATGGACCTTAACTTGTCACTCAATGATAACCTGGACAAGTTCTTGAGGATGACGCAAGAACTTGAAAGGTGTGATGACAAGATTAAGGATTCTCATCAAGCTGTCTTGTTGCTTAATTCTCTACCTCCTCAGTTTGACACTATCAAAGATGTGATTCAATTTAGTCCTGGAAGTTTGACTAAGGTTAAAATTGTTGATGATATTCTTGAAAAGAATGAGAGTCTGAAAGTGTTTAAGTCTAAAGGTGACAAGAAAACTGAGGGTAAGACTGAGGTTCTTATAATGAAAGGTAAAAATGGCAACAATAACATGAAGAAACAGATTAAGAAAAAGGACAAGAATGAGCATGAGAAAAAGAACACTAGAAAATGCTACTAGTGTGGTATTGTTGGTCACTTTATGAAAGATTGCAAGAAGAAACAAAGGGAAGAAAAGGATAAGCATGCTAATAATGATTTTGTTGCCCTTGTTGAATCTTCTACTCTTTACTCTCATGAACTGCTTGTCTGCTCTAATTCTGTTGATAATGATGCTTGGATTCTTGACTCTGGATGTACTATGTATGCTACTTTTGATAAGTCCCTGTTTGACTCCTTGCATGAGAGTCACAGTGGTGAGGTCTTGCTTGGAGACCTCACTGCTTTACCTATTAGGGGCATAGGTAATGTCCCTATTAGGATGTTTGATGGTAAGATTAGGATACTCCAACAAGTCAGGTGGGTTCCTGGCTTGAGGAGAAACCTAATGTCTGAGTCAACTTTTGATGACTTGGGTTGTTAGATTATTACTAGTAAGGGAATAAGAGAAGTCAAAAGAAATGGCTCAACTCTTATCAAGAGCATCAAGAAGGGAGGGTTATACTATGTTATGACTACTCCTGAATTGAATGTTTCAACTAGTAGTGATAGTATGACCCCAAGTCAGACAAAAGTCTGGCATGAGAGGCTGGCCACATTGGAATGAAAGGCTTGACTTATCTGTTTAAACATGGCTTGTTAGATAAAAAACCTGTTGACATGAGCTTCTGTGAGAATTGTGTGTTTGGTAAGAAAACTAATCATGCTTTTAAGAATTCCACCTATGTTGGTGAGAAACCTCTTGAATATGTGCATTCTGATCTGTGGGGGCCTGCTCAGGATGACACTATAGGGGTAGAAAATACTTTATCTCCTTTATAGATCATTTCTCTAGAAAGGTGTGGGTTTACTTGCTTAAGTCAAAAGATGAAGCTTTCTCCGTGTTCAAAACTTGGATTGCTTTGGTTGAGAATGAGTCTAACATGAAGTTGAAATGCTTGAAAACAGATAATGGTCTTGAATTTTGTAACCAACAGTTTAATGATTTCTGCAAATCTAGGGGTATCAAAAGGCATTTCACTATCCCTGGTACACCCCAACAGAATGGCACAACTGAAAGAATGAACAGAACCTTGCTTGAACAGGCAAGGTGCATGCTCATTTCTGCTGGGATGAAACCAAGTTTATGGGGAGAGGCTGTTACTACTGCCTCTTATCTCATAAACAGATCCCCTTCATTTGTGGTGAACTTCAAAACACCACAGGAGATGTGGACTGGAAGGGCACCAAACCTAACACACTTAAAGCCATTTGGTTGCACAACATATGCACGGATATCACAAGGTAAGTTGCAACCTAGGGCACAAAAATGTGTCATGCTTGGCTATCCTGAGGGAGTTAAAGGTTACAAATTACTACTTATACAACCAAATGGGTATAAATTAGTAGTTGCCAGGAGTGTAACCTTTAATGAGAATGATTTTCATTTCAAAAACAGAACTAACCAAGATACAGGAGATGTAGGTACCCAGGAGCAAAACACAAGGTTCTACTTTCCTCAAGAAAGGGAATTGGATGAATATGATGAGTTTCACAGTGGCCACTCCACTGACAACCCAAATGAAGAGGAGGGAGAGCTTGCTCAGGAGGAGAACCAGGATCCTGCAGAAACCACTGAGGTGGAGAATGATCTTCCAAGTACTGAAGACCAGAACCCTCACCAAATAGGTGGGGAGGTAAGCAATGATGATGTACCTAGTGACAATAATTTACAAAATTATCAACTCACTAGGGATAGAGAACCAAGGATTAGGATTCCTAATAGAAGGTTTATCATGTTTGATGAGTATTCTGATACTTTTTCTTATGTGAACTTGGTTGAATATGCTTTATTGGCTGCTGAGCATGTTGTGAATACTTTTACTCCTGAAACCTATGAGCTTGCCATGAAATGTTTGCATGCTAAAAACTGGGTAAATGCCATGAAAGAGGAAATTATGTCTATGTATGCTAACAATACTTGGGTCCTTGTTCCCAAGCCAGCCACTGCTAGACTTATTGACTCTAAATGGATCTACAAGCTCGAGGATGGTGCTCATTCTGGGGATCCTCCTAGGTAAAAGGCAAGACTTGTAGCTAAGGGGTTCTCCTAGAAGGAGGGCATTGATTATAATGACATCTTTGCCCCTGTGATTAAATATAAGACCTTGAGACTTTTGCTTGCTATGACCATTATGTTTGATTGGGAACTAGAACAGATGGATGTCAAAACTGCTTTCCTACATGGTGACTTGCATGAAACTATTTACATGAAACAACCTAAAGGCTTTGTGAATTCTACTAAACCTGATCATGTTTGCTTGCTCAAAAAGTAAATTTATGGTCTTAAGCAGTCCCCTAGGCAGTGGAACATTAAATTCGATTCATGCATGAGAAAACTTGGTTTTCAAAGAAGCAATTATGACATTTGTCTCTACTTTAAGGGAATTAGAACCAACTCACATGTGTTTGTTCTCTTGTATGTTGATGATATCTTACTGATGAGTGTGTCTAAGGTTATCATTTCATGTGTGAAAAGAGACTTGAAACTTCATTTTGACATGAAAGACATAGGTGTAGCTCAAAAGATTCTTGGCATTAAAATCACTAGAAATAGGAAAAAGAAATTGATGTGGTTGTCCCAAAGTGATTACATGCTTAAGGTTCTTGAGAGGTTCATAATGATGAACTCTAAGCCTAACTCTAAGCAAAAATGTCTGAAGTGCCTTATGATGTTGATGTTGATTCCATTTTGTATGCTATGTTGTGCACTAGACCTGATCTTGCCTTTGTCATAAGTGTTTTAAGTAGATTCATGTCTAATCTTGTTGAGTGCCATTGGAATGCCATGAAATTTTGCTTAAGATATATTTGTGGTACTAAAGGTTATTGCCTTGTTTACTCTGAGCACACCTCCAGGAATGAGTTACATGGGTTTTGTGATTTATGCCAGTAACAAGGACAACAGAAAGTCCACTTCTGCATATTATTACACTTGGGCAGGTAATTGTATCTCATGGAAGTCACGGAAGCAATCAGTTGTATCCCTCTCCTCCACAGGGGCTGAATACATAGCTGCAACTGAGGCAGCTAAGGAAGCCATTTGGCTGACTGGAATTCTTGGTGAAATCCAAACCTCTCCACTAAAGCATGTACTGTTTATGGACTCTCAAAGTAAGGATCCCATACTTCATGAAAGAACCAAGCACATAGATGTGAGGCACCACTTTGTGAAAACTAAAGTTGAAGAGAAGGTTTTAGAAGTGAAGAAGATCAAGGGAGATTGCATCCTGCTGACTTTGGGACCAAGATAGTGATAACAAACAAGTTCCATTTCTGCAGGAATTTCCTGCACATTTGGGACAAAACATGAGCTTAACAACTCATGGGTCGACGATGGACGGGTGACTTTGAATCCTCAATCCACTACTAGTGACTTAGGCATACAACATAGATTAGGAGGGCAATTGTTATGTATCTTAATCTCATGTTGTAACTTGTAAACATACAACCTTATATAGTGATGCACACAGATGTAGATAGAAGCTAGGATGCATGAGACTTGACCTAAGACTACTCCGGTTAACCCTTGACTGAACCGTGACCCACTCCCTCAAGCCACTTGACCATCTTGGTTAAGTATGGCTTAAGTTGTGGTGTTGGAGGATGCAGTTGGATCATATTTGAGTGTTTTGGGCCATGGTCTCTCGAAGACGTTTTAATGGGCCTGTTTGATAATGGGCCTGATCCGATCTGAGGGTGCTTATGGCTCTTTAATTGGAACGACGTCGTTAGAGGAATTAGGGGCACATAAATAGCGATGTCGGAACCCTAGCTCCTCGTCTTTACCATTCTCCTCGCCACTGTGAAAGATTAGGGTTTCGAGCTCTTGAGCTTTCTCTGATTCTTTCACCTTGGTGACTCGAGAAGAAGTGAAGTCCGAAGAAGATAAGAAAGGGGGAGAGAGAAAGAGAGATGAGGGAGATAGGAGCCTTGGTGGTTTGAGTTCTTTGTGAGCTTGTCTGATTCCCTCTCTGTTCTTCCTGTTTTGTGCTACTTTCTGTTCTTCTCTTGTTTCCTAGCTTTTGTCGTCTATGTGTGCTTGCTTGTAAACGATTTTGTGTTGGCCTTTGATGCCTAGTGGATTGGGTGAGTCCCCCTCTTGAGACTCTACATAGTAGGGTAAAACCGAACTGCGTAAACATATCTGCTTGTCTATTTGCGTTTTTCTTTTTTGCTTTCAAAACGAACCAACTCAATAGAAGCGGATCTGAGAATATGAGCTTGACATTAGTTGCATAATGGACCTACCTACCCACCTAGGGTAAATGTGGGTAAATAAACTACGTTATTGGTCCCCAAGTTTTGAAATGTTTTCCATAATTTTAGTCTCTAAATGTTAAGAGTATGTTTGGATGTTGGGTTTTGATGAGAATTATAGGGAGAGAATTGAACGAAACATTATTCTAGTGTTTGATTTTTAAGATGAGAACAATTTGGCTTGTAGAGGGATGACAACGGCAAAAGCCATTGGAAATCATATTGGTACGTATATAATGAGGATGACGATGATGATGATTTCCTTCATTTTAGACGTATAATTCGTATCCATGTCCGCATTGATATCACAAAACCTGATGATGCTGACGATGACGATGATGATTTCCTTCATTTTGGACACATAATTCGTATCCATGTCCGCATTGATATCACAAAGCCATTACTTCGATGCGTGGCTCTAGATATGGTTGAGCTGAGCAGCCTGTCTTGGTCGAAATTCAATATGGAAAGCAAATGCAACTCCTTCAAGGGTCAATTGCGCCTTACTCATCAAGATTTGGATCACGAACACATGTGGTTACAACAATTGAAAAGAACTTCGCCAGCTATAAACATGATTGGTGACTATCTCTCATAGTTTTCCTCTCAGTGAAACTTGCAATTCAAGCCTTGATTCCTCGGCCTTTGATTGATCCCGTTGGGGGGACATTGAAAGAGAGAACAAAGGGAAGACTCGATTTAATGCGTCAACTGGATATGGGTAACGCACGACAAATCTATTCTTTTCATGGGACATTAATCAAACCATAGTCAAACTCTAACGTTCTCTTTCAAATAACCAGGGCCCGAAGAAATGGCAGGACAGCAACTTTAGAGGCATTTGAGGAAAATCATAGCAAAACAAGATAAAATAACCAAATTCTAAGTATATAATCTCTACCAAATCAACATCCATACATTAAATGCAACTCAGCAAGAAAATTCAAAACCTCAAACGGTCAACTAAAATGATAAAATAAACAACAGATGCAAAATTTAAGCTTTCAGTGCTAACACTCAGAAATGAAGGGCAGATTTTATTGCTTAATCCTCGTCCTCGTCATCTGAGTCCTCGTCTGCTCCAGCAGCTGAGTTGAGAGCGTTCAGCCTCTCAATCAAACTAGCCTTCCTCTCATCGTAAGTTAACTTCTTGAGGTTGAACCTGTAGCACAGATATCAACATATCACAACTGTTGTAACAGGAACTATAATCATCCTAATTTCTTATGCACATTCTTATTTACACCCGTTTCAAACAAAGTTCTGAGAAAATAAGAATGTTGGCATTGAAAATAATAGCCAGAGATGAGAAGTATTAATGGGATAAAATACCTCTTGTGTTCCTTTGGAGGTTCCTTGTCAGATTTCTTGAGAGCTGGGTCAGCTCTGATAGCAGCATGAACCTTCTTGTACAACTCCTCAAGATTATCAGCCTCAATTCCCTTCTTTATGTACTCACTGAAGTGAGATTGATACTTTTCAGGCTCATCTTCAGCCAAAGTCTGCAAATGTTCAAATATAGTGAATACAAGGAAGATCACAAACATACAATAACAAGCTAATCCACATTCCACACCAAAAACCGAGCTACCTGGGCATAACTGATTTATCGACACCATAAAATATGGCAAGGGATACATAAAAAAACAGCCCATACATTACCTCACCGACAAGTATATCAGTTTATTTAGAAAAACAAGTTCAAAAGGTGAAGAAATTGCCTAATTTTGAACAAAAAATTATAACTTAAATTATAATTCATAAAAAACACAATTTTGATGTCAACAACATTTCATAACCAGTGCCAAAGTAGAGAACTACTCACCCTCATGTATTCAGCAACGTGCCCACCATAGATGTACTTGCGGTGAACATCAGCATCAAGTTGCTTGCTGTCCTTGCTGAACCCAGCAAAACGTTTGTCACTGTGAGGAATATCAAGTCCACCATCAAGGGCACCCTGAAGAAACAGTAACCAGCAATTAGGGAAACTACAAATTTCTTGGGTGATTAGGGAAAGTAATGTCATCCAAAGTTACAAGCATTACAGAAAGGGCTTTATTAAAAAGAAAATACCTTGAGTGCACCAAAAACACGATTTCCAGTTGTGGTTCTGAGAAGCCCAACATCAAGGAGAGCACGGAATGGTCTCCTGCTTTCACCGGGCTCCACAGAGAAATCCTCTCCAGAAGCTTCAACATTGCCCTCATACTCGTCATCCATTTCAAGCATCTTCAGCACTCTACGGGCCAACAAAAGCCCAGTGCAATAAGCTGAGGACAGTAAATAAATGTTAGGACAAGGATGTATACGAGGTGAAATGTACAAAAAGGAATGAGAAAATACCTGCAGCATAGTTGGTGAGCCCTGCATCAAGTCCATAACGAGGAAGCTCATGGGCATAAGCTGCTGCAAGGATCATATCTCCAGCAATGGTTGCAGAAATTATTTGTGCTACGACATCAGTGTTGGTCTAAGAATTGAGTTAAGATTCATATCGGGCACAGTATAAAAATAAAATCAATTTTTGAAAAACACAGGTTGAGGTAAACCAAAACAGCATATAAATAGTCAATATAAGAGAACTGAGAACTCAATTTAAGACAACATTCATTAAATTTAATACATATCCTTAATTTGCATTCACATGTTAGAGATCAACTTGGTAAGATAACCATCATCAGAAACTTTGTAAACATCAAGATAAGAAGCAATCAAAATAAGGATACAAATCGCACAACAAATCTGTATTTTGGAGTGTTGTACTTGTTCTTGTCCTGATTAATCAGGCGAATTCTTGCGCGGTAATCAGTCTTTCCCTCTACATGTTAACAGAGGATTAATTCATTAGTCATTAGACAGGTCAAATTGAAATTTGAAAATAGTTCTTTCAGGAAAAGAGAGATATAAAATGAAGAAGCACATCTAACTTACCACGCCTTCTCTTGTACTTAACCTGGTACCTCTTGTAGTAGGCTTTTGATTTTTGAGCTTTAGCAAACGCCTGTAACAAAAACAAATCAGCATACAATTTAATGGCTCAACAATCGCACTATTCATAAAAACTAAATGGAATTAGACGAATGCACTCAGTTAAGATTACAGATTTGAGATGGCGTATTTGGAGGATCGCATTAATTTGGCATTATGAACTGAAAAAAAGGTTTATCTTAACCCTTAAGCAGGCAGTAGGGTGTAGTTAGCTTTAACTCATCTGATCAGAGGGAAAATAATAACTTGAATAATAAGGCTCTATTTGCAGGTTCCAATTTCGACAAGACAGAGAACTACATTCTACAACGTATGATTACTCCCAGAACATTTCCTTCTAAATTAAGAAAGCACAACAAATGAACAAAATTCTAGCAAGTATTCGCGCGACGGGAGCAAATCCTGGATCTAATAGATATCACCATTGAGAACTTTTCAATGCTTGTAAAGAGAGAACTTTGAATCCAGAAAGCATTACAAAAACTCTTCAATAACTTCTGGAACACCAAACGTTAAAGAAAACAGCATCCAATTGAAACTGCTACAAAATATACCATTCAAACACTAGCAATGGTGACAGTCGAATGTATGAGAAATTGAACTAAGCTTCAAAATAGAGATAAAGGAGGAAGGGAAACGCACCATTGTTGCGGCTTCAGAGCGGAATCAGCTCTTGGTTCGAGCGGCAGAGAGAAAACGATTTTAGAGCTGAGAAGGGTACAAATACAAAGCCAAGAGAGCTGCGAGGGAAATGAGGGCTAAATCTACGGCTGAGATTGCCTTTTCTGATGGAAACCCTTAAAGCAGAGTAATCGACGGCTGCATATAGTTTTGTTCCAGATTGGGCTAGGGTTGTCCATTCATCAGACGGGCCTCCAAATTATGTTATTTGGGCTGACAATTTTAGCCCGAGGCAAAATTAAATTTGGTACCGAGTTTTTTTGTTTGTTTGTCCAGAAACGGAGTTAAGCTCTTGCGGGAGTATTATTAAAAAAAGAAGTAAACTTAGTTCCCCAAACGGGGGTTACATCCAAGTGTAAAAGATCAGCCAAACAATAGCGTTCAGCCTTGTTTCACTTGTAGGTGTAAAGGGGTTTTTTGGTGAAAATTGATTTTTAGTGTCTCGAAAAATGTAAAAAGTAGAGAGAGTTGCACAGATTTCAAGAGTATTAAAGGTAATTTTTGGGTAGAAAGGGATTTTGGGTAGAAAGTGAAACAAGGCAATAAAAGGATTGGAAATATGCATAGAGTGATTTGTCACACGTCCGCCACACGATTAGCGGTTTTTGAGACATAAATAAGAGTCACCTCTCAAGCATTGTCCTTCATTAGCATTTGAGAGGCATGTAGCAAGAAGAAATCTTTGTGCAATCGGAGTTTGACCTGCAGCAAACAATTGACGACCTGTAAAGAGTCAGATTGGATGAGCAAACGAGGAAATCCAGCCCGTTTTGCAATCTTGAGACCATGATAAATTGCATGCAACTCAGCCTGGAAAGTGTCACAATGGTCAATCTTAAACGAGTATGTTTGAATGAATTCACCCAAGTGGTTCCTAAAAATACCACCACCACCACCAATCGGACCTGGATTTCTTTTCGAAATCCCACCTGAATTAAGAGCAATACAGTCGCTTGATGGTGCCACCCATTTAACATGCGATTTACGAACATCATTATGCAACAGTAAAGCAGAATAAGTGTTACGTGCAATCTCATACGCCTCAATGATCAAACCACACGAGCATTGAGATGACCAACACCATCAAAAACCAGAGAGTTTCGGATTTTCCAAGTTTACCAAATCATTGAAGTAAATAATGTGCTCCATGCATCAACATTTTGTATATTTAAGAGTAGCCACTAGCCAAGGTCGAATTCCCATCAACCAAAAAAATTATACGGGTAAATAAGGTAAATGACCTAAAATGATATTCTTTATGATACACATGATTTGTTTAAAAGCCTTATTAGGTTCATGACCTACGACGATGTTATTATTATGTAATGATAAAATCAACAAATTAAAATCAAATCCCTCACCTATTGATCGATCAACGGATAATATTTGTGAAAGATGCCATCCCATCCATGTGTGAAAGTTGTCTATCGTCTACATCAGTTGGGAGTGACGAGTCCTAGATCCTAGTTCCCACCTCCCATGACTCACAACGAGCTACAACATGGGCTACTCTAGTAGTCTCTCTATAGACATGGTCCCACTTAACTTCTATGCAAAAATTTACTAAAATACTTGCATCATCTAACAAAAGTGTAATTTGGGGAGGTCTCTCGCTCACATCTCCCTTAGTTGCTTGAATAAGAGTAAGACAATCACTTTCCAAAATTACGATTCTCTCTCTAATCTACCACCATTCACATCCCTTTCAGAAGAATATTAGACCCCGTTTGGTTGCAATTTATGGAAACGTAAACGGAATGGAAATGAATGTAGTCCATTTTAGTGTCATGATACATTGACAAAAAAAACAACTTATTTTGCACAACCTCTTATCCTTTGTAAAAAGGGGCTTGCTCCACCTCAATCATTCTTCCATCAAAGGGGTGGGTAACAAAATAGTGGAATCACTCCCTTCTATCTCACTTTTACAATGGAGAAGTTGTTGGATGATTGTTTTATATAAATGTATTATGACACTAAAAATGGTCTAGATTCATTTCGTTTCCGTTTACGTTTACGTTTCCATATATCACGACAAACCAAACGGGGCCTTAGTTTCTACCGTGAACAATTAAAGCAAATGTTTGAATGCAATGTACAAGCTCCTAGCAGTTGGCTTTTATCATCCCTAATACATACCTAATCCTTTTCCTTTAAAGACGACGACATCCACACTTACCTTTTTCAGTCCTAACACTGATGGGTTCCATTTTGCGGCTTCCCTCTTTCCACGGTTGGCATCCCTCTTCTTAGCCACCTTTAGTTTTTCCATCATTCCTCTAACATCTACTACTATCTTTTTTTCCTCCTTGAAATTCCCTTTAGATAGCCAGGCATTTCCCATATCCCACCAAGCATAGAGGAAATATAGAATTAGGGACAAATCAACCTTGTGTAGCCTTCCTCCATTGAGGTTAGCTAGTCGAAAATATATCTAGCATGTTTATCTACAACTATGCCTAGCTCCATCCATACTTTTTTCGCCTCCATACAATCTTTAAACATGTACAACTCATTTTCAACTTGGGAATTGTAGATTGGGCAGAAAAAGTGAATGACCCACTATTCTATAAGAATTAAGGTAAATTCCCCTTGAGGGATGCCTTCATATGAGATTTATATTGATAGGTGATGATACTCAAAATAGTAAAGTAAAGAAGTGGGCCCGGGGTACAACGAACACACAGACTCAACGGGCCTCCCGAGGATGATCCTGGGGCCCACAACCGCACCCACTTTTATTTTAACAAAATTCCTACCCCCGCGAGGTCCTCCGAAACCTTGGAACGAGGTCTAAACCTCGTAACCGACTCTACTAACACGCCCGCCCACCAGAACCACTCAGCTAGCACCACTCCCCCGAGCCAATCACCAACTGCCTCGCCTCTAGACCAATCAGAGCCCTTGATCTCGGGCGTCCCACATCGGACAACGACCAAAACGTGACTCTCCAATCCTCTATAAATAAAGGAGAACCTCGTATGGAAAAGGGGTCGAAAAACATCTTGAACTCAAGAACTATCTTGCTCGTTGAAGATCGACGTGATCGAAACATCGTCAAAAGGCCTCGCTATAGACAAGTGAAGTTCACAAAAAGACTTCAAGTCTCACAAAGCTTCTGCTCACACCAAAGACCTCGCTACACCATCTCGCAAGCCGTCTACACCTCGCAAATCATCAACATCGTCCAGCCGAGTCAACCTCGCTCAAAAGGGCAAACAAGCGACACTTAGAATTATCTAGCAACTAGGAGATCTCGAACATTGTTAGGTCGAGATCTCGGATAACCGTAGGGGGTCTAGGGTGTAAATTCGTCTCTTGTAACCTCGTTGGTTTGTAACCTAGTAATCTCGTAGCCTCGTTGTAAAGAAAATCATAAATAAAGAAGCAAGTGTTGGCACAATCGAATATAATAATCTCGTCTCTTGTCTTTTAGCGAACGGTTTATTTCGGGTTTCATCACTGGCGCCGTCTGTGGGAACCTCTTCATCCTAAGCAGTTCCTCGATTAGTGCAAACCTTAGCTTCGATTCCCTCAAAATGGCTTGCCCAAACAATTTCTTCCCTCAACACCCCGACAACATGCCCGAAACTACGCAATGGACAGCCGCGGGGCCTCCGGGCTGCACGTTTGTGGTCCCTCCGGGATGGACGTACGCCGCCCCGCAAAACCCATTCCCGTTCCAAGGCTTCGAGCAGGGCGGCGCACCCCCGAACCCATATCCTTACCCGGCTTATGGGTAGTACTAGCAGGGCTTCGCCCCTTCGTACGCCCCCGTTCCCCCCAGGGTGAACCTCACTCCGAGTACGTACCTGCATACGTCCCCAGGCGAGTGCCCGAGCCCGAGTCCTCCACCAACGGCTCGTCAACGGAGAGGCCTCCCCGAGATCCCATGCAGATCTCGCGGTCTCGATCTCGACGTTCGAGGTTGCACGAGCCAGAACTATCCGAAACCGCGGGGAGCGCGATGCACTACCCAAGGTCTCGATCGCACAATTCGAGGCCACCGCCCCAAGATCTGGAGGAGGCCAAGATCACCTCTCCGTTCATGGACAAGATCCGGAACGCGCCAATGCCCAAGGGCTTCTTAAGGCCACAAATGGGGCTTTATGACGGCTCGGAGGACCCTGAGGAGCACGTAAAGCACTTCGCAGTCCAGATGAACGTCAACGCCTACAACGATGCGATTTTCTGCCGGGTTTTCCCAACCACCCTGGAAAAGGCCGCGTTAACGTGGTTCTCAAGTGTTAGGATCGGCTCAGTGACCTCGTTCGCCCAGTTGTGTGATTCCTTCATCACTCACTTCAGCGGCTCTAGGAAGCGCAAAAAGAACATGCGGGATCTCCGCGGAATTGAGCAGGGGGAGAGCGAGTCTTTAGGCGCCTTCTTCACGAGGTTCACAACCGCGGTGGCGGAAATTGCGCACGCCGACGAGTCGTCGGTGCGCGACACCCTCATGGGCAACCTGCGCATCGGGGATTTAAAGAATCGCATTTTCTTGAAGAATCCGGCGATGTACGAAAGCCTATGCGCCCGGATCACGACCCAAGTATACGCCGAGGATGCCGCCAACCAGAGCTCGCGACCGAGGACTGACAAAGAAATCGTCGCCGAGGCCAAGGGGAAGGCAAAAGTGGTCGCGGGGTACGTGACGCAAACACATAACCCCAATAACAACAACAACAACAACAACAACAGAAACAACAATAACAACCGGAACAACAACAACAACAACAATAACAACCGGAACAACAACAACAACAACAATAACCGGAACAAGAACCGTGGAGGCGGCGGCGGAGGTTGGAACTGCTTTGGCGGAAAGCCGCGGGGTTATCGAGGCAAGGGAGGTCCTGCGTACAACCCGAATGAAAAGGGCCGCGCCAACCCCGCGTCAGGCGCCAATACCGTGCCACAAGGCCCAAATCACGCTCAGGCCAACGACAACAACAACGTTGAGCAGTAGGCGCCCGCGAAGCAGGCCCGGTCTGGGCAGGCGACGACGCCCGATGGGTATATCCATACCATCTCGGGCGGACCATCGCCGGCTGGATCAAGCCAGGCGGAAAGAAAGAGGTACGCGAGGGAGAGCCATCATGAGCCCTCGGTATTCAGCGTTGCTCAAACCTCGCGGTCTCACGTAGGTTTGTCCTTCTCATCCGAGGATGCCGAGGGGCTCCACATGCCACACTCCGACCCCTTGGTGATACACGCTCAAATGGGCTCGAAGATGGTGAAGCGAGTGCTGGTAGACACGGGATCCTCCGTGGACATCATGTACTATGGCGCGTTCGAGCAGTTGGGCATCTCCGAGACATCCTTGAAGCCCTACGCTGGGAAACTCACCTCCTTCTCGGGAGACGAAGTCGACGTGGCAGGTCTCATAGACCTCTGGATGACGCTAGGCACCGGCTCCACCAGGAGAACCGAGATGGTAGAGTTCACGGTGGTACGCTTGCCTTCGGGAGGGTCTCCCTGATGAAGTTCCAGGCAGTAGTTTCTATCTATCACCTGAAGATGAAGTTCCCCGTCGACGGCGGGGTTGGAGAGGTAAGAGGCAATCAGGAGGAAGGTCGTGTTTGCTACGCGACCTCTGCAAAACAAAAGTGCCCGGTGTTCATGGTGGAATCCCCCGGTGAGGCCGACCTCGAGGTCCGGGATTTCACGGTCCCCACTCCTGAGCTAGAAAGAAGGGTGATATCCCCCTTCGAGAGCGAGTCTAAGAAGATCTACCTCAGAGAATGCCTCTCGGGGGCGTCAGCGACGTCGCTGGAAGCCTTGCTTGTTGGGTCCCGCGACGTGTTCGCTTGGACTACAAAGGACCTCTGAGGTGTCCCGCGGACCGTGGCCCAGCACTCTTTGAACGTCGATGTCACCACCCGCCCAGTGGTACAACGACGAAGAAAAATGAATGAAGAAAGGGCAAGCGCCGCGAATGACGAGGTGGCAAAATTGCTGGTTGCAGGGTTCATTCGCGAGGTTCAATACCCCCGGTGGTTGTCCAACGTCGTGCTTGTCAAAAAATCCAGTGGGAAGTGGAGGATGTGCGTCGATTTCAAGGACCTCAACAAAGTCTGTCCCAAAGACAGTTACCCCTTGCCCTTGATCGACGAGCTCGTTGACTCAACCGCATGTCACGGAGTTTTAAGCTTCCTCGACGCATACTCAGGGTACAATCAAGTCCTGATGAATCCTTGAGAAGAGGAGGAAACATCCTTCATCACCCAGCGAGGCACTTATTGCTACAAGGTCATGCTGTTTGGTCTAAAGAACGCGGGGCCACCTTTCAACGCCTCGTCGACCGCGTCTTTAAGAATCATCTCGGACGGAACGTGTCGGCTTATGTCGACGATATTGTTGTCCGGAGCAAGACTCCTGAAGAGCATCTGGTCGACCTTTCTGAGGTCTTCGCCACCCTCAGGCACAACCGTCTCAGCCTGAACCCCGAGAAGTGCGTCTTCGGCGTGTCATCGGGAAAGTTTTTAGGCTTTATGATTAGCGAGCGCGGCATCGACGTGAACCCCGCCAAGGTCGAGTCGATCCTCTCAATGAGATCACCACGGTCTCGCACTGAGGTGCAACGGCTCAACGGCGCCGTCAACTACCTGGGGAGGTTTTGCTCCCGCTTGGCGGAGAGGTCCCTGCCCTTTTTCGCAGCCCTCAAGCAGAATGACAAGTTCGTGTAGGATGAGAGGCTTGAGCTCGCTTTCTCTGAGCTAAAGGCCTTCCTGTCGAAGCTCCCCACACTGTCGCCCCTAATGGCGGGCGAAGACCTGCAACTGCACGTGGCAGTCAGCCCCGAGACGGTCAGCGCGGTGCTAACCAGAAAGGCCACGCACCCAGTTTACTTCGTGAGTCGCGTGCTCCAGCCCGCGGAGCAACGCTATTCCCCGGCAGAAAAGATGGCGCTGGCAGTTGTGACCGCCGCAAGGCGTCTACTCCCTTACTTCCATGCGCACCCCATTCAGGTCCTGTCTAACCTCCCACTTCGACAAATCCTCCACCAGCCCGCCCTCTCCGGGCGAATGACGAAGTGGGCAGTCGAGCTCTCCGAGTTCGACATCAGCTACCTCCCAAGAACCGCAATGAAAGGGCAGGCCCTCACCGACTTCATGGTGGAGGTCACCTTCCTTGAAACAGAAACGAGCTCGGAAGAATGGAAGGTGTTCGTTGACGGCTCGCGATGTGACGCCGGTGGTGGGGCTGGCGTATTCCTCGCTGGGCCCTCGATCGAGACGGAGTATTCCCTTAACTCCGCCTTCGAAGCCACCAATAACGAGGCCGAGTATGAGGCCATGATCGCCGGGATCGAGATGGCGCTCCTCAGTGGTGCCCGGAAAATCAGGGTTTACACCGACTCCGAGCTGGTGGCGCGCCAACTCAACGGTCAGTACGACACCAGAACGGGGTTCCTGCCCACGTATCGAGAAAAGGTCAAGGCCTTGGTGTCGTGCCTGGAGACCTTCGCGGTTGAATCCATCCCACGAACCTCGAACACCAAAGTTGATGCTCTTGCGAGGTTAGGATCCGCCCTCCCCCTTGAAGTAGGGAACCGCGTGATGGTGAAAAGAAAACTCTCACGGAGTGTGAACAACGAGGTCCTATCTGTCACTGCGAGAGATTGGAGGATCCCGATAACACGGTATGTGGAGAGTGGTGTCCTCCCGGAGGACCCCGCGCAGGCCAGGAAGCTGAAAATGCAGGCGGCGCGGTATTGCGTCGTAGGTGGCTACCTTTATCGTCGGGGCTATGCTGAGCCCAATCTATTGTGCATACCCACCGAAGCTACGGAGCACATCCTCTATGAGGCCCATGAAGGGGTCTGCGGCGGCCACCCAGGGTGGCGAACCCTTTCGCATAAAATCGCCCACTTGGGGTACTTTTGGCCCACCCTCCGGCAGGACGCGAGATCATATGTCCAGCGATGTGACGGATGTCAGAAGCACGGTAACCTCCTGCACGCCCCGACCTCACAGCGTCGCTCCATACACGCGCCATGCCCCTTCGCCATGTGGGGGATGGACATCCTCGGCCCCTTCCCCAAGGCCGCTAGCTAGGTGCGGTATATCCTGGTCATTGTCGACTATTTTACGAAGTGGGTTGAGGTGCAGGCAATGGCAAAGATCACGGGGACTAAGGTCTGCGACTTCCTATGGAAGAACCTCGTCTGCCGCTTCGGCGTTCCCATGACCATCATGACCGACCATGGCCCCCAGTTTGATTGCGAAGAGACCCGGACATTCTGCTCAGACCTGGGCATAAACCTCAAGTTCTCCTTCGTGGCCCATCCTCAGTCCAACGACCAGGTAGAGAACGTCAATGCCCGCATCCTGTCCGATTTGAAGAAACGGTTGGGCATGGCCCAAGGTCGTTGGGCAGAGCTCCTCCCGCTCGTCCTATGGACGTACCGCACCACCGCGCGTCGCGAAATCGGAGAAACGCCTTTCGCTCTAACCTACGGGGCGGAAGCCCTAGTCCCGGTAGAGACCCTGGTCCCGTTGGCAAGGGTGTTTGATTTCGATGAAAAGGAGAACGAGGCCAATCTCAGGGTCGAGTTGCTCTTCCGTGACGAGCTGCGCGAGGTAGCCGACCTTCGCTCTAGGGAATACAAGCGCCGCGTGGCTGTCTATCATGATAAGAAGGTGAGACCTCGGTCCCTGGCCACAGGTAACCTCGTCCTGAGGCGTACCGAAGGTGGCAAGCTGGACCCCAACTAGGAGGGCCCATACATCCTCGGCGAGGAGGTCGCTCCCGGAGCTTTCAAGCTCAAAGACAACGAGGGGCGTACCCTGGGCAAGACATGGAACATCGATCGACTCAAAAAATATTTTGTGTAAACTCTCTGAACTTCGTTACTTCTTGCAATTTTTGTGAATAAAGGGTTGTGGAATTTTCAAAATCTCTCTCGAAAATAAAAACCTCGTTTGGTTCACCCCTCGCTTCCTGCTTGGGGTTGGAGAACCTCGTTTGGTCCACCCCTCGCTTCCCGCTTGGGGTTGGAGAACCTCGTTTGGTCCACCCCTCGCTTCTCACTTGGGGTTGGAGAACCTCGTTTGGTCCACCCCTCGTTTCCCGCTTGGGGTTGGAGAACCTCGTTTGGTCCACCCCTCGCTTCCCGCTTGGGGTTAGAGAACCTTGTTTGGTCCACCCCTCGCTTCCCGCTTGGGGTTGGAGAACCTCGTTTGGTCCACCCCTCGCTTCCCGCTTGGGGTTGGAGAACCTCGTTTGGTCCACCCCTCGCTTTCCGCTTGGGGTTGGAGAACCTCGTTTGGTCCACCCCTCGCTTCCCGCTTGGGGTTGGAGAACCTCGTTTGGTCCACCCCTCGCTTCCCGCTTGGGGTTGGAAAATCTCGTTTGGAAAGTTAGTCCGCCCCTCGCTTCTCGCTTGGGACTGGAGAAACTCGAGCAAAACATGCGAGGTCCGAGCAGGGCTCATGACCTCGGCGTGATTGTTGTGCGAAGTCCGAGCAAGGCTCATCATCTCAATGCAGAATTAGAAACACCCGATGTGGCCCGAGTACCACAATAGTTGTGACACTCGAACCATGGGGTTGGATGAATATGGACGAGCGTATATGAATAAGCTAGAACAAACAAACAATCATGAGAAAAGGAAAATGATATAAAAAAAGGTGGGCCGCGAGGGCCCAGATGTTTAATTACAGACCCCGCAGGGCCGCCAAAATAAAGGCCGCAAGGGCCGAGACGTTCGAATTACAAACCCCGCAGGGCCACCAACAAAACAAAAAAAAACCCAGCAGCATCCTTCAGATCTTCGAAGCTTCAGCGACGGGGCCTTCGAGAGATTCCAGGACAGGAGGAGGTGTCGTGGATGGCTGGGACTTTGGCGCATCTGCCACAGGCTGAGGACCTGTGTCGGCGACTTCCAGGTCTTCCCGAGCGAAGTCTGCCAAGGTAGGCGCCTCGCTGGCCACAGTGCCGTCCTCGTTGAAAAGAATTCACATTCTCCCTCGGGCTCTTCTCCGTCAAGTTCCCCCATAGTCTCCTCATAGTTGGGGATGAAGAACTTAATGCGGGGGTCAATGTGCCCGTACTTCGCAACCGCCTGTTTAACCCCCATACGGACGGACTGGTGGAACATCTTCCTCACACTTTCAACCAACTCCGCCTTATAGGTCTCGGAGTTCACGTACTTGGGCCCCTCGACTTCCACCTCCTCGCTAAGCTCAACAACACGCCGTTGGAGCCTGGTAATCTCCTCCTCAGCTTTCTGAAGCTCCGCCTCCTTTTCTCTGAAGAATTGATGATCCGCGGATAGCTGCCCCTTGAGCTTTGCGACTTCGCCCTTGAAGTCCCCGTTCTCTTCCTTCAAGTCCCTAGCCTCCTCCTTCGCCTTCCTCAACTCCTCCCTGACCCTCGCGGCGTCCTTGGCCTCGTCTGCCACTGCGACCTCCGCAGCGCGAACACGCTTTTCGGCCTCCGCGAGGTCTTTTCCCCTCTTCTCGATCTCGGTGTCGCGCTCTTTGAGCTTCACCTCCAGCCTATCCATTTTCTTATGAAGGAGGTTGACGCGACCACAGTTGTAGTTCGCGAAGAAGGTATTCTGAAACAAACGAAGAATACGTTAAGACAAGAATAATGATAATAAAACCAACAAAAAGCAACCTCGTAAGAATAGGGCGTACCATCGCTGAATAACGGAGGATTTCGTCGTTAAGGGCGGCCTCAGAGAGGTTGTTGCTCCACGCAACCTCCTCTTTCCAGGCTGTCCTATCCCAGTCCTTGGGCACGCCCCGGGAGGGTCCGGGACAATGGAACTTGCCAGCAGAAGGCCCGGTGGCCGAGACGACTCGACTCAGAGACCCAGGGCGCTCGATCATCTCGCCCCCTGGGGTTCCCCTTTGACCATCCCCTTTGTGTTTCTTCCTTTTTTCCCCACGGGGAGACCCCTCATCCTTCCTCTTGGACTAGGCCTTATCCCCGGATCCTCGGGGGATTTGAGAAGACGTCCTCGCAATGTCCCCTTTAGACGTCGTCCCCCCGCTCGTCTTCGCCTCCGACGCCTTCGACGTCGGGGCTGTCGTCTTCAATTGCAGGGCGGGAGGCCTCGCTTGCGGTGTCGGTTCATTAATGACGACCCCCTTCTGACCTCGGGGAACGGGGGCCGTAGAAGCAGAAGTCGCAGGCCTTTTTCCCTGCGACTTCGAAGTAAGAGCGCTTAACAAGTCAACCACTGTCAAAAAAGAAAGGGAGAGTAACAATTTAGATAAAAAGAGACGTCAAAACGCAATAAATCTAGCGAGGCTGCTAAAATCTCGCTACCTAGCCAGCAGTAAAGGCAAGCAAAAAATAATTAAAAAAAAGAGAAAAAGGCTAAGTACCCTCTTTGCCCTCGCTAGGGGGGAGGCTGAGACTCAGGCCGGCCCGCTCAAGCTGGTCCTGAGAGAGATACACTTGGTACGGTGCCTGACTCGCTGTAGCGTATCGGGCCTTAAGTGCCTTAAGCTCGTCAACCGTATGCGGTCACACGCACCGAACGAAGGTGCCCGACACCACGGGAAAGTTGAGATATCTCCCGGTGGGGTCTCGGACCAAAAACCAATTCAGCTTCCACGTCCCGACGTTCGAAGGGGCCGTGGTGATTTTGATGTTCGGCGTGTTAAGATTGATGAGGCAGGACCGAGGTTCCCTCCTCGCTAGGAACAAAGCCGACAAGTTATCAAGATTTTGCCCGTCCCCAAGTTCACGACTGCGAATCGTGTAGGCACACAGCAGCCGCCAAGCATTCGGGAACAGCTGCGCGGGACAGATCTGCATGGCCCACATATAGTCGACAATATGCTGGGCCAGAGGTAGCCTGAAACCCGCTTAAAGACTGAAGAGGTGCACGACCGCGCACCTTTCGTAGGACGCCAAGGAGCAGCCCCCCTCCTCGGGAAGTGCCAGCTCAACTCCCTCGGGCCAAGCGAAGTCCTTGGCAATCTTTTCAAGGTCTTCAAGCTTGAGCTCGGTGGCCACTCCTCCGGACAGATACGCCTTGGGGGTACCCGGGGTCTTGGGAATCCGTTCTTCAAGAACAGGCGGGACGCGAGACACGACGTCAGTAATATACGCCGCGGGAAAGCTCGGAGGCACATAGGGGGTGGGAGCCGAGGCTGTGTCCACTCCTGACCTCGCCACCAATAACAACCTCATCGGGGGTGGAGGACGAAGCCATTTCAACACCCGACGACGCACAAAGTCGGGAGAAGCGCGAATTGATGGAAACCTCGGAGTCGCTTGAAGAAGGGTCGCTGAAAACCAGCGAAGGGGACCTCGGTTTCTGAGAATCGGTAGTTTCTACGCTTCCCACGGACTCCGAAACCTCCTCATAAAAACCCTCCTGAGCCTTGAACACGAAGCCTGGTGGGGGGCTCGCATAAGATCTCCTAGGCATGAAAAGAACGATGTCCAGGCCACGAAAGGCGAGCACCTGGAAGAAAAAAACAAGAGAGACTTTAGACATCGGACAAAATAAGCCAGGGACCAGAACACGAGGTCATAACACCAAGCTAGGGACCAGGAACACGAGGTCATAACACCAAGCTAGGGACCAGGAACACGAGGTCATAACACCAAGCCAGGAAACAAGGACGCGAGGTCATAATGACAACCGAAGAAAGAAAACACGAAGTCTCAGGGGAAGGAGCGCCACGTGGAACCCTAAACCTACTCTGACAAGATAGGACGGCGGAGGAGAATTTGAAGCGCCAAAAAAGAAGGAAAGAGGAGGGAGAATGCCAACCAGCGGTGGAGCCCAACGGTGGAAGCCCAGACGTCCCGTCAATCAAACATCACAACGTTTGGGCTCCCGAGGATTTCGAAACTCAAAAATGGTGGAAAAACCGAACGTCCCGCCGATTGACAGGCGAAGGGTATACAGGCAACCGCCACTACCACCATTTCGCCACCATCGCCCCACCATCCCACCGCCGCGGCGCTGGCAAAAAACACCAGGAAGCGACCGTCGCCCACCAAAAACCGGACCAAGATAGGCAACAGCAAAAACGAGAGGCAGGGGAAAACGGCGGGGGCAACGCACAAAATACGCGCAACCCCACTACCGCCGTTTCGCCACCGCGACACCAGCGCGAAACACCAGGCGACACACCACCGCCCCTCCAGAACACGAAACAAAAAAAGACGGCGAAAAATCAAAAGTAACGAACACCAAGGAATGAGAAGAAGAGGGTCGAGAACTTACTTGTTCGGAATCGGCGTAGAAAAAACGGTGGTGCAACTAGAAGTTATGAAGGCTCGCCGGAAACCGTCTGAGAAAAACCGCTCCGCAGGAAACCGAAAGGGCAGAGAGAGAGAAGGCGAAAATGTTGAAAG
The DNA here is from genome assembly GCA_964016875.1 of Fallopia convolvulus. Lineage (NCBI taxonomy): Eukaryota > Viridiplantae > Streptophyta > Magnoliopsida > Caryophyllales > Polygonaceae > Fallopia > Fallopia convolvulus. The sequence goes on along the minus strand of OZ024735.1, from coordinate 36,570,213 downwards.
AAGAAGATGAAGAGGAAGCGTGTGAGGTACGCCCTTATAAAGAACAAGCTTGGGCCTCCCCCGCTCCCAAAAGGTTTATTAGGCCCATCGCACTTAAACGTCCCATTAAGCAAAATATGGAGAACGGGCCCAGGAAGCTTCACCCATGTGAGCAAGGAAAAAAGCCAAGTATGGAGCCTCGAAAGGAGAGGGCCTCGCAAGATGATTGCCCCATGCTCGAAGGCATCACACCTCGCGAAGTGTCTTCCCAAGCTCTAAAAAACCCTCGCACCCCGCGACTCCAGGGAACTTATGCCCTGCGGCCCTCGGGGCGAGACCCCCAGGCCATGGGGTTGTGATGATACTCAAAATAGTAAAGTAAAGAAGTGGGCCCGGGGTACAACGAACACACAGACTCAACGGGCCTCCCGAGGATGATCCTGGGGCCCACAACCGCACCCACTTTTATTTTAACAAAATTCCTACTCCCGCGAGGTCTTCCGAAACCTTGGAACGAGGTCTAAACCTCGTAACCGACTCTACTGACACGCCCGCCCACCAGAACCACTCAGCTAGCACCACTCCCCCGAGCCAATCACCAGCTGCCTCGCCTCTAGACCAATCAGAGCCCTTGATCTCGGGCGTCCCACATCGGACAACGACCAAAACGCGACTCTCCAATCCTCTATAAATAAAGGAGAACCTCGTATGGAAAAGGGGTCGAAAAACATCTTGAACTCAAGAACTATCTTGCTCGTTGAAGATCGACGTGATCGAAACATCGTCAAAAGGCCTCGCTATAGACAAGTGAAGTCCACAAAAAGACTTCAAGTCTCACAAAGCTTCTGCTCACACCAAAGACCTCGCTACACCACCTCGCAAGCCGTCTACACCTCGCAAATCATCAACATCGTCCCGCCGGGTCAACCTCGCTCAAAAGGGCAAACAAGCGACACTTAGAATTATCTAGCAACTAGGAGATCTCGAACATTGTCAGGTCGAGATCTCGGATAACCGTAGGGGGTCTAGGGTGTAAATTCGTCTCTTGTAACCTCGTTGGTTTGTAACCTAGTAATCTCGTAGCCTCGTTGTAAAGAAAATCATAAATAAAGAAGCAAGGGTTGGCACAATCGAATATAATAATCTCGTCTCTTGTCTTTTAGTGAACGGTTTATTTCGGGTTTCATCAATAGGGATACAAGGCTTACTATACAAGTTAGAATTACATGCATGATTTGCTATACAAGAAAGATATTTACACATATTATATCCTATCATGCCCCTACAATCGAAATTACGGGTTCTCTAACAACAAAATCGTCCCTAAAGTCTAAAATAATTGACGAGACAAACCATTTGTTAAAATGTTTGCATATTGTTATGCAAACGGTACATAAAGTACACTAACATGTCCTAACGCGAGCTTGTCACTGACAAACAAGATGTCCAATTCAACGTGTTTTGTGCGCTGATGTAGAACTGGATTGTTGGCAAGGAGCCAAAATGTTATTCGCATAGACTAAGGATGCCTTTGATAGAGGATAATGTAGCTAAAGGAGCTGATTACGTAAACATATATATATATATATATATATATATATATATATTTGCAACCACTCTATACTCGAATTTAGCACTAGAGCGGGAGACAATAGATTGATGCTTAGCAAACCATGAAACAAGAGTGTCATTAAGGAAGACACAACAACCTAAACGTAGAGTGGTGGGCGTCCAAACAACCAACCTAGTCAACGTCAATATAAGCAACTAAATCCGGTGAATTAGAGGGAGTGATGATGGTGCCAAGGCTAGAAGTCCCATGAACATATATATATATATATAATGTATTTTAACGTAGCAAAAATGATATTATCATGGGTCGTGCATGAATAAGCAATTCTGTTGGATTGCATATGAAATGTTAGGTCTGGCGAAACTCAGATATTGAAGAACACTTGCAAGAATCCTATAAAGAGTATGACTAGCCACTGGAGGCCCGACTGAGTCATCGAGCTTAGTGCCTGAGTCTATTGATGTGATAGAAGGTTTGTAGTAAGACATGCCAACTCAATCAACAATTTCTCGAGCATACTTGTCTTGCGTCAAGAACACACCAAAAGAAGATCGGTGAACTGAGATGCCTAGAAAGAAAGAGAGAGGCCACATATCCTTCATAGTAAACTCTCGGTTGAGTAGCGTAATGGTGTCACTGCGCAGAGAATTTGATGAAGCAGTCATATATATAATATTGTCATCAACATATAGTAGCAAGTAAGTCATAGAGGTACCACTATGTAAAGAGAGATGGTTGAAACATATAATCAGCCTCTTGCAAATTACCATGCAGAAAAGCATTCTTGACATCTAACTAATAAACAGACTAAGAATGGAAGACTATAAGGTGCAAGATTGTCCTAATAGTAGTTGTTTTACCTCTAGATTGAATGTTTAATAACAATTAATTAACATCAACGTCATGTGAATGACGATAAACAACCATACACATTTTGTAGCGCTCTAGGGACCCGATCAAATTTGAACTTATGTCTTAATAACAACATACAATGAACCATATTGGCCCTTACAAGATGTGGAACAAGAACCTATACTATTACTCATAAGAACATGGTATTCATCATTCATGGCAGCAAACCAATTTAGATCAATGTGGGCTTGTTTATGAGAGGTAGGGATGAGAGAGAGAGAGAGAGAGAGAGAGAGAGTTGTGGTGTGGAACTCAAAAAGGTGTTTGAGCTTGATAATGTCGGAACGGGAACAAGTTATCATTGGATGAAGAAAAGGGGGAGGAGTTGGATGGGGAGGGGGTGACGGTCGTGATCGTAGGTCGAGAGCAAATGGGTTCGGGGGGGGGGGGGGGGGGGGCTCATCACGATCGTGACCGGTGGGCATCACAATCCCTCAAGATCGTGATGGGTGCTCAAAAGCTGATCACGATTCATGATGATTCTATCACGAGTATGACGCTACACTAGGCAGGGGAGAGGACCTATCACGATCGTGATGAGGGGCCGAGAGGGTGTCACAACTGTGATGCTGCGGGTAATGAGACCCAACTAAGGATTACATGTCGAGAGATGATGATCTTATTAGTTAAATTTTTCTTGAGAAATGCCTTCATATTAGATTGATATTAATAGTGATAGAAGACTGACAAGCCGATAAGTTGGTGAATGAAACTGGGAGAAATAGACTCATTGAGAGACAAGAAGTCATAAGAACCAAATTTGAGTAATTTGTGCTTGAAAAAGGGGAAGTTGTGTTCATCACATTAAGGTAAATTTCTCTTGAGGAATGCCTTCATATTAGATTGATATTAATACTAACGTACAACTTATTATGCAAATTAGGGCTACATGACTTACGATAGAAAGAACCCACATATACTATATTTATCATATTCTTCTGCTTAACCTAGCATTGCAAGGTACATCCTCGTTGAAAATCGACCAAGTTAGCATCTATTGTATAATACACTCATATTTGATCTTAAAGTTACAATTTGAGTTGAAACCATAGTGTAGTTTCTCCTCTTATTCTTTACTCATCACATCAAAGCACATGAGACATACACATCGACAACTGATATATATAGCTCAATAAAATAATCAATACTCCTCATATGTTATCACTAATTACGGATGTTTTAAAAGACAAACGAAAACAAACTAACAAAGAGGTCCAAGAAAATTTACATTTGTACTGCAAGTAAAACTAAAATACCTAATTCATCACCCCCAAATAAAAAATACAACTTCTAGTAAGTTGTATAATCATAAATTAAAGCAGAGAGCAGAAGATAAATGATAGAAATAGAAATGAATTAATCTTCTTCTCCTCTTCGAAGGTTCATCTCAAGGGAGAGAGCAGCAATAGCAATGAAGAAAAGGATGAGTCCATATGAAAGGGGCCAGCTCACGCCTTCGTGTCCCAAACTCAAGCCATAAAAAATGTTGGCAACGGCTAGTATTATGAGCACCCTCCCTGCATAATGGTGGTACCAATTCCAGTACTTTCTTGACTTTGATCCCTTCTCAGGTCTTGCAAGAATTGCTGTTACCTAAATATATTCCACAAAGGCACAATTAGTACGTGACAAAAAAATACTTGCATTTTTAATCAACAACAAGCCGGGTCAACCCAATAGATTTTGGGGTTTAACCCAGTCGGGTTTGGGTCAGTCGGTCTCGAATTACTCTTTAATTCATTCATTTTCGGGTCGGGTCTAGACATTCGGGTCAGGTCAATCGAATTTTTACATGTCTACTTACATGCATTACAATTTCGAGTTTGGAATGTTTTACAATTTTATTAAGATATTGTATGTTTTTTATGAATCAAGTAATTTCATGTTCAACTAGAACTTTGTTATATATTGTTGACTTAATATATATATATCTTACCTGAAGGCATCCGAGGACAAGGACAGCAATGCCAAGGATCTTGTGACGGGTTATGGCATCGCCTATGTTAAGGGCACCTTCTAAGACAATCCCAAGGATCACACCGGCAACTCCCAAGCCAAAGGCAAGGATTTGGATCAAGACATGGGAGTAGAACCAAGTCGGGTTCCATTGCTTGAAGTAACGCGCACTCATGGCTCCAACCGGCGCCAAGATGCCCCATGCTAACATGCTCATGGCTCCATGGGTCCGCTTTAGCCCGATGTAAGGGCTTGTTTGCATTGCAATTTGCCCTGTTGCATAATCCAACATCAAAAGTAGTCTCTTTCTACTTTCTATGTACCTCTTCCTCGAAATATGTTGTAACATTATAGTAGTATCTTGATTTTCAAAACTGACAATTTTATTTTTAAAACCATGCTACCAAATTATATATATTTTTTAATAATAAAAACAGAGAAAATTGATTCCATATAATTCTCACATTGAGTTAGATTTATACCTGTACCGTAGTTGATCTGAACGGAGGTCTGGTCAATGTGCTGCTGGAGCTGGTAACTGGGCGATTGGGGCAAGACATTGGGCGACCCCAGAGAGCAGATCAGTCGATCGGACGGCTGAGATGTAGCCAGCTGGAAGGCAAAGTAGATGCGGGACGATTGTACAATCACAGCCGTGGAATTGGCAACCACCTGCAGAGAGCCCTGATCGGGTATCACCGCAGACGATGATTTCCCGGCAAGGTAGTACTGCTTGATCAGGCCCGACGACCCGTTTGCGGGCCACCCGACAATCGCGCTAGACCCGACCATCTGACCCGACCCGGAGAACCCGATTGCCACGTAGCCGCCCCGGTTCGGAGCTGACAGGAGAAAGCTCCACGTGTTCATGCTCATCTGCCTATACTGCTCGTGCACAACATAAAAAACTTGTAAGAATGTGTTAAACCGTGTAAGAGTTGTGTAATGTTGGAGATGACAACATTGAAAATGCATATACATTGGTGGTAGTTGGATAGATACAATGTTCGAAAAAACGCTAGGCGGATCTGAGGTAGAGAGGGACTAAGGTAGAGAGGGACTGCCTAGCGCCTAACGGACGCCTAGACAGAATAGACGGTCTTCTAGACAGACTAGCACCTTCCAGCACTTAGGCCTAGACGGCCTAGGTGGGGATTTTAAAAAGTAAGAACAATAACTCAATAGTAGTTGGATAGATGCATACTCGGAGGATGAAGCCCTGGGATTGCCAAACTGGAAGGCAGAAGAGAGAAAGTGTGTCGAAGCTGATGACGCCATTAAAACTAATGCCAACTCCACATGAATCAGTCTGGGAGCTCACACCTACAAATGCTTCAGAGACTAATAGTATAAGCAGAGTGATGATGAAGCTGAGAGATGAGCATATCTTCATGTCTCTAATTATATATGTTTCTAGCTATTATCTATTCTAGCTAGCTCTCCTAATAATGTATTTCTCTATCCCTTACTCCCTGATTTTCAGTTTTCTGAATCTGGGCTTTGTTTATTAATTATACTAAGATTTTCATCTGGGTGTTAATGATTTTATTGAAAAATTAAGGGAATGTTGGTTGCTTAGGATGAAATTAATGCGTTAGGTGATCCATCTCCATTAGCAGTGTGTGTGGAGTCGGTTGTTGGCAGTGTCAAGTTTGATTCTAGCTAGTATAAAGTAGGAATTTTAATCATGGTTTGTGGTGGTTTTGATAAGGTTTTGGAATTACACATCATACAAAATGATTGTGTGTTTTAACATGTCAATGGGTCAACCTGAAATGATTTATTTGATAGCTTTGGTTTACATATATATGTTGAAAGGTGTTCCCGAAGTTGCACCGGGATACAAATTGTATAATTTTAGAGTAGGATTACTTCAAGTCTAATAATTAATCTACCTTTATGACAGGATTGGATATGTCATGTATGTCCCCCTTTTGATAATTTTCATAGGGATTGATTTATAAAGTGTGAATTTAATCATGGCGTGGGTTTGATATATAGGAATCTTGATCAGTACTCTAAAAAATTTGTACGCTAGGTGACCCTAGATGGAGAGGGATCGTCTAATACCTAGGCGGCCTAAATAAGCGTCTAGACGGACTAGATGGTCTCCTAGACGGACTGGAAAGCTAGGCGTACTACTGTACTAGCACGTTCCAGCGCCTAGGCAGGGGTTTATAAAACAATTATCTTTATAGTGATAACGCAACGGGCTTTTAGGATGAATGTCATCGGTCTCATATATGTATTGCGCTTATATGTACATGTGCACTCTTATGTCACAATCGTAGTTATCAGCTCACATACTTTTACAGTTTATAATTGCGTATTTGGGTGTGTAAAAAGTTATCGGCATGTTGTCATTCAGATTAGTTCTATTTAATAAATAGTTTAGGTTACAACTTCAAAAGTGTGTAAGTTAATAGGTCTAAGGTTTCTACCAAAAAAAGGGTCTAAGGTTATATGATGATTGCTCAAGTCTTAATTTGATTCATCTTGATTAACATCAAATTACATCAATTAAGGCTAATCGTTTTATTTTCAGGTGATTTGTAGCTTTCTAATAGTTCTAAATTACTAGTTGAGATATTTGACCCTGTAATTGACTATAGTTTATAGGTTAGGCGAGTCCAACATTTGAAGCGGATCACATTTTGATAGTAAGCACATAATTGGGTAGTTATGAGTGGAAAAATGATACGAGTCCGGTGTGGACCGCGTATCGAACCCTTGTTCGTTAAGGGGTTTGAGCCTAGCCCGGTGTGGACTCCGACTCGGGATAAACAGTAAAGAGAGAATTAAAGGAATTTAGGGCAAAACTATTCTTGGATAAATTATAAAAAGTGAAACCAAGAGTATTTATACCTAAGCCCTAACTGTTCAAAAAAGGCGTCCCGGGAAAGAACCGTAAAGAAAACCCGAGAAGAGAGCGAAACTCTAGTTTATAAAAATTACCTAAAATAATAATAATGTTCGAAATATATAAAATATATAAAAAATATCTAAAATATTAATCCTCGTATCACTTCGGGCGACGACGAATCCGAACCGGCCTCGTATTTCCAATGCCGTCCGTATCATTCTCTCCCCCGATGAGAATAGGCTTGTCCTCAAGCCGTAAATCAAGAAAAACACGGTGCAACATATTTACAGGCTCCCAACTAGATGAATCCGGTACGCCGTCGTCCCAATCAACTAACCACTCTGTCCGAGGGCGTCCTTCAACGAGGACCTCATGACTGGCCGTAGCTCGTAACGGACGGGAAATCGGGCGGTCGTAGAGGAATTCGGTAGGCAGTGAGGCGGGTAGAATTGGGGATCCATCCGAAACAAATGGTCGAAGCAACGACACATGAAAAACATTGTGAATGCGAGCTGAAGCCGGAAGCTCTAAGCGATAAGCAACAGAACCAATGCGCTCTAAAATCGTAAATGGACCATAAAAACGGCGAGCAAGTTTGGTAGAAAGAGGTCGACTAACAGAATGTTGCCGATAGGGCTGCAGTTTTAGTAAGACGCGATCACCAACCTCAAAAACCACATCTTTACGGTGCTTGTTAGCCTGATTGCACATCCGTTGTTGCATTTTTGTAAGGTTGGAACGAATTAGCTCGAGGACCTGTTCCCGATCACGCATGGCCTCAGCCGCCGGTGTAGGGGGGCCCACGGGAATGGTAGCTCGCACAATCGGCGGTGCGTCTCGACCGTACAATGCCTTGAAGGGTGACATGCCGAGGCCCTCATGAAACATAGAATTCAAGGCGAGCTCGGCCCATGGAAGGAAATCAAACCAACGCCTCGGCCGACCCTGGGTAAAAGCACGGAGATATTGTTCCAAACCACGATTCTTGACTTCCGTCTGACCATCCGTGTGCGGATGATAAGCTGTGCTATGGCGCAATTTAGTGCCACTCAAACGGTGTAATTCTGACCAAAATGCACTACGAAAAATAGGATCTCTGTCGGATATAATAGACGTCGGAATACCATGAAGTTTAACCACGAGATCCACAAACAAAGCAGCCACGCGTGGGGCGTCAAATGAGGTCCCTAGTGCGCCGAAATGTGCATATTTGGAGAGTCGATCAACGACCACTAAAATAGTAGTATTACCACGGGACGGAGGCAATCCCGTAATGAAATCCATGGACACGTCGTCCCAAACTTGCTGAGGCACAGGCAGAGGCTGAAGTAATCCGGCTGGTATACTAGTACTATATTTGGTGGACTGACATATCAAACACGAGTCCACAAAGCGCTTTACATCAGCGCGCATACCCTTCCAAAAGAATACCTCGGCGACGCGACGGAAAGTGCGATCCACGCCTGGATGGCCGGCGGTGGGTGAGGCGTGGAATTCGGCCAGAATCTCGGCCTTGAGGGGAGAGGCAGCGCCCACCACCAAACGATGGCCATAGTAAAGAATCCCGTCGTGTACTTGAAATGGGGCGGCCAATGTGCCGGAACTGGACTTGGCGTGCCACGCCCTCCAGATAAGGCAGAACAGTGTTTTCTTGACGTAAGCGTTGTAGCACGTCCGGAAGAGGCGCCGAGAACGACAACAACTGAGAAAGCACGGCGTCATCATCAATCATGCATCTCGAAAGGGCGTCAGCCACGCGGTTGCTAGCGCCGGACTTATATTCAATGCGAAATTTGTAACCCATAAGCTTTCGCATAAAGAATTGCTGATCAGGGGTCTGAATAACTTGAGTAAGGAGCTCTTTAAGACTTTTCTGATCACTGCGAATCAGAAACTCACAGCCGAGCAAATATTGTTGCCACTTCTGAACAGAGGAAACAATAGCAAAGAGCTCTCTATGATATGCGGAAGACCCGCGGCGGCGAGGACCCAATTTCTTACTGAAAAATGCCAGTGGTCGTTCATCCTGTAAAAGCACGGCGCCCACACCTGCGTCAGAAGCATCCGTTTCCACAACAAAGTCCTTGGAGAAATCGGGTAATTGCAGAATAGGCGGGCTCAGCATGGCTTCTTTCAAGCGCTGAAAGGCTAAGGCGGTCGATTCCGACCAAGTAAATTTATCTTTCTTCAAAAGGTCAGTCAAAGGAGCTGCGAGCAGAGCATAATTGCGAATGAATTTCCTGTAATAGCCTGTCAAACCAAGGAAGCCCCGCAATTGCTTAATCGATCGAGGTGTCGGCCAATCAGACATGGCTGACAACTTTGTCGGATCCGCTAACAGATTGCCTGCGGACATAATATGGCCCAGGTACTCCACTCTAGCCGTACCAAAAGAAGACTTGGACCCCTTAATAAAGAAGTGATTAGACTGAAGAATCTGTAAGACAGTATCAAGGTGGTTAGCATGATCTTCAACAGATGGACTATAGATCAGAATATCGTCAAAAAAGACAATAACGAAATGTCGTAAATACTGAGCAAACAAGTGATTCATAGCCGCCTGAAAAGTTGACGGGGCATTAGTCAGTCCGGATGGCATGACTAAAAACTCAAAATGACCATCATGCGTCCGAAAAGCGGTCTTATAAATATCAGCAGAGTGCATTCGGATTTGATGATATCCTGAACGCAGATCAAGCTTAGTAAAAATAACCGCATGGCGTAATTCATCAAAAAGTTCATCAACGGTGGGAATAGGGAACTTATCTGCAACCGTGATATTATTAAGTGCTCTGTAATCGATGCAGAAGCGGAAGCTGCCGTCTTTCTTTTTTACTAGAAGTGCTGGGGAAGAAAACGGACTTGTGCTGTGTTGAATAATTCCGTGATCCATCATCTCTTTCACCTGCCGTTCAATTTCTGATTTCTAAAAGTGCGGATAACGGTAGGGACGGACATTGACGGGTTTAGATCCCGATTGTAAATGGATATGGTGGTCCCAAATTCGCGGCGGTGGGAGGCCCTCCGGCACAGAAAACACGGCAGAGTGGCGCGTGAGTACGTCACGCAATTCCGGAATTAAGTCCGCCGGAAATTCGTCCGTCACAGGGGACGATGTTGGAGAAATACTCAGAAGCTCAAAACACTCCAGGATCGCGTCAGAAGCGCATAGAGAGTGAAGTGCGGACATAGAAATTTGTTTCGGAAATTGCCTGTCGCCTTTCAGAAACACAGTAGCACCATTCCAAGAGAATTGCATAGTTAATTTAGCGTAATCATGAGCGATAGTACCCAGTGTCTGCAACCATTGAACGCCGAGAACAACCTGCGGTCCATGAACAGCCATGAGATATAAATCAATAGGGAAAGTGTGCCCTTGCAAACAGATGGCGGTACTCGGACATTGATGTGTGCACAAAAGATAAGCTCCGTTTCCGACAAAGACCCGGAATGGTGCAATCTTTGTTAGCGGTAAATGCAGTGATTCGGCCAGTGTAGGATGAATGAAATTGTGTGTACTTCCACCATCAATCAAAACATGAACCTGTACGCCCGTAATATCGCCGGTTAATTTCAAAGAACGGGGATTCGAAAGACCCTCCATAGAGTTGAGGCTTGAGATATCCCCCGTGACAACGAGTTCTTCATGTTCATCTTCGATGTCGTCTTCCTCACTTCCATCACAACTTAATAACGCCAGAAATTTGGTGTACAGCGATGTCCCCGTGTGTACCTCTCATCACAATTCCAACACAAGCCTTTTTTAGTACGTTCATCACGTTCAGCCATAGTAAGACGTTTAATTGGAAGAGTGGAGTAATTACCGTTAGGGTTAGACGGGGTCGGTGCTGCTGTGGCCGGAGACGGTAGAGGCGCCAGCTGTGTTTTCGGTGGTGGGGTAGCCTGGCGTCCTCCAGCTGGTGACCATGTGTGGCGATTCGTCGTCCAAGGCGCCGTAGTATCGACGAACGACGCGGCGAGCTCTCGCGCTAACGCAAAGGCTTCCGTTAAAGCCACCGGATTTCTCAAATTCAACTCCCGGCGGATTGGTTGCTTTAAACCTGCTTTGAATAAAGATATCAGTGTAGTTTCAGATAAGCCAGTAACCTTGTTCAACAAAGCTTCAAATTCTGATTGATAATCAATGACCGTCGTTTTTTGTTTCAGATTGGCCAAAAGTCCGACATAATCTTCATAATACGTCGGGTCAAAACGCTGTTGGACGGAACGCAAGAAAGCAGACCACATTTCACCACAATAATTGTGACGTTGATAGCGGAACCAGTTAGATGCAGAGTGATCAAACAGCATTCCGACGAGTCTCAAACGATCATGATCGGTTGTGTAGAAGTAATCGAAATAGGCTTGCACTTTGAAAATCCACCCATTCGGATACATGTCATTGAAGCGAGGAGGATCCACACGCATTTTCGGAAGGCTCTCGTGTCCCGGTGGAGCCCTAATTGTAACCCGATTATTCGGATTAAGGGACTGGGGGTTCGCGCATGGATCGCGGTGGAAAAATCCGTTCGACATCGGGGTTTGGTGTACGACCCAGGTTGTCGAAGCCGAGGGCAGATTGGAGGGCCTTGGAGTAGCGCTCAATGGCGGCCAACCCATCGAAGGTGGTGGGGCACCGCTGGCGACCCATGTCGGCTGCAGCCAGCCCTTGGTGTTGGGAGGCGCGGAATTAGGGTTTGTGTTCGGCGGCCAACCTACGAGAGATTGCGAGGACGGGGCGGCGGCGATCGGCATTGCAGCGATGGCGGCACTAGGATTCGGTCGTCCCTGAACCAGTTCACGCAGATTAGCGTTGCTAGCCTTCTGCAGATCGAGATCGCATCGAAGCGTCTGAATCTGATCGGTCAGTTGAAGCATCAATTCACGCAGATCGGGCGTGGTGGCGGTGTCATCCGTCGGTGTAGACATGGTGGTTCAAAATGAAAGCACCAGTTGATACGAGCCCAGTGTGGACCGCGTATCGAACCCTTGTTGGTCAAGGGGTTTGAGCCTAGCCCGGTGTGGACTCCGACTCGGGATAAACAGTAAAGAGAGAATTAAAGGAATTTAGGGCAAAACTATTCTTGGATAAATTATAAGAAGTGAAACCAAGAGTATTTATACCTAAGCCCTAACGGTTCAAAAAAGGCGTCCCGGGAAAGAACCGTAAAGAAAACCCGAGAAGAGAGCGAAGCTCTAGTTTATAAAAATTACCTAAAATAATAATAATATTCGAAATATATTAAATATATAAAAAAATATCTAAAATATTAATCCTCGTATCACTTCGGGCGACGACGAATCCGAACCGGTCTCGTATTTCCAATGCCGTCCGTATCAAAAAAGTGGGGTGCTTATAGTATACTCTGTACAAGTATATTAGGAATTCATGACATATAGTTGTTGGACGAGATGAGTATCGAAAAGAAAAATTGTTTCTTCTCTCTCGTCTTTTCTTTGTTGTTTTTCTGTAAGGTTCCATTGATGTGAATGTAAAAACAGACAAAATGTGTTCAATTTCCCACAGTGCGAAATGATTTCTCATCTTTTTGGGTAAAACGTAATTTCAATCAATTATTTAAGGGTCTAAGTTGTCTAGCCAACCACATTGGAATTACTTTCTCATTATGTTTTTTGGTTTCCCATCCGATTCGATATTGATCAGAGCCACTCTAATCCCAATCGGATACTGCAGAGTTTCTAAAGTTGATTGTATTCTACTATAGTGTATTAGTGTAGGAGCATGATTTGTGCACTAGGTGAAATAAACAGGCTAAAACATCCACTGTAGGGGGGTCATGATGATGTCAACTTAAAGTCTTTTTAATGAATCCCATTCTCCTTTTTCTTTCTGATCTAGGCGATGGTAAGTAAAATTCATAAATCAATTTGAACATGCGTTCATATCAATAATGTCAGCAAGATAGGGAACAGATCCTTAACTTGATTTTTTCACAGCAAAAGGGCAACTACATATATAGCTTTTGCTAGTTGTCAAAACATGACCTAATTAACCAATACTCATTTGATCCCAGAATGGACCATGAAGTGCACAATCTGGACGTAGAGCAGCATTGCCAATTGAACCAGCGAAACCATAAGGCAAGACCAAAAAAGATCTCACGATGTAACCCAAATAGACTCAATTGGTTCCTAATTGGAGCAAAATTGCACGGAATAATTCGAGTACCTTATTCACACATAACCCTCATGCTTATGGTTGATTCATCCGCAAAATAGAGACCAAACATGCCCAAGTTCTGTTTTGTCCATAATTTTCTTACACAAAATACAATATCAACTACCAAACCAACAGCGAGCCCATTGTTAAAAAGGATTCTAGGATAATATAGAGAACTTCAATTGAACTGTAAGGATCTCCTTAATATGCCTCATTCTATCAAGGCCTCTCCAGCGTGATACAAAACTTGATCTACCAACTCAAGCGATGATTTTCAGAGCATTGAACCAAGAACTCAAGCTTGATGGAGAACATGAAGTGGCAGTATCTGTCTGGCGCAATCATATGCATAGGCCTATAAAATTAGTTTTCTGCACTTACGTTTTAAGGGTTACTCTTGGATGAAAATTCCCTGTAAATGGCTCTGATGGTATTTGGAGTAGTTCTACAGCACCCACCGATGAGTGTTGCCCCTGCCTCGTTCCAGTTCTTTACATATGAAACAAAATCGTCATCTGAAACCCCGGTATTCTGCTGCCAAAATGAAACCACCAGCAAGATGTTAATGTGGGATAATGTGTATCTGGTGAGATAAAAAGCAAGGATTCTAGACTTGAATCAAAGCATTTGGCATCACCGATGATGTTCTAATATAGGAAATCGGTGAGGAAACATAAGAAACTCACCACCCAAATTTTCAAGTCAGGATCATAGCTCTCTCCACTGTTTGGATATATAACAATATGCTTTGATGACACCTAGGAAAGGAACATTTGGTAGAAAAAGATGTCAGTACAGTGGAGTAGATTATAACAAGTAAATGCAATAAGGCAAATATTAATTAGACAGATTTTTCAGCCATAGAGGCACATTCCTATCATACCTTTTTTATTGACAAAATCAAATCATGGATGAATCTAGGCGGAGTGCAATTGATCCCAAGGGCAACAACATTCTTGCACGCCTCTGCAATTGAGGCACACTCAACCAAAGAATCACCACTGACTACATTGATACCATCTTTAGAATTGAAACAAATCCATGCCGGAATCTTTATATTTTCCTCAACAAGGAGTTCAGCGTAGGCCTGCATGCCAATTCACTATATTCAGAAAATTTGGTTTCTACTAAAAAGGTACAAATATTATTCAGCCCTGGGCTTCCCCAATAAAAAGTCCAACCATACCTGAGTTTCCAGCTTGTTCGGAGTTGTTTCAAATGCAATTAGGTCAGCACCTGATTCTGCTAGAACCGTAACCCTTTTCCGGTGAAAATCTTTCAAGAACTCTAACTTCATTGCATCACCGTAGTCCCCACTGTGACAGTTTTGACAAGAACAAGAATCAGTTAGCTACTCAACCATCACTTAATAATTAGCCATATTCCATGTATCTCTTGATTCCAGCCTCTTTACCAGTCTTTGTTCTTTATGTTGAAACAAAAACTCACAGAAAACGTTGGACATAAGAAAGGGCTTTACCTGTATTCAGATCCATCAGCTAGAAAAGCCCCATAGCTTCCCACTGATGCAGCAACCAAAATGGGACGGTGCCTAAGAACTTTAATACTATCTCTGTCTGCATCTGTAGTTTTGCTACACTTTTGATAGTAAATATCTCTTGCTTCACACGCTATGTGTACGCTTTTTGCAAGCAAAGCTTCACTTTCTTCTTGAGAGAAACCTTTGGCTCTGAATCCTTGAATGTTGGCCTGTCCAAGTAGAAGAATAACTCATTTTCTGATTTAGAATCCAGAAGCAAGAGCATCAATGGAAGCATGTCTAAGAAAGAGGGTATTTATTTTTAGCAACAAAGACCAGTATGCAAATATATATACCTGATAAGATGCTGTTATTATAACATCTGCACCAGCTTCAAGATAATCAAGATGAACCTGTTCAACATCAGCACTTCAGTTGCAGTGGATGAACATAATTGTCATGAAATTCCGTAATCAGCAATATCAAAAGAATTTCCAACATAAATATGCAGGCAAAGTTGGTGCTTTACAATAAACCTAACCACTCAACTGGTTTCCGAATCAAACATACATTTGATTTCACCGATTCCAGGATATAAGCATTTTCAAAATGATGCAATTTTAGCAATTTGCAACTTAATGCTAACCAGACCTGACAATGATATTACATCAGGCTAAAAAAAAAATCCCGTAGGAATGTAGGGTCAAATGCTTCTGATCGGATTTTGTAATATGTTTCCAGATAAGGCATCCATTCACAAATAGAAATGGAAATATGCTTCACAAGAATAGTAATGTACCGTCTGACATATCAATATAGGATTTCTATTAACCTACCCTAAAATACTGATTCAAGTTCGCAAAACACTCAAAAGTAGCTTAAGCAGTTAGCTTTTGAGAATTAAGAGTTCAAGGAGAGAGATTTAAGCGAGATCGAGCGAGAGAAAGGGAGAGACCTGGCGAATGAGGTGAGGAGAGCTGAGGAGGCACTTGGCGCTCCAAAGGGGATCATTGAGGTCGGCGCCTAGGCGCTCGAGTTCCGTCGCTAGCCCTCCGTCAACGATGGCTACTCCGCCGGATTTCTGGAGCAACTCCGAAAACGGCGACGAGTCGAGGTGAGTCATTTCGATATGGAACAACAGGTGGTTTGCCTATGATTGATAGGAATCAGATCAGTCACTAGTCACTACAGCCGCGAGTTACACAATACCGTCGTCCAATAATTCTCTTGGGTAAATACGGAAATGATTCTCTTTGAAAACCTAATAAATTGTCCATAGTAAAAAACTAAAAATCTTCAAAAACCTCCGCAAACCTATGCCGAACGGAGACTAAGATTATTTGTTGTTGCCGTGAAACGAGGGGTAAAATTATTCTACGGAGTATTAAGGTAATAATTACGACATTCGACCAAAAAAAGTAATAATTACGACAAATAGTTATAGGACTATTTGGTAAAATTAAGTATACATTAATTGAAATTGAAAATTTCAAGTTTTTTACCCGTACCATATACGGATATGGTTAAATATAAATTATATATTTTAACAATAATTTAAATTAAAAATATTTCATTTTTTAAATCGTTGTTTATGTAAATATGAACAAAAATTGTCAATTGTTTTAATGCAATACCTAATATTTTAAATTTTATAAAAAAAAACTCTATTGTAGTACATAGCTAATTAAATAAATAAAGTGAATGTAATAATGTATAAATTTTGTTTCATGTGAAGGATATTATTAAATTTTAATTCTTGTTATAAAAACCAAAAATAATATATAATTAATTAAAAAAGAGTTAAAGATTTCATAGATATAGATTTATTTATTATGCGAAATGAACTGCAAACCGACGCATAGGCGAAATGAATGTGAGGTTGACACGTGGCAAGAAGGCTTCTTCTTTAGTATATAGATAGATAGATGTGGCAGTTAGGTTGTTATAAGTTTGTAACCGGAAGAAGATGATATCAAGTAGGGTTGTGCAACCGGTTCGGACCGGACCAGATGTATACGGTCCAGTTCAGATCGGTGGACCGTATTTTATAAAAAAATATGGATCGTGGATTGGATCGGACCGGACCTATAACGGTAGGTCCCGGGTTTGGACCGATTTGACCGTTTAGTGTTTTAATTTGACTGTGTTGGTCGAAAATCAACGGTCATACCATAGAGATGTATTAATTAGCAAGATTAATTCTACTATTAATCTATTATAGAGTTCAAGTATCAATGGACACAACTCAAAACTTCCATATAATCAACAATTTTTTCAATATGAAACTTTAAACTTTCGCAACCTATGAAGTATTAAGTAGTACTCCCTTCGTTCCTAAAACTTGTTCTCATTTTCCTCATTGGGTGTCCCAAAATAATGTTCCCATTTATACTTGTTTCCATTTTTAGATATGGGAAAATTACAATATTGTCCTCATACACCCCTAAAAATTACCCCAAAACCTATTTACTTTATCCATTTTACCATTTTTAATACTTTTCTCACACTTTTCAACCCTTCTTTCCCACTTTCCAACACTTTCCAACACTTTTCTCTTTTTTTTTGGTCCAAACACTTTTCTCTCTTTTCAAACAACCAAACTTCATTTTATTAAAACTTGTGCAAATGAAGAAATGGGAACAAGTTTTAGGCACAGAGAGAGTAATTGGCAAAATGATCGATCACTTACAAAATAGTAATTATTACGTAGTGAATAGTAGCAATTAGCAAGTATTAAATAGTAATGTCCAAGTGTCCAACCCAATTACCCTAAGCCTAATATTCAATATACCCTAAGCTAATTTTTTCGAACATGCCCAACCAACATCTAGGATCATATATATAATAGGCTTAAAACATATACTCTCTCCTAAACTTATGCTAATTTGTCACATCACTTTTAGTGCTAATTTGATACATCCCACCTTTGATTTGGATGTATTAAACAACTAAACTTATGATTTGGACTTATTAAACACTAGATGTAACACCCTCTTACTTACCCTGGAGGTATTACCACCAGTAACCCCGATTAAGACTAAACCGAAGCTAATCAAGGCTTTAACCTGACAAAACTTACTAGAACAAGGTAAATGAAACCATTTAAAAACTTAACAAAATTAAGTAAAACCTTACAGCGGAAAAGAGAATAAAAGGTCTTATACAAGCCTAAATTTAAAAAGAATTAGTAGATAAATAGAACAACCTTCTATTTACACAAAACCTTCATCAAGTCTTCCTTAAGTTCTTATTTCTGAAACTCAGCTTCGCTTTGAAGTAGTTCAACCATGATCTTCACTAAAGTATAGCCATTGGAAACCTTTCTTCCACTTTTGGAGCTTCAAACTTCTGAATCCGCCTCTTGAATCAACTTCCAAGAAGAACCTGATGTGTCATAAACCAACGGTGGACACCAGCCGACCATATAAAAGAAAAGAAGATGGACGGGTTAGTCTAATGAAAGACTAAGCAAGAGGAGAAACTAACTTGGTTCTTATGGTTGTAACTAAGCATATTGGCATCCAAATCCGATTAGACTCGGATTATGATCCAACAGTCTTATAGAGAATAAGAAGGAGACTTGCATAATCAAGAGAGAGAACACCACCGCTTGTGGTTTCTTTAAGAAGCATAAACGATTAATGGAGACTTATACTAACCACTGTACATTCACCATCGTCTTCAACGACTAAACAGCTTAACTTAATCAAAGTTTGATTAAGAATCATTCTTAATCAGGAGCAAGAATGGTTATCAAATGGACTAACCATTTTTGTACATTAATGTGCCTAACACACCAATCTTTCATTACTTTCAAACTGTGCACTCGCACCATTTAATAGTTTTTACGTAGGTCGGCCAACAACCGAGATTAGAGGGCCTCTTTCATCCATGATCATTTACAACTGCTCAGCCAACAACCGAGATTCGGCCAACAACCGAGATCAGAGGGCCTTGATGATGCTCAAAATAGTAAAGTAAGAAGTGGGTCCGGGGTACGAAGAACATACAGACTCGACGGGCCTCCCGAGGATGATCCTGGGGCCCACAATCGCACCCACCTTTTATTTTAAAAAAATTCCTACCCCCGCGAGGTCCTCCGAAACCTTGGAACGAGGTCTAAACCTCGTAACCGACTCTACTGACACGCCCGCCCACCAGAACCACTCAGCTAGCGCCCCTCCCCCGAGCCAATCACCAGCTGCCTCGCCTCTAGACCAATCAGAGCCCTTGATCTCGGGCGTCCCACATCGGACAATGATCAAAACTCGACTCTCCAATCCTCTATAAATAGAGGAGAACCTCGTATGGAAAAGGGGTCGAAAAACATCTTGAACTCAAGAACTATCTTGCTCGTTGAAGATCGACGTGATCGAAACATCGTCAAAAGACCTCGCTACAGACAAGTGAAGTCCACAAAAAGACTTCAAGTCGCTCAAAAATCCCGTTCACATCAAGGACCTCGCTACCCAATCTCGCAAGTCGTCAACACCGCTTTTTGGGATCAACCTCGCGCAAGGGTCAAGCAAGTGATACTTAGGGATATAAGATCATCTAGCAACTAGGAGATCTCGAACATTGTTAGATCGAGATCTCGAACATCCGTAGGGGTCTAGGGTGTTAATCTCAAGTGTTTGTAGGCCTCGTTGGCTTGTAATCTCGCTGGTTTGCAACCTCGTTTTTTTGTAAC
Source organism: Fallopia convolvulus (assembly GCA_964016875.1). Lineage (NCBI taxonomy): Eukaryota > Viridiplantae > Streptophyta > Magnoliopsida > Caryophyllales > Polygonaceae > Fallopia > Fallopia convolvulus. Next base: position 36,550,579 of record OZ024735.1, on the reverse strand, counting down.
CTCGTTGTAAAGAATATCATAAATAAAGAAGCAAGTGTTCGCACAATCGAATATAATAATCCCATCTCTTGTCTTTTAGCGAACGGTTTATTTCGGGTTTCATCAGGCCTATTTTATCCATGATCCTTAAATGAGCTCGACCAACAATTGAGATTCGGCCAACAACCGAGATCAGAGGGCCTGTTTCATCCATGATCATCTATCCTTGATCTACTTTACTTCACAACAATGTCTCAGTATGAGACAACATATACATAACGGACCTAAATTCAATTCTAGCGCAAAAACTACAATAACGACATGGTCGTTATTTCTAACAAAATAACAACCTATCAAACCTTATTCAACATATAAATTATTCCCAACATGAGGATCAAATGGAATTCAATTTCTCATTAATAACCATAACGCAAGAGAGAATCGTCCACTTGCCTTAGAAGGCGTGCTCAACGTCCTTAGCAATTCCAACAGTAATCTTTATCACCCTTCTGCCAAATATAACAAAGGGATTTCTCAACAACGAGCTCACGGAAACACTTCTTAGTTGTATACTCAAATTCTACAACTTCCTAATCGATAAACGATTTAATTTCCGAATATCGATATATAACAAATCCTTAGTTATCATGCTTTAAGGAGCCATCTTGGCGGAATTATAACTAATTATCCGCTTTACTTTTGAAATAATTTTCTAAATAAAAATTGTTCATTAGCAACAGTTCTTAAAGGTTACCAAATCTCGGATCAAACGGATTAACAACGAATCCCGAGTAATTATCCGAAGTCCTTTACCTGCCAATCGGTATCCGAAACTTGTATTCGCTATAACTGAAGATCCCGACGTCCGTTTCTCGAGCGGTTTGAACCTGTGGGACCATATCAACGTCAAGATTATAAAAACCATAAATTTAATTAGCAAAGCGGAACTGAAAGGCCCTTACGGTGGCTCCGTAATCAATCCGCTAATTAATTTCGATCGTATATACCTTCACTCGAGCCCATGGCTCGTTTGGCTCGATAGCAGCTCGATTCCCGAGTCCGAGGGTGTCTGGGTATTGCCCGACGGCAGCTCTCGCAGTGGGTGGTGGTCGGAGGGACCGGTGGTCGCCGGCGGTAGCCATAACGAGGCAGAGATGATAATCGGCGGTGAAGACTTTTCTCCCCGAGTCCATCGTCCTGATTTTCTTACTGGTTCTGGTTCCTCTCATGGTTCTGGTTCTGCAGCAGCAAGAACCCACCAAAAATGAAGAAGGGAAGGTGGAGGAGCTGGTGGTGAGCTGGGCAGAGAAGACTATCGCCGGCGGTGAAGAATTCAACTCTCCAAGTCCGTCGACGTCCTGATCTTTCCTCTAATTCAAGCTGCTACTGCACAACGGAGCAACAGGTGATTGCCGAGCAGAGGAGGCGGAAGACGGGGCAGAGAAGGCGGGGGAAGAGGTAGACGGTGCAGAGGTGATTGCCGGCGGTGAGAAGTTCACCGAGTCCGTCGTTCCCGAACTCTCTTGACCCTCCTCTGTTTGTTTTGAAATGAATTGGTAAACTTTGACAAGTCTGAAAGATATGCCTTGGTAGAATTCTATCTTCAAATTCCTTCCTTATTAAGCAAGAAGAGGTGGTTTAAAATCAAAACCCGTCTCGGAACGGGACTCGCGTTAAAGCGGTAAAATTATGTACCTCGGGTGGAAAAGCTTAATAAATACAAAACGTCCCGTAAATTACGTAGACCAATAAAACCAATTTTCCATGATTTTATCTTGCTACCTTCAATTTTTAAGACTTCCGTTTCGTATTTTAAATTCCTTCCGATACATAATTAAAAAGACGGCTTATCAAATAAATATTCTTTTTCCACTGAAAAATCCTAGAATTCACACCGATCCATAAAATCATTTACCGATCCATAAAATCATTTCTTTGTGATTTTAGAATATCACCAAAAATTTTCTAGGATTTAAATTCCGACAAAAATATTAGATTAAGCGTTAAAACGGACAAAGTAGTTAAAAGGATATCGGAGAAAAATTCAAAAATATCCTCAAAAACCACAGTTATTATACTAGAACTTATGTTTTTTGACCTATGATTTGGACTTATTGAACACTAGAACTTGTGATTTTTGACCTATTAAACCCCGTATATGAACACATACTGAGACATACCCATACAAATACCCCTTTTCAAAAACAAAACGATGTGTTGTGTAGCTTTTTTTATTCGGATCTGAGAAAGTGACTAGTTTTGATCATGCCTTTGTTTCAGAGTTCTTTCGATTATTTCGGGGGGAAAAGCCGGCACCCAAAGTTCCGGCCGGAGTCGAGAGCATTTGCATAAGAGATTTCAATCTCGGATAAACATCGTCATTAGACAGTTTAGGCTTTTTGAAGGAAATAATTTGTGTAACGTTGTGAACTAATATCAACTAAAAACATCTTCCGACATGTTAGAGAAAGCGTAACATTAGAGAAACTGGGACCATAAAACAGAAGAATCCGTACCTAAATTCGTTGCACTACATTCAGAATTTAAAAGAAAGACCATGCCCCTTTTTTGGTGTTCAAGAGCATCAGTTCTCTTCAGTGAAAATCGAACTAAATTGGAATATTATATATATAGCACGGAAGTACCCTGCCTGGTTACTTCGCTGACTAATTGCCGTCAGAGTCTGAAGCATGTTGATTCTTGTTGTAGCCTCCCATCTCATCATTGTACCTCTTCTTATCTGCCTGAGCTTTGGCTTCATATGGTTCTTTTTCTTCCGCTGCACAAAGCCATACAATCCTAAAATCAGTAAACATTGCAAATATGCAGTCAAATTGACAGGTTAGTCTTTTAACCCGGATGGATACCTGTCATGTTTCTCCACTTGTCTCCAAGAACCTTTCCCATATCTTGGAACGCAATACCAGGGTTTTGTTTCTTCACATTCTGTGTATTGACAAAAAATAAATAAAACAGGAACATTGTAACACTGAAATTTGAAAGGAGGCTCAGAGAAGCAGGGATTGTAATCTATGGTTGATACAAACCTCTCTTTCTGATTGTGAGAAAAACATGAACCCGGACAAGGCTCGTTTGGGGGCATTAGGATCCTTTTTCCTCTTTTGCTTTTTCTTCTTTGATCCTTCTTCATCTCCCTCTTTAGCCTTCTTCTTACTTGTTGATGGTTTTGATACCGATGGGTCTTTCTTCTCTTTCTTGGCAGGTTTCTGCATGGAAACAGTAAACAAATATCAGGTACGAGTTTCTTTTATTTCAAAGGAACAAACCACTTAAACTGATGATCAGCCACCCCTTACCTCATCATCATCTACATCCTGACTAGCATCGGATCCAGCCTCTTTGGAGTCATCTGAAGAAGAGTCTTCATCATCCTTGTCCAAAACGAAATCTTCATCCTGTACAAAATATACACATCAATACAAATGTATAAGGAAAATTGTCTTGATAAGCTATGCACATCACACACTAACAATTCTTAACAACATATTTAAGCATATCCTTGTCTATAACATAATAGAAGTTTGTTCGTGTGGCTGCAAGCCGATCACAGGGTAGCCAAAGTATATTAACCTACCGTTTTGTTGCGTGTTAACCATAAGTTTAGTTCAGATATATTGTAAAATGTAATCATATCATTGATTAGGGTTTTATAGTGAGCCGGAAATGTATCAAAAGTCAAATAAATGAACAGAAAATTCAGTTTACTCAAGGTTTTCCAGTTAACCATCCCATAAAAACATACAACAACAACTAAAATATTCAAAGTTTTATGGTAGAGTTCGCCAAATTAGTTTTTTATATAGTAGTTTTTTTTTTGAGCAAATTTTTATATAGTAGTTTGGTTAAACGAAAATTACCATTTTTATAGTTTAATGACCTGCCTTTTTCAGTGTTTTTGGACACAAAAACACATACAAGAAATATAAAATTACCCATAGATTTTCGAATACGCAGGTATAGTCAACTTGTCATCAAAATACCACAAAAGTCACTAAATATACATTACATTACCTCTTCATCACTGTCGTCTCCACCAGCTTGAGTCTTGATTCGCTCAAGATGAGGGTCGACAGCATCATCATCATCGTCCTGAAGAACAGCAGCAACCCCTTCCGCAGTACGCATGTCTCCTAGATTCATGATTTTCAAGTGCTTGTTGCTGCATATTAGCCAGACAGTATGTGTCAGAATTTAAATAAGGTATTAATTATAAGATTAGATTACACAATCCATCTAACCTTTAGGCACCTATTCATAAGACTACCCATTAATGCATTTAATAAGTAGCTGTAATTGGGGTCAGGTTCGGTACATACCCTCAAGTTTCTAAATGGAAAAGAGCTTTTCTTAATTTTTTTTTTACGAAATTATCTCCAACTCACTAAAAACTTATAGAAGTTGAAAGCAACTTTTTAAGTTGTGGTTTTTGTGCAAAAGGGCTTCAATAGCATGTGGGTTTTGTATAATTTACCCTAATCATAATTCAAGTATCAATATAGCTTAAAACAAACCTAATAAAGTCAAAGAGACCATGGTATTCACTCCTCTGAATGTTGCGGAAAAGGTGTTCTTGGTCAGTCTTCAGGTGGACGAGAAGGTCAAAGTAATGCATATTGGAACCTCCTGCAGCATGCCTTTGAAACTCCACATAATCAATCTGGAAAAATAAAATGTAATATTTAGCCAAGTGTCAAACAGCAACTGCATGCTTTCACATTTTTTACATTAACGTACTCAGGGAGAATATATCTATGATGCATAGGCGCATAGCTGTAAAATATACCTCATCATGGAGTATAAGGGTTGGAGGCTTTGGTAAGAAGAAGAAGCTCTTTTCAAGAGGATACAGAATACCATCTTCAGCTTTCAATGATGATTTCACCGCATATCCATGTTGACAACTGCGGAATTTGCCCGGTCTAGTAACTTTGGCACCAGATAAGGCTCTCAATACATTTGTGAATACATCATGAATGAGTCCCTGTAACAACAAATAATGGACATCACAGTCAAAGATCAGCGTTTAAAGTAAACTTGGATGCAAGAAATTTTTAACCCGTCTGGTCACATGTAAAACTTTGTAGAATTTTTATTAGCGTTTTACAACAGAAAATAGAACTACCTTGTAAGATGGCTCCAACTTATCCTTGAATTTGGTGTTCAATAGTTCATCGCTAATGGATAGATTAGTCTCTATCACATAGTCTGTCTCAAACTGAAGACACCAGCCACAAGACCAAAGAATATTAAGCAAGGCAAATATGTGGGGGGTAGAAAACTCCTAGATAAATATCAGAACATAAGAGAAGATACCTGCATTACAATGTGAGGGTACAAAGTTTGCCCTTTACGAATTGGTGGATCGAGTGTAATGACGAAGAAAGTGTGTGGTTGATTAGACTGTAAACAATATAACAAAAAGAACACAAAAACAATGGTTAAATTCTTAAAGCAAAACAATGATTGGAAAAGGAAGAATAGAGGTCATTCATTAAAAACAAAATTGAAATCCACCATACAATCTGACAATTTATAAGATACACTTTTGAGATCCAGAACCATAAATATTCCCAAAAATGGATCAAACCTTTGGGAGGCAGAAAAGGCGGATAATACTGCTGTATTGGATTTTAAAGTCGTTAGCCTGTCCTTGTAGCCTTAAGAATGACAGGTGCAGTTCCAAAAAGTACCGACCCCTAGCAAAAGAAAATATCCCCATATGATTTTAATGAGACAGATGTACAACAAAACAGAGCATACATGACAAATTTCAAACATCATATATAGAAGAGAGGACAACCCCTTAAAATAGGTCCAAAACATTTCCTTTTCATATAATAACCACAGATTCCATTTCTCCACTTACAACATGGTGTATCTAGAAATGAGTACATAATCCCACTATATTTTAGTTTCACACGCTAGTCAGGATGCATCAGAAAGGTCATAATCTCAAGAAAGGTTTCCGGTAAGATTTTGTAGCTCTAAGCATCACCACTTCACCAGTGTTAATTTGACAACAGTAGTACTTAATCAGGTAACTATTTACAAAATCAAAAGGTCTTTGGCCATATAGAGAAGAAGTTAAGATCAATTTTTTTCAAACATTTGTAAGCAAGGGGAGCTATGTATACAAGGACTACCTTGGTGTAAGAACTCCAATGTTCTCAAAGGTAACAACAGGTTCCTCTGCATCCACATCTGCCATTGACATAATCTTTTCATAAAACACCTGACATGAAAAGGGTTCATCAACAATTTGTCACAGAGAAATTAGCTAGAGAGTCTGAATTCAGAAATAGGAATATACTTGTGCTGGAGGGCGATTTTCATCACCAACAAACTGTGTGTTTGAATTAGGTATGTGAAAACTAATTTCCATCAATGAATCTTTCTGCAAAAAAAAAAAAGACATCAGATTTTGTTCCTGACACAAAATACAAAAAGCAATTAACATTAATTGAAATTAAGCTCAACTAATAATTTAAAACATCACTCAGTAACTGAGAAAAACATACCTCATTTGCACCAGTTGTATCATCCACATGAAACTCCAAGAGGACATCATTTTTACCTTGCATTTGTGTCTGTGCCACATCTGCTAACGACACCTCAAAAGCTTGCTTTTTATCAACTAGAAAGCTCAGCATATTCCCTACGAAGTGCATTGAAATCATAAGCACTTTCAAAGATAAAAGAAACTAAAGCAATGTCTCATACTTTGTGACTTATAAAGAGTCAAGGGGACTGGGGAAGAATGAAAACAGAATTTAGCAAACACATATTCAATGTTAAATCTTCATTATGTAACATTTTCATGACAACAAATTCATAAATAAAAAATGCAAACACGTTTTGAAAAATATGAAGATCAAGCACATAATTATCTATAGAATAACTAAAAATATAAATCAACAAACCATTAAAATCTACTTCTCCAAAGTTATGCCCACTAACTGAAAGTTGCTTCTCTTCTGGTGTTATGCCACAACTGTTTCGGAAAAAGGTTGTCAAAGTGGGGATATCCTGTAAATTGATTTGACATAAACAAAGTATCAGAATAAACTATTCATGCAGCTCATCTTTAATAGTAAGTAGGAAAAATAAATTCTTGTACACTTGTATTTTCATGATACTACCATGTAAAAACTCGGACCACAGTAATATTAATCCATATATCCACTGAAACAGTAAAAAATTCAATAACAAATAAATAAAATCAACATAGCTAAGCAATATTTCTACATTGGAAAAAAGACGTTAAAGCATATGAATTTTTTTGTCACGGGACATCCCATTGAACTCTATGCCCCAGGCCCCACCAAAGCAAGGCATATAAAGGTAACATTTCTTTTGAAAGAAACTTCAACAAAAATGAGCAAAGAGGCTAGAAGAACCTGATCCTTGAAACCAATAAACTTATAATATAGACCATCTTTCGTCCGAATTCCAAGCTGATATGTCCTTGGAACCTTCATCCAGAATATCTTTGCAATATCACTTTTGTCAACCTCTACTGCCTTTCCACCTCCTTGTTTCTTCCACAGAACTCCACCTGAGTGGATTCTTATTTGCCCAGGATTCTGCCATTGAAAACCATAGTTAGCACTATACTCTATTAATGTGTATTATGAGGCTTAAGCAAATTATTCCACACAACCAAAGAGGACTCCATGAACTTGTAACAATGGGATTTTAGTCACGAATACATTATACAACTAGACAAGTGCTAAATGTGTGGGTCTGGGACATAAGCAAGATTAAAGGGTTAGATAGAGATTTGAAAGAAAGTTTCAGTTTCAAGCATCCCATGCATTATTTATACACTTACTTTCTCTTTTCATCCGTAAAAGAGGGGCGGTGAAGTAATTCATAATGTTTTTTTCCTGATTAATTCTATGTCATCAAGATGAGATCATGTGGCAACAGAAGGCAAAAAGAGAAGGAAGCAGGCACTTCCTTAATTCCACAGCAGGTTGCAACCTCATAAGTACCACCCTAGTCACTTTTCAAAGAAAGAACCCAATACCTTTCGTAAGTAAGAACAAGTACCACATCCAAATTTACAAGACCATATCATTTTGTCTTATAGGATCGTGATGATCACTTCATCTTATAATTTCTCTTATTTTCCAAATAATACAATAGTTCTTCTCTGTTAAGGAGAACCAAGAGGTTACGAGTTAGTTCTTACTATTAAGAGACATGTAAATATGAATTCGTCAATGTATCTGTTAGTCAGAGATTGGATTGTCTAAATCTTTTAGTTAGAGCATACATCTCTACAAGAAATATTTTAGTTTGTATCTATCTATTTAAACGAGAAGTACCCATCAATACAGGATAAGCTTTTCAATAATCTATCAATACTTCAGATTCTCAACTCTACATCATACTAATTTTGAGAAGACAAAAAAAATAAAATCTCGACCTCAACGTTAGCCTCATAAACTAGATAAAACATAAACACTCATATCAGACTCTCGGCCGCATACAATCCGAAAATTAGGGTTTGGGTTCCAATCATCGCTTCGTCTATCAACTTATCAACATAACATAGAAAAGGCAAAATTCAATTCTAAACAAAACAAATGCATAACAACACCGAGATAAAACATAAACGCAGAAGGTCGTGAATGAACCCTATCTTTTCAGATTTTTTTTAATCCCTGCCTCGAAAGAGGCGGGAACCGCAAGGGAAGAAGAAAACCAACGCTAGGGTTCCAGTAAATAAGGTAGAGAAGAGTGAGATCATACCGTGCCGCCTCGGCCGCCGAGAGAAATGTTGTTGAAGAGGTGGCCATCGGCCATGGCTGCGTCTCAAGAGAATCGAAGAGCGGGAGACGAAAGCTAAAGGTATTTCGCAATGGCGCGAGAGTGATGGCTGTCTGGCTGGTCACTAGCACACTCACCAGCCGGTCACTGAAACCATCTGCCTCAATTTGCGTATGCGCAAAGGCCTTATATACTAATTAAATTACCCCACTATCTGATATAGGCATGGCCACTAAATCAGCCCAATCCATAGCATTTTACTGGGCCGGCCCAAACATCTTCTTATTGGGCACGAGATTTTAACTTGCCTTTTTGGGACCTTAGCCGAACAAGGTTTATAAATTGATTAAAATATAACAAAAATCCTTTCGGCAAACACATATTTAATTAGACATCTTTATGTGTACCAGAACCAGATAAAATTGGATCGGTTAGGTCTTTTGGATAGTACTTGTGACGACCCTAATCCTTATCCTATAAAAAAAAAGATAAAATTGGGTCGGGTAGGGTCGGTTTCAAGTCGAGTTGTTTCAATTTCGGGTCATATCATGTTGTTGTCAGAGTATAGTCACTCATTAGATTGACTTTTTTTTTTTTGAGAAGAATTAGATTGACTTGAGTTGGGTTGGATTGAATATTCATTTAATCGGGTGAGGTCGAATTATTGGTCAAGTTCGATCAGTTACTTCGGATTTCAACTTGAATTGAACTTCGGTGTCTTTGGTTTTTTGGATTGTTTTGGGTAGTTAACTTTGGATTTTGGATACGTTTAAGTTCTGGTTGTCTTTGGTTTGGGTAATGTTGAAACAATTCATTCTGATATAGTCGGGTTCGGTTTGTTCTTGGGTTCGATCGATCTAGAGTTCGAGCTTTATCAGTTTTAGTCAGATCGGTTTTAGATATTTTTTTTTCTCTTTCAGATCCGATCAAGTTTTGAGGCCTAAGATGAGTCATGAAATTGTTAGCATTATCTTCAAGAGTTAAAAATTAGAATCCTTGATCTCTTTAGTATTTGTAGAATTTTTCATTGTGACTCCCAGATTTTTCATAAGGAAAGCTCACTGGGTCAATGTTGTTGTTGTTGTAATTGTCTATTGTGCTTTGGGGCAAAGATGACCAGCTGGTGGATTGTGCATGTGTACGTTTTCACATGATAATGGCAAAATAGTTGAAGTTTAAATTTTAATGATAATTAAATGAATAGATAAAAATGAGTGGGAGTTTAAAAAATAAAATAATTTGAGTTTGCTAAAGTACATGGTCAATGTATAAAATAAAGTAGAAATTAACTCATATTAAACTTCATTTTGAAGCTTATTTTCAAGCACTTTATAATCTAGAAAGAAATTTCAACTCACATTGTAAATACAAAAAAGGGTGTTAATTATATACATTGTGTACCCTTATAAACTAACATTACATTTTAAACTATTATTTTTCTATTTTCTAGAAATAAAAAAGGGGATCTCCCCAGCTTGACCCTCATATTTTTGCAAGGGAGCTACACAGGATAAATGTTGTTGTCCTCCTCCTAAATAAAGGAAAGGTTTGATAAATCAAACCATATTAATAATACAGATTAACCCTAAAACGTTGCACCGAGTGATAGCTCCGCAATACCAAATTTGATAATGATTGCATTGTCGAGCTAAGGTACATTGACATATTTTTTTTTTTTTGGTCGAAGGTACATTGGACATATTTTGTTACATACAAATAAGAGACATAATCCGATTCCAGCAACAAAATAAAGTGCAAACTAGCTAGGAAAACGACCTTACAAACTAGAAAAGTTAATATTAAGCTAGAGTTGACATAAACTTTAGATCACTTAATTATCAACTGGCCGTAAGAAGTAAGTAAAAGCTTCGTTAGCCTTGTTGCTATCAATCTCATCCTCCATGGGAAACTCATCAATCTCATCCGTCCATGGATTCCCAACTTCCTTCTCTCCCACGCTCCCATTCGCCTTCCATATGACGCTACTACACTTGAAACCCGACCCAAACGCGACCTGCCAAACCCGATCCCCCTTCTTAACCCTACCCTTAGCCTCCGCGTACGCCAGCTCGTACCAAATCGAACTGCTCGAGGTGTTCCCAAACCTATAAAGCGTCATCCTGGACGCCTCCATGTCAAGCTCGGTCAGGTTCAACGACCTCGCGAGCTCGTCCAAGACGGGCTTCCCGCCCACATGAGGAAAGAAGTGCTCAAAAGTCTCCTTGAAGTTCGGGACATATGACTTGACGTGCAAGGCAAGTAACTTGCGGGCCAAGTAATTGGCCAGGTAGAGGAGCTGGGCCTTGACAGGCAAGATGAGCGGGCCTAGGGCTACGAGGTTGGCTTGGATGGCCCACGAGGCGCACGCGAGTAGGTCTTTGGTGATGGTGACGCCTCGTGCGCCCTCTGAATCCTCTTCTTGGTGGATGCAGGCGTAGGAAGGGGGATTCGAACCCGCGGTGTGAGTGTGGACGGCGTGGGAGAGGCGGTATTTGGCTGAGGTGGCGGCTGTGGGGCGGTTCGTGAGGAGGATGGCGGCACCGCCCACACGGAAGAAGCAGTTGGTGACTATCATGGGGCGGTTGTTGCCCAAGTAGCTGTTTTCTGTTACGCTCTCTGTGCTCACGACTAAGGCATATGTATTTTCATGGACCTATATATACATAGATTTATTAAAAACATATAGAGAGAGTGATTGATTAGCATTTGGATCTAACATATATAGTTTGACACATTTAACACAATATCATCATCTACCAAATTAATGAACCCATATAGGTACGTACAGGAAATTTCAGGATTAGAATTGAACATTTATCTAAATAAAACCAAAAGCCTAGAGTTAAAGTGTGTTTGTTTACTATAACAACAAAAATACTAATTGTCAATGATTCATTCAATCCGAGTTAAAATGACCCAATAATTCAACTAGCTAGTGACGATATTGGTCCCCCATCCTAAAACTATATGCCGGTTAAAGTTGAACAACAACTGACTCGGTTGGGTTAAAATCTGAACCTCCATACCAAAGCTGAAAAGTGACCTTCGACCAAAAAAAAAAAAAAAAGCTGAAAAGTGAAAACCCTAATTTTCGGAATTCTGGTAGAATTTAATCACCCTCAAGAGTCAAGTCCTCAACAACCAACTGCACTGCATTTCTGCGTACAATTAATTATATACACAATTTAAGATTAAAATTTCAAGTCACCAGCTTCAGATCAAAGCACATGCCCTTCCTTTTAGCTAGGAATAGTAACTTATCTGTTTTTAGTCAACAGTGAAGAGCCCATCTTGAATGGGTCATTTTCAACAAATTGGTCAATTTATTACTGTATTGACCAAAAGTTCTGTCCATCTCAAGCTTATTGTTCTAGCAAAGTAAAAATACCTGGTAATTGCTTAAATGTGAGTAGTTCAAATTTACCGATCGATGGTACTTCTCACAAGCCACATATTGATATTATATGAAATTATGACTCAATCTTAGACTAGACCAACACCCATATAAATCTTCTAATAATTCTTAATATATTCCATCAAAAAAAATAATTAACTCGTATATTTATGGATTTTTTATCTATAAATTTTGATTTTTAATATATTTTTATCAATACTAATTTCCATTTGAACAAACAAAAAGGCAAAAATAGCACCTTTCATGTACGTAGCTGTAACTACACCACTAATCTACTATAAAAGTTCATAGTATTATCCTAAGCATGTACAAAACAATGAAAATCACTTTCAGCCAAAAAAAAAAAACTATGAAAATCACTTTCAACCAAAAAAACCCAATGGAAATCACTACAAGCTATATAATTTCCTATCTATGTCCCTGGCCTTTCATTACATTACAAAAAAACAAAGTAAATCATTTTCAAAATAATAATTAACCTTTTGGTTTCATTATATTGTAATAACACAATATAGTTTCTTCATATAAGCATTTCTTGAAACTGTAAAAAACTGAATTTACCTGAAGAAGTTGCTTAACAAGGCCAATAGCTGAAAGGCCAGCACTGCACCCCATCCCAGAGAGATTATACGTCACAACGTCTTCCCTCATCTTAAACCTATTCACTATCATACAACTCAACGAAGGAACCGGGTTAAAAATGCAACAGTTGGTCACCACGATCCCGATCTCGTGGGCCCTCACCCCCGCCTTCCTCAACGCCTCCTCCACAGCCTGAAACACCACCGCCTCCACCTCCTTCATGGACTCCTCCATGCACATGCTCGGCGGCCTCTTAAGGAGGCCGTCCGCCATGTAAGTCGACTGACCCAAACCCGACCTCTCTATGAGCTTCTTGGAGAAGTTTAGGGTTTCTTGGGTGAGGTTTCCATATAGCATCATTCTCTCTATCGTCGACTCCTTTGTCACGCGCTGGGAGCTTTTCGGCTTGTGGCAGGCGAAGTCGAGTAGGTAAACGGTACGAGAGCGCTTGGAGATGACGAGCTTTGAAAGGGAAATTGTGACCAAAAGTGTCATCCATAGAAGAAGAATGGCGCTGTAATTGGGTTTGGTTGTGGCCTCTAGGAGGCCACTTGGGAAATTGAAGGCATTGGCAAGCATTTTGGGGGTGAGAAGAGATTGCAATTGAGAGGGTTTTGGGAGATGAAAGAGGCTAAGCTAGCTAGGTGAAGTTCAAGTGATCCAACATAAGCCTATTTATACAGTACATTTTTACAAGTTAAAATAAAATAATATGCATTTTTTCCGTTAGAGGTAACGTTTAGTTTTATTAGTTTATCTTCTTAGTTGTCGGTTTTTATTTATAGTAGTGATTACATTCTACACTGCTCGGCTACGTTTGGCTTCTACGGAAGCGGTTTCTCCATGTCTCCAATAAAGATCATCTTGTCAAGTATACTATTATTAAAACTGGATTTTTGGGATTCCCGAAAGCTCTTAAAACTGGATTCTAATGAACAAATCATTCATAAGTTCGGATATAAGAAGGTGGTAAATCATAAATTTTCTCAGGTTAACTATGCTAATTTGTCATGAGGGTTGCATTATCACTGGCTAGGTGCACCGCAGTTTTGTACTCGTGTTACATCTAAAATTAGTACTATATCAAAATGAAAGATTACGTGATGTAATTTTAAGAGGAGAAATACATGGTAATATCAAAAATCCAATCTTGACTTCATCCCAAACAAGCCAGTATGTATAGCTTCCTTTGGCACATACAATCAAGTCACATAAACCTTAACTTACATGAATATTACATCCTTGGATCCTTGGGCTGGCGCACGCACTCACATATCAGACACGGACCACAGATAGGCTTCCCTTTCTGTAGCTCGTTTCTCGTTCATCCGCTTGAAAAGTTCCTTCTCATACCCTAACAAGATAACACAACACACTAATTATTATTACTGTTATTGTTATAGGTGATCCCATATTTCCGTTGATTAATAATATATGTGGTATATGTGGTGAGGAGAGAATATGTGTTCTTTCAACAAGCCAAAACTAATTAAGTTAGTCCACATACCAGTACTACGATCTACTCCATCCCAATGTCTCCCGGGTTTGATACCGTATCTATTAGGCGCAGCTTCCATTCCTCTCTTTATCCAGCTATGGATCGGTATCTCCTGCGGTATTATGAATCCCGATTCTTTCATCTTCTCATCATCTCCAAGGTCTGGAAGTATAGCTGCTGACTGCTTCCTCTGTTGATATGGAAACATCACAGGGTGGGGAGTGTTTTCATCTCAATTATCACCTTTAAAAAAATCAGCAGACTGAGAATTTATTCTTCAATTACATACCTTAACCAAATGAGCCATCGGATCACCCCATCTTATTGTGTCCTTGAGCATCCTATCAAGATCTGGGTCATCTCTGCAGACAAAAAAATTGCCAACCCATCATATAACAACACAGATCAAGAAAACCATCCTATATTGCTGTTTACTGCAAAAATATAGTTTAAAAAGTATTTAGCTACATATCATATATTCATAGAGATATACCTGGACCGTGCAAAAGGCTTATCCTTCTCAGTTTCCAACTCAGCCAACTTTGCTTCAGCTTCTCGTTTCTGAGCCAAGCCTTTTCCCCATTCTAATTTCTTTTCCTCCTAATAAAAAAAAATAGTTTGTGCTTAAAAACTTGAAAGTACATACACATAGACCTCTTTAACTCATCTTGCAAAGGGACAAGTACATCAAGGCAAGCAAAGAGATGACAAAGAGACAACAATTCAGATAAAAGAATCCATAAAGATGATGGAAGTGTAAAATCTGAAGAAAACAGTAACATTTAACAATTAATCACGGGAACACAGAAAAATGTTAACATCCAAGGACACCCCATAATGCTGAACTGGAGCTAGTAAAACTCCTCTGGGAGCTCTTGCAGCATGAGGCCATGTGGAAACATATATACGATTTCATTTGAAATCAGACCAAAGCTAAGAACTTGTCAGACCTAGCATATATTTTCAACCAGATCCATTTTGCACCAAACCCAACCACTATGAATTGGAAATAACTTAGGGCAAAAAATATAGAAATACCATCCATCACCAGAAACAATTATTACTCTTCCAAATTTTATTAAACTCAATGAGTTCAATAGGTTTAATCAAACCGAATGTAATAAACAATTTCTCCTGTGTGATTCAATGTAATATGAACAAACAATAAGCCAATAAAACTCTGCAGTGCGAGACAATTAGAGAACAGCTAGAGGAAAGAAGAATGCAACGCAGCAACAACATCTCCAAAAACAAGCAAACATGAGAGAACACAAAGGAATTTATAACCATGTGAGTCAAATCTAACTACCTTTGGTTTTTCTACTTTCTTTTGTGATTTGATATACTCATCCTTCGATATGCGTACTCCTGCAACAATTTTGAGCATAATCAATTAGATGACCTTTGATTTATAGTATTTAGAGCTTCAGATTTCAGCAAACCCAAAGGAGCCATGTTTGGTAATCAATGTGCTGATTACTTCATCCTCAAATCCTCAATACATGCTACTAATTCTCAAGACCTCAAATTTCATGTGAACTCAAATAATACCATGTCGAATCAACACTTCCAGGATATTGAGACTTTCATCTCCTCGACTATGTTTATAAAAGCAGACTTTAGATTAAAATTCAAAATGAAGGTTAATGGCAATACAAGTGCAAATACGACATATACTTTCCAAGCTTTTGATAATTTAATACATGGGCTGCCAAAAAAGTACTAAGCATTGCTCAATATACAAATGCAAAATGTAAGTGGCCTAAAGTTCTAAGCATGCTCTTTCTTCTGTGCAGTAAGGAAATGAAGGCAATCTTTATGATCATATTTTAAGAAGATTACTAACCTTTTAGTTTATCACGGTACACTGTTTCAGCACCTTTTACAGAAGCATCCAGCATTTTCAACCTACAGTTAAATAACAAAAGATGAAACGTCAATAAATGCAGATGATATCAGATATACTGTACAGAGAACAAGGCTTAGACAGGACAACTCCAAGGCCAAAGAAGATAGATATAAGCTAGACAATCTGAAGCACCAGATTATAATATCTATAACTAACAATGAGAAATTGAGAGCAATAGTATTGGAAAAAATAAACAGTGATTTGAAAATATGACTAAGGATGTGTAATTACTTTAACATTTCTTCATGCTTCTTCCTTGAAAGCTCTTCTTTAATATCTTTTCCAGTAACCAAACCAGTTTTATCCTTCACCTTGGTTTTCCTCGGCGGAGAAAGATCAATATCAACAGAACCACGTGATTTGCTCACACTTGGAGAACCATGACGCCCTCGCCTTGGTGGAGACAAGTCTCCAATATCATACCCATCAAGATTTTCAGAATCAACTGTCTTTTTCCGCTGAGGCCTACGTGGAGGAGATATATCATCACTTTGATCATTCAATTTTAGCATCTTCCTATCAGGATCTGGTGCTGGAGAATCATAACGTCTTCTAGGGATGGATGAATCAGATTCCTGTCGTCTCTGGTGCTGCCTAGGAGGAGACAAATCAGTGTCAGAATCATGCCTCGTCCGGCGCTGACGTGGCGGAGACGGATCAGTGTCTCCAGGGGAATCGTGCCTTCTCCTGTTCGGTCGTGGTGGAGACAGACCGGAATCTGCCATCTTCACTTCACTTGGAGGCTTTGAAGAGGGAGACCTGGTTGGTCTCTGTCTTGGTGGTGATAAATCAGTTGCATTTCTTGATGAGTGATTCAATTCAGAAACATCTGAGACGATTGCACCATCAGATAATGAAACCCAGCCACTTCCATCTTCTGAAATGGCGTGATAAGGGCGCTTAGCTCTTAGTTGCTCCAGTCTCTTCATACGCTTGACTTCTATATCTTCCTCTACTTGAGGGTTTTCATCTAAGTAATGAGATAACCAATGCAATTTAGAAATCAGGTGTCAAACCCTAAACATTCCAAACCCTAAACATCCTAAAGAGAGATTGAATCCTTACCAAGATATTCGTTTTCCTCCTCTTCGTCAATTTTGACTGGTTTCTGCCAAACGGGGTCTTCATCAACAATCAAAACACCAGCAGCGTCTGTTCTAGGTTTCTTCTTTTTCTTCCTCTTCTTCCTTTCCTCTTCAGTATTGTTGCTTTCATACCGTTTCAGGTATTCTTTGAGGGAAGCCATTGGGAACCCTTTCAGTTACCACTTCCTAAAAATCAAAGCTAATGGCACAACCTCTCCCCTGAGGTTTTACTCAGGCAATTGATCAACCTACCAAAATCAATTTTATCACAAAAACTTCAACCGCAAAAGATAACACAATATCCTAGACTAGCAACCTAAATAAGCAATTACGAATCTTTAAGATATTATGAATCTTCAGCAGTCACTGAAATACTTACCTGAGGACTGAAGAAGATGAGAAGAAAAACGGCAGTGGCTAAAGGGGGACAGCGGCAGCGGACGCCGGCGAGACAACATCGATGGCTGAGGGCAAAACTAGTAACAGCGGATTTGGCTCGCTGAAAGCTTATCAAGGTGTAGCCCTATGCAACATATCAATCTCGATCAGGAATTGAACTTTAGCAAAACTGAACCCCCAAGTTATTCAGCACGACCGAAATAAAAAGAAATAAGTGGCTAACCGGCGGTGAAGGCAGGTAGTCGGACACGACAACAGTAGCGTAAAGCGCGACAAAGAACCCGATCAAAAGGGAGCAAAAAGGATGGGTCTTGCGGCGAGAAAGAAGACGAGACAATAGACCGTCATTCGTCGTCGTCGGAGAGCAGAGGGTCAAAGCCCGATCACTGCAACGATCGGAACTACTAGGCGGCGTAAAGAAAAGGAGGAGGAAAAAAAAAGAAAAAGAAAAAGAAAAAGAAGGTTTGGGCCAATGGAAAACTTTAATGGGCTCACTCTAATTGGGCTCAGTCCAATCAAAAGAAAAAGGAAGATAAAGAGACGCTTGGGTATTACTGGGAAGTGGGAAGTGGGAACGCTAGCTTTTACTTTGAGGGTCAGCATTAAATTCCACGATTAGTTTGCATAGGCCACACTCTTGCAAATTTTGACAATCTTGTTGCTTGCAGGTTTTTGCAGCACGTCTCTGTTTATTTGTAGTTAGATAACATTGATTATTGTCTCGTTTACATGGTCAAGATTCCGCCAAAATCGTGTAAGTACAAGCTTACAAGGTACTTGAAAAAAAAATGCTGAAACTTAATTTTCATCAGGTGAAATATTTCCCAAAGGTGCCTACTCGAACCTATATTCAAACTGATTAGATTACTAATGCATTTAGTGACAATTCAGTGGGCCTAATTCTTAAAACAAGCCATACAACAGCATGTTTGGATGTAGAATGTACAGGGACATTGGCCGATCGAACCAGGACTATTGAATCATATCCGACCCACACTTTTGGGGAATTCATTTATTTTCTCAATTATAAACCTCTTCCAAAACTAAAGCTACAATTTCTTTGCAAGAGTTTCAATGCAAAAGAAAATGAAGAATACTTAGAATATCTAGCGCTCAATTAAGTGCAGACACTAAGGATTTAGTGAACGATTCAAGCTCCTTCAAACCTTCCTCGGGTGATTTGGCATCGGCTAATATCTTCACCATTGCACTTCCAACGATCACCCCATCAGCTCCCCATCCCGCAACCTGGCATGCAAAAACGACAGACGAAATGAAATTGAGGGAACCCCAGCTCAAATTGCCACATCCAAAACATAATTAACATTCAGAGGATAAATGTAAAGATGTTGATTTAGAGAAAGTGACCTGTGCTACGTGCTCGGGCTTTGATATGCCAAAGCCAACTGCTACGGGCTTTGATGTCACCTGCAATAGGAAGATGAATTAACTGGTTCATTCAATTCTCATAAATATAGGACATGGCCGTTTTTTGCAAATTGCATTTCATGTTGTGTGATTCTTATTCATATAGCAAAAAAATTGAGGTAGAAACAAGTTGATTCGTCGTCGAAATGATACAACAATTGAGGGGTAAATTAGATGATTCCTTCTACAGGGAAGTAAACAGTAATATTGACAAATCATGTAAGAAGTTGATGAGAACAAACCTCTTTAATTTCTCTGAGAAGCATTTGAACTTTGTCGCTCACAGATGCACGCGCACCAGTGACTCCAACTGAGCTCACCTGTTCATATAGTTCACAACCTATTACATTTCTTAAGCAAGAGTAAGTGTTTACTGCAACAATTTCATTGCCCATATTCTGTATAAGAAGCCAAGAAAATTCCAACTGATAACAAAGACGGTAACAGGATAAATCATGATAGTTATGCTAGGGACGAGTTTTTCATAACATTTGATAAATTGAACCAACAAGTTCCATGATTATGTTGTGTCTGTACATACAAAAAACAGTTCAGTTTTGATCAGCCTCAATAAATTAATAAATACTCTCACTACCTCTTGAGTTCATAAATAAAACCAATACTTCAGCTACTTCCTATATTACTTGTAATTGCTCAAATACTTACTACACATGATCAGTATAGTGTTAACTGTTAAGTGATACACAACCTAAACTATCGATATGGACAAACAAAGAAGGCGTGTAATATCAGCAAAAAAGTAACCATGACAAATAGTAATATAATCATTATAACATAAGCAATATGACTTGCACATTTCATGGGATCTTACAAGATAGACAAAGCCTTCTGAGGCTTCAACAATGGCTTTCATTCGAGCAATAGGAGTTGTGGGCGTCGTAAGCATCACCTTCATTCATAGAAACCATGTCAATGATTCTATAGTATTATACTAGTATCCAATTCTATAGTAGCTAAAATAAAGAAAAAAATAAAAAATATTAGTAAGAAAATGCCTACTGAATAACCCTACCAATTCAATGTTATTCTTGGCGGCTTCTCTCCTCAAGATTTCAGTTTCCTCCAAAGGAACGTCAGGAACCACAAGTCCTGAAAAAAGGATGGTTATGGAAGATAGCTGAATTGCGTTTTGTAAGACAAGAAAAAAAAAAGGTGATACATGTTTCAAACATTCTAGCAATTTAATATGCTAATGAAAAATATAAAGACTTGGATCACATATGCAATTGTAATTTACCATGCACACCAGCATCCTTTATAATGGCCATGAAGTTGTCAATACCCCGCTTGAGTATTGGGTTGTAATAAGTAAACAATGCAATCGGGCATGATAACTCCGGTACAACCTATTCAGAGAGAGAACAAATAAAAATGACAAGCATAGAACAAATCAGCAGATTAAATGTAAGAGATGAATGAAAAATAGAACAGAAGAGTCTCACCTTCCTCAACATTGCCAAAACAGAATTAAAGTTGGTTCCTTTAGCCAACGCACGTGTAGCAGCAGCCTACAGTGAGCATAAGACGATAGCCTTAACAGAAGATGAATTATTTCAGAAAAAAAAAAGAAGATAGCAACATCGGTTCTGTACCTGGATAACAGGACCATCTGCTAAAGGATCGGAGTAAGGTAAGCCGAGTTCAATTATATCTGAACCACAAGAATCTAATACTTTCAAAGCTTCTGCAGTTACTGAAAGATCAGGGTCACCGGCTGTGATGTAAGGGATGAATGCCACCTTCTCAGGTACAAGGAAGCTTATCAGAACAATTCTTTCAATGCAAAATTTTGCCTTACTCAGTTGTGAAATTCAAAATATTGTTTGTGACAGTGATATGTGGTACAAGTCAATATTCTTGAGTTTAAATAGAGTGAGGAGAAGAAATCCATTGAAAAAGATAATTCTCAATACCCTTTCCTATGAAAGAATCACTTCCACAATATTCATGGCTAAATAGCATATGAAAGAAGCAAATGAGTTCTAAATTGATAACATATGGGGGCAGGTTTAGAGCAAAAAATCAGCAACCACAAAGTAAAAACAGTAGAAACACAATGACAGAATTTATTTCATTTAGGATATAGGAAATAATGATTGAGAAAAAATGAAACTAACATAAACGCCATCTATGATTTAACCTTGATTAGCCTGGTGAATTGATGGTCACAAATAGTGTTCTGCTATCATACTTCTTAATTTACAGGATTTAGTAGCAATTTAACCATTTAGAATCCATCCTTCCTCATTAGGAGCCTCCAGGAGATTGAATAAGAAATCAAAACATTTTCTTATTGTTCCTTTTTCTTTCTTTCTTTCAGAAATTAGCATTTTATCGTTACCTTTATTAGCAAGCATCCCCAAGTTATCAAGAGCAACACAAATGCTATAACCCAAGCACCATATAAAGGAACTTAGATGAGCAACAATACCATAAAAACAATGAAGAACAAAATAAACAAGAAGGATCACTAGATAAGTAGGCTATCAAATGTTTCAAACACATAATTCCTTTCTCTTCTCTTTTGAATAATTTATCACAGGGCTTCAGCCTTCAATTTACTACTCCATCCAAATGTGCCAATTCCTTGAGAACTCACAGGCGATTTGCAAATGCTATTTGTTAAGGTCAATTAGCCTATTTTCCAAAGCTCCCTATAAATTGGCCTATGTAGTAACACTTTTCTAAATGATTCTCATCTCCGAATACTAATAGTCACATTCACTTTTTCAAGTAATCAAACAGCATATAATAACATACAAGCAAGCATTGATAAAAACATTCAAACGGATGCTTAGATGAAGACTGGCCATGAAAACCCAATTGGATAATCAACCTAAGCAACACGTAATTTGAAGCAGAAATAGGTTCGTGTAGAAAATTAAACATAGAGAAAATTGATAGTAGTAGCAAGCTTACCTTTTTCTGCTGTTTCAATCGAACAAATGTTTCGGAGAGGCTAAGGGCTTTAGAATTAGAAGTAGCAAGAGAGGCCATTATCTTAGTGGATCCGAACTCGATCCGAGATTGATTCCGAGAAGAAGGTGAAACGGTGTCGAGAAATTGTTCCTCTGCTTCTTGCGCAGTGGAGAATAAGCACTGTTCTAAAAATTGGTTTCTGCTTTCTGGTCCAGCTATCAAATTTGGGAAATTTCCTCGATAAAATTACGGAAAAACACCCATACTTTCTTTTCTCTTGTTTTTTTACATACAATCCTAGTAAAAACACTATTATAAAAAAACTGTTCAGCCGTTCAGGTGTCATTAAAACCTTGCCTAGACACACTTGAAAGTCCTAACTCGTGGTCTCGTGCAAACAAGTAAACAACCATCTAGTAATGTCATAAGAATTTCCCGTTCTTCTAATCGTCTAGATGATTATACTATACAGTATAAATATATATTTAGTTTCCCATTGAGGACATAGAACGGAGGGGGGGAGATTCATTCATGAAGTGAAAAAATGGTGGTTGCTAATAAGAAAAAAAAAAAGAATAGTATTTTTTGTGATACAAGAGTAAAAATTAGGGTCGTTTTTTGCAATTTTCTTTTACTTTTATATTGCCGTCTCTCCTCTATCTTCACCCCCCCCTCAACCCCCACCGGGAAACGCATTCGCTGCTCCCCTCCCGTTCTCCGCTTTTGGCGCGTATGGCGGCATCCACGACAACCATCCTCAGCAGAAATCCGTCTCCAAACACCCTCATAGTCAATTCTACCATCCCGTCTTCACCCACTTCTCTTTCTTTCCCATTTTCAGCTAAGCATTTCGTCGAACACTTGGCGCTCACCCGACCAATAACAACAACAGCGAGGTGCTCGCTTAAGTACAGAGATGCCGTCGCCGCCGCAGACGCAGCCCATGAGAAGTCGATGGCGTACCCCAGACCCTCGGAGATTCAGTGGAAGAAGGAGCTTTGCAACTCGGTTCAGCTGATAGGCATCGTCGGAGCTGAGGTTCAAGTTAACCAGTTTACCTCCGGAAAAGTCTTGGCTTGGACTCGGATCGCCGTCAAGAAGTCAGCCTCTGAAACTATTTGGTAAGAAGATTAAATCTTTAACCCCTCCTGTTTTTCTTTTATTGAATTTAGGGTTTTGAATATCAAGTCACAACTATGAATAAGGGCATTATGCCCCTTACCATGTATGCTTGGATATCTGAAAATTAGTTGAATTGCTTGCCCAAGGGAATACCTTTGATTCCAGTGGTGTCCTTAAGTTTTGTGTATGTTTGGCTTGTTTCCTGATTTTTGTGTATGAATGTACCGACTGAACAATCCTATTAACAGTAATGAACTTAGTCAAAGTCTTAAAGGAGATTGATGGCTAGTAAAATACAGTCAATCTAGTAATGGCTTCTGGGTATTAGGATGTGTATTAAGTGTTTGTAAGCTAAAAAGCTGTGAGCTACTGAGCTGTTTTTCATCTAAAAAGAATTTAAGAAAAAAATACCCTTGCATTAGCAATAACGTATCTATCTGATTTTATGTTCATTCAATTATTAGTTCATTGAGACTCTGTTCGAAAAAGAAGGTGGGAAAGAGTGTGAAAATGTTCTGAACTTGAACCATTGCTTGATTGAAGAAGTATCACTGTATCAGAGTGCTGCAAAGGCATTAGGCATCTACGTCTTGTTTTAGTATATTGAAGCACTAGCAATATGAGCTTCAGAGGCATTAAGCATTAATTTTACATCTCTCCAGGATCAATTTGACATTTTGGGACGAACTGGCACATACAGCTTACCAGCATGTACAAAAGGGTGACCAAATATATGTTTCCGGTCGTCTTATATCTGATACAGTTATGAATGATGATGGGAAGCAACAAACCTACTACAAGGTCTAGTTAACATTAATGTCTATCTAAATCTTGTGTTATTTCCGGATGAACTTGCATGGTATGAAATCATAATGCATTGAATTTTGCAGGTTGTTGTCCAGAAACTAAACTTTGTAGAAAGAAATTTCTCTTCTCCTGTGACGTTATACGATGATAGCTCCAGCTCTACAACACCAGGTGTTTAGCATTATCTTGAAAATGTTTAGATATCCTGTGAACTGGTTAACTAACTGGTTAACTATATCTGCACATGTATGAAGTCTTAGCTAGTGATTTCTCAGGTGGGAAATTGATCAACTCTTCTTCAGACAACAAGCTTCCTGCTGAAGCGCTGTGGCAGGCATTCTTTGCCAATCCTACCGATTGGTGGGATAACCGCAAAAACAAGGTGATCTAGTTATCCATGACTTTTACATGTTTTTATAGTCTCTTCCTTAAAGCTAGAGCTTGTAAGAAGGCATTCTTTAGTTGTATCTTCTGCTAGATTTGTTATGTAACCTTCTCCTTGACCAAAGGATAAACTATGAAAAGCCACCCGGAAAATATTTTGGTATCCACAAAATACAAAACCACCCATTAAGCAAGAAATTGCAAAAACCTCTTAGATGACTCTATTTGCAAAATGTCACCTCTACGTCGGAATTTGTCAGTTGATAGTTAACATAAATTTTTCTTTAACATCTTTAATGAGTAATGACTTATGAATGGATTTTAAGGCATGGGCTCTTTTTTGCTAGCTTCCTGTAGTATTTTAATTATGCTCAATAGGTGGTTGGCTTTGTAACTTCTAGAAAGATGGGTAACTTTGTATAAATTGAGCTCATGTAAAAGAGTTACAATTAGTCGTGATAAAAACAATTAGCACATGAAACTTGGATCATAAATTCAGTTAAGTTGGTATGGTTTTTGCATTTTTATTCTTACCACTGGAAAAGATATCAGTCAGAAATCAGAATCTTGCTATGTTTTACAAGGTATGCTCAAGATTAAAATTTACCAAACTGTTTTTTTATTTTCCAACAGAAAAATCCAAAGTATCCCGATTTCAAGCACAAAGATACAGGGGAAGCGCTGTGGGTAGAGAGCAGGTACAATCCACCATGGGTGAAGTCTCAATTAGAAATTCTAGATTCAAGAATGGAGGCTTTTCAAGAGGAGCGTGGAGGTGGGCAGTTTGATTTTCTAAATGGCCGTGAAAACCAACCTTTCTGAGCGACGTTTTACGGACTGTTGTTACATTATTAAGGATTATGCAAATTTATCTTTGTAGAACTCAATATATGAAATTCTAGTGTTACTTTCCTTGTACAGTCATCTATACGTTAGATTGTCATTGTTTTCCTGGAATTGCTCTTGTGGACAATTTTACTCAAATCTTCTGGAAATGTGTTTACTGCAATGGGAATAAATGTTGTTGATTGGCTGTTGAAGTTGGCTTTGTCATACCATATACAACTTGACCCCTGCAGCTTCACAAGTTTCTGATTGCAGGGGCAGACTTATTGTTGCAAAATTATCTACAATTGATTCACAAGTTTCTGATTAGTTTTCTCGTGTTTATAATATTTTGATATGAACGTCATGATCTAGTCTCTGTTAATTTGCTTAGCATCATCTCAGTCATTAGATGCATTTTCTTCTGGAAGCATGTTTTCTGTAATTCTTCTTTACTTAATTGATTTATCTGGGGACGAATTTTAGTGCTGTCACCACAAATAAGCTTATAACATAGTTTGGGATTTCACTAGTAGGTGGAAAACAAACTTTCCTTGAGAGATTCATACCTTGTGAACAATCATTATGATCCCTGTTTCGAGTTTTTTTTGATATTGCTGCTTAAATTACATTCAATTTGCTTAGAACTCAACTTCATGTCCAGCTTAGCAGCTCCTGTATCGCAGAGGATCTCATATGTAGCTCAGCTCTAGTAATGTATGTGTCTAATCACCCTTCATGTCAAGGCTTTGATAGATCAACAGAATCCACTTTAAAAGATTAAGATTTCCAAATAATGACGGAGGATTCACATTGTTTGATTTGAAAGAAAAAAAAGAAAAAGTAATTTGTTCATAGAGACAATCCAGAGTCGTCATCTTCATCAAGACTTGAAGCATAGACAAAGTAGAGAGACCAAATAAGGGCAAACACACCCAGGAGGATCCAACCGAGGAGGCCGTTGCTCAACCCGAACGGAAGCCCCGTTCCCTCAGTGCTCATTCGATCGTCCACCAACGCCAAGGCAGCCGGACTCCACATGGCGGTTGTGGCTACAGCCATCAGAGACGGGCCCGTCAGCGTTGTTCTTGGGCTATCCTTTTTCTCTTGGGTTCTTGGCTTGGCTTCCATTGAGCAGCTTACTCTTCCCACTCTTTTCATCTTGGGCAATCCTGAAATCAGATGAATGAATGAATGATCATTTACATATATGACATTGAAACGACCAGAAAATTATGGATTTATGTTGAGAGAGATTCGTACCGAGAGCAGGGGGCGATGGGAGTCGAAGCTTGGTGACCGGAGAGAATACGGAGGTTGCTGTGATGGTGGCCATTTTAAAACAGTCTGTATAGGAGAGGAGCAAGACCAAGTTTACAAGATGTCAATATACTTTGTTTTTGCGAGAGGAAATTTTGGTTTCTAAGTTGAAGTTATTGCAAGGAAAGGTAGGATGAATTGTTGACCCATAATATATAAGCTGGTGTGTTCTAATCTGCCAAGAGCCAACCAAATGCCTACACGTTTCGCGTTATCCTTGTGGTGGCTCACAGCCTCACACTCTACTACAGGAGTATTAGGTTACGGAATAAACTAGCAAGACCCGGTCGTGCCATGCACGACTATGATTTGAGAATTTTTTTTTATGTGTAGAAACCGTACGCATCGATCGAATTCTACATAAATTTATTCGATAAAAATAAAATATTTTCCTAAATAAAACTTTCAAGCAAAAATTATTATAATATGTAGGGAATGTAAAAAAATACAGTAGTATTTATTTATTTATAATATCATAGGTGACTTAATTTTTGAATTAGATAATATTATCATAATATACATGAAAATAAATACTGAAAAGACTAAATAATATTTTCATACTTATTAGTTGAATATGGTAAGTAATAGTAATACGTAATTTATTATAATAGGCATGAAATGTTTATCAATAACATATCTTGCTGCTTTTTTTTTATTTAATATGGTAAGTACTAATGATAAATGGGATACTGCCATCATAATATAATATGTAGAAATGTAAATTCTAAATAAAATTAAGGATAAAGTGGTAAATGAATAATTAAATATGTATATGTGGCATCGTTAATGGGTGACAAATAAGAGAGAATGATTCGACTTTAGTAATAGTATATTGATGATTGATGATGAGACCATGAAACTTGTGAAATAAAAAAACATCCATTTTTAATATTTCACTCTCTTCCGCATCATTTTATACTCTCTCAAATTCATTTCATGAAATCCAATTAAATATCAATAAAATTAGGAAACAAACTTTTCTACTTTTCCCACTTCCCCCAACAGCCATTTATTTCTCTATACAAAATTACAAATATACTTTTCATTTATTAATTTTAATTTTTTATCTAATTAAACATGTCACATTAATTTTAACAAATTACAATTTGGCTAATTTTATTATATTTGTGGATTTCGGGTTTGTAAAAATACGTTTTAAATTCCAATTTTTTTATGAACACCTATGTAGAGATTGTGAAAAGGTTTGGGCTATTTGGTTAAATTTTGGAGCTACTAATTTTACTCCTTTTTTTCAAAAACCTTTCTCGGTTTGGTTGAGAGACACCTTGATGAGAGAGGCGAAGGTTGATTCAATGGAGTGACAGGATCTTTTCACTATGTTACTTTGGTGGATATGGAAATGGAGAAACGTCTTTATTTTCGAGGGTGAGATCGAGGTCGGGAACAAGGTCGAGTTTATCAAGGGGTGGACTCGGGAATATAAGGAAGTGGCAGGTAAGCCTCCTTGTGCTTTTTCTAGTAAATTCAAAAGTGTGTAGGAGGTAGCTTGGACTACCCCCAAAGACAACTGGATCAAGATAAACACGGACGGGGCGGTCAAGGACGGACGTGCAATGATAGGAGGTATTAAGAAATCATCATGGACAATGGTTGTGTGGATTCGTTCATAATGTAGGAAGTTGCATGGTCCCAAAGGCGAAGCTATGGGGAATCCTTAATGGTCTCAAGTTAGCATGAGAGCGAGGTTATAAGCAAATTATTCTCGAATCGGATTCCCAACTTGTTATTAATCTCCTTAGTGCAGGTATACGCAAAAGCCACCCTCTCGTTAGCATGGTATCGCAATGCCATGACTTCCTTAGTAGGAACTAGACTATCCAGTTTCGTCATATTTATAAGGAGGCGAACAACGTAGTTGATTGCCTTGCTAGTTATGCTTTTAATTTCCCGCTTGGATTTCATGTATTACTTGCCCCGCCGGAGGGGATTTATTTACTGCTTGCTAATGATGTAAGGGGTCGGGCTATCTCCCGTTTGATGACTACTTAGCCCTTTTTCTTTATTAATAAAATTCCCTCCTTGAAGGGACGAAGAGTGCTACCTCTCCTTCTACAAAAAAGAAGAAGATGGAGTTTACATAAGAGTAATGAATTATTATCATACATTTGTCATTTTTTGTTTGTAAAATTTGTACTTGGTGATTATATTCACCATATTAGCTTGTGATATACATGTAACTAGGTGATCATATTCACCATGATAGTCATTTTAGTATGTATTCAATCAAAAAGTGGATGTATTCATTTTCATTTTAATACATACATTCATTTATAAAATTATAAAAAGTGTGCAATTACTCATTTTATTCATATTTATCGTAATCCAAGTACATATTTATTTTTATCACATTAGTATTCATATGATACATTGCGAGAATGTATATACAAGTAAAATTACTCATTTACTCATATTCATCGTAATATAAGTACATATTCATTATTTATCGTATTGGTATTCACTTGACATATTACGAGAATGTATATTCATTATTTATTATATTGATATTCATTTATCAAGCAACGAGATAAAAAAAAGTATGTTAATATTAATTAATTTTTAAAATCGAAAAGAAATTAAAATCAATATTAAACTTATGTCGATGATAATTAATTAAAGAAATAAGAAAGAGAAAATTAAAATTTATATCAGTAATTCAGTATCCATATTTATCTCTTTATTTGTTTATTTTTTTTTTAAATAAATTAAGCATGATCCTATTTTTATAAAAAGTAACCAGTAAAGCGTGCAAAGTGGGAAAAATCCAAGAGAGACTTTAATAAATTAAATTTTGATGGTGCAGTTTGTTTTGATGGCGTGGCCTCATTCGGTTTCATCCTTAGGGACTCTGGTGGCTCCTCTATCCATTTCGACGGAGGATTGATTGGTCGATAGTATGTTCTTATATCCGAGACCATCGCCTTGCGTCAGGGACTACTCGAGGCTATTAGTCGTGGTATCCCCCAGATCCAAATTGAAAGCGATAATTTGCAGCTGGTCAAGGCCGTTCTTGGTGACTGACGTTGCCCGTGGGAGATTGAGTTGCTACGTTCGGACATCCACTGCATGTTCGTTCGTTTCCTGGATTGGAGTATGGCTCACGTCTACCGTGAGTGCAATACGGTGGCATGCTACATTGCTGTCTCTTTCCAACGTGTCTCCTCTATTCTGCTTGTAGTTAACTCGGGTTTGCGCATCCTCATCCGTCAAGATGCTCTTGGACGGTCACTAGCGTGCATCCTTGGACGGTCACTAGAGTGTTAGTGACAACCCAAATTCCTTATATAAAAAAAGAAAACCAGTAAAGCGTACTCTGCATCTGTCCCTTTTCTACGCGATTGGAAGCAACAAGTGGAGAGAGAAAAAGCATTTCAAATTGAGCTTCTCTTTCTCACTTTCCCTTTTGCTCTCCCTTCTACGGATCTCCAGAGTTTTATCTCTTAGCAGCTAATCCCAGAGCTATGGTTTGATCCCCCATGGAGTTTCGGCAGCCAACGAATGATCTTCTACCAGCTTCTTTCTATCCGATTTCATAACTTGTATGACTTTATCTCCTATTTTTGTCCCTTTTTTTCCAGCTCAATTCGCATATCAGATTCTTAGATCTCGTTACTTCTAGCTTTCTTCTTCTTTTTGATGTGTAGTTTGACGGAAAAAATGCTTTGACAAAGTTGAGTTTTGTGTGTGCGTTTTAATTGAAGGAAGGGGAAATTGTTGTTTGTGGTTGTTCGTTTGTAAGTCTAAGTTGCTTTCAGCTATATGCTGTTAGCAACTGCTTTATAAATTTACATCTCTTAGAAGTGGCTGAAGTGAATTTTTTTGTTGCAATTTTAGGGTTTTAGTTGGTCTAATTGCACGATGAGCCAAAAACTTCAGTGTTGATATCAGGGTAGGCCCTCTACTTTACCTTTAATATATTTTTTCTTCTATGTTATACTGTCCCAAGTAACTTTTATTCCTGACTTTTGGTGATTGTGAGTGACATTTCTTATATAAATTGGGATTAGAATGTTTCAAATTTGTATGTAAATTGTTGTCTGAAAGTGTATCTGGGATATACTTAATTTCTTGTTGGAATGAACTAGCTTGAAATTTAAAAGAAGGAAACATATGAGTGATGACATAATCTAACTATAGATGATGCACTTGTTTCAAAATGATTTCGTTTTTGACGCCTAATGCGGATAAAAGGTTAAACAATGTTGAACGAGGAATTTTTCTAAATGGTGCTAAAGACATTCAATGTTTGCTTTTGGAAGCTACATATTTTTTTTGAATGGTGTTCTAGGATACTTTATCGTTTTCCCGGGTGTTCTAGCTTTTTCTATCGTTTGTTTTCCGCCCTTCCTCCCCTCTTTTTTACTTTGGACCCTCCTTAAATACCCTGTCGACGTCTTGTCGGGGTAATGGTGCGTACATCTCGACCCCCTAGATCCCGTACATACCGGGTTCCACCTGGGTAGATGTTGTTGTTGTTGTCTATTAGGGAAAAACATGTTGCTATCAGGGTTTGTGGCATAATCTGGGTGCAAAGCTATGCACTCTATAACCGTTTGTGGTTTCAATATTGTTCTAAACATGAAAATGTACTTGCGAATCTTGCTTCTACATTCCAAGTCTGAATGTCAGATATGCTAAATTTTTACTTTTTTAATCATGCAATGCGTGTATTTCCCCGTCCGTTTTACATTTTGGGGGCTTATTGTTTACCTACATATGTTACTTTTTTTTGAAGTTTCTCCTTTTTGCAGTCTATATTTATCATGGAAGACACATAGTCTGTTTCTATACTCATAGATTCTACATCCTCCAAAATACAACAACTTCAAAAAGTATTTGCTGAACTTGAAAGCCACAAAGCAGTAACCCTTAATCTGAAATGGAAGGAACGTGAAGCACACTTACATGGGTTAGAAAAATCCTTGAAGAGGCATTTTCATGAGTTTGAAGACTAGGAAAAAGAGTATGAAAGCAAGACTATCAAAGCTCTGGAGATATTGGAAAAGCAGGAAGCAACTGATGCGGCAAAAGAGCAAGCAACTTTGGAAAAACTTCAAGAAAAGAGAGCAACTGTTGTATTTGCTATTTCAAAGGCTCGGGAGAAGCACATGAGGGTATCATCAGTGCAATTTGATGATGGGGCTTCTGTTATGGAAGAGAAATCTCCTCATTCTATGACATCTGAAGAGGGTGTGGAGATCATAAAGTCTTTTACTGAAGAAGGAAGTGTTGAAGTTAAATCTTGCTCAGAACTTGTCAAAATATGTCTACACAATTTCATATCTAACAACCGCAACAATCTTACATATGGTTTTCTTCTGGATTCTCTCAATAACTTTTATTGTGGTGACATCACCATCTTGGATGCAAAGAAGGATTCTAGACTTCGGGGGTTGCGCCGAACATGTATTATGTTGTTGGAATGTCTTAGCATTTTGCTTCGAGTTTGGATTCTTTGTTTGTTTCTCACATAATATCTGACGAAGTTAAGTCTCAAGAAAAGGCTATAGCTGTTGAATGGAAGCCAAAGCTAGGTGAGATTGATTTAGATATGAGTAATGGAAACTCGTTGGAGGCACATGATTTTTTGCAACTGTTGGACACCTTCTGTATTGCTTCTGAGTTTAATATGGAAGAACTGTCTAAACTTGTGCCAATGGTTTCTCGCCGTCGTCAGGTTGCTGAGTCTTGTCGATCTCTTAGACTCTTTGATAGAATGCCAGGTCTGTATACCATCCTATCTATGCAGTATTGATGCATTTGAACAACTTTCTAGTCTGTTAATTTTATCTTCTCCTAATTGACAATTGTTATCATGTTGCTAGTAGAAATGTCTCTTGCCTTCTGTTGTTGTTTTCTTAACCCATTTCCACTTATAGGTCTTTGGAGTAGGTTATGTGTATTGGTTAGAAGTTCACTTTATAGGTGTTTGGAGTAGGTTGTGTATTTTAATTTGTTAGAAAAGGTTTTACACTAGTTTACAATGGTGACTAGAGTCTGGTCTATAGAGTAAATTTTTGTTATCTAGACTGTGATTTGGTAGGCACTTTCTTTACATTTTTCAGTCTACCATGTCAAAAGTCATTTTTGTATATCATTTCTACTATGTTAAAGTTGGTCTCTCTATTATTTAAGTGTCTTTGCCTTTCTGTGCATTGACATTAAGTGAAAAAAACATGTTTTACTTGCATCACTAGGGTAGCTGCGTAGGATTCTAAGTGGCAGTAATTATCTAGTGGAACTGTACATGTAGGAAAATCTCGTGGTGCAACTTGGCTAGAGATTTTCCTTACGTGCTCTTATTAGAAGGGTTAACTGGACCAATTAAGCTATGATTTTCAAATGTATGATGATTTTATATAATGAGGATATGAAATTTGGCTAGTGTCATGCATCTATATAAGTTGCAAGCTCGGTGCTTTTTTGTTTTGTTTCCTAAACAGAAGGAAGCTCAATAGTGATTCTTGGACTAAGAGGTTGGGAGCTTAGAAATTGGACATATGGTTGTTAGAGAGAAAATCAGCATTGACACTTTTATTACAAAGTATTATTCTCACCACTAAATAGTCATTGTGTTTGTTTGGGCCTTTCATGTGTAATCGAAGTGTTGATAAAATATGGAGGACAAATTGTTGTTGTTAATTTGTCCCTTGCATTTGAGCTGAATGAGCAGTTTTCGCATGTTGCTTTATTGAAGTCTCACTTAGGGGAGGCAAGAAAGGTTGTTTTTCCTAAGTCTGGGAATGTATTGCTTGGCAATGGATCTCCATTGTCTTCCAGTACATAGGTTTCACCTGATTCTAAGTTCCTCTTAATTATATGATGAGGTTTATACATCTGTATATTATTAATATGCAAAGCATAATGTATCTCCCGTGTTTTTTAAATTGAAAAGGCAGTGACAATAATTTATCTCATGCAACAACTTAAGTGTTTACTTGCCAATTAGTTTTACTTCTGATCAACCTTGTTTGTCAACCTTATAAAAATTTCAGATTGAGGTCAGCGAACGGGAGATAGCTGCACTCAAGGCTGTAATCAAGTGTGTGGAGGATCACAAACTTGAAAACAAATTTCCCACGGACCCACTCCAAAAACACCTACTCCATCTTGAGAAGGTGAAAGCAGAAAAAAGAGGGCAACTGAAATTGCAAAGCCTTAGTCAAAGTGTCCCCATGCATGCAACAACAACACAATAAACATGCCCCAAACCCCTAACAGGATCCCTCCCTACAATATACTAACACCAGACAGGTACCCACAACCTAAGTACATCCTCGATATATCCTATGTTAATGTTTACCCTGCCAACACCCACTGCAACCTTCTTTATGGCCCTGTTTCATACGGGTTGTCCCTCGTGCAAGATAATACCTACTTTGGTAATGGCTACCCTCAGTATCATCATTAGGCCACCTATCTTCACCGAACTGTTGCTGATCTTGGCTCTAATGGTATGACTCATTAATCCGTGTCTTTCTAACTGCTAGTCCTTTTTTAATCCTTAATGTTGCGCATGTTGTAATGTTTTCTTTAGTTTTAGTATTTAGGGAGATGAAGAATGGAGGAACAAAATTTATGAGACTGATTGATCTTCAGTTTGGTGCATAATCTGATGTTTTCATCATCTTCTAATATGTGAACCATGGTTTTTGCTGAGTCTTGATCCTAATGATTCCCTCATCTTGCCTTTTTTTCTTTCAAACTCCTACCCAAATCCCTCCTTTCATCATTATCGCTACCTATTTCACTGATATAGCTATTTGAATTAATTGGATTGCATGATTATGGTACTGAAAGTAGTAGAAATGGTTAACTGATGAATTTAGGTTAGGTCAAGCACCTTTGGATGTGCAACTTAAAACTACCTGATGCTTGTTATTGGCAGTGGAGGTGGAGGTTTTGGTGGCTCTCATTGAAACTCTGAAAGTGGGTCACCTTCAAAATCATAAATGCTCTCATTCCCTTCATCACTTCTCATGATCTCGGTTCCGCTCGCACTTCATCTTTTCTTCCTCGTCTTGATCTTCTAGAGTATTTCAATCAGCTTTTGAAAGCATCTCAACAAACAACTTATCCTCGAGGTTTGTTACAATTAAAATTCTCAGGATATTCAACCATATTATAAGATATCTTCCAACCAATTTTCACTAGTCATATTTATTTCGTTTTTATATTGCTCTACCTAAATAACTGACTCTGCACGTAGACACAAAGCCATCACGAAGATCAACCCCATCACAATCTATTTGAGTAATATCAAAATATATAGGTATTTACATCCAAAGAGCCTAATCCTATCCATCCGAACAAATTTCATCCACTCTCAAGATTAGTGGGGTTTGCGTGCAATAGCAGTTAGCGTTTCGTGTTTAAGTTGGCACCTTACGAGGCTTTATATGGGCGGAGGTGTAGGACACCGCTATGTTGGAATGACCCCCTCAGATGTAGTAGAGGAGAGGCCACATATGATTAAGGAGAAGATCGAGAAGGTGGCCTTGATCCGGGAGAGAATGTTAGCTGCTCAGAGTCGATAGAAGTCCTATGCGGACAAGAGGCGTAGACCGTTGGAGTTTGAGATAGGAGCTCATGTCTGGTTGAGAGTATCGCCTACCCGCGGGGTCAGGAGATTCGGTGTGAAAGGGAAGCTGAGTCCCCGATATATCGGTCCCTTTGAGATTCTCGAGCGAGTGGGTGAGGTGGCCTACAGGCTAGCATTACCACCCGCTTTAGACGGAGTTCATCCTGTATTTCACGTCTCGCAGCTGAGACAGTATGTTCCTGATCCTAGTCACAAACTCAATTATGAGGAGTTGGTGGTGGAACCAGATCATACCTTCCAGGAACAACCATTGAAGATTCTAGATCGACGAATGAAGAAGCTGCGAAACAAAGAGATTCCTTTGGTGTTGATTCAGTGGTCTCGACGGGGAGTCGAGGAGGCCACTTGGAAGACTGAGTCCAGGATGACTGATAATTACCCACAGATTTACCCGAGTCTAGTAGAGGCGTTTGAGGAAAAGGTTAGTAACTAGTGAATTCTTTGTAGGCTCCATGATTGCTGATGTAATTGTTTTCTTTTGGATTGATTGTTGACTGCTTAGTTTCTTGTTGCGTACTCTAGATATTTAGCGTGTTACCTGACTATTAAAATCTGATTCGAGGACGAACCTCTTTTTAGGGGGAGAGGTTTGTGAAACCTCGATATATAGTTTCTTTTCTATAAAGTTTCGGGACGAAACTTTCTTAAGGGGGATAGTATGTAATACCGAGTTCGTTTTAGGCCTTTTAGGTCGGAAAACGAGTTTCTTAATCTGCAAGTAATCGAGTTTTCTTTGATCCGCAAATAACCCGATTTTATTAATCTATTTGAGGAATATCAAAATATATAGGTATTTACATCCAAAGAAACCCGATTTATTAATCTATTTGAGTAATATCAAAATATATAGGTATTTACATCCAAAGAGCCTAATCCTATCCATCCCAACAAATTTCATCCACTCTCAAGATTAAAATTAATCTTATTTCCGTAGTTAAAGTCGGTGAATCCAAATCCTAACAAACACAATTGAAATTTTTATCTTTAACCACTGGTTATAATCTTTTAACCTCATATATATTTTCCACGCCATGCCTTCTTTCGTTAAACCACCAAAAACCTTCGAGACCGGTCGTTCAACTTCCTTCTCGAAACCAAACCTGCTGAGAAGCTCGGTCGCCCTCATTACCTTCTTCATAGGATAGCACCGGTGTCGGGAGCGGTAGTCGTTTCCACTAATAATCTGGTTGTTGCCTCAATATCCCGCCGCCATTTTCGTCGGAATTGCCGAGATCCGGTATTGCTAACCACTCGCTTGAAACTGTTGTCTCCGTTCTTCCCCATCGTTGGCAAGAGGTTCTCGCTGCCACCATATCCGATCTCTCCCATCCTCGTAATAGGTTCGATTGCTTCATAGGACGACCCCAACTTCGTCCTTGCCGACGAGCGCTGTTTTGGTCCGGCGGTTTTGTTGAAGTCCTATCCCGATCAAGCCCGTCATCCCAGAATCGCCACTCGTTGGTACGTCCTCGTTCACAATTACCCAAAGTTCGTGTCATCCTAGACACACATTCGGGCTAATTTCCATTCGTTTTCGTTTAATTAGATACATGTTAGTGTCATGAGTCTGAGAGTGGTACTTAGTGTTCTGTTGTAAGTCATATTAACTTAGGATATATAGTATATCGGCTTTTCTTTGTATAAAGGAGAGTTTTTGAACGTACTCGTATGTTAGGTTTCTTGATTGGAAGCTATATAATTTGAACGTATCTATGTACTTGTAGTGGAGATTAATATGGGTTTTGATGTTGTCAACGGATAGGCTTCAAGTTGAATTATCCTTAAGTTAATGAAATCGTTAAGTGATGCCATTAATTTGTAATATTAGATGATGTTGGGCTTTTCAGTTGTACACCCAATTTATTAATTAATTAATTTGCTTACATGCATTTGTGGGTATTAAATCTTGGTTAGAGCTGCATAATGTAGTGAGGGTTCCAGTCGGTCAATATACTAGGAAGTGAACCAATTTGGAAATGCTCGCTAGTTAGTAGTTGAGTCTCGTTTGAATTAAAAAGTTTAACAGTAGTTTGTTATGTTAGGGAATCACTGTTAGCCGGGTTCCTAGTTTTTCTTCGTCGTCAAAAATTCGTCACTTGAGGTAAGTCGTTTTTCGACTTGCTCGGTTCTTCTCTATCCTGTTAGATTGCGTACCGTTATTGTAGGGCGGGTTTTGGGAACTAGTCCCAAATATCTTTTAAATTGTTTTGAACTTCTTGAATTGCTGTGTGCGTAAAATGGTTTTGAACGTATTTTATCGGAAGGATATTTTTGGAACGTTTTCTCTGTGTTGGTACCGTTTCCGACACGGCCCATCGTAGCTGGCGTGGAGGAAGAGTTGGCTACGTTGACCCGTGTGACAGGGAAACCGTGCCCCTTCAAAACGAAAATTATTGTCTGTGTGTTTTTGGCAAGTGCTCCAGTGGAGGCTTAGCCGGGGTTAGAAGGGAGATTGTGAAGTGGAGTGAGAGGGCCTGCCTCTGCACTCAGCGCGGCGATGAGCGCCTTGGAAGTCGGATTGTGAAAAAGGAGGAATTGCATTGTTATGAGGTTGTGATTGTAAATGCGTATGTGGCTATGTGTGACTGATTATAACTAATTTAGGTATTGGCCTTTAGAGTTATGATTGCGATTGTGGATTTGTATGCTGACTTTAGAAATGTTTTCAAAACGTTCTGCAATTTCCGTATTCTCTCTAACTTGGTAGATTAGAAGCTGACCCTTCGGGGAATATTTTTCAGTTCCAGGTATGAACCAGGGAGCCGTGCAGGAACTGAGGCCAGATGGCGGGCCGGAGCGGTAAAGAGCGTGTGTCATAGTGGGAGGGTTTTTACGCTAGTTTATTTGTGATAGTTAGGATGTTGATTTTATTATTGTTAAGATGGAGTTAGTATTATGTTTCACTTATTATTATTATTTTGTTTGAATAGTTCAGTATTAGCAAGTGTTGTGTCGGATTTGAGTATTTATATTTTTCGGGAACGCATGCATAACTATGTTTTCTAAGTTTTACTAAATAAAAGGTTGGATGCTTTTACTATGTTTTCTCGTCGTGCTCGCGTTGCAAGATCCTAAAGTGTAGTTGTCAACCTATTTAATAGTACCTAGTAAGGTCTATTTCTTAGTAGCGCCCCGTCGGAAGTCGGGGTGTTACAATTTCAATCAGCTTTTGAAAGCATCTCAACAAACAACTTATCCCATATTATAAGATATCTTCCAACCAATTTTCACTAGTCATATTTATTTCGTTTTTATATTGCTCTACCTAAATAACTGACTCTGCACGTAGACACAAAGCCATCACGAAGATCAACCCCATCACAATCTTGCAAAACAAGGAGAACCACCAACACGTAAACACCACCGTCTACACTAATCCCCCAGCCTTTACTCCACCACCTCACCCCCACTCTACTCTGTCTTCCCCTCTTTTGGACTGAATGGCCAACCACCCCATTTGTCAATGGTGGAGGTCATGCCGATTTTCAACCATCGAAGCATTTTGCTTTCAAACTACTGGACCAGCCCCTTCCTCCCGACTGTTAATTGATTTACGCTCTAGTCAAAACCCTATTAAGGTTCAATCATGTGATTAAAATAATTTAATAAATAAGATATAATTTAACATGAAAGATAAAGATGATTTATTTATTGAAAATAACAATTACGATCAGATACAGATATTTAATACAATGTAATATGCGAGCAAGTGTAAGTCGTTCGATCTTGTGTTATAATGGCCAGGATGAGCACACATGTTTAACAATTTTTTTATAAATGGAGGAGTATTTTCGTCAGTTTGCTTTTTCAATCATCTCCTACCTTCAGATTTTCGTCATTTCGCGAGCAGGTCTATGCGTTTCTTCCTCCGAACTACTCTCCCACCTGCTCTTCCTTCAATTTTCTTTCTACCACTTTTAATTCCTACTTTAAGTATGGATTTAGGTATTTGGGGTTTTTTCTATTTAGGGGTTTTTGATTGTTCCCAATTTTGAACTTGAAACACTATTTAGGTTTTTTCTATTTGGGGGGGGGGGGTGTTATGATTTCGGGATTATGGTATTTCAAACTACATAGATTCAACAATAAATTAGTGTTGTTCATTGAATTTTGATGGCCTTTTACTAATTTTGTTGGTGATTTCAATTTGTATGGATTGTAACGCATCCGTAAGAGAATAATCTTTTCTATGTAAATCATATTTTATCATCTCCATTGCTAAGTTTTATTAATTATAAAATAGATCTTCTTATTTATCTCTTTTGATAACTTGTTTCTTTGTTCTAAGCTTGATACATCATATGTTGGGTTAGATGTTGTTATAAGGCTTAACACTGGGTATATGAGAAAGGCGTTGAACATCTTGCAAGTTGTTAATTTCTATTTACATAAATTATGAACGGTAAAGACATAAATTATGAACCTATCGTATTAAATAATGAATTAGAATACATGACACAAGTAATAAGTACTATAAATTAATTTTCATGAACCTTATTGATAGTTGTTATGAAACCAGTCATATAGAGACAAGAACCCACAAAATACGATTTAGTATTAGATTATGTGACA
The DNA here is from genome assembly GCA_964016875.1 of Fallopia convolvulus. Lineage (NCBI taxonomy): Eukaryota > Viridiplantae > Streptophyta > Magnoliopsida > Caryophyllales > Polygonaceae > Fallopia > Fallopia convolvulus. The sequence continues at coordinate 36,510,898 of OZ024735.1, read as the reverse complement.
AAATAACAAGTATTATGAATTGAATTTCATGAAACTTAATAAAAATTGTTACGAACTTAACCGTGCAGAGACATGAACCAACATAATATCATTTGAATGCATGACACAAAATAAAAAATATGGTAAATTGAATTTAATGAACGTTATTTCCAATTGTTATAACCTAACCATGTAAGGACACGAATCAATAGAACAACTTTTTATGAACTAAAAGTCATGAGACGTGAGATAAAATATTACGAACATGCATGTGCTTATAAAACATGAACCAAATGAACAAATATCATGAACCTAAAGACTTGGACCACAATAACAACTAATATGACATAAAAGACATGATTTAAAGTTGTAAGATAAACTATCATGAACCTAAGCATATAAAAACATGAACCAAAAAATAACTACCATGAACCAAAATACATAAAGTGTAACAAGAGTTAGCCTATGTGGGATTTGAACCCACATCTTTGTGCACATGCACATGCACATTGATATGCTAGAAACCCTAGCGTACCAAAGAATTATGAACCAAGAAACCGGGAAGTGAATGGGCACGCGGCCCGAGGTCGAGGGAGAAGAAAGGAGAGAGGAGAAGACAGAGAATTAGGGTAGAAGAGTTTATTTCTTGGATAATTCTCAATTTTAGCTTACAAGGGTTTATATAAGCTATGCCCTACGGGTTCAATAAAAGCGACTCAAGAAAGAACCCGAAAGAAAACCTGAGAAGGGAGTAGAACTCCTATTTAAAAAATTAAAATAAATAAAACAAATAATTAAATTAAAGAAATTAGTCTCTAAATCGGCTCGGAACTCGCCGTTCACGAGTTGACCTCCGTATGGGCTCGGGATGAACCGTATCAATCTCTCCCCCGATGAGATTCGGCTTGTCCTCAAGCCGCAAGGAAGGGAAGGACTGCAGCAGCTGATCGGTGGGCTCCCAGGTGGCGTCGTCCTCGGATCCATTGGACCAAACCACGCGCCATTCGGTTCGGGCAACGCCATCGACCATCACTTGGTGTTCTTGGACAACTTTCAGCGGGCGAGAGAGGGGGCGATCATGGAGGAATTCGTCCGGAAAGGCTGGCTGGATAGGGGCGGCATTGGTGGCCACAAAGGGTCGAAATAAAGACACATGAAAGACGTTGTGGATTTTGGCGTCTTTGGGCAATTCTAAACGGTATGCCACCGCCCCGATACGCTCCAATACCGTAAAAGGGCCATAAAATCTCCGGGCCAGCTTTGTAGATAACGGTCGAGCTACGGAATGCTGCCGGTATGGTCGGAGTTTCAGCAAGACGAGGTCGCCTACCTCAAACTGGAGGTCGCGACGATGGGTGTTGGCCTGCACCACCATGCGCTGCTGGGCTTTCAATAAACTGCTCCGGATGAGCACAAGGGCACATTCTCGGTCTTGAATTGCCGCCAACGCGGAAGATGGCAAAGCGGTCGGCTGAGTTGGACGACAGAGAGGTGGCGGATCGCGGCCATAGAGAGCCCTGAAAGGTGACGTCTGCAATCCCTCATGATAGGAGCAATTCAAGGCAAGCTCAGCCCATGGCAAATACTCGGTCCATTGTTTCGGACGGCCCTGCGTGAATGCTCGTAAATATTGTTCTAAAGTATGGTTCTTTACTTCTGTTTGTCCATCCGTTTGAGGATGATAAGAGGTACTATGACGGAGAGTGGTACCGCTGAGCCGATGAAGTTCCTTCCAGAAAGCACTAGTAAAGATGACATCGTGGTCTGACACAATGGAAGACGGAATACCGTGATGCTTCACAACCATATCCACAAATAGGGCAGCCACTTTTGGGGCATCGTACGACGGGCCCAAAGTACCAAAGTGGGAGTACTTGGATAGGCGGTCGTTGACGACTAGTATGGTAGTTTGGCCATGGGATGGCGGGAGACTCGTGATGAAATCGATGGACACCTCGTCCCAAACCTGATGCGGAATCGGTAATGGCTGAAGTAGACCGGCGGGTTTGCACGTGATATACTTTGTCGATTGACAAATCATGCAAGACTCAACAAAAGTACGTACATCCTTGCGCATATTAGGCCAATAAAAAACCTCGGCGACGCGGCGAAACGTCCGGTCTACGCCCGGATGACCTGCGCTAGGCGATGAGTGGAATTCTTGCAGAATTTCGGCTTTCAACTCAGAGTCTCTACTCAACACAAGCCGATGGTGATAATAAAGGACCCCGTCATGAATCTGAAAAGGGGCCTGGAGCTCGCCCTTGGATGCGGCTGCGTGGAACGCTTGTAAGTCAGGCTTGGCTGAATTCTCCCGTTGCAACCGCTGAAGCAATTTAGGCAAGGGTGATGACAAGGCTGCAAATTCTTTCAGTGTGGCTTCATCCTGAATCATACATCGGGACAACGCATCAGCTACTCTATTGCTTGCCCCGGTCTTGTATTCAATACGAAACTTATATCCCATGAGTTTTCGAATGAAGAACTGTTGGTCCGGCGTTTGGATAACCCGGAATAAGAGTTCCTGAGACTCTTTTGGTCGGTGCAAATGATGAACTCCCGACCTAAGAGATACTGTCGCCATTTCTGGACCGCGGAGATAATAGCAAAGAGCTCACGGTGATATGCTGAAGAACCCCTCCGCCGAATGCTCAATACTTTACTGAAGAAGGAGATCGGTTTCTCTTGCTGCAACAAGACCGCGCCTATCCCCTCATCGGAAGCGTCGGTTTCGACAACAAATTGCAGAGTGAAGTCGGGCAACTGTAAAATAGGCGGCTTCAGCATTGTGTCCTTAAGAAGACGAAAAGCAGTTTCGGCGGACTCGGACCAAGAGAATTTATCTTTCTGCAATAAAGTCGTGAGTGGTGCGGCCAGCGTAGCGTAATTGCGAATGAATTTCCGATAATACCCTGTCAACCCCAGAAACCCGTGTAACTGTTTGACCGTGGTTGGTGTCGGCCATTCAGACATGGTGGCTAACTTCGCAGGATCGGCGACCAGCTGGCCCGCCGTCACTATGTGCCCTAAATATTCAACCTATGACGTACCAAAAGAACATTTGGAACTCTTGATGAAGAAGTGGTTTTCGCGTAATATCCGGAGAACAATATCAAGATGGCGCATATGATCCTCCAGGGACGCACTATATACCAGAATATCGTCAAAGAAAACGATCACAAATAGGCGAAGAAACTGAGCGAATATCTGGTTCATCGCAGCCTGGAAGGTAGATGGAGCATTGGTCAAGCCGAATGGCATAACCAAGAACTCGAAGTGTCCGTCATGAGTGCGGAAGGCAGTCTTGTATATATCTGAAGTATGCATCCGAATCTGATGATAACCCGAACGCAAGTCAAGTTTAGTAAAAATCATGGCCCTGCCTAACTCATCAAAGAGTTCATCAGCTGTCGGAATTGGAAATTTGTCAGCCACAGTCGTCGCATTCAGAGCGCGATAGTTAATACAAAATCAAAAGCTGCCATCTTTTTTCTTGACCAAAAGTGTCGGAGATGAAAAAGGACTCGTACTATGACGAATAATGCCCTGTCGCAACATGTCCTGAACCTGGCGCTCTATCTCGGACTTTTGAAAATAAGGATACCGATAAGGCCTTTCTCTGAAAAGAGTGTGTGGCATTTCCGGTTTGTCAACATGGTTCTTAGAAAAAGACGAAATGCTTACCTTATTTCAAAATTTGGTTGCAAGTGAATCCTGTGATCCCAAGTCCGCTGTGGCGGTAGTCCAGATGGAAGCTGAAAGACATCAGTGTGTGCCTGCAAAGCTGTACGGATCGAGGGGTGTACGTCCGGCAGAAATCCGATGGTGCCGGGGCCGGGAGGCGGCGAGTCATCGGGCAGAATAGGGATGATCTCGAAAAATTCAGCCACCGAATCAGAGCTACATAGAGACTGAAAAGCTGTTACAGAGAGCTGTTTCGGCGGAAGACGATCACCCTGTAATAAAACAACGCTGTTGTGCCACAAAAATTCCATCGTGAGCTGTGCATAATCATGCGAAACCTTTCCCAGAATCTGGAGCCACTGTACCCCCAGAACAACCTGAGGTCCATGAACCGGTAATACATAAAGATCAATCGCAAAAGTGTGCCCCTGTAAGCAAACTGATGTGGCCGGACACTGTAAGGAACACAACAAATATGCGCCATTGCCAACATACACCCGAAAAGCCGGAATACTAGACACGGGCAATTGTAACTGCTCAACAACTGTTGGGTGAATAAAATTGTGGGTACTCCCACCATCAATCAAGACCTGCACCTGTCCACCATTAATGGATCCCTGCAGTTTAAGAGATTTCGGATTCGGCAGGCCCTCCATCGAGTTAATACTCGACACATCTCCGGACACGACCGGTTCCTGATCGGACTCGCCCGGTGTGTCGTCGTCGTCAGAGTCCTCACAACCCAAAAGAGCCAGAAACCTGTGCTTGCAACAATGACCCCGAGTGTATCGCTCGTCGCAATTATAACATACACCCTTTTTAGATCGCTCTTCACGTTCAGCAAGCGTAAGTTTTTTAATCGAAAGGGTAGAGAAGTTACCGTTCGGATTAAGGTTTGTGTGGTTTGTTGTTGCCGACGAGGGACCCGCGTTCGCGGAAGTTGTGGCCGGCGTGGGCGTGAACCGTGGCTGATTTTGTTGCCAGCGCCGATTGCTAAATTGAGCGGACACGGTGTCTTCGTAAGTGGCTGCTAACTCCCAAGCCATAGCAAAGGCTTGAGCCAAAGATGTTGGGTTCCGCAAATTGAGTTCACGCCGAATAGGTTGTTTCAATCCACCCTTAAAGAAAGAGATTAGCGTCGGTTCCGTCAGCCCGGTAACTTTGTTCAATAAGCTTTCAAACTCGGATTGATATGCCAGCACTGTAGTACGTTGTTGTAACCGAGACAAGAGACTGACATAGTCCTCATAATACTGAGGGTCAAAACGTTGACGAACGTCTTGAAGAAACTGAGGCCAAGTGGCGCCCACATTGTTCTGCTGATAATAACGGAACCAGTCCGATGCCGGATAATCAATAAGGAGACCTACGAGATTCAAGCGATCATGGTCAGCAGTACGAAAATAGTTATAATAAGCTAAAAATTTAAAGAGCCATCCCTGTGGATCGGATCCATCGAATCGCGGTGCATCAATTCGGATTCGAGGTATGGTCTCGTTGCCCGGCGGGGCGCGGATAACCACGCCATGGTTGTCTGGCTGGGGCGCGATTAGATCGGCTTGAAGCGCCCGCGGGAGTACGGCCAGCTAGTGTGCGGGTAACCCTAGTGCCCGCTCTGGCTGGATCGGGAGTATCCCGTCACCGAGCTGTTGGGCCGGGGCGATCTGCTGGTGTTGAGCGATCGGGATCGGATTCAAGGGCGGCGCATTCGCTTGGTGTGGTGGTAGGCCCTGCCCTAGCGGATGTAGATTTGCGCCGGTAGCCGGTGTTGGGCGAACCTGGTTCAACTGAAGTTGTCGAAGACTCGACTGCACGCCTTCCATGAGTTGTTCCATTGTGGTGTTGATGCGATTCTGTGATTCCGTCAGGGTTGCCGTAAGGTGACTGGCTTAAAATCGTTGATGCCAAATCAAAAATAATTCCCTAGTTACTCAACTAGTATAGTCTGTAAGTCGGGGTCGAACCCAAGAGACACTTGTATCCTAAGTAATTATTACTATCAACTCAGAAAGGTAACAAAGGGGGATTTTGGAAATGTAATTCTAAAACTAGGAATTGAAATAAACAAAGCAAGTAATCAAACAAAGCAAAAGTTGGATTTTTATCAATGGAGGAAAGCAATTCTATTCAAGTATCCACTTTTCTTCCTCAAGTTATTGATCCTAGATTCAAACAAGTTATTCCTTTTAGTTATTCCTATCCTGATCAGAATTATGACATGGCAACGAGACATGCAAACTTAATATCCAAATTACTCATGAAACGATCATAAATAATATGAATACTAGCAATAAGAACAAGGATAAACAGGATACATGCAATTGAATTCCAACGAGTCAAACAATTAACATGCATTCAAATCTCTTCTCAATTGTTTTAGTCCAACGAGTCCTAAATCAATTGAGTTGCTACAAAAATTAGGCTTTGCTACGAGAAAACCTAGATCTAGCAATAGATAATATCAATTCCAACAAGGTGATCAATCAAGTAGAAATCAATACAATCAATATAAATTATGCCCAAGAGAATTGAAATAACCTGTAGAAATAAACCTGAAAAGACGAATCTCACAACAACTTGAGTCTGAAAAGCTTCAACTCGAATAGAATCTAGAGAGTTTAGTTCTCCATAAGAGAGAAAATTACAAAGTCTGAAATTAGGTCTAAGAGAATCTCAAACAAAGTCTGAAAAATAACCTAATATAGTCTCAAACCAGTCGAAATTAAAAAGATAAAAATATAAAATAAAAATAAATAAACTAAGCGGATAAATCCAATCGCGCGTCAGATCCATCAAGGTCGCGATCGCTGCCCAAACCTAGCCGCGATCGCTGCCTGACTTGCAAACCGCGATCCATCGGTGACCTCTGGTAACCGCGATCGCCACCCGAACATGGCCGCGATCGCGACCATCGTGTCCTCGCGGTCCTTCAGATTCTTCGAAGTCTTCAAATTCTTGCTAACTCTGAACTTCTAGCCTTCAAATCTGTTCTTCAATAATGCTCATAATAGGCCTAAAATACTACATAAATATGTACTAAAAAGTCCTAGTCATGCTGTACAAAACACAACATATCAAATTCCCCCATACTTAGACCTTGCTCGTCCTCGAGAAAGCTCAAAATAAAATCAAGCATGACAAATCAACAAAGGTCTACAGACAGCAATGGGAGATAATGACCTAAAACTAAAAAGCACTCAAAATAATCTCACAACCCGGACCCATGTAGAGAAATAATGAGCAAAAACATGAAAGCTCAAATCACACACCTCACAGATACAAGATATAGCACTCAAGCTCCAAAAAGTGTAGAGCATCCTAGGATCTACCCAACATCTAAAGTGTAATCCCCAGACCCCAAAGTAGAATATGATCATAAACACTCTGATTTTTCCACTCATTCTACTTAGGCGCCCTTTCGGGTTTTCACCTAATCACTCTTTTCATTTTTCTTAGGCGTGCTCACAAATACTCACATCTCTCATAAACCTCATATTACCCCAGCCTAATGCTGGTCCGGGTTACCTGCTTATTACCTGAGCCGCCCTTTCGGGTTTTCAGCTCATCCCAGGATTTTCTATGCCTTTTATATATTTTTATGGCTTTTTTTCTTCTTTTTTTTTAATTTTTTTTAAGTCTGAAATGCAAAAACTGAAATGCATCTGTACATATATACAACAGTGAGTACTCCCTCCCCCATACTTAAACCTTTCATTGCCCTCAATGAAATAAAGACAAATCAGATAAAAGTAAAGGAAAGGAAAACAAAAGACTCACTATGGTGGACCTGGTGGATGATACTGTGACCAGTCAGGAAAACCTGGCCACATATGGCTGAAAAACTGATGGTGCTGCCCCTGCACTCGCTGTATATCCTGAACGGTGGATGCAATAGCACTCTGCTGAGCTACCAACTCTCTCTGCTGCGCCACAATATCTCTCTGAGTGGACACTATCTCATTTTGGGACACAGTAAGTTGTCCCATCTCCCAGAACATCCGGTTCTACCAATCTGAATCAAAATATCCACCCCATCCAACTCTACCCGCAACGGAATCCCAAGCAGAAGTATCTCCAAAAACCTCCATATCCACCTCTATATGCAGCAGCTCCACCATCACCATAACCAGAATATCCTCCTGTCTGCCAACTAGATGTACTAGCTGGTGCTGTACCAGAGCTAGCACCCCATCCAACTGACGACGTACCAACACTACCTCCAGGCACAAAACCAGCACCACCATAACCAGGAACACGGCCACCATCTCTAACATCTCCTCCATCGTCTCCATCATCACCATCATCATCATCATGATCATCGTGATCCTCATGATCCTCCTGATCCTCCATCTCTACATCAGGCGCAGGCTCCTCCTGCTGAACCCCGCCCCCACTAGCAAAATCATATGGAATGTACAGATAAGGTAAGGCTGGGCCAGTGGGCATGGCTCTGGGAAGACGCAAATAATCCTTAGCTGGAGAACCTAGAGTCCAAATATAACCCTGCTCAGCTGATCCCTTCAAACAATGGGCCCTCTTTAGCTGGTTCTCATTAAACTTATACTCAACACTATCAGGTCGTCCAAACCTCTCCTCACTCACAAACTCTCTGGAAAGAAAAGTAATCATCCCACCTATAGCAATCTTGCCTGTATCCTTCTTCAGGATCTTCTTGATACTCCCAATAAACAACTCAACCCAATCAGGAATTGCACCCTTCATAGGCATCAAACACCAGATCATGCTCAAGTCAAAGCGAGCTGCCTTGTTTACCTCCCCTTGCCCCAGAAAACTCATAGACAACACCTTATGACATAATCTAATACAGGGATGGGTAATGCAATAGTTATACTCCCCCTTCTTAGGCAAGAACCCAACCCCTGTAATCGCCTCCCAAAAATCATTAAGGCCTGACTCTTTATTAACTGCCTCCCAATTCTCAGTAGGCACACCAGTAATCCCAAAAATTCCTTTCAACCCCTCTCTGTCTATATAATAAGGCTCATCCAAAATATTAAATTTGAGCAAACCCTCATCATCCTGAAACGTAGACAGAAACTCTAGCAAAATGTTCCTATATGTAGGGGCATTCAGATCAATAAAGCCCCCCAATCCACCCGCCATCAGAAATCTCTGAGTACAGTCATACATGCCTAGTGTCCTAAGCATCTCAACATCAAAGAATTTAGTACTAGTGAATTTTCTCTTAGCCAGAGAATCCCATTTTTTCTTTTGTGCATGAGTTAACTTCTTAACAGGATACGCCATCTATTAAATGCAGCTATTCAGATCAACAATAGAGGCGAAGAAGCAACTTATAGAAACTGAAATTCGGACACTGTTGGGAAGCCGCGATCGCCACGTGAAAGAGGCGCGATCGCCTTCTGGTGGGAAGCCGCGATCGCGGTATGCAAGGGGCAGCGATCGCGGTTCTGTGCGATCGGCGATTCCAATGCAGCGACGCACTCCGACACCGCGGTTCTCTTCAACTCCGAGCCACGGTCGCCTCTCTGGTTTGCCTTCAACAACCCGTCAATGGACCAAGAGGGATGGTTATGGTGGATTGAAAGCTATGGAAGAAAATTTTGGGATTTTTGGGGAGAAATAGAGAGGTAAGAGAAATTTTGTGAATGGATTTGGGTTGAGGACGAAGTGAGGATTGTAGATCCGGGTTTTTCGTTGAGTTTGGAGGAAATTTTTGAGGAGGGTAATGGAGCTTGAGGAGAATGTTAATGGTGGGTAATGGATGAAGAAGAAGAAGTGAAGAATAGAGGAGGAAGGAGAAGGAGAAGGCGGATGAAGAGGAGTGGGGCCGGCAGTGGGAGTGGCCCCACTGCCTCGTGTATATTATTTTTTTTCCTCTGAGGGGCCGCAATCGCGGCCTGCGCAAGGCACCGTCAATTCCTTTTCGAAAAACGCCCCGCAATCGCCCTTTTCGAGGAGCGATCGCGGTTTGTCCTCAGTAATGTTCTTTCGAACCTAGTACCTGCGTGTTAGCCTCACGCGTTTGAAAATAAAAACTAAACAAAACAAAAAAAACAGAAAAAGAAAAAGAAAAACTTACCTCGGGTTGCCTCCCGAGCAGCGCCTTTGTTTAATGTCGTTGTCTCGACATTAGTGCCCTTTTTAGTTGGCAATTGGGGTTGGATCATCAAGACCCATCTCTTCTAGCACTTCATGGTTGACTCCCTCATGGTATTTCTTTAATCTCTGACCATTAACCTTAAACACATTTTGGGAGTCCCCATCCAATAATTCCACAGCCCCATGTGGAAAAACTTGAGTAATTGTATACGGTCCAGCCCATCTAGAACGGAGTTTTCCTGGGAAGAGTGTGAGACGAGACTGAAACAGAAGGACTTTGTCTCCAACCTTGAATTCCTTCATGAGGATGTTCTTATCATGCCAAGCTTTGGTTTTGTTCTTGTAGTTCACATCATTATCATAAGCATCCAATCTCAACTCCTCCAACTCTTGCAGTTGTAATTTTCTGCACTCTCCATTCTCTTTAAGGTTGAAATTGCACTTTTGGACCGCCCAATAAGCTTTGTGCTCAAGCTCAACTGGCAAGTGACAGCCTTTTCTATAAACCAATCTGAAGGGGGACATCCCGATGGGTGTCTTATAAGCAGTACGGTAGGCCCATAAAGCATCATTGAGTCTCAAACTCCAATCTTTCCTGTTAGGCGCCACCGTCTTTTCCAGAATTGATTTTATCTCCCTATTGGACACTTCAGCTTGTCCATTGGTTTGTGGATGATAGGTTGTAGAGATCTTCTGAGTGACATGGTACTTCTTCAATAAAGCACTCACAATCTTGTTGCAAAAATGAGTACCCCTGTCACTGATTAGAGCTTTTGGAATCCCAAATCTGGAAAAAATGTTGTCCTTAAGGAAACCTGCAACTTCTTTTGAATCATCAGTTCTGGTGGCCTTTGCTTCCACCCACTTGGAAACATAGTCCACCGCAAGTAAAATATACAGATTCCCATAAGAAGAGGGGAAGGGTCCCATAAAATCAATGCCCTAAACATCAAAAACTTCACAGAATATCATACGAGATTGAGGCATCTCATGTCTCTTAGAAATATTACCCACCCTCTGACAACGATCACATGATTTACAGAAAGCATATGCATCCCTAAAAATATGAGGCCAATAAAAACCAGCTTCTAAGACTTTCCTAGCAGTTTTATTAGTCCCAAAGTGACCCCCACATGCATAGGAATGACAAAAAGACAGTATAGATTGTACCTCAGAATCCGGGACACATCGTCGGATTACCTGATCTGTGCAGTGCTTCCATAAATATGGATCATCCCAGACATAGAATCGGGATTCATGACGCACCTTGTCCTTCTGAGCCTTGGTAAATTTAGGAGGAAACTCCCCTGAGACGAGGTAGTTGACTAGATTTGCGTACCATGGCCTGAACGAGTGGATTCCAAAAGCAAACTCCTCCAGTCGCGATTCGTCGCCGCGGTCGGCATCAGGGCCGCGATCGCCTCTAATTTTGGCCGCGATCGCGGTTGTCTCAGCCGCGGTCGCCTCTTGTTCTGGCGGCGATCGCGGTTCGGCATCAGTATCGACTCCGAAAAGCATGTCATCGGGGAATCGTCCTTGAATTTGTTCCTGACCTTCTGACTTGTCTTCCACGTGTACAAGCCGGCTCAGGTGGTCAGCGACAAGATTTTCGGCTCCCTTTTTATCCCGTATCTCAATGTCAAACTTACTCAGCAAGAGGATCCATCTTATCAATCTCGGCTTAGCCTCCTTTTTCGTCATTAAATAACGAAGTGCTGCATGGTCTGAATAAACTATCACCTTTGTACCCAACAGATACTGTCTGAACTTCTCCAAGGCGAACACTACAACAAGCATTTCCTTCTCAGTGGTGGAGTAGTTCCTTTGGGTATCGTTAAGAGTCATGGAAGCATAATGTATGACATGGGATGCTCTAGCTTCCTTTTGACCCAAAACAGCCCCAACAGCGTAGTCACTTGCATCACACATGATCTCAAAAGGTTGAGACCAATTCGGGGCTTGAATAATTGGGGCACTTATTAGGCGTGTTTTTAGCTCATCAAACGCCTTTTTGCATGCCTCATTGAACTCATAAGGCACATCCTTCTTCAGCAAATCACACAATGGGGCTGAGATCTTGGAAAAATCTTTAATAAACTTGCGATAGAAACCTGCATGGCCTAGAAAAGAACGCACTTCACGCACATTAGTAGGATAAGGCAAAGACTGAATGATATCAATCTTTGCCTTATCGACCTCAATACCCCTGGATGACACTATGTGACCTAACACAATGCCTTGATCAACCATAAAATGACACTTCTCAGAGTTTAGAACCAAATTGGTGTCTACACATCTTTGAAGGACTAAAGAGAGGTGGTTTAAGCAGGCATCAAAGTCGTCTCCATGTACTGTAAAGTCATCCATAAAAACCTCTATAAAATTTTCAATGTACTCAGAAAAGATGCTTACCATACACCGTTGGAACGTACCGGGTGCGTTACACAATCCGAATGTCATTCTGCGGTATGCAAAAGTGCCAAAGGGACATGTAAATGTTGTTTTCTCCTGGTCCTCCGGTGCAATAGCAATATGAAAGTACCCTGAATAGCCATCTAAAAAGCAATAATAGGAACGACCGGAAAGTCGCTCAAGCATTTGATCAATGAATGGCAAGGGAAAGTGATCTTTTCTGGTTACCGCATTCAGCTTACGGTAATCAATACAGACTCTCCAACCTGTCTGAACTCGTGTGGGGACTAGTTCCCCATGCACATTCTCTATCACTGTAATGCCTCCCTTTTTGGGCACAACTTGGGTCGGACTAACCCACTGACTATCAGAGATGGGATAGATCATACCTTCCTGTAGGAGCTTCAGTACCTCCTTTTTGACTACCTCCATCATAGGTGGGTTGAGCCGTCTTTGTGGCTGTCTGGATGGCTTGGCACCATCCTCTAGAAGGATCCTATGAATACATGTAGAGGGACTAATCCCTTTAATGTCAGCAATAGTCCAACCTAGAGCTGTCTTGTGCTCTTTCAGTACCTGCACCAATTTTTCTTCTTGCTCCTTGGAAAGTTTGTTAGAAATAATGACAGGCAAAGTGTCACCATCTCCAAGAAAGGCATATTTTAAATGCTCAGGGAGCTGTTTAAGCTCAACTTCAGGTGTCTGTACTACAGAAGGAATCAACTTCTCGCTAGGGAGAGTTAGTGGTATGGGCCCAATGGCCAAAGCATCAGCAGGAGATTCACAACAAGCACTCAGATCAGCAAGGATTTCATGATATCTATCAGGCAAATCATAATCCATGCATGAGGTTGTGACATCATTCTCTAACACATATTGTAATTCATCACCATAAGTAGCATCAAAGACATCTTGCACAATGGGATCAATTACATCAATAGAACAAAGAGAATGGTCATCCTGGGGGTATTTTATAGCATTGTCCATACTATATTCAAATTTCTCCCCATCAAACTCCATAGTTAGGACACCTTTACACATATCAATTTTTGTTCTAGTAGTTTTCATGAAAGGACGTCCTAACAGAATGGGTGCAGCATGCACATCATGATCCATATCAAGCACATAAAAATCAACAGGGAATATCAAATTATCAACCATGACAAGGACATCTTCAACAAGCCCTTTCGGGTAGACTGTGGACCTATCAGCTAATTGAACAATAACACCAATTTCATGCAAAGGTCCTAAGCCTAGTGAAGTATAAACAGAATAAGGCATAACATTGATAGAAGCACCTAAATCAAGCATGGCTTTATCTATTTTGGTGTCTCCTATTATGCAGGGAATGCTGAACATGCCTGGATCACTGCACTTCTTAGGCATTCGCCTTTGAAATACAGCTGAGACATGTTCACTAACCTTAACTTTCTGTTTCCCTTTTAATTTTTGGTTCCTCTTAATAGTGCACAACTCTTTCAGAAATTTAGCAAATCTAGGAACACTTTTAATCAGATTTAGCAAAGGGATATTTACCTCACACTTGGAAAACGTCTCAAAGATCTCCTTGTCGTTCTCTGGCTTCCTTGTGTCTTTCAGTGCTTCAGGAAAGGGAGGAGGTGGGTTCTGGGAAACCATGGAAGGGAAATCTGGATGAACATATTGATCGTTGGAAACTGGAGCCTGGCCGCGATCGCCATCAGAAAGCCGCGATCGCGGTTCTTCAAATTTTCGGGAATCACCGTCACCGCAATCGCTGCCCGATGTGGACGCGATCGCATCTTCAATTTTCTCAAATCCCGAGGCCTTAGTTAAGGGGCCGCGATCGCCGATGGTGGGGGCCGCGATCGCCGATGGTGGGGGCCGCGATCGCGGCCTCTTCAGCCGCGATCGCCTCTGATTTTGGCGGCGATCGCGGTTCTTCCGATCTCTCGTCAATTTTCGGCAATTCTTTTCCACTTCGTAAAGTAATCGCACTCACATTCTCTCTAGGATTGATGGGCTTTGCTGGCAATTTTCAAGAATCTTTGGCCTCCAATTTACTCACTACATTAGCCAGTTGACTGATATGAGTCTCCATATTCTTGATACTGGCATGAGTAGTCTGTCCCATCTGTTCCACTGTAATAGCTAGCCTTGCAATCAACTCTTCAGCGTTGGATGAATTATTTTGGCTCTGAACTGGAGGTCTAGGGACATAAGGTTGCCTGGGTTGCTGATTGCCTCCTTGTTGTTTATATTGAGGCTGATTCTGATTCCCATATCTCAGATTTGGATGATGTGCCCAGCCTGGATTGTATGTATTAGAATAGGGATCAAAAACGAGGTCTAGGAGGTCCATAGCCTCCTACAGCATTAACCTCAGCCTGAGGTTCCTGGAGTTGTGGACATGCATCAGTAGGGTGAAGTGTATCGGCACAGACTTCACATGTCTTCACTTGTTGAGGGGTTCCTTACAGCATGAACCTCTTCATCATATCTTTCAACTCCGCCATCTCAGCTTTTATAACAGAAGAGGAGTCCATAGCATTGACTCCCTTAGCGCCAGTTCTTTTGTTAAATTGCCTTGAGTTCTCAGATAGCTCAGAAAAGAGCTCAAGGGCATCTGCTGGTGTCTTGTTCATCAGGCTTCCACCACAAGCTGCATTCACCATTCTGCGCTCTTCATCCAGTAATCCACCAAAGAAATACAGTACCAGGTCTTGATTAGAATACCCATGATACGGACAACTAGCACACAGTCCCTTGAATCGCTCATGATAATCATACAGACTCTCTCCAGCATGTTGCTCAATATTGCTCAGGCTCTTCTTCAGACTGTTCTGTTTGGTGGCAGGAAAATATTTCTCCAAGAATGTCGCTTTCATCTTAGTCCAGGTATTTATGGAGCTTGGAGAAAGATAGTAGAGCCACTCATTGGCTGAATCCTTCAAAGAGAAAGGAAACGCCCTTAGCTTGATCTGGTCCTCAGTTACATCAGCAGGCTTCATACTTGAGCAGACCTGATCAAATTCAGCAAGATGCTTGTTTGGATCTTCTCCACCATGCCCATGGAATTGGGGTAAGAGATGGATCAACCCTGATTTCAATTCAAACTTGACACCGTTATTCAGCGCATGGAACTGAACAGCCAGGGGCTGTTGTTGAAAGTTAGGAGCAGTCAGACGCTTCAAAGTCTGATCTCCCATTGTCTCAGTTTCAGCAGAATTCAAGTCGAAAGGTAATTCACGGAGTAGTTCCCGAGCTTCACGTCTCAACCTGGAAAGGGTCCTTTCAATCTCTGAATCAAAAGGCAAAATAGAAGAATCAGTAGCACGAGTGTGGACCATAAACTAGGGTCAACACTAGAGTTGGTAACAATAAAAACTTAGAATTAAACAAAAGTGTCCCCGGCAACGGCGCCAAAATTTGACTGGCTTAAAATCGTTGATGCCAAATCAAAAATAATTCCCTAGTTACTCAACTAGTATAGTCGGTAAGTCGGGGTCGAACCCAAGAGACACTTGTATCCTAAGTAATTATTACTATCAACTCAGAAAGGTAACAAAGGGGGATTTTGGAAATGTAATTCTAAAACTAGGAATTGAAATAAACAAAGCAAGTAATCAAACAAAGCAAAAGTTGGATTTTTATCAATGGAGGAAAGCAATTCTATTCAAGTATCCACTTTTCTTCCTCAAGTTATTGATCCTAGATTCAAACAAGTTATTCCTTTTAGTTATTCCTATCCTGATCAGAATTATGACATGGCAACGAGACATGCAAACTTAATATCCAAATTACTCATGAAACGATCATAAATAATATGAATACTAGCAATAAGAACAAGGATAAACAGGATACATGCAATTGAATTCCAACGAGTCAAACAACTAACATGCATTCAAATCTCTTCTCAATTGTTTTAGTCCAACGAGTCCTAAATCAATTGAGTTGCTACAAAAATTAGGCTTTGCTACGAGAAAACCTAGATCTAGCAAAAGATAATATCAATTCCAACAAGGTGATCAATCAAGTAGAAATCAATACAATCAATATAAATTATGCCCAAGAGAATTGAAATAACCTGTAGAAATAAACCTGAAAAGACAAATCTCACAACAACTTGAGTATGAAAAGCTTCAACTCGAATAGAATCTAGAGAGTTTAGTTCTCCATAAGAGAGAAAAACACAAAGTCTGAAATTAGGTCTAAGAGAATCTCAAACAAAGTCTGAAAAATAACCTAATATAGTCTCGAACCAGTCAAAATTAAAAAGATAAAAATATAAAATAAAAATAAATAAACTAAGCGGATAAATCCAATCGCGCGTCAGATCCATCAAGGCCGCGATCGCTGCACAAACCTAGCCGCGATCGCTGCCTGACTTGCAAACCGCGATCCATCGGCGATCTTTGGTAACCGCGATCGCCACCCGAACATGGCCGTGATCGCGGCCATCGTGTCCTCGCGGTCCTTCAGATTCTTCGAAGTCTTCAAATTCTTGCTAACTCTGAACTTCTGGCCTTCAAATCTGTTCTTCAATAACGCTCATAATAGGCCTAAAATACTACAGAAATATGTACTAAAAAGTCCTAGTTATGCTGTACAAAACACAACATATCATAAGGCGCTCCTGCGAAGCGTTCAAGCGGTCAAGGGCCGCCGCTAACGGAGAGGCATTATCGTCTTCCGTCGATCCCATAGATAAGAGTACGGGATGAAAGCACCAGTTGATATGCTAGAAACCCTAGAGTACCAAAGAATTATGAACCAAGAAACCGGGAAGTGAATGGGCACGCGGCCCGAGGTCGAGGGAGACGAAAGGAGAGAGGAGAAGACAGAGAATTAGGGCAGAAGAGTTTATTTCTTGGATAATTCTCAACTTTAGCTTACAAGGGTTTATATAAGCTATGCCCTACGGGTTCAATAAAAGCGACTCAGGAAAGAACCCGAAAGAAAACCTGAGAAGGGAGTAGAACTCCTATTTAAAAAATTACAATAAATAAAACAAATAATTAAATTAAAGAAATTAGTCTCTAAATCGGCTCGGAACTCGTCGTTCACGAGTTGACCTTCGTATGGGCTCGGGATGAACCGTATCACACATCGCTCTACCAGTTGAACTAATAGGCTACCAAATGACATGAACTATAAGATAAACTATTAAGAATTAAAAGACATGAACCATAAGAGTTATTATGAACCTAACTTATAAAAACATGAACCAAAAGAACAAGTACCATGAACCAAAAATCACGAAAGAAAATAATAACTAGCATGAACTAAAAGACATAAACCATAAGATGAAACTTGATGAACCTAAGGTTATTTAAACATGAATCAGAAGAACAATTATCACATAATTACTATCATGAACAAAAAAAAACAATGAACCATAATAATGCTTATAATGAACCTCATTACACAAAGATGTGAACTATCATAATAATTAATACATTTTTAGGACAACCATCGACACGAAGATCAATGACCAGATTTCCTTATCAAGCTCTAATTTAATAGATGCATGTTGAGAGGGTTTCTTGACAACAAATAAATTTATAAGTCAAGACCCCGCTGAGTATAACAGAGTCAGGATCGTTCCACAGGAAGCAAGGTTGTTCGTTTATCAACTACTAAAAAGCTAACAAAATCAAGCAAAAACACTCACAAGCAGCCTCGTTAACGACGTTGTCAGGGTCGTTAACGAACCACCGTACACAAAAAGACTCAACTAACGACCTAAAATAAATTCGGTACCGAGCCAAGTAACTCAGCAACGAAATTCACTTAAAGATAGTTCAAATAAAAACAAAAATCTAAGACTAGGGACACCACAACATAGCCAAGCATATAAACTCGTAAGAAGAATAGATCATGCCTTTAAATAGATAGAGTCATCAACTTTCGTTGACTATCAAGTAAATTAACCTACTTTCGCATCCTAATTCACTTAATTGTTTGTTTTGGATCTAAAGCTTGAAACTTTCGTATTCAAACAATATCAACCTTCAAGTTACTAACTTTCTCTTTCAATTAAGTTAAAAACTCAAATTACCTTAACTTTCATCTTGGTATAAGCACAACAAACAATCTTAATAATAGATAAAAGGCATTCAACACACAATCTCACTTATCAAACATGCTTAACTATGTCGGGCTTAACCCCGATCCTAGAAAAGAAGATTACTCACTAATCATAACTACGAAACAAAAAATCATTGAAAACAAATTACTACTTAAATTAATAACAAAATATTGTCTTACAGAAATTCAGAAGAAACCGAAAATATGCAAAGTACCGAACCACAATCTCGATCAACGAACTCGATAACTTTCGTTCACCGACCTCCGACTTCGACTCCGATCCTCTCCTCGGCTCTCTCGGCTCTTCCTCTATGTCGATCTCTCCTAAAAATCTCCCCCACTTTCTATGCTAAACAAGAGGACTATTTATACTAAAAAGGCGAAAAACTAATAAGGCTAGAAGATAAAAACTTTCCTAAAAGATAGAAATAAAAACCTAAAAAGATAGAAAGAAAATCTAGAAAGATAGAAATACCTAAAATACATAATATAATAACCCTAAAAATTATAAAAAGATACTCCACCGATACGGAAATAATTTCCCGCACAGGATCGGTGAGTTACAAAGTCAACCCTCGAAATTTCTATCACGTGGCCTCGTTAACGAGCCCTCACAGCCTCGTTAACGAGCCTGAGCTTGGTTTCTTCCACACTTCATCTTGTAAAACCTGGACTCTGACTTCTTCAAACTTGTATTCCTCTGTCTTTCACTGTAGCGCTCCAAATTCAGCTCCATATAACACATTTTCCTTGCTAAAACCTACAAAATACACAAAATAGAGTAGCTTCCATACTTTCTATGAAAATATGCAAAACCATCCAAAAACACATCAAACTAAACCTAAACTTATCAAAACTAGACCTAATAAACAAAGAAAACCTACCAAAAACTATACTAAAAACACGAACATCAATGCACATTTCTTAGATTCAAGACATTCAACATCCAATATATCAACAACAATTATATTCAATACTAGATCTAGAAATTTATATTTAAAAAAAAATTGCAAATCAATTACAAATATCAGAAAAAGAGCTTTTTTGGGTGGATTAGAAAAAGAAGAAGAAGAAGAAGAAGAAGAACGGGATTAAATAAATCAAGAAAGATGCAAATAAAAATTGCAATTAATTGTTGGCAAATACGAGATCTAGAACCCTAAACGATAGAAAAAAAATTAAATCGGTTCATACCTTCTTCGATTCATTCTCCATTGTTTATTTCGAACTACTTTAATGGTGAATTTAGGTGTGATCTGGCGTGATTGATTGCGATTTAGGGGCGAAATCTCTTGCGTGCTCTTATGGGAGAGAAGCGTTTGTGAAGAACATGAGTGTATTTTGGGATTTTGGGGTAGAAGGAGCTTTTTATGATAGAAGGGTAATTCCGTCCATAGATTTAGAACTTTGCCTTATTTACCCGTGTTGCCATCGTAAATGAACCGGTTCTTTTTCCTTATTTTTCTTTCAAACCCATTTTGTTTTAATTTGCAACGTTAATTTCTTGTATCTAAGGACCTATGAATGCTCAGAGCTTTCATCTTATTACATTATGCCAGCTGAGCGCGACTCTTGAAAAATAATTTAAATATAACTAATTTAATTTATGGTGGGGCCAAAATCGTTTCGGTGTCTCGATAAATCTACCTAATACATGATAAAGCAGAAACCACGTCTGTTGAAAAAATTGTGCCACGTGCAATACTTGAATAACATAATGTCAAGCTTTTTAATAATAATTTGCATTATTCTTTCTATACATCTAATTTTTTTTATATTATAATAACTTGATATATGTATATATTAATTTCCATGTTAATTTTATGCATATTTTAAAATAAAAAAAACTTGATCTATAGTCTAATATTTCTTATATTAATTTTTTAGATAATAAATTTTCTTTTATCTTTTAACAAATATTTCGCTCCAAGTATATATTGTTTTATCCATATGTTGATATTTTGCAATATAATAAATTCTTTATAGAATATATGATATATTTTAATAAACATTGATATATCTACCTAAATTTTAATAAATTATAGTTAATTTAATAAATATTTAAATAAGTTATGTTATTCTTGCAAGATATCCTACTATAATTATCTTTAATTTATAGCATTATGTTATTTTTATTTTTTTCCATATGTTATCTTCTATAATAAGTTTTATATTAATGTTCTCCATATTTAAAAAATATTATTATATTCATTACAAAGTAAAAGATAAGAACTCAAATACATAGCCTTAATAAAAAAATTTATTTATAAAAAACTGATTATTTTATGCATATTTCCCTATGTTATCTTCTATACTAATATTTATATTAATGTTCTCCATATTTAAAAAATATTATTATATTCATTACAAAGTAAAAGATAAGAAATCAAATACATAGCCTTAATAAAAAAATTTATTTATAAAAAAACTGATTATTTTATGCATATTAACATATGCCCTTAAGGCATAGGTTAGAGAAACCGATATTCAAAATTATGTTATTGTATGATAGCGTGCATGGTCGAGAAATAACCCAAATAATAATACAATTATTTTGCATGAAAAACTAGTCTTAGTTCCCGTACCTTGTACGAGATTTTATAAAAATATTGTATTATGTTTTTGTACTTGTTAAATTTGATCAAACTGATGATATAAGTAAAGATGTTTTAGAAAAACTATACATAACTTATCTAAAAAACCACCATTTCTAAAAATAATCAATAAAATTTGATATAGGTAAGGATATTCTTAAGAATTATATATACCTCATCTAAAAAAATAATCCTATCAAAACATATATATATATATATAAATAAGTAAACATAATTCAATTAAATTTTAACTAATCAGATTGATTTAAAAAATATGAATGATATGTTTTAATATGAAATCGTTTTATATGTAATTTTAACCTCTGCTTTAATATATAGTAATGAGATGATATATAGATAATAGATAGCAGATTAGAGTATTTACTAGTCTTAGTTCCCGTACCTTGTATTTTTTAAATTTTAATTAAGATGAAAAACTATGATTTTCAAAAATAATTACTAAAAATTGATATAGGCAAGGATATTTTTTAAATTTTATACTTATCTTATCTAAAAAACTATCCTATTCAAAAATAAATTAATATATTGATTTATTATTTTATTTAATATATAAATATAACTAATTAAAAATAATTCAATTAAATTTCAACCAATAATATTGATTTATAAAAGATGGATTATGTGGTTCAATGTAGGATCGTTTTATATATTATTTTAACCTCCACTTTATTATAAAGTAATGATAATTATAATAGATTAGATTTTTTTAATAATTCCGTAGTTATTTCAGAGAAAAAATTTCAAACAAGAAAATATTTATTAGAATTGGATAGTTTTCTTTTCTTTTATAGTTATACTTTTGAATAATGACATATATATGAAAGATTGGTAAATTTAAATTATAGGAAATATTTTATATGTTTTTTATAATCTTATAAGAAATCACAAATTTTTAGGATTGGATATATTTTATTTAATGGTTATTGTGCCAAAAATTGCCAAATCTAAATCTTATGGAATATTTTCAGATGGATATAAATAATAACTTTATTATAGGTTGGGTCTACAATTATTTTTTTAACAAACAAAAAATACCCAATTAACTTCAATCAATCAGAATGGTTTTAAAAAAAAGAGGCGGTGTGATCCAATCTAAAAGTGGCATGTGTTATTTAACAATTTTTTTAACCTCCACTTTAGTATATAGTAAACATGAGTTTGGTTCAAATGAAACGAACTCTTATCCTGAAACGAATTCTTATCTTGAAACGAATTCTTATCTTGAAACGAATTCTTATCTTGAAACGAATACACTTTTTCTAGTTCATAGTGCACTTTTCCTACTTCAGAGTGCACTTTTTCGCATTTGCACTTTTCGCACTTTGTAGTGCACTTTTGGTACTTTTTGTATTGCACTTTTTCGGATTGTAGTTTATGTATTTTTCAATGCAATTTTGTATGAAAAGTGCATTATGAACTAGAAAAAGTGCATTCGTTTCACGTTTTAGGATAAGAGTTCGTTTCATTTGAACCAAACTCAGTAATGATGATTATCTACCTAATACATTATAAAACAGAAACTATGTATGTTGAAAAATTACGCCACATGGCATTCCTTAAATAAAATAATGTTACATTTTTATAATAATAATTATTATAATTACTTGTATCATACTTTCTATATATCCAATTTTTTATAAGATAATAACTTGATCTATATGTTGATATTTCTTATGCATATCTTTTTTTTTTTATCTTGTAACAAGATTTGAGATAAGTATATAATTTTTTTTTTATCTATACTTGCATGTATCATACACTGCCTTTGAGATGGATTTAGTCCCTATATCAATATGGTGCATTCTAACTAAATTCAGTTATTATTGTCACATAGCTGAATTTCAGTTTTTCTTGGGTCTATCCGGGCGTACCCCCTTTCCCTTGGGCAGGGGTACCCCTATCTTGACCCCCCAGATTCCGCTGTAGCGGAGCCTCACTAGGTCAATGATGATGATGATGTTGATAATAGCTTGATTTAATATTTTTTGTATTAATTTTATGCATAATAATTTTTTTTTCATTTAACAAGACTCAAGCTTGAATTATATAATTTTTTTTATCTATATGTTGATAAAATATGGGACACAATCTTAAAGATTTTTATAAATTACATAATTTTATTACGATATTATGTACAAGTGTTTTAATTTTATATTAATAATATTGTATAATCTTTAATAAAATTATCCCGTGATTATCACGGGGATTTAACTAATGCATAATAATTTTTTTATCATTTAATAAGACTCAGGCTTGAAGTATATAATTTGTTTATCTATATGTTGATAAAATATGGGACACAATCTTAAAGATTTTTTTATAAATTACATAATTTTATTACGATATTATATACAAGTGTTTTAATTTTATATTAATAATTTTGTATAATCTTTAATAAAATTATCACATGAGTATCACGGGGATTCAACTAGTTTTATAGTTATTTTGGAGAAAAAAATTTCAAACAATAAAATATTTTTTAGAATTGGATTATTTTTTTTCTTTTATAGGTATACTTTTAAACAATGACATATGTGTTGAAGATTATTAAATTTAAATATTATAAAATATTTCATATATTTTTTTTATAATCTTGTAGAAAATTACTAATTTGTATAATTGGATATTTTTTATTTAAGGTTATTTTGCCAAAAATTACCAAATCCAAATCTTATAGAATATTTCACATGGATATAAATAATAATTTTCTTATTTGTGGGGTATACAATTATTTTTTAACCAATAGAAAAATATTCAATTAAACTTTAAACAATGAAATTGATCTTAAACGTACAATAGGTGGTGTGGTCCAATAAAAAGCGACATGTATTATTTAATAATTTTTTAATATTCGCTTTAGTATATAGTAACGATGATATAAATTTACAATTAAAAGAACTAAATAATATAAAAATCAAGTTGATAGCTATATTTATGAAAGTGGTTTATCTATCAATAAAGGATAAATTAAAATCCACAACACATTTATCCTCCATGATAGAATTTGAGCAAATTGTTTTTTAAAAATTCACATCATGTTTTATAAAGTACTAGTTTTACCCGTCGTACCATGTACGACTACGATTCGATATTTTATAAACATTATAAATATGATATTAATAAATAAATAAAAATATAATATAAACTTTAATTTAAATAATTTATTTTATATTCTTCCTATTTTATTACTTTTCATGTACGCAAATTTAGAGTTTATCAAATATTTCAATATCTATTAAATATTTTATTATCCATTTTTATTAATTTTAAAAATTTTAACTATTTATTCATTAATTTTTTTATAAAATAAAATCACTATATTTCTATAAATAAATTCATCAAAATATATATGATAAAATATTTATATTTATTTTTAAAATATTTAAATATTTTATCTTTAATTTTAAATACTTGTATAAGGAAGATTTCAAAAAATCTTGTTATACTAAATAGATATTTTTTGATGTTAGAGATAAATTTAAATTTTTGTAAAGAATTTAATAGAAAAAAGTTATAATAATATAAAAAAATTAATTTTATAAATATAAGGTGGGGCTAGAATCGTTCTGGTGACTCGAAAAGGTACAACTTTAATATATATAGTTATAGATATTACCTATTTTTTTTATTTTTAAACATTATAAGTATTTATCATTAATTTTTTTTATTATAAAAGAAAAAATATATCTATAAATAATTTCGTGAAAAGACATCATGCTAAAAGGTAAAATATATTTATACTTATTTAAAAATATTTTAAATTTGTTATCTTTAATTTTTAATATTTGTATAAGGAAGTTTTCAAAAGATATTGTTATACTAAATAGATATTTGTTTGATGTTAAAGATAGATTTAAATAGTTAAAGAAGAATATAATAGGGTAAAAGTTAAAATATTAGAAATAAAAATTAATTTTATAAATATGAGGTGGGCCAGAATCGTTTTGGTGACTCGAAAAATGACAGTTTTAATATATAGTTATAGGAGATTTATCCAAAATTCCAAAAGGCAATTTAATAACGGTAGAAATACCCAAAAACATATATCTCCAAGATTATTTTGGAAAGAAAGATACTATTAATTAATTCCTTGAAATCCAATCGTCATATCTATAAAACCGATATATAATCCATTAAAAAAATGCATATAAGGAAACATGCATTAATTAGTTAAAATATCATCCTACCATAAAAGGAAATACGACCCACGTTCCTTGGCTACTACGGCACTTTCCCCGTGTCATCCAAGGGGAATCTTTACAACTATAAAAACCAAAATCACCCCCTCTCTCTCGCCAGAATCTTAAGAACCCGAAACTTTCTCGCTCTGGCTCCCCAAACTCCAAATTGCCAAAAATTTGTTACCTGTGATCATCATGCCTTCGACCAATTCGTCATCCATGGACGCTCGCAAAAGAAGCATCAGTACTGCTGAAATCATAGAGGTGTATCGCAACAATTACAAGGTAGAAGAAAGGAGGCTGCTTTTAGCACTCTCCCGCTGCAACACCGTCGCCTTCGACACCGAGTACCCTGGCGCGATCAACCAGACGCCTCAATTCGCCGACGACGAAACGCGCTACCAATATCTCAAGTCCAATGTCGAGCGAACCAAGCTGATCCAGGTCGGATTCGCCGTATTCGACTCCGCTACTTCCAAATTGGCCGGCGTCTGGCAATTCAACTTCTCCGGCTTCAGCCCTAGGTACCACGTCCACGAGCCGTCGTCGGTCCGGATGCTGGAACGATGCGGCATCGATTTTGACGAGAATTTGACGAGAGGAGTGCGGATGATTCAATTCACTCGACTCCTGAAGCGGATCCGGGACGATTACGCCGGGAAGATCCAGTGGATCACTTTCCACGGCCTCTACGACGTGGCCTACTTGCTGGCGGCGCTGACCGGCACCTGGACGCTCCCGCCTAATATCCTAGGGTTTGCGGAGGCCGCGCGCGAGTTCTTCCTCGGCGGGATCTTCGACTTGAAGATGATGGCCGGCGCCTACAGTTGGACTTGGATGGGGCTGGAGAAGCTGGTGGCCGCCATGGGGGCGGAGAGGGAGGGTCAGGCGCACCAGGCCGGCTCCGATAGCTTGCTCACCGCCAAGGTTTTTGCCACCTTGGCGGTGCAATTCTGTAATTTTGACGGGAATTTGCTGCCCATGTATAACGGCCTTCTGTTTGGAATTCGTACGTGCATTCTTTCTTCCCCGCTTGATCTTGGGAGCTACTATCATTTCCCTCCGTTGGCTAATGGTAGTTATCTTGTTCAATCGTAGCTCCATTATAATTTTTTTTGCTAGTTCATTGATTTTTGCAAAATTTAGATAGGACTGTGATGATTAATTTTGATTAATTTGTTGTTAGACATTTGTTTTTAGTCTTGTTTATGACTACTTATCGAAATATACAGTATTGATTTGGATGAATCGCCGACCAAAAACCTTTAATGCGAGAATTAAACTAATACGATTGAAGTAACCAATATAATTAATAATATGATTGTTCGAATTGAGCCATACAACGAATGCGCATTGCAGAAGGTATATAAAGCGTGGAAAGGGGAAAGACCGAGCGAGAGAGGAGAAAGCCGCAATTCTAGGATTTGCATTGCAATTTTTATCCAACACCATTGAAAATTCTTTTTTCGAAACATTTTGTTCTTGGTTTCTATTTACATTTTTTTACCATCTATTCTCTCCTTCCTCTTGCTTTTCTCACCCCCGTACAATTCATTTGATCCTTATTTTTCTCACAAAGACGGGAATCTATGAGTTGAATGCGATTTGAATGAGGCTTTAGATCGATCAAGAATCAAGATTGTAGTCTTGTAAATATGTTTGTGATTGCCAGTGTGATTGAGGCAGGTTTGGTTGCAAGTGCTGGTGTTTAGTTGGATCTTGAAGAAATTCCAACATGGTATGTTTGATTCATGATATGGGGATTAAAGATGACCTGGTTTTGTATGTTAAGTTTTTATATCTTTCTGTTTGGTTTTGTATGTTAAGTTTTAAAAGAGAGGCAATCAAGATGAACAAGTTATGATAGATTCTCAATTAATGCAATAAGAATTAAAATCCTAATCTCAAAAGCTGATCTGGGTTGCTTCACAATGTAATGAATAGCTAACTGGAAAAAAGAAGCAGCTTATTAAAAAGAAGAAGGCTTATTCATATTGGAATAAAAAAAGAGGCCGTTTTTGGGGGCCAAAGTGTTAGGCCAAATATTTTGTTATATTCTCAACTTTAATTTGCAGGCATCTACTCGAAAAATCATTGTGGGTTCTCATGTTTGGGTTGAGCATCCTGATTTGTGCTGGATTGATGGAGAAGTCACAAAGATTAATGACAATGAGGTTGAAATCCAAACATCCGAGGGGAAGAAGGTAACTTTTTGTAGAGAGAGAATGTTTTTATGGTTGTGAATTTGTGTTGAGCTAGATAACATAAATATATTGAGATCTTTTGTACTTTGAAGGTTACGGCTAAGCTATCGAAAATATATCCGAAAGATCTTGAAGCCCCTGATGGAGGCGTCGATGACATGACCAAATTGTCTTATCTCCATGAACCTGGAGTTCTACAGAACTTGGCAACTCGCTATTCCCTCAATGAAATCTATGTAAGCTCCTTTTGATTAATATTTAACCTGAATTATTCTAAGGTAGGCCTCTTAATTACTCAGTGACATGTCTTGCAGACTTATACAGGAAACATCCTTATCGCTGTCAACCCATTTCAAAGGCTACCCCATCTTTATGATTCCCAAATGATGGCCCATTACAAGGGGGCAGCACTTGGGGAGCTAAGCCCTCATGTTTTTGCAATTGCTGATGTTGCATATAGGTGATCCGACATGATATTCACTACTTTGTTATTTTGTACCTCAATTTTGGTGTGAATAATGAACTTACGCGACTTAGCTGAATATATAGGGCAATGATAAACGAGGGGCAAAGTAACTCCATCTTGGTGAGTGGTGAAAGTGGTGCTGGTAAAACCGAGACCACTAAGATGCTTATGCGTTACCTTGCTTATTTGGGAGGTCGTTCTGCCACTGAAGGAAGAACCGTTGAGCAACAAGTGTTGGAGGTAAGATTTGTTTATCATTGTACTGTGAATTGGTCATAGCACCTTAGTTTTTGGGAATTTATCCTTATCCATATGCTGTTATTCAAGCAATGGTTAGAATATCTGCTAGTTACAAGTTTTTTTCCCCTCTTATTACAAATAAAGATTATGTTCTTAAGGTGGTTATATTTACCTTGTAACTGCAGTCGAATCCGGTTCTGGAAGCTTTTGGCAATGCAAAAACAGTTAGAAATAACAACTCAAGGTGAGCTCTTACTAAATTTTGTGTGTTCAAAGGAACACTTTACACTTGGAATTTACTAAGTTGTTAAATCTTTTGCTGCAGTCGATTTGGAAAATTCGTTGAGATACAATTTGACAAACGAGGAAGAATTTCAGGAGCCGCTATCAGAACTTATCTTCTTGAGAGATCTCGCGTTTGCCAAGTTTCAGATCCTGAACGAAACTACCACTGCTTTTACCTTCTTTGTGCAGCTCCACAAGAGGTTCCTGTTCTTGCATTATTGAATGTAAACATTCAACTTAAAACATCACTGTCTAAAATATTCTCTGTTATATCAGGAACTTGACAAATATAAACTTGGGAAGCCTCAAACTTTCCACTATCTAAATCAATCAAATTGCTATGAGCTGGTTGGAGTAAGTGATGATGCTAAAGACTACCTTGCCACAAGAAGAGCCATGGATATTGTTGGAATGACCAAGCAAGAACAGGTATCTTGTACCTTGGAATTTATTTTTGTTGTTTTCCTTTCTCCTCATTACCAAATATGAGCTTTTATCTTATTTTATTTGCAGGATGCAATATTCAGAGTTGTAGCTGCAATTCTTCACCTTGGTAACATAGAGTTTACCAAGGGAAAGGAAATTGATTCGTCTGTCCCAAAAGATGACAAGTCTAAGTTCCATCTTGAAACAGCAGCAGAACTTCTCATGTATACATAAATACAGTCCAAATGGCGATTTATATAAAATTTGAGTCATGCATCAGTTGAGAATTTTATTCTATTTTTCAGGTGCGATGCTAAAGAGTTAGAAGATGCGCTGTGCAAGCGTGTTATGATCACCCCTGAAGAAGTCATAAAGAGGAGTCTTGATCCTGTTAGTGCATTGATTAGCAGAGATGGTCTAGCAAAGACATTATATTGTCGTTTGTTTGACTGGTAAGAACAATTTATATTTTTCTTTGAGAATATTACAAGGCAAATATAAGCCTACTCATCTAGTATAGGGCTAGCCTATGGTAAGATATAACTTATGAATCTTTGTTCTTGTTGTGCTGTAAATTTGTTGCTGATTTCTTATCGACATGTAGGTTGGTGGAAAAAATAAATATTTCTATTGGGCAAGACCCAAATTCCAAATGTTTAATTGGAGTGCTTGATATTTATGGTTTCGAGAGCTTCAAAGCTAATAGGTAAAGTATGAAGTAGTAAAATCTTAGACACCATGATATTTAGCTTCAAATGGCAACTCATGTTTTTTTATCTTTATGCCTCTTCAGTTTTGAGCAGTTTTGTATCAATTACACCAACGAAAAGCTGCAACAACATTTCAATCAGCATGTTTTTAAGATGGAGCAAGAAGAGTACACAAAGGAGGAAATCAACTGGAGTTATATCGAGTTTGTGGATAACCAAGATGTTTTGGATCTTATTGAGAAGGTACTTCATTTGACTCTGCATTGGCGTTTTAGTTCTTCATTCTTCTTTTATGTTTTTTTCTGTTTCGTTCCAACACGTGTCATTAATTTCCATCAATTCATCTTTACTGCAGAAACCTGGTGGCATTGTCGCATTGCTTGATGAAGCTTGGTAATTAAGCTTGATCTGTTTCTTGCTCATCAATTAGTTTCACTTAAATAAATCTTGTTATATTCATTCAATAATAATTTTCTTTTCCTACGGCATTATTATCAGTATGTTCCCAAAATCAACTCATGAGACCTTTTCAAATAAGTTATACCAGACATTCCAAAAGAACAAACGCTTCATCAAGCCAAAACTGTCCCGTACAGATTTCACAATTGCACATTACGCTGGAGAGGTGATCCATTTTCTCTTTCTTACATGTTACCAAAGTTTCTATGTCAAGTTTTAACAAAATATAACTCTGCATACACTTGTCTTTTCAGGTTTTGTATCAATCTGATCAATTCTTAGACAAAAACAAAGACTACGTTGTTCCTGAATATCAAGACTTGTTGGGCGCTTCGAATTGTTCTTTCGTAGCTGGCCTTTTCCCTCCAATCCCCGAGGAGACAACTAAGTCCTCTAAATTCTCATCTATTGGTTCCCGCTTTAAGGTAACTTCGTTCCTATTTGGGTGCATATTACGCTTTAATACATGTTTTATGCACTATAAAACCAATAAATTTAAGTGTTGTTCGGTAAGCCAAAATATAATGCTTTAATACATTTTAAATCAAATAATTCATTCTAAGTTTTAATGCCTGACTGAGAATAAATTAATTCTATATCCGGCGTGATATGGACAACTCTTAAAACTATGTGCAGCTGCAATTACAACAGCTGATGGAGACACTGAATTCAACAGAACCTCACTACATAAGATGTGTGAAGCCGAATAATCTCCTTAAGCCTGCCATCTTTGAGAACATTAATGTCATGCAACAATTAAGATGTGGAGTAAGTGCAGTGAAATTTCTATTAGTGCTATCGTTGTCATCTCTAAAACTTTCACTTCTTCACTTATTTTTTTTTCCCTTGTAGGGTGTGCTAGAGGCAATCAGGATCAGTTGTGCAGGGTATCCCACAAGGCGAACATTTTTTGAATTTATCAAGCGGTTCAAAATTCTTGTCCCTGATGCTGTCAAAAAGGGAAGGTCTGTTTCATACTAAATTTCTCTCTTTTAATTTCTTATCATACACTCTTAATAGGTAAATTATATGTTGATGTTTTTGTACTTTCTCATACAGTGATGATGAGAAGGCTGCTTGTGCAATGATTTTAGAGAAGATGGGACTGGAAGGCTATCAGGTTTTCTTAGATATTTCATGTGTTTCCAACTATGTTACATTTTTTTTCTCAATTTGAATCAAATTACGAGCTATGGTGATTTTTCACAGATAGGAAAAACCAAGATTTTCCTCAGAGCTGGTCAAATGGCAGAATTAGATGCACAAAGAGCAGAGAAACTTGGCAATGCTGCCAAGACTATTCAAAGGAAGATGAAAACTTACATTTCCAAGAAGAAATTCGCTACCATCCGTAAGGCCACTATTAGTTTGCAAGCACTTTGTCGAGGTAAATTCCTAAATTCTTATCATTTGAGTATATTTCTTCAAGAATCTTTATTTTTATTTTTATTGTATTTATCTAGTACTTGTGCCAATCTATAGGAAGACTTGCTTACAAAATCTACCAAGGATTAAGAAGGAATGCAAATGCAATAAAAATTCAGAAAAACTTGCGCAAACACCTTTCGAAGAAGGCCTATAACGAACTCCAACAATCAGCACTTGTCTTACAGAGTAGTGCAAGGGCGGTGGCTGCTCGTAATCAATTTAGACATAAAAGGCAAACAAAAGCATCAATAATTATCCAGGTATTTTGTTTTAAGGTGTTTTTTTCTGCTATTGAAAAGAATTAATTTCTATAGAAAGATTTGAACTTGAACTAGTTCAGGCTAATTGGCGATGTCATCGAGATTACACATACCACAAGAAGATAAAACGAGCCACACTCATTTCACAATGTAGATGGAGAGGAAGGTTAGGCAGAAAGGAGCTTAAGAAACTTAAGATGGTAAGTATCATCATAACTTATGAAGGGTGTCTTGGTCTAAATCTGATTTGTACTATATTCTATATTAGTACTATAATCACCTTTCCGTGTACTAGAAAATTGGGTTTGAATTTATCATTTTTCACGTTCTAATTTGTGCAAATCATTTCTTGATTTGTCTTTACAAATTTTAGGCTGCTAAAGAAACTGGTGCTCTCAAAGAAGCAAAGGATAAGCTTGAAAAGAAGGTAGAAGACTTAACATGGCGTCTGCAGTTTGAAAAACGACTAAGGGTAACAATCTACTATCTTGAAATCCTGTCTAGCTCAAGCAAAACCAGTTTTTCTCAAAATAGTCGGTATAATATGAGTTCTTGTATTCTATTCTTTGCAGACTGATGTGGAGGAGGCAAAAGAGCAAGAGATATCAAAGCTACAACATTCACTAAACGATATGCAAACTAAAGTCGATGAATTAAACTCTTTGCTTGCTCAGGAGCGCGAGAATGTAAAGAAAGCTGTTGAAGAAGCAGCAGCCACCGCTGCCAAAGAAGTTCCAGTTCCAGTTGTAGACACTGAAAAGATTGAGTCTTTAACTGTCGAAGCGGATAATTTGAAGGTAAAACTAGTCTGATTGAATTGAAATTGTTAATTGGTAATCCTTAATTTTTATTCGACTCTTAAACTTTTTCCCACTCTTTTATGTTACATAGGCATCATTGGAAACAGAAAAAGGGCAATCTGTTGAATGGGAAAAGAAATATTTGGAAGCCCAAGAAACATGTAAAGAAAAGACTAATAAGTTGGAAGAAACTGAAAGAAGAGTTCATGATCTTCAAGAATCTTTGAACAAGTAAAGATTAGTTAATTATTTGGAAGCCTTAAATGATTTGTATATGGGAATTTCTATCTAAATGTGGTTCAAACAGGCTTGATGAGAGACTTAACAACTTGGAGTCTGAGAACAAAATTCTTCGTCAACAAGCTTTATCAATGGCTCAGAATAGTAAGCTGCTTGCGTTACGCTCTAGATCAATTATGCAGGTAAGTGTAATGGTTAATTTATCTGATCTATATATAAGAATTTTCCAACACCAAAAATCTTATGTGTTTAATCTTGCTAACTACAGAGGACGGAGAGTTCAAGAAGAGCGGATTTGCAGAGTCCATCTCAGAATGCAAGGGATTCTGCTGAGATAGAAGGTAGGCCTCAGAAAGCACTTAATGAGAAGCAACAAGAACATCAAGATTTGCTCATTCGGTGTATTGCACAACCGTTGGGCTTCTCGAAGGGGCGGCCTATTGCTGCTAGTATGATATTCAAATGCCTTAGACAATGGAGGTCTTTTGAAGTGGAGAAAACAAGTATTTTTGATCGAATAATTCAAACCATAGGCCATGCTATTGAGGTTAGAATCACCTCAACAACTTAGGGCTTGTTTGGTTCTGCTTTGGTTTTTCAGTTTTTGGCTTTCTTCAAAACTACAAAATTATTTTTTTGAAAAACATCTTTTGCTGGTATTCTTCAATTTTACAGTTGACAGTTTGAGAAGTAAGCTGATTAGTGGATATAGCATATTTTGAAATGACTGTTTTAATAACTTTAGCAAAATAAAAAATGTTTCAAAAACTAAATCTTGAACCAAATGAGCCTTGACCGTCGTGCGATCATGTATTCTGATGTTGGAAAAAACATTTTTATATGAAAATTAGGCTCAGGAAAACAATGAGACTCTGGCTTATTGGCTGACAAACACATCATCCTTGCTGTTGCTGTTGCAACGCACACTAAAAACCAACGGTGCAATCGGAGCTCCACAAAGGCGACGATCTTCATCGGCAAGTTTGTTTGGAAGAATGACACAGGTAAATGGAATTCACAGAGTTCAAAATAAGACCAATCAATCACAAAATCAATGGGTCAGATTCAATATCAGACCAGTAAATCATAGCTTGAATGATATTTAACTCCAGTTTTTATGTTAATTACTTGAAGAGTTTTCGTGGTCTACCTCGTGTTGATCTTGCTGCAATTGATGGTGAAGTGCACAAATTGCAAAGTGGAGTTGATGGTGTATTAAGCCCAATAGAAGCTAGATATCCTGCATTGCTTTTCAAACAACAATTAACCGCATATGTAGAAAAGATATACGGAATGATTCGTGACAATTTGAAGAAAGAAATCTCTCCACAGCTTGGTTTGTGCATTCAGGTATTGTACTTTCCTTATTTTTGCACAACTATAATTTACACTTCATCTGTTATTCTCAAATTATGGTTAATGCATTCAACAGGCACCGAGAACGTCTAAAGTAAACTCACTAAACAATGAACCCGGTGACAGACTGACTTTGTATTCCCATTGGATTGATATTAAACAAAGCTTTGGAAACTACCTTCAATTGATGACATCAAATTATGTATGTACAATCTTCTTTATAAGGCTATAACTTCTTAAGAATTCTTACATGTCCTAGATGAATTGACTTAGTCGAGAACAAAAATTTTCAGGTCCCATCATTTCTCATCCGCAAAGTCTACACTCAAGTTTTCTCTTTTGTCAATGTTCAGTTATTTAACAGGTTTGAATCATAAACAGAAAAAAAATGTTTTATTTTTTTGTCTCTATTTTTTCCCCTCTTGCTCATAATCCATATTTTATTTGTTTCTTGATTCCAGCCTTTTGTTGAGACGAGAGTGTTGCTCATTCACCAATGCTGAATATGTCAAGGCGGGATTGAGTGAACTAGCAACGTGGTGTGATGATGCAACCGAAGAGGTACCTATATCAAAAATTAAGATTCTTTTAGTGAAAGAAAAATAACATTAGTACAATATTTCAATGATCTTTGGCTTCTTTTTTATCTTAACCAAATTTTTTGTGACAGTATGCAGGTAATGCTTGGGATGAACTCAGGCATATTAGACAAGCTATAGGTTTCTTGGTAAATGTTAAACCTACTCTTCATCAAAAGTTTCTCAATCAAAGAGTTTTGGTTGTGTTGGACAAAGTGACATAATTTGGTTCTTATTTTTTTTCTTTGGTAGGTCATTCATCAAAAGCCACAAAAGACCCTAGAAGAAGTTAGCCATGACTTGTGTCCTGTAAGTGATGCACTTGAAAAATTCCTTGTCGTATCGGGTTGGCTCCATTTCCGCTCTAAACAACAAATGTGTTCACTTTTTTAAATGCAGGTGCTTAGCATACAACAACTATACAGGATAAGCACAATGTATTGGGATGACAAGTATGGAACTCATAGTCTATCTCCAGAAGTAAGATCTCAATATAGAAGTTTTGTTCATCAATAAGACTTTAATTTACTGATTTCAAGTTAGATGATTTATATACTTTTAATGCAATGTCTTTGCTCAACAGGTGATAGCCAGCATGAAAGCGTCAATGACAGAAGATTCAAGCAACACTGTTAGCAGCTCCTTTCTCCTTGACGACGATTCAAGGTCAGGAATCTAATAGGAAAAAAAAAACTTGATTGAACTTAAATTTCTCTAAAACCATTATTTTTTCTTGCAATGGTATCAATGATTTATTGTTGTTGATCAATTATTTTACCTTGTCCAAACGCAGCATACCGTTTTCAGTTGATGAACTAGCCAAATCAACTGGCCTGATCAAAATTTCGGATATTGAACCGCCTCCTCTCATACGCGAGCATGCAGGATTTGGTTTCCTACTTCCACTAGCCGATTAACTGGAAATTTCAGCTACAAGTTAACAAGAGGATTCGTTTACTCGGGTAAAAGGATGGACATCTTAGGCATCTAGGTTTTGCCTTTCCTTAACTCATCCCTCCTATTCTTCCTAAATTGAGGAAGTTGTATAAACTCATATTGCAGAAAATGGTTAGCTCAATTAGGTACAGATGTGCAACAAAGGTCTTTTGATTGATTGGTAAATAGTGGGTCTGTGTTGCCATTGCTGTGGACTAGTGGATGTATGTACCTCTTATTTCTATATTTTGTTGTCAAGTGTATTTTTGTAGGCTTTCTAATTGCTGTATTTTTTACTTGTGTAGTTATTTCTGATTTGCTCAAATGTAACACAACAATTAACTTCAAGCTATTCATTTTTTGAAAAAAGGAGGTAAGTAATATTAGAGCCCAAAAGTTGCTTGAGGCAAACCAAAATTACAGACCAAAACCCAGGGTAGAGTGTGTAATCAGTTACAAAAGGGCACTAAAAAAGCAGCTCGAAAATATGACAATCAATATTTTTACTTTTAATCCTTATTTAAAAAATTGAAAAATATACTGTTGAACATGTATAAACCATGAAAGAAATCATAGAGGACTGGAAAAAAAATAGTTTCTCTTGTGAAAACAATCTAGCTTTTACTGTCGGCCCATCACAAGTCTTGTTCTTGCTTTTTGTAGTCTCTTCTTCCACTATAATACGACCTAACTTGGCACAATCATATATCCCCTTCTTCGTATTGATCATCCCACAGCTTCAACCGGTAATTCTTCTGCCCAAAATACTAACTTACTTCGAAGTTGCTATTTAACAGAAATTAGTTGCTATCTATGTTCTCAAATCTACTACTCGTATTCATTCATTCTTGTTATTATTTGTCTTTTCTTTTTGCTTTCTGTTCAGTTGAACAAATTCCCAGTTTTATGATCTTGATTAAGTGATAATTAGGGCAAAGTACCACTCTTTACTCAGGCCCTTTTCTCAAAACACTCCCAATTTTTATTATGTCCATTATATCACTTTACTCCATCAAAATCTCAGTTGCTTCTGAAGATTGGGGGTTTTAAGAAAAGACACCTAAATTATTGGTAATTTACAATAATTGTTACTTGGATGATTACTTATTCCTTCTTTGGCCTTTAATTTAGTTTTCTTTGTAAATATTACTCAATTTAAAGCTCTTGGTTAACGTGCTTCTGGAGATTGCTTGACTTCGGAAATTTTGATGAAATTGTTTTTATAGAAACTCTTTTTTCAATTTAACGGTTGATTCGTTGTGTCTTGTTTCCCTGCTTTAGATTTGATCATCTTGTTTTTGATTTTGACTAAAAGGGGAGCTCATGTCCGGGAAATTTGTTAAGAATAATGCCTAGTTTCTCCACTGAGGTTTTCTGGTATATGGAAATGCTGCAGTTATAGTAAAGTAGCAGTTTTAAGCTTAAAAACAATAAAGAGAGGATTTGGGGACCCAAAAACAGACATGATAAGGACATTAGAAATCTGACAGACACTTGAGTTGGGCATCATCAAGGCACATTTAAGTTGTCCAAAACTTCAAGAGAAATGAGTTTGCTAGTTCAGAGTTTCATTTTGCTATTGGATTGTAAAAATATGCAGATGAAATATAGTACTAATTTTTCTATTAATCATATTAGCACACTGCTGATAAAGAGGAGGTTCCTACTTTGTATACTGGACATTGTTATTTCTTATTGATTGACTGAAATTATATTTCTGTGTTACCATATATTTGCTACTGTGCTAGTTTATCTGGAATTTTGGTGTAACTTGTGCTAGAGCCCTAAAAAATCTCAATGTTTGTACCTTTGATAGTTTAGTACTGTTACAGACGTATGGGGCAAGATACAAGTGATGGCACCACAAACTGGATTCTAAACAAGCTGGGAGACGTCACAAGGAAATGCTTGTTTTCGGTCCTCAGTGTCGGCCCCATCCCGGATCACATTGCATTCATAATGGACGGAAACCGAAGATACGCCAAGAAACACAATCTGAAAGAAGGGATTATAGGGCACAGGCTCGGGTTTGTGGCTCTCATGTCCATGCTCAAGTACTGCTACGAGTTAGGTGTAAAGTACGTCACAATCTACGCCTTCAGCATAGACAACTTCAAGAGGAGCCCGGAAGAAGTGCAATCTTTAATGGATCTTCTACAAGAGAAGATGGAAAGCTTGCTCCAACAAGACAGCATTGTTAACCAATACGGTATCCGGGTCCATTTTGCTGGTGACTTGACGTTTTTGAACGAGTCCGTGAGGTCAGCTGCTGAACGGGTCATGGATGCGACTTCCAAGAACTCCAAGGCAGTTCTGTCGGTCTGTGTTGCTTATACTTCAACAAATGAGATGACACGCGCTGTTCAAAAGGCGTGCCAAGAGAGACGAGACCGACTTATAGGTTTGGCGGATATTGAGAAGCATTTGGACCTATCGGTTGCACCGGAACCGGATATTATCATAAGGACTTCCGGGGAGACCCGGTTGAGCAATTTTCTGATGTGGCAGAGCGCGCGGTGCTTACTGTACAGCCCTTTGGTGCAGTGGCCGGAGATTGGGCTTTGGCACTTGGTTTGGGCAGTCATTAACTTTCAGAGACTGGGTTCCTATTTTGACAAGAAAAGGATGCAAGTGTAGATAGATGTACATGGATGTGTTTTTTATTTGGATACATACAAATTGGTGGTGTGAGATTTTTGAGTTTTGATCATCTAATGTCAGAACTACTTGGTGGAGTCTAGTTTTGAATGTGGTCAAATTTTGAAATGTCTCTACTCTTTTGAGTAGATGGCATTGATGATGTTACTTGTTTTGCATTAAAGAATTCATGAAATTCAAAGGTTGATTACTTCAACAAGACTTGATTAATGTCTCTTGACCATAAGCACTGCCTTATTGCTTTTAAATCATTAATAATACATAGTCTAACTATGCTTATAAAAAAACGGTTCTTAATCTTTTAACAAAAAATGTTTACAAAAAAATAATTCCAATATATAGATTAAATTCAAATAAAACTAAAATTGTAAAGTACAGTATTGTAGTATTGGTTACGTCCAATACACAAGGACTTCTTTTGGTCGTACACTGCACAGCTTGTTGTAGTAGAAGGTGGATCATCACCCAATCTCATAAGAATAAGATAAATGGTTTTCCCCTTTCTATCAATCTTTTACGTTCTTCTCTTCTTGCCCTCATGACAATCAATCTTTTGTTTAAAGGGGAGAACCCAGCAAAAACTGAATCAGGGGATTATAATAATCCTTTTACAGCGATGTTCTCTGCATTTGCTTATTATTTTTTTCAGAAGTTTTACTTTAAAATCAGTACATCTCCCTGGATTTCTGTTCCCTACAAAAAGAATATAAATCCAACTCTTGCCCATCAAAATGTTCCCCAGAGTAAACTCTCTCAATCACCCCTCACTATCAGATTTTCATGGAGCGTGGTAAACGAGGTGGCTTATGTGGGCTTCGATTTGCTAAAATAATGAACAAATTGTGCCCAGATGGTCGGCGAGTTCTATAGCTTCTTTTGACCTCATTCTTCATGCTCTGGAGCTGTAAGCTTTTGGGCCTGTTGATGTGTTAGCTGAAAATCAACCTTGCCTAATTTGTATCTTTCAAGGTATTGTCTTCTAATTTTATGTTTGCAACTATTATCTTTCTTACTGCTCAAGGTCAAATCCATTTCTTTGACTTTCTATGTGATATCTTTTGATGGGAAGAGATTGATGGGCATCTCAAAATTTTCTCCATTGATTACTTTTGCTTGTCTGTCGGATTTGGGGTTTTCATGTTTTAGAGGCTGTATGAGTGTTTTCTTGAAATTAATGTTTTGGGTGGTTCTATGAGGGATTCTTGTACTGAGAGTTTGATTTATAGCTGTTGTTTAAGTTGAACTTTGACTCAAGTTGTGATTGCTTATTTCTGTGAGATCAATGGAGAAGAAGGTAGAAGTTTGAGTTTGTTAGAGTTTAGTTTACCCCTTTTACTGGTAGAACTGTAGAAGGCACTCGAGCTGATAGTTTTGCTCCATTTAAGTCTAATAGGCAAATATTATAAGGATTGGACTGGATTTTGGTTAGCTTTTACCATTGCATTAGTATATACCGCCACTATTGAGTTCATTCAAAACTTGAATGAAATGATAAGGTTCTAAGCTTTTTGGGCATGCTGGTGTATTTTCATTTGCTTGTTGCAAATGAACATTGACCAGAGATATCAGGATTTTGAGATCCCCAAAATGGTATTGAATGGATCAACACATCAAAATTGCTGCATTGATGGAAGATCCAAAGAGTGTTGTAATGTGGAAACCCTGGACCTGATCTATATATGAATGGACAGTAAATGGAACAATAAATTAAATATTTGTAGCAAATGGACCTTGAGAATTCAAGATGCTCCATCAGAATATCTCTTTTTTTTTGGTTGAATCCATCAGAATATCTCTAAATAAGGCATCAATCACATGCTTACTGAATCAGAATCTCTTCATCTGTATCTGATCTTTAATATGTTCAACAAGGTCCTTGTAACATTATTAATCTTGTGTTTTGTCAACTGATTTTTAACAGGATTCATGGAGAGTAAATCCATAAGATGCTTAATCAACAGCATATCTCGGTTTATACACGTGGTTTCATGCCAGACATCAACGCCAATGCCTAGCCAGAGAGATTTTGAGAGGGTGGGTATGTTGATGAAGCGCTTGAAGCCATTTCTTGATGAAGTCATCAGTGAAAATATAAACCCTGATGAAATTTTTCTGAAAGAGTGTGAGAAGCTAGATATAGATGTTGAAGAGGCTACAAAATACATTGAGAGGTGGTCCTCAAATGCAAGCAAGATTTTATCAGTGAGTATTTATCCAAAGTTACAACTTCTGTCTGTTGGGGTGCTATTTAGCCTATTTATCAGAATGAGCAAGGGAAAGAGAAAGACAAGAACGTGAATGACAAACAAAAAATCTAACTCAAAAGTGATGCAGTGCTATTGAAATATCTTACTCTCTTCTTGTTTCCTCCATTTTGTACATGAAATTGACTTTGTATGTATCAAAGACACTACCCTATGTCATTGACGACAATCAACCTCTTACAAGAAAGTAGTCCTCAATAAGACTCGAAAAGGAAAAATATTTTTTGATGTTGGGTAGCACTTGGCACTCTTATAGACTAATTTCATTATGTGGGATTTAGCCCACAAATCTTGGGGTGCTAAACTAGATAAAGTCTGTTCTTTCCTAAATTGTGCATTTTCATGATATCATCATCTCATTCCCATTTTCAGGTTTGGCAAAGTGAGCTAGTACTGACCAAAATCAGAAGCTCTTTATTTGAAATATACCGAATGTTCTGCAGATTGTTACGAGCATCACTGTCTTCCTCTAGTCTAGCCGGGCTGCACGTATGTACAGACCTAAGCTCCCTATTTAAATCCTCTTTCCAGATTTTTGATTCATACACAATACAGTGTCGCTGACTACTTGTAAACATTCATAGAACTGCATGCAGGAGCTTCAAAATTGGCGGCCAAACAGAATATCAACACATATTGAACAAGCTTTGAGCCATCAAAGCAACAGATCAAACTCTTGTGCTGAGCATCTAATAGAAATCATCGAGTCTCTTGGTCTGATATCAAACCAAGAGTTGCTTGAAGAGAGAATCACAATTGAAAAGGAGAGGCTGAAAGCTCAAGCTAACAAGGGAGACGTGGATATTTATCAAGTGACAGATCTCATTTATCTTATATGTGATTTCATGCTGGAAAGTGGATACTTAGATTCTAGCCATGGTTTCTCCATCCCATCAAGCTTCCGCTGTCCCTTATCATTGGAGCTCATGTTGGATCCTGTAATTGTGGCTTCTGGCCAGACATTTGAGAGGGCTTGTATCAATTAATGGATCGTTCATGGGTTAAATACTTGTCCTAAGACAGGCGAGCCTCTTTCACACACCACTTTCATACCAAATCACACCATGAAAGCTATGATAGTAACTTGGTTTGAGGAAAATAACCGTGGGCTTCCAACTAACCACGCTCAAGATGTTATTATCCACACAGGTAGTTTCCGTGGCTCACATTACAACAGCAATTCTACTTCAATGTCTTCTATTGAGTTCAGAGATTTGTGTACAATCCAAACAGCTGAGGACCCTTTTGGATTCAGCAAGGAAGGATCTAGATTTGAGCAATCATGTACGCATAGCAGAACCCATTCAACTTCAAGTGTCATTTCAACTGCAACTGAGGTGTCAAGAGTATCAACTCGAACAAACTCTTTTGCATTGTCTGACACGGGGTCCGATGAAACTACTACAAATTCCTATGTTGAAAAATTAGTTGAAGATCTGAAGAGCCGCTCAAACGAACTACAAACTTCAGCTGCGCTTGAGCTTCGCCTCCTTGCAAAGCATAACGTCAAGAACCGTAACATCATAGGAAAGTGTGGTGCCATTGGCCCGTTGGTTGCATTGCTGTACTCTGAAGTGAGGATAACCCAGGAGCATTCGGTTACCGCCCTCTTGAATTTATCAATCAACGATGAGAATAAAGCAAATATTGCAGAAGCCGGAGTCCTAGAACCATTCATACACGTGCTTAAATCAGGGAACGATGCAGCTAAGGAAAATTGTGCAGCTGCTTTGTTCAGCCTGGTTAGTATTGAAGAGTTCAAGCTGAAGATTGGTCGCTCAGAAGCGATCAAAGCTTTGGTCAATCTTTTAGGAACGGGGACCGTTAGAGGGAAAAAGGATGCAGCAACAGCGCTATTCCACCTGTCAATAGTTCATGAAAATCAAGCTCGAATGGTACAGGCTGGCGCTGTGAAGTATTTGGTTGAGCTGTTGGACAAGGATTCAGGATTTGTTGACAAGGCTATTGCCCTTCTTGCAAATCTGGCCTCGGTATCTGAGGGCCGATCAGCTATTGTGAAAGGAGGAGGGATCCCGATGATTGTTGAGATACTCGAATGTGGGTCCCGAAGAGGAAAGGAGAATGCTGCATCTATACTCTTGCAGTTGTGTCTTAGTAGTAATAAGTTTTGCAGCATGGTCCTTCAAGAAGGATCTGTCCCGCCTCTTGTTGCTCTTTCTCAAACTGGCACTTCAAGAGCCAGGGAGAAGGTATGATTTATTATCTTCCTTTATCTTTGTTCCAGTATGTGATTTACATATCAAAACAAAAAAAGTTCATGCCTTTCTATGGAAAGACCACTTAGGTAT
Organism: Fallopia convolvulus; assembly: GCA_964016875.1. Taxonomy (NCBI): domain Eukaryota; kingdom Viridiplantae; phylum Streptophyta; class Magnoliopsida; order Caryophyllales; family Polygonaceae; genus Fallopia; species Fallopia convolvulus. The sequence continues at coordinate 36,468,255 of OZ024735.1, read as the reverse complement.
ATTTACTTAGGTATATTTAAAAATTAATATGAAACGTAGCTAATGCACGATTTTTGCAGGCACAGCAGCTGCTAAGCCACTTCCGTAGCCAACGTGAAACTGCTGCTAGTTCCGGCAGGAGAAAACCTTGAAGTGATGATATAACTATTAAGCTTCTGATCTGGCTGTTTTCCTAAATGCCGCCTTTCTCCTTTTTACAATTTTTATCCACTTCGTTTGCTACGGTTTCCACTTGTGAAGTAAAATTTTGGTCTGCTAGGAGTTGAACTAGATTTGCACAGTTTCAGAAGTATTCTTTGATTGTTCTTGTTAAGCTTGAGCTTCTTATTAGAGCTTGTTTGTGTATATAATTGTCATAGTGTTTTTGTTGACTTGTGATCAAATCAGTGTGCGAGTACCTTAAAGCATGTGTTCTTATCTTATTGCTTAGATTTTCTTGATTACGTATGGAAACTCCACTCTAACTGGTGGATTGGGTTGAAATTTTTATTAACACATGTAATACACAAACACCCAGAGGCAAAAGCAAATTGGTCATCCTAAGATCTGGTAGAATACCAGGAGAAATTGTAACAAGCATTCTCTTCATTTCATATACGCCACAGAATGCATGAATTTTGTAGCCTGTCTCTAAGATGGTTTCCTAAGGCTACAGAAAGACCCATGTACATTTTAAGAATAGTTTGTTCAGAAACAAATCAATGGCTATAATCTGCTGCAATTGTCCCTCAGTCTTCATCGCTGCTCAGGCAGATAATGGGGGGTTCAGACTTGCCTGATGACTTTGTTTCATGTTTCTCATGCCCGAGTTTTGGATTTCCCGAAGAAGCTTGGCCATTAGAAGCACTATGAGATTCAGCCAAGTGATTTTTTTTCTTCAATAACAAAGGTAGACAGGACTCATCATCAGATTCTGACGAGGAATCAGACTCCTCTAATAACTTGGATTTGGAAACCCCAAAAGTAGCTTCCAATATCCGAGCCATTGTATCTGATAACTTCTCCTTTATATCAGCACCCTCAAGAGAAGAGACAACTCTCGTTTCAACCTTGTCCTCTAATGATTTATCATTAGAGGATTCATCCTCAAGAATTACCTGAACTCCCGGGGTTGCTACATCATAATCCAGTGCATTGCCGTGATTTTCCTTAAGCCATTTGTTAATTGCAAAGAATTTGCCTTCTGTAGCCTCAACAAGAAGGTTTAACTCACTGACACTGAACCGGAGGAGGAAAACCTTTTCACTCCAAGCACAAAGGCAGAGAAGTTTAGTGTGCTTCAGACAAGCATACTTGTTTGGATTGCATGGGCAGAAAGCAGCAGACAAAAACAGAATGGTTTTGCACATACAGCACTCTTTCCTCGCCCCCTTGTCAAAAGACAGATTCATTTTTGAAGACTGAGAGTCGGTGCAAAGAAATTCCCTTTGCCGTGTTTCTGCTTTGGCACGGGCCTGGTTTGAGCAGAAACAAGAACAACATCATATTTTTGAAGAGTAGGAAAAAAGTAATTCATAAGCATTTGTGATGAAGTAACAGGAAAAGGCATAGCAATTTTCAGAAGCCCTAATGCAAAGGAAATATGGATTTGATTTACAATTCATAATCCATTATCTTGCATTATAATGCATACTTTAAATACACTATAATGCAAGATAATGAATCACATCAAGTGTAATCCAAACGCACCTAGCTTGTTAGCCATGAAAACATACATCTTCGATCACAATTGCATATAGTTATATGAAAACTAGAGAGGTTTACCTTTAATGTTTCAGCAATAGCACTACCCTTGCCACAAGCATCCTTCCATCTCAAAATTGCAGGAGTCTTTAAACCCTTGATTAGATTCTCCCAGCGTGCCTTTACAGCTTCATGAGCTGCCCTAAATAATAGTTTGTCATGACATATCAGTTGTTTCATTTTCTTCTCACAGTATAGTTCTGTAACACTCAGTCCATGAGGTAGCCAGTCCAAGGTTGCACAGCAAACAGACTCTGAAACATTGAAGTCACAATCAAACCCTGTATGATATGCCCCCGGAAGAAAAAGAATAAACTCCTTTGGGCGCTGTATGCAACGGTAAACTGGTATTCCCTCAGCCCGCAGAGTGGAAGGAGAAACTTGTATAGCCTGTAAAGAAGGAAATATATGAGGACTAAAGAGCTTATTGTATTCATATTCTATATTTAACATTTAATGATTATATGAATAGTGTTTGAAACTCATTATACCATGAAAAACATGACTCACAAATGCACGCAATGAATTGACAACGATTTTTTATATGAAACACATATCCTGCATGAGTTCCTCCCAAATTGTAGAGTATTCAATCGATCTCATGGTAAATGGGAATGAGATTGTATTTCCAGATGGAAAATAACAAAGATGGGTTGGGATAGGTCACAATTCCACAAAACATACGCTGGTCTGTTGTAATTAACCACGTTTCCTTACACAACACTTTAAAATTTGGATTTAGATTCCAGGTTTAGTGTCCGCTAATATGTAGTTCATTTTTGGGAGAACCAGTACAATGGTATTCTGCATTAATAAATTAGCAAAAAACAGGTATTTGCTCAAGAATGTCGATCAAAATATTAGACTGTCAGCGCAAACATGTGTATACTCCTTCAGCAACTGTTGGATTTTGTTTTTATAGCCAGATTTATCAATTTTCACCCTAGGCAGACGTATATTGCAGATCATTACCATATAATTATAGGAAATTTATCCAAAACTTACTACCACTCACCAGCTTATGAAGCAACTCAGGACTCGGGGAAAAAATACCAGGAAAGTGCTTCTTAACAACTGCCTGAAATTTACTGAAATAATGTCCAGGTACACCATACCAAATCTTTGGAGCACCGAGGTACAAACAGCATAGAGTGTATAGATGATGTTCTGATACTTCCTGCATAAAAGCAGATTAGAAATACAATTAATAACAACTCGGCAATCACGTGGATATAGATGGTGGACAAATAATATTCTACCTTGTGTGATTTTCTACTTGAACTCGCAAAATAAAAATGATATTATTCAACAATTATTTAGTATCTTTTCTTTCCCTGAATCATTCATTAGTAGTTCATGAACATTTATGAAACAGTCAAAATCTTACCCAAGGAAGAGTTGAGAAGCACATTCCTATATGAAACTGAGGAGCAAGATCACCCAAAGAGTCTGAGTTCTCGAAAGAAAGAAGAGAACCTGGCTGTCTAGAAAGATTGCTCAAATTCCAACCTAAGTCTTCATAACCGATGGAATTTGATGTCTCTGTCTTGAATGATTCTAGAACTCTATTTCGTAAACTTTTGGCATCAAGATTGGCTCGATGAAGCACCTAAATAATCAGAAGTTTTTTAAAAAAAAAAACTTGCCACTATCACAAGAAAAAAAAATTGAGAATGTGAGCTCATATGGACCTCTCACTTACTTCAATTTCTGCAGTTGGTTTCTCCATAATTCGCCAATATTCACCTTCAATATCCACTTCTGAAGGCTCCCACTGTTCATGGCATGTAACAGAGCTGGCTTTTGGATTTACACATTCAGATTTTTTGGGAAAATAGCATTCCTTGAAATAATCTGCATTTTTCTTGAAATCTTCAAGAGTAAAATGAGGCCCAAACTGAAACGGGGATTGCTCCACCTGTGGAGCAATTCCAGTTTCAGATTCATAGTCTAAATCTAATTTTGAGACCCTCCGTCTTTTTGAATCTTCAACATTACAAGATGCCAGTCTTTTTCTCTTTCCACGATTCTGGAATCCATCAATCCTTTGTACTTGGGTGGTGAAATTACAGTCTTCACATGCATTATCTTTAAAGCATGGTGGTTGCCAAGAAGGAGGAGGAACAATGCGGCAGAGTCCATAATTCTTCACTTGTTGGCATATGCTTTCAATATACCTAAAAGTGTCTTTGAACTCCTGGACAAATCAGAAACAATTCACACTTTGTCATTGAAAGTTCAGCATAAAAATCAAAATGTACTTGCAAAGCACACCTCATCAGTAGGCTGAAATACAGGAGCTTCCTCTAGTTCAAAAGAACGTGCACCTTCTGGATCCCACTGAGCTGGGACCTAACTGAGCACTTTTGCAATTAAATATGACATGGAGTATCACAATAACAATGAAATGTACTGTCTACCAGATTCTTTAAAAAAACTAACCTTCAGGCAGTTACTGCATGCAGAACATCCCCAGATCAAACCTTTCGGAAGGCAACCTTCAGATGTAGTTGAAACAATCTATTTATAATAAGAAAAGAGAGATTAAAATAAGACCAGAAAGGGAACATCCATTGCCCACTTTATAAAAATGGCTGTGGTCTGGTATTCTAGAATGCTGAATACGTATGGAAACATTGGAATCAAATCAATATAGCTGTTTGATACTTCTGAGATTTATTAAGCAACGCAGATCAACCTTAATGATCAAACCAGTACTCTTACGGTCACCCGAAAATGAATTATTTTTCCAAATAACCAAATATTGATGTTGCTTAGTCTATTTACCATGTAGCAACCAATTACACAATGAGCTAAAGTCATGTGTGTTATAGAATATGCCATTATCTTTATACTTTCTTCATTTAACATATAAAATTTAAAAACAGCTAGACTAGATAACAAAAGCACGATAATCAAAATATGATGTAAAGAAACTTTACCTCCATCAAATACTATAGTAGATAAATTCAGGAGTGGGGCAAGTGCATAATGATCTGAGGGTATTTAATGGGAACTAGTCTGAGCTGTTAGATTATAGGAGTGGTCGGCCAAGATTAGATGGGACAAATGGGACAGAGGGGCATTTTCATAATTGTGACATTTTTTTTCAATTTTTTGCATTGTTCTTTAAGGTTCATATCCCATGTTCAATGTGTATGCACGAAAAGTTGATAGGCACCTTTCACGCTTAATATATTAAAATTGCTTATTTATTAAGTATGCATCTTTAGTGTACCAAATGTTTAAAATTTCTTATTATGTATGCATCTTTACTGTACAAAAATGTCACTCCGTGTCATATATGTTTATAATACATGTGCGCCATGAGTACACTAAATGTGAACTTTAGTATAAATAGAGTGAACTTTAAGTGTACTAAAAATGAACTGTCCTAGCCGGTAAGATCATTATGCATTTCATCCCAACTCATAAATTCAATATATAAACAATTTCACCCCATACCAGTCCCTGTTTACAGGCATCAAATTTGAAGTTAAATGACTCCTAAATTCACACTACATGATAATTAATAGAAAATAAATTTACCTCATGATGTGGTTCATCATCCGCTTCCTCCTCGTGAAGATCCAACTGATCATGAATAATCCATGCTCTATGCTTGATTTGCAAATCAGCCTCCAGTACATAATCTTCTAGACGTGATGACAATGGAGTTGAATCAGATGCATCTTTTAAGGGTACACACTTTTGAGTATCTTCACTGGATGTCATCCTCTTCAAGCTGAAGGCTGTACGTGAAACAAAGCCAGGAGGGACCAACAGATTTTGTATTTCATCAGCTTCAACAGAGTTTTTTGCCAATCCTGTCTCCATCATCAGTACTGTAAAGCAATACAGCAATGAAATCAGTTGAATATTGATCTACCTATTTCCATTCTTCAGACAATGAAGCAGAGAGAAGTTTCATAAAGACAAACTACTTGATTAAATATATCAAGACTAAACTGGGATGAAGGGTATCGATTCATGGTTATTCTGTTAAAGATCATCATCATTGACCCAGTTAGACTCCGCTACAGCGGAATCTAGGGGGTCAAGATGGAGGTACCCCTGCCCAAGGAAAATGGGGTACGTCCGATAGACCCAAGAAAAACTAAAATTCAGGTGTGTGACAATAATAACTGAATTTAGTTAGAATGCACCAAAATTGATATAGGGACTAAATCTTTCTCAAAGGCAGTGTATAAAAGCCAATGAGCATGAGGATGCGCCCCCTTATTCTGTTAAAGATAGAAAGGGAATTTTATATTAATCTAACTAAGTTCAGAAAAAGAACAACTATTGTGCTGAATATTAATCTAAGTTCAGCCAAAGAATGGTTATTGTGCTACATATTAAAGTATAAAGAGATGACAACCATATAGAACGACCTGAAAAATCTACACGAGGGCAATCGTGTCCTCTAACTAGTTCGAAAATTAATCCAACACACTTCATAATCTAGATACTTGAGAACCTTGATTTGAAGAATTAATCCAACACACTTCAACTCCTCAATAAAACCCTAAAATTCTTCAAATTCCTAATCTGAAAAATTAATCCATCACTCTTCAATTCAATTCTTAACCCTAAAACCTCTACAGTGTACCTGATATTGCATCTAAGCAGTCGTCGTTATCCAAAGGAAGTCGCCTCGTCGACGACCAGCCCTTCTCGCGTATCCAGCCTCGTCGTCCAATCGACTCCTGTATTCTCCTTCCGGCACCAGCAGCCGACACGTCTCCGACCACCACCAAGAAGCGGCGTGATACTTCTCCTCCTCCCTTTTCTTTCTCAAGAGCTAGCTTTCTCTCTCGTAGTCGGACTTGAAAAGTTGTAACAAGGGTTTAGGCGTTTAGCGTTTCTCTTTTCCCTTTCTTTTTAGTAAAAGTTTAACTATTTATGTAAAATTGTGAGAATCATTTGATGGGAATTTTAGGGAAGAAATTTTAGGGAGGAAATTGTAAAAGGGTTTAGCCTTTCTTTTGCCGTAATATTGGATGGTGGGATTTGATGAGAATTTTAGGAAGGTAAATTGTGAGAATGATTTTTCTATTATTTGGTGGCAATTTTATATGAGAACTAGTTGTACCCGTCATACCATGTACGACTATGATTCGATATTAATAAATTAAAATATAATATAACATTTAATATAAGTAAAAAGTAATTTATTGCTTGTAGAATGTATAATTTTTTAATCAATACAAATGATTAAATTTAATGTTGAGAATGAAGATATATTATTAAGATAAAATAATTACTTCTTCTTTAATTAAATGTTTTTATAAATTCAAATATGGAAGAGATAAGAATTTAAAAAATAATAGTTAACTTAATAAATAAGATATAATAAAGTGTGAAAGATAAAGATAATTTAATTTAAGATGGGACCAAACTCATTTTGTGGTTCGATAAAGTAAAGATTAGATAAGATTAAATATTATATTATTCATATTTTATTACTTTTCATGTACATAAATTTAGAAATTATCAAATATTTTAATATATCTATTAAATATTTTATTATTAATTTTAAACATTATAAATATTTATCATTAATTTTTTATTATAAAAGAAAATCAATATATATCTATAAATAAATTCATCAAAATATCTATGCTAAGAGATTTATATTTATTTTAAAATATTTAAAATATTTTATCTTTAATTTTAAATGCTTGTATAAGGAAGCATTGAAAAGATATTGTTATACTAAATAGATATTTGTTTGATGTTAGAGATAAATTTAAATAGTTAAAAAAGAATTTAATAAAAAGAAGTTATAATGATAGAAATTGATATTTTTTTAAAATATGAGGTGGGGTCAGAATCATTCTGGTGGCTCAAAAAGGAACAGCTTTAATATATAGTTATAGATTGATAGGATTTTATTAGAAAATTTGGAGTGAAAGGATGAGAAATTAAATGCCACCAAATTTGTGGAATTTGATGGAAACTAGAGATACATGTTTTAAATAAGAAAAAAAAATTACCCAAATTACCCACATTTTCTCGTCAAAATCCAACTCTAGCCAAACAAAAAAATCATTAAAATCCCCTACATTTTCACCTTTTATTTTCTTATCATTTCCTTTCTCATATTTCACCATCATTTCCCTTCTCATATTTCTCCACCCTTTCTTTTCTCATCAATTCTCAATTGCCAAACAGGCTGTTAACGTTTGACGACGGATGTGTATGAGACGGAAACACTTTCCTAAGGATGGGAAATTGAATCCCACCAAATTTGTGGAATTTCATGGGAAACTAGAGATACATGTTTTAAATAAGAAAAAAAAAATTACCCACATTTTCTCGTCAAAATCCAACTCTAGCCAAACAAAAAAATCATTAAAATCCCCTACATTATCACCTTTTATTTTCTTATCATTTCCTTTCTCATATTTCACCATCATTTCCCTTCTCATATTTCACCACCCTTTCTTTTCTCATCAATTCTCAATTGTCAAATAGGCGGTTAACGTTTGACGACGGATGTGTATGAGACGGAAACACTTTCCTAAGTTGAGGGTTACTCGCACAAAAGTTCATATTCATCAACATTTTGCGAAAATTGAAATAACTTAGGGACCACCTCTCAATTTCGGTTTCGGTCCGGTTTGGATCAAGGAAAAAATAGCTCGACCGAGCTCTTGGCCGAGTTCATCCCTACTGTCAAAGCTCAGGCCGGTTTAACAGGTAAAATTGTCGGTTAACCGTCGATTTAGGCAGTTTATTTCGTTTTTTGTTCAAATTTGACTTTTTGATTTAAAAAAAATTGGGAAAATTAAAGGACTTGAACTTAATATTAAAGGGGATTGCATATCTCGCTTCATGAAGCGAAACGACTGACCTCCAAAAGCCGGATACCAGACACTTTTTATCTATCAATTTCATCCATAACTTTAGCGAAAACTTCTGTTAGATCAAGAGCTAGTCATGCCAAACACACTCCACTGTTCACCGTTCAAAAAACTACAGTGCAATTGTATGACCACATTTAACTAAAACTCAAAAAATATACAAACCGATTTGTCTAGTCCTGGCCAAAAGAGCACGAGCTGCTGCAGTTTATAGAACCCGGAAAACCGCGACAACAACCTAGAAAGTCCTTGAGTATTTCCTGATTTCGTGTATGATCAGCTGTATTGACACCAGATCCTTGTTCAGGTTGGATCCACCCGATATCTTCTTTACACAATCCGAAAGACGCGTGTAGTATAGCAGCAGCTGGGTTAAAGCGGTTCTCAGAATCTCCATACCGCACAAGAAGTTGCTAAAGGAAGTGATGACGTCTTTGTGCATTAGCTCTATGGCTGATTTCCATCTGCTATCAAAATCCTTTACAAGGGGCTCCACTTCTGTCACTGTTATGGCCTTGTCACTGCCTCCCATGTCCTCAGCTGCCCCAGATATTAATCGTTAGGAAGAAGAAATATTTTTTTCCTTCTATTTTTCTTTAGTGTGTACCCTAAGGGCATATGATAAGGATATTCATTTAGAAAGATTTAATTAGGTGTAACTTTTTATGATTATTTAAGATTTTTTTAATAGGGTTTAATTTTCCTTTTAGGGCACATTATAGAAAAACCTTTTTTTTAATTAGTTTTGAGTGAAAGTGTGATGGTTACCTGCTCTAGTCTTCACAAACTTGATTAGGTCGCTGAAGTGCTCCAGTAGCAGCTCCTCCTGTATGCAGGCATTAAATTAGATTTTCAAAGAAAGAAATTGGCTAAAAACAATAATTTAGCTTTAAGTTCAGTTGAAGGGTTGGGATTGGATGAAAGGCTGGATTTTTCATTTTTGGCAGCAAATGTGGCCTAACCTTGGGCTATATGTTCTGATAATGTTATTGCTTGTCGATGAAAGGTATTAAATAGGCATATATTATTACTTACCACATATATTGATGTGTTGGTCTTTAACATCTCCTCAAAATGCATTGGAATCTTCCCACCATCTGGACCGGCTTCCTGAAATTCATTAAGAATGCAACATAAATACCACCAAAGAACGTATCATGCAAGTGTAAGTTTATAAAGAGGATTTTCTCAATTTGGGCTATATAAGGGATTGATCCAATTAGCTTCAAAGTCGGTAACTACTGGTTCCTTTTATTCACAATAGATAGCTTACCTTCAACACACGAATAGTCATGTCATAGTTGTTTATAAGGAAAACAGTCGCCGACTTTGATTTCTGGAACTGTCTGGCTAGCTTGTTGAGCAAATCGTCTATTGCCATTCTAAGCCGTTCCAAGTTCAGTTCAAGCTGCAGAGAACAAAGAATTAAATGGTCAACATATCTTTACTTCAGTAGCTACTACTTTGGTATCAATCCACAATTGGTTCTACTTCCTTTTTTGAGAAGGTCCAAAGTGATAGTCACTTAACAAATAAAGAAATGCCATAGATAAAACACACACACACCTGCCCATCTCCATATTCAACATTTAGGTGAATCAGAGACACAGTAAACTCAGCATAACGCCTCATGACATAGTGAGGATGAACATCCTCTTCCCACAATGCCTTCAGATTTGCATTGCGGAGACTGTTGACGTGCATGTCAAAAACCATCTTGAAACGGGGCCACAAGGAGATATTGACCTGTTCAAATTTCCATATGTGAGCAATAATGTGGGGCTGTTTATTAATTTTCCATGATTTTAACTTTGGAAGCCTGCAAGTGATTTTAAGTTTTTCCCAACATCACCACTACAGACCCAACCTCTGGATGTGGCTACAGACCCAACCTGAAAGATCCATGGGCAAAGAAGCTCAACTCACATCCTTTTACATCAGATTTAATCACCATTTATATATCTATTTTTTTAATAGCCATGTTCAGTACATTTTGCAACAAGTTGTGGAAGAAGATTATGATAAAACAACATACCTTGTCTAGATAGGAATCCAGGCAGGGAATCCGCCGTCTTGACATGGTAAGCTGCAGAAGGATCAGCCAGGAGTAGTTAAGCAGCGAATTGAATCCAAGAAATGCAATGAGATTGTAGAAGAAAGGTAATTAGTCATCCAACATTCTAGCTTGATTAACATGTTTCAAAATAAAATTGAAAGAGATGCAGGAAACAGATGTTTTACTTCACCAACATTAAGTGTGAACAAGTTCTTGACACACTTAGTAATCTTGTGACACTTCATAGTCCATAAATGAAAGTTAACATACAAAACCGAGCAAGCCGCTCATATTCAACTCATAGATAGAACAACTTAAATAACTAAAGTGGATGTATCATAGGCACAGAGATTACCTGGTGTTGGTGAATGATCCGAATCATAAGCATTATGCCAATAGCATCAAAAGAATTCAAAAGGATTGTGTTGAAGTGCTCATCAATAACTGCAAGGGGTCCTGAAAGAAAGATACATATACTAATATTATGGACCTTTTTCTAGGTCACGAAGATATTACATGACTGCAATCAAGAATTACCATATTATAAAAGCCTTTAGATTTTTAGATCTTCAAAAATAACCAATTTCTTTAGATATATATACTAGAATTTAAGAATGTCAAGGAGATTTTTTAAGATGAAGTTTTTCCGAGAATTCGTAATGTGTTCAAGAAAACAAAAGAGCTAAGAGTATGAAAGATGGATCTTGGATTTAAATAAAGGACAGTTTATACAAAACTACTCAAAGTTACCTGCAAATATTTCATAAAACATGGATTCCTCCCCAAAGAAATCATCACAGAAAAGATACCTGAAAGCAACATGATTAATTGCAAAAATATTATATCAAACTGTTACAGAAGTTGGGATGAGAATATTCATTACAGTAACTGCTATATAGAAGATCATTTACTGTTTAATAAGCTCATATTTACTAGTATTTCAGTATTTGAGTGGAAGGTAGAAATATGTTCTAGATACATACTCAGAACTGGCAGTATCCATTAGCAACTTGTGCAAGCTTCTAAAGAGAACTTCATAAGGATACTTCTGGGAGCTAGCTTCAGCTATATGAGGAATTAAGGCTGGTTGATCAATTTCCTGACATGCACATGAGACCACATTGTTAGAAATACAAAAAAAAAAAAAGGATTAGGAGTCTTTTCCACATAAAGAGGTATAGCTACATTTTCCCTTTCCTTTTCCCTACCCCCATAAGAAGCCATATTGAGCAGGCATGCAGCAAAAAAGCACCTTTTGATTATTGTTTTTTAATTTGGAAAACGGCCTAATTAACTACTCCAAATTTGAACTTCAAAAGTCAACACATCTGACTAGAAGTTTATTCTCAATGTTGATATAATTGTGTAGAAAAGTAACAAAATTATAAAATGAACACTAACATGCTCCTAGAAGAGGGGCCTTTATTGCATTACCAATCTCTAAATACCTACTACCAACTGAACTAGACCAGCATAATTAAATGCAGTCAGCAGATCGTTAGGGGCATGGGAGCAACACCCTTATGTACAACCAGGCAGCTAATGCCAAAAAAAAGTAGAAACCATGAATGAAGTGTTAGTGGAAAACCTTCAAAATGTTAATCCTCTCCCCCACAGCAAAAACAGAAGAACGGTTCTTTAAAGTTTCCCTCCTGGCTGAAAAAAGACTAGCACTGCTCGTCTCGATACCAATTAAATCACTAGATGTTGCCAAATCCTGCTGTAACTTTTCTAGTGCTTGGATATAAGCACGAAAATGTGCACTTAGAACCTGAAAACATGAAAGATGTAGGATGGACTTGTCAAAAATCAGAAACTATCCACTCTATATTATAACAGATTATTAGTAAAAATGTGTCACCCCACAACAGTAAGAGTACTAGCAGTTGGCATTGATGAGCAACAAGTAACAACATCCAAATTACTCAATTTACCTTGTTCATTGTGTCAATATATGCCACACGAACTTCAGTATATATGTCTTTACCATGCTCCTTGAGGAAAAGAATGACGTATCTGTCAGTAATATCAATGCATCATTAATCAAACAAATTCACCAGGGTATGGACATGCCAGGAATATGACTAACACCTTCATATAATCAGCCAATCAGAAGTGTATGCCATGCATAGAAGCCAGTGCATAAGAGCAGAAGTAATGAAGCAAATAAATAAGCATAGATAAACAAGAGTGTTTCATTAGCAAACAGAAAGAGGCCATGAAAAGGTTTAGGGGAGTACTAGACACAACTGACAGTCTGACACTACTCACTTGTATTTTAGAAGAACATTCTGTTGAAGAATCTGGATGTTTGTCTTAGGCTTTCTCAGTGCATAGAGCTTCTGGACAATGAAGTCAAACACCTACAAACACATACACCGTTAAACCACAAAATCAAACAATATACATCTGCTGACAAAAATATGTGAGCAATACTACATAATACCTTCTTTCAGCTATTTGTGTATCAGATCAACTAAGACTAGCATGCTACAAATCATGATGGTGTTGTTTGTCACAGAGAGTAGGTACGGAAGCAATTAAAAGTTATTCCTATAGAAACCTAACATCATTTTCCCGTTCATTAAATGCACATTCTCCAATCAACTAATAATGAAAGGGAAGTCGCAGAAAAAGCATTAAAACTCTTGGATTGAGATTATTCATTACTCATTAGTAATATCCCAAAAGCATCACAAATTCTTACGACCAATAGAATAAAAAAAAAGCATCACAAGTTCTTGTATAAACATGCCAGATGAAATTCTGGGCTTGGACTGGAGCATATTCTTTAAAGAAAAACATGCAATGGTTGTATAGTTACAAATGGACAACAGACATCACTTTTAAAGCATTACTTAACTTATTTCTTGCCTCAAAAGACATGTAATAGAGACAAGTACTACCTTTGAAACAGCCTTTTGCCTTAGTCTTTCTAACTCGGGTTGCACATCCTTTAAAGCTTGTGATGATTTCACCAAAGGATCTGTCTCCACATATTTAAGCTTCTTACTAAGAATCTCAAGCGTCCTCATATATTCTTCACTTACCTGACCAAAGTTTAAGTGGCAGTCAATAATTATAGCATAAGTAACTTATAATTATTCAAAAGAATAAGTAAAAATGAAAATTAAAATAGGATGAGTAGTCATATGGCTATTCATATCATATATTCAAGAGATAAAGTTATATGTTTTAAACTGTGGTACTAAGCTATCAAGAAACTCATCAATTGAAACAATCTCCTTTCCTTGTTAAGCTTGATCTGTGCCCTAAATGTCCATTTTAAGTAAACTTTATACTATAAATTCAGATATGCAAAACTTGACAGTTAAACTCAATCACAAAAACATTCTTCAAGTTTATAATTAAGAGAAGTATAAAAAAAGGAAGATAAGTTACCCAATTGAACCATTACCTCTCCATCAACTATTACATCAATCATCCTTGGTGGAACAATTATATCCTCCACAAACTTGGCCAATTTTGACTCTGCCACCTGTTAAATAGGAGAAAACCAATACCAATGTAAGACTCTGAGCATGGCACACATAAAGAACTTCCTGTCCCATCCTGTCTCAAATTTTAAAAAAACAGAGGTTCTGCTTTTCCCAAGCGGTTTTTTAATAATTATGTATGAGATGTGTACTTGAGTAAAGATACTTAAAAAGGTTGATTCTGCATAGATAAGATACATGATTTATGGCTCATACAAGCAGTTTTCTATTTTTCTCCGAGCACATCCATGATGACTGAGATTAAAATCATTTTAATGTTGCAAAGATCATCCAATTTTGCAATTGAAATAGCAGGAGTTGGTTATGGATCATACCTTGCGGTTCTTCAGCTTTAGGCCCATGTCCATTGATTTCTCTTGGAGAACTTTAATGTCCGAGCTTATGGAACCAATCTCAGACTATTATCGAACTTATAGAATGTTAAAGATCCATATGCTATAACATTCAGTAGGATATATAAAAGAAGGGTTGCTAAAATAAGAGCTGACGCAATCAAAATATTATTACTCCTCACATTGAGTATTTACTCTTTAGATATGTTCTTACACTTTCAATCCCACTGACAATTCAGGTTATTTAATATAATATATTAAAGCTCAAATTATCAAAGAGTATTCTCAGCTAAACTACAAGTTAGTATAACAAACTTTAGCAAAAAAATATAATAAGCATGTTTTATGAACTTGTTCTACTATTTCAAAGGAAATCCATCAACCAGCAGATATTGTAAAACTAAGGTTGGTAATAAAACAACAATTGATGTTTCTTCTCATAAGTGATAGGTTATTTTGGAATAATGCAAACAATATGATTGGAATCCATAAACAGTAAATTATCCACATAAGTGCTTATATACCTGGAATCCACTGAGGAGAGCTTCCATATGTGACAAGATGGTGTCACAGTCACGAATTTGGTCATGAAGTGAGACAAGATTGTCACTTTCTTTTATGTAGTCCTGTGCCATATATACAATTCTAGAAATTATGAGAAGTAAGAAAATATCTTAGCAATTTCAAGCTCACCAAAATATATAAATTCTAGCAGCCATCTCATTCTTAACCATTCCATAGAATTTAAAATAACTGCTAAATGGCACCCCTTTCATTTACAAATAAGGTCACATGTCTAAAGTGGGATAAGCCAAAGAAAAAACAGATATGGGCTAGCAGTAGACGAGATATTAAAAACCATATAATCCAAAGTGAGGTTGTCAAGACATATAGTGACATACTACAATTTTCATAATGAAAGAAAATCTCCAGAACAAATTTCAAATGCCAGGGAAGGATGTATGCAAAATCTGAGAAGCATCATATTCTGAATAACCAGCTATGAGGAAGATGAGGTATCAAGCAACACTATTTCTGTGCAATGAGGAAGAGAATAAACAAAAAACTATAAACTGATAGATCAATCAGCCCAAAAATATAAAAAGCCAAGTTTTAGTCCACCCTCCAGATGCGGACCTGATTGATTCCATGTCAACTTCACGTAAATTCTTCATAAAAACCATATAATCCAAAGTGAGGTTGTCAAGACATATTGACATACTAAAATTTTTCATAATGAAAGAAAATCTCCAGAACAAATTTCAAATGCCAGGGAAGGTTGTATGCAAAATCTGAGAAGCATCATATTCTGAATAACCAGCTATGAGGAAGATGAGGTATCAAGCAACACTATTTCTGTGCAATGAGGAAGAGAATAAACAAAAAACTATAAACTGATAGATCAATCAGCCCAAAAATATAAAAAGCCAAGTTTTAGTCCACCCTCCAGATGCGGACCTGATTGATTCCATGTCAACTTCACGTAAATTCTTCATAAAAACCATATAATCTAAAGTGAGGTTGTCAAGACATATTGACATACTAAAAATTTTCATAATGAAAGAAAATCTCCAGAACAAATTTGAAATGCCAGGGAAGGTTGTATGCAAAATCTGAGAAGCATCATATTCTGAATAAGCTATGAGAAAGATGAGGTATCAGGCAACACTATTTCTCTGTAAAGAGGAAGAGAATAAACAAAAACCTATAAACTGATAGATTAATCAGACCAAAAATATAAAAAGCCAAGTCTTAGACCACCCTCCAGATGCAAACCTGGATTGATTCCAATTCAACTTCACGTAAATTGTTCTCAACACCCTTTGTGTAGTCACGAAGTTTTACGCCTTTCGAGAGGATATTGGCTACCACCTGCACAAGAATACATATTTCAGAGGGGGAGGGGGCATTTAAACATTATTGAAAGATGTAGAACATCATGTCAATATCTAGAAACTATTTCCAAATAGTGTTCAGCTAGTGTAATTAATGCTCTATGTTCCAATGCATACAAACATTGAATAGTAATTGTATCCAAAGGAATAACAAAACTGCTACTAAGATAACTACTCATTTGTACTACATTCTACATACATCATAAATAGCTCAATTCCTCATTAGCTACTTACAGACACCACAATTACCCTTGAGGGAGTTTGGTCGAGGGGTACGGAAATCAGAAATTAGTTTAGGGAATGCCAAACTGATTCTTATCTTTGGTTAGAGTTGATATTGTTTTCACACTGATTCCTCACAAAAAAGTATCATTTCGATGAGCTTTATTCCGATCTCGTTCATTCCTAGCAGCCTTGATTAACAAAGCCTCATATCTGCTGATAAGGGTCCTTCACCTGTGGCGGTGGACCTAATATTGTGTTCCATCTCTTTCTCCCTCTCCCCTTTATCTCCTGCAAATAAAGTATCTTCTCCCGCTCTCTCATCACCATCTTGTCCAAATTTCATTCCTTCCCTTTATTTTGGTATCATTGAAGGAGGTACATAATTTGCAGAACAAAATTTGAAAATCTAGAAGCAAAGGGTTTGACCTCAAAGTTGCAGCTCCTTCGTTTCTTTATTCCTCCTCCTACGTGGTGGTTATTCTACCAACTCGAGAAAAAGCAACCAGAGAAGGAGCAGATCGGGATGAAAGATGAGTGGCGGTGGATATGATGGCAATTGTGTGGGGATGTAGCGGTGAGGGTTTATTGTACTAAAACCCTAGTTACATTCCTAAACATAGTCAAACACCTCATATCAGGATTTGAAGTCCAACCCCATACCATAGAAAATTTTTTGATTTTAAGCCATACCAAAATTTCAACCAAACATCACCTACAAGAATGTGTATAATACATATATAAGAGTGAGAGACAATGAAAGAGTAGAGAGAGAACATACGTCATCATTTTGACATTCTTCTAGTTCTTGCTGGAGCCCTTCTAAAGATATGTCATCACTACTAAATGTAGACAAAAAAAACATAGAAAAGCAAATCAGAAAAAGAGAGAATTCATAGATAAGCTCAATGCTAAAACAACTGTGCATGAGCAAATGCACAATCCAAGGAAGTTCTCAGTCGTAATATCTTATTTATAAGCTTGAGATGGACGAAGAAGTCCGCCATTCATGAAGTTGACAAATGAGAGAGGGTTTAGTAGATAATCAACCCATCATAAAAGAGCAAACGTTGGTACTAGACCATATGCATAACTGATGTTTCTATTACTTTGGATAACTTTCCCAGGGACTTCTGAAAAGCTAGTTTTTCAGTACACAGCTTATTCATTCATCAATCACTAAACGCACCCCTGATTTGCAAGTAGTCACAACATGAGAATGCTCGAAGGCCCACACTTTTACACAGCAACTAGTTACCAAAAGGCTATATAAAACCAGAAAACCCAAATATTAAGCATATCAGCCCGATTTATAACTAACCAAGGAAGAACAAGATAAATATTGGGATAGTACAGCTGAGATCACCATAAATTCATCATCGAATAGCAAGAAATTTACACTTATAGAGCTTGAAGTCATCTTCCAAGCCCCAAAACTAATCCACTATTGAAACTCACATCTCAAAAACCATGAGTGGAATATTAATTCCCCAACCGTTGAAGAATTTGATTTCCAATTATTCATTTCAGAGACGTCTAATGGAAAATCAGCACAAACAAGGTCCAGATTATTGCTAAACCAGCACAGCATACAACTCAAACTACATTTTACTTATCTATGCTCTCATTCAGCATGGAGTTTCAAACACCTTAATGTGAAGGAATCATGACCGAATACGAGCTATGTGAAAAAGAGGCAGAAAACACGCACCTGCCTAGATCCTCCTCCATTGACAAATCTCCAACAAAGGCACCGAGATCAACAATATCTTTTAAGCTTTCTGAGGTTCCACTGTGGGGAACCTCCTCCTGTGAGTACACGAATTAATCGTTTAGCATATGTAAAATTTCTTCTCAGATTGAGGTGAAATTTATAGTTCAAACATATAAGAGCATCGCAGCAAAGATTAACCAACTGAAAGCGAGATGGTGCAGAGACGTACCACCGTGTTTGTTGCGACCTCGGCCATTATCAGAGGATTTCAACAAATATGCACACGACTAGTGTAGATCAAAACTCCGGAATCTCAATTGAATAAGGTGAAGATTGTGTAAACCATTGCACAGTCACCAGTGAAGCTTCTCTTGATGGGATTCAGATCAAAAGAGAGATTGGGGTGGATCGGGGGAGAGGTGAAAACAGAAGACTCAGAGGAGGCGTTCCAGTGCGGGAAGGTGCATGGTATATGGGAGGCCGAAAGGGGAAATTTTTAGGGAACCACCCCCCTTAATTACACTTTTTTCATAAAACCGCCGGATTTCTTCTCCATTCCAGAAAACCGCCAACTTTTATTCTTTACTAGTATAATACCCGTGCCCTGCACGGGATTAGAATAAAATTTTCTATTTGTTTTTTAACATTCTTAACATGTTTTATGGGTATAAACTTTAGTTTAACATTAAAACATTACAATAAATTTTAGTGTTTAAATATTTTTTAAGCAAAATTTATATTTAGAGTAGATAAAAAGATTATATATTCCTAGTTAGATCTTATCTAAGGTCAATACTAAAAAACCATAACAATAATTTCAAATATAAGAAATCATAAAAACATTAAAAAAAAAATTAAAGAAAAACTCTAGCTAATCTTATTTAATGTTATTATTAAAATTTAAAACAATAACTTCACATATTGAAAATCATAAAAATATAGATTGTTAGATAAAATCTAGTTAAATCTTATCTAATATTATTTGTTAAAAAATAAAACAATATGCTTTATAAAAAATCATAACAAATATGTATTGTAGTTATATTGTTAAATTAAAAGTAAATACATATTAGAAAAATAGATATCGTTATTATGGCTACAGAAATATTTCTAGTTAAATTTTATAAAAAATCATAAATAGATAGTTAGACCGTATCAATTATTATTGTGAAGAAAACAACAATAATTTCACATATAAATTCTATATTAAAATACATTTTTTCCATTTTTATTTTGTATTAACAAAAGAACAGGACCATAAGACAAACACTTCTACTTGAAATTCAGCCCTAAATGCAAAAACCTTTTAACGATGCATTTTTGCAATGGTTTCTTGAATTGGACTATTTAGGCAAACACCCCCAAAATTATAATATAATATTAAAACACATACATATAATTATATAAAATGTGATTAATTCTTTTAACTCTCAGGTACGTTCAAAATATTAATATAAAAAAGCTACTTTAAAATTACATCCAAAAATAATTTAAGATAATTTGGTTGAGGATTTTTAATGTCAAAGTTAATTAATTTCAAAAAATCTAAATGTCATATATAAAATTATGCAATTAAATGTATATCATGTAGCCTAAAATTTAGATGATTTGAGAATATAATATTTATCTAGGACATACGTCTTAATGATCTTATCATACATCAATTAGACAACTCATATACTTGTATAGTTGTATTAGATTAATTAGTTATTCTGTAATTTAGATTTTTTTGTTAGAAAGATTTGTTTGTTGCAAATCAAAATAATTTATACTTTTCAGATTTAGTTTTTAAATTCTCATAGATATACAGTTATATCTTTTTAAATGTTTTAAATTTTAAATATCTTATTATTTTTCATCCAATTTAATAATGATTTAATATGTTCACTTGATAACATTAAATTAATTATTATTTTTTGTCACTAAAAATCATAACAATGAGTTAAAATTTTGTGTTAACATTTTTTGGAGCAAAATTTGTATTGATATTTATCAGATAACATGATTATATATTTCTAATTAAGACTGATTTCAAGAGATTATGAAAAAATCATAACAACAATTTTATATATAAAAATTCATCAAAAATCATAACTAATATGAGTATTGTTAGGTAAATAGTTAGTTAAATCTTAGCTAATTTTATTATTTAAAAATTCATAATAATAATCACATATACGAAAAGAAAATATTAATAAATATATATATATATATATATGATTAGATAACAAAAGTAAATGTGTTAGTAAAATATGCATTAGGCGGCCAAAGTGACACAATTTTAAGGAAAATTGTTGTCAAAGAAGAAAGGATTGAAATAATATATAATTTAAATAATATATTTTTATAAAAGAGCGAAAGACGATGAGATTGATATAATATATATTAAATATTATATTTAATATAGAGCTGTCAAAAGCTGACCTAACCCGCAAACCCGACCCGAATCGTCCGATAATTTTAGAGTCAAGACCCGAAAATTTGAACCTGAAACCCGAAATAGTGATGTGGAATAATATTTGACATGTGGCATATAATTTTGGAAAAATCTAAGAATATGTAAATTACAGAAAAATGACACGTGCCAAAATCATATGTGGCTAAATGTGGAAGTGACATGTGGCGAAAGCTTATGTGGCGCAATGTGGTGGCTCGAATCCTTAGCGGTTTTAATTATATATATAGATTATCAATAAGTGAATAATCCAAATAAATTAGGGTTGTTTAACGGGTCGATCCGACCTTTTACGCGTTACGTATCGACCCGTTGACTTGTAAAAAAATAATTGGTCTGTGACTTGACCCGTAATTAGGATTACGGGTTACGAGTTTTATGGGTCAACTCGTTGACCTATTTAACGAGTCGACCCGACCTTTTACGAGTTACGCGTCGACCCGTTGACCTGTGTTGACCAGGTTAAATGGGTCAATGGGTCTAATTGACCCGTTAAGCTGCTTGACCCTTAGGGGGAGTGATACGCTATAGTTAATTAAGATAATTATTTATTTTAGAATATTTTATTTCCTTTTAATTAAGAGATTTGATTTTATCTTTTTAGGAAGAGTATCTTTTTTATTTCAGCAATTAGGGTTTTTCTAGATACCGGGATTATTATAAATACCTGATAAGTTGTTATTATTAATCAATGAATGAAAAATATTTCTTTACCCTAAATTTATCTTCCGTTCTTCATCCCGTGGCAACCAACCATGTTTATCGAGTCCCTCCCACATCGGGTGCGTCTCAACCCCGTGGCAACCAACCACGTTTATTGAGTCCCTCCCACATCGGGTGCATCTCAACCCCATGGCAACCAACCACGTTTATCGAGCCAAACCCACATCGGGTGCGTCTCACCCCCTTGACCAACAAGGGTTTCCGATACGAATCCACACCGGGCTCGTATCAATTGATGCTTTCATTCTTGAACTCTACCATCACCATGTTCGTAGTTCCAAGCCATATCCGGGACCTTCCCCCACATATAGAGTTGAAGATCCGTAATCGATATATGGAATATGAGATTCATTGTCGTCAGATAGATATGGAATCTGATAGATATGGAATCCACACCGGGCTCGTATCAATTGGTGCTTTCATTCCGGAACTCTTCGTACCATGAATAACGAGGAAAGGGTTTTGGAAGTTGTTGCTCTGCGGGATCTCCAGGAACTCCTCCAAACTATTCTGTATGTAAAGATCCATGCCCAATTCTATCAGGTTCCTCGTACCGTCTTGGAGCAAATGTTCTCCAGCGTCGGAACTATCGAAGATATCATACCGCTGGATGACGAAACCGAATTCCACTCACGTATCCGTTTTCAAAGTCGTGCTTCAACCCTTGAGGCGTTCAATCGCTTCAATGGACGATACATCTATGCGGGATATTGTCAAATTGAGTTGTTCTTTGATGATCGAATTAGTAGCATATCAAGCGAGATTGACACTCTGATTCAAGAGGTGAGCGATGACCGAGATCGTGATACTATTGGCGAGCCAACAGAGGTCGTTACCGACCTAGGTACCAAGCCCGTGGAGGACATTACGGATCCGGGTGCTGAACCAACGGAGGTCGTTACCGACCCGCTCCCGTGCTTTGCGCCTGCTGACTACCCGCACTTGCTGCCGCCGCATTTTCCTAAAGTTTTAGGCTCGGGAACTTCTTTTTCGGAGTCTGATTCACCAAAGGGAGACCGGATTCAACTCGGTCTCGACGAACGATCGTTGTCGATATGCTCTGACTTGTTTGTCCGCCAATCATTCAGTGAAATGCACAGGGCAAACTTCAGTCCCAATCTGCTGACTCCAGCAGTGCTACATGTACAATAGGACCCTGGCGGATTAAACACCACTATCAGTTTCATGCGTTTCCTCCTGATTTCCGACTTGAGGACAAGTCGATTCTCAACGGGGGAGAATTGATACGCTATAGTTAATTAGGATAATTATTTATTTTAGAATATTTTATTTCCTTTTAATTAAGAGATTTGATTTTATCTTTTTAGGAAGAGTATCTTTTTTATTTCAGCAATTAGGGTTTTTCTAGATATCGGGATTATTATAAATACCTGATAAGTTGTTATTATTAATCAATGAATGAAAAATATTTCTTTACCCTAAATTTATCTTCCGTTCTTCATCCCGTGGCAACCAATCACGTTTATCGAGTCCCTCCCACATCGGGTGCGTCTCAACCCCGTGGCAACCAATCACGTTTATCGAGTCCCTCCCACATAGGGTGCGTCTCAACCCCGTGGCAACCAACCACGTTTATCGAGCCAAACCCACATCGGGTGCGTCTCACCCCCTTGACCAACAAGGGTTTCCGATACGAATCCACACGGGGCTCGTATCAGGGAGCGCTCAAGTACA
This sequence comes from Fallopia convolvulus, assembly GCA_964016875.1. Lineage (NCBI taxonomy): Eukaryota > Viridiplantae > Streptophyta > Magnoliopsida > Caryophyllales > Polygonaceae > Fallopia > Fallopia convolvulus. Next base: position 36,445,033 of record OZ024735.1, on the reverse strand, counting down.
ATACAAATTAGGGTGCAATGTGTGGTTAAAGGGGAGACATTGGATTACCATCAATCATCTATGATTAATTAGGGAGCATAATAGGATAAATGGGGAAGGAAGAAGAGAATAATACCTACATTAATTTGAAAAAGTAAGTTGCTGATTTTTAGGAAAAGGGATTAGTAAAATCGAAAATAGGAAAATAAAATTAATTAATTGAAAAAGGAAGTTGTTGATTTTTAGGAAAAGAGATGAGTAAATTTTGAAATAAGAAAATAAAATTAATTAATTGAAAAAGGAAGTTGTTGATTTTTAGGAGAATATAAAATATACGAGATTTGAATAATCACGCAATATTGAAAATGTCTAATGCACAACTGCTATTATTTGTTGAATAAGTATTTTTATGATTTTGAATAACTACGCAATATTGGAAGTGTCTAGTGCACAACTGTTATTGTTTGTTGAATAGTATTTTTATGTTTTTGAATAAGTAATATAATGGGACTTGAAAAATTAAATAAAAATACAAAACCTCTGCAAAATTGTTGAATATCTATTAGTCGACGTTTGAATAACTCAATATGATTCTTTGAATAATTATAGAATCGTAGAATGTTTATAGTCGATGTTTGAATAACTCAATTTGATTGTTTGAATAATTATAGAATCATAAATATTAATATTTGAGGTTTGAATAACTCAATATGATTGTTTGAATAATTATAGGATTGAACATGTTTTAACGTTTGCGTTATTTTGGTTGAATAAGTATTCGTCTTACCATGAAAATCAATTCGCTATAGGTTGAATAATTACATATTAAAATGGTGGATACGACAAAAATATGAATCTTATATAAACATTGAATATATAAATGTAATACATTGAATAAGACACAAATGGGGATGGTTATATCTCGAATATATACTATAATGAATGTGAATAAGTACATCTATTTTTTTAAAAGTGCACTGATATGTCGAAAAAACTAATTATTGTCGTTGTCTGCAAACTTCACCCACTTATACTTCATCGTCATTCTTCAATAACTGCATAAGACACACATGCATGAATAACAATTCACGCATAACAAAACACGTGCATATGAATAACAAGTCATAAATGTCTGAATAACAAGTCACATGTACGAATAATAAGCCACGCGTGTATGAATAACAACATATGCATTCATGAATAACAAATTATGCATAGCTGAATAACAAGGCATGTATATACGAATAACAAAACACGTATAGATGAATAACAAGTCATGCGTATATGAAAAACAAAATCAATCGTAATTGAAGCTTGTCGAATTCGTCTACCCCAAAAAACACCTACATGCAACAAATTATAAAGCCAAATCGAACACGAGAAAACATGCATATATAAATAACAAGCCAAGCATGTATGAATAACAATCCACACATGTATGAATAACAACATACTAACAAATATGACTAACTTATTCAATCGTTTTAAATAGTAATATGAGCATGGATTGGCATGAATAATATAGACTATTGAATAACCATTACAATGCTTCTGAAAAACAACAGTTCCTATTATGAAAAGATTGTCTCGTTGTATTGTGATGTGAATAATCATTAAAATGCTTATGAAAAACAATGTTGAATATTCTGAAAAATGTTTAAATTCTTCTATATTGTTATGCATCAGTCTGTGTAAACACACTAGAATAACTCATTGTAATGAATTGAATAATTGTATTATACTGAACAAAAATATAATTAATTATAATGTTATATGATTTGAACAACAACTTTCATTTTCTTGAACAACAAAGTTCATTCTTTTGAACAATAATGCTATTTTAAAGTAAAAAAAACACACATTTTTGTGAAATTATGCTCCATTCTTCATTCTTAACTTAATAATGCAAAATCATGCTCTATAATGATAAACAAAACTCGTATAGATGAATAACAAGGCATGAATATATGAAAAACAAAATCCATCATGATTCTATATACATATTGTGTTTATAGGAATAACAAAACACGTATAGATCAGACAAGGCTAAATGCAACATGAATACCTAAATCGAAAGAGCAATCCACTTGGATATGAATGATGGATGAACAATCTAAACACAACAAGAATACCTAATAGGCCGCCTATTCTATAATCTTCGTCTCCTTCATCCTTTGATGTGTAATCGCTCTCGCTCACTTCTTCCTCCTCTTCAGCCACCAGAGTCGGCATATCTAAAATCCATCGTGATTCTATATATGAAAAACAAATTCGTCGGAATTCTTCAAATCTTTCAAAATCGCCACCATGGGAGAGAAATTGTCATCGAGAGAGATCTATCACCGAGAAAGAGAGAGATCGATAGAGAGAGATAGTAACTAGAGATCTTATTAAGAGAATAATAATTATTCAACCGAAAATCAAGGATTTGCACCAAATATGGTTTGTGCAGGAGAGAGAAAATGTTTCAAATGGAAAGTGTGACTTTTTCTCTATAATTAAGGGATTTGAACAAAATCAGAAATTATGAAAATATTTCTAGCAGGATTCACTTTAATCAGGTGTATCACACTCATACAATTTATTTGCACCCATTTTAAATTTAATTATGACCATTTATTCCTTCAAATCACACGGTTCAAAGATAACCACATGATTTACTCTTAGAAGGCATTTAACTAGAGTGTGATTCTAGGGTATTAATATATTATTATAAATAATAAATATAATTATCCATTATAAAAAAAATATTTAAAAAATTAATATTATGGGTTACGGGTCGGATTATGGGTCATCGGGCATTTTGAACAACCCTAAAGTAAATACTAATCAAGAACCATTAATTTGTTTTTTTTATAATAACAAGGCAAACATTATGTTAAATGTGCATTACAATGCTAATCTAAATCATCACAACGGGTGATCTTTAGAAAATTAAATACAATGAGTTGCTAACTAACAAATAAACGTAGTTTGATTGTGCTGAGAGATTTGCTTGGATTAGGGTTTTTCGACCTTCTTGAGAAAGGGAGTTGGCCTTCCATTTAGATTATCGGGCCCTTGTTTAAAGGATAAGGGGTTTAAACGTGTTTTTAGTGACTCTCCCATTGATTATAGGACAATCGAGGTATTTGTCTAGAGCGACAATATTCGCAATCTGAAGGATTTGTGAGATTTGGTCTTTGGTATTATTACTAGTGTTTTTGGCGACTTGGAATGCAGATTTGTGAAAATTAACTTTATGTCTAGTGGTTTAACTGTAATCGTCAATGATTTTCTTGATTTTATTATAGGCCTTCTAATTCGCTTTAGCAAAGACGATTATATCTTCTGCAAAGGCGAAGAAGGGGATTTTCGCCCTGTTTCAAGAAATTTGGATACCAATTCCTTTTTTCAGATCACAACTTATAGTGTGGAGCTGTCTTGCAAGAAGTTCGACTAATTCTATATATTTATTATTAATAATTACTTAAAAAATATTTTTCCGTAATGAAATTTTTTAGGAATGTGAATATTGAGGGAGATAATATACATGTTATATCTACGTTGTGAGGAAATCGTAGCTACCCTTGGGCTATAGACTCACTTGTGGTGGCTGACTCACTTGCAATTCTATAATCCTTTGAGGCGGTAGAATATAAAAATGTGCCTCGTTCTTTCAATTCTACAGTTGATTGCATCTTTAAACTATGACATTCCTTTTCTTCCGATCAGCTGAAGACTCACTCATAATTGAATGTTCTCATCCGAAAAGGATGTTCTAAGCTAAACCTCCCCGCTTTATGCCTAATTCTTTCCTCATAAAAAATATCACGAGTCTGATCTAGTCCGGTTTCCGACCCGATCATAAATGAACACCCACCTTATTTCGACCAATTCTATTTGGCACCCACTCTACCTAAACCTACCCAAAACCCACCCTAACCTACACCTATATATAACAATTTCTTACAAATTACCCCCATGCCACTCTCATTCTCCCTTTCTCTCCCACTCAAAAACACTCTCAAAACCCTATCAAGATTTTCCCAAATCCACTCTCAAATCTAGAAATTTCACTCAGTTTTTACATTTAAGGCTTGAAGATCAAGCATATCAAATGTTAAGAGGTATTTCTCTTCCATTTTCATTCAAATTCTAGGGAAAATGACTTTCATTTGAAACTTTTAGGGTTTAGGTATATTTTGTTCGCTTTTGTTTAGATCTAGGCAAATTTATGCTTTGTTATTGATTTTAATATGAAATTAGTACATATGGATCCATTCTAGTACATAAACAATTAAAAAATGAGGTTGAAGACGACCATAGACACTCGCCCCGTGAACGTGTAGAACCTTGAGGTTGGAGACAACGGCCTTGGCCGTAACGATCATGGTCGTTACGGTCAGGATGACCATGGCTATGACGACCATGACGGTCATGACGCCTTGGCCGTGACGGTCGTGGGCCTTTCAACCTTTGTGAGCGATATCAAGCCACAACGATTGATGCCATTGCCCATTTTTTGCCGTTTGATTTATATTTTAGTATTTCAGATGTGTAGATGCTTAGAGATAATAGAGACCTCGAGGTCTACTCATCTTTATCGTCGTACTCAACGAATTGAGAAACAGAGAGTTGCAGGTGCGCCGGCTCCGGAGGTTCCTTTGGCCCCGGTTGCGCCGGTTACGGAGGTTTCGTTGGCCCCGTTGCGCTAACGCCGGAGGTCTCGTCGGTCTTAGGGTCTAGCTGGCGGCTCATCGCTTCCTGAGGGGACCTTGACGATTCTTGTTTGATTCATCACAAGAGGAGGTGGGGAGCACCTCACAACAGTCAAGTCCGACACCAACGTTACTTACTACAATCGTACCGAGCACCCGAGGCAAAGGCCGAGCAATACCACGTTCTCGTCGTGGTTGGTGGGTCGGCAAAGGTGATGTACACCCTACACCTGCCCCGACTAGGAGTACTAGGCGTAGTAGGAGACATCTCCGACCAGGTGAGCATCGAATCGAGCCTTTGCTCACCCATCCTGTACCAGGAGGCCCGGAGATCCCGAAGTTGTTGTTGGGCTTCGAGGAGCATGTAGTCCACCACATCTACGCTGGCATAATAAGTCAATTATTTATAATATATGATAATTACGTGTGATATTTATATTTGAATTTGAAATTAAAATATCTTATGTACGTTAATGTATTGCAGGAGCGTCCTCTAGGACCTCTGAAGTTTCAGTTCCGACATACACAACTTACAGAGTGGCCACATACGGGAGGTGGCGATTGGCTTGATATTGTATGGGCAAGTGGGCTTGCCCATTTGCAGAGCATTATGCACCACCATGTTCATATTGGCCTTACAAATGTATTTATTGAGCGATGACATCCATAGACCAGTTCTTTCCATATGCCATTGGATAAAAGTCATAGCTTGCTTGTTTGTGGTGAGATTGATTTTATGTCTTGCTTGAGGACAAGCAAGGTTCAAGCATGGGGGAATTTGATAAAGCATATAGATATAGGTTTTAGAGCATGTTTTTATTCCCGTTTTATGCATGTTTAGTTAGAATTTCGCTTTAAGTTGTAGTTTAAGTTTTATTTCGGTTTAGTTCGGAATCTACGCGTTTGTATGCTTTATTGCAGGTCGGATGGTGAAGAATGGTTGGTGTGAGGCTAAGGACCGAAACGAAGAACACTTGGAGAGCATTGAAGAGAAGAACCGAAGGAAAAATCATAAACCAAGAGGAATCCAAACCGCGCTTGAAGGATTGTGCCGGCGCCGAAGGGACGAAGTTACTGCAGGCGGGGCGCGGGGAGAACCGGCTGGAGCGCGACCGCGCTCCTGGTGGACAGACCGCGCTTCGGCGCGTTGATCCGACGCTGACTTGGGCTTCCGTGTTGTCTTTTGGGCTGACTTTATTTGTGTTTTTGGATGTTTTGGATATCATATAAATACTTTCTTAGGGTGTCTTTGGAAACTTATGATATAAGCTATCTACTACTTTTGTTTTACGTTAACTTTCAATTTAGAGAGAATTGTGGGAGACCAAACTCTAGTTTGCAACATTGAAGAGAAATCAAACTCTTGTAAGTTTAATTCTTATTTAATGTCTTATTCTAGCTAATTTTCCCATGTCCAACTAGTTAGTTGAAGTTGTATGCATGATTGTTTGTGAGATTTGAATTATTTCTATTTGCCTTGACTAGATTGAATCTCTCCATTCTTGACTTAGGGTTATAATAGCTTGATCACCTATTCTATTTATAGGTGGAATTACAACTAGAGTAACTAAATAGAAGGTGAAATTTGGTTATTCATGGATGAATCCTTTGATTAAACTTATAGACGGTGGAATAAGATTAATCAAAGGAGGAGAATTCAATCACAAAAGTTCATGAATAGACGGTGGAATTCATGAATTATGTTTCTATTGAATGCTTTGAACTTACTTGCATGATTAATTTGACATAGAAGGTTTTCTAGGTTAATTGATTAAAAGGTTATTAAAGACGGTGTATATTGATAATCACATTAAGCTTGAATTTCATGAATTCACAATAGATTAGTCAAGGGAAATTGAAATAAGAATAATCAAGGATCAAAACTCATGTATGCAATGGATACGGAACTAGTTGGACGCTTTCTCAATATTTGAATTTCTAATCGTTTTACTTGCTTTGCTTTATTTATTTAGATAAATAGTTTGAAACCATAAAACCCCCCTTTAACTTAGTAATATTATTTAAATGCAAATAATCTGAGTCCTTGTGGGTTCGACCCTTGCTTCCACTTTACTCAGGTTAGGAAGTTAGGATATTTCTTTGACAGTGCTTTTACAGCGACATAAAAGTGCTCGTCCAATTTGGTGTCGTTGTCGGGGACTCGACTATTTCTTTTTGTTTATTTAGTATTACTATTTTTTTTGGTGTTGTGAACCTGTCTCACGGCATAACACTTGTGCTACTGATCCATGGCTTTGTTTGAATGTAGACAGCTGCAGGATGAACACTTCCATGACTATTTTTTAAGATTTCAATGCCATGTGCTTGAACTTGGTGCTTGGGGATTACAATACAGTGATAGAGAGGTAAACATGGGAGTTGTTAGGCCCAAAATTCCTTCAGCCCATTTGACAAGTCGAGCCCAGAAGCATACAGGAAAATCACCGGATGGCTTGATCGCAGAAGTATCCAAGAACGAAGAGAAATCATCAGTCACTTAGGTGAAGGTAGAAAGCTTCCGTCACGAGGAAAAGAAGCACGCCCAAAGGACAATTGCTATGGCGGTTCATGCCTCTAACATGCACGGAAAGTGGATATTGGTTAGAGATGCACCCTATAAACCCGGAAATCGTGGAGAGTGGGGGAGGACCGTTGGTTTGAAAGGATATATAGATAGATTTTTATGGTTTATTAATGTACGCACACTTGTTATCGGAACGACCCCGACCCAAATCTGCCTCTGAGTAGCTCGAATCACGAAAGGAATCCCCTCGACCCCTCAACGGTCGATGGAGCACCTTGGACTCTTGGATTGGCTAACCGAGGGGAAACTTCCGAAATATAAAACCGAGGCTAAATTGCTGAAGATGAAGGCTACAAAGTTTACAGTAGAGAATGGGAAACTGTTCCACCGGTAGACAGTGGGTACACTCCAGCGTTGCCTAGCCAAGGAAGGTGTTTAGAGACTTCTTGAAGAACTTCATGAGGGAGATTGTGGAAATCATACCGGAGGAAGAAGTCTGTCCAACAAAGCCCTTCGGCAGGGGTGGTACTGGCCCACTATGAGAACAGATGTTGTAGATTTCTGCCGTAAATGTGACGCCTGCCAGACACATGCGCCAACTGCTCACCAACCTCCTGAGCCAGTCTATCCTACACTCACGCCATGGCCCTTTATGCGATGGGGGATGGACATAGTCAAGAAGTTACCCCCTTCGTTCGGACAGAGAGTATTCTTCCTCGCAATGACTGATTACTTCTCTAAGTGGGTCGAAGCTGAAGCTTATCGAGAAATCAAGGATAAACAGGTGATTTCTTTCACCATTAGGAATATCCTTTGTCGTTTCGGGGTAACCTCAGAGATTGTATGTGACAATGGGTCTCAATTCATAAGTCAGGGGTCCAGAGACTTCTATAGTCGCTGGAAAATCAGTCTGGTCACCTCAACACCTCGCTATCCCCAGTCAAACAGGCAAGCCGAGGCTAGCAACAAGGTGATCATAAACAATCTGAAGAAGCGTCTTGCGAAGGCTAAGGGAAATTGGGCTGACGAGCTCCCTTACGTCCTTTGGGCCGATCGAACGACGCCAAAGGTAATGACCGGTCAATCTCCTTTCTCGTTAAAGCACAGATGTGAAGCGGTCATTCCCGCCGAAATTCTCATCCCTACTGCCCGCACTAGATTTTTGACCGAGGAACAGAATCACGTGGAGCTGTCGGCTGACTTGGATACTTCTGGTGAGCTTCGTGACCAAGCCCGATTATGCCTAGCTAGACATCAGCAACAAGTCATCCGGAGCTACAACCAAAACGTCAAGATCCGGACCTTCCGAATCGGTGATTGGGTACTACGAAAAGTCTTTCAAAATACCCATGAAACCAAATCAGGTAAGCTAGCCCCGACATGGGAAGGACCCTACAAGATAACCAGGATCGTCGGACAAGGCGAATACCAGCTGGAATCCAAAGACGGTGAAGCCATCCCAAGAAGCTGGAATGCGGTACACTTAAAGAAGTATCACTTCTGAGTGAAGTCTTCCTTCATCGGAACGTAAGCTTCTCTGGTAGTTCCGACAAAAAGTTTCCTTGATAGACACTCAAGACATCCGAGGTCAACTATCCATAGTTGTTATTTTGTTTCTGCTCTAAGTTTATCTTTTCATCGTTCAGTTGTGACCAACTTGTTCGTGTGAAAATTCCTTGTTGTGTGATTTCTATAATTGTGGTGTTTTGTTGAATGAGTGACATTTGTATGCTTTATTGCTTGACCATGCTCATTTCCTTTATTTTTGCATAAGTAGAGAGATTAAGTAAGAAGCATATTTTATTTACCATCATGTAAAGTACATCATACAATCGAACACAAGTACAAACAACAAAGGTCACTAATCCTAGACTAAAGACGTCTTTAATCGACCCAACTTCCCGAGTGAAATTTCCGATGCGATACTCCTCGCCCGCCTGGAAACTGCCTTCGGTAAGCGCAGTTGCCACCCGTGACCAGAGACTTCTGCAGGAGTCCTCGTCTTAAAGCCTTCAATCCGTAGCATCCGCGCGTCCTGAAAAACCTGCACACAAAGGAAGGACAATACCAAGCAAAATATGCAAAGTAAAAAGCATGCATGCACCAAAAAACATCCACTTTCTCTTCCTCAGGAAGAGACTTCGTCCGTACGACGGACAAATATTGTTTTCGGCCCCTAAACGGCCCATACATCCCAACAACAATTTGTCCCAAAAGAAACTATCACAAAATAAAATTACAAGGGCCCGCGGCCCTAATCTTCATCCTTGTCAAAAACGCCCCTCGATTGCTCCATCTCGCTTACTGGAAGCCCGTCCAGCCTCTTGCCTTGATCAGGTGCTACGCCAGCGCTTGGATCACAATCGCCACCATCTTCCTCCACGTTGAGAGAGGCGAAAAGCTCATCACCAGGAGCTGGATGATCTGGGGGGTAGCAATCATGAAAGGACGCGATCTCGACGTCCAAATCCCATTTCGAATGCTGGTCGGCCACGAACTGTTTGATCGTTTCCACCCTTGACATCATTGAGTAGTAGGCTCCAATCTCGCCAGCTTCCTTACGAATATTTCTGTTCGGGACCTCGAGCTCGGCAATTCCGGACCGATCCAAAGCAGCTTGAGAGGAATGGTGCTTGGCAGCCTCTGTGAGTTTCGCAAGCTCGCTCGCATCCGCCTTCTAGCGTTTGATCGCGAGGGCCATTTTTCTCTCCAAGGCAGACTTCTCGGCGTCCCACTTAGCCTGATGCTCTCTTAAACCCAGGTCTTCCTTGTCAGGAGCAGAAGCAACCCAGAGAATGCCTTGTAAGGCCTATACACTAGAGCAGGATATCATCCGCGGTGAGGTATAAAAAAAAGAAGAAGAAGAATAACCAGGTGAAAGCAAACCTTCCAGACCGATAGACCAGCATCCCTAACTAGAGTGGGAGTGGGAAATTCCAGGCGAGGCTTCTTTGAACTATGAGCACCGCGGAGCTTCTGCCACAGATCCGAGGGGACCTTCTCGTCTAGATCGATAACTTTTGTGACATCAGGCGGTGGTCTCTTGATGAGGGTCACCTTCGTCGCGGCCTCAATCTTCACCTTGGGATCTAAAGGAGGCTTCTTGTTGCTCGATCACAATTTGCGCTGAATCAAAGCTGCAGCAGAGAAACTCCTCCCCAAGGAAGAAGAATCTTCTGGGAAGATAAACGTTAAAACAGGTAGGTAAAGTCGTTGCAACATTCAAAGGCCAGAAAAAGACACATACTGGCAAGGTTCTTCACCGGCTTCGTGGCCGTCTCAGCAAGCTTCCCAAGCGTCGGAGCATTATCCTCGATTGTCTTCTCCGAGCTTCCCGATCTTTCATCATCTTCCCCGTCCGATTGACCCTCAGTAACAACCGTCATTTTGTTGCTGGATTCACCTTCAAGCATTTGCTCCATGGACCTTCGATATGTCCTCTTTGCTTCAGGAAGAGCGAAGAGTCTCCTACATGCTTCTGATTCCAGAACGTGGGTTTCCAGGTTCGATGGAACTGCATGTAAAGTCATCCAAACCGGAAAATCGATAAGAAACGACAAGCAACGACAGAGGGGTGCAAAAATTGGGGTTAGTGATACTTACTTTTAGTAGTCCAAGAGTCAAAGAAAGCCGCTTGGTACATCGCGTCCAGTGTAGACTTCTCCACGAAGAAGAAACGCGAGGCCCAATCCTTATCATTCACCTTCGATTTTGGAATCAAGGGGTTCTTGGCATCCCTCGCGTGGAGAGTGAAGCGCCCGGTCCTGAGGGGACAAACCCGGTAAGCACACAGTAGATCCTGCACGGTGAAGTCAATCTTCTCTCTGAAACAGATTTCGCTTAGTTGATATAAAATCTTCCACACCGACGACATTAGTTGCACCGGAGAAGCTTTGAGAGCCATCAAGAAATTCAAGATCAAGGGAGAGAAAGGGAAAAGTGCCCCTAGAGTGAAGGGATACTCCAAGAAGCAGATCCAGCCCTCTTTAACCCAGTCCACGACTTCGTGCGTGGGAGTGTAGAAGTTGGTGTTGGCCGGAAAGCCATGAGTTCGAACTATCTTCTCCACCTCTTTCGGGGAGAGAGAGAAAGGACGACATTCATGAGGTTCAAGGGTGTGAGAAGATTCGAAACCCATGTCCTTGACATCGATTTTGGCCATGGAGAATGTGTGATGAGGAAACATGGTAAAGGAATAGAGTTGAAGCAAGAAGATGACGAGACGAGAAGCAGAGGGAGATCAGCGCGTATCTTCGAGAGGTCTGGGTTTGAACATTTAAAGCCTGAACGATGATACCCTTCATCTCCCCGAGAATGATCGGACGGACGGGACTAAGCCGTGTGTCATACGCTGCCTGTAGCTCACGCGGAAAATCCGATCCAAATCCCGCCTAAAAGATTTGGATCAGGATTTGGGGGTATTGTTAGGCCCAAAATCCCTTCGGCCCATTTGACAAGTCGAGTCCTGAAGCAGACAGGAAAATCACCGGATGGCTTGATCGCAGAAGTATCCAGGATAGAGAAATCATCAGTCACTTAGGTGAAGGTAGAAAGCTTCCGTCACGAGGTAAAGAAGCACGCCCAAAGGACAACTACTATGGCGGTTCATGCCTCCGATATGCGCGGAAAGTGGATATTGGTTAGAGATGCGCCCTATAAACCCAGAGATCGTGGAGAGTGGGGGAGGACCGTTGGTTTGAAAGGATATATAGATAGGTTTTTATGGTTTATTAATGTACGCACACTTGTTACAGAAAAAATAATTAAAAGAGAGATTTTGGCCTTCGTATCTCGAAAATTCACACCTTCTTGAAGTATTTGCTTATCCGCCGATTCGATCGTGCCCCAATCTAGGGCAGAGATTTGCTTGTCAAATTTTTGTCCAAAACAGGAGTTATCCATGGTATGAATCTTGAGACAAGAGGATTGGCTGACTACATGAGCAATGAGAGGCTTTTATTTATGGGATTTGAGGAATGCTGAGATTTCTTCTGTTTCATGAGACGTCAATGCTTTCTGGTTGAGTCATCTTCCCAACCACCCCAGCCGGTTGATAAGTCTCTTGAGGATTTAATCAGGGATCTCTCTAAAGGGGCGGATGCTTTGGAACAATGTGAGTCTTGTTCTTCATATCTTCATTCCACAATATCATGTCCTTTTGAGTTGTGTGAAAGAAGTGGTGGAATCACGTTGGAATCAAACAATCAAGAGTCAGACACTCAGATTCAAGATGAGGAGCAATCTACTACACTTGATGTGGGTTATGAGGATGAATTTGACACCCAACATGAATTCACACCTATAAGTCATGCTGAGCTAATCACCACAGAGCCTACCGAAGTCTGTGCAAGCATATAGATTCTTACAGAGCCTGAGTCATTTTCACCCATATGAAGTAAATTGCTTGAGGGTTTTGTGGTTTTGAAAGAAGAATCATGTGTTGACAATGATGACTTCCTTGTTGAAGAAGTAGACAACCACGAGGGAGAAAAACAACATGATACATTTATTACGGCTCCCGCTGTCATGGTGCGCCCTATGTTAGGCCTTGACATCCCTTGTTTCAGTTTCCCCACCTTCACACATCCAGAGCTGATGGAGTTCCAAGATGAGGAGCCAAGACTACAACACAAGGTGGAAGATGAAGAATATATGGAGTTCATCTTGGATAAAAAGTGGTATTGTTGATAAGTGCTTTGATTCATACTGTAAGTATTTTCTAAAGCCACCACTTGTGCTGAATTTATTTGAACAAATCCCATTTCATGTCAACTGGGCACACGTGTTTGATAAATTAAAACGGTCTTTGAATGTTATATTATGCATCTTTAATTTATCATGGTGTTACTTATGTCTTTATGAGATGTGTGCACAGGGGTTTGACAGGTTGCTAAGGGCATTGACAATGTCTAATCTTGTCAACTCATGCTAAACGTCAAGCTAATGATGTTAAATAAGCGCTTCTTGGGAGGCAACCTAAGCTTTAAGTTTAAGTTTTTCTTTGTTTTCTAGAATAAGTTTTTGTTTTCGGTTTGTTTTTGTTTTGTTTTGTTTTGTTTTGGTTCGTTTTGTTCTTAGTTTTAGGTAAAGTTGGGACACAGGTACACACGGTACAACAAGGGTATCTACCCTTTGTTTATCACCCATATCCTGGATTTTCGGACCCGGCATATCCATACCCAGGATACCCACCACCACCACCACCAGAGGAGTAGATTCTTGAGAGTGCCAGCTCTTATGACAAGGTTAGTTTCTTTTTCTCTTAACTTTTCGTTTACTTTGGGGACAAAGTAAAGTTTAAGCATGGGGGAAGGGGATTCTTTATTTTGTTATAAGTGCTTAGTTATAGTTAGTTCATGTAGTTGCATTTGCATGTTTATTTTATTTTTATGCATCGCTAAAAAGTTTGAAAAATCCGATAAAAATTGAAAAATTCAGAAAATAAGAAAAAAGAGTTTTGTTTGCATTTTAGGATTCATTTTTCTCCTTGGAACCACTTGTTTATTGAGTGAGCATGATTTCATATCCCATGAGCTGTTAGTTATTGATGGAAGTTCTAAAAAAGAATTGCTTAATTATGAAGGAGTATACATGAAAGTGAGAATTTGTGTTACTTATGAAGTTCTAACCAATTGTTGCCTTGTGAGATCTTTTGAGCCTTTATATGCTATTTTTGCATGAAAATTCTTGAGTGCATCTCTTTGATTGCTTTAACTCTAGAACTTGCGTTTAGATTCTTTTTCGAGGCCACATTATATGATTTGAATGCATAATGTAAAAGTGATTGAGGCAATTTTTCTTAAGCTCTTTTATATCCTTATCTACCCTACATTATACCTTTGTTTTGTAGCCCCATTGTTTTGAGCCTTAGCCTTGATTTATTAGCTCCACTAAAATTCTTCCTAGCCGAATAAGCTTGACCCTTATCCGAGAATTAGGATTTGAATAGGGAATTTTGTGGGTTATATGATGTACTTTGGGGTTTGTAAGGAAGTTTGAAAAGGTGTAATTGAGGAGAATGTGAAAAATTGTTAAGAAAGTTAAGGATGTTGGGAATGTTCATTGAAATTTTTTTGAGAGAAAGTTTGGTATGAATGGTTGATTGAAAGGAGTCTTGTTTATAAATTGCAAAGTTATTCTTGTGAGAAGAATGAAAAAGAATGAATCCCAATTGGGTTTGTGGAAAGAAAATCAAAAGATGAGCAAAAGAAAGAAAGAAGTGTTTAAAGTAAGTAATGGAAGAAAGGGAAGAGTAAGTTGGGAAGATGTTTTGAGAGTGAGTGTTAATGTAATTTGGGTTTTAGTTGATTCTAGTTCCCGGATTTAGCACCACATGGCCAAATAATGATCCCCACCTACTTGTCTATACCTTGGCCACATTACAACCTTGAAAAAGAGCTCATGATTTACGTTTTGCATTTGAACATCCGTGGTGGAGATTTAGTACACTGATGCAAGCATATGGTAGTTGGCATTCAAAGATGATTTTTGAGCGAAAACACTTACCCTTTTAAACACTTGAGCGTTGAGTGCAAACACATATACCTTGGTGAGGGTTAGAATGGATTAATAGCTTGGTTTGAAGCTTTCATTAAATGTATGCAACGATTTCATGGTTAAGTTTGAGTTTCTTGAAAATGTATGGAAGTCATAGCTTGCTTGTGGTGAGATTGATTTTATGTCTTGCTTGAGGACAAGCAAGGTTCAAGCATGGGGGAATTTGAGAGAGCATATAGATATAGGTTTTAGAGCATGTTTTTATTCCCGTTTTATGCATGTTTAGTTAGAATTTCGCTTTAAGTTGTAGTTTAAGTTTTATTTCGGTTTAGTACGGAATCTACGCGTTTGTATGCTTTATTGCAGGTCGGATGGTGAAGAATGGTTGGTGTGAGGCTAAGGACCGAACCGAAGAACGCTTGGAGAGCATTGAAGAGAAGAACCGAAGGAAAAATCATAAACCAAGAGGAGTCCAAACCGCGCTTGAAGGATTGTGCCAGCGCCGAAGGGACGAAGTTACTGCAGGCGGGGCACGGGGAGAACCGGCTGGAGCGCGACCGCGCTCCTGGTAGACAGACCGCGCTTCGGCGCGTTGATCCGACGCTGACTTGGGCTTCCGTGTTGTCTTTTGGGCTGACTTTATTTGTGTTTTTGGATGTTTTTGATATCATATAAATACTTTCTTAGAGTTTCTTTGGAAACTTATGATATAAGCTATCTACTACTTTTGTTTTACGTTAATTTTCAATTTAGAGAGAATTGTGGGAGACCAAACTCTAGTTTGCAACATCGAAGAGAAATCAAACTCTTGTAAGTTTAATTCTTATTTAATGTCTTATTCTAGCTAATTTTCCCATGTCCAACTAGTTAGTTGAAGTTGTATGCATGATTGTTTGTGAGATTTGAATTATTTCTATTTGCCTTGACTAGATTGAATCTCTCCATGCTTGATTGATTAAATTCACTTAGGGTTATAATAGCTTGATCACCTATTCTATTTCTAGGTGGAATTACAACTAGAGTAACTAAATAGACGGTGGAATTTGGTTATTCATGGATGAATCCTTTGATTAAACTTATAGACGGTGGAATAAGATTAATCAAAGGAGGAGAATTCAATCACAAAAGTTCATGAATAGACGGTGGAATTCATGAATTATGTTTCTATTGAATGCTTTGAACTTACTTGCATGATTAATTTGACATAGAAGGTTTTCTAGGTTAATTGATTAAAAGGTTATTAAAGACGGTGTATATTGATAACCACATTAAGCTTGAATTTCATGAATTCACAATAGATTAGTCAAGGGAAATTGAAATAAGAATAATCAAGGATCAAAACTCATGTATGCAATGGATACGAAACTAGTTGGGCGCTTTCTCTATATTTGAATTTCTAATAGTTTTACTTGCTTTGCTTTATTTATTGAGATAAATAGTTTGAAACCATAACCCCCCCCTTTAACTTAGTAACATTATTTAAATGCAAATAATCTGAGTCCTTGTGGGTTCGACCCTTGCTTCCACTTTACTCAGGTTAGGAAGTTAGGATATTTCTTTGACAGTGCTTTTACAGCGACATAAAAATGCTCGTCAATGATGGTTGGAAAAGACACCCACATTACGATAAGATCGGGGTTAGGCATGGACATTTGTGTGAACCGGCCCGACCCGTAAAAATGGGTCTAAATCGCCCGGCTAGCCCGCGTGCCAGCTGGGCCAAACCCGCCCGGGTTGGGGGATTGTATCCCGGCCTAGATAATTTACATGCAAAGATAAACTAAAAATGGAGCGATTCTAAGACTTCCAACCCGGTCCGGCCCGCTCCAGCCCAGTATAATACCGGGTCGATCCTAGGTCCGGTTTCTTTGGCGCGCCCGGTTCCATGCCAAATCGGAGTTGCACATACACATCTGCAGGAGTATTGCATGGACTCTGATATCGACCTTGATCTTGAGATTGTAGCTTCTGGGTTTCTATTGTATTTAATAGGGTTGGCGATCTGGCATGACAAGTCTTTGCATCGGATCCCTATCACATACTTTGACCTTGTACGGGATCACGATGAGGTACATAGCATGTCTTGGGCTTCAGCTGCACTGTCCTATCTGTATAGGAGCCTTGGTGAGTGCACGAGGGTTGGAGCTAGAGTGGTTTCTATGTGTTAGATGCCATTACAAGTAATTGATCGGACCTATTTTTTATTTTTCTTATTTCGGCTAATATTATCAACATCACTTGCTCATAATGTTTTTTTATAGTCTTGGATCTTCATGTACTTTCCATTATTTCGCCCTACCGGGATGCCATTAGAAGAGGGATCTACATGGGCTGGGAGGTGGGGAAATGGTGGTATAGTGCAGGCTAGGCGCAAATACAGAGTAAAGCTTGATGCTATGACAATGATAGATGTGAGTATAGTCCTTACAAGTTGTATTTAGGTTTATTTTTTCCAAAATGACTTCATTTATAATGCGAAATTGAATTAGGTAGATTAGATGTCGTATGGGAAGTTGTATTTTACCAATACATATGCTTCGTCTTGTTTTCATAGCCTGCTATCATTTATGGCTATATTAGAACCATACATGCTAGATCGATGTGGTAGTTAGTATGGGAGTATGCAGAGGATAGCAGCAACCATCATTATGTCGAAGACTGCCATCCGACCAGCAAAGTTGGCGAGGTACATAGTAGAGTTCGACGATGCCAATTGGGTTTGGAGTGGTAGGAACTTGCACTGCATCAGCTTAGGCACGATGGGATCTCTAGTGATTGACGATCCGACCGAGTGTGTTGAGGACTACACGGCTTGGTTCTTGCCGCGTACAGACGTACGCGTTAGTCGGCCCATCACGACTGTTGAGGAGGCATAATTTTGGATAGTTTGCCCTTGTCACGTACTTATTTTTTAGCTCACAATTATTTTGTTATATATGCAGCGCATGCATCAAGCGTTGAGTTATCTTTCACCATGGGCAACATATGTAGGTGTGCACCTGTAACACCCCTATTTTGCAACGATGGGTATTACCGCCAGTGACCTCGGATTTTACCGTCCAAAGTCACCAAAGGATTTAAATAATTTAATGAGACATAATTAAAGAAGAATTGACTAAAAGCGGAATTTTATTCATCGATAAGAACATTTGTTCACTACATTGAGAGTCGTTTTACAAATGATGTTGCAGCGGAAAATAAAGCCCATATTAAAAGGGTTAAAAAGGCGTACTGAAAATACAAGTATATTTTCTCAAGACAACTTATATGATGATGATTTGCTTGGTTTAAAATAGAAGAACTGGTGCACTATCTTCTAAATGCTTTGCTCTTTGAAAATTCCTTCCTTCCTTCAACGTCGTCTTGCCTTCACCTTCTATTCTTGCATAACTCTTCTCGAGCCTTCTAGACTTTCTCTTCAAAACTTCGAGGTGAATTTCCTAGAGTCTGGAATATGTCGCAAAGGGCGAGAAATACCAAACAAAAATGCGGAAATAGTGGAATTAGTTTAAGGAGACTAAGCAAGTGAGAATGGAAATTCTCAAGGGTAGTATGGTAATTTACGTAATTCGAGAGAGATTATCGGGATGTGTTTGAGATGTAGAAACTTTAAGTGGAGCTTTAAGGACGGAAATGAGTGAATCTCGAGATGAGATAACTCTTAAACCGAAGGAAGAACTACGAGATTGTAGAACTTCTTAGAGTAGGAAATATCTTGGGAACATTATTAATTCATACAAGTTTTGAAAACCTCTCGCGCCCTTGTCGGACCTCAACCAACCTCATCTTATTCGGTGCTCCTGATCGGGGAGGTGTCCTGAAGGCGCTTAAGTATCGAACCCACCTTGACAAGCCCGAATAAGCATTCAGATTGGAAAGACGATCGTTTCAAGAACCGAGTGTCGGGTGGTCTTCCAAGGTGTACTATTCCGACTCGATTTTAGTTTCTTTTAAATGTGCTTTGGCACTTATCTTATGTCGTGATAAAACCTTCACTTACGTTAATGAATTTTAAGAGTGTGGGGGCTATGAATGGGCTCGGGTCCACCTATGAGAATGAAGTTTCGGCACCTAGCTAGGGTGCGCACATCCCTCCTTCGAACAGGAGCAGACATTAGATCATGATCCTTAAAGTCGCGGAATTTAGGCTTGGTGCCATACGACTTAATGGGTTATATAGAGGTGTCGGGTTAATCCCGCACCCCTTACTATTTAATCCATACCGATCTCGAAAAGAGATCTTAAACAAGCAAGGTCACACAAACAAGACTAGCATAATAGTCCTATCGAACATTAATAATCGTAATAACGATAACAAGCGGGTCATTATTTCTAATAATCGATATTCCTAGATTCATTTATTATTTGCAAACAATTTGTTCCCAACATCGAGAAATTTCACGAAACGAATTATCGAGGCTTCAAGGAGAAATTCGAATTGCCTTAATTTGCGAGTGTGTACTTTCGAACGACAAGAAAATCGATGGCTTAGACGGAATTGAGACTTCGACCTAATGACACGAGAGAATTTTTATTAAAATTCCATATCTCTTCTAAGACTTTGTTTTCTCTTATTTTCCTTTTTATAAGAGAATTTATGAAAAGCTAAATTATTTAAATAATAATTTAGGTGGAGGTTTTAAATAATAATATTCTTGATTATTATTTTTAATTGTAATATCCCAATAGCACTTTATAAAAATACTTATTTTTTAAATATAAAGTTGTATATAAATTTGAAAGTCAAGACAACTCCTTTTTGACTTATTATTAATATTAGTAATCTATGGTTAAAATCCAATAGAATAGTCATATCTTTTTTATTTAAACCCAAAGATAAAACAATATTCTTAATATATTGTAACATCTTTATTAATGATATGCAAGGTGATAAAGTTTAATAAAGTCCACCAATAAGATACTTTCTATATTATTTAAATCTCATATTGATCATATTAAGTACCTTCTTTATAGAAAATTCAATAAAGCACTTTTTATGCAATATCTTTAGTCTATCTTCATTATATCTTTATATCCTTCACTTTAACCATATAAAAATATCTTATGATCAAAATATCTTATCAAAATATATTTAAGTTTATAATATGATCTTTAAAGGACATGCAAAACTTTTTCAATATAAATAGTCTTAAGATAATATTTTCCACCAACTTGCTCTAGTTCTTTTATTTATATAATAAGCTCCAAATAAGGTACTCATATTCTTTATATTATACTTTTCAAGTACATAAATCTCATAATTTAATCCCATGATTTACTTAACAATTTTCCCATGTCTATTATAATGTATTTCTTTATATAAAAACACATGCAAATTATTTAATATATCTTTTTAGTCTTCAACTTATTCTATAAAATTATCATCAAGGAAGAACACCTTCAAAAAAGAATTGACACATTAATTGTTGTACATAATCGAAGAAAAGCTTGAAATCGTTAAAGAAAGTCAATAACTTACAGACTCAAAATGTGCACAAACAATCTCGAAGAAAATGAAGATGACCTATTTCTCCAAGGTCCCATTCCAATTGGAGGGACAATTAAGGGAAGATAAGTTTGGTCTTGTCGCCCCACAACAACAAAGGCACAATTGTATGCTGTAGCAACCAAATGCTCATGTTTGGAAGGCTAAACTACCTCTCCTAGGGGCTAAACCTGTACTATCCCAATCTAGCTCGCGAGACATATCTATAGCCGTATAATGAAGGAAAGCGCGGTCAAATATCTCGACATGTTTGAGTACTGTCATCATCATCTGATTCCGGACGTCGCGCCATCTTTCTTGACGAAGCCTTAGAGATTCTGCAACGGCTCTGAACCCACAATTTCCATCAGCAACAATCACACATTGACCCCTAAAGAAGTCCTTCATACACATCGGAATGAACTGCAAAGGACCAGGTGATGGATCCAAGGTAAGTGGTCGAGGCTAGGAGAGCTCAATTGAGATGGCATTGGGGGGTTTTGGGTACTTCGAGGGCCGACCTCTAGGCTTCTTTGGAGGAGTCTGGTCCAACTCTTTGTCAATTCGCTCCCACCCACATAGAATTCTTTTGTTTGAACTATTCTTGGGTCTTCCCTTTGGCTTCCGAACTTCGGGTTCTCCTATTCTCCTCTTATCTGGTCGGGCTAGCTTGCGTATATCATTAACACAATTGTATTGTTCATCAACAGTCATTTCAGAGAACTCGTTGTTGATGATGTCATCATCAATGATCTTGCAACTCTGCGCTTTGTACCTCCACCTCTTCATTTTGTAGCATGGGCTCCAAGTCAAGTGTTTGCCAAAAGATATGCACTACACTAGGGGGATTTGGCTGGCATCTTTTGGGACACATAACGTGCAATGATGTGGACACATGGTAATCTGTGTGTCACTCGCAACAGACATCTATAATTAGGGTCAATGTATGTATCTTCCCCCTTCTCATACTCATCCATTAGAAACTTCATTCCTTTATCTGATATTGTACAGTTTAACAATATGAAAATGTCAATTCTAATCAGCTCAGACATCATCCTGAAATGACACTGATTCAAAGAAGCTTTGATCTCGTTCACTTGGATCTTTAACAAGGAATGATATTGATCAAATGTAGAGTCCAATATCACGTGTCTTGTAGTCAACCAATCTTTGAATGCTGAGTCTTGTCATTCCACCCTACAAAAGAAGGTAAATAATCAGCACAAATTAACAAAATTGGTTTCTGTTGAAACTAGCTGTGACGACCGTTGACTGTATGGCTGTTACGGCTAGTGTGCAATTCGTCGTAGCGGCCAGTGTCAATAGAAAAACCTATAATATAACGAGAGACTTTGAGTGCTTTCGAGAGTATTTGAAGGCCCGTGAAATTCCAAACCAAAATACTATAATATAACGAGAGTATTTCAACGTTGATAAGAAGTAAATACCTCATTGTGGTCTATGATAAACGAGTTTTGCGCCAAATTCGAATTATATGTGAAATCTTCACTTGACATTATGGATGAAAGAAGGAAGAAGAGAAGAAAAGAGATAGCAATGAAGTTTTGACTCGTTTTCCTCTTCAAAAATGTTTTAAACGTGTGTAATTAATGTTGTTAGATAAGGCCGTTGTGCATTTAATCAGGCATGTCTCAACATTTTTAGGGGCCCTGTTCTATACTACTAAAATTTAGACTTCTAAAAAAATATTTATATAAATAATTTATGAATAAATTAAGTTCTGATGTATGCTAATTAAAATGATTAATTAATTTTATTGTAATTTATAAGTAACTAGTTGTACCCCTCGTACCATGTACGACTACGATTCAATATTTTATAGACATTATAAATAGGATATTAATAAATCAAAATATAATATAAGTAATTTATTGCTCATAGAATGTATAATTTTTTAATCAATATAAATGATTAAATTTAATGTTGAAAATGAAGATGTATTATTAAGATTAAATAATTACTTTTCTCTTTTTCCTTGATGATATTTCATTGATATTTAATAAAAAAAGAAGATAAAATATGAATAAAAAATTTATATATTCAAATATGGAAGAGATAAGAATTAAAAAAATAATAGTTAACTTAATAAATAGGATATAATAAAGTGAGAAAAATAAAGATAATTTAATTATATAAAGTATTTAAAAATTAATTAATTTAATTTAAGATGAGACCAAACGCTTTTTGTGGTTAGATAAAGTAAAGATTACTCATAAGATTAAATATTATATTATTCATATTATATTACTTTCCCATGTATATAAATTTAGAGATTATCAAATATTTCAATATATTTATTCAATATTTTATTATAAAAGAAAATCAATATATATATATATCTATAAATAAATTCGTCAAAAGATATATGCTAAAAGATTTATATTTATTTTAAAATATTTTATCTTTAATTTTAAATATTTGTATAAGGAAGTTTTCAAAAGATATTGTTATACTAACTAAATAGATATTTGTTTGATGTTAAAGATAGATTTAAATAGTTAAAGAAGAATTTAATAGGAAAATTTTAAAATATTAGGAATAAAAATAAATTTTGTAAATATGAGGTGGGGTTAGAATTGTTCTGGTGGCTCGAAAAGGTACAACTTTAATATATAGTTATAGATGGATGAATTAAATAAATAGAAAAAAAAAAGAAGCTAATTAGTAGATATTAAGGAGGGTGTTAAAATTAGGTAAATAGCAAAACCCCCATCACCCACCCCCACCCCACTCCCAACCGAGTTGACTCGGTTGTTGATTGGGTTGACTCGCCCGTTGACCGACCGTTGACCGGGCATTGATCGACCGTTGACCGGCGTTGACCGACCGTTGACCGGCGTTGACCATCATCACTATCATCACTTTCATAACCGTCATCACAATTTTTTTCACCGTCATCACAATTTTTTGATGACAAAAAGTGTAATAAAAGGTAAAAAGTGTCATCAAAATGTCTTAATGACACTTTTTGATGACAAAAAGTATCATCGAAGGCATTCAACCACATAAAAACAACCGTCATCACTATCATCACAATTTATTTCACCGTCATCACAATTTTTTTCACAGTCATCAATTTTTTTTCACCGTCATCACAATTTTTTGATGACAAAAATTGTAATAAACGATAAAAAAGTGTCATCAAAATGTCTTGATGACAACTTTTAGATAACAAAAAGTATTATCAAAAGCATTCAACCACAAAAAAACAACCGTCATCACACATAAAAAACAAAATTATCATCAAATATATATCATCACGTTTAATTTTTTAGTGTTATCTTATAAAAAAAAATTTAGTGTCATCAAATATGTGTCACCACTCAAAGTGTTATAAAAAAATTATTGATGACACGGTTCGAACCGTCATCGACTGTCATCACTACTTGATGATGGTTTGATTGTCATCAACTATCATCACAAATGTCATTCCTACTTGATGACGGTTCGATTGTCATCACTTTTTCATAAATTGTCATCAAAAGATTATTGATGACATGGTTCGATTATCATCAACTGTCATCACTACTTGATGACGATTTGATTGTCATCAACTATCATCACAAATGTCATTTCTACTTGATGACGGTTCGATGACACTTTTTGATGACAAAATCAAAGACATTCAACCACATAAAAACAACCGTCATCAATGTCATCACAATTTATTTAACCTTCATCAAAATTTATTTCACCTTCATCACATTTTTTTAATGACAAAAAGTGTAATAAAAGGTAAAAAAATGTTATGAAAATGTCTGATGACAACTTTTTGATGACAAAAAGTATCATCAAAGGCATTCAACTACATAAAAACAACCATCATCACTGTCATCACATTTTTTTCACCGTCATCACAATTTTTTAAACCGTCATCACGATTTTTTTATGACAAAAAGTGTAATAAAAAGTAAAAAGTGTCATCAAAATGTCTTGATGACAACTTTTTGATAACAAAAAATATCATCAAAGTCATTCAACCATATAAAAACAACCGTCATCACACATAAAAAACAAAGTTGTCATCAAATATGTATCATCACATTTAATTTTTTTAGTGTCGATCATCAAATATGTGTCATCACATACAATTTTTTTCTAGTGTCATCAAATATGTTTCACCACGTACTTAAAGTGTCATCAAAAATTTATTGATGACACGATTCGAACCATCATCAATTGTCATCACTTATCATCAATACTTGATGACGGATCGATTGTCATCAACTATCATCACAAGTGTCATCAAAATCTCTTAATGACAACTTTTGATGACAAAAAGTACCATCAAAGGTATTCAACCACATAAAATAACGTCATCACACATAAAAAAACAAGTTGTTATCAAATATCTATTATCACGTTTAATTTTTTAGTATCATCACATATAAATTTTTTAGTGTCATCAAATATGTGTTACCACTCAAAGTGCCATTAAAACAAAGTCTAGATGACGGTTTGGTTGTCATCAACTATCATCACAAATCTCATCCCTACTTGATGACGGTTCGATTGCCATCACAAATGTCATCGCTACTTGATGACGGTTCGATTGTCATCATAAAAGTATTGATGACAATCAAATATGATTTTATTCTAGTGTCACTACTTGATGACACGGTTCGATTGTCATCAATTGTCATCACAATTGTCATCACTACTTGATAATAATTCAATTGTCATCAATTGTAATCGCTAAATCTTCATCAAAGCCTTGATGACATTAAACCGTCATCAAGGCTAAACTGTCATCAAGTGTCATCAAAAGCTTTAAAAAATAGGTGCCATCAATCCCATCAACACATAAAAATAGTTACCATCACCAATTCAATAACCAATTCAAACATGAAACTAAAATCAAAAGTAATTAAATACCCATAGTTGACCCTTAAAGTCAGTACAAAAGTAATGTCCCACACATATAAATTTAAAAAATCATCTAAATTTAAAACCATGATGCTAGCTTCGTATTGTTGATCGGGGATAAATTGGTTTAAAATTAATTGGAAATTTTTTTATGTCAATTAATAGTTGATAACTATGAATTAAGAAATTAATTTACTTCAACGGAGTAACACATAGATTTGTTTAACAAACCTGATCTTGATAGCCAAACTAGTTTTTGGTATAGAGAATCAATTGACCAACTAAACCCCTAGTTACAAATCTCTTGGATGATTTGGTATAGAAAACCAATTTTCGTCTCTGATATTCAAACTAACAAAACTATACAGTACTTTATCCCATGACTCCCAACATAGAACAACTCCACTAATCTAACAAAACTACATCTGCAAAATAATCGATCAACAATTCAAATTAACAATTGCAAGTTGCAATTTAATATTATATATGCCAATATAAGAAACTGTATATATGTTTGGATTTGGTATTTTTAAAAATTGATCTTGTGAAAAGTTGATCAAAGTATAAAATCCAGTAACTTATCTCGACACCTTCCACTAACAATGGCCGTCGGGAAGTATGTAGCTAGTTTGCGAACAGTGTTAATCATCTGTTTCACAAAACATAAACACTCAATTAATAAGATTAATCAGTAACTAATGTCTTAAGAAAACAATTGAAAGCGGTACTTTCAACTAATCTAACAAAACTATACAATCGAAAGCAGTACTTCCACAATTGAATGATGATTTGTAAACAAAGCAAGGAATTCTGATAGGTAGGGTTGAGGAAAAGTGGAATACCGAGTATGAAGACCATTAAAGTGAGACCAAAGCTAATCCTCGAAGCAAGGGGTCGGAGATTAGCTTCTGGATTGTTCGATTCCTTAAGCCGTCAGAGAACCTCACCGTAGACCTCCAATTTCTGGCGTTGCTGGCGAGAATGCGCCGACACCGATTCGACAACTCTTCTATTACAGCTCTTGTCATCTTCCATCACCATTGATTCGATTCGCTCGTAATCATCACGGAGGCGCGAAGAGCCTTGGACAACCGGAGAACGATGAATTAATTATGCCCCGTCGCCCTAGGGATACACGATTTGCAGAGATCGAAGAGCTTCGATCTAGGGTTCAAGCAGGTAGGGCAAAGGAAAGGGGATTTGGACTTGATGGAGGATCCACCGATTTTTGGAGAGACAGTTGCTGCAGACGAGAGCAAGAGCTCCGGCGATGGCCGGAGATACGATCGAGAATTGTGGGGGAGAGATTAGGGAGGTGAGAGAAAAAAATAAAAAGAGGGTTTTTATACTTAACAAAAAGCTAAAAAAATTCCTTTCGATTATAAACGCTCGATTAGGTTGCTTATTTTTGCGTTCTAACTAAATTTATTCGTTATAGATAAACATCTACTACTTATTAATTGCTGAAAATATTATTTAGTAATAAGAAAGCAAATATAATCTCCCTCAGTGTAATTATTTTACAAATGATGATTCGTATGGTATATATAAGACATTTATTATACAAGATACAAAAAATGGGTTATATTTAAAAAAAATAAAGAAAAGAGAGGTGTGTTGGCACTTGGCAGAAAACATGAAAATTGAAATATTGCAGATCTACCGCTCGAACACGGGGGCACTCTCGCCACATAATGAGGCCTATCCATCTGAGCCATTTTATCTACCCTCACATCATAGCTATTATTATAATATATAATGGACTTTTTTTCAGGGGCTTGTGCCAATCCTTAGAGACAGACAATAATGGATTTCATCGCAAATCGTCATCGAGTTAGAGACAGACAAATGCATACTCAACTCCAAGATGATCTTGTTGAGCACTTATGGAAAAAATATTGAGCCAATTAGCGAGTTACTAGTTTTTACATCATTTTTATGTTGTTGCTTATTAATAATTTGATCTTAATAATAATAATAATTGCTCTACAAGAATTAAGATAAGAAAGTACTACAAAGGGGCCCTAGTTGAGCGAGCAAGAGCTACGCCTCGGGCCTCCGACCCGAGGCACTAGCGAGCTTGTAAAATTATCCATGACACAAGACACAAGCTTGTAAAATTAGAAATTAAAGGTGCATCCATCAAAGTTAGGCCCTTAAAATTATCCATACACATGACACAAGTCTCTACTCTAAACAAGTAGATTCATAACAATGATAAAAAGCATAAATAAGAACATTAGCAAGTCTTAGTAAGTCTCATAATAATGGATACATGACACAACTCTACTCAAAACGTGGAACATAACACATGAGACTACTCATTTCCATTCTTACCAACTCTTTTTGCCAAAATCTCTCTTTGAAGGCTGATAATATATTCTGCTTGAAGAGGATTCATGGAAGAGGTATCCATACACATTATTTTTGTTTCCTCACTTTGAGCCTGAAGTTCAATTTCTTTTTCTCTAAGAGCAACTTGTTTTTGCTCAATATCAATGAGCACCTTAAGTTGTTCTGCTTTCACACGATCACTTTCTAGCCTCCTTGCCCTAAACTCTTCCAATTCAGTTCGGATTTTTAAGGATTCCTTCTCAGCATCATCACCTTGCATATTGGATTTTGCTTTCTTATTTGCTTCTTTTGCAGCTTTTCTTCCAATAGGCCTCTTCAAAGGTGCAACTTTAGGAGCATTTTCATTATCATCCTCCAAGTTAATTGAAATCTGATTTTTAGCAAGAGGCTTACAACTCCTACTTGATTCAATTTTCTTACTTTCGGCCATCCATTTTTCTTGATACCTCAAAATAGTCCAACGATGATCTAATCCAAACTGATGACCTTCCTTTTCTTTGTAAACTGTTTTAGCCTCTTGTATCTACACTACACAGAATACCTCATGTAAATATCTAAAATGAATTTAAAATTTCAAATAACAACAACACATAAGTATTAAAATCTATAATGCAAATGATTAGTAAAAAACTTTGAAAATGATGGACATATACAGCAGCACAGCAACATCATATACATCAGCACAACAACATCATATACAACAGCACAACAGCATCATATACAGCAGCACAACAACATCATATACAACAGCACATCAGAATTTCATATTACAACAGCACATCAACATTTCAAATTACAACAGCACATCAACATTTCAAATTAATTACAGCACATCAGCATCATATAACATTTCAAATTCGAAGCTGAACCTAGAGAATGAATAATAGATAGATAGTTCACCTTGTCTGCCTCTGTGTGTCCACTTCTCCTTAGGTGTTCAACTGCATCATAATGTCCACTAAACCTACTCACATCATAGCTAATTTTTGCCCACCAGTTAATTAATGATTTTTCAGTTCGTTCTTCTGGCCAAGTCCTTTCCTTTTCGAAGTTTTGAGCAATTCTTTTCCAAAATTGACTTTTCTTTTGATCAGATCCTTTGATTGGATCTAAGCTTGTATTCAACCATGAACTTACAAGAAGTTTGTCTTCATCCAGAAGAGAAAAGTTTGTAGATCTTTGAGACTGTTTTTGTGATTTCTTGTAGCAAGGTGCAGATGGCGCCTCTTGATCAATGTTATCTTCAGAAGCATTTGTCTCTTCCAAAGTTGAGCCACTTGAATGATACTGACTCAACGAAAAGTTAGATGTTAGATTTGGCTCATTGAGCTCATGAAGATCATCAAGGGACTCTTCACTATTGAGTAGCTCCGAGAAATTCATCTACAAAATCATCCATGAAACAACAAAGATTAAGATGTTGCTCTATTCAAAGTTAAGCACAAAAATCAGATTACATCTCCCACATAAATCAGAACACATCTCCCACACAAATCAGATGATGCCCCATCTATACCCTACAAAAAATCAGATTGCATCTCCAATATATAATAAGGAGAAGGATGAGTTTGAGTTCATGATTGATAATCGAACTTCAGCCCTACAACGCTTGAGCAAAATCGAACTTGCCATGTACGATTGAACAAAATTAAAATCGAACTTCATAATCAATATATGTACGATTGCACACCAAATTCTCAAACAACAAAGAAAAAATACAGATTGGAAGTGAAAGAAGAAGGGCTTACCTTGAGCGGTGAGATGAAACTGGAGACAGAAGAACGAGAGCGATAAATAGAAGAATGTACTGTGCGTCTTTTTGGCTGACTCTTTTTTATTTTTTATCCATTAAATCAGTAAATAAAAGAAAAAAGAAAATGAAAATATATTGATTTGGAGATCACCCCAAATTTAGGGAAAACTCACCTCATTTTGGAGACTCTAAAATGGAGAATGGAATGAAGCATCTGTTGGGACAATATTTTGGTTCAAAATCCCCCAAAGCCCAATCCGCCGTTGTCGTTACGGCCACATACGCCGTTGTCGTTACTTCCAGGGTTGACGCCGCTTAAGCCTACCGCCCTACTCCTTCCTTCCTAGACTGGGGCCAAATAAAATCGCTTATTTTTGGTAGCTTTTTCGATTTGGGCAACAAAAGTAACACAACAACATAGAGAGAGACGAGCAAGAATCTCTGTGGAAGGACTCCACTGCCATCTAGAGAGGGATATAGCGCGCGAGAGAATCGGCTGACACTTGGAACTTCCACGTGCGTTCCCCAAATCTGCGATCCTCCTCAGCTACATCGAAGTTTCGATACAGAAGGCGAGGAAGAGGTACAACCGAGTGTATTCTTAAGTGGTGGTGGATGTGAAAATGGGGTCTGAAACGAAATCTCCATCTCCATCCCCCTCTCCCAGCGCTAAGAGAAGCAGAGACC
Source organism: Fallopia convolvulus (assembly GCA_964016875.1). Lineage (NCBI taxonomy): Eukaryota > Viridiplantae > Streptophyta > Magnoliopsida > Caryophyllales > Polygonaceae > Fallopia > Fallopia convolvulus. The sequence continues at coordinate 36,415,166 of OZ024735.1, read as the reverse complement.
CCGAAGATGATGTTTATCTCGATAATCTTCATTCTCAAAAGCGTTATCTCAGCGAGGTCTCTCTATCTGAAACATTTCCTGTTGAATTCTCAGGAATGTGTTGTTTGTCGTTCAATTCGATTTCCTAGGGCTTTAATTTGAGAGACAAAAAAAAGAGAATTGAAAACCATTCCTTTTGAGTTCTAGGGTTTATAGTTTTCCGCATTTCAATTAGTCTCTTTCTAATTGTAGATAAACTAGCTTAGAGAAGTAAAATTTACGGGTTTCCTTTTGTTCTTGTTTTTTTTTTTTTTGGTTAACTTGGCCTTTTATACTGGCAATTTAAGTTCATAAAATTTGCTTTCGGCATCTTACTTTTAGTTTCATATAAATGGGAACTTGTCTGCAGATCATGGCGTCCAGCTTGAATGGATTAACGGTAGGAGACCAAAATTCTGAGACCATCTTGGATTCCCCTGCCAGGTCTGAGAACATGTTCTACACGAGGTATTTCTTTTCAAGGCCCCTATATAGTGCCTACAATGTTGGGTAAATTAAATGGGATGTCTTGAATTGATTTAGCTTCTAGAACTGCCGTGTCATGAATGGTGCTTTTAAAAGAAAGCCCTTTTTTGTTGGTCCAGAAGCTGAAGCAAAAGACCAAACAAGAGGTTTTTCTTTTTTAATGAGAAGTGATTATGTTTCTGTAGAAGATGTAGACAACTCTAAAAATGTTTCTAAGATGGAGATGCATTAAACATCTTTCAAAGTACTCCAGAATCAAATTGTGAAAAGTTAACAACATTGTATGGGTTTCCATTCTAAACTTACGTGTAAATGTTGCTTGATGAAAATAATAGTGAAACTTTTGTGGATAATGATGCATACCTAAGAAGTAATGTATAGAGTAGTAATTGATAATTGTGGTCTGTGGATCCGTAGAATAGTAGGTTTAGCTGATCTTTGGTATTTTGTAGCTTCTTGATCAGCATACTTGTAACCCCCAACTTGTGAGTAGAAGTAGTGATGTATAGTCCAATAGAGTGGAGATATTTGCAAATGGAGGCAATATGCCCAATGCCTATTAAGACAATAGCCCTTTCTTATGTATTTTTGCACCTCAAATTTAAGCATAATCTAAATCTGAGGTGGGTGAAATTTCTTTCTGCTCTACCAGTGCCAATGTCCTAATTGAAACAATTTGAAACTTTGAACCTATAAAAGTTAGAACGTTAAACTGAGAAAGTTAGTTTGAAGATATAAGTGAACTCAATAATTAGCAAGGATAGGTTTTTAGTTCAAGCAGTTGGAGTTTCTTTCCTGTCATTTCAATGAACGTTAGTCCCGGATGAGGCGTTATTGTTCTTTTCCTGCATATATATAACATGTTAAGCCTGGGATTGTATTCATTTTCATAACTAGATATCTGAAGCTTTGCATAGATAACAGAGGGGAAAAAAGGGTTATTTCACCGTAGTTGTAATCTTCAATCTTTCAAGATTACAATGCAATTGTAGCTTGTAAAAACCTCATGCCTTTTGTGCTTACAACAGGGATGAGCTCTCCTTACAATACTCACCAATGTCCGAGGACTTTCATGAGTCAAGCTATTGTGAAACTCCTACACATGCTAGTTGCTCATCTCAACCCGACAGCAGACCAACTAGCCCGGTTTCTCCCTACCGTTACAAATCTCTAAGCGCCTTCTGTCACAACAGCCCTCCTCCCAACGCCTCGCAACCTTCAAGCAGTTGCTCAGTTCTTTCTCCTTCTCAGCCTCGTCACAACCAACGGGGCTCAGACGCTGAAGGACGTTTCCCGTCTTCTCCTAGCGATATATGCCACTCTGCAGATCTTAGAAGAGCTGCCTTGTTGAGGTCAGTACAGATGAGGGTCCACCATCCGGGCCCATCACCCTTTGACTTGGCCTTTGTTTCGGGCCAAGAATCAATGCATACGGTGGATCATGATCAAGTGGAAGAGCAGCCATGTTCTTACATTAAACCCTTGGCTGATGATGAACAAGAGGATTTCCAGATTGATGGATGCTCCTCCATGGGTGTTAATGAGATTGAGTATTCACAAAAGAGTCCTTGTAGGGACTTGCATATGGATAAAGTGGAGGCTTCTCATGATTAAGGTTTTCAGTACAGAATCTTGGGATGGAGACTGATATTAAGAGGGAGAAATTCTCTCTTTCTGTTACTCAAACGCAATGAGAGTTGTATCCTTTCCTGTTACCATAAATTCAAATTGGAAGAGCTAGTGGCAGCCAATGAGAAGGCACCATCTCATCGCTTTTGGAGTTATGTAGTGTATGTACAACAGTGGCTTACGCGGCTGGCGTAAGGAAGACTTGGAATTTAGTAGCTGGTACAAATCTATTTGTTGCTGTTTCTGCGGTTTATTCAAGACTATGATTGTTGGCGTTTCTGCTGTTTGAAGGCCTTTATTCAAGACTAGTAGCTGGTACAAATCTATTTGTTGCCTTTTCTGCCGTTTATTCAAGACTATGATTGTCGGCATTTGTGATGTTTGAAGGCCTTTATTCAAGACTATGATTGTTGTGTGTTAAGCATGGAGGGAGAATGTATAGGGTTCACATTAGTTTAAAGTTCACTATATATATGGTATGCTATTCTGTCAAAATGCTTCTGCTAGCTGCCTTGTAAGAACTGATGCTGAGATGAAACTAATTACATTAGTTTAAAGTTCACTATATATATGGTATGCTATTCTGTCAAAATGCTTCTTCTAGCTGCCTTGTAAGAACTGATGCTGAGATGAAACTAATTACATTACCGTTCTGTTTGTGTTATCTCCCTTTCTATAGATGGGTGTTAGTGTTACCATGTTATGAAGTGTAATTTACCGGTTTGAATGAGCCATTAAATTAATAAGGTCTGGTCTTGTACAAACTCTGCAAGTAAACTGATGCAAACATGCACAATTGTTTACATTGGCATACACTGAATAAAGCTCTTAAATCTGACAGCTGAGGTGAGATGTGTACTAGAAGCTGATGAACACGTAAATGAAAACCAACATCAATTAAATGGAAGGCTTTGACTGATTATTTCCGTTTCTTGGACTTTGGAGGCTTCTCAACGATTTCGTCCTCGTCTCCAGAAGAACCCTCCAGGTCATCAGGAACATCAATGGGGACGTTATGTCTAGTGATGAAGTCCCTCAGGATGCCCACACTCTCCTCTTTCACAGAAGCCAGCTGCTCTGAAAGAAGACCATCTCCCTTTGAACAAACAGTAAACCTCTCTGAACCAAGGCATAATGTGGCTTTTACTTGTCCTTGAGCCAAAACTGCGTTTTGAGCTTGATTTTCCATAGCTAAATCTGCAAACCCACAAGAAACAAGTTATAAAATTACATTCCATATGAGCATCAACAACAGCAAAAATCTGCTGAATGAATGCCAAGGAATTCCAGTTAACTACAGATTACTAAAACAATAACAGTATAACCATGTTTTTGGGCTGAAGCAATTGCAATAATTACCATGAGAAAGGTAGTGGTTACTCTAATCATCTTATGCTTATATTGATACGTTTTCATATATACACACTTGGTGATCGACTAAACTGAATTCATTTCCTTTCCATACAGAACAGTGACTGAATTTCCAGAATTACCAACCAAAATAAAATTCTAATCTAATTAATCCTAAGCCAATGGGTAGCTACTTCGCAATCGTGCAATCCATACAGTAGCATGCGACACCCAACACAACGAGCTGAAAATTCAAACCAAGCTCAACTAAAGCAGACAAACGGTAAAAAGAAAAATAATCTTATCGAAGGAATAAACTGCGATTCATTGAGAAAAATAAAATCGAGAGAAAGAGACTAACCCCGACCGGCGGCGCTCTGTAAACCCTATCCCTTACTATAATCGATTACGAAATACGGTAAGTATGATGCAGCAATTCAAACTTCAGCGGATTTTTAACTGTAGATCCTCGAAAGGGCTGGGGAAACGCGGCGTAGGACGTTGTTATCGTTCCAAACGGTGTCGTTTCTCCGGGAAATTGGGAAAAAAACAAGAGACTGTGGCTGCTGGGATTCGAGCCCAGGTCTCCACGGCCACAACGTGGAATTCTTACCACTAAACTACAGCCACTTTTGTTGATAAATTTGGTAGAAGGTTTAATTTCACCCTTACATCACTTTTCACAAACCTATTCTCATAAATTCAATCTATTATTGGTAAAACTATCACCCATCTCGAATATTTACATTTGCTAAACTGTACAAAAGTACTTTATTTGCTTTCCGACGTTGAGCTTCTTTTCTTAATGAAAACTAGAAACAATTTTGAAAGTATTTCCTGCAGTTTTAGTTTTGGAGATGTGTCAATGACAATTAAAGGAATTGATTAGGATAATTATAATAGATTTTCGAGTCTTCTTTTGATGATTATATATACAAGAATGAAATCCTAAATTTTATAAAGACATACTCACAACTAAATCAAATAAAAAAGTTAACACGACAAAAATGAGTTTATATAGATCAATTCCATCACATGTATCTCTGTGTTTTTAATTTGCCAAAGCTTACGTTTACCAACGATCACGGGAAAAGTTTATGTTGTTTGGGAACGACCAAGCTATGAACATAAGAATTATGACAATAAACCTCATTGGTTAAATTAATCACGTTATAACATATCCGAGCTATGAACATTTACGTTTACCAACGAAAAAATTGCAGGAGTCTTTGATTTCTCATAATCATATTTTTTAGGAGAACTTGGCAGGGCTAAAGAGACGACAATGCAGGTTACGCAGAGGTTATCTTTTGTTCCCTAACTTTTTCGAGCTTTGCATGAACGAGCCGGTCTAAGATCGGAGGCTCCAAGGAAATCGGGTCAAGACAACGCTCTGCACACGCGTCGACCACCTGCACATCAAAAAGCACAGAAATGCACATCAGTACAGAAAGATTACAGAGTTGCACACATACACTATGAAATGGTGAGTACCAGTTTGGTTTATAGGCAGAAAAAAGTGGTAATTTACTGAAAATCAAGAAATGGAGTAATATGAGTACCTCATCGAGTAGAAAGTCAACAGAGGCTTCATCCTCGACATTATCCTTGATGGTTGACCTCAAGAAATGTACATCCAGCTGAATTTGCTGGAACCCGCTTCGGTTGAATGTCTGGAGTCTGACAAATTCTTGCATACTCTTAAGGCAAAGCTTCACTATGGTAGTTATAACCGATTCCTGCAAGTTTCAAACTCTGTAGTACTTAGAACCAGCAACATCATCTAGTTATTCGTCCCAATATAAGAAGCTACCGTTTAGTGATGATACCTGTGTAAATTCAACTTTGGTGGAAATTTCCACTTTCTGCTTGAATAATTTGGCTAGATGACTCTCAAGAAGTTGGCTCCTCGCTTTTTGAGGGTTTGACCGAGTCAGCCTTTCATCACGCAAAGGATTGCTCCGAGATGATGTTGTGCTTCCGTTGCTGTCTGTTCGGCGATGCTTTCTACCAGTACCTTCTGGTAAAATCTGCTTTACTTCAGATATAGCTCGTTCCACCTGAGGAAAAAAAGCAAAGAAAGAGAAAGTAAAACATCATGATTGGTTTGTGATTTGGCATGTCATTTTGGGGTAAAAAGAGATATAAAGAACAAAGTGTTCTAACCTCTTGAAGAAATATATCAACAAACATATGGACATCTCTGGGCTCCTTGTGCTGCAAGATGTCAATGCCAGCTGGAAGTCAAATATGAATATCTTTTTGTTGTTTACAGAGGTAATGTCAAAACCACACTAACCTTGACCCAATTGGGCCCAGCAAATCGCTTTCCCAACAGAACTGACACTCTCTGAGTTTTAATTTTGATGTACTGGCAAAACAAGGCAGATCAGCTAAAATTAAGGAAGCTGATGAATTTTCAGAAAATGCAAGAGATGTTGAATCAAAGGCTTTGAGCTCCAACGCAAGGATTAGATATATAGAACCAAAAATCTAAAACTCACTCTTATAGAAATTGCTTCTCATTTATAAATCAATTTACAACTCATGAAATCGTATGATAGCAAACCTGCACACTAAATCCTAACATGAAATGAATTTGAAGCAATCAATTAGGAAGTAAAAGTGTCTGGAAGCATACTAAGTGTAGAAAGCTTTCACCAGCTGATCGATATAAACGACAAATTTCTCCAGGAAGGAATGCAGGGCCATATTCAGAACCTCTAACACCACCATCAGAAAATGAGGTGCCAATTTCCTGACAAATAATTAAGAGTAAAAAACCAAGAAACCCAGAGCAACAGCATAGGCAGAGAACAATTACTTTCTGGACATTATGAACTTACCTCTGTAATTCTTGGAATGGCATTTTGTTCTATAAAGACACAAAGTTGTGCAAGTACAAGGACAAGGCCAGCGACAACTTTGTCCCCTTGTACTGCCTCAGGAACAAAATCTTGGCATGCCAAGTTACTTTTTCCAGAAAGCACTTCGAAGTGATAATGAAGTGCTTTAAAGAAGTTTTGAAATCCTTCTTGCACCCAATCTATAATGACATCTCTTAACCTTACCAGTAGTGGCAAACTGTCATCAACAAGCTGGCGGAATTCCTGAGATAAAAAAATATAATAAATAAAGAACATCACTTAGTTTGCTTGGGATTTCAAATGAATGTTGTGATATGTTAATGATGACGTGCTTGGTTTGCTGGGAAACATTACAGATGAATGCTTAAAGCAAATAACATCATAGCGCTTTCTCAAGCTAAGTTTTAGACTCCGCTCAATAGTGGTGATTGGTGAAGAACAGGAGGAAATTCGAATCACATCAGTTTTAGTTTACTACATGTGACAGTTGTTTGATAATTTATTTTACAGGTGGACAGAGTTTCAACTTTGGAAGTATTAAGCACTAAGGTACTTCTATCAGAATTATATGTCATAATCATAAATGCAGATATAATCAGATAAACTTAAGTTTCATGGAATTGAACTTTTACCAGGAGGATACCCATACAGCCTTGAATCACCGTCTTTTTACTACCTTCCAGTACAGCCTGCAATACATGCTCATCCTTTGCTGCTTCTTTTTTACTGCTTTGGACTTTCATCAAAGACTCTGCCCAGTCAGAGCAAAAGTTAGATTATAGGTTCAACTATGTATGTATAAAAGTGGTAGCACATAAGAATGCTTCAATTGTCATTTAACTATATAAAATCTCTATAATGAGTTCATAGCATAGAAATTTGAGTAAGCACAGGTTTCTCACTGCTCCAAAACAATTAGACCAAAGTGATTACCTGCAATATCTAGGTGAAGGCACCCAAAGGTGCTAGGAATGAATAACTTGACCACAAGGTTGGCACCCTATTAGACATTCACATTAGCCAAAGAGAATACACCCTTCAGAATACGCTTGAAAGAGGGGACAGAGATACAAATTGGCAATCTCCGAAGTCACTTAAAGTAAACTCAAAAACAGAAAGAAAAAAAAAGGTGACCTCCAGACAGATATCCGGAAGAGCAGCTTCAGGCAATACTTCATCCATCAGGAGCACATCAGTCCAAATGAGTTCTGCAAATATACATGCACAAGAGGGATATATACCTTTATCAAACTATTACTTCAAGATGAATTACTATAAGGAATGAAACCCAGAAGTTGAAGGCGTTATTTGAGGGATAAATGATACTTACTCAGCATTCCGAGAAAATCTGCTGAAGAAATTGGTTTCGCTGGGTGTTCCCGAATTGTTTCAAAGTGCCTTGAAATAAAACATTTTACAATGTAGAGGAGATTAGTCTTTTACACTATGAAATACATAATGTTATGGAAATTTTATGAATGCTTTTAATTACTTTGCAATGAGATTCTGAGAGATTTTAATAAGCTGATCTTCTGAATCAGGAAATATAACCCTGTAAGCACGAACAGCCTCCACAAATTCCTGAGTTGAGGCCTGAAAATAAACTTATTAGATTCAACATCAACATCATCGCACAGTAAAGTCCCGCTCCAACAGGATATGGGGGGTCAAGATGGGGGCAAAGATAGCCTGCACATGTCAGGAGGATGCGCCTAAAAGACCCAAGGAAAACTGAAATTCAGCTATGTGACAATAATAACTGAATTTAGTTATATAGGGGTTATATCCATCTCAAAGGCATTGTAAAAAGCCAATGAGCATGAGGATGCGCCCCTAAAATTACTTATAAAATATTCGTTAAATCACGATCAGTCAACAAATAAAGCACATTGGAAGCATATTAATGTCCAGCATGATTCAAGACTCAGCTATCTCGTATCAATACTTTAGTTCAAAGATAACCTACATGGATGTTCCTTGAACATTCCTAGCACTTGATTCTCTATATGAGTAACAAAAACAAAAAATAATGAGATGTAGATTATTTACTTTGAAAATATTTTTAAAACTGAAGCCCAATGGTAGTAAAAAAAAACTATGCAAGTTGTACAGCTAATGCTTAAAGCTACAAAAATAAATAAATTGATGATAAAACACTAAATAAACTCAAACTAGATTACACAAGAAACATAACTAAAATTTTTAATAATCAAGAATCTTCTCAGAAGTAAGCATAAATGCTCTAGCAACTTGACACTTCAATATCATGTTGCACTGGGATCAGAATAAATTGTAACTTAGACCCAACAGGATCAGAAGTGCAGTTTCTATACAAGATTTTATAAGTCCTGTTTGCCTTTTCTATTCCCCACACATTCTCAACGGTATACTTTAGTGTCCTGCTGGCAGTAATTTTTGCCACATGTGCAAGTAATATCTGGCACTTGACCTCACGGAACTACCAAGCAAATCTCACTTTACCTCATGAGCAGCTGATATTGAAGTAGGAGATTGTGGCTCTGAAGAATCATCAACATTTGCTGAAGAATCTCTTATTATTGCTGAAGGAAGCTGAAGCTCACCAACGCATAATTCCAGTTTCTCAAGCAGTTGTTCTTTTAAGGTACCCACCTATAAAAAGGAAGGGCAAGAGAGGGGGGGGGGGGGGTAGTGGGGTAGTGAGAGTAAAGTGATAATGAATCAGGAAATTATCAAGGTGAAACCATATAGTCAAAGAAATACCGGAAAATCCAAATGCTTGAGAAGCATGACTGCCTCTGCTCTAGCCTGGATGGATTCTGAATCTGAAAATATTTTTTCCTAAAAGATGGAAAACAAAAGAAAATACTGAATTCAGGTATTTAGCGATGATCACCAATAAAACTTATTCATAACATGAGTATGCATACAAACTTAATGAAATGCTGAAAGTAATCTTAAAGATCTCAATGCATATACATATACTGGTAGCTCTTTCAAATAAGATAACTCTTAACAAGCCACACCCCAAACTTTTAAAGGGTAGCTTTCAAATTATCTGAAGAAATGAAATTTTAGCAGAAAATAAGCTTACCCACCTGCAAATTCTTCACAATTACGGCCACTGCCTCTTCTGAAGCTCTCTTACAGTCCTTGAATGATGAATCCCCATATGCCTAATGAGAAATTGGAGTAAAATGAATAAACATGAGCCATAAACAACAAATTCAATAACGAAATGGTACTAAAGCCCACACTAGGAGCACACCAACAACCTTAAAAATGGGCATCGCTCCGGTGTAGAACCTTACTGCATCCGCATAAGATTCTGACTTGATGCACTTTGCAAGTTGCTCAGGTAGATCATATATAAACTGCTCTTATACAATATAAACACGATAGTTAATATTTCACAATGTACTGATGAAAACATTTTTGAGGCATAATTCGCCTATGGAGATACATCTAAGAACATGTGCAAAAGATAGCAAACATGAACAATAGTCATTGCTCACTTATATCCTAAAAAACAGGAACAATATTGTTAAAAGACAATTAACATTAATCATGCTAGGCATTAATTGGGGTTTCTTTGGTGCATTTTTACATATGGCATACTAATATCTTTACTCTTTTTTTATGGTTCTCATGAATACAATGGCCACATGTCGCCTAATTTGCAACATCAATATGTATGTGTGCAATATATAAAATGTGTTCTGCTCTATAATGTAATGTAACAAAAAAAGCAAGATGGATAATTGGAAATCAAACAAGCTACCTGAACTTTACGCAACAGATTTCGAGTCCGATGCAGCCTTTCTATATGTTCTCTTTTCTCGAACAAGGACGTGTTAACTCCAGCACTCCTAGATTGAACAGATAGTATCTATAACATGATCATATTTGAGAAATGTGGAGTGAGAGAAATGTCTTTGAACAGTAACTTTGCCCACAATGCATACGGAATAGCTTTCACAAGACAAACCTTCTCAAGGAGCTGCTCCATATTTGTCTCCATGCCTGAGATATTATTCTTCATCCTGTCGGTTAACAAGGGTTGTCAATTGACACCATAATATTATGAACATTTTGTATCATTAAAAAGCCAAAATCAGATGTTGGATGCGAGGAGAAAGTTTTAATTCCTCTTCTTGAAGTTGAGCATAAAAGTCACATGCAAGTCAATTGTCAATTGTGTATGGATCCAGAAAACCTTACAACCACAACAGAATATTTTCTAAATGTTCAAAATTGTGTATAACTGTATATAAAGCATCAGCACATTGATGGAAAGACACCACAGAGATTTTAACCAAATTCGGCAAGATGATGATGCTGAGCATCATGTAGAATTTAGTTTAAGATGCACAAGTGCAGTAATTAAGAAAGAGTGCGCTGCTGACAAACTGCTGCAAGTAAAACATAGAATTGTTCAAGTTACCTTTTCATAGTTTCAGTTGCACTAATGAACTTGTTGTAGTTTTCATACACCAACATTTGCAAGTCGGTGTCCAGGTTTTTTATCTCAGCTGCCATTTCGACATGTCTTTGAAGCAGTGTCTCCAAATTTGACTTTTGTACCTGCAGATAACATTTCAGCATAAATTAAACACTACATAATGCCACCAATGACCTCGGAAAAAGATTAAAAAAAAATACAAAAATTAAAAACACCAAACCACTATGTTCAGTGTAGTCCAAGAATAATTCTCAGTTCCCAGAACTTTGTGCATTACCTCCACCAATTGTAATCAGATTTGATTCTGGATAGCCACAATAATCTAGGATTAAAACTGATTCAACTAGCTAAGATAACAACTTCAGGCAAATTCTCTGTTATCCTTTCCAACCCTAACCATATTCAAATCAAAAGCAAATCAAAGCTTTATAGGAAATTTTTCCGGCACGCATCTTAAAATGAGGTGGACTGAATAGATAGAGTACCATGTGATTCATGTAGACATCGGGATCAAAGGAAGAGGTGTTGATGGAGTCCAAAGCGGTGAATTTGTTGGTGGAATTTGGGCCAGAAGAGTGATCGGTAGAATAGAAGCTGGAGAGCAGATCTCTCATCCTCTTCGCCTTGTCGTCCAGCGGCACGTCGTTCGACGCCATTGCTGAAAAGTGAGAAACTGTGAGCTCCAAGGGATGCGAAATCAGCGAAGCCTTCAACTGCTATGTGATTCTTGTTCCTCTGATCTGACTGCAAGGTCTGAGGAAGACGATGATACCGTTCTAGGCGTACATACGACACCGTTTCGAGTTTCGCAATGTTTCTTATATGGCCATGTTTTTCCCCTTATTGATGATTTTCCCCAATTTGATGTCTTTAATTTGTTATCTACCCAAGCTAATGTTTAGTGTAAAATTCTTATAATTTTTTTTATCTAATTCAATTCCTTAAAAAATTTGAATAAAAATAAAAAATGTACTTAATAAGAAGCGATGAAAAATATAAATATAGAATGAATTTTTTAATGATAAGAAAATTATTTATATTTACATAAATAATTCAAAAAGAAAATTAAGAAAAAGATAACGTAATTTTTTTTTTTATCAAAAGTCAATTTAGGTAAGTAATTATCTAAATTGAAAGTTCTATTTTTTATCAAAATTTTATTTAATATAAATGTTTTACATAAATAGATAAAAAAATAAAGATAAAATAATTTTATTTAATTTTAAATAAAATTCGAATTTAATTTTTTCATATAAATAGATAGAAATTTAATTGAAAAAATTAATATGTCTATCTTAATATATAATATCTAATCTTCTATAATTTATTTTAATTTTAAATAAAATCTTTTAGATCTATCCTAATTCCTAATATATAATAGATAACATCTTTATTTTAGATAGAATTTTTCCTGGATTAATTTATCCTATTTCTATATTATCCTAAAATAATATCAACATATATAAATTCCCAAAATAAAAAAATCCTATGTGGCGAAATCCTAGGTGGCTTAACGTGGGAACAACACGTAGAAAAATCCTAGGTGGCGCAACGTGATGGCCTTATTCCTTGCGTCTTGTATATATATACATAGATTGTTATTGCTGGCAAATTAGCAAAAATAATATTATATTAGGTATTTTGCTAGAAAATAAAGATGACTCACAATGTAATTTTTAACAAATAACCAATGACATGTGTAATATATACATATTATAGACACATAATAAGATATTTATATTAAATTTTAGTAATACTTGAATTTTTGAAGGGTGATTTTAGAAACTGACCTTTAAATAGGGGCTAATTTGCCTTAAGTTGAGTTATATATTTTAATTGCACGGGGTAACCTCTCTTGTCCACCTTCTACCCATTTTGAATTGACTTGATTGTTGACCAATCATTGACCGTCATCAAAAGAATCTTTGATGACACTTGTTGACAAAAAAAGATTATCGTCAAATGCTTTGTTCATAAAAAAAATTGTCATCAAATGCCTTGTTGACAAAAATTGTCATCAAATGTCTAATTGACAAAAAATTATTGACAAAAAATGCATTGATAAAAAAAAATATCATCAAATGTCTTGTTAATAAAAAATTGTCATCAAATACCTTATTTATAAAATATTACCATCAAATGCTTTGTTGACAAAAAATTATCATCAAATGCCTTGTTGACAAAAAAATTTATCATCAAATGCCTTGTTCACAAAACAATTTATCATCAATGCATTAAATTACTTTAAAAAGTTGCCACCATAAAACTATAAAAGTTGTGTTATTACTTCAAATGTTTACAACTCCAAAGATATATACTACTAGCTCTACCTGTCGTGCCATGCACGACTATATAAATTTAATATTTAATTTATTTAATAAATATGATTTTAATTTAATATAAAAAAATAAAATAAACTTATATATTAGCAAAAAAAATTATATAAAGTTTTACAATTGGTGTCATGTGAAACGGGGCCAAAATTATTAAGATGAGCCCACTATAATTTTGATGGCTTAATGATAATTTATTTATGCAAAAATATAAATAAAAATTATTTGAATTAGAATCATTTAATTTTAAAAATATTTTACAAAAAATATAAAAAGGTAAAAATAATGTAAATTCTTGTAATTTTTTTTATCAAATTCAATTCTTTAAAACAAATTGAATAAAAATTAAAAATATACTTAATAAGAAACGATGAAAAAATATAAATAAAGATTGGATTTTTCAATTATAATAAAATTATTTATATTTACATAAATAATTCAAAAATAAAATTAAGGAAAAGATAACATAATTTTTTTTATTATCAAAAGTCAATTTTAGGTAATTAATTATCTAGATATTAAAAGTTCTATTTTTTATCAAAATTTTATTTAAGATAAATCTTTTGCATAAATAGATAAAAAGATAAAAATAAAATTATTTCTTTATATTTAAATAAAATTCGAATTTTTTTCATATAAATAGATAAAAATTTAATTTGAAAAACTAAATTAATATATCTATCTTAATATATAACATCTAATCTTTTATATGTTTATTTTAATTTTAGATAAAATCTTTTAGATCTATCCTAATCTACCTAATCCATTATAAAGCTGAAACTATGTCTGTTGAAAAAAATGCACCACTTGGCATTTCTTGAATAAAATAATGTACATTTTAATAATATATACTATGATTACTTGTATCATTCTTTCTATATATCCAATTTTTTTATAAGATAATAACTTGATCTATATGTTGATATTTTTTATGCATATTGTTTTTTATCTTGTAATAAGATTTGGGATCCAAGTATATAATTTTTTATGTATACTATATGTTGATAATACATTGATCTAATATTTTTTATAGTAATTTTATGCATAATAACTTTTTTATCTTTTAACAAGACTTGGGCTTCAAGTATATAATTTTTTATCTATATGTTGATCAAATATGGGGCACAATCTTAATTTTTTTTTATAAATTACATAATTTTATTATGATATTATATGCAAGTGTTTTTAATTTTATATTAATATTATAATATTGTATAATATTTAGTAAAATTATCCCGTGAATATCACGAGGATTTAATTAGTTCATAATATATATATAATAGATAACATCTTTATTTTAGATAGAATCTTTCCTATATTAATTTATCCTAGTTTTATATTATCCTAAAATAATATCAACATATATAAATTTCCAAAAAAAATCATATGTGGCGAAATCCTTGGTGGCTTAACGTGAGAACGACACGTAGAAAAATTTTAGATGACACAACATGGTGGCTTTATTCCTTGTGTCTTATATATATAAAGACATCAACCTCTGCTATGATTATGTAAGTTGAAAGTGGGGGCACTGGGCAGGCAGGTTCAAAATTTTGCACACAAAAATACCAAATATCTTAGAAATGTGCTCCTTCCGTTCATGAAAATATGATGTTTTAGGGTTTTTTCCTTATTCAATAAAATATGATGTTTTAGCTATTTATATACACATTTTTTCAGTTTTACCCTTTTGAAAAAAGGGGAAAAAAGCATAGATAATATTAATTTAGGAAGTTGTATGTTAAATTGGATGAGATTTGGGAAGAAGTAAATCTAAACCAAATAAAAATATTCCATAATTTGAATTTAAGTAAAAGTAAAAAATTGATAAGAAGGATAATTGAATCAAAGTATGTACTTTCTTAATTTTTAGAATTTAGGCTAAAACATCATGTTTTTATGAACGAATGGACACTAGTCTTGATCGCAATCCTCTTATCTCAAAGAGTAATGGTCTCCATACTGAATATAACACGCCCATCAACTAAGCACTTGGACTATATGAGAAAACAGATGGAAAATTGAACCAAAAACTTATATCACAGTAGTGACACAGACAAGTGAACAATGGTAGAATCATCGAGAACAGTAAAAAGATGTTTAAGGATCCATTTTATATCAAGTGGGATTTGATCGGTTGTAAGAAAATTGTATATCAAGTGGGATTTGATTGTAAAAAAATTGTCCTAGATTTCACACAATTATTTGTGAAAGTTCCTCCTAAAGATTGCAACTTTTCCCATTTTCAAGCAATTAATTTAAGTCTTCGAATTAAAATTGTAAGCTGTCGTACGTCCATAAAAATTAAAGAATTATCGAGAACACTAAAAAGATGTACGTTTACAAACAAGATTGGCATAAGTATGAATTTTGTTCATTCGAAATGCTTGCATTAGAATTGTTTTAACTAAGGATTGTTTTTCTTTTTTGGTCATTGCCATCCCAGTGGGAGGGGTAGAGGTGGGTTCCGTTGAACCGTGGAACCGGACCGGAACCGCCGGAACCTGAACCGGAACCGAACCGGAGGAACCGGTAGTATACCGGTCCCGATTCCTCCTTTAGAAGAACTGCAGAACCGGCAGTTCCGAAGCAGAGGAACCGCCGGTTCTCCGTAAGAACAATGTGGGACCGCGATCGCGGTTTTATTCCCGCGATCGCAGTTCCCAAAGCCGCGACCGCGGCGTATAGAAACCGCGGTCGCGGTTTTGCCAACAGAATGTATAGACATTTTGTTGGACCACACCGCGATCGCGGGAATAACACCGCGATCGCGGTTCCCAAAGCCGCGACCGCGTCTTATAGAAACCGCGGTCGCGGTTTTGCCAACAAAATGTGTAGACATTTTGTTGGACCACACCGTGATCGCGGAAGCGGAGCCGGGGTCGCGGTTTTGGGAACCGCGATCGCGGCTTTATTCCCGCGATCGCGGCCACTGTTCCAACGACTATTTTTTTTCCCAACGGCTATATTCCAACGTTCACATGAATTCCAACGGCTATTTTCCTTCCATTTACCCATATAAATACCATACTTCACCTTCAATTTGATTCACACCAATCTCATACTCTCTTATCTCTCTCTACTACTACTACTCTCATAATTTTACAAGCTTTCAACTTGCAAATCCTTTCTTACTACTTCCTAATCTCTTATCTCCTTCCTAATCTTTTGAAACATGGAAAACCAAGGTCAAGGCTTTATTGATTTGTTGGCCGAGCAATTCTATGGTGGTGTTGGTGGTTCACAAGAAAGTCAAATGAATCCTAATGCTTATCAACCACAACCACCTTATCCTCATATGTCTATGCCTATGCCCATTCCTCCACAAGTTCCTCCTTCCGCTCCTATTCATAACCAAGGTCCACATGGCAATGAGGAGGTCGATGAGCAACACACCGACGAGGATGAGGTCCATGCGGAGGAAGAGGAGGAGGGGGCATCTACGGCCAACCAAACCGCAAAGGTGTTGAAATCCGATATTTTCACAAAACACTTCACCAAGGGCAATGAATTGGATGCACTAGATCGATATGTTGTCAAGTGCAACTATTGTCCCTCGAAGTACAAATGGAAGCGCAATGGAGGTTATGGCACCTTGAACAAGCATTTGAAGGCAAAACACTTGGACAAGTTGGGCATGATGCGAGGTCAAACACAAATTTCGACTTCGGGGTTAGCAAGTTCTTCCTCTCAATCTCCCTTATTTACTTATAATCATGAGCGTAGTGTTTATGCTTTGTCCGAAGCTATTTGTGTTGATCATTTGCCATTTCAATTTGCGGAAAGTGTGGGTATAAATGATTGGGTTTCCAACCATTTGCAACCCGCTTATAAACGAACAACAAGAAAAACAATTAGGAAAAATGTGTTTAAAGCATTTGCGAATTGTAAGAAGGAGTTGTCTCGGTTTTTTGCTCAAAATGATATTCATGTTTCTATTTTGTAGTGATATTTGGAGTGATAACTATCAATCTCATTCATACATGGGTATTACATGTCATTATATTGATGATCATTTTCACATGCAAAAACGAGTTTCGACTTTTCGAGTATTTGATGGGGCACATACCGCTTCAAATATTTGTAACATTATACGAACTATTTTAGATGAGTATAGACTACTTCATCGAGTTTTCACTATTTCATTTGATAATGCATCTAACAACACCGCTTCTATTAGTGAATTGATTCAAGTTTGTCAACCGGTTTTTGAAAACAAATACTTTCATGTAAGATGTTCTTGTCATATTTTAAACTTATGTGTTCAAGATGGTTTGACACTTTTAATGCCATATCTTGAACCTATTAAGTATGTTGTTAGCTTTATTTGGATAAAAAAGAAGGCCAAAAGTGATTGGGGGAGGTTTTGTAAATCGAATGGTGTTAAACCTATACTTTTTTCAAAAGATGTTGGTCATCGTTGGAATTCAACTTATAAATTACTTCATCAATGTTTACGTTATAAAGAACTTTTAGCTTCCTTTGCCGCTCAACATATCCCGGGTTCACAAGCAATTGAAGCTTGTTGGGATATTTGCTATGATATTGTGGAGATTTTACAAGTTTTTAATGATGCAACTTATACATTTAGTCAAACATATACACCAAGTGCTCATTTGTTTGTTATTGAAGCTTTGAATGTTGCGGGTGCCTTTAAGGAAGGGCTTTCACAACCTGACCGACCCGACATTGTTGAAGGTATTTTACATATGAAGAAGAAGTGGTTGAACTATTACAAATATATTCCCGATATTTATCTTGTTACTTGTGTTTTTGATCCAAGATTTAAGATGCAAGGTTTGCAAGATACTTTGTATCAATATTATGAGTTTTTAAATTTAGAAGAAGAACATTATGATAGAAATTGCAATGTTGATGTCATTATAGAACGTGTTAAATCTCTTATATATCTATGATTTGTACAAAACTTATAGCACGGGTGGTGAGGTTCCTTCTACGCCTCAATTACCCCCATCGTCCTCCTCATCTCATCGTTCTTTTCTATTCGCCGGGTCTCGTATGTTGCAAAATCTTACAAAAAAACCGAGATTCACGAGCTCACATACGGAGCTCGATACTTATCTAACCACTACCTTTGAGTTTGTAGATGATTTTGACATTTTAGATTGGTGGAAGCAACACAAGAACACATATCCAACACTAGCAAGGATCGTCGCTCAAGTACTTGCCGTTCCTGCTTCAACCGTAGCGGTGGAGCAAAAGTTTAGCCAAGGCGGCCACATCTTAGACGATAGGAGATCAAGATTGGCACCCGAAGCATTGGAAGCCCAAGTTTGTGTGGACGATTGGAAGAGGGCGGAAATTAGATCATAATCAATGAACTATACGGAGTCATCCGATGATGTAATAGAGGACGACGCAAGCCAAGCTTCTTCCGCCGGTTCCGCCGGGTCGTCTTAGGTAAGTTGCCAAACGGGGTTTCATATCGAAGGTAATAGAACTACGTGGGCTTTGATTCCTCTATGACCCCGAGAGGATACGTAGGCAACTTAATATCAAGTTCAAGCCCTTCTTCTCCCACCCCTTCTCTTCCCAAACTGGTCGGAATAGGCTAAAATAGCCTAAAATAGCCATTATAACCACAATCGCGATCGCTGTGCGATCGCGGAGGACGGGTCGCGACCGCGGTGCTCTATCACCGCGATCGCGGCCTGCATCCCGCGGTTTGAGCAGAAAATTCAATTTTTTTAAAATTAGATGGAACTGAACTGAACTGGAACCGGTCCAGGAACCGGCGGGAACCGGAAAAAACCGGAACCGAGGAACCAGGGGGTTCCCGGTTTCGGGGTTCCGAGGAACCGGAACCGGACACACCACTAGGGAGGGGCTCCGCTTCCCTTCGTTGAGGTCGAGTGTTCGATTCTCAATGGAGGAGAAATGAACTTGTTGGGAGAGCAGATCCCACCCAAAAATAAAGGGGCCCTCGCAAGATTCGAACTCCAGACGTAGGCGTTTGATGGAACTAAGAATTGTTTGAATCTGTTTATAGATTTTAGTCTTACAAAATTTAAATAATTTTTTAGGATGTAATATTTTTTCCATAAAGAAGAAAGAAAAATGAACATCCCAAGGTGAAAGGCACATGGAAAAAAAATATATCACAAGCTAATTTATTAAGTTCCAACAAATTTTTAGTGTTACATCATAGAGCTATTTTTCTTTACTTGGCTAATCTATAGTATAACTATTTATTGACACGTATATCTACCATGATATATTATTTGATTTTAACTTTTCACCTTATATTAGTAAAGTTTATGGCCTCTCAAATTTGGTTTATGATAATCTTATGTGCATAAAAAAAGGCACCATTTCAAGCTAATTTAAGAAATAATCGTCTCTTGAATTTGAGTAACAAGTTATCAAGGATTAAAATATTTTCAGAAAAAAATTTATGATTTAAATTGAAAAAATAATCTATGATAAATCGTGATTAAAAAAATCACCTTATACTCAATGATTTTAAGAAATTTTAGTTTTTATTTTAAATTAAATATCTCACAAAACTAGCTGCAACATTTATTTATTCGATACACATATTTTACAAAACATTAATTATATCTATTCAAAGCAATACAACAGCATATGTGCTACATATAATAATATTTTCTAACATTTAGTAATGTTTTATTTGCTAATTTAATATAATTAACCTTATCATTTTTACTATTAAATCTCAATATAATTGCTAGCTCAAACTCTCCCACCAACACCTCCTCTGGCGACACCTCTAGCACCAACTCCTCCTCCAACACTACCTCCTCCACCTGCACCTACACTAGCTCCACCTCCAGCTCCTACTGCAGCTCCTCCTCCAGCTCCTGCACCACCACCTACACCACCACTCGCACCGACATTGCCACCACCGCCGGCGCTAACTCCACCTCCTACTGCAACTCCTCCTCCAGCTCCTCCTCCGATTCCACCCGCTCCACCACCACCCGCACCAGCACCTCCACCAAGTCCGCCACCACCACCGGCACTAATGCCTCCTGCAGCTCCACCTCCTACCACTGCTCCTCCTCCCGCTCCCACTCCTCCAATTCCACCTGCTCCACCACCACCTGCACCTCCACTAAGACCGCCACCACCACCGGCACTAACGCCTCCTCCAACCCCACCTCCTACTCCTACTCCTCCTCCAGCTCCAGCTCCACCTCCGATTCCACCCGCTCCACCACCACCCGCACCAACACCTCCACCAAGACCGCCACCACCACCGGCACTAATGCCTCCTCCAACTCCACCTCCTACCGCAACTCCTCCCCCAACTCCCGCTCCTGCTCCTCCTCCAATTCCACCAGCTCCACCAGCACCAGAACCTCCACCAAGTCCGCCACCACCACCGGCGCTAACGCTTCCTCCAGCTCCAGCTCCTGCTCCTCCTCCGATTCCACCAGCTCCACCAGCACCACCACCAAGACCACCACCACCACCGCCACCAACTCCTCCTCCAACACCACCTCCGATTGCAACTCCTCCTCCAACTCCTGCTCCTGCTCCTCCTCCGATTCCACTAGCTCCACCACCACCTGCACCAGCACCTCCGCCACCTCCTACTCCACCACCGACACCAGCTCCTCCACCACCTCCAAGACTACCTCCACCTCCTAATCCTCCACCAGCACCAACTCCTCCTCCAGCTCCGGCTCCACCTCCAAATCCACCACCACCTCTAGCTCCACCACCACCACCTGCACCAACCCCACCTCCAGCTCCAACTCCGCCGCCTACACCTGCTCCCCCTCCAACTCCACCACCACCTGTTGCTCCTCCCCCACCACCAACACCTCCTCTAACTCCACCACCAATGTTACCTCCACCGCCTACTCCACCACCAGCACCAATCCCACCTCCAGCTCCAACTCCGCCGCCTGCACCTGCTCCCCCTCCAACTCCACCACCACCTCTTACTCCTCCCCCACCGCCAACACCTCCTCCAGCTCCTCCACCAATATTACCTCCACCTCCTACTCCACCACCCACACCAATCCCACCTCCGGCTCCAACCCCACTGCCTGCACCAGCTCCCCCTCCAATTCCACCACCACCTCTTGCTCCTCCCCCACCACCAGCTCCTCCACCTCCTACACCACCGCCAGCTCCAACTCCTCCGCCAGCACCTACCCCGCCGCCTGCACCTACCCCACCTCCAAATCCACCACCACCTCTAGCTCCTCCACCAACACCAACACCTCCTCCAAAACTACCCCCACCACCGGCACCAACTCCTCCTCCTCCTCCTCCTCCTCCTCCTCCAACTCCACCACCGCCTCTAGCTCCTCCACCACCACCAACACCCCCTCCAACTCCTCCACCTAAGCTACCTCCACCACCAATTCCTCCTCCAAAACTACCCCCACCACCAGCGCCAACTCCTCCTCCCCCTCCACCACCACCTCTAGAACCTCCTCCACCACCTCCGCCAAAGCTACCTCCACCACCAATACCTCCTCCAAAACTACCCCCACCACCAGCACCAACTCCTCCTCCCCCTCCAGCTCCACCACCACCACCTCTAGCTCCTCCCCCACCGCCAGCACTTCCTCCAAAGCTACCGCCCCCACCACCGGCACCAACTCCTCCCCCTCCTGCTCCACCACCACCTCCTCCTCCACCAAAGTTCCCCCCACCTCCAACACCAACTCCTCCTCCTCCACCAACACCTACCCCTCCTCCAGCTCCACCACTTGCTCCCAGCCCTCCTCCACCACCACCACCACCTCCTCCACCCTTATTACCTTCCTCCCTTTCTCCACAACCAAAATGATCTAGACAAAAACCTCCATGTCTACTTACATCATTTTCAAGCCATCTCCCTTTGGCGATGCCAATGATCACCAACAACATAATCATCAATGTTGTTGAATGCACTCCAACACATGTTGAACCCTTAGCCATTGTAGACTCTTTTCACTAAATGGACGTAAATATAAATTGAACACACAAAATTATTCAAGTCTTTGCCTTTGACAAGAAGATTAAGCCTCAACGACGCTATATATAGTGTACGTTGTTGGTGAAGAACACTATTTCTGGCATGCAAACGTGTAACTACATGCTATATAATTATCACTATTTGCGTTTGACTACCCACTTAGTGCATGGACCTCCCACCACTAGTGGTGGTAATTCCTTTACAAATGTCGATTCATAAGAACCCCATTTTCTTGTTTTTACATCTAAACGAAACAAGTGTACGGAGAAGTGTCAAATATATAAGAAGTCAAGGCACAAAGAAAAGGAGTTGTCGTAGAAACGTAACTAAGGCTACAATGTAAGTGCTCTTGGCAGCAGGTGAAAGAAGAGTCTAGGTGCTTAAAAAATGAAATAGTTTAAGTGGAATTAATCAATAGGGCACTTGTGCGCTAGTGCAATGCCGGCAGAGCTTAAAACTTCACCGATTAATTTGATTAAATAACTTTAAGCCCCTGAAGTTAATTTAGAGCGCTTAAATTAATTTGGTCATCTAGATTTCTGCTTTAATATAAATGTAACCATTCTAGTCTAACTTTATGTTTGCTGAACACTAATTGATTTAAGAAATAGCAACATGTAGCATCATTAAGTGTATACACAATTTAGTGAATTTACATATTTTATTCCTTTTTCTTTTTCTTTTTCTAATCCATTTAAATTTAACTTGGAGATTTGGTCATTTCTTGTGCTCATTGTACCTTGCCATCTTGTGGCAAATCACAGCAATAATGCAAAAACATACTTCTTCGAATATTGCTATACTTGTGGTCTTGTGGAGCTATCAAGAAGTATATGTTCAAGGTTTATTATGGTTGCAACATACACATTCTTGCAATTTTGGTTGTATTCAAGTTTGGGTTATTACAATTCAAAGTTCAGGTTGTTTTGGTTTGATGTCAATATAATTGAGTTCGGCTCGTTAAGGTTTGGGCTAAACTAGCTCAATTTGGGTCAATCTTGGATAATAACCTTTGTTTTATTTGGTCAAACTTTGTTCAATTTGAGTCAATTTAGCTCAAGTTGATGGGATTACTTTTTTTTTTGGTAGAAGGAGAGGCGGTACTCTCCGGTCCCTCAAGGAGGCGTTTTATTAATAATAAAAAAGGAGGGCTAAGTAGTACTCAAGCGGGGGATAGCCCGACCCCTTACATCATCAAACATTAATAAACTAATCCCCTCAGGCGGGGCAAGCAATACATTAAGACCTAATGGAAATGAAAAAGCATAAGACGCGAGACAATCCGCAACCGAATTTGCCTCTCGATACACATGACCGAATTGGATAGTCCAATCCCTACTAATAAAGCCTTGGCACTGAAAAACCAGGCTGTAAAGCGGATGACTCTTACTCACCCGAGAATTGAGAAGGCCCACGACGAGTTGTGAGTCGGTTTCCAAGATGACCTTACGAAATCCCTTCTCCCACGCTATCTTCAAACCGTCAAGCACTCCCCACAACTCCGCCATCGGAACCGAGCAAGACCCAATGTTGTGCACTCCCCACAACTCCACAACTCCGCCATGGGATTACTTTAATTTGTGGATGTTATGTTTTTTAATCTATGCTTGTAATAAAGCATTGCACATATAGAATAGGTAGGAGCATAAACCATGGCTCGGGCACACCAGATGCCTTGAACCAACCCATTCAAGCCATGACTCAACCACCCTTAAGCCACTTGATCATGGTCAAGTATGGCTCTTGTGTGCTTGACTAAGGTTGCTTTTGGGCTTGTTTATGTGTGACTTGGGCCCGATCCTTGCGATGGAGCTTATTGGGCTTGTTTGATTCGAGATGCTGATGAAGTCTTCTAAAGTGAAACGCGGCGTTTCATTTAAGAAGAAGCAACGAAGAAAGAACGGCGTCGTTTGGGCTTAGGGTTTGATATGAAAGCTAACGATGAGCCTCAGAAGCTCCGTCTAGCCACTTCACTTGTGCCTATGTGATATTTTCTAGGGTTTAGCTCTTGAGAGAGTTTTCTCTAGTGATGAGAAAAATCCCACATTAGTGCTAATGTCTTTTTCTCCTCTAGTGATCTCACTCTGGTTCCTTGTGATCTTGCGAGACCAAAGAAGAAGAAGAAAGGAAGGGGAGAAAGAAAGAGAGATGTGGGAGATTGGAGCCCTGGAAGTTTGAGTTCTTAGTGGACCCGTCCGATGCCTTCTATGTTTTTCCTGCTTTGTGCTTGTTTCTATTCTTCACTTGAGTTTCTTGCCTTCTGTATGTGTGCATGTTTTGTAAACTTGTATTTGTTGGCCTTTCATGCCTAGTGGATTGGGAAAGTCCCCCTCTTGAGACTCTGTAGAGTAGGGTAACACCAAATTGCATCAACAAATCTTTGCTTGTCCGTTGCGTTTTCTTTTCGTTTTCAAAATCAAACCAAACAATCGAAGCGGATTTGAGATTTAAGCTTTTCAGATCATAACATTAACAATATGAAGCTAATGTTATTCTCCTTACCCCGAACCCCAAACAAGTCGAGATGATATTTCCGACAGATCCGGGGAAGACAAAAGAAAAAGTAGCCAGACTACAAAGTAGGACTAGCATACAAAAAAAAAACAAGCAAAGCACAAAAGCAACCACATCGCAACCTAAAGCCAAACAACAAGACACTTGTGCAGTTGAATTTTGCATATATGCATTGAGAAAGAGGGCGATGGTGCAATTCTTCACTTGCATATATACGTGTATGCCGTACCCAATACACACTTGTGCAGTTCCTTGTTTGGAGTGAGATCACCCTAAAACAATTCCGGGTTTCTTGCAAGATGCTGAAGCAAAAGAAGATAACAGAGTGAAAACTGAGCCCATTCTTCATCGCCTTTTCTTTGATCTTTGCGAGCCCGAGTTTGGCATTGCTATACTTACGCATTGTACTGTGGAAAAGTAGAGAATAGGGAAGATGATTTAAGGACACAAGGATAATTTGAAAAATAAATAAATAAATAGTAATATCTGGTGATACTCAATATGCAGAAACTGATAACTGTTAAAGTTCAACCCCTAATGAAGAATCCTAGTGTAAAATGAGTTCTGATCATGAAAATTAAAATTTCTACCTTCAATTCATCTTCTAATTTTGTCCGCAAAATGACTCTTTCCGTGCAAAAGCAATAGCCGGCCCTTAGAACAATACATCATGCTTTACCTTTTTGCTAATTAATTAACGAAGTAAAGTAACCATGGGGACGAGGTCTTCTACAATGAAAAGCATTCATAAAGTTCAAAATAGTTTTTCAGCATGTGTAAGCGGTAGCTCTTTTGCTGGAGTGATTAATATTGGTCTGGCTGAAACTGAACAATTAGGCATAACATCATTTATACCCTTGAATATGAGCCACTCGTAGTGAATTGACTTCTAAATGAAACATGCCAAAACAGATCATATGTAACAATTCAGAACAAAGAACTAACCTTTTTCACTGCTCCTCCTCCTGCTGCCGCTGCTGCTTCTCTTTTCTATCACATAGCCATTTTCTGGCTTCGGGCTGCAAAGTAGCGAAAGTAAAACTTGAGCAAGATAAGTTTTAGTTTCATCATAGACCAATAACATTATTTTGCAACCAAACAATTTGGTTGTCAACAAAACACCATGTGCACAATATAAATGATCTTCAATTATCAATAACAGAAGAAGATTAAGTGGACACCAGGAACTGGAGACATGCTTTCATATGTAAATTTCAATGACATAATATTTAGTGTTTTTCTAGCTTACGGAAGAACTGAAAACAGACAAGTTTGGAATCATGAGAGCAAAGACTGACTAAAAACCCAAAACCAGGGAAACAAAAAGACATCTCAAAGAAGAACTTCCTATTGTTCCTCCAACTCACATGGAAGAGGGTTTCCTAACCAATTTTCATGCCAGATGTGAGCGAGTAAAACACATTAGGTATATCACACAAACCTGTCATTCATGTTTGCTTCACAAATGACACATCAAGAAATAAGCTTTAAGCTCATACCTATGTGAACTTGTCCCTAATTTCAAACCAATAATACCTTCAATTTTACCAAATGCCACTCTAACAGCAATTCATCTCCTCTCACATAATCCAAACACTGCATTACAAATGACTCTACCATTACAGTTGAGCAAAACCTCAATCAATGCAAATGCAATTTCTCAGGTGAAATTCAACTCAAACTTATAGTCTTCAGCCCCAAGTCCCAATCACTGAACAAGACCTCAATCATCAACACAAATGCTATTCAGTATACAGCCAATAGTCTAGCTGATAAAAACAGGAGACCTCCGAACGATGTTAGGTCATTTAGAATAAATTAGGGTTTCTAATACCTAAAAGATTGAAGAGGAAGAGGAGAATTAGGATCGAGAGGTGGAAGCCACCCTCCATGGACCCACTCCCTATGCACCCTAAGCTCGATCTCGTCAAACTCGATCTGCTCGCGGGAGCACCGGAAGAAGACGGAGTACCGTCTGGAACCTTCTAGGACCTTCGTGACGACGCCCTCCCACCACCCGTCGTTGTGGAAGGCGTCGACGTCGTCGTCCAAGGCGAAGCGCGCCGAGCCCGGCGGCTCGCGCGGCGGGGCGGGTCGGACGAGGATAGCGTCGACGAACTCCCGTAGCGGCTTGGTGCCGCTCTCGTCGGCCATCAGGCGGTGGTACTCCACGAAGATCTTCTTGGTCCGCCGGGAGCAGGCGCGCATCACGGTGGCGGAGTACCAGGAGCCGCGCAGGCCTTCATCCTCTGAGCTCACCTCCACAAATGAGCCCTTCTTTAAGAGTTCTTCGTAGCTGTCCGGCATTGACGGCACAGAAGCTCCGCGTTTGCTTTAGCAGTGGGCTGATGTGGAAGTAGTAAAGTAGATCGATGAAATGCAACGGACGACAATGTTCAGGTGGGCAGCTGAAGAATCGGAGAGGGTGAAGGGAGACTAGTGAGTAGTGATACCACACTCCGTGACAATTCTACACTCACGCCATGTGGCAGTAAGTTTCTCAATGAATTAAAAATGGGATTTGGGATCACAAAAAAATCTACTCTAGTACAATACTAAAGAAGAAACTAAGTCTTTTGGAAAATAGCAAGTGCTCATGGTTCAACAATTGAGCCTCTTGTCAATGTGCAAGAGGTCTCAAGTTCAAGTATCCAGGGCGCGGGTGCTCTAGGCTAGTTCAACTTAGACTACCCTAAATCTTATCAAAAAAAAAAAAACTAAGTCTTTGAAAAAAATTTAACCATGTGTCCTTAATTTTAAAATGCATATTTGTCTTTCTTTTTTTCCCCTCTTAAAATGCATATGTGAACGTGGTCTCTAACGTGGACCTAAAATTGCTTCCACTTCTTGAGTACTAAAATTACACCCCCACTTTCTATCGAAAAAGATAAAAAAATTACACGCACCTCCACTCTCTTCAAAACCGCTCCCACATTGTAATTCAATACACAATGTTAATTGAGATTATCAATCTTTTAATTTCGTTTATTCTCCACCAATTCGCTATGCTTCGCCCTCGCTCACGCCACCAATTGGAGAAGGTAAATGACCATCCGATCTTTAATTTTCACTTTTAGTAAATCTTTTGTTGTTATTGTTGATATAATTGTACTTTCATTCAATCTGAGATATTATAATTATCATATATTTATTTTTATAATAACCTCCGTACATGGTACGGGAATAACACTAGTTAAACTTAAAAGAGTGTGAAATGTGAATAAATATGAGGTTTTAGATCTGGAAAATTAATGGTCTAATATATAACGTGTTTTTTTAATTAGATTGATGTACGTCAAAATTTATATGTAAAGTTTCTTAATTAGATATATTATGTAAAATATTTGTATATCATTACTTTAAAATATTTTTATAAAATAAATTGAAAGGTGAGAATTGAATAATTTTTTATGAATTTTTTTATTGTAATTTGAGGGTTACCACACAAAATTTGAAACTTATTAGGCACCACAAGAAATTGTCTTAACCATAGGGTTACTAGGTGAAATTTTCGAATAAACTATTATGAACTCAAGCTTACAAAATTATGAACCAAAAGATATAAACCGTATATAAAATTAGTTTACGTGGGATTTGAACACACATCTATATACACATGCAGATTGTTCTATCATTCGAGTTGTTAGTGCACAAAAATTCGCCTTTAATGCACTGATTGAATGCTCCTCTTGATTCTTCTCTTCACCTTTCGTTCCAAGCTTCTTCAACCCAGAACCTGCAAAACAATGGACATAGGGGGTGTGGACCCCACAATCCACATCCGATGCCTAAGTCAAAAGAGCATTTTGTCGATTGAACATCGAAGTAAAGGTAAGACTCGCTTGCGAGCTTAGCGAATATGAGTATGCTTACCACCCATGGCCATCCCATGTATTTATAATGGAGGAAAGGGAGAGAGAATGCCGAAAATTCTATCTCTAGGGCCATCCCACATGCCTTGTCGCCCAAAGAAGCGATATCTTTCCCCCAATCCGTTAGGAAATTCTATCTTTTAATCAGGATAGAATCCTCCATCATAAGGATAATACAAACAGTAATTTAATAAGGAAAATAATAAAACGGTTTAAGAAATACTTACATAAAATACTTTAATATTTACCCGCTCACAAATGTCCCACTTGGGTGTTAGTTAAGTTAGAACGCAACTAAGACGCAAGTATTCTAGGACCTATTTGAAGTGGCCATCCGGATTAGTCGACGGGTTCCCCTTAGCGCATTCGTATATTCATATATTCATACATCCATAACCGAATATCATGGGATCCATGCTCTCCCTTAGTCATTTCTTCTGTTGAGAAATAAGATACACTCATTGGAACAAGCAAGACAGAGGATGGAGGACAGAACGTTGAAAGAAAAATAAAAGGTTCCCGTGTAGGATTTTACTTAAGAAAACAAAAAAAAACAATGAGCTTGCAACATTAGCCATTCTTAAACCAAAATTTATGCGAAGGGCTTCAAAAAAGAGTGCACTATCAGTGTTCCGTGATCATGGCTACATGACCCGCGATAGCGGTTGACAAACCCGCGGTCGCGGCGATAATCCGCAACCGTGGCTTTCTCTATATGGGTAGAACTTCTTCAAGTGCGCGACGTTCCAAGTCTGAGGGACGACTTTCCCGTCAAGATTCTTTAGCAAGTAAGCTCCCCAACCATATGTTGCAGTCACTTGACACGGACCTTCCCAATTTGAGCCGAGCTTGCCATCTACGGGATCATGTGCGCTTCACATGACCCGTCAAAGTACAAGGTCACCGACTTGAAAAGTACGGTATCTCATGCATCAGGCTATGCCTACGACCCATTCGGTTGCACTTTGGTAGGTCACAAGACGCACGACTATAATATCTCGGTGTTCCTCGGGGAAGTCGAGGTGGTTGGAAAGAGTGCGATTATTCTCTTTAGGATCAAACAATGCCATTCTCAAGGTTGGTAAGCCGACTTCTAGCGGAATTACCGCTTCCATGCCATATGCTAAAGCGAAGGGCAATTCCCTAGTCGATTTACGCAGGGTGGTGCGATAGACTCATAGCACGATTGGTAACTCTTCGGTCCATCTTCCCTTAGCTCTTTCAAGGCGCTTCTTTAACCCTTCAACGGTCACGTTATTTGTTGCATCGACTTGCCCATTTGCTTGTGGGTAGCCAACGGAAGACTACACATTTTTGATGCTCATCCCTTTGCAATATTCTCTAAACTTCTCACTATTAAACTACTTCCCGTTGTCAAAGATGAGAGAAAAAGGGATTCCAAAGCGCGTGATGATGTGTTCCCAAACGAACTTTTGAGTGTCGGAATCATGAATATTTGCTAAGGGTTTTGCTTCCACCCACTTATTGAAATAGTCTGTGGCGGTAATGAGGTAACACACATTCCCGGGCGCTCTCTGAAGGGGCCAACGATATCAAGTCCCCACTATGCGAAAGGCCATGGATTAGTCAAGGCGTGGAGATCCTTAACCGGCATGTTTGTGAGCCTAGCGAACCTTTGACATTTTTCACACTTTCTCACATACAACTCTGCATCTTTTTGCATGTAAGGCCCCCAATATCCTTTAGAACGAGCTCGGAATGCCAAACTACTACCTCCGACGTGCATTCTGCATATGCCTTCATGCATCTCGTATAGTAGAGGCTCATCCTTGCTTGGGGGTACACATCTCAAGCATGGCCCGGAAAAAGACCGACGATACAAAATCTTTTCCAGCGATAGCCAAAGCCTAAGAGCCCTTAAGCGAACTTTCCAGCCTTCGGCGGTATCCGAAGCCAGGACGTTCTTATCCAAGTAACGTATCAAGGGCTTTTACCATCCAAAATCCTACGCATTTTCGTTTCCCACGACTGCGGCCTCTATCGAGGCGATTTCGGGGATCGTGATTACGGGCATATTGTCGCTTGCGGTTTCGTTTGAGGTGCCAATTACTGGACATTCTGAAGCTTCAACATCAATCAGGGTCTTGAGCAAGCCTCTTAAACAAGCAGCCAATGTTGCTAAGGCATAAACAAACTTGTTTTGATAATGCGATTGTTGTCTAAGCTCATAATGCGTAAACTCTTCTAGCATAGTTCTCTCTTTCTCCATGTATTTGAGCATCTTTTGCCCTCTGGCTTCATAATGCCCCAACACTTGATTCACTATTAGCCGTGAGTCGGATAGAACGAGTAGTTTGGTGATTCTGAGACTCATTGCCGTTTCTAACCCAAGTATTACTGCTTCGTATTCGGCTTTTTTATTGATTGTGTCGAAGACAAGGTGAATGGAAAGCTGAAGTGCCTCTCTGGTAGGTGAGGTAAGCTCGATCCCAGCTTTGGACCCTTGAGTGTTACTCGCGCCATCGATTTCAAGGACCCATTCCAAAATTGTTACGTTTTGGGGGTGACCCGCGGTCGTGGTTTTGCAATTCGTGACCGCAACATCGTTCAACTGAGAGTTGCTTCCTTTTTGGGGGCCATCCGCGATCGCGGCTTCGTCAGCCACGACCGCGGTTTCTTTAACTGGTTCTTCGCGAATCTGGAGGTCACTCGTGACCGCGGTTTCACTTGTCGCGCGCACAGCTCTGTCCTTTACAGAGGAGAACTCGGCTACAAAATCCTCCAATACTTTTCCCTTGATGGTGGTCTTAGGGACGTACTCGATCGTATTGCCCCAACTCCACAACCCATTTTCCGACCCGTCCCACGAGATCCGAGCTAGACAGAAGCGCTCGAATAGGATAGGCCGTAATGACTTGGATTGGTTGTTCTTGAAAATAGTGGTTAAACTTGCGAGACGTGGTGACCAAAGCTAGTAACAGTTGCTCCATGGGCGAGTATGTTGTTTCAGCGTCAAGCAACATTTTGCTGGTGTAGTAGGTTGGCCTTTGATTTCCACTTTGCTCCATAATCAAGACGGCGCTGACTGCTCAAGGGGACATGTCTAAGTAAAGCTTTAAGGTGTTACCTTTATCAGGCACGGTCAGGATTGGAGAAGACTGCAAATATGCTTTCAACTTTTATAAATCTTCTTTGCACTCCTGACTCCATTCAAATGAGCGGACCTTCTTCAACGCTTTAAAGAATGATTGGCACTTATCCGAAGACCAACTAATGAATCGGTTGAGGGCTGCAGCCATTCTTGTCAACCTTTGTACCTCTTTGATGGTCCTTGGGCTTGCAATGGCGTCAAGGGATCGAATCTGATAAGGAATTGCTTCGATTACTCGGCGAGTAACGAGGTGCCCCAAAAACTTGCCCGAACCAACTACGAATGCGCATTTCACGACGTTGAGCCTAAGTCGGGACGCTCGAAGGATGTCGAAAACATCTTGCAAGTCATCTAGATGAGACGAGGCCCTCTTAATCTTGACTACCATGTTGTCGATGTAAGCCTCAACGGTCTTCCCGATCTTTGAGCCAAAAAGTTTGGTAACGAGTCGCTAAAAGGTTGCCCCGACGTTTTTCAATCCAAAAGACATTACCTTGTAGCAAAAGATCTCTTGTGGTGTTATGAACGTGGTCTTCTCTTGATCATCTTCATGCATTGAGATTTGATGGTAGCCCCGATATGCATCTAAAAAGATCATGCGCTCATGACCTGCTGTATCGTCCATTAACTGGTCGATTTTTGGAAACGGAAACAAGTCCTTTGGACATACTTTGTTGAGATTAGTAAAGTCCACGCAAACTATCCAATCTCTCATCTTTTTCTTGACTACAACGGTGTTCGTCAGCCAAAATGGGTACCACACCTCTTGAATAGCGTTGGCTTCTTGCAATTTTTTTATTTCTGCGATCACGTTTTCATTATGTTGGATAGAGGACCGCCTTCTTGTTGTACGGTCGACTTTACTTCTAGGAGAACTTTCAGCCTATAGCATCCAAGTTTCAGATCTATTCCAGGTATGTCGTATGGGCTCCATGCGAAGACATCATGATTACTTCGCAATAGATGGGTGATGGCTGAAAGTTCATAGGTTGAGAGATTTGCCCCCACAAATAATTTCTTCTCGGGCTCATCCTCTCCTACGGGAATCTCTTGAAGTTCATCCGCCGATTTCTCACTTAGCTTCAAGCCTATGCCGCTCAAATCCTCCGGTCCGCTTTGCTTTTGCGGATCTGCGACCTTAGGAGACCCGCGGTTGCGCAAGCCGCGATCGCGGTTGTCTCAATTGAGGTTATGTTTCAGCGAACCGCGACCGCGGTTGCGCGAGCCGCGATTGTTGTTGGCCAATTGAATGTTCTCAGCTTTGGAGGGTCACGTTTTAGTTTCGCTGATGCACACGATCGATCGGGTAAGACCTGACTGTCGCCGCTTGTGCAATCTTCGGTTTTGGTTTCAACCCAGGAAGTCCATTTCTTCCCTATGTTTGGGCTTTGTCGTTTTGATAGTGGTTGATCGTCGATATAGGATTCGTGATCAAGTTTTGCGATTTTGGGATACCGGACGTGCACCCGGAACCAAACTCTCACTTGGTGGTCGATTACAAACCTCGGGGCGTGCTATGGTTCGATGCTCCGAGCAAATATAGGTGTTTGCGCGATTGTAGTCTTTTGGGCCGCGGTCACGGTGTCGCTCGGTGAGGGCATCACGGTCAATTTCTCTTCGCGCGATTGCCCCAGGAATTCGAAAAGTCACTTCTAGTTGTTCTGGGATCGATTCCAACACCATAATTGTTTGAATTGATTACTCTTTCCAACAGATGACGCCAATTGTGAGTGCACAAAACTTCGCCTTTAATGCACTACTTGAATGCTCCTCTTGATTCTCCTATTCACCTTCTGTTCCAAGCTTCTCTTCAACCTAGAACCCACAAAATAATGGACATAGGGGGCGGGGACCCCCGAATCCACATCCGATGCCTTAGTCAAAAGACCAGTTTATCGATTGAATGTCGAGGTAAAGGTAAGACTTGCTTGCGAGCTAAGGGAATATGAGTATGCTTACCATCCACGACGATCTCATGTATTTATAATGGAGGAAAGGGAGAGAGAATGTCAAAAATTCTATCTCTAGGGTCGGCCCACATGCCTTGTCGCCCGAGCAAGCGATATCTTGCCCCCAATAAGTTAGAAAATTATATCTTTTAATTAGGATATAATCCTCCACCATAAGGATAATAAAAGCGGCTATTTAATAAGGAAAATAGTAAAAGGGTTTAAAAAATACTTACAAAAAAACAATTTAATATTTACTCGCTCACATGAGCTAATAGGCTACCGATAAGTTTTGCATGTGCATTGTCCACTAGTGATAAAGGTGAAATGGATTCGATTCTCAAAGAGATCAATATTAGATTCTAAGTTCATTGCAATTATCATGTTTGTGAGTTGACAATGTTAGAGAATAAGTCAAAGAGAAAAAGGATAAGCCTAACGAAAAGAGCGGAATTAGTTCCAGTGGAGTTGTGAAAAAACTCCATAGATAGAGTTGAATAAATCATGATCATTAAATACAAATTGAACGGTTGAGATTTGATTTTTCTCTCTCCATATCAAGTTATTATTTTTTTCTTTTTTCTTTTTTCCCAACGGGTTCACCAATTTACTATAGGGTTTTAGTAAATTCACCCATAGAGTTTCTCACAAACTCCATGGGAACAGGACCGGAAAAGAGCGAGGTCTGCTCACAAAAAATCAAGATACCTATAAAGTGGTCAAGTGGGGCCTTAAAAATATTTAAGATAATTCGAGAGAGTCTTTTGATTAAGAGAAATTAAACTCGTATATATTGCGCTGAATTTTAGGACTTTTAACACTAATAATGTTTAGGGAAATTATGTTTGTCACTCTGGAATTTTTTACTTTTTCGGATGGTGCATTATAAAAAGACTTATTTAAAGTGGTGTCCCCGAACTTTTGAAAACGTTCGACTCGTGCCCTTATTTGTGAATTTTTGTTAGTTTATAACTAAATTAGTATGTTTTCTAATGAAAATTAATTTAATTAAATTAAAAAAAATTAATTTAATTAAAATTAAATAAATTTAAAAATAAATAATATAAAAATATTAAATTAAAAATATTATAATATATATATTTGTCTAGTAGATTTTATGTTGTATAATTAAAAAATTTAAGTTTAAACAAAAATATTACAATACTTATATTAAAATAAATATATTACATAATTAAAAAATTTCATATAGATTTTTTTAGTAACTTAAAAAATTTTAAAAAATTAATAGAACTTTTTCCTATAAAGTAAATTACTTAATAACAACTTGTCAAGCATATAAATTTAAATTGGTGAAAATATATAAACATATATGTAAAAGTTCATTTACTGTCATTAGTATAATAATTTTATATATTATTTTACCATTATTCAAGCAATACAAATAATATAACATAAAATCTACTAGATAAGTTTTATTTATATAATATACTTATATTAATATTTTTATGGGGCTTGGGCTTATGTTTTAAATTTATCTTAATTTTTTTCTAATTTTAATTGTATTCTAAGTTAATAAAATACAAATATAATATTTTTAATTAGAAAAAATAATAATTTAGTCATAAATTAACAAAAATTCACAAGCAAGGATACAAGCCGAACTTTTGTAAGAGTTCGGGGTACATTCAGAATATGTTTTTTTTTCTATCAAGGAACCATCTAGAAAAGCCAAAAATTCGAGGCTACCAATCAAAATTTCCCTAATATTTATGTGCAAAGTATTAGAGAAGGATCAAGTGCGAAAGGGTGCTTACATGCGAAATAAGAATAAATCACATCCGTTTTCCAAAAAATTGACATTCAAATTAGACTTTCATTAAAAATGGGTAAAAACGAAACACATGTATTTTTTGTATTTTTCAAAAAATCCGCTTATGGGGACGCACACAATCTATTCATCGGTTTCATCTTGAATATGCATCAAAACTAAGCATATGTGTATCAAAACTAGTTATATGTGCATCAGTTTTGAACCTTTTTTTTTTATCTTCTTTATTTTTATTTTTTTAACCTTTAGTTATGTTTAACAAAAATATTGTTATCTAGTTTTTTATGCACATACAATTAGTTTCGATGAACATAGCAAAATAAGATGCATTTTCTTATTGTTTAGATGCACATACATTTAGTTTTGATTCACATACATAAATAAGACACATTTTGCATTGATTTCGCCTTGTATGTGCATCAAAACTAACTATTTTGTGCATCAAAACTAGCTATTTATGCATCGATTTTGATTTTCTTAAAAATTTTCACCTTATCTATGTGCATGAATATGGTGTTTGACTATAGTTTAGTTAGTTTTGATGTACATACCATTAATTTCGATGCACATGCATGAATAAATTGCACTTTTACGTTATTTTAATACAATTTCGACAAGTTTTGATGCACATACATAAATAATGCACACATTTTTCGGGGTATTTTGATGCACATACAATTGGTTTTGATGCACAAACATATCTATTTGCACATTTTTAATGCACATTGGCCGGTTTTGACCTTTTAATGATGCAAACACCGATCGTTTTGATGCACATAAGAAAGTTCGTGTTGATGCACATAAGACTATGCACAAACACATATATGATGAAAATTTCGATGCACATTTGACCGTTTTTATGCGCACAAAAGTATTTTTATGCATAAAAAATCAGTTTTGATGCACACCCCGTACACTTCTCCTATATTCTGCTCTTTTTTTTAAGAAAAATAAGCACATAATTCGCCAAAAATTCTCTCGTTTCCCATTTTTAAGTGAAATGATCCACGCCCTTGATTTCTTCGCATCCAACCCCCCTTATTCTTTTGCATTTTGCACATACATGAGCGTCCATCCGCACCCGATATTCGACCTCAAAGTTATTTGCATAAACTAATTTGCTTTAAACTTTTTTAATAAGAAAACAGGGGTAGTGTACATGGGTCATTTTGATTAGGCACGCAAACTTTCAGTTATGGGCTGACACTGTAACTCGTGTGTAGAAATCATTAGGCCCATTCAAACTTTGATCTACAAGAATTAAGGAATTTGAAGGTGTGTGTGATGTTTAGAAGGACTTCAAATTGAGTGCATATGCGATTAAATTATTATTATTTTCCAAAATAATGAAGTTTTAAAACTGTTTTAGAGATAATTGATTAATACATGGTTTTTTTAATGAAGAATGGCCATGAGGTAAGTTTCGACCGTCAACACCGGCACCATATAACAAGGAACCTTTTGATAGCAAAGTGCAAAAATCGAATTTACAAGCTCTATATTAAACATTACTTTGTAGACTTTGTAGTGTAGAGTGTCTTTTAACTTTTCTTGTTCCTCCACCGAGCTTTGTGTATGAATTTAACACTCTTGAACATTCTTACCACCTTGAAATGCATATATGGCGTATGATTTCAACAGTTAATTTGAAATTAGGACTTGATTTCAACTATTATTGATTATTGTTGTTTAGATTCGAGTGTTTGATTGATACATGTGCCTTGAGGTGTGGAATTAGTGAATGATAAATCTAGGAATAGTCCTTTCATGAAAATAATGATTATCATATCTTGTATATATATATATATAAGAAAATTGATATGAAAGTTAAACTAGTTCATGATTGCCTTCGGACATCTAGTAAAACGGTAAAGCCTCAAGGGTAGTGCCCAAAGGTCTCCGGTTTGACACTCATGGATAGTGCCCTCACCAAAAAAAAAAAAAACTAGTTCATGATTATGTGTTTATGTGGAGAAATATGTACTGAAATATGCCCAAAGGTCTCCGGTTGACACTCATGGGTCCGTTCGGCAACGATGTACTTATATGAGTTGATGTTGATGTAGTTCATGCTGATGGAGTTGATGTTGAAATTATGTACTGAAATTAGTAGTTGAAATAAGATGTTTATATTTTATATAAGCTACATGGTGTTTGGAAAAATAATAGTTTATAAGAGTTGAAAATGATAGAAAAAAGGTTGAATTAAATTTCGATTAGTTCAAATAAACTCATTTCAACTCCATAAGGTCCTCCACCTCACCTTATTTTTTTCCTAAAATTTCAACTACTATCAACTACTATAAACGCATATCAACTACCACACCCCAACACCCATGTAGTTGATTTTTTTTCATTTCAACTACATAAGCTCATTTCAACTCCCATTTCAACTCTAACGAACGGACCCATAAACTCATTTCAACTCCATAAGGTCCCTTCCCTCACCTTATTTTTTTTCACGCATTTTAACTCTATCTACCAAACACTCACACTAGTTGAAATTTTTTTAGGATCAACTACATAAACGCATTTCAACTAGGATATCAACACTACCGAACGGAGCCCAAATCGATTCTAAAAATCAACGCCACTAATTTTATGCAATTTCTGGAAAAAAAAAAACATAAAGTAACCACCTAATTTTATGCAAATGGATTCTAAAAATTAACACCACTAATTTTAGATATGAGTTTTCGTTCTTCTAACCAAATGCCATTTTGTGACTTGTCCTAGATGCTTACAATATAGAATCAAATGGTATGAATTGTCATTTCAAGACGCATGTTGCAACAGTACGTACCATATTAGTAACAACCACAAGAATTAATTCATCCATTTTCCCTTCGAGTAGTTACTACTTACTAGCAAATATTCTTGCCTAGTCAAAGTCATACCCAACGTTTTCAATTACATCTTTAATAAAATAAACATCCGCGGATGGATTATTTGATTTATCGTTCCATATAACAACTCGTTCTTCGAAATCTCGTCTTGTGTATTTTTTTCATTTGTCGTCTTTCCAGCCCTTTTTGTGACGCTCCGCACAATTTGCTCTTCATGTAGTTATTCAGTTCAGAATCCAACACTCTTGTCTAATCTCTTTATTTGTTGTTTGTTGTTAGTTTTGCTTGTTTGTTGATTTTCCGGTCTTTCAAACTATCTATTCTTTTTGATACATTGAATTTTTTTTTCCTTATGCAAAAATCTCTTAATTACATGCTTAAAAATAGTTTTTAGGTGTGAAAAGTAAGCTATAAGTCCACAACAATTGACTCAGCATTACTGAAAGTAGTCACATTACAAGTTGTAGTCAGTAGGCTATTCAATCTTGTAGTATAATGAAAAAGATTAGTTTATAAAATGCAATGCTTTTTTGACTAAACTATATATGTAATCTACAATGCTTTGTTGATTTTTATGTGTAACCCGCGTTGTACCACACACCTTTACACGCATCACGATCGATACTAATAAATTGCCATCACAAGTCAACAAGAACGAGGTGACAATCGGCGAGGTTGGGTCGTCTCATTTCAAAGTCAGGATTATTATTGATTGAATAAACTTGGATTCATATGTATTTTATTCATGTTTTTGGTCCCACACATCATGCAAACTTTCAAAGATACCACTGGCACTTACCAATTACCATGCGAAATTGGTCCACTCAATCAATCTTCAAGTGAAGAAATTTGATTAATTTTCATGTTTTGAGCTAGTTTGAAATTGGACTGGCTGGACCGGTTTCTCAAGACGGGTCTAATCTTGCCATTAGATATTCTAGTTGCTAAGTTCAAATAGTCGAGAGCCCGGCAAATAGTCGAGTCCCCGCTTCCATAAATAATCTCTTCACTTGTCGAATGTGAAGAGGAGATAGACTAAAGACCTTATCATCGCAGTTTATGGAGCTTCACGCAGAGATCGAGGGATACAACGACAAGTCGGTGATCTCGGCCTTCAGATTAGCCCTCCAAGAGGACTCCAAGCTTAGAGAAAGCCTGACTTTGCGAATGCCGGTAACAATGTCTAAGCTCCAAGAACGAATGATACAGTATGTACGGTTAGAAGAGGACTATAGTAGTTACAAAGAGGGACCATCATCACCCAAAAGGACAAGGACGACGAATAGTCGTCAAAAGAATAAGCGGGAGGTAGAAAGTCACCAAGTAGAGATGATTATCAAGACACTCAGACTAAAGCCCCAACTACCGTCTTCAACATCCCACTATATCGTGTCTTAGACAAGATTAAAAGACAACCATACTATAAGAAGCTAATTCCAGTAATTTTAGAAAAAATATGAGGGGATATTGTATGTATCACGAGGTTCGAGGCCACAATACGAGTTCTTGTAGGGACTTTCTACAATACTTGGAGTATCTAGTCAAACATGGGCATTTAAAGGAATACATATTGAAGCCTCTGAGGCAAGGCGAACTGCTCGCCGAGACAAAAATGCACGTGATTTAGGTCGTCGGAACTCT
Organism: Fallopia convolvulus; assembly: GCA_964016875.1. Taxonomy (NCBI): domain Eukaryota; kingdom Viridiplantae; phylum Streptophyta; class Magnoliopsida; order Caryophyllales; family Polygonaceae; genus Fallopia; species Fallopia convolvulus. The sequence continues at coordinate 36,375,360 of OZ024735.1, read as the reverse complement.
CTACAAAAACGACACTGATGCACGCAACAACTATAGGGCAAGTCTACAATAGCTAGAGGTCATGGAGGCTGAGGGAGAAACTTTCAAACGCCCAAACGTCGTCATCCTTCTGATTACGTTCTACCGTATCGACCTTCAGGGTGTTCAAATACCGCACAACGATCCATTAGTGCTTACGATAGAAATATGCGGGTTTGAAATGAAAAGGGCATTGATAGACAATGGGAGTTCCATCAACATCATGTAAAATGAACTTTTCCACAACCTCGGATTAGCGAAAAAGGACCTCGAAAAAGCTGACATGCAACTAGTCGAAGTTGGAGCTTATCCCGTGTATCCCCTTGGAGTGTTTCGAACCAAAGTTACACTGGCAAGGAAAGTTGTGGAGGCGGAATTTGCAGTAGATGACATACCATCATGTTACAACCTCATACTTGGCACCTTGGATTCACGTAATGGAAGCAATCCCCTCAAAGTTTTTCAAATGATCCAATTCCCCAATGAAGGAAGAATTACTCAAATCAAGGCAAGTCAAGCAACGACGAGACAATGTTTGGGAGGAGGAGGATTCAAGCAGAGGAAGGATGATACCAAAGGGCTCCTGCTGGGACAAGATAGATCTAGCTTAATTTAGTTTTGTAAGAAGGAATGCACTCTTTCCTCATTGGCGAGTTTTGTCCCAAATGGTTTTCCCGCCAGAAGGTTCTAACGAGGCCTCACCCTTTGTAGGATTATATTTTTACTATCTCTCGATGTTAAACATTTTTGCCTTTAGCTAATAAAAGATTCTTCTTTTGCCTCTCAAATCCAAAAAAAGCGATTGTACCAGTTGTCCTTTTGATGCCCATGTCCAAGGTGCAATATTGTCTCACCAAGAACACTTGTAAGGTAGCCGAAAGATCGTTTGGACTCCTTCAAAGCGCTAGGTGCTAGAGGGATCGCCGACGACAAGGTCGTGAAAGTCGGTCTACCTGTAAAAAGGCAGGAAGATCGCCAAAGATCCTAACTGGCCCCAGAGCGAGACATCGCCTGGAGATCGATCCTGCGACAAGACCATGAAAGACAGTCCGCTTGTAAGGTAGTCGAGAGATTGTTCGGACTCCTTCCAAGTGCTAGGTCCTAGAGAGCTTGCCGACGATAAAACTGAGATAGACAGATTGTTCAAACTCTTTCTAAGCCCTAGGCGCTAGAGGGGTCATTGACAACAAAACCATGAAATTCGGTTCGCTTACAAGGAGATAAGTAGATTGTTAGGATATGTGCACATTCAATATGGCTCAAACGCTCGACTTGTTAACTCGCTCGACCATTTGAGGGGCAATTGTGTGTACCAATGTTTTTATTGTATTTAATATAAATGACAATTAATGTATAGACATAGATTATTCCCCAAGAAAAAATAATAAATATCCTAGATAATACCCCTTGTAAACCCTATTTAAAGGACCTCCCATCAATAGAAAAGATACATTATTTTACTTTCAAGAAAACCCTAGTACCCATTATCTGGGACATTAATTTTCGAATGCTAGACTAATAATTAAAACTCTAAAGACTATTGATGCAGTGAAGACTATTTCGAATACTAGTACCCATTATATTACTTTCGTATAACCCTTTGTGAAGGGTTATGCGGTGAAGAAAGGCGGTTGCTCAACATTTGCGGATAAACTGGTGGGACTCCTTAACTTTAAGGGCTGAAAATTGTTAGACAATTGAGTATTAAATACCTAGAGATGGAAATCCATGCAGCTGATGTGATACAAGTGGTGCAGGCGGAAGAGATCCCTAGGACTCAACATTAGGATATTATATCTGAATGTAGGAAGCTGCTCAAGAATGAGGATTGGGAGATTCGGATCCGCCAGATCCCTCGTCAGGCCAACCAATCGGCTGACTGGTTAGCTAGATTCAACTATATATGAGTGTACGGGAGAATTTATTCTCCTTGATATCCCCCCTGAAGGGTTGGTTAGCACTATAGAAGTGGATGTTTGGATGGGTGAACATATGTACGCTCCTTTTTTTAATATGAATAAAGGGTTAGTGCCCTCCTTTACTACCAAAAATAAGACTATCGAACTTACTTGTAGTCCTCTCGAAAGTGAATAGTAAATAAATATTCACCAAAAACATTATTAATAAATTGTAATTAAGTTAATATTTTAGGCTAAGGGAGGGAAAATTGTCGACTGAAATAAGGACATCATGTAAATTGTAATTACTAACTAGTAATTTTTTTTATGGGCTGGGCCTCGTCTGGTTCGGCACTTTGTGCCTACGTCCGGACCGGAATTGGGTTGGACCTTGTTAGAGATGTTGTTCCTCCCAAACCTCTCAGCTGCATACGCACAAACCACTCCGCTTACATTTTATGACATATTAAACACTTAAAAGCTAATGTGACATAATACATGTATTTTTTTGGGCTCTTTTTTTTTGTTCGAATTTTTTGGGCTCTCTTTTAAACGAGTGAAGAGATGCTTATATGTGTTTTCTTATTTTCCATTTTTTTCTTATTTTCCTTTTCTTTATTTTCCTTTTTCTTTTTTTGTTTATTCCTTGTGTAAAACCCTACCTGAACATCCTTTGGCCCTGCTGCACACCCTTAAGATTGCCGTCACTCAGATACGTCTTCTACTTCACCATCGTTACTAAATTTTCAAGATTGACATCTCTTTCTAACGCAGCCCAGCACCGATCGATCCCGACACTCGTGAACACCAAATCAGAGAGGTTGAGGAAGTAGGAGATTGAGGAAGGTATGTATTTGAAGTGGATGAAGACGCAGATGTGCTTCACGCCAAATCCACGTGGTAAATAATTTTTTCAAGTCATCGCGGGTACAAAATATGGCCATTACAAGTATTCAATAGGTATCAAAATGCAAGTATAAGAGTTCAATCGAACAAAGCCGAACTTTAGAGAACTAAGTGAATATTTGACCCAATTTAAGGGACCATTTATGTATTTACTATTTAGTCATGAGTGTACAGCTTTTAAGATTTGCCTCGTTTACCATCTTTAAATTTCTATTAAAAAAGGCTTTACCATCTTTAACTAGTTAGCACCACAATAATGGAGCTAGTATTAACAAATTCTAACAACAAACCTAGCTAGCGCGCTAGGAATCCTTGCTGATACTAGTAATATAACTTAATTAACTTCCTTGCCCCAACACGATCGATATCGATGATGTAAAAATCGAGATCTTTTGTTCAGTATCAAAGTCGCAAGTAGTTAGCAGAATTGCACTCCTTTCGGGGACTTTGCCCCGAATCCAGCTATACCTATTATTATATTTTTTTTTGGGTTAAATATACCTCTTATTATATCAGATACACGTATATGGCTTAAAAAATAATTATACCGTAAATAAGTTTATAATATTGCTAGCTAGGATTAAAGGCTTAGTTAGCATTCCGTCACCGGCTTCTCAACGCCATACGGTCGCTGTCATAATCATTCTGCATCTCCTCTGATTCGTCGGAGCTTATTGGTTGAGAACTACGACGATTATCGATGAATTCAATAACATTAGCAAGCCGTCGAGTAGTCCTTTCAATTGTCGATTCGCTAACAGTGCGCTTACCTTGAACCTTGTCCAAGGAATGCTTCAGCCTAGCGATCTCTTCCAAGGCTTGGTCCAAGCGGGACTCAGCCTGTGCACACCTAGTTTGGAGCTTTTCATTCTCCCTCAAAGTAGTAGCCAAAGCATGTGTGATTTCATCATCTTCTTCATCCCCATCGTGGTAGATGCCCCATTCCCGCCGTTTGGAACGAATGACAAAGGTTTGCGATTGTCACCTTGAACGAGATTGGATCCGACATGGCTGGATTGGCCTTGTTCAAAGTGAGGGCTGACCAAATTAGGGTTTGGCTCGTGAATGGACAACAAAGGCTCGGAGATACGCAACCCGCGATTGCGGATTTCTGAACCACGGGCGCGGTTTGACTGGCCGCGGTCGCGGTTCTGTTTTGCGCTCGCGATCGCACGCCAGGACGTGTTGCGATCTTGAGTTCTTCAATTATTCACAGTTTTAGCGACACGCATCGCTGAGTCCCAAGCCTGATCAAATCCAGCAGGTTCAGACCGCAAAGTACCACGATTGACGATTCCGTCGCTTGACTCAGATCCCTGAAGGTCTGTACGATGAACAACCGTGTCTACGAGAGTGTCCGAGTCATGGTTTAAGTCGTTTCCGGACACAAAGGTCTGATCTTCTGAGCGAATATCGAGATTAGATTGATCAATATGCATTAGAGATGGGTTTTTCGAGTGAATTTCGGAATTTGCACCCTAGCTCACCGTTCCACGGTCGCGTTCCACAGTGCCGCGGTCGTAGTCTTGTTCGTTGGGCGTACCACACTCGTTTTCGCTTCGCGTCGGTGCCTCAGGGTTTCCAAAAACTACTTATTGATTTTCAGGGATTGATTCCAACACCATAATTGCGTGGATCGAGTACTCGTTTCCCCAAACGGCGACAATTGTTAGTGCACAAAAACTCCGCCTTCAATGCACTAATTGAATACTCCCTCTTCCTCTTCCGTTCCAACTGCTTTTCAACCGATAACCTGCAAAACAATGGGCACAGGGGGGCGGGAACCCCCTAATCCACCTCCGATGCCTAAGTCAAAAGAGCAGTTATCGATTAAGCGTCAAGGAAGAAACAAGAAAGCTAGAGAATTCAATCTCCTTTAAATAAACTAAGCGAATATTAGCCCTTTCAATATGCTTGCAGTATATGAATCAGTATGTTCTCTCTACACGGTAAAGACGTATATTTATAATGGAAGAAGGAGAGCTGGGGGTGAAAATTCTATCCCCTAGGGCCGGCCCACTGCCTTAAAGTCCAAGCAAGCGATGTCTTGCTCCCTATTCCAAGCAAAATTCAGCGATGTCTTACTCCTTACTCCAACCAAAATTCTATCTTTTCATTTAAGATAAAATCTTCCATTATTTTACATAAATACCATATTTAATTTTATAAGAAAATAGTAAAAAATAAAAAAAAAATATCTTTAGTAGAAAAATAATTATAATAGTTATTTTTACCCGTTTCAGCTATCAATTTAGGCTTTGAAATAACACTGTGTATTGTGAAGTTTGTTAAATTGATCCATTGAGGTATTGACCACTTGGCCACTTTCTATACATATGGGTGATAAGGCCATATAATCACAATTTTTTTTTAGAAAAATAGAAATAATATGACTTTAAAAAAGAAGTAGTAAGAAAAGTTGCGGTCAAACTAGGCAAACAAGTCAAAAATGGTGACTACAATGCACAAATTAAAGCACACCTACAATTAAATATGTTACATTTTTTTTTGACGGCATCAAGTTTTGGGTTAACTAAAGTCACTGCATGCATAAACGAGTTTTTTTTTAGTTAAACATAGTTATATATCTATAAATTAGGATCTAGTTTAAGTGAAATTGGTAAAAAACTCTACAGATAAAATTTAAATAATATTTATCGTTGGATGAAAAATTAACGATTGAGATCATATTCTTCTCTTTTCATAGTATTATTTCTTCTTTTTAATTATTTTACCTAGTGTTTATTAATTTTTTGGACAAACTACACAAAACCACCCTTTATATTGATGTGTTTGCAATAAACCACCCCTTATCTTGAATTTTACATAAAACCACCCCTTAAACTAATTCTGTTTGCATTCAACCACCCCTCTAACTTTTCCATCTAAACTTCCATTAAAAACTCAGAAATACTATATTTTTTATTTTATTTTTACTCAAATAGCATCAAACCTCTTTCTTCCCCAACTCCAATTTATCAGTAGCACCACACATAACAGTATACGGAACAAAAAAAAAACCAAAATTTTCCCAATTACATACCGTAGTCCATATACATCAAACCTCCTTCTTCTTTACCCTGACCTTCATTTTTTTTTTCACATTTTCCTAATCTCTTTCTTCCAGACCTCCAATCTTTTGTTTTAATCAATTTGTAGCCTCATTTTCTTCCATCGAAATAAAGGAAAATTAAAAAATTGCAAAGGGTTTCGATTGATATAAAAAAGGTTTATTGTTGAGATTTGACTTTAAAATCAATTTTGACAGAGATAGATTTGATTTTATGCCTGGTTGTATAAATTGATTCTTTTACTGTCATATATATAGAGCTTTATTTTGAAAATGAGATTTTCAACTAATTTCAAGTTTGAGAATATTCAAGGCGTGAGAAGTGGGTAAAAAATTAATGACCAGTGTGGATCTGGGGAAAAAATAGTTTCAGTGGTGGTCATTAATGGAATTTAGACGGAATAGTTAGAGGGGTGGTTGAATGCAAACGGAATTAGTTTAAGGGGTGGTTTTATGTAAAATTCAAAATAAGTGGTGGTTTATTGCAAACCCATCAAGATAAAGGGTGGTTTTATGTAGTTTACCCTAATTTTTTATACGATTTTAGAACTTAAGATAGACAAATTGACAGCTAAGTCCTAACTTCATAATTTGATCATGGGATCACATAGATTCATCCCTTTAATTATTATGCAGTTTCGATCATGACTATGTGTATTTATATGTTTTGAAACCATTTAGAGGTTAAAGATCAAAATAAAACAAAGATAAAGGATTAAGAACAAATATTATAATTACCCTAAAACTTCTTATGCTCAAAAGTTCTTCTACTGTGAATTTCGACCATAATCCCTACAAATATATATAGATTGAGCAATTTACAGCTCATAACTGGGACTATTCGATCAATATTAGACATCGATCATTTTGTCTAGTTCCATAAAAAGGGGAAAAAGGTTAGATGGTCCACTAGCTCGCTCGTGGTTACGTTGTTGAAACCAGCCTGTATATTCATGGTTCGCGCATATATATGTTTGGCCGGCATGGCCAACTTATTTACATTAATTAGCTAGGAAAGCATGCATGTATGTACTATTCAAAAAGGATTAACTTGCCCCAAGTATGGCGGTCTAATGGGTAAGAAATTAAATATGTAGGATTTAAGGTTCTAATTAAGTTCAATCGATCTTTGCTTTCGTCCCTTTGTTTTAGTGAAACGTTAAATCTCACCATCTTTCTTACAATTGGTCTTTATCGACTAGACACAAGTCTTGAATTTATTAATAAATTAAAGGTAAGTTCCTTGTAATAAAAAAAAAAAGAAGATTAACTGACAAATGTGTGTACTTAGGTTCGAAAAGGAGTGACCACTGACACCATTAAGTTAAGTACAAGGTACATATATGGGAGAAGAGTCCCCATACAATATTTGTGATTACACAAGGCCACACCCCACCTTCCAAACCAAGCCAAACAACCGCTCTTCACCCCACCTATATATGCGTACGTAATTATGCAAAGTCCTTCCATGTCCACACACAAATTGTAGGCCGGTGAGGGTGAGAGAATATATCATGACCCGTGACCTAGCTAAAGTTGCAAATATCGAGAACATAACACATTGATGTAGAGTAGAAACCTTGAATTAATCAATTAAGACCACTATATTCTAGTTTTAGATAGAGATGATTTATTTAGAAAGAGTACATATATGTGCTTCTCTTATTAACGATTGATTTACGTTAGACGATAGCTTGTAGTCAAGTTGTGCGTTAGTTTAGAGTAGAGAACAATCTTACAATTGTTCCCTAGACAACAGAATAATAGATATGTATGTAAATAAGTGAAAGCGAAAAACGCAGTTCCTTATAGAGGAACCCCACAACACCTAAATAGCTAGTTGTGTGGGTAAACCGTAAACCTCTATCTCTGTTGAAGGATTTCGAATGACTTACTTATATTGTTGAATGTTCCTTAGTTACAACAGACAAGACTTAAACTTCTCTGTTCCTAGCAGTCTCCAAACTCTAGAAATACTAATACTTAAGTCTTCTCAACCTTGTTCCTAAGCGAACAACCCAACTAAGACAAGTAAATCAAACCTTACACTATCACAGTTCACTTGCTCCTAGGAACTCCTTTCTCCCATCGTCGAGATTGGACATTCTCCGCCAGTGACTTCTCTTGGATACTCTTTCTTTCTTTCTCAGCTCCCTCTAGGGTTTTGTTTATGTGCTTTGAGAGAAGAAAGTTGCAAAGTCACTATTCACTTGTATTTATAAACACTCATGCCTTGGAGCCCAATCCTTATATTTATGAGCAATTGTCCGAATCACCATTGTCTTGCCCTGCAACGATGTCTAATTTCTTCACATCTGACTTGATTCAAATATTGTCAATTCTTGAAGCTCATCAAGCTGTTGAATGCATGGAATCAGTCTGATGCACAGATCGTCCCTCTGTTTTGTCTAGAATAGGTCTTCGCATTTTTCATTGGTTTGCTTTTGGACTGGCTTGTGAATTCCCTTGGATAGGAAATATGAGACACTTGAGTTCCCTTAAAGGAGAATGTTTGCAGGTATCTTTGTAGTTTCTTTTTAATATGTAGCTCTCTTTAAATACTTGAATGAAACAAATTAGTTTTTTAATGATTTTTGTCATTATCAAAACTAGAGAATGTGATAGTTGTTCTAGTACTGTTAAAACATGAGTTTGCAACATTGTTCAACACATGCCATAAGACTCCCTTTCTAGCCTCGATACTGATCTCCTATCCTCGAACGATAGTCTAACTAGACTTGCACAACTTCTTCTCTCTTGCATTTTTTTTAATCTAATTTCCACTTTCATCAACTCGACAACGCACTTAAACCTAGAAATGATTTCTGATCTAAAATACGTCATGATTAGGTTTAAAAAAATATATCATTCCACTTTAAGACTACTCATATATTTACCAAATGAAATAATCTATTTTAAATTTATAATAACTAAATATAGGTGTCATATTATACACGACTACAATATAAATTTTAAAATAATTTTATACATGTTATAATTAGGATATTATAGAAAAATATAATGTAAAATTTATTATATATAGGTATGAAAATGATATTTTTTAAATATATTAATTTGAAATTGGTATAACCACAATGATACGTAGAATATAGAAATTTAATACTCACATATGAAAATTATTTTATTTTTAGAACTAAATAAAAAACCTATAATTTATATATAATACAAAATCTGAAGAACAATAATGAATTATTTATAAATATTCTTTAGAGATATAACATTCATATATTGGGAATAATAATTGTTTAATTAAATTTTTATTGATAATAAAATATGATATATTTATTTTTAAAATATTAAAAATGTATAGACATGTTATTAAATATTTAGTTGCATTGAGAAGTTGCTTTTAATTAGAGAGATAAAATAAAAAGATATATATATTGTCTATATTAAAGAGATAAAATATAAAAACAATAGTAATTAATTTAATAGATAAAATTTTAATATGAAAGATAAAGATAATTTATTTATTGAAAAAGTTAAAATATAACAAATTTAATATTAAGTGTGGTACAAATTGTTTTTGGTAGCTCGAAAAGACACAAATTTAATATATATAGTTATTGATACTTAAAAAATATAAATTTTTATCATTTTTTAATCAAAATTTATTTGTAAATAATCTTTTAAACTTACAAAAATAGACTAAAAAAATTAGAAAAAATTATGGATTTTTTTAATTATCAAAATTAAATTTAGGCAAGTAATCGTGAATCTTTAATGAAATAAGATAAGTTTGATCAAAATTCTAATTTTAAAAAATATTTATGAAAAATATAAAAAAAATCTATTTTAAATTGAATCATTCAATTTTTTAAATTTTTTTATAAAAATAAGTAAAAATGTAAAAATTATGTTAATTATTATAAATTTTTTTTATCAAATTTGATCATTTAAAAAACTTTCAATAAATAGTTAAAAAGATAATTAATAAGAAAAGAGTAAAAAATATGAATAAATTTAATTTTTTAATTATGTGGTGGGACTAGATCAAAATATATTCTATATTTATATAAATAAATAAATTTGGAAAGTAATCATTCAAATATTGTAATTGTTTAATATTTTAATTAAAATTTAATTCAAGAACTATCTTTTAAGAAAATAAATAAATAATAAAGAAAATTTATTTTTCACTATTTTTAATTGAAATTTGATTTTTTATTTTTTTTGACATAAATGGGTAGAAATTAATTTAATTGAAATATGTATAGTAATATGGAAAAAAATTAATTTTTCAATATAAGGTAAGACCAGAATTAATGTTGTGGTTCAAAAAGATATAATTTTAATATATAGTTATAGAGAGAATGTGTGAGCATCCCCTTCTCCTATGTGGTGGCTTCAAATCAGATCTATTACGTACCCTCTTCTCTTAACGGTAACATACCGTGTCATTAGGGTAAAATAAAGAAAAATTATCTTTTGTTTTGGGCATTTACAAAAAAAACACCCTTTATTTCACTGTTTAGAGAAAACCTCCCCTTATCTTGGGGTATTTGTAAACCATCCCTTATTTTACTTTTTAAAAAAAATCACTCCTTATTTCTATTACATTTTCATTAAACTACAATACCCATTCTGTTTTTCATCCATTATTATATTCTCAAATAAGTGTTAAAATACATAATTACCCCTAGGTTAAAGTACTAACTTGATAAAATCCGATAATTTCCCATGCTCGATTGTTGTCGTCGTCGTCGTCATTGTTGCTGCTTCAAGAGAGAGAGGGGGGAGGGTTGGCTCAAAGGTGCTTCAAGATCAACAATCTTGATGGGTGTTTGGGGAAGGATCGATTTGGTGCGATGAGTGCCTGCTAGGGATCGAGAGAGGGTCAAGAGAGGAAGGACTAGCTTGAGAGTGTTTTTCAATTGCCCTTCCTCTCTCGACCCTCTCTCGAGTCCTAGTAAGCACCCGTCGCGCCGAGTCAAGCCCTCCCTAGACATGGAGCAAGATCGCTGATCATGAAGCACTCTTTTAGCGAATCTTTCCCCTCTCTCAAGCAACAACCGCAGATATAAGATGTCTAACACAATAAGGCAAAATTAACCAAGAGACTAGAAAATGGCTTATTAATCTTGATATGGAAGAAACATGGTGATTCCTAAGCAACCTAGAATTTGTGTACTTCTTATACCTTTTAAAATTAGTTGAATATTATCAAATAATATTTAAATTTTTTTAACTTCAACTATTTCTACAACTATTTTTACAATTCCAACTAATTTTAGAACTAACCACGTAGCCAATGTCCAATGTGGCAATGTCCAACCATTGAAATACTCAATTAAGTATATATTTATGGTGTTTCATATATGTATAACCTTTTTAGGAATGTCCTTTTGTTTAATAATTGTTTTCTTTTAATATTCCTCCCACCAAACCCTCATTGGCTATATATATGTCTTCCATCTCAAGCAAGTCTCGCACCATCTACAACACGAGAGCTCTGAATACACAAGCAAAACTTGTCCCAAAACCCTAATATCTTATACCAAGTTATTCCACTTGACCAACAATAATGGTGGTAACATCTCCTATCCCATCATTCCCATGTAACAAGAAGACAAGATCTCTTGAGATCCCGGTTATCGATCTCTGCGACACGAAGATGCCGGGCTTGCCGGAGCTCATTGTCAAGGCTTGTGAGGAGCATGGGTTGTTCAAGGTGGTTAACCATGGTGTGTCAAATGGTGTGGTGGAGAGGCTGGAAAAGCTAGGGTTTGAGTTCTTCTCAAAGCCAGCTTGGGAAAAGCAACAAGCCGGGTCAAACGGGCCTGTTGGCCCGGTCAAGCCCTTTGGCTATGGCTGCAAGAACATTGGGTTTAATGGTGACATGGGTGAGCTTGAATTCCTCCTCCTTCAAGCTCACCCCATGTCTGTCTCTGAGGTCTCTAAGTTCATCTCTCATGACCCTATTGACTTTAGGTACGTAGTGAATCCATTTTGTTTTATTTTTGCCCCCAAAATTGGTTTTAAAATTTACAAACTTACAAATATTTGATATCAATTAAATTAGTCTATTACAAGTAGGGGGAGATTGAAATATGTTATATGTTATATGAATATTTTAATTACTTAAAAAGATTTTTTTAAAAAATATGACAATATACGAATTAGATTATATTGATATCTTTTTTTATTGGGCAAATATGTTATAATTGAAATTACAAATTAAAATTTAAGATTATGAATATGGTGTACGTAGTAAGATTCAACTAATATGCTATAACTGAGATTGGGAATTAAATGTTGATATCTTTCTTAAATGGAAAATTGTACTGTTTATTTAAGGTTATTTGTATTTTTTTTATAGGGTGTATTTATTTAAGGTTCTAATTTTTTTTTAAAACAACATGACATATCTTATATATATCACACACATATATATTTTACATGTTATATGACATATCTTTTATCACATATATATAGTGTGATACTGATATTTCCTATATGGATTCGTCTAGGGAGTGATGACACCATGTAACATTATTTGGTAATAGTGTCAATATACTACATCAACGACTTTTGTTGGTATATATATATATTTGATTTGTGCTCAATCCTAAATACTTTTGAAGTTGTGGGAATTTTCTTGAAGTTGATATCCTCTAGGTTAGGACTCCATAGGAAGTTATAATATATGGTCAAAACCTACTTGTATTATATACACAAACATGTGTGAAGCGAAATAAAAAGGGATAAACTTATATATAATTAATTCTTAATACGTACTCCGTAGGATTTAGCTAGGTCGAAATAATGAATGTAGATTATAATTCGTGTTATGGCCTTCAACCGACATGTTAAATTGTGAGTAGCCACTAGCTCGATTCATAATAAGGCAATCATTCAAACAAGTTGCTCAAATGAATGATTTGGTACGTCATTTCATGCTTTAAACCTTTTTAGTTTCTATATGTGGAAAAAATCATGTCTAATATATTTCTGAATAATACACTAATTATTAAGTTGAACATATATTTTCGATCAATTCATTGATAATAAATCGATTAAATGATTTCTTTATACGTAGAGTAATATAATAGAAAATTAGTCTCTGTTGGTATACTTATGATCATTGTAAAAGTAATAGAAAAAAGTGTAAATATTTTTTAGTCTAGTAGGAGGCATTTAATTACAATAAGGACGGGAAGATTCCAACTCTGTAGTCATGGATATCGTTATTAAACATATCCTAATTGTGGAGTTATGGATAAGATGATATAAATTCTAATTACTTGTAATATCGTACACACGTAAATGTAATAATAAAATACATATATACTTCTGAAAAAAATGCGACAAGTAACCTCATTTTTTTTTAAATTTGTTTGAAAAAATAGCGAAAAATAGATAACTTTCGTAAACAGCTAAAATAGTGCTGAAAAATGAAGATTAGGTAGTAGTTGATAGTGAAAGTTGAAACATAGTATATAAGCTGAGACATACTTAATTGTGAATTATGATTTACATACTAGGCAATAAGATAAAGACTGACATGAATGAAGCTTGAAAATTTTGTGGGTGGGCTAGGGAAAGACGAAAGTGAGTAACAACTATATAAGCACAAGCATTTCTTTTCTTAATTAATAATTTCCTACGTACTGAGAAGAAAAGAAAGCATAAATCGCTATCAAATCAAAATTTCAATGGGGGGTTCACAAATTACAACTCACAAGAAGCAAATTAAAGACAACCACAAACCTCCATGGAAAATCCGATTGAATTTTCAGCCTGTATCTCTCCTCTCTTTAATGTCAATTCTATGTCGTTGTCAACCTATATGTCACATAAACCCTGGCCCAATACTTGGATCGATCGATCTCTCTAACCCCTCTTATGCCATGTGGCATTTTTAGTAAAAATTCGTACCATCCAACTCACATGTTTTTCCAATTTAACAACACATGACAACGCAAGTAGCTAGTTTTGTTTCACATATAGAAATCAATTCATATTGTAACTTTTAATTCATATAAAGCTGTGATCTAACAACATAATAGGTAGAAGAATAATTATTAAGTCTCATATGGTAATTTAAAGATAAATTAGTTATCATATAAATCTAAATCAACATCAACATTAATATCATCGACTAGTAAAATCTCGCTCCAACAAAATTTGAGAGTCCAAGATGAGGACACTCATATTCTGAACATATCAAGAGGATGCGCTCGAAAAAACCAAGAGAAACTAAAATCCAGCTACGTGACAATGATAGGCGTGAAATGGTCGTGCAAATCACGGCTATGCAAAAGAATCCAAACTAACTAAGAACCGTAGTCTTTAGGAAGTCCGGGTCAAATCCACAGGGAGGTTGATTTATCTTTTTATGTGAATTTTATGGCAATTAAAGTAAAAAGGGGTTTATGAATTAAACTAAATCTAAGAATGCAAAAACTAACAAAACAATAAAAGATTATGAATAACAATAATTGGGAAGATAGCTTAGGCAAACAAATATCCACAATCGTATGACAAGTTGATCATTGATTTCACCTCAATATCACATGCAATGAATTTTCCAATTCCTTTTCAAATCTAACTAACAGCACAACCAGATACTATTAGTTCTAACTAATTAAACAACCATGAAACCATCAATGATTCAGTTTAATAGCAGCAGAAGGATAGGAATATAATAGGATACAATTCTAGAATAAAACAACCAGCTTTTACCCTAGAATGTAAATCCAATCTCTTATGCATAAGACTAGCACAACCAGATACTAGCACGATGCAGTTGCTACTTCAATCTAGAGATGCTCAACCAGTAACACTCTAGATCTAGCAATAGATTCAATAACAACAAACCCTAGTTGATCAGGCTAGAAATTGTTGAAACAAATCATAAACATTCAAGCAAGAGATAAGATTAAACCCAAGCAATAGATAAGGAATTAGAAATCTCACAACTTTAATCAAAACGATGCTTCAATTGTCTGACTAAGCAAAGAGGCTTAGTTCTCCATGAAAAGCTAAAAACTCTGAAAGAGAATACGATAATAGTGTATGAATGAGAGATGCAACTCTCTAAAACCTAATATATCAAAACTAGGTCTAAAAATATATCCCAAAAATATAATATCTCGGAATAATAATGATAGAAAAGGACCAATAGAAACAAAACACGTGTCATCACTTGAATCACGCGACTGTCAGAGGCGGCGGGCGCCGCTGGGTTTGCGGCGGTCGCCGCCAGCACCTCGGTTCAGAACTCAGGTCACACTTCGGGGGCTGTATTGACTCACTTCGAGTTGGAAAACATGAATTGTAGCTCTTTGGATTAGCTTTCCAATGATACCAAACTCAACTTCATAAGACCACTATAGCTTCCGAACGAACCCTTACAAGACAGAGGTGTCGAACCAGCAACTCCAACGGATGGCCCGAATTCAAGCGCTCTTTCCCCGGTTTCCATTCCTTTCACACTTGTTCACTTTAAGACCTGTAAAACAACATAGAACAAGTGCAAAAACCCAAAACTCCTAAACACTCTAAGACACTAAAGAAACTAACTAAAACTACCTAAAAGCAACGCAAAAGAAACGTAAACATGCATCCTAAACACTACCTATATGCAAGCTATCAGACAATAATAACCAAATTTAGTTAAAATGCACCAAATTGATATAGGAGTTGTATCCATATCAAAGTCATTGTATAAAAGCCAATGAGCATGAGAATGCGTCCCTAAGTTATCATATAAATCCTTAAGTTTATAATTATCTTTGTTGAGAAAATAAGCCTATCCCACATTTGAAATCGAAAGAAAAATTAGCCTAACATATACTTTAGGTTACTCTTCTTATTGTCAATTAGTTTTAGGATGGAATTACATGAGCTTATGTGTTAGGCTCATCCGCGCATGTGCGCACCCCAACACATCTATGATATTACCGCATGGTATCAGGGCCTTGTTCACGGTCGCCCTTCGCGCCGCCGCATCAGTCGCCCTTGTGCCAGTACATCTCTGTTCTGTCATCGGCTTGGGCCTATTATTGATCTTCCTTAATCATGTCGAAGTGTCAACTGGCTAACCTAGTTACAATTGAGGGTGTTTGTTGAGAAAATAAACCTATCTCATAGTTGAAATCTAAAAAAAAAATTAGTCCAGTATATATATTTTTGGATTACTTTTATTGTTAATTAATTATATTTTAGGATGAAATCTCATAGACTTGTATGCTAAACCTATCTCCGCATGTGTGTTGTATCCAACATGTCCCTAATATTTCCGCCACCAAATTTATGCACTGATCGACATATTGTGCCATAAATTACGGGTGTGTTTGAGTTAAAAGTCGGTGGAGGTCGGCTGATTTGTTTCACACTTTAACATGATCATGGAATAAAACTCTAATGGGTTGAAGCAACTTCATATATATTTAACTTCTAATTTTTATCAGTAGAAGTTTTGTTCAACCTATATCTAAAACATGTAAATTTCATTGGAAACCAAATTTACCTAACCAAAAAACACGATCAACTCGAAAGAAAATATCTTAAATTTCGATGAATCAATGATCACCTCAAAAAAATTATCTAAGTAGTCCAACTTCTCTTAATTGGTTGGCAGTGATGCGGCAAATGATTACATACGAGGAGTAGGAAAGCTATCGTGTGTGCTCCTAGATCTAGTGGCTGAGGGATTGCGGATCCCACACAGAGGCACTTTCAGTACGCTGATCACCGATCTCCAAAGTGATTGCCTTCTCAGACTCAATCACTACCCTCCATCTCTCCACGCGGGATCATCCGACGGCGCCAATCGCATCGGGTTCGGAGAGCACACCGACCCTCAGATCCTGACCATTCTTAGATCCAACGACGTGGGCGGGCTCCAATTTCGCACGCGCCTACAGGGTGAGTGGGTCGGCGTCCCACCCGATCCCCACGGATTCTATGTCATAGTAGGCGATACCCTCCAGGTATCTATCTATCATCTATGTTTTGTCACGCGCATTTTTGTTTTGAATGAAGGGGTGATTCATCTATGTTTTGTCATGCACATGTTAAACACACATATAATACGTCATTTAACTATTAATTGTTTATTGTTCTTGAATAATATTAATGCATTATTAGGTTATGACGAATGGGAGATTTGAGAGCATAAAGCACAGAGTGGTGGTGCCTAGGGAGGTGAAAGGGAGGATCTCCATGGTTTATTTTACAGCGCCTCCTTTGAACACTGAAATTCGTCCCCTCTCGCAACTAGTGGAAGCTGAATACAAATACAAGACTTTCACTTGGAACGAGTACAAAAATGCAGCCTATGCTTCGAGATTAGGTGATTCTCGTATTAATCTCTTCAAAAAAACGACACGAACGTAATGGACAATAATCATACATCCGTACGTACAATTTTCAATTAGTACTATGTTATAGCTAGGATTTTGACACCGGTTATTTATTGATCGTTTCCAACAAAATAAACGTATATCTAGTTTTTTTTGAGACAAAGAAGTATTCCATTATACATCAAGTTCGTCTAAAGTTAATACACCAGGTGATACATGAGACCCATATATATACATAATTTTGGCCGGATAAAGGTACTAAATGAGCTACATAATGAGCAGCAATATTTCATGTCCTACTTACATATATAAGATAATTTAGTATCCGAAAAACTAGATAAAAAGATCGAATATCTCCAAATGATTGCCCAAGAATAAGTGGGATTAAATCCATGGAGGCTAAAAAATAATAATTGGCATGATATTTGGATTTGAGGACTCTGGCCAACCTTGGCGCGCAGGAATGACTTCATTAAACACCTTTAGATTGTGAAATCCCACCCCCACCTCCCCTCAATTTTTAGGCAAACATAACTGATCCCAACTTTTCCAGTGTACCTTCGTTCCAAAATTGGTGCCATCCCACCAAAATCGTGCCAGTAATGAATGAATGTCATCAAGCATAGAATCCAGAAATCGAAATATGGTCATGATATAGAGTGGGATGGACTGTAGGCCTAATTTAATCATAGTTGCACGCCTTGCTTGTGACAGGAATTTCTCTTTCCATCTATGAACTTTCTTCCATATTCTTTCTTTTATAGATGCAAAAACCACCTTCTTGGATTGCCCTATTATCATGAACACAAGCGCAATGCTAATTGCCGCTACTATCAGAGTGCATCGAGATTACACCAAATAATATATTATTTCAAATTAAATCATGTAATTAATGTTATTTAAGTATAAAAAATGTAATAATTAGTGCAATTTAAAATTCAAACACACTGTTATGTTGATATGGACTCATTGTTAAAGTTCGTGGGCCATAAATTAGAGAGTCGTACACATGTAAGCGTAGTATACAAGCCCAATGAGGTTGCATCTTAAAACCAGTTGAAAATATACGGAGTTGTACACAAACATAGTATGCTAGCTTGCTCAAAATGGAACAAATTGAATTGATCAAGCAGCCTATGTACATGCATATTTGTTACTAGAATTTATGATGTATCACATCCATCGACTTACGAAAATTCTAGTCCGATCGTGACCGATAACTGCCATTCTTATTTAGATTGCCATGACTGACTGAATTGACTAGCACGAAAACCCCAATTTGATGTACTAAGACACGATACATACTTGCATCAAATGTTCTATACAACAGGTAGAGCTTCGGTATAGCATCTAGCCGCGTATGTAATATTTGATTTTTTGGGATGGTTCATGGCATCAAAGTCATTTGAAATGCACTGGTCCATCAAGGGCAACAGGCTCATCAACTCATTAGGCCCATACATCACATAATTTCATCAGTCCTCAACATTAGATCCATTAATTAGGCCCATTAATTAGATCCTTTAACTCGGTCTGTCCTTCTTTTTTGGCACATTTAGTTGTGGCCCACTTTGTGTTGGGTAGGCTCATTAAAGAGGTAAAACACTCCTTCACATGTTTTAATGAACTGCCCTTTAACTTTGTCTCTCCCTTTACCTCTATCCAGTCACTGTCAAAAGAATGCAAACCAAAGCTCTAAAGTCGCCATAGAGAAGGATTATCCCGCTGAAACCCAAAGATTGGTCGTCAACTCCTATGTTTTCTACTATATCAATTGTCTACAAACAAAATGGGACGGCTTATGGCCGCCGATGTCCAAGCATCACGTACCTTAGACCGATTTTTTTTAGAACACTGCTTATATCCAAAATCTAAAAAACCTAGATCAAATCATATTATTCAATTAATCCTTAATCCAAATTTTCTTACGACATATGACGCCATACCGACAACTCACAAGCCTTGTATTTGTCAAACGACTTTTAAAAGAGAACTAAGATTTTCCTACTTAGCTTTAAATGACACAAAACATTTAAGCTCAAGGACAACCTATTTTAAAGTTCTAGTTCCAAAGTGAAGACGCAAGTCCACAATCCCAGTGCACACAAACATACACATGTATATATTATTCGAAATTTATAATACCGGCTTCCAAACTAGCATCCAAATCAAAAGCCTCCCAACAAAGGAGGTTAAAAACCGATTGACTTCCCCATACAAATCAAATGGAGACCTACATACCAATTATAATTGTAATCCAACAATATATAAAACAACATTGAAGCAAAATTAACACACGAAATCACGCACTCAACAACATATAAGATTAAAACCATTCATAACTAACAACATTCGAAATCAAGGAATAATTAAAAACAACCATTCCTCATATTGAAATACAATTCACTATATACTAAAATATAAGGCAATAATTCCACACATTGAAAATCTAAATGAACACTTGAGTTTACAAGATAGGATCGAACCATTAGGCATTGTCACGCTTGACGGGGCTCGATCTTCTTGCCAACAGGTCGAACAACTCAAGCCCAAGGGTTCGTGGATGGTCTGCACGCCCATGAGAGCTCACCATCGATGCTGGAAACAGAAGGCGAAAGTGACAGCCGCAGGTTCAACCTAAGGTGAGGCTTCGACGATCCACCAAAACGGAATGACGAACCCACGCTTGGAGCTGTGACAAGCTCGATCGAAAGTGAGGTGAAAGCATCGAGCTACATGTTTGAGTAGATGGCTTTGTTGCGGCCTGAACCAAGGCTCGGGAGGTGGTGTTGCGCAATGGCGGTGAACAGAGGCGAGCCGGAATAAAGAGGGCTCTTAAGGATGAAAGTGACAACGATCTTGCGGGGCCACCCTTCCTGATGTCTCGACCCCGCTGGAGCACAATGGAAGGCGACGAGGGACGATGGCGCGACGAAGAACGACGATGAGGGTGATAGCTCTCGATCTCCTTCTCACTTTGTTGATGGGGCAATGACCGATTGAAATGGCTCGAGCTCTCTCTCGCTCTTGTTCCTTTCCGATTGTTTGAGCGGCGATCACATAAGAGAAAAGGGGGAGTGGAGAAATTAGGGCAAGGGTATATTAGGAAAGGAGAAGTAGAAGTGGGTCTGGGTTTTTAATTGGGTTCGGGTCTTGGTCATTAGCAAGAGATTGGGCCTTTTGGCCCAAAAGGCAAAGGTAAGATGAGTTTGTAATTAAAAGAAGAGAAAATGAGACGGAGGAAATATTTATCGGTTTTTTTTCGGAATCCCGAGTGCTACATTATACCCCTCTTAAGAAAGTTTCGTCCCGAAACTTTCGTAGCTATTGTGGAAACTAGCCAAAATTTCCGAGGTTTGACAAACTCTGCCTCTCAAAGGGGGTTCG
Organism: Fallopia convolvulus; assembly: GCA_964016875.1. Classification (NCBI taxonomy): domain Eukaryota; kingdom Viridiplantae; phylum Streptophyta; class Magnoliopsida; order Caryophyllales; family Polygonaceae; genus Fallopia; species Fallopia convolvulus. Next base: position 36,354,751 of record OZ024735.1, on the reverse strand, counting down.
TCCCCGAACCTCAAATTATTGACAATAACTTAAACATAACAGGGAAAAATAAAATGCATACTAGAGTACTATAACCATGAAGAAAGACAACCAATCTAACCACATGTCAAAACACAAACAAGCAAACAACAAACATATTAAAAAACACTAAGTCATAACAAACGCCAAACCTACTCCCGAGTATCCTCTACTCTCTACTCTCAAAGGCCTCTACTAAATCCGAATACAAAATCGGGTCGTTCTCTCATATCCTATCCTCAGTCTCTCAAGTGGCCTCCTCGACTCCTCGCCGAGACCACTGAATCAACACCAACTGAATCTCCTTGTTCCACATCTTCTTTATTCACTTGTCCAAATTCGCTATCGGCTACTCTCTAAAGGTATGATCAGGCTCAATTTCCAACTCTTCATAGTTGAGCCTGTGACTGGGATCCGGAACGTACTGTCTTAGCTATGACACGTGAAAGACAAGGTGAACCCCATCTAAGACGGGTGGTAGCGTCAGTTTGTAGGCTACCTCGCCCACTCTCTCCAGTATCTCAAACGAGCCAATGTAGCGAGGACTCAACGTCTCCCTAACCCCAAATCTTCTCACACCACGAGTAGGCGATACTCTCAACAAGACATGTGCCACTATCTCAAACTCTAGTGGTTGGTGTCGCTTGTCGGCATAGGATTTCTGACGGCTCTGTGTAGTTAACATATGCTCTCGGATCAAGGCCACCTTTCCAATCGTTTCATCGATCATCTGTGGCCTCTCTCCCACAATATCCGATGGGTCATCCCAACACAATGGTGTCCTGCACCTTTGGCCATACAAAGCCTCATATGAAGCCATTTGAATCGATGACCTCCTCAATCAAGAACACAATACCTCAGCATGTCCTCTAGAGTCTAAATTGTCCTCTCGGACTGGCCATCTGACTACGAGTGGTAAGCATTCGTGAATTGCAATCTCGTTCCAAGTGCCTCATGCACTTATTGCCACAATCAGGATATGAAACGCCCATCACGATCTGACACAATCGTCTTGGGCACACCATACAGTCTAACTATCTGATTTACGAAGACCTCTACTAACTTGTTCACTGGCCAAGCCTCCTAAAAAGGGAAGAAGCAAGCAGCCTTTGTCAACCTATCCACTACACCCCATGTGGCATCATGCCCCTTTCTGACCCGTAGTCTGGTGACAAAATCTATGGAAATGTCCTTCCACTTCTACTTTGGAATAGGAAGTGATTGGAGCATACCACCCGACCTCTGGTGCTTAATCTTCACCTGCTGACAAAACTGGTACTTAGCCACAAATTGCGCTATGACTAACTTCATGTCATCCCACCAGTAATATTGTCGTAGAGCTTTGTACATCTTACTCGCTCCAAGGTGAATTGAGTAAGGTGTAGCGTGGGCCTCTTACAAAATCTTGTATCTCAACTCTACATCCCGAGGCACACAAATTCGGCCGTGCAACTCAAGATACCATCTGCTCTCTCTACAAATCAAGTGCCTCTCCACGGCTCAACTTCTGTCTCACATATTATCATTGGACACATTTCCTGTTTCAGCCTCACTTCCTCAAGGAAAGTTGGTTGACACTCCAAGATACTCAGTCTACCTTGGTAACGCTGAATTTGTACCTCGATTTCGTACTTCATATTTAGTTCTCTCTAAGTGAAGATGTACTTGGAACTTTTATGATTTGTCATCATTTGCATGTACTCCCATAGAAGTAATGACGCCAAAATTTCAAGGCATGCCAACTCCAAAACATGAGTAAGGTAGTTCTGCTCATTCGGCTTCAGCTATCTTGAGGCATAAGCAATCACCCTATCCCTCTGCATCAACACACATCCTAGGCCCACCAAAGTCCTCATTCCCTTGAAAAAGAGCAAGTTTAGGAGCCTAAGTCAACCTGCAATCACCCTATCCCTCTGCATCAACACACATCCTAGGCCCACCAAAGTCCTCATTCCCCTGAAAAAGAGCAAGTTTAGGAGCCTAAGTCAACCTGCAATCACCCTATCTCTCTGCATCAACACACATCCTAGGCCCATCAAAGTCCTCATTTCCCTGAAAAAGAGCAAGTTTAGGAGCCTAAGTCAACCCTCGTCTTCAGCTTATTGAAGCTTCTCTTGCAGGTCTCTCACGAACCACCTTATAAAGGTCAATTTACAAGAATTCATGGGCGTGGCTACAAGGAAACAAAGTCTGGTGGGCCAGTCCATTCAAGCGCATATGCGCATTAGGCCCAACACACAAGCTCATGTGTTTCATCCTAAAACCAATTGACAATAGAATGAGTAGCCCAAAGGTATATATGTTGGGCAAGTTATATCAGAATTCCCGATGTGGGATAACATTCTTTCATAGATATGTACACATTTTAATACTACTAAAACTATATATTGTACACCCCTTTTTTATAATAAACATCACTCGATCGTATTCATATATATATACACACACATCAATATAGAATTATAAAACTCGTACATACGAATATGTGCATAAAATGTGTATATTATAATAGCTAAGTGAACCTAATCGACTAAATTGTTTTATGTTACATAATCATCATCATCAGTCTAGGCTACATCAAAGTGTATGTTCTTCCCATTCGAACATCTCTCCATCACCATAGTTGATCGGTCTTGCATAGTCATAAGATTCCAAATCAATATCCAACTCCAACTCACATGCACTCCATGGAGATGGGTTTGATTCAAAACCCAACGGACCAAAACTCGGCCCATTTTCCACGCAATCTGGACTGAATTGGGATTGCTTAAAGCCCATAGGCTCCCACGAGCCCACTGATCCACTTTCACTTTTGGGCTTCTCCGTGCAAGGACTAGCATCCGGCCCAATAGTGGGCAATTCTACAAGGACACTATCGCTCGGATCAGGCCCACTAACATCTTGAGGAGAATCCAATCCAACGACTGATCCGGATTCAGATTCGGATCCGGATCCGGATCCTGACCCGGATGTGATCCTCTCAAGTAGCGTTGGGATCCAAACATGTCGAATGGCGTGCTTGAACATGGGGCTCCTAACGTCGCAATTGAGATGCCTAGCATGTTTGAGGATTCGAGTCCTCCAATAGTTCTTTATGTCATTGTCGGTTCTTCCCGGTAATTCTTCCGCTATCTTTGCCCACCTATGTTTTCCGTCACGAAAATAAGTTGTATTCAATATAACACACATAACGTGACATTTTATTGCCCCAACGAAAGTGGAGTTGTAAGTACCTATTGCCCCAACGAAAGTGGAGTTGGAGGATGAGAAGTTGCTCGTCGAGACTGAATCCTCCATGTCGAACGTTCGGGCGTAAGTAGTTGAGCCATCTTAGCCTGCAATTCTTGCCCGTTCGCTGTAATCCTAATTGAAAAAACAAAGAACCGTTAATCAAATAATTAAAGCGATAGAGCTAGATATTAATTAATTAGGACCCAATTAATGAAAAAGAAGGGAGTTTATATATATCATACCAGCAGCTTGAGCAAGATAATTCCAGCGGCCATGCCCGTACATCCCGACGATCTCGACAAGCTTGGCGTCTTCATCGGGGCTCCACGAACCTTTCTTAATCGGTGCTTCCTGAACCCGCACCTTAGCTTTCATGGCTCCAAGTCTCCAACCAAAAGATGGATCGATTGATTGATCTATTGATACGGTCGATCCTGAGTTTTCCGGGATCGGCTATGCCTAAGGTTTAATTTGTTGTATCAATTTTTCTTGCAAGATGTATAGCAAGATGAGGGTAATTCTAGATTTATATAATAGAGAATTTGAGTATATAAGTTCAATTAGAAGAAGAGAATCTTGGCTTTTTTAGTGGCCGAGAAGCCTGGCCTGGCCTGTCCTGCTTCATGTTAGATTGCCTTTTATTGCTTTATGATTTAATACTAATGAAATATCCAATGTTCCAGTCTTCCAGAGACCATACATTAATTTGAATGAATGTTATATTCTCTTAAGAGTCAAGATTGCTTGATAAATGGTCATGAACTTAATTATAAGTAATTCTATATATTCTCAAGCGTTTTATCCTTAATAGTTTCCTAAAAATATTAAGAACAATGTTAAAAAGACAAATATATTGATATGGTATGTGTACAAAGTTCTTCGAAATAAAATGCATTAAATATAGCTACAAATAAGAAATTTTTAACCACATTTTTAAATGAGTTATCACGGAAAGAGTAGTACTAGTGTAATTTTTTTTTTGAAGGAAAGTACTAGACTACCAGTGTATTTTTGAGGAGTTGTTTGAGTGATGGAGAAAATGGCGACGTCATGGAGGATGACGTAGAAGAAATGTCGTCATATAATATAAATAGAAATAGTAGTGTGTATGTGACCAACGCAACTTGTATGCTGGAGGAATAAAAGTGTCGAATCGGATTCTTAAGACTAACAAATTAAAGTGACATGCCAATTGCCAAGACCAAGAAGAGTAGACTAATGGGTCAATGGACGGCCACTTTTCTTCCCTTATTACATTTTAAAACACGGATTGATGTGAAATTGAGAATGATCCGAACCGATAATCCCTTATTATCGTGCTTTAATACTATAAGATTAAAATAAATCCTGCTCGTTTCAAATTCGAAAGTAAAAAAAAGAGTTCCTATTCTAATTAATAATTGAAGATGATGTATCTTTGATATATATATATTCTTTTTGAGAACCTTTGATCATTAATTTTAAGGATTTAACCATTGTAAAATTTTCAATTTTCATAAAGATGGAGTTGTTTTCTAAGTATTATTTTTCAAATTTGTTACTAATTTGAAATTTTTGTAAAATTCACATACATAATATATATGAGAATATAGTCGGATCCTACCTTGAACCTTGTGTACGTGTCAAGATTCAATTGAGTTGCCCTTTTGTACTTGATCGGTTAACGATGGAGTTTGAAGGGAAGGAGGGATAGGGTCGGACAAAATCATACATCGAAGCTAATTAATGCCATGATTTTGCAATGCTATATATTGCTAGACGACAAACTTAATTCATGCATGCCATGATTGTAGGATTCTGCAATTTTTAACCGCTCATCCCCGCCCTAAATCTGTAATCCAATTATGCAACTTAGGTTGCTCTCCGTTTAGTGTGATGTGATGTGTTGTGATGTAAAGCAATTTTTACGATATTAGTGCACTAATAAGGTAAAAATAAATACTTATGTCTGCGCCATACATACGTACGGTAAGTATTTGTATTAATTCTAGGGGGTCATGACTCGATCATGTGTCAATTGAGTAACAAGTCTACCAAGGACGGACGTTAAAAATTAATTAAAATTGGAGTACAAATAATTAAGTCTAGCGTAACAGCACACGTACGTTTTTGTGATCTCTTTAATCGTGTGTTTATCTGAGGTTATACCATTTTTAATATCTAACACATTTAAAGTTAATATTTTTATCAAAATAATGTCAGCTTTGGGATTCCACAATGATGTTGTAGTTAGGGGTGTCCATAAAAAACCGAAACCGAAAACCGGTTAATTTTTTCGGTTAACCAAACCGACTTTCTAAAAATTTTCGATTTATCGGTTCGGTTTCGGTTCACGGCTTTACATATAACGGTTAATCGAAAAACCGAAAATATATTAATATTTTTTTAAATATTAGTTATCTTTGCTTTATTTAGTGGTTAAACTCTATGATCTTCAAGATGTTGATGTAGTTTGAGTCTTTCCTTCTCCAATTTTAACAATTTACACACTATATTTTCACTTCTCATTGATATAATACACGCTTATTAAATTTGATGGGATAAAAAAATAATACACACAATGTTTGATTTCACACTATAGTATATATTGTCGATATTTGTTTACAACAACCGAAACAATTTGGTATAAGTACATATTTAAAATAAAAGTCTTGCTTGATCACTTTTTTAATTCAAATTTTATTATTTTAGTTTTAATTATGTAAGATAAAATTACATAAATGTTTATCGGTTAACCGAGAAAACCGAACCGAAAAATTGGTTAACCGAACTACGGTTGACCGAGATTCACGGTTCGGCTTCGGTTCATGATTTTAAGTAACCGAAATCATGGTTAACCGAACTTCGGTTAACCGAAAGCTTGGTTAACCGGGTTTGGACACCCATAGTTGTAGCCTTGATTTAAAAAATGATGTACTCGATCTAACTCGATGATCTCATATATTTCTCGTAGCCCTAATAAAATAATATTAAAAGCCATACAAAGAAGCTAGCGGAACCGAAAATGAATTTTGATCATCTGAAAAAAGAAACACATAAGTAACTTGTTGGAACATTATTTGGAACTGTTAGTTTTGAATAGTAGAACTACGTATCTCTCTATAGGTTTTGATGATAATAAACGTCATTAGGAACTATAAATGTTTATCTAAATATCTTAGGGAAACAAAGGGCTATAAGAACTACAAGGGAAACAATGTGTAATGTTATGGAACCGTTCCTATCCAAGTCTGTCTTACGTGGCAAATGAAGAAAGGAAAAAGAGTCTTTGTGGAACTGTCTTGGGCAAGGGAAGAAGGATATAAGTGTCCGAAATGAAAAAGAGCACACAGGGGCACGCTAGTCTTTTGGGAATTTTCCTTGCTCCCCAAGTGTAAGAGGATAAAAGCGTCCTTTGGTATAACCCTCCCATATAAATAAAAGCGATGGATCACTCACCCGAATGAACAATAGAGCAACGAGAGCATTGAGAGTGATCCAGGAGCCATCAAATACGTTTCTGGTCGACGAGAATAATGAGGCTCAGATTTCCATGGAACAATAATAGAACAATGAGAGCAACGTCTTCTTCCTCGTCGACAAGATCACACACACGTCTTTAATGAGGCTCAGATTTTGCAATGGAGTTGTTTACTAGAATAATGAGGCTTAGATTTCCATGGAACAAAAATAGAACAATGAGAGTTTAAAGTTCATGTAAAATAGTGAAGAGAACAATCAAGATTCCTTGTTCTAGTGATAAGTTGTGAACTCTTTAAGTTTTGAAAAACAGTGATGTGAACTGTGAAGTTTAAGGCCATACAGAACAATTAATGGGACAATGTTTGATTGGAGCACAAGGAGAAGAACTAGGAACAATGATATAGTTGTGTTCCTTAGGGAATAGTTCGTCAATGAATGAACAAAGCAAAAGCATAGAACATTGTTCTAACTTGTTATATAAGAAAGCGTGTTGTTGAACAATTGATTTAAGAAGTTAGAAAATGACAGTTGACTTTATGGAAGATTAAATATGAAAATAAAAGATATAATTTCAAGACTTGGCGAGATTTGAATAGATTAAGATGAGTTTTATTTATGAAAATAATATTTTGTAACTAGATAAGGACATGTCTTTTATCTTTTGGAGGTGGGTTTATGAAAATTAAATCTTTAATTATGGGGATTAAATGTATTAATTTTAAGATAGATCCAAAGTCTAAATAAAAGGAGTTTTGTCTATGTCTTGTGGATTTGGCTAAGGTAGAGTTACTCTATTCGTGATCTTAGAAAATTTAAGAAAAGCTACGTTGAAGAGATGATCTTAGATTTGCCTTAGAATTTCAAAGAGAATGGATGTGTTCGACTCAATACATATTATTTCAAATAATATATTATATATTATTGTTGAAAAGCTGCATTTTATTGGTCTCATTTACTCTCTCTGTGTTGCACACTCTGACATATAAATAATAAAAGCTCTTTTTCAAAAAAAAACTATTATAATTTGTAATTTGATTGTAAAGGAACATACCTAATATCTTCAAAGTGATTGTTGTAAGGAACAACAATCTGTGTGAAACCTTTGTAACAAATGGACAGTAAGGAAAGATGAATCCTTGAAGGTGGGTAGGCTTTGATTTTCTTTGAGTTGATAGGAACTAAAGGCTGAGAGGTTAAGAAAACATTTAAGGAAGAAATTATGTTGGAACCTTTAGTTATCTAGTAATTTTGTGATTATGAATGATAAAATTAAAGAGTTTGGTTCCCATAAAACACTCCCTTAACATGAAACGGAAGGAGCATTTTGGGTCCTTGGATCAAGGAGATCCAAGGGTTGATGTTCTTTCTCCTTTTATTAAAGGCGGGGACAATTATGTCTTTTCCCTCTCTAATTAATTAATCTTTTTTCTCCTTTTTTTAAAAATTTTTGGGGGTGAATCGAGTGGACGGATTGCGACCGTACGAATTGAGGACGGCTCTCGATTGAGGGTGATTTTGGTACGAATTGAAGACTGCTCTCGTTCCTTCACGAGTCTCGATGGCAATTGCGAGTCTCGTTCCATCAACGGTGATTCGGTGATTGCGAGTCTCGTTCCAACCATGGCAGAAAGTGGTATTTTATTTGTGACACCCTTATACCCTATGACGTATACTTCATAAAACTTATCTCTTATATAAAGAGATAATTCACATATAAGCAATTATTCACGTAAGCACATAGCAGACATTAACAACCATAAAAGGTTGCACACACACACACACACATCTATGTCGTTACTTCTCATACTAAAAAATCTATTACTCTAACTTCTATTACAACCCATATGTCTATGATGCAAAATGAGGAGGAGAAGGTTGCATTGAGCTTCAGCCGGCCGACCTGTATGAAAGTGACCTCTAAAAGAGACACACACCAGTAAGAACTAGCTGAACCTGAAAAATTGTATTGCGATTTACGTGAGTCGCATACTCAGTGAATATAAACCATCATCAATTATTTCACACAGAGTCAAACATTTAGTCCATGTACATATACATACATATTATACATATCATATATGAATTTACTATGCAAGTGCAAATGCTGATGTATCCGATTTATTATTCTGTGAACTGTTCAAGCCTGAATCTGCCCCAGGTTTACTGTATATGGACTCTTATGGTCCCTTTAGCAAAGAAATCCAAAGATTTCTTGAATATTGACCCGTAGGTCCTGTATGATCTGTAGATCCTGTATGACCCGTAGGTCGCTTTAACAAAGAAATCCGAAGATTTCCTGAAATACAGTTCAGGGCAAGACAGTCACAGGTCCTTTTAATCTCATTGCAATATGCTATGCAATCAAGTGCATCATGTAACCATATATCATATGCCATCTATTAACATACTTTCTGTACAAACAACTCTGAAAATTTTCAGAGTTATCACATCTATCCATATAGCTCATATAACACATATATCCATATAGCTCATATAACACATATATCCATATAGCTCATATAGCACATATATCCATATAGCTCATATAGCACATATATTCATATAGCATATAGAACAGATATATCCATATAGCACATATATCACATATATCCATATAACACATAGGGTTGAATCTCTGGTCTATACTCACTTGTTCAAGACAGATACTATATCTCTTCCGATCCCTTTCTCTTTGACCACGATCTATGACTTGTGCTCCTATATATAACCCAATGCAAAAACAGCCTATTTACTCTTACAAACTTTAACCCCAAATGCAATGAAATGCCAGAATGCATTATAACTTCTTGTGCATAATTCCAAATCCTTTAAAACTTGACAACGATAAACTATATATATACAAGAACATTTTTCTAGTTCAAACTTTTATGAAAAACTTGATCAAAGGTCCCCCTAATATCATTACAAAGCGAAACCCTAAAATTACTCTGAAATCTTTTACCGAATATAAATCCGATATCGAAAACACCCTCTGAGAACTATAAATCGACTGATTTTTAAATCAAAAGCAACTGTAGATCTAGATCTGGAAAAATCAGTGAAATCCAAATAAACCATTAACTAATTAAAACTTACCAAACCACGCTTGTACTTCGAGAATAAAAGGCAATAGAAGAAATCTTGTACCAGATCCAGCAAAAACAACCGAAAATCAACACCAAACTTCTTTTTCTATCTCGTCTTTCGTGTCTTTCTCTTATTTGTGTTTCCTTAATGTTGAATGAAACTCATAGAACACACATGTATATATTGTGACGAGGAAGTCGGCAAAAATTAATAAAAACCACAGTTTTCACCCTCAAATCTTCTTTACTACAAACTTTACCCTGAAATAATTAATAATTAAATTTTACTTAAAATTTTTTAAAATATAATAAACTTAATTCGAAAACAAATATTACTTTTAAAAACTCACTATATATCATGCCACTATGCTATCCATATACTACTAATCTTATATGAATGCAGAATGACATATGCATTTTGGTTGGGGATGTTACATTATTCCTCTTTTTGTGATTTCATTAGGTTATTTGAAATTCTAGGGTTTATAAACTATCTAAGAGTGTGTGAGTAGAAGGGGAATTCACAAATCCAACTCTACCTAATACTAGCAAAAAAACGACATTTAATACTAGCAAATTAGTAGAAGAGTGTGTGATTTGATTAATCTACGCTCGTAGCTACTACTGGATAACTGGAATTGGCATGTGTAGTATGTGCCAATACTAGCAATTGAGAATACTAGCAAATGAATTCCTCTCCTCGTTGCACTTTTCGGACTTAAGAATGCACTTTTCGGACTTACTAGTGCACTTTTCATACTTAATAATGCACTTTTCATTTGTGTTTAGAGGGCATATATGCGACCGTATATCTTATTTCATTTGTTATAGAAAACATAGTTTATACTTTATAATCACCCTCATAATACAAAAATATGACCATGATTTTGGTAGTAAGGGTTATGACATTGGACTTCAAGGTGGATATGGACCAAATGATCATGTCTTTGAATTAACATATTTTTACTGCACTTTTCACAGTTAATAATGCACTTTTTATATTTTGTAGTGCACTTTTTCTACTTAATACCACTTTTTATATCTTTTTGTAATGCACTTTTCACTGATTTAGTTAGCAGTTTAGGTAATGCACTTTTCCTAGTATGTAATGCACTTTATTACATTTGCAATGCACTTTTACTGATTTTCAACTAACACCTTTATATTTCCCTTTATGTTGTAGTGGGGACATCAAACTCTTCTTCAACTACTATTCTAAATGAGGAATCACCTAAAAACAGTCGTGAATATTTCATTGAGCTATCTCAAGGAGGAACGACATACTATTTGCCCACGTGTCCGCCGAGTTGAAACCATATAAAAGTCAACTTTTCACTACTTTGGATGAAGGTATAGACTATTGAGTTCTACAAAAGATATGCATCTGCTTGTGCATTTGAAGTTCGTCACGGGAGTCGCCATACAAAAGATGACATTGTCATAACTAAGTGGATGATATGTTCAAAACAAGGTTACAAGGATACTCGGATTGAACGAATTCGTCAAAGGAGATCAAAACGGGTTGGTTGTGTGGCAAGAATTGTTTTTAAATTTGTCGGGAGAAAGGGCTATGTAGTGAACACATTTGTAGAGCGTCATACACATAAGCCCATGGAGCGTAGATATTCGCAGTTTTTAAAGTCTAATCGAAATCTACATATGGGCCACAAGAAGTTTATCCTCGATTGTTCTAAAGCCAATGTCGGTCCTACAAAATACCATAGGGTTTTTAAGGAACTTGTAGGTGGCTATTCGCACGTGGGGCTTCTGTTGTTGATTTCAAAAACTTCCGAAGAGATTTGTTGGCATTCTTTGCTAGTTCAGATGCTCAGGTGTTAATCGATAAATTCCATCAAAAAAGAGAACTTTGTGATGCATTCTTCTTTGAATACTATGTGGATTCCCAAGACCGGTTGACAAGGTTGTTTTGGGCTGATCCGATCTAAAGAAAAAACTTTGCCTTCTTTGGAGAAGTTGTGTCCTTTGATGCTACATACAAGACTAACATGTATATCTTTTCTTATGCACTATTATTAGTTTCTAGTGTACTTTTACCTGTTTATAATACACTATTATTAGTTTCTGGTGCACTTTTACCTGTTTATAATGCACTTTTTGACATAATACTTGCACTTTTTTCTTATGCATTATTATTAGTTTCTGGTGCACTTTTACCTGTTTATAATGCACTTTTACTTGTTTATAATGCACTTTTTGACATAATACTTGCACTTTTTTTATTATGCATTATTATTAGTTTTTGGTGCACTTTTACCTGTTTATAATGCACTTTTTGACATAATACTTGCACTTTTTTCTTATGCACTATTATTAGTTTCTGGTGCACTTTTACATGTTTATAATGCACTTTTTGACATGTACTCTCTTTTTGTTTTTCATATAGGTATGAAATGGTTTTTGCTCCATTTACCGGTTTGGATCACCATAAAAGGTGTGTTACATTTGGTGTCGGGTTGTTGTTAAATGAATATATTGAATCATATGTTTGGCTTTTTGAGAGGTTTAAGAAAGCCATGGGGAATGATCCAAAAATAATAGTCACAGATCAAGATATGGCCATGAAGTCTGCAATAGCGTGTGTATTTCCTAATGCACGTCACCGTCTTTGCATGTGGCACATCATGCAAAAGGTTCCCGAGAAGACAAAAGCTGATGCAGATGGTCCAACTTTCAAGGAGAAACTTCATTCTATTGTGTGGAATTATTCTCTCGAGCCGGCTGAATTTGAGGAGAAATGGTTGGCTCTGGTAGATTCTTATCCACTGGACAACAAAAAGTGGTTCCATGATATGTTTGCTATTCGTCAGTTTTGGATCCCAGCCTACTTCAGAGATATAATGTTTGGTGGATTGGTTAGGACCAATTCTATATCTGAGGTACAGAATAATTTCTTTGGTCATTTTACAGATAGAAATTACAGGCTTGTGGAGCTAGTAGTGCACTTTGAGAGTGCATTAGACGCTCAGAGAAATACACAATCGAAGTTGAACTACGAGTCTTCCACTATGGTTCCTGATTTTAGGACTACACTTGAGTTAGAGAGGCATGCAGTAGAGGTTTTCACATTGACAGTCTTCAAGTTGATTCAGACGGAAATATGTTATACTTGTTTTGATTGAAGTTTGACTAGTATGGTCCCAAAAAACGAAGCCATCACGTATACCATTTTGCAAGCTGGTAGGCCCACAGTGCAAACTGTGTACACTCAGAATGACGACAATGTGGTTTGCTCATGCAGAGAGTTTGAACGTGTTGGCATGCCTTGTCGCCACATGTTTTTTGTCTTTAAAAACTTGGACATGACACGCATTCCCGACAGATTTGTCCTCACTCGGTGGACTAAACTTGCAACCGTAAAGCCGAATTTATGTATTGTCGGTTCATTGGTTGATCATTGTGCTGAGTTGGAAGAAAGGCAAAAGTTAACAAATACACTGATTTCTGACTTTTTCTACTGCATGGGACTTTTAGAGCGAGATACTACTCAACATCGGAAGGACTTTGTGTGCCTTATTAGTGATAAGAAGGAAGCTCTTATGAAAAAAGGCCTGGTTATGCAAAGTTCTAGCTCATATAATGTACAAATTGCTGAGGAATTTGCTGGTACATCATTGCCTACCACAATAAGTATCCATCCACCAGAACAAGCCAAGACCAAGGGGAGTGGGAAGAGAATTCTAGGTGGTAAGGAGTCCGAAATTCAAACGAGCAATAAGAAGAAAAGAAAATGTGGCAGATGCAAGAAGTATGCAAATCAAAATAGGTCAACTTATGAGTATATTACTTTGCATTTTAACTTTATATAAAGCACTTTTTCTATTTTATACTGCATCTTTTTATCTACTAGATGCACTTTATTAAGTTTGTAATGCACTATTTGGCACTCTATGCACTGGCTTCAAATTCTGACCCAAAAAATTACATTTTTGTTTTCCAAATGCAGTTAAAGAAAACATTGAGGAAAGTGAATAATCTGCTGAGATAGAAGAATTTGACCCAAATACATCATGTAAGTATTTTTTTTAATTTATTTTTGTTGTGTTTTCTTTTTTGTTTCAAGACTTTCTTCTAATGTGTCCCTTTTTTTCCAGGTTGATTACATTCTTCAGGGCAACCATCAACAATTCATTTTATATGTTTTAGTTTACCTATCTAGACATTTTTGACCTTATCAATATTAAATTTGCACTTTATCATTACCAGTTTACGTATTTTTTTAAGGAATGTATTGCACTTTAGCTTTATATTAATGCACTTTACTAGTATTTGTAATGCACTTTAACTGTACATCTGTTACACCCCTTACTTACCCTAGAGGTATTACCGCCAGTAACCCTGATTAGGACTAAACCAGAGTTACCCAAGGCTTTAACCTGACAGAACTTACTAGAACAAGGTAAATGAAACCAATTAAAACCTAACAAAATTAAGTAAAACTTTACAGCGGAAAAGAGAATAAAAGGTCTTATACAAGCCTTAACTTAAAAAGAATTAGTAAATAAATAGAACAACCTTCTATTTAAACAAAGTCTTTGTCAAGTCTTCCCTAAGTTCTTATTTTTGAAACTCAGCTTCGCTTTGAAGTAGTTCAACCATGATCTTTACTCAAGTATAGCTTTTGGAAACCTTTCTTCAACTTCTGGAGCTTCAAACCTCTGAATCCGCCTCTTGAATCAACTTCCAAGAAGAACCTGATGTGTCGTATACCAACGATGGACACGTTAGTCTAATGAAAGACTAAGCAAGCGGAGAAACTAACTTGGTTCTTATGGTTGTAACTAAACATTTTGGCATCCAAATCCGATTAGACTCGGATTATGATCCAACAGTTAGCAGTCTTATAGAGAATAAGAAGGAGACTTGCATAATCAAGAGAGAGAACACCACATCTTGTGGTTCCTTCAAGAAACATAAACGATTAATGGAAACTTATACTAACCACACAACGTTCACAAACGTCTTCAACGACTAACCAGCTTAACTTCATCAAGGTTTGATTAAGAATCATTCTTAATTAGGAGCAAGAATGGTTATCAAAAGAACCAACCATTCAGATACATTATCGTGCCTAACGCACTCTCTTCACTTCATGATTTTAACATTTCATATTCACTATAATAGCTTTAAATCGGCCCAAACTGCTGCCGATTAATTTCTTGTAACTGATGTCGTCAGGGTGAGAGGGCCTATTTCATCCGTGACCACTTGACCTACATCAAGTTCTTTTTGCACTTAGCTAAAGTGCACCATTGTCCTCCTTCAACGTGAAGCGAGACATGAGTCATGACTCCAATATTGGGATACGCTAGCAAGCTACGCCCCCCAATACAGACTTTGTTATAAAGAGGTCATTGGAGACTCGGCTCCTACCCCTAGACTACCTATTTTGCAACAGTGTTTCAGCACAGGGCCACTAAAGAGATGTCTTGGAGTCTAAACTCCCATCTCTACCATCTTACTTCACAACAATGTCTCAACATGAGACAGCTAATCATACAACGGTCCTAAGTTCAGTTCTAGCGTAAAAACTGAAATAACGACATGGTCGTTATTTCTAACAAAA
Source organism: Fallopia convolvulus (assembly GCA_964016875.1). NCBI lineage: Eukaryota > Viridiplantae > Streptophyta > Magnoliopsida > Caryophyllales > Polygonaceae > Fallopia > Fallopia convolvulus. The sequence continues at coordinate 36,339,370 of OZ024735.1, read as the reverse complement.
TAACAACCTATCAAACTTTATTCAACATATAAGTTATTCCCAACATGAGGATCAAATGGAATTCAATTCCTCATTAATAACCATAACGCAAGAGAGAACCGTCCACTTGCCTTAGAAGGCGTGCTCAACGTCCTTAGCAATTCAACAGTAATCTTTATCACCCTTCTGTCAAATATAACAAAAGATTTCTCAACAAAGAGCTCATGGATACACTTATTAGTTGTATTCTCAACTCCTACAACTTCCTAATCGATAAACGATTTGATTTCCGAATATCGATTCATAAATAATCCTTAGTTATCAAACTTTAAGGAGCCATCTTGGCGAAATTATAACTAATTATCCGCTTCACTTTTGAAACAATTTTCTAAATAAAAATTGTTCATTAGTAACGGTTCTTAAAGGTGACCAAATCTCGGATCAAACGGATTAACAACGAATCCTGAGTAATTATCCGAAGTCCTTTACCTGCCAAACGGTGTCAAAACTTGTATTCGCTATAAGTAAAGATCATGACGTCCATTTCTCGAGCGGTTTGAACCTGTGGGACCGTATCAACGTCAAGATTATAAAAACCATAAATTTAATTAGCAAAGCGGAACCAAAAGGTCCTTACGGTGGCTCCACAACCAACCCGCTAATTAATTTCGATCGTAAATACCTTCACTTGAGCCCATGGCTCGTTCGGCTCGATAGTGGCTCGATCCCCAAGCCCAAGGGTGGCTGGGTGTTGCCCGGTCATGGCCCTCGTGGTGAGTGGTGGTCAGAGCAGAGGTGATCGCCAGCGACGACGTTTGGCGAGGCAAAGAAGATTACCGACGGTGTAGAATTCTTTCCTCCCGAGTACGTCACTCCTCTTGATTCTTCTCTGGATCGGTTTTACAACAGCAGCAACGAGCCCATAACAAGGAGGAAGAAGATGAGGTGGAGGGGATGGTAGAGAAGATTGTCGGCGGTGTAGAATTCAAGCACCGAGTCCGTCGTCGTTCGCTCTCTCGCTCTCGAACTCTCTTTCTCTAATTCTTATCCAAATCACCGAAAGCTGGAAAGAATAAAACAACCTCCTTCCCTATTAAGTAAGTTGTTGTAAAAGAATTTCCCGTCTCGGAACGAGACTCGCGTTAAAGCAGTAAAATTATGTACCTCGGGTGGAAAAACTTACTAAACACAAAAGGTCCCGTAAATTATGTAGACCAATAAAACCAATTTTCCATGATTTTATCACGCTACCTTCAATTTTTAAGGCTTCCGTTTCGTATTTTAAATCCTTTACAGTACATAATTAAAAAGACGGCTTATCCAATAAATATTCTTTTTCCACCGAAAAATCCTAGAATTCACACTGAACCATAAAATCATTTCTTTATGATTTTAGGATATCACTTTAAATTTTCTAAGATTTAAATTTCAACAAAAATATTGGATTAAGCGTTAAAATGGACAAAGAGGTTAAAAGGATATCCGAGAAAAATTCAAAAATATCCTTAAAAACCACAGTTATTACAACATCGGTGCACTTTTACAGTATCCTAATGCACTTTATCTTTATATTGATGCACTCTAACGTTTTATATTCTATTTATGATTGCACTTTTCAAAGTTTAAAATGCACTTCTTACTACTTCATGATGCAGTTTTTCTACTACTCCCAATGCACTTTTGGTGTATAAAAGATCATCAAACTAAATTCATTGAATCACCAACTTCCCTATTTCTAAGGGAAAACTTTTGCCAAGGATGATTTAGGAAGTTCCCTGTTTCTGAAGTACCCTTGATAGTTTTCCACAGGCGAACAACAACAGCAATACCCAAGAAAAAGAAAAGAAGAGGCTGAAAATCAACTCAACATACTCATAGCAACTAATTATTGAGATAATGAACAACAATTCATGATCATGGAACCATAACCAGCCATAAATCAAAACCAACCATTACCACAAACGCAATTACTTGATAAACCCCAAAATCATCGCAAGAAAGCTGTGGAATTTCATAAAAGATGACCTCACATGGTCTTTAGAATAGAACCCAAGGTATTGTTATAATATTCATGCCTTAAAAGTTCTATCTAGAGAGCATAGCAATAAGCACCCTACTTATCATCTTCTTAAAGTCCTACCATAGCTACCTAAAATGTTCAAGGTTAGAAATTAGCCTCTTAAAGTCCTACCATAGCTACCTAAAAATGTTCAAGGTTAGAAAGTAGCCATGGCTACTTTCTAACCTTATGTTCAACAAATTTCTTTGACTTCTCCATCACCGTCTTCTTCATTTCATTACATTCTGAGTTGATGATGACATATGCATACTTCTTCCTTAGCACAGTCATGGCCCTACTGATTTGACTATTCTGAATTTGCCTCCCCCAACCCTCATCTATCTTGTTCGGTGGACCCATATACGTCTCCAAATGACGCATATCATATATTCCACCATTGACATCACTTTTTGGGTCATCCCACTTGAGGTTCTGCTCGTCTATCCCATTATATTCTTCAAGTCTACCAGCTTTTGCAGAGAGTTTCCACTTTTTGAGATATTTGATAACCTTGGTCTTCTGTAAGATATAAAATTGCACCATTTAATATTTTCTAAAAAACATTAATCATGATTGTAAAAAGGAATAATTTGTTCAATTTAATAATTATATTTATGAATGCACTTTTCACAGTTTAAAATGCACTTTTACTACTTCATGGTGTACTTTTCTATATACAATTTGGAAGAAACTTTTCTACTCTATGGTGCACTTTTTATACTCTATGATGCACTTTTTCTGATTTGCGATGCACTTTTCCTATTTCCAAAACTAGATTTATCTATTTGGCATGATTTAAAAAGCTTACCAGGTTGAAAAACTTGAATTTACAGAACTCTCCAATTTCTTCCTTCTTTGTTGAGTTGTGGAGAAGCTCTATCATCCCATTGATCTTCAAATTGAAACTTACTACAAAGTAAGTTTCATTATTCAAAATGAAAGGAATCAATATCTACAAATGGAGAGAAAACCTTTGTTAGTTTTTCAAGTACTACTGAATTACAGTGAAACAATTTACTTACAATTTAAAAAAAAATTACCAAGTCGGTCGTCTTTAACAGCCGTCCCTCAACAATTCCCAAAGCCAAGTCCATTCTATCGTTGAATACCTCTTGGGTAACATCTTCAGACTGCTTAAATGGAGTTTCTTCAAAGTCAAATTAAACTAAAAATAACAACTACAACATACACATTTAATCATTGAAATACTTACAGTATTGTACACTTTGCCAATCAATCTCGAAGGCTTCTCGTTGCTTTTCCATCTCTCCATGTCATTGACATACATAGTGAAAGAATCCATAACACATATATCCAAGTCCTCTGACATGGAAGAGAAATTTACTCTTATGGCAGTGAAATCTCCACGTTTGAACAACAACTCTCTACATAGGAAAAACACACACATTAGGTTTTGTAGATGAGAAAATACAAAGCCTAGCGTTTTGCACTTTTCATACTTAGCAATGCACTTTTGACACTTTATAACGCACTTTTGGCACTTAATAATGCACTTTTTAAGAATGATGAAGGCTGGCTTTTTAATCAGTCAGTAACCACTAACATAAAGTAAGTCATTTGATGTTAAGACATTTGAACAATGTTATGTTACCTTAATTATATATAAAAATGCAATAATTACAACCTTAATTAGTACCAAGCACATTCCATAATTACAACCAATTATCATCCTACTTGTATAAAAAATAACAGAACTCTTCCACCACTTATTAATCAAAATCAACCACAATGTATTTGCCTGTACCGTTAATCCAAAGCATGCTAAATAGACAATACCGTTAATCGACATACATTTACTCACTGGATGTGACAACTGACAAGAATGTGAACATAGGAGCATTTACAACAACTCTCTACCCTACCGCCTTGTGGAGTAACTTATTTACAAAGGAGCTGAGGGAGACTTATATTGAGTGAAAATGACATATAAGTGCCTTTTTAGTGACTCTTCTACCATCACCATTTAGTGAAAATGACAGTATTAGAAGACTCAAGAACAGCAATGGTTGTTTGTGAGATAATGTTAACTACTAGATGCCACAAATCTGTATTCCTATGTCAATCTGTGTGTCTCCTCTTGTGGGACAATTTGGGTGTGAAGGGTTTGATCAGATAAGGTGGAAATATGTCATGGCAAGAGAGAAGTCTCTGGACATGGAAACATCCCAACTTCTACTTACAAGTTGTTTGGCTTTGGCATCTTATTCTTCCCCCATCCCTCTCATGTTAACTACTAGAATGCACTTTTCACATTTTATGATGCACTTTACACATTTTATGTTGCACTTTTTCTTATCATAAAGGGAAAAGAACACAATAAGTATTTGAATAGAAAACTTACTCTTCTCTGCCAACTAATTCCTTTTCCAGCCCAAGTGGCTGAACTACAAGCCCCCACATGTGTTTTACCTCTTCTCTTAAATCAGAGAAGATATTGATCATTCTTTCTTGGAAAGGGCTCACCACTGCAATTCCAGCCTTCTTGGGTCGTATTCCTAATACAGCAAGATTTGGACTATCCATCTTTCTTTTTTCCTGTCCAATATACAACATTAAAACAATTAAATATACATTTATTAAAAGATAAACACAATGTATCAAATGAAAAGAGAGAATTTTTTTTGACAAGTATACCCGCTTCTTTCGTAGGTTTTGTACTTTAGATGGCTCCTCCTTTTCAACCTTCTTTTCTTCGCCCACTTGTTTCATTGCTCCTTCAAGAACAACTTCTTGGTCATACACTTTAGCAATCTCAGTCGCGATCACTATTGCATTTTCACCTTCAAGTTGTTCTTCATTAGAAGCCCTCTCCTCCAGCCCAGTGGATGCATTCTCATTTGCAGCTGAATCTTTTTTTTCTCCAAGTATGGTGAGATCTTCTATTTCTTCATTTGTATCAACTTCTTCACTTTCATTTACTCCTTGTTCAAATTCTGTTTTTTGTTGATCTCCTCCTTCAGATTCAACCTCCTCCTCCACCTCAGATCCTAACTCACCCTCTCCTGTTTTATTTTCACCATCTTTAGATACAAAATCAGCTTCTTGTTCGGTTGACTTTATCAATCCTCCTTCTTCTAATTCCATGCCAAGCAAGTTAAACGAGGGAGGAGTGAAGTCGGCTGAATATGGCTTCAACTTCTTCTTGGATGTTTCCGCTTTTGATGCCTTCTCCAATGCATCCAGAAGTTCTGGATCATTCCAAAACGGATCTTGTGAGCTGTCTCAGATGGTTTTCCAATCTGCAATAGGGTCAGCTGGAGTTTCTGTGGCAATTTCAGAAGGTGTAGTCTCTACCATATTTGAGAACCTCTCCATTGCCCGCCCGACAACAGTATTTTTCTCTTTCATCTGCTCCTTAATACCTCCACAATATTCCAAGAGCTCTACAATGCTCTCTTCAGCTTTGCTTGCCTTTCGAGAAACCGTCTTCACAATCACCTGTTAAAACATATTATTTTAAGTTAATATGCATTCTTTGGTTAAGGATTCACTTTTCACATTTGAGAATGCACTTTTCATATTTAAGGATGCACTTTTACAGAAATTCAGCTTTGTTGATCATATTTTGATACTACTAGTGCCGGTTGAAAACTCAATTTGAATAGTTTAAACCAGCACTTTTCATACTTTACAATGCACTTTTAATATTTTACAATGCACTTTTTAAGAATAGAATCTAGAATGCATTTTTTATGCAACACAATGCACTTTTAATATTTTACAATGCACTTTTTAAGAATGAAAACTAGAATGCACTTTTTATTCTACACAATGCACTTTTCATACTTCAGAATGCACTTTTTAAGAATAGAATCTAGAATGCAACTTAAGAATGGGCTTTTTAACAAAATTTCAATATACCTCTAACTCTGCCAATTCATCCCCAATAAATTCTTCTTCTCTAGATGTGGGTGGAGTTGGTGTTCTTCTGGTTTGGTTTGCAACTACATTTTTCTCCCACAAATGCACTTGACCAAAGTTTTTAACAGTTTGCCACTCTTTGTTTTGTTGATCACACAATGACCTTCCGCTCCATGCCATGAAGACTGGAAAAGTATGTTTAGGGTGTTGTCCCAGGAATATACCTCTGTCAACATATAGAAGCTGAAAATAAAAGAGAGTAAATTTATTAAACTTCTAAGCTTATTATTGAATCATAACCAAGCTTAATTTTTTTTGATCGGAAACCAAGCTTAATTAATAAAAGACAATGCATGAAAATAAATTTGATAGAATAGAAGTTTTTGCTTACAACAAGTAGGAGTATTGGGTCGTTGAATTTTGATGTCCGTTTCTTCTTCCAATTTAAAGTCTTTGAACAAGTTTTGTCTTTAGAAAATTGCACCAATCCAGGTTACAAATTTCTTCCACATCTTCAATCATTATACTGTGGTTTGCTTCCCCATTGCCGGTACTTTCAACAAGGGAGCAGATGAACAAGACAATAAAGTGTCTTTTGAACCAAACACCTCCATCTTCACATGCTTTCATCTTTATTGCAACATCTTTAGCTGTAATTTTTTTGGTAGAAACTTTTATATCCTCTTCACTTTAAAAAACAGAACCTCTAAACTGCATCTTCCATTCTCCAAGAAGTGCAACTGGGTCGTTCCTTTTTCTCTTCTTTATCTCCGTCCCACCAAGGGGTATTACAAAGACATCATGAACAACTTCATCATTGATGTGGATGATCCTTTGTTCATCTATTTTGAGCTCACACCTAGTAGCATCAAAACACTCTAATAGCCACAACGCAAGACTACACGACAGATCAGATACTTCAAAGCTCAATCAATGGCCAAAGCCAATGCTTCTGATGCTCTCCTTTTGTGCAGGATTTAGTAGCTTTAAGTACTCTTTAAAAACATTTGGCACTGTCCTAGTTCCCAAACTAGGAAACTTACTTGTGATTGTGTACCTTTTTTTAGTTTCATTTCCATAAGATGATGTCTTCCTTTGTTCACCTATTTGAAAAGACATAGAAAATAGGCAAAAAAAAATCAAAAATGAATTTGAATGTACTTGTAAAGAATGTCTTCTTATGCCATTTATCAATGCAGATTTCTTATGCACTTTTGAAACTTTTCAATGCACTTTTTCAATCAGATGATGCACTTTTCTTATGCCATTTATCAATGCACTTTTCTTATGTCATAATGCACTTTTGAAATTTTTCAGTGCACTTTTGAAACTTTTCAATGCACTTTTTCCATCAGATGATGCACTTTTCTTATGCCATTTATCAATGCACTTTTCTTATGTCATAATGCACTTTTGAAACTTTTCAATGCACTTTTGAAACTTTTAAAACTCTTGAATTCTATGATTTTTCTTACCTTGGTTGGAGGAGGTGCCACCTTCTATTGTATTCCCAGGGTCGTGTTTTTTTTCCCTCCTCTCTGTTTTGGATTTTTTGTTCATGTCAATATTATAATTGAACATAAAAACACAAAATTACTTACTTTATTTATTAAAAAAAAATTGGAGCATTTTGAGTTACCTCTGGCTTCTTGTGTATTATCATCACCCAAAATCTTCATTGTGCCTCCAGGTAGTTGCAGTTCCTTGGTAACTTTACATATGAAATAGAACAAATTAGAAGAATGATCAAGTATTCAAGAAAACAAGTAGCATAAACTGAACTCATAAAGTTGATAGATTTGTAACTCAATGGCTCAATGGCTAAAGTTGACAGATTCTCATCACGTGTGTTGTAAACCAACAGTTAAATCATGTATCCTTGTATGAAATAAGGTGCTAATGACAATGCACAACAATGCAAACTGATTCATGTATCCTTGTATGAATTAGGGTGCTAATAACATTGCACAATAATACAAACTGAATATTTAATGCATGCACATAAACCCTTTGTTATTGAGATCAATCTGCAGCAACTGCATTGCAAGAAGTAACAGCTGTATAGAAATTCATTTGCATCCTAATAAACAACAAATCTTCATAGCATTAACATTTAAATCAAACCTAGATAATACTAAGCTTTTGAATTTGAGTGGTCCGAAATCAATCAACTAAAGGCAGCATATTCCATGTATAATGCTAGTAGCAATTGTCATCAGTCTTTTAACTACACATGCAAATATGCAATGGTTATGTTTTTATATTCACACATCATGAAATTTACACTACTGTAGAAATAAAACTAATTGAGACAATCAGGACCAGTTCCTTATACTATCATTTGTTTCAAATACTGTAAGCAGAAGAAGATTATTGAACGAAGGAGTAGTTCCTCAAAATTATTGAACGAAGTAATGATAGTTGCATAAGCCAATTGGCTCGTCCACACTCTAATGGCATGCGCGGAGGCGGTACAAGGTGAAAACATAAACCTAGCCGACGCACTGGTGAAGCAAATCGACCATTTGGCCGTCTCCCAAATCGGTGCCATGCGCAAGGTCGCCACTTACTTCGCCGAAAGCCTCGCTCGCCGGATCTATCGTATCCAGCCTCACCCTTCGACAACCGACGCCTCCTACTCCAACCTCCTCTAAACTCACTTCTACGAGTCCGCTCCTTACTTAAATTCGCTCCTCCAAACTCTCACAAACTACACTGAAACGAAAATTAGGGTTTATGAATTGCCTTTTTCGGTTTGTTTTTGGAGGCATCTCGAAACGAAAAGGAGCGATCGAAGGTGAGGGCGATCGAAGGTGAGTCGGCGATCTGGGCGATCGAAGGTGCGAGTTTTTGGTTCTGAGAGTTTTTGATCGAAGGTGGGCGATCGATCGTGGGAGTGTTTGATTCTGAGAGAGTTTGGGAGCTTTTTTTGATATTTGGTTAAGGGTATAGAAGTTGGGTTTATTTACAAAATTACCACCGTGTTGATTTGTTTTATTTTTTTCTTCAAAAAAATAGGAGTAATTTGAGCCATTGGATCATGTCATCCAACGGCTAACATCTCTCCTTCCGTTTCATGTTAAAGGTTGGTTTCATTTGAACCAAACTCTAAAATTATATCATGTGAAAATTCTGCTAAAACTATAATCAACTTAATTGTTTTTATTTATTTATTGTGTTGTTCAAATGAACTATTCTTAGGAATAGAGAATAGTTCCATACCCTCTTACTAACACAACCCGGTCCAATAATACTCGTATCACATAACTAAAAGTATATTTTGTACAAGCTAGTCTTATTTGTACGTATAACCATGACCACTCTTCTTTCGTATACTCATATGTATATTGTGCAAACCTATGTGTCTACGAACTTGAGTATTCAAAAACCTTGTATGATGATTTATGATCAATCAAGGTATACATCAAAAGCACGTCTGTTCTTGCCAGTCAAACACGTCCTCTTCATCCCCATAGTTGTTGCCATAGTCATAAGCTTCCAAACCAAAATCCATACCAAATTCAGACGCTGCACCCCATGAAAATGGGGTTGGTTCAAAAACGGACGGATCAAAGTCCGGCCCATTTACCATGCCAACTGGGCTATTTTGGGCTTCTTTAAAGCCCACTGCCCCATTATGGTTCTCCACCAATCCTACTAGGAGATTATCGTTCGGATCAGGCCCACTAACATCTTGAGGAGAATTCAAGGATGGAGGATAGGCTTGGCCAACATAGGATCCGGATTCCGATTCAGACCTGGACCCGGACGTTATCCGCTCGAGTAGTGTTGGGATCCAAATATCTCGAATGGCGCGCTTGAACTCGGGGCTGTTAACATCACAGTTGAGATGCTTAGCATATTTGATGATTCGAGTCCTCCAGTAGTTCTTTATGTCATTATCGGTTCTTCCAGGAAGTTGTTCCGTGATCTTTGCCCACCTAAGTTTTACCACGAAAACGACATGTCACGCTCTTATTTTGTACACTTACATTTTATTCAAGCGTTAACGTGTAACGGTGAGTTTGTACATACCTATTGCCCCAACGAAAGTGGAGTTGGAGGATGAGAAGTTGCTCGTCGAGACTGAATCCTCCATGTCGAACATTTGGGCGTAAGTAGTTCAACCATCTTAGCCTGCAACTCTTGCCTGTTCTTTGTAATCCTGGAATGCAAAAAATGGAAAAGGATTTGTCAATTTTTGTTCAATCCAAGTCTATGCAGTTACTATACTGGTAAGTAATTTGAACCGTTTCTCGATTTGTGCTTCCCATCCTTGCCAAGGGCATATGTTACAATTCTTTGTATCGTTCCAATTTTATCAATGTATCCGGATAGACAAATTATACTAATGAGTTATGTTATGTATGTTAATTGTCAAAATAAACTAGTAGATAGAACAACTAATTAAATTATAATATTAATATTATTGGATATGAAATAACTCCACCCAAATTACTTTACCAAGGAGTAAGGAACAAGTACGTATACGTACGTAGGTAGATAGAGAGGAGTAAGATGGATACCAGCAGCTTGAGCAAGAAAGTTCCAGCGTCCATGTCCATACATCGCTACGATCTCGACAAGCTTGGCGTCTTCCTCACGACTCCACGCGCCTCTTTTGAACTCTTCTGCCCGCAGCTGCTGCTCGACTTTACCTTTCATGGCTCTACCCGAAGATCGATCAATCAATCGATTGAGCTCGCTTGATCGATCTTGAATTTGCCGGCCTCGGTGAGTGTATGCCTACGCTTTGTTTCGCTTGTTAATTTTGCCCTGCAGAAGATGGGTCTGGTACATGTACATCTATATATATATATATTTGTTGTATAGGCGAGTTACTATTTTGAGTTCCATCACAAGAGAATCCACTTTAATTAATGCTTTATGGCCTGGACGGTTGGCCTGCTTCATGTGGCTGCCTTTTTTTTTTTTTTTTAGCTTTTATGCATGATTTTACAATTCATTTACACACAAAATCCAAATCTTCCATAGCATGCATATCATTACTTGCATTATCTCTTAAGTCTTAAGATGTAATGATTGATTGAATAATATATTAGTGCTAATGAGTTAAATATACCCACGTTGTACGTATATCTTTACAACTCTAAAAATTATCCCTCAAAGATAAATAAATGCACTAATCTCCCCTATTCAATCCCCTCCAAACTCTTATTCAATCCCCTCCAAATAAAATAGTATCCAAATAAGAGTATTTACTTTGAATTATATGCCGATGTTCTAAATGTCGAGTCACTTCTTGCTTCCATTTTGCTTAAATTAATTAACAACTAATATAAAAAATAACCCCGTCCAACGGACGGGCAAAGTCATCTAGTTGGTTTGTACAATCCCCCCCTAAACATGTAGTAGTAATATTATGACTCCGTGCTAATTAACCCATTTTCAGTTATATTTGGTTTTGTTTTAGCCGCCAATATATGAATATCCTGTCTTTCGTGCTAATTAACCCATTTTCAGTTATATTTGGTTTTGTTTTAGCCGCCAATATATGAATATCCTGTCTTTTTTTTTTTAGTTGCCCTGGTTCGCCAGACTTTCGTCTTGGTTACATCCAGTTCGACTTGGATCGTACACCTGGCTTTGACGGATGAGTCTTCGAAAGGAAATTTTTTACATCCACTAGAATTGAACCCCAGACCTCGTGGATGTGGAGCAGACAACTTACCAGCTAAGCCAACTCCCTTTGGTTAATATCATGTCTTGTTCCGGTGGAGTTTCTTAGAAAGTTTATAGATTTCTAAAACCCTATTATAAATTAGTAAATCATATCTAGGGAAAAAAAATCATTCATAGATTTAGAGAGAGAACAAACTAAATCTAACCGTTAAAATATATTTGGATGGTTGAGATTTAGCGAAATCTACCCATAGAATTTTTGTTAAACTCCACCCTAACTAAACCCATAAATATATATCTATATGATTTAACTGTTATTCTTAACTAAACCATAAAACATGAAACTTAATTATTTTTAGAAATCTTATCCAAATTATCCTCTTACATTTGATATATTGACCAAAGTTTATCATAACTATTAAATTCACCGGTGGACGGCACTAATTCGGAGGAGGTTTCATCAATTATTTATTATTTCTTAAATATAAATTTATGATCCATCTTTTATCCAAAAAGTTTGATAGAGTTTCACCCTACTTATATGTCAGATAATTTATATCCATTTTCTCGATGTGAGAAGAGATTCCTCTTTCCTAACCTCTATTTCATCAATAACAAACAACTATATTATTTACTATATTTCATGTGGATATATATAGTCTAAGTAGATTTTTTTTCGGATGAAGTATATAGACTTATAGTCTATGTATATTGATCTATGCCGATATGGCAAAAGTAAAAAAAATAAATTAATACTACCTAATTACTACACTACACTACACGTGTTGGATTTTTAAACAAAGTAATCGATAAAAAAGTTCAAAATAAAATATACTCAAGGCTATTTCAACAAGAGATGTGAAATTGCAATAGGCGAAAGAGGAAAAATGGAACTTTTTGGATCAAACTACGACAATTTTGATGTAAACTGAATTTTGATGCATCTAAACAGAAGAATGATGCTACCTTTGCTAGCTTTATTTTTAGGGATCATAACAGTAAAATTTTAGCTTGTAATAGATTGTCTCTTCATCCGATGTCGGTGTTAAAAGCTGAAGCTTCTGCTCTCTTGGAGGGGTTGAAAATAGGTAGAGCTTTACATATTCAGAAGCTAATTATCGAAGGGGATAATCTAATTCTTATAAATTCTTTAAAAAATATTTGGAAAGTGCATTGGGAAATATATTCTATTATTCAAGATATCCGAAATTTGGTTTCGGGTTTTTCAGAGGTGGTGTTTTTTCATTGTTTTCAAGAGGCAAATTCAGCTGTTGATTTCTTAGCAAGGAGGCATGTCAACATACCGCAGATTCGTCTTGCAATCTCTTCATCTTGCTTGGATTTGTGCTTTGATGATATCTTGTTATTAAGGTTAAGACACTTGTTTCGTCTTCAACCTTTAGTTTTTAATTTCTTCAAGATCATCCGCATTGATGATTTAGGTTAGCCTTGTAATATTAAGGCGATCTAATATTTGCTTTGTAATGAGCTGGTTGCTCATTTTTCAAAAAAAAAAGCAACAGATGTGCAATTCTAACTCGTAACAATGTCATCATCTACTTGATGTTGACTGAAAAAATAGAGCATTTGAAACAAAGAGCTAACTTCTATTGTTTTTTTTTTTCCTCTTAACCATATATAAAGCGAACAATTAGAATATATAGACGGACAGGACTTCTTAAGGAAATAGAATTTGAAGAGAACTACTTTTTTTAGGGTGGTGGTACGTGGATTATGATTTATTTATCTTCCTAAAAAAAATTCAAGAGTAAAAAGTATTGATGGAATATATAGTAAGGGAGAGCAATGCAACGTCACGGGGATGACGTAAGGAGATATCGTCAGAGATGAGATGAGGCATTTACGTGGAAATTAATTATGGTAATAGTAGTTGGTATAAGAAGAACAAATCTCCTCTATGTGCTGGGTTCTGTCTGGGGAGTGGCGAGTAAAAAAGAGATTAATAAAGCGTGGAATTCGATTCGTATACATCTCTCTCATTTTATTCAATTCAAGAGAAAAAAGAGAGAGATGCCAAGACAAATATGTCAATGGACGGCCACATTTTTACACTTATTTTACCTCATTTTTCTTAAAAATTGATTGATTATATCAATATGGATTGATATGAATGAATGATTACTATTAGGAACAAATTTAAATATACCTTATCAATAAAACAACATGAGTTCATGTATCTAATTTAAAACCTATCACGCACGACTTCAATACTATCTAGAATCATCGGATAACTATAGCCTTTTCTTAACAATATACTGTATATAATAATCTATCTAAGTAATCTAGCCAAATTAATTGTAAGCACAGTATATACATGATAGCATGGGTTCATTAGCTTCAATATTCCCCTCTTTTTTAATTTGCATGGTTTTAAAAAAGCAAAAGGGAATAGGAAGGATTGAAAGTAAGTGATTATATATGTATGTGGACACAAGCAAATTTGTTAAACAATTCCAACGAGTAGGGAAAATATAATTGATGGAATATTCCATCTTTTTTAAAAATTAATAAATAAATTAATTAATATTCCATCTTTGGCGTTTTTTTATAAAGTAAGGTACAGTGAACCTTTTCGATCAAAAAATGGTACAGCGTAGCTTACAAGTAAATGATTTTGACATTTATTTTGTTTGAGTTCATTTTTCTATAAGAGTACAACTCATTGAGCATTGCCATTAATTATAAATAACACGTTGTTTTTATTCCTGCCACAAGAATAAAACAAAATAAAGTCCAAAACTCTCCTGATCGTGAAACCTTAAAGCCACCGAGCACACCACCGAGCACGTTTGTAATCTAGTATGGACGTACACAGGTTCGGCCCAACAAGGAAAACAATCTGGGCGATGGCCCATGACTCAAGTCTGTTAGAGGGCCCGATATTTTTATATTATTAGGCTATATAATACTCCATAATGAAAGAAAATAAAATCTGATAGATAGAACTCGCTGATAGTATATATTATATTTGTATATGTTTGTAAATGACCTAACTTGTCTTACAAGACATTATACCCTATTTATATTGTGAATGAAATACAAGCAACTCTAAGGGGGAATTATCCACTCTAACATGGTATCGGCCTAACCCTAGTGCCGCTACTCTCCTCTCTGCCGCCGCACATTCTTCTCTTCCTCTAACCTCTGTCGTCGTCTTGCACATCGGTGCTGCCCACCCACCGTTGTTTTCCCCCTAGCCTTTCTCGCCCTAATTTTCTCGGCCTCTTCGTTAGCGTCATGTCTAATCCTAAAGACAAAGACGTGGCTCCCAAAGATAAGGACCCTACGGTCGTCTCCTCGCCCGACTCGTCCTCATCATCGTCGGACTCCAAGCATCCGTTTCACTCGGCTCTTGCGGTATCTAATATTAAGAACTTGATCCCTCTTACTCTTGATGCTTCTAATACCAAATACAATTCCTGGTCGGAGTTGTTTAAGGTTGCGGCTCGTCCGCACCGTGTGCTCGATCATATTGATCCGGCTATTTCGCGCCCTGATGATGTTGATGATCTCCTTTGGGATCAACTCGACGCCGTCTTGCTTCAGTGGATATATGCCACGATATCCCATGATTTTCTGCTCACGATCCTTGAGGCGGACTCCACGTCGCTTCAAGCATGGACGTGTCTTCAAGCCATATTTCAGGACAACAATTATCTTCAAAACGAGTTCGCTCGGTGCCACTTAGAATCGTTTTCGTCGGTTTCAGCGTATTGTCAACAACTTAAGGATCTCTCCGATCAGTTGGCCAATGTCGATGCAAGGTTTCCGACCGTCAAATTGTCATTCAACTCATCGTTGGCCTCACAAGCGAGTATGACACCGTTGCTAGTTTTATACAGCATACTTTTCCGCTTCCCGATTTTGCAAAAGCTCGCTCTATGGTGTTGCTTGAAAAAACTCGGCGTTCCAAACACGACTCTCTTGCTTTGGAAATCAAGGCTCTTGTTGCTGCGTCCTCCCCTGTGCCTACTGAACCACCGGAGAAACCACAATCTGCACCTTCGTCAACTGAAAATTCTGGACGGGGTTTGTAAACGACTTAACTTGTCTTACAAGACATTGTACCCTATTTATATTGTGAATGGAATACAAGCAACCCTAAGGGGGAATTATCCACTCTAACACTCGCGAAAAAAACCTCCCAGTTGTCAAAGTTTTGAACCCTCTCTACCAAAATAGAGCGAGAAGCTAGAGAGAGGTGTGAGAAAATGCTCCAAAGTCCCAAGTATTGATGGAAAGGAGAGCTTTAAACTCGGTTGTCATGGCAGCTCACCATTCGGAAAATTTGGTTGCCTCGGTGAAATTTTAGGGTTCATTAGGTAAGGGCTTGAAAATATTATTGCGGACCCGGGTGTGCATTGGATGAGTGGAGGTGGTTGGATTTGGAATAGATGGGGTGAGAATAGGCTGAGGGGAAGAGATAGGGGAAGATGGGCCAGATTGAAGACGGGGCGAAGATGGCCCAGATTGAAGGTGAGGAGATGATAGGCTAGATGGAGAGAGGTCTAGTGAAGGATTAGGTTTTGTTTATAATGAGGGAGTGTGAATTGTAGGAGAGTTTTGGGTTGAAGGCGAGAGTTGGGCCGAGCCCCCCTAGGCATGCCCTTGATCCTAGTGTTGTGCCCATCTTGCTTGACATTTAAACTATTCCTAAGATAAGAGGGTTATCGGCCATATAGACACCATAGCTTGCACCCATGCTCAGTCTTGACACTTTAGAGGCCCTTGACCGAAAATATATCAAGGGCCTAACATATTATCGACTTGAAAAACTTTCAAAAATTAAGAGAAAACTCTAATCCAAAGGAAGGAATCAATTCACCGTTAACAAATGAGTTTTTCTTTGTTTTTTTTGGTCTAAAACCCTTCCACCAATATGAGATTAATACAATAACTATATATCATATATAGTTATGGTCACAAGATGGTTTAAATGTTATTTTCAACCAATTCTTGGAGCGAAGTATTTTCATGTAAGATGTGTTTGCCATATATTAAACTTATGTGTCAAAGATGGTTTAAATGTTATGTCTCGGGTTTAATCGCTCCTATTAGATATGTTGTTAGTCGTATGTGGGCTAGCCCCCGAATCGCCCAAGATTGGAAGTCGTTTTGTACTCAAAAAGGTGTTCCACACTAAACTTTTCCAAAAGATGTTTGCCACCATTGGAACTCCACTTTTAAACTACTTCATGTATGCATGTCTTACAAAGAAGTTTTGACTTCTTTTGCCTCCATATATTTTCCCGACAATGCCATTATTTATCAATCTTGGGATTATTGTTATAAAATCTTAGAAGTTTTGAGAATTTCATGATGCAACATTAACTTTTAGTCATGTTTATAAACCTTGTACTCATATGTTTTGTTTTAAAGCATTGAATTGAATGTGGCGGGTGGTTGTGAGGGGCGTAAATTTCCCGAACTTTTTGGTGCTATTGATGCTATGAAAGTGAAATGGTTGAACTATTATAAAGTTATTCCCGATATTTATCTTGTTGCTTGTGTGTTTGATCCTAGGTTTAAGATGAGTGGTTTGGAAATGTTTTTGAATGGTTATTCTGATGCATTGGAGTTGGATGTTAATGATGATATTGGTAGTGTTGGGGATATACTTAATAAAGTTAGAAGATCAATTGAGGAATTGGTTACCGAATATTCATCTAGTGTTAGTTCTTCTCCATTACCTCCACATTCATCCTCCTCTTCGAGCTCGAGTCCCCTTGGTGCTACCATAAAGTGGGGGCTAGTATTATACATAAGCTTACCAAGAGACCGAGACCTCCGAGCTCGAATGCGGAGTTTGAAACATATCTAACAACCCAATTTGAGTTTGGTGAAGGAGAATTTGATATTTTAGCTTGATGGAAGACCCACAAGAAGACTTTCTCAACCTTGGTCAAGATCGCGGCTCAAGTGCTTGTTGTTCCCGCCTCGACCGTATCTGTAGAGCAAACATTTAACGAAGGAGGACACGTCCTAGACGCAAAACGATCGAGTTTAAAGGCCAATGTCTTGGAAGCCCAAGTGCATGTATGTGATTGGAAGAGGGCGGAAATTCGTCAACAAAAGTCGGAGGTATCCGAAACTTTCGACTCGGACGACCTAGACGGTGACTCCCAATCCAAAGCGCTTTCACCAGTTCCGATGGATCGACGTAGATGGTAAGCAAAGCGGGGTTTCATATCGAAAGGTAAGAGAACTACGTGGGCTTTGATTCCTCTATAACCCCGAGATGATACGTAGGCAACTGAATTTTAAGTCCAAGCCCTTTAATTATCCAACTTTTTTTTTGTTTGAAGAACAATAGCCTTAATCGCCTTGATCCGATTTGATCGCCGCAATTCCTGTTTTTTCAACAAAGTTGGAACCGCGATCGCGGTTTGGGTAATCCGCGATCACGTCGATCAAGGCCCAATTCTTTTTAATTTAAAAATTGCCGGTTTCAAACCGGAACCGGAAGAAACCTGCTCCGGAACCGTAACGTGGAACCGGCCCATGCTCGGTTCCAGTTCCATGGTTCCGAGGAACCGGCCCATGCCCATTTCCAGTTTCATGGTTCCGAGGAACTGGAACCGCCGGTTTCAGAACCGAAATTGGACCGAGGTCTATATATATGGTTTAGAGCAAATTAACTTAAGTCTAAACTAAAAGAACACATGCCTCTTTTAAGTTTTTTTTTAATATTATCTCTCTTACTCTCTTAGTAATAATATACTCCGTAGTAATATACATATGCATAAATCTAGTTGTGTCGGTCTCTACCTGGCCAACAATCTTGTTGCCATTATTGTTGGGAGGACCTTGTTTGCAACCCCCATACTATGGTTAATTTTCAACTAGTATATAATATCACAAGTAATGAATTATGGACAAGCATATAGTGATATTGATAAAATAGTATTTCTAACCAATGCCCTAAGAGCATAGGATAAACATACCGATTTTGAAAACTAAAATCTTAAAAGAAAATGCCTAAATCCTTAGCAAAAAAAAAATTAATTCACTAAATAAATAAAAATAATAAATCTTTTCAAAACAAAATGCGAAAATCCGATGATAAAAACATCGTGAAAATAATTTTAACATGATAGCAAATCTGGAAATGGCATTGCCAAATCCAACAAAATAAAAACCATATTGTCAAATAATACCGTACCATCCCATTGGGATCCATCAAGATGATAACGTCACTGCCAAATGTTTCAAACCATCATGTAGTGATCCATTTCCAAATTTATACGAGAAACTTATTCCCAAACCAATAGAAATAATTTCAAAACTATATTCGAGTATAACTTTCTTTTGTAACACTTAAAAAAATCCATTATGAGAACATTTCAAAAACATGTTGAAGCTATATCATAAACATGAAGGTATTAACCTAAATTCACGAGTAATATTAGGTTTACCAACAAGCTGAAGTACGAATTAGGTGAAGTCAACCTCTAGAATATTGGTAAAGCACTCACAACTGTGTTAACGTTTTGACGCAATTTTAGTGTGTTACAATTGCCATAACTTTTTCAATTGCTTTGGCACTATCTAGTTGACCCTTAAACCTATTTGGGGTGTGCTGGGTTGGGTTATGGGACACCTAATTTATGAGAGATCAATATCTTCTTTGATTGAATGCATTTAAACAAAACAAATAAATTGTTTTGTGTCGCTCTTTGGTGCAAGACTAGAAACACAAGTGTCATTTATATTATCCAATAACGAAATTCGTGTAACCTTAAAGAACACAAATATAAAGTATTATTTTTAGGAAGTACTCTTGCATAATTTAAACCGAGATCCAAGTTTAATTGATATCGGCATACAAACCCAAACCCAACACCAAAACTACAATTGTTTTATTTGGTGATCCTAATTAGGGCCCCGTTTGATACGATACCACGAGTTGGGATGAGAAATCAGGTTAGGATCGGGTTGGTATGAGAAATCGGGTTAAATATAATTTGAATTTGGTGTTTGGTTAAATATTAGGAATCAATTTAGGTTTTCAAATTAAATCTCAAATTAAAAGCCTAGAAATTCAATCCCAAATAACCTTGCCCAGAAATTCAATCCAAATCAAAACTCTTTCCCCCACCATCTAACACTGTTTTCATAGCTCTTCTCCTTGTCTTCCTCAACCGTGGCTACAATTGCCCAAGAAAAATTCAAATATAAAAGAGAGTGGAAGAAGAACAGATTTGTTCTAAATCTTTGAGAGAAATGAAAGAAAACTCAAAAGAAAAAGGATAGAAGAGAGGAAGGAGAGAGAAGTGAAGTAGGTTGTCCAATATAGTGCAATGATCAACTCAATCGGTTGCCTTTGTTGCTTCACCTCTCTTCTCCAACGGTGAAGAACAATGGAGTATGAAACCCATACTTCTCCTCAACCAAACACACAAAGAAATATGGTTCATTCCTATTCCCATTCCATATATCTAAGGTGTAGTACCAAACACGGCTTAAAAAGTAAGAAGAAATCAAGAGTGTCTATCATACATTTATGTGAATGAAGAGTGTCTATTAGAATTCAAATCAAAATTCAAATACATATTCAAGGCCAAGAGACTAGTTTTTGTTCTCTGTTATTGCTTCTAGCATAGAATGAATGCACCATATGCATTTGGATGAAACCATAGACCTCACATAAGATGCATATAGATAATCATAGCATCAAGTACATGTAATTATTACACACAATAGATCCACACCTTTAACAATAAATTTCATTATATAAATTCATATTTTTCACTTAGCCTTATGTTTATAGCCTTATATACAAAGAGTTTAAAGGCATAATATTATCATGGTAACAAAATCCACCTCAACGATACACATCCACAATTCTAAGTGTAGTTAGAAACATTGCAGTAGCTACTTTAATTTGCAAGACTTTATGTGTAGGAGTATCAAACAAAGCATTTAATTAAAACAATCTACGGTTTTTGTATCCTACTAGGAGGACAGTCCCGTGCATACGCACGGAACACGTTTTGAACATGCATTCGTTTTTTTTTGTAATTTAAACGTTTTATAAAGTATATTTTTGCCGTTTGAGTTTGTAAAAACATTTGAAACTTGTAATTGTATAATAATTGAAAGTTTATAAAGTATATTTTTGTTGTTTGAGTTTGTAAAAATATTTGGAACTTGTAATTGTATAAGAATTGAATGCACATGTGGGTTGTTTGATCTAAAAAAATCATAAAATTTAGTACGTTCGAATTTTGTATGAAAAATTGTGTATTTTTTCACACCTAGTACTTGAAATTTGTCGCCTAATATGAAAACTTTGCACACACGCTACAAAATTTTTTAATTTCCATTAGATGTTGTATGCATTTACATAACGTTAGACAAATAAAAACATTGGTAATGTTTATATTTTAAATTTTAAACAATTTAGGATGGAATGAATCTTAATTAGTCAATTCATACGATTCAATTGATTATATATTTTTAAAAGTAATGTTTCTTCAAAAAAATCACAATAAAAATTCACACTGACTATATATTCTTTCAAAAATTTAAAAATTATTTTACAAACTTAACCCTCAAAATTATATTTGCTCGAAATAATATTCTTGTATATATAACAAAAAGTTTGCTTTATCTAAGTTGACAACAATTTAGTTTAGGTAATAAAGATCAATTATAATATTGTTTTAAAAATAGTAATATTAGATAGAAATTAGTTAAATTTTAAATGAAAATACGCTTCCAATATAATATCGAAGAAGAGATTTGAACAAATATATAATAGAATTAAGATCTCAATAACCTATAATGCATAGAGAAAAAATAATTTATACATACATTGAGTTATTCATGTTTATAATTGTAACCATGGAGAGAACTGTAGACACAAGAAAGGGAAAAATGTGCATGTCAATGGATTTCTTTATAGAATAATGTATATATAGGTCAATCCATGGAATACAATTGGTCAAAATACATACACATAAATAATGGTGTAATCAAGGGTGGTAAATGTGGACAATAAGTACACATATAAGAGGATAAATATCCTAAGAGTATCTCTATGTGTAGGTATACATCCATATTATAAATTAAAATAAATAGGATGTAATTAAGGGTGGTAAATATGGACAATAAGTACACTTTTAAGAGGATAAGTATACTAAGAGTATCTCTATGTGTAGATATACATCCATATTATAAGTACAACTTTAAGAGGATAAGTATCTTAAGACTATCTCTATGTGTAACTATACATCCATATTATACATTGAAATACTTATAACATTTATACAATAATAGACATATAAAAAAAAATAGGACAATTCCTTAAACTCTAAATAGGACTAAAGTAATCAAATAGGACCATTCCTTATATCATCTTTTGCTGAGTTGGTTGAACAATTTAAATAGGACTAAAGTAATTAGACATGATGTTCACAAAGAGACTTGAACTTTAAACTTTTATAAAAAAAATAAAGAAATATTTGTAATAAAATTTTCTAATATACATAATTTTATATAGATAGATGTATTAGAATTAGATCATTTCAATAAAAAAGAGATTATTTATTTTATAACAAGATTTAATGAACTTAATACATGAATGCACAATGAGAAAAAATGGTCTTCTTCTCGTATAAATTTTTTTTATCGATAGATGTATTAAATTATTTATGCACCATAAACAATTGTTAGGCAATAGGCATAAAAACTTTAGCTAGAATGAGGAAAAATATTATTTAGAGATTCAAACTTTAGACCTTCTTTACAAATGTCAACATTTTAAGTAACCATTGTGCCAAGGAGCTCATCTTGTCATATAAAACATTTGATTTAATATATTTGAAATTTTTGATCAAGTGCAATAAATGCTCCATGTACACAACTTTTTAATGTTATATATAGATATAGATGGGTATAACATAAGAATCTATATTTAGAAACTAAAACCATAACTTAGAAAGCATAAATCATACTAAAAAAAAATTCTTTCTAACATTAGATTCTTATCCTATGTTCTAAGAACATATGTTACTATCTTTTCACATAACTAGAACCAGTAACACTCGAGAATCTAACTGATCAAGTAGAGAAAATAAAATTCCTACAAATATTAGTCCAATTTGAAAATGTGAATCGATATTTATACACTTGGAAGCAAGGAATTAAACACACTAATTTATCAAAACCAAATTTGGTTGTAAAATCTCATGGCATTTCCGGCTAAGAAATTTCAAAGTGCAAATCTCATTACATATGCTTGTCAAAGCTCTGTTATACTACTTTGGACTATAATATGATAAGTAATATTCATCACAATTGCATGCATGAGCAAATATTAAATACAGCTATGACTTATAACAACCGTCGATATCAACCAAGTGTCACAAAAACTCCCAATATGTGAGAATTGTTAAACAATCTGAAGATTGAAATGCAAGTATACATTCGGCACAAGCTAAATTATTTCTTTTCATGATAAATTGCTAATACCACAGAACAATAAATATCAACAGCAAAATCATAAGCTTGTAGTGTATGCTCAATTAAAAGTGCACACTTAAAACATGACTATTGTCCTAGACAAAGAACAAAATCTAGCAGTAGTTTTCATTATAACGTGATCAAAGTGGGTCTTATATTAGAATATCACTCATTCATGTCGAGTATTAAATAATATTTACGCTCATTTATTTTTTGAAATTAAGATATGAACAATTGTTCCAGTTTTGGAAATTAATACAATCCGATTTTTCCTTATACTTCATATGAACCAAAAGACCTGAAATAAGATGCATATGGCATCAAAAATAGCATCACATTATCACAACTTGCTAACAACAATATACAAATGCCTAGTTTTGCTAGAAAGCCATTTGAAAGAAAATAACACACGTATATATATATATAGGGGAACGCTCCGGTACAATACATATTATGGTGTAAGCGTGTGGTTAAACGTAGGGTGTTGGATTAGGATAAATCAATGACTAATAATTAAGTAACATAATAGGCTAAATGGGGGTGATGTGGAGAATCAAATCTTGGTTGATTTGAAAAAGGAAAGACCTGTAATATAAGGAGATTGATGTGATAAAAATCAGTACAATTAAAATAATTAGAAAAATAATTGAAAATTTGAATATGGGGATTGAATTTGAAATTTGGAAGTTGCTAAATTTTAGGGATTGTGAAATTAAACAAAAAAACTCACGTTTTTTTATATGCGGCAGTTACATGATTTCAGGGATTGAATATCTATTAGTCAACATTTGAAAAACTCAGTATGATTGTTTGAATAATTATAGAATCGTATAATATTTATAGACGAGGTTTGAATAACCCAATTTGTTTGTTTGAATAACTCAATTTGATTGTATGAATACAATAATATCAATATGAATAACTAAATAAAATTAGTTGAAAAACAACATTGTTCATCCTGAATAACTAAACTTATTCAATGTTTTTCACTAGTATTATTAGAATGTATTGGCATAAACAATGTATACTATTAAATAACAATTATAATGCTTCTGAAAAAAATCTTTAATATTGTGAAAAATATGTCATTGTTTATATTAATTTATACTATCAATAATTATTACATTGCTTATGAATAATGATAGATCGTATTTAGGTAGTGTTTAGGATGCATATTTATGTTTAATTTTCATGGTTTTAGCTTAGTTTCTAGGTTTTTAGGTTTTCTAGGAAATTCGGGTTTTGCACTTGTTTTGTTCGATTTTGCAGATCTTTAGGTAAACAAGCATGGACGGAATGTATCTTAGATGATTGTGGAGGATCAAGATGAGGCTTAAAGTGGTGCAAGTGAAGATTGGAAGAGCTAAGGCCCAAAAGCTTGTGTGAGAAGAACGCTTAAATCCGGGTCAAGCATTGGAGTCTTATTTTGACACCTCTATCTTGCGATGCTTGGTTTGGGAGCTATAGTGCTCGGATGAAGCTGAATTTGGTATCAATGGAAAGCTAACTCGAAGAGCTACAATTCATATTTTACTCCGAGTCCAAATTCCAACTCGAAGGGGGTCAAAACAGCCTCTGAAGTGTCACTAGAGTTGCTGACGCCGGAGCGCGGGCAGAGTGGGAATAGCGCGACCGCGCTCTGGGGTGTCTTGACCGCGCTATGGCGCGTGTCAACGACGCTGAATCGGGCTTTAGCGAGATCTTATGGGCCGGCCTAATATTTCTTTTAGATATTTTTAGACATAATATAAATACTTTCCTTAGGGTTATTTGGAGTATTATGCTATCTATTATTCTTGTGTTCTAAGTTTGATTGTGTTTGGAGATTTGTGGGAGACAAAAAACCCTAGTTTTGCAATTGAAGATCAATTCGACTCTTGTAAGTTTTATTTTTCTTCAATGACAATGTCTAGCTAATTTCTCATGTCCAACTAGTTAGTTGAAGTTGTATGCATGATTGTTTATGAGATTTGAATTATTTCTATTTGCCTTGACTAGATTGAATCTCTCCGTGCTTAATCGATTAAATTCACTTAGGATTATAATAGCTTGATCACCTATTTTACTTCTAGGTTGAATTACAACTAGAATAATTAAATAGACGGTGGAATTTGATTATTCATGGATGAATCCTTTGATTAAACTTATAGACGGTGGAATAAGGTTAATCAAAGGCGGAGAATTTAATCACAAGACTTCATGAATAGACGGTGGAATTCATGATTATTGTTTCTATTGAATGCTTTGAACTTAATTGCATGATCAATCTGACATAGAAGGTTTTCTAGGTTAATTGGTTAAAAGGTTGTTAAAGACGGTGTATATTAACAACCACCTTAAGCTTGAATTCATAAATTCACAATAGATTAGTCAAGGGAAATTGAAATAAGAATAATCAAGGATCAAATCTCATGTATGCAACGGATACGAAACTAGTTGGACGCTTTTCTCCATATTTGAATCTTAAATCACTTGCTTTGTTTTAGTTAGTTTTAATTACTTAGATTTTTAGTTTACAACCATAAAATCCCCCTTTCTACTTAGTAATATTACTTAAATCCAAATAATCCGAGTCTCTGTGGGTTCGACCCTTACTTCCACTTTGCTTAGGTTAGGAAGTTAGGAATTTTCTTTGTCAGTACTTTTATAACGACGTAAAAGTGCTCGTCAAATAACAATTACAATGCTTATGAATTACAATTCTTTGTTTGGACCAAGGTCAAATACATCAACATTATCATAATTTGGAACATGTTTCCTGGTGCAAAGTCTTTCAAATTGGATCTTGGTGCGCTTTGACTTTTCTCCAATGTCCAAATGTTGATCATTACCGCCTGTTCCAATTGAAAACTCGGTTAAACACAAATGATAACACAAAACTTATTTGATACAATTACAATTCATATATGGATACAATAACATCAATATGAATAACTAAATGAACGTAGTTGAAAAATAACATTGTTCATCCTGAATAACTAAACTTATTCAATGGTTTTCACATATACAACTTATTCAATGTGAATAACAAAGCAAACATGTATGAAAAACAAGTCACGGATATGTGAATAACAAGAAAATGTATATGTGAATAACAAAACATGTATAGATGAATAATAAGGCATGAGTATATGAAAAACAACGTATGCATCCATTAATAACAAATCATAGATTACTCTTTCTCTTGAAATTGACTCACTTCTAGATGAATAACAAGGCATGTATATACGAATAACAAAACACGTATAGATGAATAACAAGGCATGAGTATTTGAAAAACAACGTATGCATTTATGAATAACAGGCAATGTATACGTGAATAAAACGGGGCATATATATGAATAACAAAAGTAATATGAGCATGTATTGACATGAATAATATAGACTATTGAATAACCATTACAATGCTTCTCAAAAACAACAGTTAGTATTATGAAAAAGTTGTGACTCTTTGTAATATGTTATGATGTGAATAATCATTAAAATGCTTATGAAAAACAATGTTGAATATTCTGAAAACTGTTTAAATTCTTCTATATTGTTATCAAAACATGTCTATATGAAAAAAATCATGCATATATGAATAACAAAACAAACATATATGAAAAACAAGCCACAAATTTGTGAATAACAAGGCAATGTATATGTGAATAAAACGCGGAGTATATATGAAAAACAACACAAACATATATGAAAAACAAGACACATCTCACCGAACATGTACGCACTATCAAACTTGTACGCATTGGTTTCGTCCTCAATCTTCGAAATTAAAGACCATTGACACCGAACATGGAACGAGTTCAAACTCGGGAAATCAATCTTAGAACCCTATTTCCAACCACAATTTTCTTATATTTACTCCTTTGTGTTGCTCTTTGCAAAGAAATCGAACGGTTGCCAAGAACGAATGGAAAAGAAATCTGATAAATTCAAATTTCGGTGAGACGATATTGATGAAGAACGATTGGCATGAAAGAGAGAACGAATTCAATCCAAGTGTTTAGAACATCGATTTGTTTTTGATTAAAAACCTAATTTTGCATTTATGCAATTTGAAAAAAATTGACAAAACATGGATGTGAAAGAGAAGAACATCGATTTCTGTATAAACAAATACTCAAAACTTCAATTTGACTTACCAATTTGTTGAAAAATATCACAATTTGTATCAGATTTACCCGACATTTTTCGTTTGCTCCTTAAGCATCATCGAGAAAGAGAGAAAGAGAGAAAGAGAATTAAACTGAATTATGAGGGAGAGATGGAGAGAATACATGTTTTTAGGAAAGAATAATCCCATTACCAAAAATCAAGGGATTTTACCTAAAATAAAAAAATGTTAATTGATTATAACCTTTAGTGAACGGATTTAGTGTAACACCCCCATCTATGCTTTTTACACCCCTTTTCTTTTAAATCCTATCCATTCATTTATTCCAATTCGACAGATGTCCTTTAACCACACGCTTATACTCTAAGAGATGCTTTCACTAGAGCATTATTATATATATATATATATGAGTTGCATTCGGGGGAATAGTGCTCATAGGGTAAAAAGTGCGAATTAAAGCAGCAAACTATATAGAAAATCAAAAAAAAAATAAGAGTCAGGTTCACGTGCGAATGGGCGCTCATGTGCGAAATAAGAAAGAACAAGAGCCGTTGGATCAAGAAAAATCAAAGGCGCTGATCATTTCACTTAAAAAGGGGAAAAAACGGTACGGACGAATTATTAGCGAATTATTCGCGTATTTTTGAAAAAAAAAAGAAATAGGACACGCGCCCAGATTGTTCATCAGTATTGTGGATTTGTTCATCAATAATGTGGATTTGTTCATCAAAACTGTGATTTTGTTCATCAAAACTGTGATTTTGTGCATAAATAAACTATTGGTTGTGCATCAAAAATCTATTGTTTGTACATAAAATATGAACAAATGTGTATCAAAATTACATGCAATATGTTCATCAACATTGTGATTTTGTTCATAAAAAACGAAAATATTTATTCATTGGTTTTGGCATATTTGTTCATCAGTTTGTGCATATTTGTTCATTAGTAACATCAATTTGTTCACTGGTTTATGCATATTTGTTCATTGCCTTTTTCATATAATTGTTCATTACTAGATGCATATTTGTTCACTAGTAACCTCAATTTGTTCATTGCTATATGCATATTTGTTCATTAATAACATCAATTTGCTCATAGCTAAATAAGGCACAAACACTCCTCTTCGATTTGTTGCTATCTCGTTCTCTTAGCATACACCATATTATTGCAAAGTCAAATTCTTTATCTATTATCTTTTGCATTCAAGTTTCTACATCAAACTTATCTTAATTTGGTACTATATTGAGCACTTCATTCGTATTGACAAGTTAGCCTTAAAGCACTTCATTCGTATTATACTTTGAATTCAAGATAGCCTTAAAGCACAAAATAAATGCAAAAATGCACAAATAGATAGTCCTAAATGTACAAGTTGATGGTATTAATAGTCCTAAATGTACAAGTTGATAGCCTTGACACATAAAACATAAGTTTATTCAATTCACAAATAAGGGTATAATAATGAACAAATAAGGTTATATCAATGAACAAATAAGGGTATATCCATGAACAAATAGGATATATCAATGAACAAATAATGGTATACCAATGAACAAAAAAGAAGTATACTAATGAACAAATAATGGTATACCATGGGTATATGAATGAACAAATAGGGGTATATCAATGAACAAATACGAGTATATCAATGAACAAATATGAGTATATCAAAACTAATTATATGTGCATAAAAAACTACATAATATTGTATTCCTACACATAAATAAGGTTAAAAATTAAAATTAAAAATTTAAAAAGTTCGAAATCAATGAACAATGTTATCAAAAACTCAATGCATAATTAGTTAGTATTGATGAACAATTGGTGAATATTGATGAACAAATCGCTATTTCTGATGAACAAACTAGGCGCGTCTCATAAAAACGTATTTTTTGAAAAATTCATCCATGTCGTATTTTATTGAAAAATACGTGAATAATACGGTAAAAATTCGCCCGTGTCGTATTTTTATTTTTTTAATGAATGTTTAATCAGGGACGTTGATTTTTTGGAATGAACGATCGAGATTTATTCTTATTTCCCACACAGGCGACCATTCACACGACACTCTTTTTCAAAAAATAATATACTTTCTAATTAAATAAATTTTAGAAATCTTAAGATACACAAGCCGAAGGCATTGTTTGTTTGGGCAAAGACACCAGCAATTTCTTCCATATGTGGAAGAGAGTGTGATATTAGAGTAGAAACATATGACAACTACACAAAAATAAATTTCAATATTTGAAATCGAAACAGAAACGAATGCTAAACCATCCCATAATGAGACTAGAAAAATATGTCACAAGGACAAAAAGGGCCCCTTTTTTTTTTATTTATTCTTGATAAGCAGTTAATCTTAAAGCTCTTAAAGATCACCAAGCAATTCATCTTATATTGTTGAATACAAAGTTTAAGATAGACAAAAGACATATTTTCGACTATATAGATACCAAATTATTAATGAATGACAAATTAACATTTGGACAAATAAAAAACTCCAACTAATATTTTTCCATATCAATGGAAGCCAAACTTTTTGTGTTTTCACCGTCAGGCAGGTAGCATTGAATACTATAAGTTTTCTACTAAAAGAATATTAATGTTAAGACAAATCATATTAGAATTGTGATACCGATTGTGACCGGATTTTGTAGTTCTCTTACTCCTTGCTTCATCCTTTTTCACAATCATTGTGTTTCTCTAAGATTGTGACCGGATTTTTAGACAAGGAGTAAGAGACGCTCACAATTGCATATGTTGTTATTTGGGAACTAGGGGAATCAAGATCCATGCTTTTGAAGGCGAAACCTTCATTCAAAGAAATACATAGTATTATATGTATATTGCTCAGGTTAATCCAGAAGGTGATACCTCTCCATGTGTGATCCGATCACATTAACTAAACTTTGAATGTAAACAAATTGAACAAAAAATATCATGAGCTGAATAGCTGATCCTACTACGGCGATCCACTACCAAATTTAACAAATCTTCTTTCAATGCCTACAGATCATCGAATAACCCTAATTTGTAAGTCCTTCCTGCATCACCCAGTTTATAAGTTTTCACGAGTTTCGCATAGGGGAGTCATGGTTTAGAAAGTATATATGTCCTCCCTTGCAAATCTAAAATCTGAAACAGAGACAATAATCTCGGTAAAAAAAGGACCTTGAACCTGGTGCCTCCTTTTCTTCAATCCACCATATTATGAGTCAGATCTGAGCTCCCCAAAAGATTAAAACTTTTACGCACCTTTTTTTGACCCCCAACATCCTAGACAGTAAAGTTGACATTTTTGTACTCCAATCTCCACATAAAGCCATGATATAATAAGAAATGAGTGTAGAATTTATAAAATTGAAATATGAATTTTACTTGCAGACACAATAATTAAAACTGTCAATAGATTGAATGGTTGTGACAATCTCACCCAACTTAAGCTTGTACAAGACCTACCATAAGTATACCAACCCTTTCTAAGGGACTGAAGTGTTTGGTAATAGAAAGGTATACAAACCCATTTTCTTAGTATTCCCTTTAGACGTTGAGACCATTGAGAAAAAACTGATATGAGTTAACTTATTTCTCAGTCATGAATTTGGGACTCCTGCTTAATAAACTCACAAACTTTAATAAAAAAAACTCTCAATCATCAACAGACTGTAAATCCTAGAGTTTTCTATATAATGCATCACCATTGCCAACAGACCAAATAGTATAAGTATGCAGATTATGCATTTATTTGAGCATCATGCAAGCTTCTAAGAGGATTGCTTTTTGATGATGATTTAGCAGGCCTGGGAGAGTTTAAAAATCAACCTAGGCAATTCTGAATCTCTAATTAGGATAGTTGTTATCAATTGGACGGTGTGCTGCCTTGATAATTTAATCTATTAAAACCAAATTAGAGCATAACACCAGCCTATGCAACAACAAACTGAAGCACAAACAAGTCAGAAAGTAGAGAGCTAGTACATGAACAAGTTCGGCTTGAGCTTCAAATTTTGCACAAGTTTTCAAAAAAAGTTGAAATAAGTCACATGAAGACGTCCCAACATTGCCAGTATCCTTGGCAATTTCTGCTCAAGTTTAGGGTTTTGAACTTCGCTAAACTTTTGTTGCTTGATGCTAACATATTGTACAAAACAAACGGCACCACAAAACAAAAAATAATAACAGCAATCCTACCACTCAATTGTTGATATTAGTCCCAATATAGTATATGCAAATGAGACAATGTGCTCAGATTCAAAGGAATATAGTACACATCAATATATTCTATTACCATTAAAAAAATCAGAAAAAGCAAAATCCGCCAATAATAATAGATAACATGGTTACAATAAACTCTCACTCTTAAGAACTGGAGAAGCAAAGAATTTAAAATCTAATTGCCATTGGACCAATATTGTAATAGCATGATTCCCATCATCGTAGTTTTTCTGATACTAAAGTTCAAAAAACACCCAAAAACGCCATGTCGGGGCAAAAACTCCTTATGCAGTCAACTCTTGCTCTTAAGAACTGTGCAACATGATTGCCAAGGGACAAAACGTAGACTTGTAATAGCAGGATGCTCATCATCATAGTGTTAATGAAAAGATATGTGTTATCCGACATTCAAGTAAATAATAGCACCTCAGAAACAAAGTCATATATGTGGGCAAAAATCAGGAAACAAGCCAATTCTGGGCAAAATTATGTGTATTATCTAACTCTTACCAACTGAAAAATCATAAAAAGTCATCATGCATTGAGAACTGTAATTTCTATTTCAAATATTCATTATCTCATGTGAAATGGACACTCAAAAGCATGGCTTTTTATTGAAAAAAAGTAGCAGATTACTTGACAACCCCCACTGGAAATATAGATCAAAATTATAACATGAAACAGAGCCAAATCTGGGCAAAAATTCTGTTTAAAATCTAACTTTATCAACTAGAAAATCAGAAAAATCTTAACACCCATTGAGAACAATAACTCAACTTCAAATATTCATTATCTCATTGCAATAGACACTCGAAATCCAGGCTTTTTATTCTAGAAAACTCCCACAAGAAGCCACAAATAACTTGAAAACCCCAACCGAAAATTTAGATCAGGATTTTTTTTTTGGTATTGCCAAGGGACCGAATTGCAATAGCACAACACGGTTCCAATCATCATTGTTATTCCGACATTTAAGGTAAAAATACACCTAATCAACCCATATCTAGGCAAAAACCGAGAAACAAAGGCATATTAGGACAAATATTCTTTGTAGGTACAATCTACTCTCATTCTTAAGAGTTCTTTGTGCAACATGATTGCCAAGGGACCGACATATAGGAGGAGGATTCCCATCATCATAGCATTATTTCGACATTGAAGTAAGAAAAACATCTTAGAAACAAAGCCATATTTAGGCAAAAACTCTTTCAAGGGTCAATCTCACTTTTACCAATTGGAAAATCTGTCAAAGAAACACTCAATGAGAACTGTGAACCTTGGAATATTCATTGTCTCGTGTTGAAATGGACACTCCAAAGCTTGACTTTTTAATTCAAATCTATGTATATATATAAAAGACGCAAGGAATAAGGCCACCACGTTGCGCCACCTAGGATTTTCCTACGTGTCGTTCCCACATTAAGCCACCTAGGATTTCGCCACATAGGATTTTTTATTTTGAGAATTTATATATGTTTATATTATTTTAGGACAATATAGATATAGGATAAATTAATCTAGGAAAGATTCTATCTATAATAAAGATGTTATCTAATGTTAAATCTTAAGTATTAATGTTAAATATTTGATATGATAACTTATTTAACTTAAAAAGATTATATCTAAAATAAAATAAACAATAAAAGCATTAGATATTTGATAAAATATTATTGATGAATATTATTTATAATAATTTATTTAAGTTATTTTTTCTATCACAATATAAACTATTTGCCACATAGGAATTTACCATGTGCCACCTAGGATTTTTCGTACATGTCATTCTCACAATTTATATATATTGAAAAGATTCTATCTAGCATAAAATAAACTATATTAAATATTAGGATAGATTCTGAGCATATAATTGATTATTAGTTGATTACATTATCTTTATCCATATATCTATTTCTATAAAAACTTCCTTAAATCAAATTATGATAAAAAAAATCAAAAAATTACAAGATGATATAAAATTACATTATCTATGTCTTTTTATCCATTTATGATATAAAAGATTTTTTAGAATTTAAATTTTGGTTAAAAAATCTGTCTATAACTATATATTAAAGTTGTATCTTTTTGAGCCACCACATTGACTTTTTCCCAACTTTATTTTTAAAATTTCAACTTTTATTTATATTACTTTATCTTTTTCAAATAATTTCTCTCCATTTATTTATAAAATTATAAAAATTCGAAATTTATTTGATTCTAAAAATAAAAAACTATCGTATGTGTTTATAATTTTGTTATCATTTATGTATCATTATATTAAAATAAATATGTTCATACTTAATCGAGTCGTAGTTGTGCGTGGCACGACGGGTATAACTAGTAATTTCCAAAAGGAATAGAAGATAAGTGGAAAACCCCAGCAAAAAATTTAGATCAAGACAATTTTCTTTTGGTATTGCCAAGGGACCAAATTGTAATAGCACAGCACAATTCCCATCGTCATTGCTATTCCGTCATTGAGATTAAAAAAAACTAAATATCAACCCATATCTGGGCAAAAATGGCAAATATTGTTTATACAATCAACTCTCACTCTTAAGAATTCTTTGTGCAGCTGCAGCATGATTGCCAAGGGACCAACATATAGTAAGAGGATTCCCACTTCATATCAGAAACAAAGCCATATCATATTAGGAAACAAAGACATTTCTGGGCAAAAATTTGTACCACTTATTCTCACCTTTACCAACTGGAAAATCAAAAAAAGAAACACGAGACAAGATGAGAACTATATAACTCAACTTGGAAACTTCATTATCTCATGTTGAAATGGACACACCAAAGCCTGACCTTTTTTATATTCCCAGAAGGAGTAGTAGATAACTTGAAAACCCCAACCGAAATTTTAGATCAAAAGCCAAGTTGTATATAAAAAAATCTGAAAGGAGTTGCAGATAACTTGAAAACCCCCAACTGCAAATATAGACCAAAACTATAATCTGAAAAAAAAAACCATATTTGAGCAAAAAATCTGTGTACATCAAAATCTGAAAAAGCTAGGACACATTGAGAGCTATATCTCAACTTTGAATATTCATACACCTTTCGGTCACTTTTTAACATACTTGAAATCTTTTGTAGTTTGCAACTTCTCTTAGATATTTGGGCCCTCCTTTACTTAGCCTTAGCCAACAATTTCAGGGACATGCGAAAACATTTCAGGGATACTGAATTACTAGCGTTCCCTCTAGGCCTTATGTTGTGCTAATGAACAAAAACAGATCTGAATCAACTTATTTCTCAGTCAGTTAGTCCTAAATGTACTCCTGCTTAATAAAGTCTCAAACTTTATCAAAAAAAATTCTCAATCACAAATGTACTTCTGAGTTGCTGTAAATAGGTCACACAACCAAAACAAATTTCAAAATTGTGCAAAAAAGCTTGTGTTAAATGATCTAACCCAAAGATCACCAAAAGGTTAAGTTACTAGCGTTCCCCTTATATCTTGTGTTGAGTGACAGATCAAAAATAGATCGTGATTGACATTACCAAAACCACATGGTTATTCAAAATCCAACCAATTGTCAAAAACACGTGTCATGCTTAAGTACAGATGCAACACCAAACGATTTTAAAGCCCAAATAGAAATTGAATCACAAATGTTCGCTGAGGTACTTTGATCTATGACTAGAAAGAAAAAAACTACTCAAAATCATAAGTAATTTACTAGTGTTGTTCCATGAAATGAAAGCCCAAATAGAAATTGAATAAATTCCTGTAAGAGTGAAAATAATGACTTCTGCTTGTAGAATAGCTTTTGACAACGATAATGAGCACAGAACATTAGAAAATAATAAGTAATTTACTAGTGTTGTTCCATGAAATTTTGTGTTCTACAAGTGAAAACAAAGACTCATGCTTATAAAATAGCCTTTGCAAACGACACAGTTTGCACAAACTGTTAGAAACATCAAAGCATCAAAAGATGGATTGAATTGTTGATGTTCCTGAGATTTCAAACTCTCAATTCACACTTTCTGAATTACTAGCGTTCCCTTTAGAACTTGTGTTGCTATTGAACAAAAATTGGTCTGAATCTAACTTATTTCTCAGTCAATGTGGCCCTTGCTGAATTACTAGTCAATCTCAGGAATCTTTTATGTGGACCACAAACAACAAGATGATGTTACGTTCGCATTGCTAGCATATCAGTTAGTAACCTCAAACTATAATTAAACTTACCATTTACACACGAAAAGGGAACAAGCATGACACCTCACTAACTATCATATCTTAGCACTTTTAACTCTCAAGTCATAATAAATCAGTCCATGTGAGGCACAAAGTAGTGATCCTGAGATTAATTATCAGATATATATACTATATATAATAGGTATAACTTGATCCATTGCACATTTACCATTTAATACGCCTAACGGATCTAATCTTAACTGCTTATCATTAGTCTTTTGCTGATTCCTAATAGATCGAGGAATGGAGTGTAGCCAAACCAAAAGAAATTTGCTTCACGGAAATACCGAGCAACCAGTAGATCTGAATGAGCATGATTACCGATTCGAGGGATGTTGAAGGTGGGCTTGATTTAAAGCTTATGCTTCCACTTCCTTGAGAAACCGATGAGCTTGAAGCTGCAGCTGATTGTTTATTTTCCAAGGGACACTCAGATCCTCTCCCATCCTCTTCAGCCATTACCTCCATCTTTCACCTGTTCCCAGAGCCCCAAATTCCAATCAAGACTTCAATCTCCAATATTTACCAAACAAATCCAGAGTGATACACACGAATTAACAATCAGAATCAGCAAAAGCCCCACTCGATACCCCACAAACCCTAATCGAACCTCTATATCTATTACAGTTACACCAATCGCCATACAAAAAGCACGGATCTTCAACCAACTTATCAAACAAATAACACCGGAGAACTAAAAAAATTTGTTGAATTACCCTAGGGCTGCCAATATGAAAACAAATTCCAGCCCAAAACTCATAAAATCACAACAATCGCACAGCCTAAGCATTCTAAACAAGAAGAACAAAACAAATTTATAAACAAAACAACAGAAGGAACGATTAAAGCGAGATCAGACGAGAATTGTCCGGAATTGAACTCACCAGCATCCGAAGAAGATAAAATTGGCGGGAATCACAAATAGCTCATCCTTCGATCTCAACGAAGAAGCTTCGAGACGAACACGAAGAGCAACAACCGACAATCAACAGAAGGAGAAAGGGAAAAGGGGGAATTGAATTGCAATTGCAATTAGGTTCGAAAAACCTCGCCCGTTGAACGATGAGAGGAGAACAGAAAATAATTAAAAAAGGAAAATAAAAATTGAAAAAGGCTAACGGATATAAAAGATCACCGACGTTGCCTGCCGTTTGGTGCCGTACTGAATGTGAGAAGATCTGAAGTGTGTTAGGGAAACCCTAGCACTTAACGGCCCTTTCCTTTTTGACGGTTTTTGTTTTTATTAATTAATATTAGAAAGAATTTGCTAAAAGGACAAAAAATATAAACCTAATTAGTCGGTTGTAATCGAAGTCCATTTTTTTAATTTTTTGTTAAGTATAAAAGCCCTTTTATTTTTTTCTCTCACCTTCTATCTCCTTTGATTTTTTGCTCCCGCAACTGGAGAATTCCGACACTTCTCGGCTTCTCCATCTTCCATGGCGAATGGCGATCTGACGAGCACGACTCAGCCAAGGATTTTTGCGATCACCTCCCACCGGATCTTTTCGATCTCCGGCTTAGAGTCATGGTGGTAACATGGCGACTTGACAAAATCCAACGGTGAAACCCTAGCTTCTTTTGAATTTCGTTTGGATCTGCCTCAAAATCCGACAAGCTCCGACGTGAACGACAAGGAGATGGACATGGATGACTTTCCAGAAGATGTTCCGATCTTGAATGATGGGGAAGAGAAGGAGATTGGGACACCGCTGGACAGGAGCGGTTCCGCACCGTCACCTCCACCTACTACTATGGCGCTGTCGGTGCCCTAGTCGTCTTCGACATCTCCCGGAGCTCCACCTTCGATAGCGTCTCCCGTTGGCTCGACGAGCTCGACAGTAAATCTCTTCTCTCATACATATATTGATATGCATACATGCTAATGAATTATCCTTTTTCAATTTCTATAGAGTTCTGTGCTTGTATGAGATGGGGTCTGATGTCATTCTACCAAAAAAAATGGGGTTTGATGTCAGATCTTGTTCGAATTGGGTTCCTAAATGAGGAGATTGGACGAATTCATTGAAATTACTCAGCTGATCTGTTCAATTTATTACTCCAATACAACTGTGAAGACTAATTAGACTCTGTTATAGCTGGGATTTGTACCTTTCGCTGAAATTTGACAGTGTGAAAGGAGAAAGAATATGCTCATATCTTTTGGGGTCGAAACTTGAAATCTAGTTGCAGAGATGATGGCACATCTCTCAGATGCAATCAATGTTGATGTATATTGCTCTTTTATTAAAATTAAATGTCCTCATAAAATTACTCGACTCGTCATTCATGAGGTTTCTCTATATCTCTATCTCTGAATTTCATGTTGTAACGTAACTACTATGCAAATTTCATGTTATAAGATGCTACATCTGCTTTCAAATTTTCTCTTTAATAAATTAAGGTTGATAGCGCAAGAAAGTTGGCTTTTTTCTTCTTTGAGAGTGATGACAGCATTTCACTTGTCATTTGTTGATTACTGGTTGCTTCTCCTCAGCTGGCTTTGTGTGAGATATTTCCATTCCTTATAATCCTAATAATGGGTATGACAGCTATCACTGTACAACTACCCATTTAATGATGAGTATATGCAAAGCTCTTAGCATTTTCTCTGTTTAATGTTGTTCATTGGTTGCTTGGAGTTGGATGTTTGTGGGATCATTTTGGTTTGAGTATATGCTCTAGTTAGATCAGTTTTGGGTTCCTTAGATGATTCCTTCATTAAACCATACATGGTAAATTATCTCTTTCATGACTACATTAATCTAATGTCTAAGCTAGCGTTCCCATTCACGCATACCATATTAGAGAAAGTTGATTGTGAGTTGTGATTATGATCTTAGTTAACTGATTGTTGCTTGATTTTTCTGTTTATTATCACAACCCCACAAAAGTCTAATTTTACTATAAATTAGTATGAGTATCTTGTAACAAAGAAGGTGAAATAAGTACATGCCTCTGTTGTTAGGAGAGGCCTAGATTTGTATGTTTCAGTCTCAAACTGTTTGATAGACTCTTATTCCAAATCTGGTACAATTGCCTATTCAAACACAATTTTTGATTCCATGGTACTAAAGGACATCATCACATGGAACTCTCTACTGGGTTTATTTTCCATGGTTGTGCTGATGAAGCACTTGATGCCTTTGATAAGATGAAAAGGGACGGATATTCCATCAGTTTTTTTCCTCTAAATTAATTGTCTTTAATCTTGAATTGTGCCTTGATGTAGGTAGCAACATACTAGAAAATTTTAGTTGGTTAGCCTATTAGCTCAAATGGTAGAGCAATGTGCCTAACACATAATGATGTGGGTTCAAATCCCACATAGGCTTATTAATGTTCTTTGATAACCCTATTTTTATTGATGACAAGTTTATATTTAGTGATGACAAGTGATGGTTTTTTATAAAAACTTGTTTTTTTTTGTGATGACAACTATTTTTATATGATGATGACATTTGATGATAACTATTTTTTATGATGATGATAAAAATAAGGATGTGGGTTCAAATCCCACATAGGTTTATTAATAATTTTTATGATGACACTTATTAAATGATATTTGTGATGACAATCGAACCGTCATCAAGTAGGGATGACATTTGTGATGATAGTTGATGACAACCAACCGTCATAAAAAAAAAAGAAAAAATTGTATGTGATGACACATATTTGATGACACTATAAAGTTATATGCAATGACACATATTTGATGACACTAAAAAATTAAACGCGATGATAGATATTTGATGATACTTTTTGTCATCAAAAAATTATGATGACAGTGAAAAAAATTGTGATGAAAGTGATAATTGTCATCAAATGCCTTAAAGACACATATTCGATGATACTAAAAAGTTATATACGATGACACATATTTGATGACGCTAAAAAATTAAACGTGATGATAGATGATGACAACCTTGTTTTTTATGTGTGATAATAGTTGATGACAACCTTGTTTTTTATGTGTGATGATAGTTGATGAAAATCAAATCGTTATCAAGTAGTGATGACAATTTATGACAATCGAACAATCATCAAATAACGATGACAATTGATGACAATCGAACCGTCATCTCTAGGGATGACATTTGTGATGATAGTTGATGACAATCAAATTGTCATCAAGTGATGACAGTTGACGACAATCGAATCGTGTCATCAATAATTTTTTGATGACATTTTGAGTGGTGACATATATTTTGATGACACTAGAAAAAATCGTGTCATCAATAATCGAATCGTTACTTGATGACACTTGTTTGTCATCAAGGCCCTTTTGATGACAAATTAACTGAACCGTCATCAAGTAGTGATGATAGTTGATGACAATCTGACCGTCATCAATTAACGATGACGATTGATGAGAGTCGAACCGTCATCAAGTAGAGATGACATTTATGATGATAGTTGATGACAATCAAACCGCCATCGAGTAGTGATGACAGTGATGATAGTGATGACACATATTTGATGACGCTTAAGTGATGATAGTTTGATGACACTTGTTTGTCATCAATGCCCTTTTGATAACAAATTAATCGAACCATCATCAAGTAGAGATGATAGTTGATGACAATCAAACCGTCATCAAGTAACGATGACAAGTGATGATAGTTGATGACGGTTCGAACCGTGTGATGACGGTTGTTTTTATATGGTTTGAATGCCTTTGATGATACTTTTTGTTATCAAAAAGTTATCATCAAGACATTTTGATGACACTTTTTGCCTTTTATTACACTTTTTGTCATCAAAAATTTTTGATGACGGTGAAATAAATTGTGATGACTGTGAAATAAATTGTGATGACAGTGATGACGGTTGTTTTTATGTGGTTGAATGCCTTTGATGGTACTTTTTGTCATCAAAAAGTGTCATCAAGACATTTTGATGACACTTTTTACCTTTTATTATACTTTTTGTCATCAAAAAATTGTGATGACGGTGAAATAAGTTGTGATGACGGTGAAAATATTGTGATGACGGTTATAAAAGTAATGATAGTGATGATTGTGATGATGGTCAACGTCGGTCAACTGTCGGTCAACGTCGGTCAACGACCGAGTCAACTCGGTCAACGGGCGAGTCAACCCGGTCAACGACCAAGTCAACTCGGTGGGAGTGGGAGTGGGGGTGGGTGATGGGGTTTTTTGCTATTTAGCTAATTTTCACACACTCCTTAATATCCACCTAATTAGCCTCTTTTTTTTGCTATTTATTTAAATCATCCTTAATATTAATATAAATAAATAAAAGGCGTTAGGGGAAAAAGAGTTTGAACTTCAAACGACACTCAGAAGTAGTCGTTAAAGCACGGGCTTTCTCCACCGTTGGATTTGGAGGAGGGTTCGAGCTGTGTACGTTGATCTTTATGTGCTGGATACGTTTGACCTGGGGGTTTTGATTGGACGGTTTTGATCTTGTTAAGAGGTGCAATCGACGATGCTTAGAAAGCTTGGTAATTTGTTTTTTTTTTACGTACATAATATTATGTCTACTAGTCGTTGGATTTGAAGATTGCGAATTTCGTTAATGAACAAATTTCGTTAAACCTAGAATTTATAATCTTCCATAACCACTTGACCAACCATAAGATCCATACCTAACAACTACAGCTGTCAAAAGCTGACCCGATCCGAAAAACCGACCCGAACCGCCCGAAAAATTTAGAGTCAAGACCCGAAAGTTTGAACCCGAAATCCAAAATAAGCCGAATCCGATAGACCCGAAACCCGTTGGGTTCAAACCCGAAAAAACCGTTGGGTTGACCCAATTTGTTATATTTTAAGAATATATAATATGTTTTGAAAATTATAATATATTTTATTATTAAAGTATATAAAAATAATAGATTTATTATTAAATATCAATTTTTAAATAAAAAATATTTTAATAATTGTAAAAAATCAATTTTCTTGACCTGTTAGGTTGACCCGACCCGCCCGACAACCCGCAATGACCCGACCCGATTTGACCGGTGACCCGTTACGACCCGAACCCGACTCAACCCGAACCCGAAATAATCGAACCCAACCTAACCGACCCGTTTGACACCTCTACTAACAACTACTATTTTAATTGATTTGATTATTTATGTTTTTTTATTTTTTTTTATCAGGTAAGATTTTAGAAAATTGGACAGTTACCCTAAAGCATCCAGGTGGATGAGAGCATTAAGCTATGGGCGGTGTCCTATAATCTGTTGTGGATATGAGCGGGCCAGTTTGACAATTTTGTCGGCCACAGAATTTGCATTCCTTTTTATGTGTGAGATGATCATATCGTCCAACGAAGAGCATTGTATTAAGAAATCTGTTACAAGTATATCGGTTTCCCATGGACATTTACTTTCTTTTTTAGTGCTTGATCAGTATTAATTAGATTATCACTTTCAATTTCTACTTTTTTTAATTCCTAATTCTCTTACAAGTTGGAGGCCATCATACAGAGCCATGGTTTCGGCCTTTACTATTGATTGATCAGCTATTTTCTCAAAATATATTTTCCGATTTTTTTTTTAATTGGTAACAAATGATATGCCTTAAAAAGCTTATTATTAGTACAAAAGAAAAAAATAAGCACAACACCATACATCATTCGAAAGAAAATCCAACAACTTATCACGAGGTTCTCCTAAAAATTGAAAACTTTGGAAATAAGCAAAATTTCAATTAGCTAGACTATTAATTTCAGAATTAGCTTCCTCATAAATATGATAAACTCTGACGTCTTGGTCCTTTGCAATTAAACCATATCAATTTGTTGTACTTACTCTACGTGCTTGTTTGTGGTTGTTTCTGTCTCCTCTAACCGGTTTTCTAGTTGCCGTTTACACGGACTCTCGCTTATTGGGCATATCCGATATACCGAATTTTTACCTAATAAAAAAACATAGCATTGTTGCGCTAGGAAATAATTCGGGTGCGCAATATCCATGTTAAATTCCGAGGACCGAAAGAAACGAGTGACGTGTCGGGAAGTTTTAACCACTTAGCCTATAAAGTTGGGATCCACCCTTTTTACCCAAAAGCTTAAGCCATTGGGTTGGGTTCACTCTCCTTTATGTGCTAGTGGTGTTTGGTATTGTTTTCCAATGTGGGATTGCTTTTTGTTCTCCAACACGCCCCTCAAGTGGTAACTAGTCTGACCTAGTTAGCACTTGAACAATTTTTGGTTTAGTTTTTCGACGGGTCTAGCATCTCATTCTCTTTTTTAGCTAGCCCACAATTTTTTGGTTTACAAACGGGTGATTAGCTTCTCATTCTCTTTTAGCCATACACCCAAATTTATACCAGGAAAATCGGACCCGGACCGAACCCGCTCTAATACCATGTTAAATTTTGGGGACAGAAAGAAACGGGTGACGTATCGGGAAATTTTAACCACTTAGCATATAAAGTTAGGATCCACCCTTTTTATCCAAAAGCTTAAGCCATTGGGTTGGGTTTCACTCTCCTTTATATGCTAGTAGTGTTTGGTATTGTTTTTCAATGTGGGATTGTTTTTTTTCTCCAACAATCCACACTCTTAGTTAGAATACTAATCACAATCTCAAAACCCACCTCCAAAACAACATGCTTGAAGAGTTGAAACTCGTTGTCCACACAAACTGAAGCCCCTAAAACGAAGTAACGAATCCCATAGTTCACCCAGCGCAATCGAACAAGTTCCAATATTAGAGAAACCCTTGAATCCACTGCCCGCCCACCTCACGAATCACCTCTCCAACAACCGCCAAGCTCAGATCACCTTTGACCGCCCCATTGGTATCCACAATCACCCACCCTGCTTGCTTGCGGACCGTTCCACCTAACAAGCACCTCCTGCCGAGACTTCCCTTGTTGTAAGCCCAGGTCTAGCACAATCGCCTCCTTACAATCCTCGGCTTGGCTCAAGATAAAATCCATTGTCTAAAGATTGCGATCTGGCTCAAATACAAAAATATTCCACCATTTCCATGCCCACCATAACACAGTAGCACAAATCGTAGGCCACTCCACACCAGCCACGACCACCTTACCTCCCCCTCAAGTTACAATCCAACCACTCATCAAAAAGTGGGGCCCGACACACGAATTTAAAACCTTTAAAACTTGTTTTGAA
Organism: Fallopia convolvulus; assembly: GCA_964016875.1. NCBI lineage: Eukaryota > Viridiplantae > Streptophyta > Magnoliopsida > Caryophyllales > Polygonaceae > Fallopia > Fallopia convolvulus. Next base: position 36,295,666 of record OZ024735.1, on the reverse strand, counting down.
TGCCTTTATATCAAAAAATCATTGTCATCATCTGACCACAATAAAGGTAATGCAAAAATAAACATGACAAAGGACCTGCTCTGTCCTAGTTCCTCACCTGCATTATCTGAGGGATTAAACCCTTTTCTGTCATACTAGAGCTTCATTGACAAATTTTCCCTAGGAGATTAGAAGGCAATCAAATACCCGAATTGTGAAATAACAACAACAAAAAGAAAGATCCAATGTCATCAACTACTTCAAGACCCAAAAAACTTCATCATGCATTGCTAGAGATTACTCTTAATCTGTTGTAGTTGCACCATCTCAAACCAAAGTGCATTGAGTGCTTCAGAAACTTCTCAAACACACCTTTTAACACACGTCTCCTCTTGCTTGTCTAAAGTTTTGCGCCTGAAGTTTTCCACACAATCATTGAAACATCTCTCCACCAATGAATTGTACATCCTCAGGCTGCAAGAAAATGAACATGTTTTCTTCAATTTCAGTTCAATTACAATAGGCCAATAACAAGAGCAAATTCATACAAAATCAGAACATAGGACAAGAATTTGAATAATATCACAAATTAGTAGAAAAACATAATTGCACAACAGTTTTGGTTCACTATGAAACTCCATGAGATTTCATTCAATCAACCAAATTGTACAAGCTGATTTACATTAAGCTAAATCATGCAAATATCAACAAACAAGCTAAGGGCTTTTTGGTAGAAATAAAACAAAAATAAAATAAAATTGTAAAATAATTATCATCATTTTCCAGTTATTATGCTTATAGATTTTTGGGTTCCCAACCCGTATCTATTTCATATATTTTTTTTGAATGAAGGGGTGATTCATTCATAGTGAGGATAAATTACAAAAGCTCTAGGCAAGCTAGAGTTACAATAAGGTTTCTAGGCCAATCCTAGTAAACCATTTTCTTGTTTCTCTATCTCGTTTCCTACATCTAGCCTAGTGCTATTTCTTACATGATTGATTACAATACTAGTGCACTCATCTAGGGAACAATTTTCATGTCTAAATTTTTTTCTATTTTTCACACTCCATACATAGTGGGTTACTGCACAAAAGCAAGCAATCCAAAGGTTAAACATGAAGCTCTTCTTCCTTTTCATGTTGCTAATAGCTACCGCCCACTCCTCCAAGTTGTAGTGTCTTCTACCAATCTAAAACTCTATTAAGTACTTCTTTAGTATAATTGCAGCTGAACCAAACCACATGTCAGCTTAAAGTGACTAATCAACTTCTAGGATTGTGAATTGAAGAGATAAGTTCTCCATGGTAAGTATTGTCTCCATTTTCCAAACCAGATGTTTTATTCAAAATCCAACCAATCGTCAAAAGTATAACGTGACTAATCAACTTCTTTTCAACAAACCGTGGTAAAATATAGAAAATTGTATTACTTTCCATCAACAAATAGACTCATGACATAAAAATAGAAATTAATAGAAAGTTGAATTTGTACTAAAATACTACTTCCCTCACCTGAGATTCGCAATGCCAGATCAAGTTGCGAAGAGTAATAGCGTTCCCTGAAATTCACGATGCCAGATCCAGTTGCGAAGATCACTAATGTTCCCGAATTTCGCAAGCCAGATCTAGTTGCGAAGATTACTAGCGTTCTCGAATTTCGCAAGCCAGATCTAGTTGCGAAGATTACTAGTGTTCCCTGAAATTCGCAATGCCAGATCCAATAGTGAAGGTTACAAGTGTTTCCGAATTTCGTAAGCCTGATCTAGTTTGGAAGATTACTAGTGTTCCCTGAAATTCGCAATGCCAGATCTAGTAGCGAAGATTACTAGCGTTCCCGAAATTCACAATTCTAGATCTAGTTAATTAGCGTTTATTTAAAGCGAAATAGCTTGCGTCTATTTTATTAATAATTAAAAGCATTTCATACGTCAGTTGGGCCTTATTTCTAGTATTTTGCCAAAGCATTAATTATATGGAGCTAGCATTACATACACAAATTTATTAAAAATCAAACGACAAAAGTAAATGACATTATTTATCCCGAATCACTCCGTGAGCACAAAATCCGCCAGATAGACGCACATCGCCAGAACGGCCTCTCAAAAATCATAAGCAGTTTCCAAATAATGATGAACACCTTCTACACATGTCACATCCCACTGAAAATCTTTATTCCATTAGCCCGTAACCATTTGCAAATTAAAAAACATGATAAAATCTTAAAATTACAGGGTCTCAAGGGCCCTACTCCTTGGCGGTCGGATTGTCGGACACAACTCCTCCGCCGACCCCTTTTTCACCTTCAGGCTTTTGACCATCTTCGTCAGCAGGCTCTGCAGCAGCATCCTTCATCGCTTGTGCCAGCCGCTCCAACCTTGGATTTTGCTTCCGGGACAATAGTGAGATAGAAAGCACTCTCCTCGCGATCCAAATCTCAGTCCCCATGTTTCTTGTTGGTGTACCATCTAATGACCTACACTCGAGACAACATAGCGTAGTATGCACATATGTCTAGGGCTTTAGTTGTGAGCTTCATGTGAGTTGTGAGCTTCATTTGTTTGAGTTTCACATCCACGGTACCCTTGAAGATCTTGCATCCTCTGGTTAACAATCACCAGCTTTTTCTCCATCTTCCACACTGCCTATTCCCTCCTCAGAATATTCTTAGCAAATAATGACCCTTGGAACGTCTTGGAAGACAATACATTTTAAGACAAACTGATTCTCAAATAGTAGTCGAGCTGTGAGGAAAGGTAGAGAAAGTAAAAGCAAAGCAAATGAGTTACCTTCCATACCATGGTTCTAGGTTCTTTTATGATAGTAGATGATGAAGGTCATACATATTTCTTCTTAGTAAAGAGTGTGAAACTCCTTGACGATAGGCCACAATTCCTTCTCTTCGTCGTAATTCACCACCTTAGGAAGATCTAGAGTGGGGGCGCTTCGCCAGGTAGACACCTTTGGGGTTTTGATTTTGGCTCTGATTTTCTAAGGAGGTTTGCAATCATTGGAGCGAGTCTTGTGGTGGATGAGAGTGGTAGAGGATAGCGGTGGCCTAGTCTGGGGAATGTGAGTCCTTGAAAAAAACTATGAAGCTTAGGAAAGTAGAGGAGAATCTTTGAGGACACGTACAAGAAAGGGTAAGTCAAACTTGAAGCCTAGTACTTGTTGTTTAATTTGGCCTTGAGAATTAAAGGGTTCTTGGCACAACGAGATTGAAGAATAATATGACTAATACGGATAATAGAAACCCGGTAAGCGTGATGAAGGTCGGTGATAGAAAAGTTGACAAAATTTTCTCGAGCCAGTTCCCCTAAGAAGATAAGAATCTTCCATACTGATGGGAGCAGTTGCGCATGGGAGACTTTGAGCAAAGAGAGAAACTCACATATCATGGGAGTAAATGTAAAGGAGAGTCCTAGGGTAAACAAAAATTCAAGGAAACAAACCTAGCACGACTATGACCCAGTCGAGTCTCTCCATGTCAAGACGAAGTTACACTAATGGGAACCTTGTTTGCCAATGGTTTCTTGAATCTCAGGCAGGGACATGGTGCTAGGGTGGAGATCAACTTCCCCAAGGATTTTAGACGATGAAAAATCGTGATTGGCACAAGATTTTGATTTGGCCATGGTCGCAAGAGGGAGAGTCATAGAAGAAGATGAACAACAAAAGAAGTATAGGGGTTTACCTTAAAGAGATTGGATGGAGATACTATGAAAAGATTTGTGATAACGAGGGGTAGTAATATAGGCTGCAGAGGGGCGATTCGGCTCCTAAGGGTAAATCCACGGTTTAGGTACATCCATGTGTCCGAGTCTTCATATAATAGGTCCATCCACTCGGTGACAAAGAAGACGCCTTTCGAGCTCGTCTATGGGCAGAATCCTCACACGCCCTTGGATTTGGTTTCAGGGCCATTAAAGACTGGCGACCACATTGAAGCGGCCAATCATGTTGACACGGTGCGTCGCTCACATGAGCGCATCCGAAACTAGTTTGAGCGTCGCGCAGACCAATAAGTTTCCCAACACAACAAGGGGAATCATAAGATGGTCTTCGACCCTGGCGATCTCTCGTGTGTCTCTATCTTATAAAGGACAAAAGGAGTCAAGGACAAGTTTCCCGATGCCCGCAAGACCTAGCTACACCCTCATGGCGACGACCCATATCGAGTCCTCAAGCGCATTAGGGACAATTCCTATCAGATTGACCTCCCCGAAAAGTATGGATTCCACGCCACCTTCAATGTCACAGACCTCTCTCCTTACATCGAGCATGAGTACATGACGAGGAAACGGAGATGTTTCCGACTCAAGGGGGAGGGTGATGCGACCTCACCTATGGATGCCGCCCAAGAGGAGCACACCATGTTACTACGCTCAGACGGCCTCGTCACCCGCAGCCGAGCCAAGGCCATCGCCTCCACAACGCAGTAGCTAGTGACCCGAGTCCTCGTTAGCCACATTGAGCCCTCAAACATGCCATTAAAAGTCTGCCTCTTTGCCCTTGACACCACGAAACCTTGCTCGTGCTAGATCCACGCCGAGCGACACTTGCACGTGCGCTAGCCCGAAACCAATGCCCTCGGCGCCATTTGAGGTTCCAGCCTCGCCATGCACGCACCAACCCCTACCAACTTCGTCTTGGCTCGGGTCTTAACACCGCCAACACTTGGCCATAATGTTGCCTCTATCTTGATCTTTTTAGTAGTCTTTCTACTTTGAACACTTCTATTTATGTTGTTTATGTTTTTAGTAAGTAGTTTTGGGATTTTCAAGGAAGTGGACTTTGTTTGCACACAAAGCCCGTTCCACGACCTATCTTGCTTGTCTAGGGTTAGAGACTCCCCTTTTAAAAGGCTCCAACGACTCCCATAATCAATTTACATAGATTTTAATCTAGAATTAAGTTAAGAAACTCCTTTGTTTTGGATTGTGCGTCAACCTCCTTCAATCTTTCTTTTTCCTCTCGTTTGTCCATCCCTTTGGTCGAACAACTCTCATATCTAAGGACGAGAACCTCCAAATCTCAAAAAAGCTTCCGCAAATCTATTATATGAGACCTACTACATGATCAACGGGCGAAGATCCGACATTCTTGAGTCCTTCGAAGTCAAGGTCCCATTAGTACTTTGCCAACCCGCTCTTGCTTTCCAAGCCAAAAAGATGACGAGACCTTGCATTTGTATCTTTCCATCATAAAAGTAACTGTCATTATAGTCCTCACCAAAAAAGAAAAGAGGAAGCACTCATTAGTATCTTTGCTCTTGTATATAGAGATCATTTGCTCTTCTCTAGAGACCATTTTTAGGATCGTTAGTCATTTTGTAGTATCGTAAGAATCATTTGTAGGATCCTAAGATCCTACATTATAATTAAAAATATGTAAGAATAATCTAACATATTCTATATTCTCTTATACATGAAGTAAGAACATTATAAACATTATTAATTTGATAAGTAAATACATTGTTAGATGAACAAGGTAACTTATTTAATGAAAGTGAGATGTAAACCTTGAGCTTTTTAATAATATATAATCATAATAGTCATTTTGTAGTATCTTAAGAATCGTTTGTAGGATCGTCAAAATCATTTATAGGATCATTAAAATTGTATGTAAAATTGAAATCGAAACGTTATTTTAAATCATGTAAGATCCTACTATAATAAGATCCTACTTAGGATCACTGATCATTTCGCCAGTTTTGGATCGTAGGATCGTTGGAATAGTAGGATCGAAATTTTGATTACCTTGCTCCCAACAAAAAAATCCGAAGCAAGATCTCTCACGATCCGAGCCGACCGATTCAATGTGAGAAATGGTAAAATCCTCCATAGATCAACTATCGGGACCTTTATATTGCCTCGCTCAAAAGGAAGTCCAAAGATAGCAAGGTTATGCCCCATAGTTGGATTGCCCTACTTTGAAACTTTTTATATTTAGTATTCTATTATCTGATGTAGGAATAAAGATCCTTGGCGATCCCCTAGAATTAGATATTTTATTCACTGTTATTAAATAAAATTATTGACTTGAGCATCAGAGCCATATATGCCATCAACCTCCTCATAAAATCTCAAGATCCAAGAACCAAAAGCCAAAGCCCGGGAGCAATATCCAAGGGTTTGTGGTATCTTGTGCTAGGTTCTCGCTAATGTCCTCACATCCCTAAAAATTTTGTCATTTTCTATAAAATAAAACCTTTATTTTTCCATGTGGAAACCCACGAGCTATGACCATCTTTCCTAGCTCTACAGTTTCGCCTTGCAGAAAAGCACCCACTAGAAAAGAACTAGAGGCACAACCCCGCGATCAACAATTGTGCATCCGAGAAGCATTGAGTACCATAGATCATGAGATTTAAAGGCCCAATCATATGACAAATGATAAAAGACTTAGAAAACTCCATTTCATTCAAAAAAAAATGAATCCTATACAAAAGGTTTCATATGCCACTAATTTCAACAGAAGCATGATCCAAGATCCTCATGTTTTCAATAGGGTTCTACTCGCTAGAAACAAACATACATGCACACCTACAAGTTATGGGCTCGTTCCACGCAAATGAGGCGCTTGGAAATCATGAGTAAGGTGAAAAACCTACAACGTTTCCTATGAAATCCCTACTTTTAAAAGCACAGGTGTATACTCGCGTACTAGCACATAACTTTTGCAGGGGTCCTTCATGCACTCAAACCTCCTTAGTGAGCACACCTACATAACTTGTAAGACACAAAATAGAGTAGGCAAACACAAAGTATACACATATAAATGTTTAAAGTAAAAACCCTCTCTCCCATGAACAAGATCCGAAAATAGTCTAAATGTCACATAGGAATGACCAAAGGTTTGTCCACAAAATATCCCGAAAGTACTATGAAACAGAAATAAAATTACATGGGCATATCGCCAAAATCCTTAGAAAGAGAATCACTTCTTCACCGGAGAAGAACTGCCGACATCCATGTCCCCATCACCTTCTCATGTCTCGTCACCAGCTCTCGGATTCTCATCCCTAGTATGAGAAGAGGTAGCATTGTCCAACATCACCAACAAAGAAGCACCATGGGCGGATTCCACACGAATAGCGCTCCACAGAGATCTACTCCTATACTTCCAGATCCTAAGATGCGTGCTTTCCCTTGAAGAAATCATTCATAGTTTACTAACGAATAAGCATAGAGTAGTAGGTCTCGATCTTAGCAACATCATTGAAATGCTCTTTATGGGAAGGTTCCATTTCTGCCATCTTAGTCTCCCGCTTAGTCACCTTATCTTGAAGGATCTTATCCCCATTGACAAGCATCTTGATCTTCCCCACCACTCCCTCTTCGAACTTCTTTGCATCCCATCTCTCCTTAGTAAGAGATTCTCGCTCCTTGCCCATAGCTATCTTCCAAGCCAGAGAGACTACTTTGGAAACAATATCAATAAACTAGAAAATTTGGAAAGAAAGGCAACAAGGTAGAAGCTAAACATCAAAGTGGAAAAGATTGTTGAGAAAATTACCTTCTAGTCAAAAGAGTCGACCTCATTAATAACCACTCGAGCTGAAGCATTCAGGTGTCGTTTCTTTGTCGATGGAGCATGAAATCTCTAAAAGGTTGGCCATACTTTAGAGGTTTCTCCACCTCTAGATTCACCACCTGTGGAGGTTGAGATGCATGATGCTTGACGAACAAAGGAATAATGACCAATGCCTCCATTCGAGGGTTGATCGGTGGCTTTTGATCGCTCGACCACATCTTCCTCAAAATGAGATCATCAGGAGGAGTTGCTCTCAAACGAGAGGTGGCAGTTCCTCTTCCACTTAAAACCCCTAGACCCACAATTCGCCACGTCGCCTTACCACTTCAAGATTCTGTAGACAAGCGATAAAAACAACTTTAGACTCCCACCCAAATGGGTTGTCATCAAGCTACTTTTAGGGGCAATAGTTGGGCCCAAAGTCATCGGGCCCATAACTGACTCAAAACGAGGCCCGAACTTGATAAGTCACATAACAAAGGATCTTGCACATTTGGAAGAGGAATCGATCAAGCGACGTTGCTACTTGCCACCGAAGATGTCCAAAAAGGTTAAACATGGCCAATTTTGTATGTAAATCTACGATGTTGGATCGAAGTTGTTGAGAATATGTTCTATCCCACGTCTAAAATATAAAGAGAAACCAACCTAATATATATACATTGGGTTACACCTGTTGCCAATTGGTTTTTAGAATGGAATCCCACTAGGCTTGTGTGTTGGGATTACATTGCACGAAACCCAACCCATCAACCCATGGAAAGTTAAATATGGTATCAGAGCTATCCACCTAACGACTTCTCTTAATCTGGGCCTGTTTCCCGTGCATGGGTGCTTTTGGCTAAAAAGAGAACAAGATTCCCCCACCCAGAGTTGAGTTGGTGACAACAGAGTTGAGTTGGTGACAACTTGCATATAGGTGTAGTTTAGATGCATGTTTTATGTTGGTTTTGCATAAATTTTAGTTAATTTTAGTTTAGTTTATAGAATCTTTTGTTTTCGGGTAGTTTGCACTTGTTTGCTCGGTTTTGCAGGTTTTTAGGTTTAAGAGCAAAAGTGGGATGAGTTCTAGTTGATTATGGTGATGTTTAGAAGGGTTGAAGTGAGCTAGGAGGTGGTGCAAAGGAGCAGTGAGAGTCAAAATGAAGAACAACAAAGAAGGAAATTACGCCGCTTGCAAGGAAGGATTGCAACCCGAGTAATTTTACCACAAGCTGATTATGCGGGTTGGGAAGCAAAAGCGCGGCCGCGCAATTGGGAGGCAACCCGCACAATCTGGAATTTCACGCGAAGACTTGGGCCGACATTTGGGCTTTGCTGTTGGGCTTGTTTGTTTATTTGTCCGAAAGTGTATTTGTTTGTAGGGTTTTGGAGGATTGTTTTAAGACATATTTAAACTCTTGTTAGTTTATCTTTTTCATAACATTGATTAGGCTTTTGGAGGCTAGGGTTTTTCTCTCTAGAGGCAAACTTTAAACCTTTGTAAGTTTTTCTTAATTTTAAGTATGCATTGCTAAATTCCCTTGTGTTTGACTAGTTATTGAAATCATAGATTGCATAATATTGTGAGGTTTGATTGATTCTCAACAATTTGAATAGGTTTTATTCCCTGTGCTTAATTGAATCAGAAATATTCTAGGGTTTTGTTAGATTGGCCACCTAACAGAATTTCTAGGTTAATTTACAACTAATCCGATTAATGCCCGTTCGGGGTTGATTAGATAATGTAGTATCTATAATTGTTTGTACCCGTTCGGGCTATTCAATTGTAGAAGGGAATAAATCCACAAATAACTTAGATGTCTGTTTGCTCTAAGTGTTTGTTTCTATCGATAACTTGACTCATAGAGTTGTTGTTTAATTGAATCTAGACGATGTTTTAGGTTGTTAAATGATTAGGGTTGTTTACACTGTTAGTTCTTTCAACTATTTCTGAAGTTTGGGTCATAATCCTTAGTAGGATCATAATCCACGGTAGATTATTCAAGTGAATTGAGAATCAAGAGAATCAATGATCAATAAGCATATCTATGATGGATGTAACTACTTGAACACACTTTTCTCATATATTTACAATCAATTTTTCATTCATATTTACTTTTTAGTTTGCATCTTAGATTAGTTAATCAATCATAAAAATCCCACATATTGGTTACTTGGAACTCAAGTAAAACACTTATACACGAGTCTCTATGGGATCGACCCTTACTTACCATTCTAAAGTTTGGTTAAGTTAGGTTCTTTGATAGGTATAACGACAACTGAAAATACCTCATCAAATTTAATAAGAACCTAAATGCAATATTTTTTTTGTATTTTTTTTGTATTTTTTTGATTTTTTTTGATTTTTCAAGATTTTTAAAAATTTAATCAATGCATGCAAAAATTGAAATATGCCTAATCTAATGCAACTACATGCAATGCAAACATAATTCCCTTCCTCCATGCTTAAAACATACTTTGTCCCGAAAGTATAATAAAAAGTGAAAGAGAAAAACTCACTAAGATCTAATTGTCAAGGTAGTGCGGCGGGAAATCCTGTGGTGGTGGTGGTTCTTCGGGTTATCAATCTTTGGACATGGGGTATCTAACACACACCAAAAACTACCTAAAAATCAAAAGATTAATTGAAAAGAAATCTACTCTAAACCTTGGGTTGCCTCCCAAGAAGCGCTTTTTTAACGTCATTAACTTGACCCTTAACACGAATTGACAAGATTAGACATTGTCAATGCCCTTAATAACATGTCAAATCCATGTGCACACATCTCAAAAAGACATAAGTAGCACAATGATAAATTAAAGATGCATAATGTAACTTTCAAAAACCGTTTTAACTTATCAAACATGTGTGCCCAATTTTCATGAGATATCATTTGTTCAAAGAAATTCAGCACCACTGGTGGCTTTAGAAAATACTTACAGTATGAATCAAAACAATTGTCAACAATACCACTTATATCCAAGATGAACTCCATATATTCTCCATCTTCCCCCTTGTGTTGTAGGCTTGGTTCCTCATCTTGTAACTCCATAAGCTCCTTAACAAATGTATCATGTTGTTTTTCTCCCTCATGGTTGTCTACTTCATCAGCAAAGAAGTCATCATTGTCAACAAACGAGTCTTTTTCCAAAACCACAAAACCCTCAAGCAATTGACTCCACATGAGTGAAGATGTCTCAGGCTCTATAGGCTCTGTAAGTATCTCTATGCCAGCACAGACTTCCTTTGGCTCTGTGATGATCTGCTCAACTTGCCTTATAGGTGCAAATTCATCTGTTGGGCATCGAATGCATCTTCATAACTCACATCAAGTGTAGTAGATTGCTCCTCAACTTGAATATAAGTGTGTGACTCATGATCATTTGACTTCAATGTGATTCCACCACTCCTTTCACACAACTCAAAAGGGCATGAGATTGTAAAATGAAAATATGAAGAACAAGACTCATAGTGCTCCTTGATTATAGTATCCGCCCCTTTTGAGATATCCCTGATTATATCCTCAAGAGACTTATCAACCGGCTGGGGTGGTTGGGAAGATGACTCAACCAGAAAGCTTTGATGGCTCATGAAACAGAAGAAATCCTAACATTCCTCAGATCCCATAAATAAAAGCCTCTCATTGCTCATGTAGTTTTCCAATCCTCTGTTGAGAGGGTTTCTTGACAACAAATAAATTTATAATCAAGACCTCGCTGTGTATAGCGAAGTCAGGTTCACCCACAGGGAGAAAGTTAATGCTAATTTTTGTTACTTGGAGCGCAAGTAATCAATTAAATCTAGGGAATTTAGCAAGAGAAAGAGGAATTCTAAGGTAAAGGTATCACCACAACAATAATCATGCAATGCTAACGCTATGAAACACAACAAAGATCATGCTTTTATCACATAAAGGTGTCAACTTTTGTCAACCAAAGCAAGTAAATCAACTAACTTTCATTCAATTAACAAACTTACTATCTAATCTCTTCTACCTCAACTAGGACAGATCCGCTTTCACTTCAAAACCCTAAATTGACTATTCTGATTCAAGGTTTCTGCTTTCGCTTCAACTATGAATGAGAAATTCCTATAAACTTTCATTTCAAGGATTAAGAACAAGAGAATAGATTCATGCAATAAAAACAATCAAGACATGATCATAAACAAGCATGCACAACCATTGTTGGGTTCAACCCCAACCTTAGAAAGGAAGACTACTCACAAAGCATAATAAAGAACAACTGAATTAATAAAAGAGAAAGCTTACAACTTGAATCCAAACAAAACTTGTCTTCCAAGTTTCTCCAAAATCGCCCCCTCCTCTCTCCCAATCGTGTATGTCGTCCCCCCCCCCCCCAAAAAAAAAACAAGAGCTAGATAAGAGTATTTATAGAGTCCCTATTCTATCTAAAAGCTATCTCTAAGGAAATAAATCTTCTAATAAGATATATTCCTTCTATCTATCTAATAACATAAAAGAAAATATAAAAGCCTTTAAACTACGCCGACTCGGTCTTCGCTACGACACGGGATGCCTCGGTACCGAACTGTGCACCTCGGTACCGAGCTGTTACAGCACTACGAACAGCTTTGAGTAAAACTTGCGTAGTGGATTCGTTACAACTCCGTTTGACTCGATTCTTTTTCTTATGTTCTTGTAACGAATTTCTCTACTTCTTTCCAAGCTCAAACTTCATCTTCAATATCTTTATGAACTTCATTCCTTGAGTGCTATCTTCAAGTGCTTCTCCTTAATTGGTTTTACTCTTTTCCTCAAAAGTGCTCCAAATAGCTTCTAAAAAACCTATAAAACAACACCAAAGCTTATGTAGACTCCATATCTTAAGAAAATACGAAAACCTACACAAACAACTCAAAACAAAACACAAAACTAAAGAAAAAGACTCAAACACACTAAAACACACCCCAAAAACATGACTAAAAAGGCGGACATCAAAATACTCCATACTTAGACTTGCTTGTCCTCAAGCAATAAACAAAACATCAACTAAAACCATCAACACATATATCAACTCAATGCCCTCATCAAAAAGCAACATCAAAGCACAAGTAGAAATAGATAGACAAGTGAATCTAATATGATCACACATATAAGAGCAACCTCAAGCAAAAGCAACTAAAAATCTAACCTCACAAGGTAATGTGTTTCTCTCAACTCTCAAGTGTTTGGGTTTAGAATAACAACTCTCAACTCAATCCAATATACAAAAATCAACATAGTCATTGTTACTTATATTACCAAACTCTCCACCCGAGATGTCAAAACACATAAAAATCATCAAGAGAACTTAGGCTCAATGAAAAACTTCATAGAAGCTTCCATTCGGTCGGGTTGTAATGGGGCTTGGTAAAAACAATAAGGCGTGGAAATATTTTGGATATGTGGTGCTAATAATATCCGGGAATCAAAGACTCCTAAAAACTCACACATTTCACCAAAACTCTCATAAAAATACACCAAAACTCACTCAACATTATGCACACTCATCTCTTCAACCCTTTTCATCCCACTAATCTTGCTCAAAATAACAAGGAAATTTGGCTCATGCGCATTATCCATTACACAACTCTTTTTCTTTCTCTTTCTTCCCTTTTGATTTTTTCCATCTTTCTTTCTTTGATTTTTCTCATCTGGGAGCTCGGTACCGAACCCATTAGGGTCGGTAACGACTCTGCTTCTTTTTTTTCTTTCTCCCCCACTTATTTACTTCTTCTTTTGTAAGTGCATTCAAGGAACCAAACTCCTTTTACATGACAAACTGCAAGATCTTTCTTTTCCCAACCCATATTAAGCCACACTTGAACCAAAACAACTCACTCAACAAAATCATCACAATAACCAACTAAGTCCTAGTCCCCAGAAAGGGTCAACAATATATCGGCTAGGGAATAATTTTGTGGAGCTAAAAATAAAAGGCTAAAGCTCAAATTGGCTTCAAAAAGAGGATAATGATAAAGTAGATAGAAAGAGAGGATAAAAAGTGGTTTAAAAGAAATAAGTTCTCCATCATATGATTTCACATGCAATAAACTAATATCTCATAGACGCTTCAAGAAATAGATAACCATATCAATGACAAGAGATAATATGCATAAGGAGAGTAAATCACACAAGAAAAAGAAGAGGGATTTTTTATGTTCTCCCTTTAAGGCCAAAAACAACTCACAAGGTAGCAATTTTTGTTGGATTTCAGTCACTTCTACCTAAGATCATATGTGCTCAATTTCTTCACATGCTAAATATCCACATAAAAACAATTTTCTACATGATTCAGGCAAAGCTATCCAAACATGCTATGGAATTACATGATCAAACAAGTTAAAGCATATCATAGGACATCTAAGTGGAATATTATCAATCCTAAAAACACAAACAAAGACTCAAAAACTGACACAAAACTGAGTTTTCTTTTCCCATACCCCATACTTAAACCAAACAGTGTCCTCACTGTTTAAAATAAAGACATAAAAATAAAGAGGATAAGAAAAGGGAACTCACAAAATAAAACTGAAGCTGTGTTGAAACCATTGATCATTGAGGAGGTATTAATTTCTTTCGGTTCTGTTGGGGTCGGTACCGACCCTGTGGGGATCAGTAACGAGCTTGTTGTATTGCCACTGATTGTTCATTGTTTTTCATCTTCTTAGCTCTTCTTAACTTCTTGTACCTGAGTCATATTAGAAAAACTTCTATCCCTACTACACTAATCTAACCTAAAAACAAGTCAAAAGAAAGCTAGCAAAAAGATCTAGGAACGAAAAAAACTAAAAACAAAAACAAAAAGCGGGTTACCTCCCGTAAGCGCTATGTTTAACGTCGTAAGCCCGATGAACTTACCTTGCCTCTAAGGTGGCTTCCATCCATCTATGTCGGGTTCAAGAGAAACCCCATACTTAGATGGAAAAACATCATAGCTTCTCTCCAAAATATTTGACCCTCTATCATCCACAAGAATGCTTGGAAGTCCGACAACAGGGTTAGTAAAATCCGAAAACCAAGGAGGTTTTGACTCCTTCATATGACTAACAGTAGGATTTAATATAGAACAAGGATGGGAGAAGGGATCATGACCAGAATGTATCAAATCAGAATAAGAAGACTCACCGGGATCGAGCAGAAAAGGGCTCGTTACCGAGGCTATGTGGGTCGTTACCGACCCTGCTGGATCTGGAAGTGGCTCGATGTCATCCCTGGATCCACCTCCCACCTCGTTTTCCTTCAGTTAAGGGTCGTTACCGACCCATGGGGGGTCGGTAGGCTCCTAAGTAGATGTGTCTCCATTGAATTTGCTCGTTCTTGTACTTAGAGAGGGGTCGTTACTGAGCCATGGTGGGTCGTTAGGCTCCTCAGTACTACAACTAGTCACTTCGCTTACGGGCGAATTGAAATGAAATTCGACCTTCTCTTCTCCAATATCAAACGTGAGAAGTCCCTTCCTGACATCAAACCGTGCTCCTACGGTGGCTAAGAATGGTCTGCTTAGAATGATTGACACCACATGGTCCTCACTCCTCAGGCATATCTAGAACAATGAAGTCGTTGGGAACAAAAAATTTTCTAACTTGGATAGGCACATCGTCAACGATTCCATTTGCTTTTACAGAAGATCCGTCTGCCATGTAGATATTCATATCAATAGGCTCCAATGGTCCCATGTTAGCTTTGGTCCAGATAGATAATGGCAATAAACTAGCACTGGCACCTAGATCACATAGAGCATTAAAACGGTGAGTCCCAATACCAATTGAAATTGCAAACTTACCTGGATCACCGAGTTTTTCAAGGAGCTTTATGGAATGAACCTCATTATGCAGCTCTGAGATAGATCGTTTCCTGCTCAAAATCTCTTTTAAAAATTTAGTGTAGGCAGACATTTCATTAAGGGCATCGGTGAATGGAATTGAAATATTTAACCCTTGAAGAATTTTAATAAACCGTCTAAACTTTCCTTCCGTGACATAAATAGACTTCTTAATCGGGAAAGGAAGAGTTTTAGACGGACTCGGGATAGACAGAGACCCGGATCGAGACCCTACCGAATCGACAAGAGGGTTGATTGGTGCGGATGAAGGGTCGGTACTGACCCTAGGGGGATCGGTATCGAATTGAGAGCTTGGTTCAGAAGACTTACCTGGCTTGGAGGGATCGATATTGAGCCGGGAAGCCTCGGTATCGAGTGGTTGAGCCTCGATATCGACCTTGTTGGGGTCGGTAACGAGCCTTACCGGGGCATCATCTTTGTTGTCGTGCTCAGTGTCTTTTGGCTTGGCTCGATCTGGCAACTCATTTCCACTTCTGAGGTGTATGGCTGCAATTTGTCCTCTAAGGTTCTCTTCGAGTCGGCTCGGAAGTTGCCCTTGAGGTCTTGGAATCCGTGTAGCTAGGTTCCCTAGTTGTGAGTCAACACTCTTCTTCCATATATCGAACTCTCCCCATCTTTTCATCTGATTATTGAGGTTGTCTTGGACTCCATTGATTTCATTCTTTACTCCATTAATCCCTTCATAAAGTCCTTGCACCCAAGATGGTGGCTCATGATAGCCTGGAGGTCGATACGGACGGCGGGTCGTCTATCCGGAGGGGGGGGCTGCATAATTCTGATTTTGATTTTGATTTCCCCAAGCCGGATAATTGTTTGGCCTGTCAAAATTATTAGGCGGGTTCCTGTATTGTCCTCTCACATAATTCATCTCAGCATATGTCTAAGCGGCTCTAACCTGCTCGATGTTAGTGCAAGCAGAACTACTATGGGCAGAAGAGCCACACTCTTGACAAGGTTGAGAGGTTTTCAGAAAACTTACCTGTTTCTTCAGACGCTTAATCTCATCCTGTAGAAATTGATTTTTGACATCGGGATCCGCTTCGTCTTTATTAGGCATGTAGAGACGCTTTTGTGGCTGGGGTGGCTGCTGGGCTCCATACATGGCATCGTAATTAGACAACTTGTCCAGTAGTTCCCATGCAGCAGTGGGATCCATCTCAATAAAACCGCAAGCAGTGTGTGTGTTGATGCGGTTCTTCGTTTCTGCATTAATCCCTTGGAAGAAGATTTCTTGGAGCACATATAGGGGTTGCCCATGAGTGGGGCGCTGTCTGAGCATCTCCTTGAACTTCTCCCACGTATCTACGAAGGTCTCGTTAGGCAGCTGGTGATAGGAGGTGATGTGTTTTCTCAACTCCGTTGTCTTGGCAGGAGGGAAGAACTTTGTCAAAAATTGATCATACAAAGCCTTCTAAGTCCTGATAGACTTAGGAGGTAAGCTCTCCAACCAACTCAGGGCCTTTCCAGTAAGAGACCACTTGAAAGCTTTTAACAGAACATATTCTATTGAGACACCTTCAACAACAATAGTGTCACATAAATCAAGAAAGTTTTTAATATGTTCCATAGGACACTCAGTAGGTTTCCCTTCAAACTAAGCCCGTTTGATTAAGGATATAAATTGACACTTAATCTCAAAAGTCTTCTCTATCTCCGGAAGCACGATTGCAGACTCTAGCACCTTCAGTTCCGGATGCATGTACTGTTTAGCATTCCTCGAATAGGCATTCAACTGCTCCTGCAGACGGGCAGTGTGCTCTCGTTCACATTCAGCGTTTACTCGTTCACATTCAGCTGTTGCGGCAGCAGCGTCTCGATCAGCTGTAACGCCTCCATCTGCCTCTGGAGAGCGGCCATCTGTTGTGCCATCTCTTCAAGAGTCATTGCCATGGCTTTGCGTTCTCTTAGTCGTTGGTGGAAGGATCGCTCGGGTTCAAAGTCTACTATTGGATTAGAGACAACTCAGCGTCCTTCAGCTGACATACACTGAAAGCAAAAACAAAAACAAAAACAAAATCAAAATCAAAAAACAAAATGGGTTCTCGGAGAGGGTTGTTACCGAGGCCCAGAGGATCGGTATCGAGCATGCAGTGATCCCGTAAAATAAAAACTGAAAAGAAAGAAGCAACTACCTGTCGATAGGGTCGGTACCGACCTGGGTGGGGTCGGTAACGATTTGACAATGACCTAGAAAATAAACAGAAAAAGCACAGAAACTGGGTTGCCCAGCAGGGTCGGTACCGACCCTAGGGGGGTCGTTACCGAATCGGCCGAGTCCCGAAAAACATAAAAAGAACAAAACTTGGCACTATTGAAATCTCTCCGGCAACGGCGCCAATTTGTTGAGAGGGTTTCTTGACAATAAATAAATTTATAATCAAGACCCCGTTGTTTATAGCAAAGTCAGGTTCGTCCACAGGGAGAAAGTTAGTGCTAAGTTTTGTTACTTGGAGCGCAAGTAATCAATTAAATCTAGGGAATTTAGCAAGAGAAAGAGGAATTCTAAGGTAAAATTATCACCACAACAATAATCATGCAATGCTAACGCTATGAAACACAAAGATCATGCTTTTATCACATAAATGTGTCAAATTTTGTCAACAAAAGCAAGTAAATCAACTAACTTTCGTTCAATTAACAAACTTACTATCTAATCTCTTCTACCTCAACTAGGATAGATCCGCTTTCACTTCAAAACCCTAAATTTACTATTTTGATTCAAGGTTTCCGCTTTCGCTTCAACTATGAATGAGAAATTTCTATCAACTTTCGTTTCAAGGATTAAGAACAAGAGAATAGATTCATGCAATAAAAACAATCAAGACATGATCATAAACAAGCATGCACAACCATTGTTGGGTTCAACCCCAACCTTAGAAAGGAAGACTACTCACAAAGCATAATAAAGAACAACTGAATTAATAAAAGAGAAAGCTTACAACTTTGAATCCAAACAAGACTTGTCTTCCAAGTTTCTCCAAAATCGCCCCCTCCTCTCTCCCAATCGTGTATGTCGTCCCCCCCAAAAAACAAGAACTAGAGAAGAGTATTTATAGAGAAACTATTCTATCTAAAAGCTATCTCTAAGGAAATAAATCTTCTAATAAGATGTATTCCTTCTATCGATCTAATAACATAAAAGGAAAGAGGATAAAATCCTTTAAACTGCGCCGAATAGGTCTTCGCTACGACACCGGATGCCTCAGTACCGAACTGTGCACCTCGGTACCGAGCTGTTACAGCACTACGAACAGCTTTGAGTAAAACTTGTGTAGCGGATTCGTTACAATTTCGTTTGACTTGATTCTTTTTCCTATGTTCTTGTAACGAATTTTTATACTTCTTTCCAAGCTCAAACTTCATCTTCAATATCTTTATGAGCTTCATTCCTTGAGTGCTATCTTCAAGTGCTTCTCCTTGGTTTTACTCTTTTCCTCAAAAGTGCTCCAAATAGCTTCTAAAAAACCTATAAAACACCACCAAAGCTTATGTAGACTCCATATCTTAAGAAAATACGAAAACCTACACAAACGACTCAAAACAAAACATAGAACTAAAGAAAAAGACTCAAACACACTAAATCACACCCCAAAACATGACTAAAAAGGCGGACATCATCCCTTTGTCTCAAGATTCATACCATGGATAACTCCCATGTTTACCTCTCTATCACTGTATTGTAATCCCCACGAACCAAGTTCAAACACATGGTCTTGAAATCTTGAAAAATAGTCATGGAAGTGTTTTTCCTACAGCTTTCTACATTCAAACAAAGCCATGGATCAGTAGCACGGGTGTTATGAACCGTAAGATATGTTCACAACATCAAGAATAGCACACAAAGTAAAACACAAACAACGACGAGTTCCCCGGCAACGACGCCAAATTTGATGAGGTATTTTTAGTGGTCGTTATACCTATCAAAGAACCTAACTTAACCAAACTTAGTAGAATGGTAAGTAAGGGTCGATCCCATAGAGACTCGTGTATAAGTGTTTTACTTGAGTGCCAAGTAACCAATATGGGTTTTTTTTTATGATTGATTAATTAATCTAAGATGCAAACTAAAAAGTAAATATGAATGCAAAGTTGATTGTAAATATATGAGAAAAGTATGTTCAACTAGTTACATCCATCATAGATATGCTTATTGATCATTGATTCTCTTGATTCTCAATTCACTTGAATAATCTACCGTGAATTATGATCCTACTAAGGATTATGACCCAAACTTCAGAAATAGTTGAAAGAACTAACAGTCTAAACAACCCTAATCATTTAACAACCTAAAACAACGTCTAGATTCAATTAAACAACAGCTTTACGAGTCAAGTTATCGATAGAAACAAACACTTAGAGCAAACAGACATCTAAGTTATTTGTAGATTTATTCCCTTCAACAATTGAATAACCCGAACGGGTACAAACAATTATAGATGCTACTTTATCTAATCAACCCCGAACGGGCATTAATCGGATTAGTTGTAAATTAACCTAGAAATTCTATTAGGTGGCCAATCTAACAAAACCCTAGAATATTTATGATTCAATTAAGCACAGGGAATAAAACCTATTCAAATTGTTGAGAATCAATCAAACCTCACAATATTATGCAATCTATGATTTCAATAACTAGTCAAACACAAGGGAATTTAGCAATGCATACTTAAAATTAAGAAAAACTTACAAAGGTTTAAAGTTTGCCTCTAGAGAGAAAAACCCTAGCCTCTAAAAGTCTGATCAATGTTATGAAAAAGATAAACTAACAAGAGTTTAAATATGACTTAAAACAATCCTCCAAAACCCTACAAACAAACACACTTTCGGATAAATAAACAAACAAGCCCAACAGCAAAGCCCAAGTCTTCGCGTGAAATTCCAGATTGCGCGGGTTGCCTCCCAATTGCGCGGCCGCGCTTTTGCTTCCCAACCCGCGTAATCAGCTTCTGGTAAAATTACTCGGGTTGCAATCCTTCCTTGCAAGCGGCGTAATTTCCTTCTTTGTTGTTCTTCATTTTGACTCTCAATGCTCATTTGCACCACCTCCTAACTCACTTCAACCCTTCTAAACACCACCATAATCAACTAGAACTCGTCCCGCTTTTGCTCTTAAACCTAAAAACTTGCAAAACCGAGCAAACAAGTGCAAAATACCCGAAAACACAAGATTCTATAAACTAAACTAAAACCAACTAAAATTAACTAAAACTTATGCAAAACCAACATAAAACATGCATCTAAACTGCACCTATATGCAAGCTATCAGTTGGCTATAAAGATATTGGAGTTACCACTTCCTATCATTGCTATTAGGCTAGCTATAAAGAGATTGAAATGGTAGACCCGTATGTCCAAGTGTCAATTGGATTAGGTCAGTTCCATTTACGGGGGCGTGTTGAGAATATAATCTATTTGAAATATAAAGAGAAATCAATCCAATATATATATATATATAGGATTAGGTTCTAGTAAATAAGTAATTTAGGGTAAAAAGTTAGGAGATATAAGGAGCGTTGGATGATTGAAAATGAACGGTACTGATTTACCCATTTTTATTGTTTAAAATAAAAAAGATATAATTTTGGTAACTATCGTAATCTACGGGATAGGTTTTATATTTTTCTCTGAGAAGTTGTTCACGTCAAAAGCCATTCAAACAAAGAGAGAGGAGCGTGACCTGATACATCTTACGCCGGAAACCGAACTCCTTGCCACCAGAATCCAGACGCTATTGTTCCGAAATTCTCTGATGCTAGACTCCCTGCCGCCAGACGATACTGTTTTCGAACATCCCTGACTCCAGACGCTACTGTTCATCTTCCTGAATCTGTACCCGGTAAGTTGATACTTGATATGTATGTCGATGGGTGAGTATTGTTCGTTTAATAGATTTAATCTGTATGCAATATGAGATCTATTATCGTTAATTAATTTTGACGGTTGGTTTTCACACAAAAAATTCGAGCGGTCGTTTAGCAGATTTAAACTGTATGCAAGATGAGATCTATTGTCGTCAATTGATTGTTCATTCAATTTTTCAATTTAGGATTCAATCAGTTGGTTGTAGGAATTAAAAGTGGATTCAATAGGTTGTTGTTATTTTAAGGATGAATTTTATTCATTATAAAAATCGAGCGGTCGTTTAGCAGATTTAAACTGTATGCAAGATGAGATCTATTGTCGTCAATTGATTGTTCATTCAATTTTTCAATTTAGGATTCAATCAGTTGGTTGTAGGAATTAAAAGTGGATTCAATAGGTTGTTGATCTTTTAAGGATGAATTTTGTTCATTATAAAAACACTCATCTATTAATGGCGATTGATATTTAAGTTTTCGTTTCAACTAGTCCCTCTATTCATCGCTCCGCTAGTAAGTTGTCGTTCAAACTTTCAGTGTACTGGTTCAGCATCTTAATGATTTCTTTCTGTGGGTTTGAAGGTTTGGGGTTTATAGCAAGATCAAGAAAGGTTTAATTTTTTTTTGCTCTTTTGTGTGGTTGACAATATTTGATTTTTCGTGCTTCTGAACCGTGTTGATTTGAAGGTTTGGGGTTTATAGCAGGATCAAGAAAGATTTAATTTTTTTTTCTCTTATGTGTGGTTGATCATATTGGATTTTTCGTGCATCTAAATTTCGTTATTGTGGTTGATCAAGAAAGGTTGTTCTTTTAAGTATGAATTTTGTTCATTATAGTATACAATATTATTCATTCAATTTAGGAATTAAAAGTGGATTCAATAGGTTGTTGTTCTTTTAAGGGTGAATTTTGTTCATTATAGTATACAATATTGTTCATTCAATTTAGGCTTTGGGAAGAAATAATAATTTCAAATATAGGGTGGGTTTCTTTTATCGTGATTATCGTTCCTTGATTGCCTTTTTATATTGTTCATTAAAAACCATATTATTGTTCATTTTAGGATATAGTGTAGTTCATGAATAATTTCGTTTATTAACATTGTTTACATGCTTTTAAATATAGGAAATGTGACCCCTACGAAGAAAAATAACAAAGAGGATGATGAAGAACATAGTTTTAGTATTAGAGGAAGATGTGGACTTCCACCTCTCAATTTAAAGCCCGGATTTCAACCTTGGGTCTTTCCAAGACAAACCATTCCTAAGAAGAAGCCGATTTTGAATGAACTACTGAGCAATACAATGAACAATTCAACAGATAGTGAAACTTCGGATGATGATGTGGACATCACACTTGGTTCGTATGGTACTGAAAAGATGATGATAGTTCTACACCAAAGAAAACTCTAGAGGACAATCATGATGCAATAATCGAAAGACATGAAACAATAGGCTAAAGTTGATCTCACTGTATACATGAACACTTTCAAAATTTCGACTTATTGGGAGATAAATCCATATAACATTTTTTCCACCCATAGTGAAACTTTCACCTATATGTACACATCAAATAAACCCATTTAACGAAATATAAAAAAAAAATTAAAGACTTGTATGAACAAGTGTACATATAGGATGAACAACTATATATTTATTGATGAACAATAACTAAACCAAATTGTTCATAAATTATATCTACGTACCAATATTTGTAAATTACCAATTTTTTTTATTGAACACCTATTTATTATTTGATGAACAATTACTCAACACTAATGTGGTGAATAAGGAACAAGAAAAATTTAATTATTTAATTGAACAACTATATATTAATTGATGAACAATACTTAAAGCAATATATGAACAATGAACAAAGAATTTGTAAAACCAATGCTTTTAATGGACAATTTATTTATTATATTGAATACTTCTATATTAATTGATGAACAATAACCCTAATATACTTATCAAGGAAAAAATAAGATATTTTTAAGAAGTTTTTTTAATGAACACTTTGTTCATTATATTGAACAACTCTATATTAATTGTTGAGCAATAACTCAACCATTGGACCATGAAAAAATTAGTTCTATGTACGAAGATTTTTTCAATGAACAATTTATTTATTGAATTGAACAACTCTATATTAATTGATGAACAACTTATAATATGCAATTTACACTACATTTAAATTCACGACAATTGTAAATTTCTGAATTTCCGTGACAAAACCCTAGTTCTTACGACATTAAAATTTGTTCTATGTACGAAGATTTTTTTAATGAACAATTTATTTATTGAAATGAAAAATTCTATATTAATTGATGAACACCATATAATATGCACATTTGCGCTACATTAAAATACACGACAATTGTGAATTTGCAAATTTCCGTGACAAAACCCTAGTTCTTACGACATTAAAAAATTACGGCAATCAACTGTGAAACCTATCAATACTATTAACGGCAATCATAAAATAAAAAACCGTAGATCTTATTGTTAACGACGGTCAACTACTAGATGATAAACTGTTAACAACGAGAAAACCCTAATCGCGCAGCATAATTCGGAAAAAAAATCACAAGTTCGGAAACTGGCTGCTCCTCCACGTCTAAAATGAACAATATCCTTATCTCTTTCCAAATTTACAACAACGCATATCTCGTCAATTACGCAATTGCAATTTTCTTTTTCTTCTTTTTCTTTTAAATCATTAATATTATCACATCAATACCGTTCATTTTCAATCATCCAACGCTCTTTATATCTCCTAACTATTTACACTAATATTCCTCCTTACTAGAACCCAACCATATATATATATATATATAAAAATTGAGATCAGGTGAGGAGGGCTCTTACCGTAGATAATTAGGAGGATCTTCAACCGTTAGATCTGACTTTTTAAAGAATGAGATTAAGGGAGAAGTTGTTCATTGGGATATAATAAAAATTTAAAATTAATTAATTTTGGTAACAACGTAAATTACGGGATTTTTTTTATTATCTTTACCGCATATGCTAATAACCTAATATTCCCGATTTTTGAGAGACTCGTTTGCATCATCGCTTTCTTGCTCTAGGTTTTGCTCGGGGGCTCCTCCATTATAAACAACACATTCTAATTCCTGATTTCTTTTTCCATTACTCGTGTCGTTCAAATATCATTTACATAACGAACAATTAACTATAACAAAATGAGCAAACATATAAGTAAAACGAACAGATATTATAAATAGATGAACAAGTATCTAACTTCGATTGAGTTAATGCAATGAACAAGTAGTACACATAAATGAACATCTATTTAATAAATCATGAACAAATAAATTGGATATTATGCAATTGTTCAAATAAAAAATTATTATATGATACCAAATGAACAATTAAATAACAAACAATGAACAACAGTATGAACAAACATTGCAAACACATATGCTGCAAAAAACTAACGACATAGAAGAACCCTAACCTAGTTAATAAAGGAATACTATAACATTAGAAAAAACCCTAAACTAGATAGTAAAGAACTAGTAAAATACTAAGAACGCAAAATCGGCAAATCGCAAAAAATACCGAAAAAAACATAACACTGCACAATTCGGTAAGCCATCGATGAAATTAATGAACAATTATATGATATCAAATGAACAATAAGATTATATGAACATGTATAGTGACAAAGTGAACAATTATATAATAAATAGTGAACAAGACTAACAACATTTACTACAGATTATATAGACATATTACATTGAACAAATATCATTACATAATGAACAATTAACTATAACAAAATGAACAAACATATAATTAAAACGAATTGATACTATAAATAGATGAACAAGTATCTAACTTCAATTGAGTTAATACAATGAACATGTAATACAAATAAATGAACATCTATTTAATAAATCATGAACAAATGAACTGGATATTATGAAATTGTTCAAATGAACAATTATATGATACTAAACGAACAAATATATAACAAAAAATGAACAACAATATGAACAGACATTGCAAACACATACGCCGCAAAAAAAAACCAACGACGTAGAAGAACCCTAACCTAGTTAGTAAAGGAATACTATATCATTAGAAAAAAAACATAAACTAGATAGTAAAGAACTAGTTAAATACTAAGAACACAAAATCGGCAAACCATAAAAAATAACGGAAAAAAATAATGATACACCATCGATGAAATTAATGAATAATTATATGATATCGAATGAACAAATATATAACAAACAATGAACAATAAAACTATGAACGGGCATTGCTCCTTCAATCGTTGTATCAATAGATCCGTTAATGCTCGAATTAATCTATATCATTTTCAGAGAAATAAGATTAATTATCGTCTACCATAGTCGTCTGTTTTTGTAAGATATAGAGAAATATAACGATATTAGTAGTTATCAAGAGACACACAGAATGAACAAGTTGATCTTAATAATCTTTTTCCATAAATAAAACTATCAGATCCTAGAATTACGTAACATGATTTCTCCAATTTCTTTTAAATGATATATAACAATTAATCTCATCCCTTTAAAAAACAAGATCTAACGATTGAGGATCCTCCTAATTATCTACGGTAAGAGCCCTCCTCACCTGATCTCAATCCTATATATATATACATATAGTAAAGGGTTCTAGAGAAACCTCATCTTCTAGAGAAACGGAGGAATAGATTAGAGCTCTTAGATCTATTATTTTTAAAGGCTGAGATTTAAAAAAAGAAGGTGCACATGGACTCTAATTAAGTGAAAATAGTGGATTATCTCTTCTTTCTCTCTCCATATCTCATAAAAAGGAAAATCTAATAAATCCCACAATATCTCTCCAAAATCAACGCACATTCAATTTCGGACTTCACTTTCCAAAAGACGAGAAATTTCATCCTCTCTCTGGCTGAAAAACCGTTCGTGTTCTTTGTTCTTCAAATCGATATTTTTTCAATATGCTCAGATTTAGGTAAGATGGAAAATCGTAAGCTATCAATTGCAATAACCCTAGAGGTTTTTTTTCCAGAGTGGCAAGCAACGCACACCAGGTACAATGTTCTTTCGTTCTTCATATAATTTGTCTTCCATTTCTCAGTTAATTTGTTCCAAATTACCAACCGATTCATACTCTCTTTATATTTTTTTAATTTCTCATCCTCGAACAAATTTCAGCAAAACAGGTGAACGTGAATTTGGAAGCAGCGACGGGCGGCCAACTTGATCTTCAATTGGAAGTAGCGACAATTTGGAATCACTTCTCCAGCCTTTTACGGATTTGACCTACATAATTGTTTTTTTCTTTTTCTTTTTAATAATCTTTTTTTTTTTCCTATTCTCAAACAATCGTTTTATATGTTTTCATTTGTTTTTTGTTTTTTAATTTGCGACCTCATTTTTTTCGTTTTTACGTATTGTAAATTTAATGTTCAGATATTTTGTATACATGTTCAAGATTATGTACTTAATATTCGGATATATTGTATACATATTCGAGTTCGTTTGTACACATGTTCAAGACTATGAAGTTGTTAATATTCATATATATTGTGTACATGTTCAAGATTTTGTACTTAATATTCCAATATATTGTGTTCGAGTTCGTTTGTACACATGTTCAAAATTGTGACGTTAATATACAGATATTATGTGTACATGTTCGAGATTTTGTACTTATATTATATACATATTCGAGTTCTTTTGTACATGTGTTCAAAAATGTGAAGTTAATATTCACATATATTGTGCACATGTTTGAGATTTTGTACTTAATATTCCAATATATTGTATACATATTTGATATACACAATTATATTGTGTATTTAGGAGGAGTTTTAGCATGAGTTTATGATGTTTTTAGATATTTTATATGTTATCTACAGCTAGGAAGAAGAAGACCCGAAGATGCATATTATTGGAGTTTTAGAGCTGGATTGAAGAGAAGACGAAGATCAGCGTTTTGCTGCTGGAGGCACCCGCTGCCAGACCGGCGGTACCCGCCGCCCCTGCCAATGCGGAGATCTTACGCGACACGTGTTTTATTTCTATTGGCTCTTCTTATGTCAACTTTAATCCGAGATATATGTATTTTTGGATAGACTTTTTAGACCTAGTTTGATATATTAGGTTTTAGAGAGTTGCATCTCTCATTCATACACTATTATCATATTTTCCTTTCAGAGTTTTTAGCTTTTCATGGAGAACTAAGCCCTTTTGCTTAGTCAGATAGTTTGAAGCATCGTTTGACTTTCAGTTGTGAGATTTCTACTCTTTATCTAATGCATGGATTATTTTTCTCTCTTGTTTGAATTGTTTATGTGATTGATTTCAGCAATTTCTAGGGTTGTTGTTATTGAATCTCAATTGCTAGATCTAGAGAAATTACTGGTTGAGTTTCTCTATTTCATAGTAGCAAACTGCATTGTACTAGTATATGGTTGTGCTAGTCTATTGCAGAAGAGAGTTAAATTGCATTCTAGTATAAAAGCTGGTTGTTGTATGCTAGATTTGTATCCTGATTATATTCCTATTCTTCATGCTGCTTTTGAATTGAATCTTGATAGTTTCAGGGTTATTCAATTAGTTAGGATTGATATTATCTGGTTGTGCTATTAATTATATTCGAAAAGGAATTGGAATTCCATATGCATGCGATATTGAGTGAATCTATGATCAACTTGTCATACGAATGTGGATCTCTGGTTGACTAAGTGTTTTCCTTAAATTGATAAAAACCCAAATTTTATTTGCTTTGCTAGTTTTTGCATGCTCAATAGTTAGTTTAATTCTAAAAAACCCTTTACTTTAATTGACATAAAATTCACATAGAAAGATAAATCACCTCCCTGTGGATTCGACCCTTACTTCCCTAAGACTAAAGTCTTTAGGTTGTTAGGACTCTTTTGCATATCCGTGATTTGCACGACCATTTCACGCCTATCAATATTCAAATCATTTGTACACATGTTCAAAACTGTGAAGTTAAATATTTAGATATTTTATGTACATGTGTTGAGATTTTGTACTTAATATTCAAATATATTGTATACATATTCGACTTCGTTTGTACACGTGGTGAAAACTGTGAAGTTAATATTCACATATATTGTGCACATGTTCGAGATTTTGTACTTCATATTCAGATATATTATATAAATACACGATTTGTGTTCCATATTCAATTTTGTACACGGAAGATTCCGATATTGTTTATTTGTTACCTGAAATTTTCCAGCAATAGATTTATTTTATTTTATTTCAATTTTTATAAATTCAAGATCTGCTATTTTTAAGGAAACAACTATAAATATTGATCATTTTTTATATTTGTTTTAAATGTAAAATCCCTATAAATAAGGAGTTTCCATTTTAAAATCGTGGCTGCCATATTCAAGTATTTTCTCCATATTTTCAATATTATGCACCCTCAATTCTCACCATTAATTCTACCAAATCCTACGCTCCTAATTCATTCCCCCGTTTCTCTATAAGAGCCGTTTCTCTTGAACCCTCCCCTATATATATATGTATGTATCCTAGCTTATTCCTTCTATTGTGCTGGCTCAATAGGCACGACATAAATCCATTGGGCATGGAAAGTTTAATAAAAGTAACCACTTAACTCATGTATCACTTCCAGTGACATGAATTGATTACGGTTGGAGGTTTCAGATTTGGTTCCATAAATCAATAATAGTAAAAAAAACTGATATGTACTTTTTTAGCTCGTAATTTCTGTTTTCCACTGACCAACTATTGGACAAACAGCATGATTAGTGAGGAATGTGAAGGAATTGTGTCCTTTAATAAAAGTTGCAATTACCGAACATGGAATAGGACGATTGATAGAGAGATTCAATCCGTTTATTTTAGGAGTCGTACTGTTTTGCTAGAAACCAACTACGATTAATGGCTTAAATAGTTCAATCCATAACTATTATAAACGGGTCCTATGAGGTCACACACATTGAGTTGACGGGCTGGGTCAGCGGGCTGAAAGTCTTTGTCAAACATAGGGTTTTAGTCCAATAAGAAAAGAGTTAATTATCAATAAATATATTGGATATTATTGAGAATTAAAAGGATATATTTATTTGGGGAAATAAATATATAAGGCCTTTAAAGGGAAGAAGAGATCTAGGATTTTCAGAAGTTTTTACGTAAGAAAGAAAATCTCTCTTCTTCCACTTTTTCTAGTCTTTGGCACTTCGATCTAGCAATCGAAAGCGAAGGAGATCCCGATCCCGTACTCGTGTGGACTGATTAGAGAAGTCACAATTGAGGCTTTTTCTCTCGAAGGAAGAACCCTAATCACGCATCAAGAGGTATTCTAGTAACCCTAATTTTGTCTCTAATCAAGAATGCTTTAGATCCATGTTTAGGTGCAAGAAATTGTTTCTGAAATTCCGCTTATACGCATCTAAAAACCCTACAGTGGTATCAGAGCCTTAAGCATATCTTGATTGGATCAAAGATTTAGGTTTTTGTTCTTGATGCAAATTTTGATTCAAATCGATGAATTTGATATATAAATCATTGTGCTTGATTGAAATTGGATTTCAATTACTTGGACTAGATACAAGTTAAAAGTATGTTGTTAAATGTATGATTAAATTTTTTTTTTTCGGCACCGAAACAAAATTTGTTTTGTTCTGCGGAATTTCTTGCGAGATTTGTGTATTAATGGCTATGAAAGTGTTTGATGTGTTGATATTAATTAAGAAGGGTTTTGGTTACCTTAATGTTTTGAATACGTTCATATTTCATACGTGAAGCAACGATAATTACGTATACCGTTTGTTTACGTGTGTAGTTATAGTCTCACCCGTCAGATCCCTAGCTTAATTAACTTCATACTATTTTTATATACTTTTGCACCTCCAATGATCGAGCCACTTCTGTGGGTGGGCATGTATTTTTCTGTTCTTTAATTGTGTGTTGTAATTCCTTCAATGGGAAGGGTCCTTGAAGCATAATGAATTAATGATCACTACAATATTATCGATATAAAGTTTCCTAAGGAGTTAGGAAATTCCACTAAAATAAGATAAAATATTGGATATTATATCTTGATCATACAATTTTGTCCAATTATATGCACATTGATGATTAATTTTGATTAATGTTATATATTAATTTCTTTTGAATCAAGATCCATGTTAGTTTTCATGAGATAAATTTTCTAATAGTTACATGCTTGTTTTATAATATGATTTTAATATTTGCATGTGAATGTTTCATAATATGATTTTCATGAGATGAATTGTTTAAGTTTTGCATAAGTTATTTATTATGTTTTTGTCACTAGTAATAAATAACCATTGCATGCTTAAGTTCCCAAATGAATATTGGGGCAATGTCTTTCTATATCATAACCCATGACGTTTTTTGGTTTTGGTTGGATGGGCTTCGCAAAAGCGAGGGTGTCCTTCTTAAACATTAAACTAGTGAGGGTGGATCTATATGGGGGTTCATAAGCCTTGATATGGTTGTACCCAACAAGAGACCAAAAGACAAAGTTTTGGATCTTGAGACATGGTAGTGGATCCTACATTGGATGTGAACCATTAACCAAGAATTATAAGGAGTTATAACTAGTAATTGTTACTTACCTTGAACACACAAGACTAAAGGCAGTGCAAAAGTACGTTGAGTCTTGTCTGGAATAGGATCTTGGAATCATTTTATTCACCGGGAACATAAATTGTTTATTTGAATGAAATGTGCATTTACTTGTTTTAAAACATGTTTAATATTAAGTATTTGCATGTCAAACATGAACTTTTGTTTGTTATTTCTTTTTTGTAAAAAGCATGTCTAGCGATAATTTGAAATTCACCTTGCACTCAATTGTTGAGAAGAACAAGCTCAATGGAGCAAACTTTCTTGATTGGGAACGGAATCTGAGAATAGTTCTCAGGTCCGAAGGACGTGAGAACGTGCTAGCAACCCCCCCTTCCTACCCTGGAGGTATTACCGCCAGTAACCCCGATTAAGACTAAACCGAAGCTACCCAAGACTTTAAACTAACTGAACAAACTAAAAACAAGGTAAATGAAACCATTTAAAACCTAACAAAATTAAGTAAAACTTTACAACGGAAAAGAGAATAAAAGGTCTATACAAGCCTTAACTTAAAAAGAATTAGTAAATAAATAGAACAACCTTCTATTTAAACAAAATCTTTATCTAGTCTTCCTTAAGTTCTTATTTCTGAAACTCCGCTTCGCTTTGAAGTAGTTCAACCATGATCTTCACTCAAGTATAGCCATTGGAAACCTTTCTTCAACTTTTGGAGCTTCAAACCTCTGAATCCGCCTCTTGAATCAACTTCCAAGAAGAACCTGATGTATCGTATACCAACGGTGGACACCAGCCAACCAAATAAAAGAAAAGAAGATGGACGGGTTAGTCTAATGAAAGACTAGCAAGCGGAGAAACTAACTTGGTTCTTATGGTTGTAACTAAACATATTGGCATCCAAATCCGAATAGACTCGGATTATGATCCAACAGTTAGCAGTCTTATAGAGAATAAGAAGGAGACTTGCATAATCATGAGAGAGAACACCACTGCTTGTGGTGTCTTTAAGAAGCATAAACAATTGTTGGGAACTCAAATTAATCACATAACATCTTGAAAAGTCTCCATCGACTAATCAGATTGACTTAATCAAAGTTTGATTAAGAATCATTCATAATCGGGAGTAAGAATGGTTATCGAACAGACTAACCATCCGGGTACATTAATGTGCCTAACGCACTTATCTTACATTACTTTCAAAACTCTTTACAAACATATTGGTAACTTTTAATCGACTGAAACCGCCGAGAATCTACATGTACATGTGACGTCAAGATGAGAGGGATTATTTCAACCATGATCATTGACGAACAACTAGTACCAATTGCACTTAGCTAGAGTGCATAACACCTCCTCCAGTGTTGAGTGAGGTATGAGTCATGACCCGAATGTTGGGATATGATAGCGAACTAAACCCCCCAACATAGACTGTGTTATAAAGAGGTCATCGGAGACTCGGCTCCTACCCCTGAAAACTAACTTACTTCATAATAATGTCTCAGCATGAGACAACATACAAGGTCACACATAACGGGCCTAAATCCAGTTCTATCGCGAAACTGAATAAATAACATGGTCATTATTTCTAACAAATATAACGACCTATCATATTTTATTAATCAAACAAGTCGTTCCAAACGCAAATATTAAATGGGATTCAATTCCGCATTTAATAACCATAATGCAAGAGAGAACCGTCCACTTGCCTTAGAAGGCGTGCTCAACGTCCTTAGCAATTCAACAGTAATCTTTATCATCCTTCTGCCAAATATAACAAAAAGATTTCTCAGCAACGAGCTCACAGAAACACTTCTTAGTTGTATTCTCAACTCCTACAACTTCCTAATCGATAAACGATTTAATTTCCGAATATCGATATATAATAAATCCTTAGTTATCATGCTTTAAAGAGCCATCTTGGCGGAATTATAACTAATTATCCGCTTCACTTTTGAAACAATTTTCTAAATAAAAATTGTTCATTAGCAACAGTTCTTAAAGGTGACCAAACCTCGGATCAAACGGATTAACAACGAATCCTGGGTAATTATCCGAAGTCCTTTACCTGCCAATCGGTATCCAAAACTTGTATTCGCTATAACTGAAGATCTTGACGTCCGTTTCTTGAGCGGTTTGAACCTGTGGGACCGTATCAACGTCAAGATTATAAAAACCATAAATTTAATTAGCAAAGCGGCAACGAAAGGCCCTTACGGTGGCTCCGTAATCAACCAGCTAATTAATTTCGATCGTATATACCTTCACTCGAGCCCATGGCTCGTTTAGCTCGATAGTGGCTCGATCCCCGAGCCCGAGGGTGGTCGAGTATTGTCCGGCGACAGCCCTTGCGGTGGGTGGTGGTCGGACAGGCCGACGGTCGCCGGTGACGATGTACGGCGAGGCGAGAAGCTAGCGCCGGCGTGAGGATTTGAATTCTTCCTTCCGAGATCGTCGTCGTCCTGGATAGCTCTTGCTGGTTTGGTTTCAACACAAACCACAGAAAAACTAAGAAGAAGAAGAAGACGAGGTGTAGAAGGAGGTGTGGACGGGCAAAGGAGATCGCCGGCGGTGAAGACATCTTTCTCCCCGGTGCGTCGTCTTTCCGTCCTTTCTCTCTAGTTTTGCTTTTCAAATGAGACTATTTGATACGACTTTTGACGAGGCAATAAAGATGTGTCGTGGATAAACTCTAATTCCTTCCCCATTAAGCATAGAAAAGATAAGTTTTAAAACTCAAAACCCGTCTCAGAACGGGACTCGCGCTAAAGCGGTAAAATTATGTACCTCGGATGGAAAAACTTACTACATACAAAACGTCCCGTAAATTATGTAGACCAATAAACCAATTTTCCATGATTTTATCTTGCTACCTTCATTTTTTAAGGCTTCCGTTTCGTATTTTAAAACCTTTACAGTACATAATTAAAAAGACGACTTATCCAATAAATATTCTTTTTCCACCGAAAAATCCTAGAATTCACACCGATCCATAAAATCATTTCTTTATGATTTTAGGATATCACCAAAAAAATTTAGGATTTAATCTCCAACAAAAATATCGGATTAAGCGTTAAAACGGACAAAGAGGTTAAAAGGATACCCGAGAAAAATTCAAAAATATCCTCAAAAACCGCAGTTATTACAGATACCTCATCTGATGAGGAAAAAGCAGAAGAGAAGATAATAAGAGATGAGTCTGTGCCTGTCACATGCCTTATGCTAGCTGCTATGGAACCTGCTCTTCAAAAGAGGTTTGAAAATCAAGATGCTCATTCCATTATAACCAACCTGAAAATGCTGTTTCAAGAACATGCAAGGATTGAGAGATATGAAACTCACAAGGCTATACTGGATAGCAAACTTGTGAAGGGAAAACCAGTTGGCCCACATGTGTTTGACATGATCGGTCTGTTTGAACGTATGGAGTCATTAGGTGCTAAATATGACCAAGAATTGGCCACTGATATCGTCCTACACTCCTTACATGATGGTTTTTCTCAATTCAGGATGAACTACCATAAGCATGGGATAAAGAAAACCCTGAATGAGCTCCATGGTATGCTTAAAGCAGCTGAACAAAACACTCCTGTTGACAACAAGAAGGATGTTCTTGTTGTCAACAATGTGCAAGGGTTCAAGAAGGCATGCAAGAAGAAGAATCATGTCCAAGGGAAAGGCAAGCAAGTTGCTAAACCCAAGGGAGGTGAAAAGCCAAAGGTGGCTAGTGACCATGATTGCTTCTACTGCAAGCTAAAGGACACTGGAAGAGGAATTGTCCCAAGTACTTGGAGGACAAGAAGAATGGAACTGTGAGTTCAGGTATTAATGTTATTGAAATTTTAACAACCAATGCTACTACTTGGGTATTAGATATCGGATGTGGTTTTCACATTATTTCGAATGTGCAGGGACTAAGAAGTAGGAGGCAGTTGGAGAAAGGAGAAATAGACCTACACGTTGGAAATGGAGCAAGGGTTGCTGCGCTTACCGTAGAAGATTTTAGTTTATTTTTACCTTCTAGTTTAGTTTTGGAATTAAGTATTTGTTATTTTGTTCCTACTATTACTAAAAACCTTGTTTCAGTTTCAAGTTTACATTCTAAAGGATTTGAGTTTGATATTAAGAATGGAAGTATGTCTGTTTTTAAGAATGGAATCTTCTATGCTTGTGCTCCAATGGTTAATGGAATTTTTGTATTAGATCTCAAATCAAAATCGTATAACATTGATACTAAAAGGCAAAAATCAAATTGTTTGAGTGAGTCCTATCTATGGCATTAGCGTTTAGGTCATAGTAGCCTGAATCGCATGAAGAAGCTCCATAAAGATGGAATTCTAAAAGATATGGATTGTGAATCTATTGATTTATGTGAATCATGCTTGATGGGCAAGATGACAAGGTCACCTTTCAAAGGAACAAATGAAAGGGCAAATGAACTTTTGGCCATAATACATATTGATGTATGTGGGCCAATGAGTACAGAAGCTAGAGGTGGCTATAGATATTTCATTACTTTTACTGATGACATGAGCAGATATGGGTATATTTATCTTATGTCACATAAATCTGAAGCCTTTGAAAAGTTCAAGGAATTCCAAAATGAAGTAGAGACTCAAACTGGCAAAAGGATAAAAGCACTTCGATCCGATCGTAGTGGTGAATACTTAAGCCATGAATTTGATCATCATTTGAAAAATTGTGGGATTGTAACACAATTGTCTACTCCAGGGACACCACAATTGAATGGTGTGTCTGAAAGAAGAAACAGGACCTTGTTGGACATGGTTCGATCTATGATGAGTTTTGTTGACCGTCCAGTATCCTTTTGGGGATATGCACTCACGACTGCTGTATTTACACTAAACAGGACTCCGTCAAGGACTGTAGACAAGACCCCATATGAGATATGGACTGAAAAAGTTCCAAAGTTGTCTTTTTTTAAAATATGGGTGTGTGAAGCTTATGTAAAGCGTTTACAAACTGATAAGTTTGCACCTAAATCAGACAAATGCTATTTTATAGGATATCCTAAAGGTAGTTTTGGATATTATTTCTACAATCCCACTGCACAAAAGGTGTTTGTTGCAAGGGATAGTGTGTGTTTGGAAAGAGAGTTTATTTCCAAAAAGTCAAGTGGGAGAAGTATTCATCTTGAACTGGTTCTTGATGAAAAGCAACAAACACAACAACAGGATGACATAGTTGATGTTGAGGATGAGATGGATTTGTTTGAAGGCCAAGGATCTGTTGTTATCCAAGAACCTGAACAAATTCCTCAAGAAGTAGATCCACAAATAGTTGTGGAAAATGTTGAAATCCCAGTTGTTGAACCAGTTGAACTCCTACGTAGATCAAACAGGCAAAGGTTTCAGCCAAGACGATATGATGATTTCATCTTGACCGAAAGCCTTGATGTTCTAATGTTAGAACATGGTGAGCCTGCTACCTATAAACAAGCAATGACGGGTCCAGACTTCAAGAAATGGCTTGAGGCCATGAAATATGAAATGGATTCCAAGTTTGAAAATCAAGTATGGGACTTGACATATTTGCCAGATGGGGTAAAACCCATTGGATGCAAATGGGTTTTCAAACTTAAGACTGACAAAAATGGAAATGTATCTGTATACAAAGCAAGATTAGTTGCTAAAGGTTTTAAACAGATTCATGATATTGACTATGATGAAATGTTTTCACCAGTTGTCATGATTAGATTCATAAGGATAATCCTAGCTATTGCCACTTATTATGATTATGAGATTTGTCAAATGGATGTTAAAACCGCTTTTCTGAATGGTATTTTGGAAGAGGATGTGTATATGACACAACCAGAGGGTTTTGAGGATCCAGATCATGCTGGGAAGGTGTGTAAGCTTAAGAGATCTATCTATGGGCTTAAGCAAGCATCTAGGAGTTGGAATCTTCGTTTTGATGAAAAGATCAAAGAGTTTGATTTCATCAGCTGTGAAGAAGATCCTTGTGTATACAAGAAGTTTAGTGGGAATAAGGTGGCTCTCTTAGTCTTGTATGTGGATGACATACTACTTATTGGGAATGACATTCCGATGCTAGAGTCCTTAGGGAATGGCTGAAGATATGTTTCTCAATGAAAGACTTGGGAGAGGCAGAGTACATACTTGGAATAAAAATCTACAGGGATAGATCTAAGAGAATGCTTGGATTATGTCAAGGAACTTATATAGATAAGGTTCTTGACAGATTCAATATGCAGAATTCCAAGAAGGGGTTTTTGCCCATAAAACATGGCATAAATCTAAGCAAGAAGCAATGTCCTAGAACACCTGCTGAGCTTGATAAAATGAGTAAGATTCCTTATGCTTCTGCTATAGGATCTATCATGTATGTCATGGTATGTACACGTCCTGATGTTGCATTTGCTTTGAGCATGTGTAGCAGATATCAATCAAATCCAGGAGAGGCACATTGGTGTGCAGCTAAGAACATCCTAAAGTACTTGAGAAGAACCAAGGATGATTTCTTAGTATATGGGGGTGATGACAATTTAGTCGTTAAAGGATATACTGATGCTAGCTTCCAGACTGACCGAGATGGCTTTGAGTCTCAATTGGGATATGTCTTCATCCTTAATGGAGGAGCTGTGAGCTGGAAGAGCTCTAAGCAAGATACAGTAGCTGATTCTACGACTGAGGCCGAGTATATCGCTGCTAGTGAAGCTGCGAAAGAGGCTGTTTGGATGAGGAAGTTTCTAGACGAGCTTGGCATTGTTCCTAGTATTTCTGGGCCTATTGACATCTATTGTGATAACAATGGTGCCATAGCCCAAGCCAAGGAACCAAGTTCAAACTCCAAATCTAGACATGTTATGAGGAAGTATCATCTTATTCGACACATAGTTGCTGAAGGTAACATCAAGATGTGTAAGGTGCATACAGATGACAATATTGCAGATCCTTTGACTAAGCCTATGCCTAGGGCTAAGCATGATAGTCACACTAGGGCTAAGGGTCTCAAACACATTGGTGAATGGTTGTGAGATTGCTTTGTATTACATTATTTCTGCTTAGAGTGTTGGACTCTTGTTTATGTTTGACTTTATGATAATATATATGATATTTCATTCTTATTTATACATTATATTAATTAATATTGAATAATATGTCCGAATAATTCATAGTTCGTAAATGGGTTCACCTTAAGTGTTTTGGTGAATGAAACCCCATTAAGTGTACTACAGTTATGAATTATTGCATGTCCATAGTTTGAGTCATCAAATAGGACATAGATGATTTCATTTATAGTTATATTGTACATTGACTGATAGCTCAAGGTTTCATGTGCTATAGGGACATAGAGATGTCCAGTCAATTACATAGATATGTATGGATGATACATATCGGACGGACCAACCTTAAGACTCCCCAAAAGGGATTGTAGAGTTTTTAAGGTGAACCATGTTTGGTGGATTCCTTAAACATGAGTATGTTATGTTTTCTAGTTGATGATTGGTATGTCTTTGATATTGTTAAACGCTCTCCGTAAAAGGGGGTTATAAAAGCAATTATTGGGATTGCCAATAAGTTGAGTGGGAGCCATAGTCATACAAGATTGGAAAAGTCTTCCTCATTCATGTACACATTGATGCATGAAAAGGAATGGTGTCTAGGCCACTTGAAGAGCTAGAACTAGAAAATGCATGGCCATGCTCGAATGGATTAATTGTAATCATTCGTTATTTGATAGTTCAAACTCAGGTATTCAAGAAACATATTTGACAAGAGATATGAATGTCACCATATTATCAAGTAAGACATTAAGAGACAAAGGTATCCTAAAATTGCACATTTGTTTTCAAGGACAAGTGGGAGATTGAAGGAATTATGTCCTTTAATAAAAGTTTCAATTACCGAACATGGAATAGGACGATTGATAGAGAGATTCAATCCGTTTATTTTAGGAGTCGTACTGTTTTGCTAGAAACCAACTACGATTAATGGCTTAAATAGTTCAATCCATAACTATTATAAACGGGTCCTATGAGGTCACACACATTGAGTTGACGGGCTGGGTCAGCGGGCTGAAAGTCTTTGTCAAACATAGGGTTTTAGTCCAATAAGAAAAGAGTTAATTATCAATAAATATATTGGATATTATTGAGAATTAAAAGGATATATTTATTTGGGGAAATAAATATATAAGGCCTTTAAAGGGAAGAAGAGATCTAGGGTTTTCAGAAGTTTTTACGTAAGAAAGAAAATCTCTCTTCTTCCACTTTTTCTAGTCTTTGGCACTTCGATCTAGCAATCGAAAGCGAAGGAGATCCCGATCCCGTACTCGTGTGGACTGATTAGAGAAGTCACAATTGAGGCTTTTTCTCTCGAAGGAAGAACCCTAATCACGCATCAAGAGGTATTCTAGTAACCCTAATTTTGTCTCTAATCAAGAATGCTTTAGATCCATGTTTAGGTGCAAGAAATTGTTTCTGAAATTCCGCTTATACGCATCTAAAAACCCTACAGAATGTTTATTTTCGGATACTAGTTTATTGGATCGAATATGTAAGCATCATTGACTTTTCTGTTGACCGACATATCAGAATTTAACCTGAGATTATCTGGACATTCAAATCAAATATCTTCGAGTGATTCAATTACTATCCTCGATTGATAATCGCAAATGTGATAATTTACTTCCTCCACATGACTAGTGTTGGACCCAGATTTTAGGCAAAGAAACGTCAGCCCATAGTCAGGAAATCTCCAACGCATCTAGAGCTACGGAAGATTTTCGGGATTGGCTAAGTCGGTTGGAGGAAAGAAGGTCCAAGATATGTTTGTTACGAGATAGATTCCTCTCAAGATTTTTTCTGTTATAAGATAGAAATAAGCAAAGATTTGTTAGTTAGGGATAAGATCATATCTTCGATTAAGATAGAATATGCACTAAGGAGCTATATAAGTCAATGTAATCCTTAAGGCGAAAAAACACAATTCATTCGCAGAACTTTTCGTGATTTCTACATTAATAAAAACACATTTTCTTTCGTATTCTTCTCGGTTTACTTGATCAAGGCCCGATCTAGGCCAAAGTCCTACCTTTGGTAAATTTTGGCTCAAACAATTTGGCGCCCACCGTGGGGCCGTGATCGATACAACCATCAGAAGAATCACCATTCTACTTCCTTCCGGATCAAGGAACACGATGTCTGGAAACGGGGAAAAAAGCCCTAAAACTCCGATCACCGAGAACGACCAAAACCTTGAGAACCAAGGCATTCGGCCTCAGGATGAGGAGATGACGGACCTCAGACAACGCATGGAACTTCTCCAAAAGTCGTTGAGCGACCAAAAAAGCTTTTATGACGCTCATGTAGAACGCCTCACTGTTGAAAACAACCAACTCAAACAACAATACGAGGTCTTGGCTACGGGACGTCGCTCCCTCCGCGTCACCCGATGCACTGACGGAATAGTAAGGAGGCTAGATTTCAACGCTGGAGAAGGGACTTCCAGAAAGGGTGCAGACTCGGACCCCCGAGACAAGACACCCGCACGATGAGACATGACTCCGGAGCCCATTGGCCGAGTCCGCTGCGGAGAAGTCTCCCACGACGATAATCCTCCAATTAATCTCCGGTCAGCGGCTAACCAACGCCAAGCGCCATCTCAGGAAATCTGGATCGAAGATGATGACACCGATGGAGAGGATCGAGAACGGCGCAGGCCAATCGATTTAGACGCGGCCATCCGGAGAAAAGTGACTGAACAAATAGGCATCATCACCGACCAACTCCAGAGAGGCAACCAAGGTTTCCAGCCTTTGGAGCTTGAAGCACCCGACGGGTTTGATGAATCTCCGTTTTCTCGTCGAATTGCCCGAGTGGAGATTCCAAAAAAGTTCTCAGTGCCTAGCATGCCCACGTACAACGGGACTACAAACCCTAACGAGCACGTGGCCGTATACAAACAGAAGATGATGACGAGTGCGGTCCCATCCCACTCAAAAGAGGCAGTGATGTGCAAGGGGTTCAGCACAACCTTAACAGGGCCGGCCCTAACCTGGTTCATCAACCTCCCACGCGGGAGCATTAGGTCCTTCGCGGATCTCTCAGACACTTTCCGTTCTCAATTCGCGAGCAGCCGCAAATTTGAGAAGCAATCCAACGACCTCTACCGGATCCGCCAACGGTACCAAGAAACTACCAGAGAATCCTTAGATCGCTTCAATCGCGAGATGATCTCCATCCCGTCTTGCGACGTAACGACCGCGGTGGAAGCATTCAGACAAGGGGTCACCCCCGATGGTGGCATGTACAAGGAACTAACTAAACACCCTTGTGCTACCTTTGAGGAGGTGCAAGCTAGGGCACTGGCGCACATTCGGCTAGAGGAAGATAGGTCCCTAAGGAAGAGGTCTTTAGAGACGGAAAGAACTGAGAGAAGGGGTCCCGTTGACAGCCGTCGAGGTTCAGCAGACCAAAGGAAGGATCGAACCCGTGCTCTTTCGCATTGAGTAGAGTACTTGGCCAACTATGCAATATATTCTTTCAGCTTGGAGACTGGGTGTTGCGAAAGGTTTTCCAAAACACCGCAGAAGCAAACGCTGGAAAATTAGCACCCAATTGGGAAGGGCCATACAAAATCACCAAAGTCGCGGGGAACGGAGCTTACCAGCTAGAATCCAAAGATGGAAAGGCGGTACCACGAAGCTGGAACGCAACCCATCTGAAAAGGTATTACTTCTAAACTGATTCATTACCATGTTTCATCTCTAGACATTTCTTAGCTTTAGCTTAGAGAATCTTTTGGCCATTTTTGACTTTTTCGAATAAACGACTCAGGGCACTTGCCCACACTGTCGAACAAAGTTTTCAAATTCCTAGTTCATAAAGTTTATTTCACACATTTTTACATAATGATTTGCGAGAAAATATTCTTCCATTCTTGCACACTCTCTTATTGCTCAAAAACGCAAACATGCGCTAATCAAAGTTGCAAACAACATGAAACGCGTCGAACACAAAATACCACTGTTGAGACACATGGTTATACCGTCTAAAAACGACGAAGTCGTCACGAATACAACATCGACGAAGTAACCCATAAGATGATTACCCCCATCTAAGTCCGATCAACAAAACATCCGATTAGTACGGGAAGGAGAAAGCTATAACATATAACTCAAAATGGCCATATTCGCGGGACGCCGCGATGACGCCCACATCCTAAGTCCTAAACTTAAGGATCCATTGCCCAAAAACGCGTCAATTCCTAGTGACCCTTGGCAATGGCCAAAGGAAGCCCAATCATAATTAACTATGCACGAACCTTTGCAGAAAATTAAAACACCCAAAACGCGAAATGTAATCCCACACGAGATTCACAATAACTCGCTAAAAAGAGGAGCACCAAAACTCCCTCTTAAAACGCTAAAACGCGTACCCCATCCACGGGCAACAAATTCCTGGAGATTCTCCAGGAACCTACCCATGCTAATATATTATGCAAAACTGTTTTTCAAATGAAGACAGATAAGTAGCAAATATTATATTGCGCCATTCACGGGGCGTCAAAACCGTCCAAAAAGGACGCCACAAAAGTTTAGGCCACCAGGCCAAAAAACTACCAAGTCTTCAAACAATCCCACAACAGAAACAAAGAAAATACTACTGAAAGTTCATTAAAAGGAAAGAAAGGGAAACGCGGTTGGGGCCTACTGATTGTCGGTTGGGGTCGAGGGCTCCTCCCTATCTGAGGCCTTCTCACCATCTCCCTCTTTGCTGATTGGGGCCCCATCATCGTCGTCTTTCTCCTCTTCCTTGTTCGGGGAGCTGGCATCATCCTCCTGGTCCTCGGCCTCCAAATACTCCTTGTCGGGAGGGGGGTTGCAGGCGGGGTAATACTCCTCTAAGGCCTCTTGCTGCGCCTTCAGATCCCAATTGGCGCTCTTGCCGTCAGTGAGGTCTTGCAGCAGCTCCACTTGAGGCTTCATCGTGTAGTACGCCGCCACATTCACCACCACCTGGGGGAAGCCCTTTACCTCCTTCTCCGCCTCAACCGCCCTCGCCTCGAGCAATGCCTTCTCGGACTGGAGATCTTCCACCTGAACCTTCAAGGAGTCCACCAACGATTGAAGTTTGCGAGCCTTCCTATCCGTTGAGGCGGCCGAGTCCCTCGATTGCTTCTCCTTCTCTTCCAGCGCCCTCATTTCCTCTTGACAACGACCATTGGTGGCCATTAGCTCTTGGAAAGCCTACAACAAGGAAAAGTGGAAGAATGAGGATAATCCCGGCATAAACCAAACAAAAGGCGAGTGATCGCCAAAGAAATACCAAAGAAACGGTAACGAATATCTAAAGCCTCGGATCAGCGAACCTGCCATTCTTAGTGTCGCGCCAACGTGGTTGAATGCGGCGTATGGGGTTAGGGCCTGGAAGTCCAGTTTGACATTTGGAAGCAAAGTATCCCAGAAAGTACTGAGAAGATCCTTGGGCTCCTTCTTCTTGACAACAGACGAGGCTCTTCAACCCTTTTTGGCTTCAACACAGGAGACTTCTTCACCTCGGAACTGGGCGTGGAAGCGGGTCCCCTCAGAAAAGCCGCCAAAGGAGATCCATTCAGTGATCTCCTCCGGCGTCATTTCGCAACGGTAAAGGTCCTGAGAACCTAGGGCTAAAGAAGAAGTGAAGGGTGAGGGGTTGGCCATGGAAATCAAGCGGAGCAAGACCAAAGAGGAAGAAGGAGGGAGCGTTACCTGAGAAACCGAGAGTAAGATTGGGAAGGAAA
Source organism: Fallopia convolvulus (assembly GCA_964016875.1). Classification (NCBI taxonomy): domain Eukaryota; kingdom Viridiplantae; phylum Streptophyta; class Magnoliopsida; order Caryophyllales; family Polygonaceae; genus Fallopia; species Fallopia convolvulus. Next base: position 36,252,101 of record OZ024735.1, on the reverse strand, counting down.
GAAGAAGAAGGCGAAATGATGGCAAAAAAGGAGCCTCTCAGGTCATTAAGAAAAGGCAGCAGAAGCAAATCCCGTTTTCCAAGGCGTCTCTAAACGTCTTTTCAACTTAAATGCAATTTTCGAAATTTGAAGTTTAAATTTTGAAATTGCATTTAGGAATATTGTTGGACCCAGATTTTAGGCAAAGAAGCGTCAGCCCATAGTCAGGAAATCTCCAACGCATCTAGAGCTACGGAAGATCTTCGGAATTGGCTAAGTCGGTTGGAGGAAAGAAGGTCCAAGATATGTTTGTTACGAGATAGATTCCTCTCAAGATTTTTTCTGTTATAAGATAGAAATAAACAAAGATTTGTTAGTTAGGGATAAGATCATATCTTCGATTAAGATAGAATATGCACTAAGGGTCTATATAAGTCGATGTAATCCTTAAGGGCGAAAAAACACAATTCATTCGCAGAACTTTTCGTGATTTTTACATTAATACAAACACATTTTCGTTCGTATTCTTCTCGTTTTACTTGATCAAGGCCCAATCTAGGCCAAAGTCCTACCTTTGGTTTCAGCTCATCGTCTACATTCTACTAAAATTCAATCAAGCCTACCCAAAGGAATACTTGTTGTATTGATGGTGATCTCTGTTTAAAAGAACTGCACATGATATTTCACCTAAAACCTGTACTACTTGAAGAAGAAGAAAAAAAAACTAAAGAAAGCGATTATGTGGAGCGGAGGAATGATCGATTACGAACTCAGAGTCTAAGCTGGAGATCTAATCCACCACCGTCGACATCAGCCGGCGCTGGAGGTGAATCTTCCATATCCTCTTGCATATCGCTGATTTTGTTAATTTCTTCGAGATTCGAGGCCGGAAGAATCACAGGAGAGCGTCGGCACTCTACCGGAGCCTTCTCCGTGAAATCCTCCCATTTGAACGCCGGAATCCAACTCGGCTGATCCCGATCTCCTAATTTCAACTTCTTCTTCTTCCGATCCTCATCGCCAGACTCTTCTCCCGCCGCCAAACTCTGCAAGCGGATCCTCTGGCGATCGCGAGCTTCCTGGTAGTTTCTAATCAGATCGTAGAATTTGTCCACCTTCTCGTCCTCCGTGAGCTGATCGGCGGCTCTCTTGGACCGCTCTTTCGCACCGTCTTCCATTCTCGAAACGGCGAGCGTAGATCTGGCCGACGAATTGATCGAAGAAAGCGAGCAGAAGGATTTATTGAGAAGGAAAGTAGAAAAAAGCATACGGAGATGGGGATTTCTAGGGATTGCAATCTGCTAAATTTGAAGAGTGGAAGAAAGGAATGAAGGCGGGTTTAATTAGCGGTGGGCTTGGTACTTGGGTTTTGGCCTTTTGGGATTCTAAAGCATCCCGGGAAGGATTTTTCGAAAATGGAAATAAAGAAAAGCACTTCGCTTTGGGTCATATGGAGGATGCTTTGTGTATTTATAGACGTACCTTTTGCGGTGGTCCAAATTACAACTTCAATAAAGGGGAGAAACTAAAATTTTCATTTAGTTTAATTCCATTTTGAAGTAGAAACGAACTTGAGTTTCATTTTAGGTTTATTTACGCAACCTATACTATTCTTTAATCTTATGGTCTTATGTTTTTTGTTGTAGTGTACTGTTTTAGGGTCCAATTATGAATATAACTCAGAGCTATCATGTAGATTTTAATAAATGTAAAAACATTAGGTAGGATTTGTAATACTTGCTATGATGGAGTTGTTATAATACATACAGCTTGTAAAGTTGTAATTGCAAATGGTGTGCAAGTAGAAAGAGTTTTGACGTGTTTGCGTGATCAAGGAGAAATTGAGGTCGGATACATTAGCGCTCGTGGTTGACGCATGTATGTTCAGAGGATAGGACGACACAAAACATGTCATTCATGTTGCATGTTCGATGACGCCAGCTCTGCCCTACACCCAAACGCCGCTCTAGTTTGACGTCTTTGAATTGACCACCACCTCAATTTACCGTAGAGCAAAATAGTGTGTCTGGTTCCGGTTCCACCAGACCATGGAATTAGAACTGGGACCGGGAACCCCATGGTTCCTCATTAAGATCGCGGTTCGTTTACCGCGATCACGGTTGGTGGTTCTAACAACTACTTTTTTACCGATTCCACCCGGCTTACGAAGAGAGGAGTTAGGAGAAGAAGGGTTTAAACTTGATATTAAGTTGTCTACGTATCATCTCGGGGTAATAGAGGAATCAGAGCCCACATAGTGCTCTTACCTTCGATATGGAACCCCGCTTGGCTACTAACCTAAGGCAGATGAAGTGCTTTGTCTTTAATTGTTGAGTCAAGGTGCCATAACCTCCACCCGGCTTCCAATTGTACCTCAAGCTACAATAGTTGCACTCGACATCACATTAGCCTTATTCATCCAATGTGTTATCTTTGGTGAAGTGATTTGTGAAAATTTCATATTTCAACCCTTGGCCTTGGTTTTCCATTTTTGAAAAAGATTAGGAAGGGAAGTATTAGTCTATTAGAGATAGATAAGAGAGTAAGAGATTGGTGTGAATGAAATTGAAGGTGAGATATGATATTTATATGGGCAAATGGATAAGAATTAGGATGAAAATAGCCGTTGGAAGCAATGTGACCATTAGAAATAATATCGTTGGAAAAGGAACCGCGATCACGATAGTATAAACTGCGATCGCAGAGCAATGACTTAACCAATCGCGATCGCAGTTTGTGGTACCGCGATCGCGGTTTGCAAAGAAGCGATTGTGGTACTGCTATTTTTGTTGATTCCGCCCTATTTGGGAAGAGAAGTGTTGGAAAAAGAACGGCTTCAACTTGATATTATGTTGTCTGCGTATCCTCTCGAGGTCATAGAGGAATCAAAGCCCACATAGTTCTCTTACCTTCGATACGAAATCCCACTTAGATACTTTCCTAAGACGACCCGGCGGAACCGATGGTTAAATAAGTATCGAGCTCCGTATGTGAGCTCGTGAATCTCGGTTTTTTGTAAGATTTTGCAATAAACGAGACCCGTGGATAGAAAGGAATGGTGATATGAGAAGGACGATAGGGGTAATTGAGGCGTAGAAGGCGCCTTACCACCCGTGTTATAAGCCTTATATAAGTCATCAACAAGAGATCTAACATGTTCTATAATAACATCAACAATACAATTCTATCATAATGTTCTTCTTCTAAATTTAATAATTCATAGTATTGATAAAAAAATATCTTGCAAGCCTTGTATCTTAAATCTAGGATAAAAAACACAAGCAACAAGATAAATATCGAGAATATATTTGCAATAGATCAACCACGTCCTCTTCATTTATATAATGCCATCAACAAGGTCCGGCCGATCGGGCATTGAAAGCACTTCCTTAAAGGGACCCACCACATTCAAAGCTTCAACAACAAACAAATGAGCACTTGGTATAAAGGTTTGACTAAACGTATAAGTTGCATCATTAAAAACCTTTAAAATTCCCACGATCTTATAGCATTGGTCCCAATAAGACTCAATTGCGCAATTGAATCTTGTTGGGGCCAATGCTATGAGATCGTGGAAATTTTAAAGGTTGTGAACCCGGAACATGTGGAGCGGTAAAGGAATCTAAAAGTTCTTTGTAACGTAAACATTGATGAAGTAATTTAAAAGTAGAGTTCCAACGATGGCCGACATCTTTTGAAAAAAGTATGGGTTTAACACCATTCAGTTCACAAAACTTCTTCCACTCCATTTTGGTCTTCTTTTTTAACCAAATATAGCTAACAACATACTTAGTAGGTTCAAGATATGGCATTAAAAGTGTCAAACCATCTTGAATACATAAGTTTAAAATATGACAAGAACATCTTACATGAAAGAATTTGTTTCCAAAAACCGGTTGACAAACTCGAATCAATTCACTAGTAGAAGCGGTGTTGTTAGATGCATTATCAAATGAAATAAAGAAAACTCTATGAAGTAGTTTATACTCACCTAAAATAGAGCTTATAATGTTACAAATATTTGAAGCGGTGTGTGCCCCATCAAATACACGAAAAGTAAAAACTTGTTTTTGCATGTGAAAATCATCATCAACATAATGACATGTAATGCCCATGTATGAATGAGATTGATAGTTATCACTCCAAATAGAAACGAATATTATTTTGAGCAAAAAACCGAGACAAGTTGTTTTTACGAATCTTATATGCTTTAAACACATTTTTCCTAATTGTTTTTCTTGTAGTTCGTTTATAAGCGGGTTGCAAATGGTTGGAACCCAATCATTTATACCCACACTTTCCGCAAATTGAAATGGAAAATTATCAACACAAATAGTTTTGAACAAAGCATAAACACTATGATCATGATTATAACTAAAAAAGTGAGATTGAGAGGAAGAACTTGCTAACCCCGAAGTCGAAATTTTTGTTTGTCCTCACATCATGCCCAACTTGTCCTTGTGTTTTGCCTTCAAATGCTTGTTCAAGGTGCCCTAACCTCCATTGCACCTCCAATTGTACTTCGAGTTACAATAGTTGCACTTGACAACATATCGGTCAAGTGCATTCAATACAATGCCTTTGGTGAAGTGCTTTGTGAAAATGTCGGATCCTTTTCTCTTTGGTTGGCCGTAGATGCCCCCTCATCATCATCATCATCATCATCATCATCATCCTCGTCATTATCTTCCTCATCGCCCTCCTCATTGCCTTGTGGACCTTGGTTATGAATAGGAGCGGAAGGGGGAAATTGTGGCAGAATAGGCATAGGAGGATAAGGTGGTTGTGGTTGATAAGGATTAAGATTCATTCGACTTTCTTATGAGCCACCAACACCACCAAAGCATTGCTCAACCAACAAATCAACAAATCCTTGACCTTGATTTTCCATGTTTCAAAAAGATTAGGAAGGAGATTAGGAAGAAGAATAGTAAGAGACTAGATAAGAAATTTAAGAAGAGATTTACAACTTGGAACTTGAAACTTGTAGAATTATGACAGTAGTAGAGAGAGATAAGAGAGTATGAGATTGGTGTGAATGAAATTGAAGGTGAAATATGATATTTATATGGGTAAGTTGGAGCTCATGGTATGATTTACGTATATTTAAAATCTTAGATGATTAACTACACGAACTTAGTTTTAGAAGATTTAGGAAACATATTTGAAAAAACAAGGGAGAGCAGAAGAAGCATTTCAAAGGGAGATGGATGATACAGGATTACTTGAGTTCCATTTACAAATAAGAATTCGATCCCAACCAAAAACTCATTATTCTTGTGCGGATAAGCACAGTCTGATTCAAAATCATTTAATTAAACACAATCAGAGATAATTATTCCATTTAGGGGGCGAAATTCATAGATTAGTAATTTAGGAATTCAACTTACAACAAGGAATTAATCAAGTTCCTACATCGAGCACCTTACAACAAAAATTGTAGGATCGTTAGTACTTAAACGAGTCGGCGACTCCTGCGAAGTCGTCGACTTTGAGTAATAAAGAAGAGGAATAATCAAACAAGAAAAACAATCGTTACCAACAGTCAATGACAAGCGATGTACAGTGGAAACTCCTCGTAAACCAACTAGTTTACTTGGAGAAAAACCACTCCCTTCCAAGCTTCTCACTTGGTCGGATTTCAAGAGTCCTTAGACTCGCTCTTTTGATTTCTTGAGTGTTTACAAAGCTCTCCCGTGTACAAGAATGAATCCTACACCCTTGAACCACGCTCTACCTTTGCACTCACACTCTCAATCTCACGCTATGCCTAAGAACACTTGACACACCACTTGTACGAATCTCACGCACAAGTTCACTCTTTCTTCCTTACACAAAATGTAAAATGACGCTCAAGAGTCTTGCCACTATCCTAAACACGAGGGTATTTAAGCTAAGGCAAGAGAGATCTCGTGTGTATCAAATCCCATTCGATTAGGGAGGTGACACACACTCAATCTTTACATATCTTTCCAAATATACATTAACGCATACAATGAAATATTCTAGGAGAATCAAATCATCTTCCTCTTGATTTTAGCACTCTTTTATGATGATCTCCTCCTAAAATAGAATGGCCCAGCTGTCTCCAAATGCACGCACACACGATGTGCGTTCCTTCCTTAAATAGATCACTCCGCCAGCTGATCATGTCAATGACTTTGCCAAGTCGTCTAATCGACTTGCAAAATCGAAGTCACTGACTCTGGAACCATCAAAACTCTATCTTCTAACAAATTCTCCCTTTTTGATGGTGACAAACAACCTGTTCTGATAAGATCTTTGCAGCATACATACAACATCACAATATAAAGAGCAAGGAATACAAAGCCATAAAAAGTTCCCCTTAAGCTTAGTAACCATATAGTTTCAGCTTTTTGATCTTCCTAATAAATCAATTCCCCCGGTTAATTCCCCCTTTTGGCATCATCAAAAAGATTGCTAAAACAAGAAAGAAGTCAGAGGCAAATATGAAAACTTAAAACATAATATTAAAACAAGCATAGATAGTCATCCACCATGGCAAAAGAAAATGTACGATGCAAACATAAACAATTCAGAGATGCAATACAACCAAATCGAACTTAAAAAAGAAAAGTCTTTTAAACCGGGGAGATAATGTGGTAAGGGTTAGAAGAGAGGGGTAGAGATAGTCATGGATGAGCACTGGTCACTGACTTCAAGATCCAAAGTCGTTGAGCCTTTCCTCTATAACACTAATCTTGGACAGCACATTGCCAACCATGTTCTGAAGCTTCTCGAGCATCCCCTTCAGAATCATATTCTGCTCCCTAAGATCTTTCAGTTCATCGGTCACTTGAGCAGATTTCTTTCCCTCTTCCTGGTGATCCTTGTCACTGACCTCTAAAGCCTTTGACACCCATTGTCCATCAACCCAGTTCTAGCCAAATTTCCTAATCATTTCCTTATTCAGGACCCTGGTGTTGAAGACATCATCACCATCCACATAAACATTGTGCTCAGTCAACAACAAAGCTATCAACATGCTATAAGGAAGCGCATGTTTAGCAGTTTCAAGCGCATTCTTCATGTGAAGCATCATCAATCGAGGCATGTTCACCTTCTTTCCCCTGATGACCTTGTCCATAACTAGCAAATCTTGAATGGAGGCAGCATTTCTCTTGAGCTCTCTGGGAAACAGATAACTGATCAAGTAATTAAACATTACCTTCTTTTCAATTCCCATCATGTTGACTAGATAAGGACTGGTGAAATTATCATCACTATCAGTGACAGTTTTGATGATCTCACGGTCATCAACTCCTTCAGGCCATACTCCTTTGAAGTACTCAGCAAAACCTTCATGTGGTATCTCCAAGATATCACTAACATCCTTGTTAGTGAAAGAGTATTTCATCTTCCCAACCATGTACCTCCCAATGGTCATGTTCCTTGTATCCTCAATCTCCAAAGACTCATAAAACATCTTGACCACTTGTGGGTTGTACTCATGCTCCCATTGAATCAATCGATCCCACGTCTGTTGGATCCATTCATTGACCTTTGTCAGTTTGTACTCCTCTAAAAATTTGTCATCCCACAACAAATCCTTGGTAAATTCCATAGAAGACATATCAACAACATTTCCAGTCTTCTTCTTCTTGCTAGAGCCAACACCAAACTTTGGTGGTGACCTCCCCCTTTTCTTCTTTGTGACCTTCTCAGAGAAAGAAGAGTCGTCGCCCTCTGAAACAGCTTCAGGGGTTTCCAACCCCTTACCTTTTTTAGTTTTAAGAGCCACAACCGTGGCTCTAGCACTGGCCGATCTAGTCTTAGGGCGAAAGGGAGGAGGCATGTAATAACTGCGGTTTTTGAGGATATTTTTGAATTTTCTCGGATATCCTTTTAATCTCTTTGATCGTTTTAACGCTTAATCCAATATTTTTGTTGGAGATTAAATCCTAGAAAATTCTTGGTGACATCCTAAAATCATGAAGAAATGATTTTATGGATCGGTGTGAATTCTAAGATTTTTCAGTGGAAAAAGAATTTTTATTGGATAAGCCGTCTTTTTAATTATGTACTGTAAAGGTTTTTAAATACGAAATGGAAGCCTTAAAAATTGAAGGTAGCAAGATAAAATCATGGAAAATTGGTTTTATTGGTCTACATAATTTACGGGACGTTTTGTATTTAGTAAGTTTTTCCACCCGAGGTACATAATTTTACCGCTTTAACGCGAGTCCCGTTCCGAGACGGGAAATTCTATTAGGCCGACTTCCAATTTCTTAGTGAGGGAGGAAAGCTGACTTCTTTACGTATTGGATGAGGATGAATTGGAACTTTTGACCAAAAGCAAACAGAGGAGTGCGAGAGAGTTTAGACGATAACGACGGACTTCGGGATTTCTTTCTCACCGCCGGTCTTCTTCCCCTTCCACCTCCATCTCCACCTTCCTCCACCTCACTTCTTCTTCTTCCCCCTTGCTGGGCGTGTTTGCTGCAGCAGAACCATGGAAAGAATCAGGCGGAACGACGGCTCGGGAAGAAGGGATTTGAATCCTAACGCCGGTCTCTTCTCTGCCACGTTAGGCGACGTCGTCGGCGTTCAACAACCCTCTGACCACCAACCACCACAGGAGTCACCGCCGGGCAATACCCAGCCACCCTTGGGCTCGGGGATCGAGCCAAACGAGCCATGGGCTCGAGTGAAGGTATATACGATCGAAATTAATTAGCGGGTTAGTTACGGAGCCACCGTAAGGGCCTTTTGGTTTCGCTTTGCTAATTAAATTTATGGTTTTTATAATCTTGACGTTGATACAGTCCCACAGGTTCAAACCGCTCGAGAAACGGACGTCAGGATATTCAGTTATAGCGAATACAAGTTTTGGACACCGATTGGCAGGTAAAGGACTTCGGATAATTACTCGGGATTCATTGTTAATCCGTTTGATCCGAGATTTGGTCACCTTTAAGAACTGTTGCTAATGAACAATTTTTATTTAGAAAATTGTTTCAAAAGTGAAGCGGATAATTAGTTATAATTCCGCCAAGATGGCTCCTTAAAGCATGATAACTAAGGATTTAGTATATATCGATATTCGGAAATTAAATCGTTTATCGATTAGGAAGTTGTAGGAGTTGAGAATACAACTAAGAAGTGTTTTTGTGAGATCGTTGCTGAGAAATCCTTTTGTTATATTTGTCAGAAGGATGATAAAGATTACTGTTGAATTGCTAAGGACGTTGAGCACGCCTTCTAAGGCAAGTGGACGATTCTCTCTTGCATTATGGTTATTAAATGCGGAATTGAATCCCATTTAATATTTGCGTTGGGAATGACTTGTTTGATTAATAAAATATGATAGGTCGTTATATTTGTTAGAAATAATGACCATGTTATTTATTCAGTTTCGCGATAGAACAGGATTTAGGTCCGTTATGTGTGACCTTGTATGTTGTCTCATGCTGAGACATTATTATGAAGTAAGTTAGTTTTCAGGGGTAGGAGCCGAGTCTCCGATGACCTCTTTATAACACAGTCCCTGTTGGTGGGTTTAGTTCGCTATCATATCCCAACATTCGGGTCATGACTCATACCTCACTCAACGCTGGAGGAGGTGTTATGCACTCTAGCTAAGTGCAATTGGTACTAGTTGTTCGTCAATGATCATGTTTGAAATAATCCCTCTCATCTTGACATCACATGTACATGTAGATTCTCGACGGTTTCAGTCGATTAAAAGTTACCAATATGTTTGTAAAGAGTTTTGAAAGTAATGTAAGATAAGTGCGTTAGGCACATTAATGTACCCGGATGGTTAGTCTATTCGATAACCATTCTTACTCCCGGTTAAGAATGATTCTTAATCAAACTTTGATTAAGTCAATCTGATTAGTCGATGGAGACTTTCAAGATGTTATGTGATTAATATGAGTTCCCAACAATTGGTTATGCTTCTTAAAGACACCACAAGCGGTGGTGTTCTCTCTCTTGATTATGCGAGTCTCCTTCTTATTCTCTATAAGACTGCTAACTGTTGGATCATAATATGAGTCTATTCGGATTTTGATGCCAATGTGTTTAGTTACAACCATAAGAACCAAGTTAGATTCTCCGCTTGCTAGTCTTTCATTAGACTAACCCGTCCATCTTCTTTTCTTTTATATGGTCGGCTGGTGTCCACCGTTGGTTTACGATAGATCAGGTTCTTCTTGGAAGTTGATTCAAGAGGTGGATTCCGAGGTTTGAAGCTCCAGAAGTTGAAGAAAGGTTTCCAATGGCTATACTTGAGTGAAGATCATGGTTGAACTACTTCAAAGTGAAGCTGAGTTTCAGAAATAAGAACTTAAGGAAGACTGGATGAAGATTTTGTTTAAATAGAAGGTTGTTCTATTTATTTATTTATTCTGTTCAAGTTAAGGTTTGTATAAGACCCTTTTATTTGTTTTTCCGCTGTAATATTTTACTCAATTTTTTTGGGTTTTAAATGGTTTCATTCACCTTGTTCTAGTAAGTTCAGTCAGTTTAAAGCCTTGGGTAGCTTCGGTTTAGTCTTAATCGGGGTTACTGGCGGTAATACGTCCAGGGTAGGAAGGGGGTGTTACAGAAGTGGTATCAGAGCTAAAAGTTCCTAAGTCTTGCTTAAGACTTTCATCTTTTATATAGAATTACTTTCATCTTTCATCGTCTTTTAGCAACTCAGAATCATCACCAAACAAATCCTTTTCCATGTTTCTCTTAACAGAATCAGCATACTTTGATTTTTTTGAAGCCAAGATAGGATCAGAATGAGTACCTTCTTCAGAGATTTCAACTAGCTCCTTTTGAGAGACGTCCTTGTCAAAGAACTTGTCATCCACATCCATAGCGGCGTCCTTGTTAGTGACTTTAGGAGAGTCACTGACATCCTTTGTTTGATCCTTGGGAGATAGTTGTTGGTCCTTTTCTACTTCAGTTTGCACTTGGGTGCCCTCCACTACATCCTCCGAGCCTTTCTCTTTTTCCTTTTCCTCAAAGGACCCAATAATAGTTTCAGTTTCTTCAAAATCCATCAACTCCAAGGTTGGAGTTTTCACTCTCTCTTCCACAAAGATCTCTCCCTCCTGTGGTTTAGATAAGGATGCTTCACCGGTTTATGAAACAACCGCCGGTAGCATTGTTTGGCACGGAGTTTGAGATTTCGGTAAAGTGGCTAGGGTTTCGGTTTTTTGTGAGGGGGATTGAGAAAGTTGGGGCTTTTCAGTGGGAATGGGAGAAGTTTATTTTGGAATAAAGGGGTTAGGATCTTGGTTTTGTGAGGAAGAGGGATTCTGTGTTGGTGTTTCAATGGCGGTTTGGAGAGCAGTTGAGGGAGATGATTGCCCCGACAGAAGTGAGCGAAGAAATTCATAACCGAAAAGAGCAATGGTTTTCTTCTTCACTGATTCGGGACTCTCGGTTGGATTTTTGGGTGAAGCAAGGTGGTTCGAGGTGTTGGAGGGTGACGCGATTGAAAGGGTTTGATGGTTTTGAGGGTTTGAGTTCGAGAGAAAGAGAGGGCAGAGAACGAGAGAGAAGATTGTGAGAGAGAAAGTACCTTTTTTCTTTGACGGTTGGGCATAATAAAGAAGTGAACTTCCATCATTAAGGAAGTTGTCAAATCACCAGATTTTTCTCTTTCCTTCTTTTTGAAAATCTTTCCAATTTCAAAAGATACTGTTAAGTCATGATCTTTTTCACGCGCCAAAAACACACAGTCACTGACCCCGATTAAGTCGGTGACTTCTGTCACAAAAACTGCTCTTCTTATATGTCCACGACTATTGCACAACCCATGAATTTCTCTATTGAAAATACTTGGTGTTGGGGTTGCACAAGGAGTGCCAAAACAAACCAAGTATGAAGCATTATTTTTGAGGATTTGTCGATCATGATGATAAGTCTCTGATTTATAAAGAAATTCAAAAACGGGCTCATAGAGACTCTCAAAACATGATAGGTCAGGGAAATGCATTAGAATCAACCATCATTTGGGCTTGTAATGAGGGTTAAGATCATCAGGTTTGATTTGTTTGGGCTAAAACAAAGAGCTCAAAAAGGTTGCACACATACTGAATGTAGTAGAAGTCATCGACAAGTCAAATGCATGGGGTTTCCTAAACATGATGTCTATCAAGAATGTAAAGATTTATACCATAAGAACATGACTTCAAAACATATGTGAAGCAATCAATTCTAGCCAATCATTAAGGGAATTCATGTAGGGAAATAGATCATTGAAGAGTGATCATACCTAATTCCACGCGGAGTTGTTCAAAGGGTTCACGATTTAAGACCTTTGTGAAGATGTCTGCTCTTTGATCACTTGTTCTACAGAATTCCATAGTGACCATGCCTTTTTCCACACAATCACAAAGAAAGTGGTGCCTTATCTCAATATGTTTTGTCTTTGAATATTGCACCGGATTCTTTGAGATGTTGATTGCACTAGTGTTGTCACATGTATGGGCACTAACCCACACTTCACACCATAGTCACTGACTTGTTGCTTGATCCATAAGAGTTGAGAGCAACACGCCGCAACCGCAATGTATTCTACTTCCGCTGTTGATAGAGAAACATAATTTTGCTTTCTAGATCCCCATGACACAAGACAAGGCCCAAGAAATTAAGCCATCCCTGAAGTGCTTTTTCTATCAACACGATTTCCTGCAAAATCTACATCTGTGTAGCCAACAAGCTGAAAATCAAATCCTCTTGGATACCATAAACATAGATTGTCAGTATGCTTAGGATAGCGAATGATTCTTTTAACAACTTTCAAGTGGGACTCTCTTGGATCATCTTGAAATCTAGCACATAGACATACTCCAAACACAATATCAGGTCTACTAGCAGTGAGATAGAGCAATGATCCAATCATACCCCTGTACATAGTAACATTTACTTCTGGATCCTTGTCTCTTTTCCAAGTGAGGTAGTCGGCGACATGGGAGTATCAAAAGGTTTAGCATTTTCGAGACCAAACTTTTTCACATTGTTTGAGATACTTTTGTTGATGAAATCGTGTCCCATCCTCACCTTGCACAATTTGAAGCCCTAAAAAGAACTTGAGCTCACCAACCATGCTCATTTCGAACTCACTAGACATGAGGTCAGCGAACTTCTTTACTAACTTATCATTTGTTGAGCCAAAGATGATGTCATCGACGTAGACCTGAACAACCAGTGTATGACTTCCTTCCTTTAACAAGAACAGAGTCTTGTCTACCTCTCCTCGAACATAACCATGTTGAAGCAAGAACTGAGACAAATGATCATACAAAGCACGTGATGCTTGCTTTAATCCATAAAGAGCTTTGTTCAGTTTGTAGACATGATCCGGGTGGGTGACATATTCAACACCCGGAGTTAGTTCAACATATACTTCCTCCTTCAGATATCCATTCAAGAATGCAGTCTTGACGTCCATTTGTTGTAGTTTGAACCCATGATGAGCAAAATAGGCAATGAGTGATCGAATAGCCTCAAGACGAGCTACAAGAGCAAACGTCTCATCATAGTCAATGCCCTCTTATTGATTGTATCCCTTAACTACCAACCTTGCTTTGTTTCTGACCACATTTCCTTCATCATCCAGCTTATTCTTGAACACCCAACATGTTCCAATGACAGATCTTCCCTTCGGCCTCGGGACTAGGTACCAAACCTTATTTCTTTCAAACTGATGAAGCTCTTCTTGCATGGCACTGACCCAGTCCAAATCTTTCAATGCTTGATCAACATTTTTAGGCTCAAACATTGAGATGAAAGCATTGAAGGCAAAGAAATTGTTCAGAGAAGATCTAGTTTGCACGCCCTTTGAAAAATCAGTGAGGATGATGGTGACAGGATGAGCACTTTTATGTTGATAATTCCTGATCTGTAATTCTGTCAAGTCGCCGACTTGAGTCTGTGGCGTTCTTCTTGACTCTTCATCAGAATCTTCCGGACTTGAGCTTCTGTCAGGTGTATTCTCATCTTCTGACTCATTGTCACCTGAACTTTGACTCTGATTACTTCCCCCTGACTTGTCTGAGTCGGCGACACCAACATTGTCACCGACTACTGATTCTTTTTCTGTTGTACCAGTTGGAAGTAGATCCTCTTGAACCAGATAGTATCCTTGATCACCATCATCAAGATCCTCAATCATCGAGCCTCCCATTGTGTTCTCATCAAACACAACATGAACACTTTCCTCAATCTTCCTTGTCCTCTTGTTGAACACTTTGTAGGCTTTACTGTGAGGGGAATAACCTATAAAAGTGCCAACATCACTCCTTGGATTGAACTTTCCTAGACTATCGTTGCCGTTGTTATGAATAAAGCACTTGCATCCAAGGGTGCGTAAGTGGGCGACACTGAGCTTAACTCCTCTAAGCAAATCATAAGGTGTTTTTCCAAGGAGTGGACGAAGCATGGTTCGATTCATCACATAGCAAGACGCATTAATGGCTTCACCCCAGAAATTCCTTGGAAAACCACTTGAGATAAGCATGGTCCGTGACATGTTCTCCAAGGCATGATTCTTCATTTCAACCATGCCATTTTGTTGAGGAGTTCTTGGCGCAGAGAAGTTGTGACTTATGCCATTTTTCTTGCAGAAATCAGAAACTTAGAGTTGTCAAATTCTGTTCCATGATCTGACCTGATAGATAAAAGAGCAACTCCAAGCTTTTTCTCAACAGCTTTTACCCATGCTTCAAATTCTTCAAAGACATGATCTTTAGAAGACAGAAAAATTGTCCAAGTATACCATGAAAAGTCATCAACAATGACAAATATATAGATATTTCCTCCACGACTTTGGATTATCATGGGACCACACAAATATATATGAATCAGCTCTAAGGGTTAGTGGTACTTACCTCCTTCTTGGATTGGAAGGATGACTTCAGTTGCTTACCTCTTACACACGTTTCACAAACTTCATGCTTGCTTGGATCTATCTTGGGTAGCCCTCTAATAAGTTCTTGTCTATGAAGTTTATCAAGGAGTTACAAGCTCGCATGACCAAACCTTTTGTGCCAGAGGTCGGCGACGTCTACAACTGTTCTAAGACACAATTTTTCTTCAGGTTCGAAACAGGGGTCCACTTTGTAAAGATTGTTTTCACACACCCCTTTCATAAGAATCTTCCATGAGTCAATTTCTTGCACCTGACAACCCTTCTTATCAAAGACAACTTGATATTTTCCATTAGCACAGATTTTGGAAACACTTAAAAGCTTAAAAATGAGATTATCAACTAAATTCACATTATCTATGGTCAACTTATCTGAAAATCTTACCGTACCAATACCAGAAATACCACCTTTATTGTTGTTGCCGAAGGTAATCTTACCTCCCTTGTATTCTTGAAGTGAGATGAAATCCTTGAGGTTTCCCGACATATGAGTTGAGCACAAACTGTCAATAAACCAGGCCTCCTTGTCACCCACTTCAAGTTGCATTGAAACAATTAGTTCTTACGAACCCAGAGTTGTTTGATTCCTTTGGGTTTGGCAACATAATAGTTTCTAGGGAAACACTTGTCACAACTAGCACGCATAGATCCTAAAGGACAGTCAGTAACAGTGGATCTGCCAGAACTGTCATTCAGAGTCTATGACCTTGCATTTTCATCATCTCTTTTCTTTTTGTGACAATCATGTTGGTAGTGACCAGGCTTGCCACAATACCAACATGTCCTGTGAGACTTTAGGGCAACATACTTGTTGTAGCCCGGATAGATGGGTTTGTTGTTGATGCGCGATTGAAAGTCAATTTGTGAGGGAGCCGAGTTCTGGGCTTGTTTCTGCCATATTTTGTGCACCTTTTTATCTCGATACCACTATTGCTTCCCTTTGTCTTGCTTGGCCACCACATGAGTAGAACAACTTGCATTGTCACTATCCATTGGGGCTTTACCTTTAGACAAAAACGGAGCATGT
This sequence comes from Fallopia convolvulus, assembly GCA_964016875.1. Lineage (NCBI taxonomy): Eukaryota > Viridiplantae > Streptophyta > Magnoliopsida > Caryophyllales > Polygonaceae > Fallopia > Fallopia convolvulus. Next base: position 36,236,202 of record OZ024735.1, on the reverse strand, counting down.
TTGGTACCCTCAGTGTTGGGTGCACGAGCATATCCAATCCCAGACCTATCAACCTCCTTTAGAAATTTCTTTTTATAGTCATTTCTGACCTCTTGAGCCTTTTCAGCAACAAACTCATCTAGCCACCTTTTTCTTTTAGTCTCATCATTAACCTTTTGATCTTCTAGTTCTTTGGATAGCTTAGCATGACCGAGCCTAAGCATAAGCTTTTCACCTTCTAGGTTAGTGACTTGTTTTTCCAAGTCCTCGACTTGTTTTTGCAAGTCGACGACTTGGTTTTTTGAGTCCGAGCAGGTCTCAGAAGTCATTGACTTAGGAGACGAACTCTTTTCTAATTCAATAGCCTTAGAGGACCAGAGTTTGTTATCGTAAAAAAGATTGGAGATTGTCTCTTCATTATCTTCCACTTTTTCTCTTAACTCAGTGACCTGAGTTCCAAGCTTCTCGATGATAGCAACCAACTGTTCTCTAGATTTTTTAGCGAGAAGAGAAGAAAGTTTAGAGCCATTTACCTCTTGGGATGATTTGCCTTCAATGGCCATGCAACAGTTTCCTTCTGTTGGCGCCACTTCATCATCATCATCGGACATATCCCAAGTTGCCATCATTCCTTTACCAGCCTCTCCACTTTTTCTTTTTGGACATTGCTTGGCAAAGTGTCCTCTAGCCTAACATTGCTAACAGATGACATCCTGTCCTTCTTTACATCATAATGAGCATCTGAAACCTGGAGTGATAATCACGGAGAGATTCTCCTTTTCTTTGAAAGATGTTATCGTATTCTGCTTCGAGACTTATGATCATGTCCTTCTTTACATCATCATTGCCTTGATGAAGTCTTTTAGGAGCATCCCAGATTTCTTTTATAGTCGTGTATCCGATCACCTTCTTGAGGTCACCGTCAGAGAGAGCATGATGGAGCACCTTCTTTGCTCTAGCGTTCTTTTCAAGCTTCTTGAAATCAACGTCATCGTACTCAGCCGTGGTCTTTTCGGTCTTTCCATCCTTTCCAAGAAAGGTTTCCGGACCTAGTTCAATCACCTTCCATAACTGACCATCAAGCGAGCAGATGTGGGTCTTTATCTGTTCAACCCACCAGTTATACTCTCCAACCTTGAGGATTGGAGGCTTCTAGAAAGAGTCATTGATAGCTGTGTTGGTAGAAGTCATTTTCCTGTAAGAGAAGTAATAAAAACACAATCTAGAGCCTTGGCTCTGATACCAATTGTAGGATCGTTACTACTTATATGAGTCGGCCACTCCTGCGAAGTCGTTGACTTTGAGTAATAAAGCAGCGAAATAATCAAACAAGAAAAACAATCGTTACCAACAGTCAATGACAAGCGATGTACAGTGGAAACTCCTCGTAAACCAACTAGTTTACTTGGAGAAAAACCACTCCCTTCCAAGCTTCTCACTTGGTCGAATTTCAAGAGTCCTTAGACTCGCTCTTTTGATTTCTTGAGTGTTTACAAAGCTCTCCCGTGTACAAGAATGAATCCCACACTCTTGAACCACGCTCTACCTTTGCACTCACACTCTCAATCTCACGCTATGCCTAAGAACACTCGATACACCATTTGTACGAATCTCACGCACAAGTTCACTCTTTCTTCCTTACACAAAATGTAAAATGACGCTCAAGAGTCTTGCCGTTATCCTAAACACGAGGGTATTTAAGCTAAGGCAAGAGAGATATCGTGTGTATCAAATCCCATTCGATTAGGGAAGTGACACACACTCAATCCTTACATATCTTTCCAAATATACATTAACGCATACAATGAAATATTCTAGGAGAATCAAATCATCTTCCTCTTGATTTTAGCACTCTTTTTTGATGATCTTCTCCTAAAATAGAACGGCCCAACTGTCTCCAAATGCACGCACACACGCTGTGCGTTCGTTCCTTAAATAGATCACTCCACCAGCTGGTCATGTCAGTGACTTTGCCAAGTCCCCGACTCGACTTGAAAACTCGGAGTCACTGACTCTGGAACCATCAAAACTCTATCATCTAACAAAAATCACATAATTAACCTATAGATTGAGCAGATTAAATGCAAATGAAATTACCGAGATCTTGCCCTTCTAAAAGTCGCCATTACTTGTTATACTAATTCGAAGAGGCATAAAACTGCAATTTCAAGACCTAAAATTCTCGTTCTCATAAAAGAAAAGAATCGATCTATAGCAAAAAACGTCAAACACAAAAATCAATCACCACCTACCTTCGGGTAATGATAGTTTAGTCCACACTTGCCACAATAATGACGATCAAAGTGGTTAGCCATGAAAGTTCCAGCACCACGCTCGACATTCGAACACTCCATCCTCAACCTCTGGACTTTTCTAGAATCATCCACTTTGTAGAACTACAAATATCGATGGATCTGTGGGTGGGCGGTCGCCCTCATTTGTTGAAGTTAGTACTATGGTGCAGGGACGAGCAACGGTGCTGAGTGTTACAGGAATATGGGACCCGAGTTAGTTATAGGAGCTTTGTACCCAGTTTAGTTGGTTTACATCACTACTAGAAAATGCCCAAATAGAGACCATTTTAGCGCGGGATTAGAGTCAGATATATGACTTGGTGACCACAAGGAACAACGACACTAAACAAAGTGCCGCTATTTGACAACTTATTTTGTGATCGACTATAGCAACGTCTTCCAGTCCGGTCGCCAAATTCTTCTCTGGGGGGGCAAAGCCGCTTCAATGAGTGGTCGCTAATATGGTCACAAATTTCATTGCTAAAATGGCCTTTCAATTCATTGCTAATTTGGTTGGTAAAGTGGTCGTTAATATGGTGGTTACTGTTGTTGCCAAATTAGACCTTATCGTTGTTGCAATAGCGATCATTAATATGGTGGTTAAGCTTGACAAATGCGATCTGACCCTGATATGGTGGCTAAAGATCAAGACGGGTAGCAATTACTATGATAATCGCTAATGTGGTCATTGTATATTTACCTAAGTTTTATTAGTCATGTGCATTGGTTGCTAATACAACAACTATTTTCGTTACCAAAGTATTAGTGATCGCTAATTGGGTCACTATATTCCTTGTTGATCATTATTGATATGTTCAATAGTTGCTAATTTGGTTGTTATATTCGTCACTAATATTTGTTAAATATTCCCGATTCTTATACTTTAAATTAGGCTAGTAACCTGTTTATTTTCACATTAGATCAAGAATCATACATACCCAATAATAGAAGATCAATACTATATATAATTAAAGTAAAAGTCTTACACACATGCTTGATATAGTCTTACTAAACGTAATAACTAAGTCCTAAAATGCATAAAAAAAGACTTGCATCCAAAAATAACTTTTAAGGTTCCAACCTTGCATAAAAACTACAAGAGCTAAATCAAGAGCTACTAGAAAGATGATTCTTAAGCACTTTTATCATTGTATCAAATAAAGTCTCTTTATCTACGATATAATCAATTCTCTTGTGCATTCGGTCCACGTTATACCCAATAGTGCTCTCCACTTGTTGCAAAGAATAATCCAATTGCTTCACTTTCTCCCCCAGGCAATTCTCCACTTGTTGCACTTTTTTCCTTAAAGAACTCTCAACTTGTTGCGCTTTTTCACCTAAAGAAGTATCAACTTGTTGTACCTTCTCCCAAAATATGAGCTAATGCTTGAAAATGTTGCCATGAATTCAGCCCTTAACTCCTCCTTCAAATTCCGACGTGTAGATTCATTTGTCACATATTGGACACTATATTTAGCAACTTGAATCATAGAATGAGCCTCAGATCCAATACCAAACATTGAATCTTTCTTCGGACCTCCAACAGTCTTAATCCAAAAAATGTTCATGTTTATAGAATTTGATCCATTAGAGTCATCATCTCGAATAACTTCCTCCATCAAAGTATCAAACTTTTCCTAAAAAGGCCAATATGATAAAAAGAACTCAACATACATAGTTAACTTTTAACAACAATGGATCGTTGGTTAATTGGGTATAAACAAATATGGATGAGCTACAACATGTAGTAATCTAACTATTGCAAAACTGAAAACTAGAAGAACAACCAGAAATCTAGATTAGTGACAACTCACAACATAACAACAAATTATAAAAGGGAAAATCTAGTAACTTCATGATATTAATCATTAGAAAAGAACATGAGAGCTTCTATTTCCACATGTTTAAATCTCAGAAGACCATTTTTCACATTGTCTGTTGAAGGCTTAGTCTAAATCAAATTTAGAAACAAATTAGGCATACATTTCTATATTTCACTTCTTAAACTTCATTTAGTAGATAATTGTTTTTGGCAATACGAAGGGCATATAACCTGTTTTATTCATAAGAGGAAAATTACATCATATGATTAATCAACCCAACATCACAAACATAACTAAGCTCCTCAAAAGGAGTGTCAAACAACACAAAGTCCCCGTAACACAATTAACTCGACATCACAAATATATGTAACCAGTCAAGACCTTTGAGCCAAAATCAATCAAAATTCAAAAACAAACTTTCCAATCATACAAACTCTCTCAATTACATTTCTAGGTCACCAATCACCTTCGAACCAATCCTTCCTCTTTCGTGGTTGATTTCTAGGCTTGGAACACTGATCTTCGCTTAGTGGAGCTTCTAGGTTGGATTTATCTTGGTTTTAGGTTTTTTTCCATTTCATTGGTATCAGAGCAGTGCAGATTCTGGGGTGAAAATTTGAGATGTCGAGCAGATCAGACAACAGAAGTTGGAGTGAATGGTTCTCTAATGTGAAGTAGTTGATTATTGAGGCATTCGACACTCCTTTGTGGATCTCAGATCTCTCGACCATGGCAGACGAGATAAGAGATCAAATGATTCTAGTTAAAATAAACTCTCAAATGCATTCAGTCAACAATCCGATGTTGAATGTGACTCATCAGTGGCCTGTGACATGCTAAAAAACAAGGAGAATAGCAACTAACCCAGATTACTATTTGATTCAACGTTGTTGGACCTTTCTTGATGATGTAAGTTGGGATGTCAGGATCCAACATATTCGCCGCCAAGTTAAGGGTGTTGCTCATCATATGGTTGACCATCTTTTAGCATAACAAATCCTTATTTAGAAATATTTGATCTACCTGCTAGTATATGATTACGAGTATGTTAGTTCATAATGTAACCCTTTAGGCTGGGGAAACTAAAGGTTTTGATGCCTAAATAAAATTGCTATAAAGAAATGTGAAGTTATAAACCATTTTTTGTATCAATTTGAAAAACTGGTCATTTGTTAGATGTAATGGCATATTCACCTTAGTTAACGTATATATATTTTTCGGTTAAAGGAGAGGTGACCCTTAACATGCGCAGAAAGTAGAAAAATGACATACACCTATGTATAGGTTAACCAATTAAAATGTGACAGTAGAAGGAGGAAGTGAATATGGTTGTGGAATCCTTTAATAAGTTAATTATATTCTAGACATCATAAGGTTGTTTACCCATTTTTTATATCAAAGGGAGGCCATAAGTTAGGTCAAATTTAGTTTGAATATCAAACTATCGCCACAAACTATGTATAGGTTAACCAATTAAAATGTGACAACAAAAGGAGGAAGTGAATATGGTTGTGGACTCCTTTACTAAGTTAATGTATATTCAAGACACCATAAGGTTGTTTACCCATTTTCTATAAGGGAGACCATAAGTTAGGTCAAATTTAATTTGAATATCAGACTATCGCCACAAACTTATTTTTTCCCACATCAATTTTGACGATTTGATTTTGTGTAGATATTAGTATTTGATATATGGGTTCACCTGTAGTTTGTGTATACTAAAACTATGTTGTTTTGTCATCAAAAAAAATTAATTGGAGTTTTAAAACTAGTCGGAGTTACAAAATTAATTAGCAGAAAAATAGTTGGAGTTTCAAAAAAAATATATAAACATTGTTGATAAGATCAACTAGTTTATAGTAAGTGATAATTTTAAAATTTACTTTATTAGAGATAGAGATAATTATTTAAGAAATAATTATTTTTACAACTAAATACTAATTGTTTTTTTTAATGAAAGATAAATCATTCATTGATAAAGGATTTACAAAAAGGTTCCTAGGCATCCCTAGGAATTACATTGCTTTCAATGATTCCCAATTTCACAATGCAAGCCACTTGCGGGCTTTACAATTCGGTTTCCTCCAATTAGCTTTCAACCAATCCTTCACGTGTGCAATGATCTGTCCGGCACACGATTTGGGACTTATACAGAGATGTTGGAAAATCATGTCATTTTGCGTTTTCCAAGTGTAGTACACAATTGCCACAAGGCAAGCACTCCAGGTTTCGAACATGATGCCTCCCTTTCGGTTGAATCGTTGGAGCCAAAGCGTCCATTAATCTAAGTTGTCCTTGCCTCTGTTGATTTGAGCCCATTGCATGATAGCAAGTTGAACATCCATGGTGAATTTGCAGCCGAACCAAAGATGGTTAACCGTCTCGCGTCCCGACCCACACAAAGGGCACATGTCGGAATCGATTTTTCCCCAGCTTTTGAGTTTGTCTCTTGTGATCAGCCCATTGTGGAATGTCATCCAAAGAATGAAAGATGCTCGAATTGTGCTGACCTTGTTCCAAACAATAGTCTCCCAGTAGACATGAGGGGGAACCGGACAAAGGATGTCGTACACAGCAACCGCGTTGTATTTCTCGTTTGTCTTTTCCCAGATTTGTTGTATTTCAGCAGCACTCGAGCGATTCAACAGCTCGTTCCTCACATTCAAGAGCGAATTCCAAGTGTGACTATCGTTGTTCAAAGGTTGAGCGTCCCAACTCCCAAAGACTACAACCCCTGATTGGGTACCAACTTACCCACGTCTTCAAACAAACGGTATTTATACGAATTTACATAACTAGTTGGAATCTTAACTAATTTTTGGTACTCAAAAAATATGGCCTAACTAGTAACTACCAACTACCAAGTGATCAATATATTTTCTCTTCCGGCTTTTAAATCAAAGTTAATAACACTATATAAATCGATTGTTTTTGTTATAATTAATGTTCATTTCAGCCTTTAGACACCTAGTCAATCGGTTAAGCCTTCAAGGATAATACTTAGATGTTTTTGATTCAACTTTTATGTGTAGTGTCCTTCACAAAAAAATACTTTAATAATTAATGTTCGTTTGATGATATGTGATAAGGGGTTCCTCCAATTGACTCACCAACCTCCAAACTAGCTATCCAATAACGTCAGATCTTAAGAATCCATGGTTACCAAAATTATCCACCTACTTTCACCTACTTTTTCTTCCCTTTTAGACTTTAAGAAAAAAAAAAAAACTAGTTCGTTCGATTCCCAAGTCCCAACCATGTCTTTTGAGCTTTGGTGTTTTCAGAGTAACCAAAAGATTAGGAGTCTTCAACCTAATCGTATGATATAGTATTAAAAATTTAAAAAAAAAATGAAGAAAAAGCAACACAGTCGATATATATAATATAAGGCGTTAGGCAAAGAAGATTACTCTGACATATTTGGATCATGCCGGATAATGTAATTATGGTGGTAATACAAACACGATCTTTCTAATCTATGTCCTAAGGGAATAGGATAAGCTTTTCGGTTTTAGAAACTAAAACCCTAAAAAGGAAACGAATAAATCCATCGTAAAAAAGATTTAAATCTCTAAATAAATAAAAATATCAAATCTTTTTATAACAAGATGCTTATCCTATGCTCTTAATTAGGACATACGTTAGAAAATCCGATACAAATAAGCCCTAGGTGACGTGAATGTCCAAATTAATCAAGAGTAAGAGGTGAGATTAATTTTGAAAAAAGAGAGGAAAGGTTAAATATATAGTACAAGTTATAACATGCAGCCTGAATCACTATTATTTTATTGTATAAACTTTTATGTCATTTTTCAATATTCGTATTGTATTCAATTCCATTTTTTTTGACAAACAATGATGTTTAAGCTTGTCAATTTTTTTGTTCAGGAGTTGTCAAAAAAATTGACACCACTTAATCAAAGCATACTAATTTTGACAAAATCTAAGATTAAAGGAAGAAAAATTGAAAACGGTTACAAACTTACAACTCATCCTAAATTCAAAGGTAACATAGCTTTCATCATATATAAACATATATACGTGACTATTAAGGAGTAGTGTATTTTTTAAAACCAAATATTATAGCATATGGTTGACACTAAATTCAAGACTACGATAGAGTATGAGCTCAAGCATAACTGGTAACAGGCAAGGTGGTAGGTGAGCAACCTGCATTTCCCGGTTAGAAAGTTAATCGAGAGTTTATCTAACCAATGAGAATTACAAACCTCACTAATCAAATATAAACAAATTCGTCTCACCAACCCACACCAATTGGCAATTGCCCAAATTCCCCTTGAAAGACTTCCCACGATCGTGACGTCCAAATTTTAAAAAACCCAACACTTGTTATTGCATAAACATGCAAGATTGTGCACTCTTCTTCCTGGTGATGAATCATTAGTGTTCAAATTTGACCCTTATATAAACCTACTACTACTTTGACAATTGCATAACAATATTTTATTTTTGTTATTTTGCGAGTGCCTTTTTTTTGTTTTTATAATTTCATTTATTGTTTTTATTATGGCAAAGAGTGTATATATATGTAGTAAAATTAATCAAGCTACACTTAATTTTCACAAAATACACCCACTTATTTAGACATGAAATAAAAATGAAATCTTACTGTAAGAGAAAAAAAAATGTTTAGGACATAATTGAAAAGTCGTCTTATTAATCTAGATACTAGGTAATAATATTAATATTTACGGTTTTTCTATTCTATACCCAATGTGGAAACTAACTCTATTTAGAAAATAATAAATCCTTATAAAATATAATTAAAAAAATTTTAAATACAAAATTATTAGTAATTTTTTTTAAAAAAAATTGAGGCTCTTAACCTATACCAAAAATCATAATATTTATGATCACCTCTCTTGTTGTAATGACATAAATTATAACTCTAAAATTCTCAAGTTATGTTATAAAGTGTAAAATACTTTACTCAACTTCAATCTGACAATGATACATAAGCTTTATATTAATGCTAAAAAAAGCTCTATTTTAAAATTTGTAAAGTAGTAACCATGGTGGAAATTGTTAGATTAGTATAATTATAAAGTTAAAATTATTCATGTAGAGACACATATTCATTACATGTCTTCCACCAAACCTTGATGTGATTTTTGAGTGATGATTCATGACCGATGAGTCCAGTAGCAGGTAAACAATGACTAGCTTGTGGGTCCCTACAAGATTTTGGCTATAAATACCAAGGATTTGCCGTCCGTCACAACTCGCTAGCGTCGCTTGCTTGGGTGCCCTATCTCTTTTTCTTCACTTGTCGGAGGTCTCCATTGTACTTCTCCACTCCAGATCTGCTCTTCTCATTTCCCCAAAGGTAAATCCCCAATCCATGCCAACGATATTCAATTGTTGAAGTTTTTTTAATCTGAATTCCATGTTTCCAAATGCTTGCTCTCTTTTCTGGTTGGATTCGTCTTCTGTTTTGTTATGGATCTTCGTACTCCTGCGAAAGGGGAATTGAATCTAAAACATGCCATTTCCTCCGATTTTGAGGACGGTTTGCTTGTTTCTATATCAGATCTGGCAGGTATATTAATTGATGTCCGCAATGTTTGAGTGATTTGGAAATTTGTTCTAAGTTTGGTTATTTACGAGAGCATTTTAGGTGGATCTCTTCTTGGAATAATTGTGGTTATCTTTAAATTCTATGCTGCCTTTATTCCATTTCTCTAAGGGTGGCGTTGGGTTGACATCTATGAACGGGTTTGAAATGTAGAGTTGGATTTCGTAGGTATGAGGTTGAAAACGGATTCGAACTCGATTCTGATTTATGTGGTTTGGGTTTTGGTTAATATCCCACCCTTTAATCAAACCTAGATAATACACACCCTGTAGTAAAACTAATTTTGTATCCTTTACTGTTTAGCCCACTTTGCAATCTGTGTTAGAGTGAGAAAATTTGCTAAGAGCTCACCTTGAATGTGTGAGCCCCTAGGAATTTTAGAATCATATTTGGATCTATGTTCAGTATGTTGTTGGTTTATATATTTGGAATTAAATATGTTAGCTAGTACACACTTCAACGCCAGGCTAAAAAGCAAAAACTAACTTTTAGGTTCTTCACTGCTATCTGACTCTGACTAGGCATTTAACACTGAGAACAATTTACTAAGAACAATTCATTGTACAGAATTTTTACATTGAAGATATGAATACGGAATGTTAGGAATCCAATGCAGTCTTTGGAATCATGCTTGCAAGTTGTTCATTCAAAATGGCATATTTCATAACCATAGTACATAATTTTCTTATGTGCAGCTTAAGAGAATGGCATTGGAGACCTTCCTCTTCACCTCCGAGTCCGTGAACGAAGGCCACCCTGACAAACTCTGTGACCAAATCTCTGATGCAGTCCTTGATGCCTGCCTTGCTCAGGACCCTGAGAGCAAAGTCGCATGTGAAACATGCACCAAAACCAACATGGTCATGGTCTTCGGTGAGATCACCACAAAGGCAAATGTAGACTACGAGAAGATTGTCCGTGACACCTGTCGTGCCATCGGCTTCATTTCCGACGACGTCGGTCTCGATGCTGACAAGTGCAAAGTCCTTGTCAACATCGAACAACAAAGTCCTGACATTGCTCAAGGTGTCCATGGCCACTTGACCAAACGCCCTGAGGAGATCGGTGCTGGTGACCAAGGTCACATGTTTGGGTACGCAACCGATGAGACACCCGAGCTCATGCCACTTAGCCACGTGTTGGCTACAAAGCTTGGGGCCCGTCTCACTGAGGTGCGTAAGAACGGGACCTGCTCGTGGCTAAGGCCCGATGGTAAGACTCAGGTGACTGTTGAGTACCAGAACGAGAACGGTGCAATGGTCCCTGTTAGGGTCCACACTGTTCTGATCTCAACCCAACACGACGAGACAGTCACCAATGACGAGATTGCTGCTGACCTTAAGGAGCACGTGATCAAGCCTGTTGTCCCAGAGAAGTACCTTGATGAGAAGACCATCTTCCACCTTAACCCGTCAGGACGGTTCGTGATCGGTGGGCCCCACGGAGACGCTGGGCTGACTGGACGCAAGATTATCATCGACACCTACGGTGGATGGGGGGCCCACGGTGGCGGTGCCTTCTCAGGTAAGGACCCGACTAAGGTGGATAGGAGTGGAGCTTACATTGTTAGGCAAGCCGCAAAGAGTATCGTTGCAAGTGGGCTTGCTAGGAGGTGTATTGTCCAGGTCTCGTACGCCATTGGTGTCCCCGAGCCCCTATCGGTGTTTGTTGACACGTATGGGACTGGAAAGATTCCTGACAAGGAAATCCTGCAAATTGTGAAGGAGAATTTCGATTTTAGGCCGGGGATGATTGCTATTAATCTTGATTTGAAGAGGGGTGGAAATGGTAGGTTCTTGAAGACGGCGGCTTATGGTCACTTTGGTAGGGATGATGCTGATTTCACCTGGGAGGTTGTCAAGCCACTCAAATGGGAGAAGCCCCAAGCTTGAGATTGCTGTGCCTATGTTGCTGAAGTCTTATAGTTTTCCTTATCTGTAACTTGTGGAAGATGCTTATTTTTTAATTTCTCTTTGGTTTTCTGTTGGCGTTTTTTCTGTTTGATTTGCTTTAAAGATGGATGTTGAAATCTAAGTGTTGGATTTGGAATAACTGTTGAAGTCCCACATTGCTGTTTAATTAGTTTTGCTCTCTATTCATGAAAGGAGGGAGTGTTGATTAGGGATTTGTTTGCTTTTCGGCTGTCAAAGTTATTCAGTTGGAACTCCATATATCTCAAAATCTTCTTCTATCCTTTAAAGGATCACATGATCGACTCCGATTTCATTATCATATTAAATGTTCAACTCGGTAGCTTTGAAGTGAACCTATAATATAAGATGTATCTTTTTTTTTTCTTAACAAAGTTGTTTTTAATACGTGAAATTGTGAAGATTAAGTTGTTTAATTGGTCATTTGTTTAGCTCACGGTTTTATCATTAGCTACTAGAAATTGTGAAATCAAAATCAAGATTGAAGATTGATAAGAAACACTCCTAAATGGAGGTATAAGTGTGAAAATTGAAATAAATATGGTATTATTTTATTTTATAGGAAAAAAATATGCTTAAATGGAAAATATTATTAATTGTCGAAGAAAATGGGAAGGGTGTAACTGCATCTGTTCGCAATTTGACCAAGTTAATAGACTTTTTTGCTCTGCCTCTCCGTTTCCTCTGTCCCTTTCTCTTTACATTTAACCCTTCTCTGTCAAAATCTGAGAATTCTGTAATTGCCCGATCTCGTCGGCAATTTTATTGATCTCTTGTTTGCACGTTGTCCCCAATCAATTTCAAATACCTTATTTTTCTTCACCTTTCCTTTTGCAATTCAAGATTTCTGTGTTCGTGATTTGGTGGAATTTCTGTTAATAATTACCTCTTTCGCGAATTCCCATTTTTGGCGGCAATATCGCTGAGATCACTGCGTGGGTACGTGCTCATTATCGCTCCTTTAGCAATTCTTCTCCAAATTCCTGATTCTTAGAGGTCTGCAGGTATGAATGAAACCGTGAATTTCTTGCCCTTTCTTTTTCCTTAATTTTCTTTTATTTTGATCATCTTGATCAAAATTCTAGGGTTTTGATTTTCATGGCTCTCCTTGTTTGTTCAATAATAATATCTTTGGTGAAAACTGCATTTTAATATGCTTTTTTGAATAAGTAACACACATTCATGGCTGTGTTTAAGGGAATGCATGGTTTTGATTTGATATTCTCTTTTGTTTGATGTTGAACGATCAAAGGTTCGTGGTGGATTTACAATTCGACTCTGCATTATGTTATGATGTTCTTACTTCTTATCCCCTTATGAATTTTGGACAATTTTGCAACATAAAATTGTTCTTTTCTGTGTCAACGATGATCATCTTGGACTCAATTTTTGGTAACTATGTTAATTAGGTGCTTATGTGAGAATGGAACCAGTTATAAATAAAAATGTCACACTTTAGGTTTCTTATGGAAAATTAAACCCCTAAAAGTCGGATAATGCAAGCCAAAAGAAGATGAGAGCAACCACAGCTGTGTGCAATCCTTAATCAAGGCAATTTTTTCCCCCAGTCTGTATTTTGGAGGAACTAAAATGGTCTTTTGAAAAAGTGACAATCCAGAACTTTTGTTTAATAAGAAAAGAATGCAGCATATGTTAAGATGGGTTTGTTTTTCTTTTTTTTTTGGTCTGAATTAAGATGGGTTTGTGTGTACCTTTGATACGTTAAATCGTTAACTACAATCTAAGTAAATACTAGGGCCTGGGGGAGGCAAAGAGGATATTCATTATAAAACTTGGCTAAGATGCTGTTGGATATGAACTTATTTTCCTCTTCCTCAATGCCAAGAGTGGCAAAGTACTGAAAGTAGTCCACATCGACCTCCTTCCATTACTGAATTGCCTCATTATTGGTCTGTAATCAGTATATCTTAGTTGTTTCAGGGTATACTCTATCTTGTCAATTGTTAAGTTGGTATCACCCACGAATATAGTTTTGTCTAGTCTGCAATCCTGTCCAAGGTTACTAAGTCCTGGACGGGAGGGTTCTTGTCTAGCTTTCCAATTGCCATTATTGATCCATGTTGGATCTAGTCTGCAATCCTTCTCTTTATTATTGGTGTGAAAGGCCTTGTATAAATAGTAACTGCTCAGCACTAAAATTAGATCTTTAGTATTCTTTCTTCAATGACTCTTGGCTAGTCTTTGGTGCTTACATGAACGTGTGCTATTGAAAATGATGCTTCCTGTATCTAGGAAAAATGCCTGTAGATTTGCTGTATGTTATGAATTGCTTCCTTGCTGTATCACCTCTTTTTACTGAATGAATGGTAAGAAGTGGATAGAAATGAAAGGAATGGAGTATAAGTTGGCTTGGGAACTAAGAGAATATAAGCGCTGTTTGCTTTAAGGCATAATGCATCAAGTATATGCCTTATGGTTTCCACAGGATAACATTAGTAAACTTTGAAGAGTAATGAAGATATCATATGATATCCATATCTATATGCTTTGATTTGTTTTGTATTTCAATCCTGGAAATTATGATCCTGTGGAAACCATAACACATTAAGTACATAGGATTTGAACCCAGATGAAGTTCTGACCATCTTTCAGAGAAAAATTTACTGATTTTTGGCTTATTTTGTCTATTGCTACAAATTCTATGTGTGTAGTGATTTAGTCAAGACTCAAGAGATGGCTTGCTTTGGTTGTTTTGGTGGAGGCAATGGATACAAAGCTGCTGAGAATGGAGGCCCCCATGTGATGAGACCTGTACCAGGTAAATTATTTTGGATTAGATTTCATCTACCATCCAAGGATTGCAGTAATCCTGTGTTGGAATTTCAAGGTCATTCGTGTAGGAGTCCTGCAATGGGTCACCTTATTGCATAGATGAGACTTTAGAGTTTAGAGTGCACTTTTGCATGAAAATAATCCAACCTGATGTTCTTAGGATATTCCTTTTTCTTTGGATTTGCATGTTTATCCAGGCATTTGACCTGACTAACATCATGGGCCCTGAAGGCTTTAATGAATTGTTTTTAAGACTAAAAGCTTGCATTTGTTTTTACTTGACATTTTTTATTTCCTTATTTAGGAAGAGACAGGAGTAATTTTCCATCAGAGAATACTCCTAGCAAAGCTCAAGCTGTTAAAGTGCAGCCCATTGCTATCCCGCCTATTTCTATTGATGAGCTCAAGGAAGTTACAGATGACTTCGGGACAAGTGCGTTGATAGGAGAGGGTTCATACGGCAGAGTATACTATGGAGTTCTGAAAAACGGGCGTCCTGCAGCTATTAAGAAGTTGGATGCCAGCAAACAGCCTGACGATGAATTTCTAGCTCAGGTTCAGATCTAATTTTTAGTATGCTATTTAGTTTCCCCACTTATTAAGGGCTGTTAAGGACCTGATCTTTTCTATTACAGGTGTCCATGGTTTCACGTATGAAGCATGAAAATTTTGTTGAGTTGCTTGGATACTGTGTGGACGGAAACGTCCGTATGCTTGCTTATGAGTTTGCATCTAATGGGTCTCTTCACGATGTTCTTCATGGTAAGTCTGACTGAATATTGATTACAGTGGAACTTAATAAACTTTTTAATGAAGTGTAAAGTTGACGAAATCAAACTTTATAATTGACACATTAAAAAAACTGATTGTTTATTTACTTTAGCAAAAAAAGTTTAACATAGGGGTATGGAGGGGCAGGCTTGTGGTAGTATCTTTATCTTTCTGTTTTATTTGTTTTCTAGGGAGAAAAGGCGTGAAAGGTGCACAGCCTGGGCCTGTTTTGTCTTGGGCACAACGTGTGAAAATAGCAGTAGGGGCAGCAAAAGGCCTCGAGTATTTGCATGAGAAGGCAGATCCTCATATAATTCATCGTGATATTAAGTCCAGCAACGTGCTGATATTTGATGATGATGTGGCTAAGATTGCTGATTTTGATTTGTCCAATCAAGCACCTGATATGGCAGCACGTCTTCATTCAACTCGTGTCCTGGGAACTTTTGGTTATCATGCACCAGAGTCAGTGTTCTGGAATTTTGCTTACACTGCTGACTATTAATCAATTTTGTTAAAAAAATATCTGGAATGTTGAATGTTGTGATAAATGGGGAAACAGGTATGCAATGACTGGACAGCTGAATGCAAAGAGTGATGTATATAGTTTCGGGGTTGTGCTTTTGGAGCTCCTCACTGGACGCAAACCGGTTGATCATACTTTGCCTCGTGGACAACAAAGTCTCGTTACTTGGGTAATGCTAAGGCCAAACACACCCTAATTTCTCTCCACTCCATGGTATTGCCTTATAATTTTTCGAATTTCACTGATGAATTCTGGAATTACCTGTGCCAGGCAACGCCTAGACTTAGTGAAGATAAGGTGAAGCAGTGTGTTGATCCAAGACTAAATGCGGAATATCCTCCCAAGGCTGTGGCAAAGGTAAGCATAACAACACACCCAACTCGATTGGATAATTCCAGAAACAAAGCATAATTTTATGAATGGATTTCTTGTTTTATTATGAAATAGATGGCAGCGGTGGCTGCATTGTGCGTGCAATACGAATCTGATTTCAGACCAAACATGAGTATCGTTGTCAAGGCTCTGCAGCCTCTGTTGAACACAAAAGCTGGAGCCGGGGTTGCTACCGAGGGCTCCAGGTCATGAAACTTGTTATCTTGGTATTTCAGGAGTGAATTGCAATTTGCTGCACATGGCTCATCATCTTGGTTAAATGTTGCCATCCGTGTTTATGTTGATAAACTGTGTTGATCAATCGCTTGTACTATCTGATTGTGTTACCTAACGTTAGTCTCCTAGATTTTAATGTCCAACCCGACTAGAAATTGCGCTGTGAAAAACGACAGGAACTTCACTTGTAAAACCCCGGTTTTGGTGACTTGTGTTTTACCAACGTTGATCAAGAAGATAAGGAGATATTTTATTTGTTTTACGGTTTTACCAACGTTGATGGCTTGTTATGAGGAGAGAATGTGCGCATTTTGTATTATTTATTGTTTATAAATATATCACACCTTAAACACGGGTGTATTTTATTTTTACATAGGTCCCGCTTAACGATTTAGAAATAGGCCCCCCTTAACGAAAAAAAAAGAAACACATCATCTTTCTCACCCCCTTCAACGATGCTCCGATTGACGACTACCGAGATCGGGACGGTGATGGTCTGGCTGCGGAATTGTCGTTCCTCTCGTCAATTTTGTATTATCTTGCTGAGTTTTGTATTCTTTGCAACCGTAAATAAGCGTGATTGTTGATTCAAAATCGTGATAATTGGGAGGTATCGTTGGATCATGGATCCGAATTTTGTTTTGCCTAATTACGAATGAAGTTGTTGCCGCAACAAGATAAATTCTAAAATTGATTTTGTTCCAAACGAATTGACCTCAATCGATTTTTAGAATCATAAATCATGTGAAATTTAGTATGAACAAGAAGAAACCTCCACAGAGGGAAAATGAAAATCAATACAGCTTGTTTTTAGCATCAATCAATCAATCTGAGAAGGATGCAGCAGATCTACACACAGGGCAAATGATCCGACCCGTTCGAAGCCATCGATCAATGCAGAGTTTGTGGAAGACATGGCGACAACTGGAAAGCTCTCTTAGCAGATGGCTGCTCTCCATCCGATACAAACATATGCAGCAATTTGTATCATCTTGCTCCTCTTCTTCTCGCCCATAGAACAAAGCGCTACGGAAGATCGAACCCAGGCTCTTTGTGGAAAAATCCTCGCCATTGAGATGAAGATGATGAGTAAAGAGCCCGATACAAGTGTGAAAGCCGAGGCGGATGCGCTCCAGAAGGCCAAAAAGGGTGAAGAGAAGGAATGTGAAGGTGGAATTGGAGGATGAAACTGATACATTCATTGATCCACAAAGAGCTCCCATTTTGTGTGTTTGTGGTTAGCCGCTAAAGCAGTTGGAGATGCATTTTTGTAATGGTCCGAAATATGAATGTGCAAATGAATTTTCCTTGCACAGAATTAAAAAAAATGCCATACATGATACATGTGATGTGTTGACCTCTACAAATTGATGATCCACTGGGCCACGTTCAGATACAACTACTAGTCATAATAAGCCTGTTGCTTCTAAGACTTGTTCTACCTATTCAGTTTTTTTTTTTTTTGGGTCTTGCTACATAGTATTCCTTCAGTTAGATACTAGGAAGTTTCTAAAAAAATGATTGAAACGTCTGTAATAATACTCCACGTGCAGCTTATCAGGCAGGTGCGCTACGATACTCGGGCCTTAATGAAATCTCTTCTTTTTGGATGACGGCCCTCCAATCTGAATGGTTTAGACTTTATTAGCATTGTATCAGCATTCAATGTATCTTACACCTAGAGTCATGAGGTGTCTGTATGCAAGATGTAAAGGCAAAATCTCAAACGAAGACATCGTAGAGGATGAATTTGGAGCTTACAATATATAAACGAATAATTGAGAAAATCACCCAAATTAACCCACAAGTGCACTATATTAGAACACATAAGAAACAAACCTACAAACCATTGTAAACTGTAAATTGAGAAATCTTAAATTCGGCAAAATTCCTAAAGCACGAGCAAGCAAAGTTTCATTAAAAGGAAGCAGTTACACGTTTAATTCCACTCAACACTTTAACAGAAACTCTACTCATGTTAGTTGGTCTCATCTACTTTACAACCATTATTTTAACCATGAGATCACTTGCACAAAAACAGATTATAACTCCATGATATTCTAAATTAGTGTTCTTTGTTAGAATAGTAGTACAACTAATGTGGGGGTTGGAGTCTACCAAAAAAAAAAATTGGGGGGTTGGAGTCAATTCTGCTATAACTGATTCGCAAAGAATCAAACGTCACCACGTTCATGTATTAGACATGAAACAAAATCCATTACACAACGACCTTTGTACTGCTTTGAATCTGTGTAAGAACCCCCATTTCACAAAGAATCTGGGCTTCAATGAGACATTTCATCAAACAGTTAGTGCTCGTTCCAGTCTCCTAGATTTAAAATTTGACAGTTCCATTTTTGTGCCAACACTCATTCAATTATGATAATAATGGAGGAATATATAGGAGTGCTTTTACAAGTTGCAAATAGTTAGTTACCAAGATCTGATTATGAGGATCCAGGTTTGTGAGTTAAGAGGATGCTCTTCTTTCTGACTACTTTGAAGCTGGAAAAGTATCTATATAAAGATAAGCTTGTGTTTTCGTATCAGAATATTGATGCTAGGACCCTAGCCAGCGTTGATGTCTGGACTCAAGGGGAGTTTTGTGCAAAGGTTGGGTTCAAACCTGTCTGATTGATCCATTGTACAATGTGTACAACAAGATCAAGACTTTCAAGGAACTCTGGTTGGCCTTGGAAAGGAAATACAAGTTTGAGGATGCAGACTCTAAGAAATTCGTTGTGGTGAAATTTTTGAACTTCAAAATGGTGGATTTTAAGTCCATCATGGAACAAGTTGGAGAGCTGCGATTGCTTACGCACGAGATTATTGCGGAAGGGATGTCAATTTGTGAGACGTTCTATGTAACTACTTTTATTGAGAAACTCCCACCAGGCTAGAAGGACTTCAAGAACTACCTTAATCACAAGCAAAAGACTACAACCCTTGAAGACTTGATTATTAGACTATGGATTGAGTCAACCAACAACAAGGCTGATGGTGGTACATCATATGAACAAAAGTCCAACTTGGCCAAGCACAAAGACAAAGGGCTCCAAAGCTCCAACAACTTTAAGAAGCAACCCGCTAAGAAGTTCAGCGGAAAATGCCATAAATGTGGACAAATGGGTCACAAGGCAAACGAGTGTCGAAGCAAGGTTAACCTACGCAAAGAAAAAGGGAAGGTCCAAGCCAATTTGACTTTTTTGTGTTGCAATTTTTTTTAAAATGTCAACACTTTTATTTGTCATGGATGGATGTAGGGTTTAGTGTCACACCTCAAATCTCGACGCTTTTACCATAGAAACAAAACTCGACGCTTTTTGTGTCGCAAATCTCGAAGCTTTTTATTGTCGAGAAATTAAAATTGTAATTCTCGACGCTTTATGGAGCATCAAGAAATTCTTTCTTGGCACTTTTATACATCTAAAAGTACTCTAAAAAGTGTTGTTTTTACACTGTTTAAGGAGTTGGAGAATCCAATACATTTAAGCAACTGTAGCAGAAATAGCCTGATATTTAGCTTCAGTTCTGAAGCGGGTGGCCACTTTTTGCTTATAGGAGGTCCAAATAATGAGGGAATTACCAAAATAAATGGCAAACCCACATTGAGAATGACAACCATCTGGATCACACGCCTAACCAACATCACTATGAGTGATAAGAGAGGACTGAGACGCCAGCTTCAAGCGTAGAAAATGAGTTAAAGTGCCCTTTAAGTAGCATAAAATTCGCTTAATGTCACTTTAATGATCATCAATCGGTCGCGTATACTGGCATATCCTATTAATAGCATAGGATATCTCAAGACGTGTAATAGTGATGTACTGAAGTGCACCTACAATTCTCTGATATAAGGTGGGGTCTAGCATGGCGTCACCATCAACTTAGAGATGGGAATATGGCTCAACTAAGGTGTTAATCGGTTTTGGTGTCCTCCATTTTAGCCCTAGAAAGCAAGTCATGTATGTATTTTTGCTGGCACAAATGTAATTGATCATCAAACCGAGAGACTTCAATACCCAAAAAATAATGCAACAGATCGAGGTCCTTGAGAGCAAAAGTTTGATTTAAGCTCTTAATAAAAGAGCTAATGGTCGGAGCAGAATTGCCTGTAACAACAAGATCATCAACACAGGCCACCACTTAGATAATACTACAATTCAAAAAAGAACAAAAAGTGAGCAATTTGATTGATATGCATGGAAACCAGAACATATAAGATAAGATTTCAGTTTACCGAACCACACCCGGGGAACTTGTAAAGAGACCATATATGATATAAGGCCTCATGCAACCGACACACATGATTTGGACGAAACTAATCAACGAACTGGACGGTTGCTCCATAAAGACTTGTTTAGTCAAGTCACCATTCAAAAAGGCATTATTGATATCCAATTTTCGAATTGGCCAATGCCGAGTAAGAGCAACAGTGAGAACCAATCGGATAGTAGTAGAATGAACAACTAGACTAAAAGTATCAAAGTAGTCTACTCCTTGATGGTAGCCTTTGCGACTAACCGGGCTTTGTACCGAGCAAGAGAGTCGTTGGCCTTTCACTTTATCTTAGTATTAAGAGGATGATGAATTAAAGGCATTTGGTTGACTTTGCTTCCCTTCTAAGGCATTATCATGGCATGAAATTGAGTTTTAACCATGGTGTGAAAAAATTGAAAATAATGAAAGACTTGAGATTTGTGAGGCATAAAATAGATCCAAGTAAAATGAGTGTAGTCATCCACAAAAAGAACAAAAGAGGGACATCGATTAATAGATAACTTAGGTAAACAACTACTATTTCCTAAAAGAGATGACTGCCATAGAAACTTAGAATCAAAAGAAGACACTAGTAACTTAAAATGACTCAAAATAAGATGAAGAGAACAAGTGTCTTTGCGAAAGCTAAAGGTATACAATATATCCCATTGCTAACGATCCCTTTGAGAAGTACATGCCCCTTCTTGTCCTTAATCATACAAAAATCGGGATGAAATTCAATAAAGAGGTTATTATCTAGTAAGCTTAGCAATACTGATTAAATTTTTAGTCATGCTAAGAACAAGTAAGACATTAGACAAATGAATAGGATTATGAAAAGATGGAATGAAAGAATGACCAATACAAGTTATGGATAAAGGGTATCGTTTTTTAGGGCGAGTTGATTAGTGCCAGAACATTCTGATTCAAGAGACACCTTACACAGATCACTGGTGATGTGGTTAGTAGCTCCCGTGTCAAAATACTATGTGGGGTCCGAGATGGATGACTAGGATTGAGCATAATAGGTAGCTCGGGTTTTGATTCAAGCGCTCGGGTGGATGACGAGACAAGAAATACCGCACGTTCAACCTGTTGTAACAATCCTTGGCCGAGTGGTCATGACACTCACAAATCTAACATATCATTATGGTTATAACGGACAGAACTGACCCACTAGATCTGCTTGTTCGTGCCCGAGTGTGCTAGGATTTGACGCTGATGAGGAGGAGCCAATAGAGCCGCCCGAAGTGTGCAACTGAGATTGTGATGCACCACGATCCAAGTTAGGGTTCCGTTGTTGACCACCACCGGACCAAGTTTGGGAGTAGTTAGCCGTTGATGACGGCGTTGACCTAGATCGCACCTCCTCTTGGAGTCGTTCCTCTTCGATGAGAAAATACCCGAGAAGATCATCGGGCAAGAAGGCTTCGACATGCATGTTGGTTGTGGCCTTGAAGGCACCACAGTAGGAGTCAAGGCCATGGACAACGGTGGTGAAGAAATCTTGATGAGAGACATTGTGTAGACAGTCAACAAGGGCATCAACAAGGTTACACTTTTTCTCAAAATATTCGATCATTGACAAGCCTCCTCTAGGTAAAGTGTGCAGTTGGTTCTTGAGATGCATAGAGTGAGCCCGAGATTGGCTTGAAACATCCGCTCAAGAGTAACCCAAGCCTCACGAGAAGACTCCACCTTGACTAGGTAGCCAAGTAAAGGAGTCGAGATTATTGTACGGATCCAAATAAGAATGAACTTGTTTCGTCTCTTCCACGTCAAGTAGTCAGGATTGGGCTCGAGTCGAGAAAGACTGTCATCAGAGGTAGGTATGCGA
The DNA here is from genome assembly GCA_964016875.1 of Fallopia convolvulus. Classification (NCBI taxonomy): domain Eukaryota; kingdom Viridiplantae; phylum Streptophyta; class Magnoliopsida; order Caryophyllales; family Polygonaceae; genus Fallopia; species Fallopia convolvulus. The sequence continues at coordinate 36,213,783 of OZ024735.1, read as the reverse complement.
ATTTTCTCCATTGGATGGATGCCAGAGGCAACGAAATCTTTCAACGCATAAGCATCAAGAGCATCAAGAATGCTAGACCTCCTAATTGTGTATTTGGTTCTTTAAAGTTTGAAAGAAAAAAGTGGAAATGGAAGACCCATAAGATGAGTTCGCACTTCGCACCAAGGGCAGCAAAAAGAATACTAGCACCACTCGAGCTAGAACCAATGATCAACGAAGAGGTTTCTTCAATGGACATGATCGCCGATGGTATAAAAGAAAATGATGGTGAGGCTGAGTGTAATAGGTCGCTAAAAAAATTAGAACTTTTGTGGAAGAAGAATATATGCTCAGGATATCATAAAAGGTGGAATATAGAACCCTTGTTGAGATCTTTCTCATGCAAGGAGAATTATATTTATAGAAATATACATACTTGGAGAGCAAGGCATACAAAAGATAAGAATAAATATTATAAGAAAACTAAAATAATGTATAAAGATAAGAAGATTTGATTTTACCTCATCTTCTCTCCAATAGTTATTAAGTGCTGACCAACTCTGTATCAATAGGTTGTCCCAAAACATTTTAGGACCCCATATATTCCACATTATCTTATCATTTTAGAAGTGAATTACAATTTTCTACCCAGGGTTCATTATCTTGGCTAAATGTTACGATAAGCGGTTTTGTCGACAAACTGTGTTGATCAAACCTTGTACTATTGATCTGATTGTGTTACCTAGTGTTAGTCTCTTAGATTGTGATCTCCAACCGTATAAGATAAGTTTTCGACAAAAGTTTCTCAATTGGATGGATGCCAGACGACAGGAAGTTGTAAAAACACGGTTTTGGTGATTTGTTTTTTTACCAACGCTTGATCAAGAAGATAAGAAGCTCTTAGACATTTAGTCAAGCGGCTAAAACTTTATGGTATTACTTTCGAGTAGGGGTGGGCAAAAAGAACCCTAACCAAAAAATCGAACATAAAAACCGACAAACCAATCACTTTTTCCGGTTAACCGTACAGAAATATTTTTTTATTCGGTTACGGTTAACCAACAGATACTTTTAACGGTTTAATGGACGGATACAATTATCAATATTTTCACGGGTGGTTAACCGATAAACCGATATTATTACTACTATATGTTATATGTTTTTAGAAAGAGAACTATATGCCTATTTAGTTCTAGTGGATAATAGATGTATTTCAATAAACAATAAAGTAACAAATACAAGATTAAAACTTCCGACAATAATTCTATATTTTTGTTTTTTTCCTTACTTGCAAAACCTAATTATAGTCATTAGTTTAAAAGATGCTACTCTACTATTCGACTAATGTTGCTCAATTAACCCTTACTTTAGTCACTTAGACAAATATGTCGTCTCCTACTGCTAATTTCCCTCTTTGTCAGTTTCTTCTTTCCATTCTCGTCGACACACAACTTAGTTTATTACATTTGACTTTTATTAATTTTGATTCTATATGCATGTTTATTCTTATGATGAACACAATAATATTCTAATTGGAATATATAATTAATTACGGATATTTTATTATATAATTTACTAAATCTATTGTGTTTCTATATTATAATTCATAATTATGAAGAAGCTTGTTTGGGAATAGCCCTTGATAGTAATTTACTCATTGAATGCTCCGATAGTAGTTGACGAGTCTATTCCACTCATTGAATGTCTTCGATTATGTATTTTAATATTTGTATGATTTGAGATTAGATATTTGTTATTATTTTAGATTTATGAATATTATTTGTATTTTATTATTTGGATGTTTTGCTTTGAGTTTTATTTTGAGTTTATGAACATTATATGTATTTGAATATTTTGATGCTTTGTTTTGAAATAGGCATCTGTTTTTTATTTTGAGTTTATACACATTATAGGTTTATTAAGAGTAATGCATTTCATGAAGTAGATATATAATACAATTATATTTAATTTAAGGTTTTTTTTACCGGAAACCACCCTTACAATATGCCATATTAGCGTAAACCACCCTTTCAATGGCTATTTACTGCGAACCACCCCTAGAATGCCCTACGTTACGTTTTGACCACCCAATTAAAATTTTCCGTTTGCAAACACGTTAACTCCTACAATGACTATTTTGCCCCTCTATTTTCCCCCAAATTACAACCCAATCTTCGTCTTTCTCCCTCTTTCTCCCTCTCGACTGCGCATACTCCCATTTCGATTTCTAGGGCTCCAAATTCGATCTCACACGATCCATCTCTGAGGAATTTGAAGCAAAGCTGCACACCTATTTCCAAACTCGTTTGTAAGTCGCTCCTATGTCTAGTTCGAGCTCTACCTCATTCAATCACCAAGGAAGGTACTGTTTTTGTGGAATTCGGGCTAGGGAGTCTACTGCTCATACTGAAAAGAATTTTGGAAGAAGATTTTATGGTTGTCGTATGTACCGCTCACCTAAGAAGTGCAAGTTTTTTGAGTGGAGGGATGAGGAATACACTGAGAGAGCAATTGTTGTAATCAACAATTTAGTGGCGGAGAAGGCAAAATTAGAAGGTGAGAATTGGAAGTTGCAAGCTATAACTCACACGCATCAGATGGAGCTCGAAAAGTTGGTAGGAGAGGCTGCAACTTACAAGGCCACAATTCAAAAGCTAGAAGCTTATGTTCATCCTTTTTATACCAAGGAAAGGAGAAGTGGGAACTAACTGGAATCCCTTGCTGTCATGCCATGAGCTGCATAATGAAGGAAAGGAGAAGTGTAGAAGCTTATGTTCATCCTTTTTATACCAAGGAAGCATATCTAAGAGCTTATGGCTCAATTATCAATCCAATGCCTGGCCAAGACCAGTGGGAGAAGTCTGATGTAGTTGCTCTTGAGCCTCCTAAATACGTGGTGCAACCTGGAAGGCCTAGAAAATGCAGGAAAAGAGGGATTGGAGAAGAACCACCCAGCAAGAATAAGAAGGTTAGGGTGTCTTTGCCAAAGTATTGCTCACATTGTGGGCAAAGTGGTCATTACAAGAACAACTGTAAGAACCCAGCTAAAGGACCCACTCAACCTAAGCCAGCTAAGAGAGGAGGAAGACCACCAAACAAGGACACTGTGCTCATAGGATCTCAAAAAAGAAAGTACATTAAAAAGGTATTTCTCTTGCTTAATTTACATACTTGATCATTACCATACTATGTACTTGGATGTTTGAATACCTTGTAATTCTGTTGCTTAATGGACTCCAGGTTACTCCTCAAAACCACAGTGTAGACCTGGGTACCCAAGTAGCAAGTAATCAGTCAGGTCCATCCACCCCCCATGAAATGCCTTCAATTGCATCACAAGTTTCTACAACATCAGCAACAACATTTGATGTCTCTGCTCAGGTATAATCTTCAATAAAATCCAACCTCTTACCCTTGCCTGACAAGTATAGCTTACACCCAAATTCTTGCATTTTGTAGATGTCCCAACCACAGGCTTCCACACAAGGTGATGTTGGGAGTGCCAATTTCACTCAACCACTGCCTAGGAGAAAGATGATTGCATCTAAGAAAGCATTTGCAATAAGGCGTTCACCCAGGAAACAAGGAGGTTGTCAAGCCAATCCCTAGATTATGCCTAGATCTAATTTGTACTAATTTAAGTATTAGACAGTTTGATTCCCTTTTGCTTTTAACTAAGACTTAAATGGCCCCTGTAATGGCCCCTTTTGAGAATCTGTGTGCTATGTAAGACACATATCTAATCCACTGCTGTGTAAGACCTTAATGGCCCCTTTTGGTTTAGCATCTATGTCAATTGTGTTGCACAATGATGTATTGTCTTTTAAGCAAATGTGCAAGTTTGTCAGGTGTCTTTACCATCTTTTATTTATCAATTCTATTACATGGAACAATCTGTCTTCCTTATCACCATCTTGTTTGTTGCTGCTATGGGTAATCAGTTCACAAAAATTATGACAGTAAACAATGGCACAATTTCAGTTCAATTTCATTAAGTACTTGCATATTACAACATGAACAAAAGCAAGTCATTACAGGTACTTGCTCATTACAGGAATGAACACTAGCAATTCATCTTCAAGAACAACTTTTACAATGCCTAAGTAGTAGCCTAAACATGAACATGATCTACTTTAGTATCACAACAATGAGAAAAATCAAAAGAAACACAGCAAACAAAACAACAGTAGCTCCATTTGGAGCAAGAACATTCAAATTTCTGACTTTTACTTCCTTCCAATTGCATCTCTAGCTTCTGAATTGTGGCCTTGTAAGTTGCAGCCTCTCCTACCAACTTTTCGAGCTCCATCTGATGCGTGTGAGTTATAGCTTGCAACTTCCTATTCTCACCTTCTAATTTTGCCTTCTCCGCCACTAAATTGTTGATTACAACAATTGCTCTCTTAGTGTATTCCTCATCCCTCTACTCAAAAAATTGCACTTCTTAGGTGAACGGTACATACGACAACCATAAAATCTTCTTCCAAAATTCTTTTTAGTATGAGCAGTAGACTCCCTAGCCCGAATTCCACAAAAACAGTACCTTCCTTGGTGATTGAATGAGGTAGAGCTCGAACTAGACATAGGGGCGACTTACAAACGAGTTTGGAAATAGGTGTGCAGCTTTGCTTCGAATTCCTCAGAGATGGATCGTGTGAGATCGAATTTGGAGCCCTAGAAATCGAAATGGGAGTATGCGCAGTCGAGAGGGAGAAAGAGGGAGAAAGAGGAAGATTGGGGTGTAATTTGGGGGAAAATAGAGAGGCAAAATAGTCATTGTAGGAGTTAACGTGTTTGCAAACGGAAAATTTTAATTGGGTGGTCAAAACGTAACGGAGGGCATTCTAGGGGTGGTTCGCGGTAAATAGCCATTGAAAGGGTGGTTTACGCTAATATGGCATATTGTAAGGGTGGTTTCCGGTAAAAAAGCCATAATTTAAAGAGTTTTGTTCAAATGGAGCAAACTCTTATCTTGAAATGTGAAACGAATATACTTTTCCTAGTTCGTAGTACACTTTTCATACGAAACTGCATTGCAAAATACGAAAAGTGTAATCCGAAATATGAAAATTCACTAGAAGTACGAAAAGTGTACTACGAACTAGAAAAAGTGCGCACTTTTCCTAGTTCGTAGTACACTTTTCAAGATAAGAGTTTGTTTCATTTGAACCAAACTCTTAATTTAAATGTTAAGTTTAATTTATTGAAAAATAAGGTATTTTTTGTATTAAAATATGATTTTTGATAAAAAATTATTTTTTCTTTTAGATGTTGGTTAATCGATAAACCGTACCGAATTTCACGGTTAATTGCTAATGGTTGATCGACAACTAAGGGTACGGATATGATTATTGAAATTTAATAACCGAAGTAACGATTAACCAATATCCAGTTGACCGAAATTCCGATTAACCAACCGTGTCCATCCCTACTTTCAAGTCTCCGATTCGACTTTCATGGACAATATCCTAAACTAAAAAAAAAAAAGGAAAGATAAAGGAGTTTTATGCTGATAGTTGATGAGAATTCAATTTCTTTTAATATTTAGCTTCCCACACAACAATATTTATTTGTCATGAAACTAGCGGCGGGTTAGAGAATGCATTTTACATGACATTTTCTAAATAAAGATATGGATTCAGTGGAGTTTTGATTAAACTTCTTTATCAGTTAGTTTTACGTTAAAAACTACAATTCAATGGTTTAGTCTTATGAAAACAGTTTTGATTAGACATTTATCAGTTAGTTTTACGGTTAAGAGTTCTTCGAAAAATATAGGCATGAATCACGATGACATGGACATCTAGGGATGGTAATGAGTCCCAGTTTGGGTTGGATGGAAGATGATCTATACCCGTCCGTTAATCGATTTGGGTGCATCCATCCGTCGTCTACTGGGTGGCCGGATTGTTTGAAATTGACAATTTCACATAATATATTATGCATAACTAGTTTTACCCGTCGTACCATGTACGACTACGATTCGATATTTTATAGACATTATAAATAAGATATTAATAAACAAATAAAAATATAATATAAACTTCAATATAAGTAATTTATTGCTCATAGAATGTATATAATTTTTAATCAAATATTATATTTTTCATATTTTATTACTTTTTATGTACGTAAATTTAGTGTTTATCAAATATTTCAATATATCTATTAAATACTTTATTTTATATTTTTAGTAATTTTAAAAATTATAAATATTTATCATTATTTTCTTATAAAAGAAAATCACTATTATATAAATTCATCAAAGATATATGCTAAAGTATTTATATTTATTTAAAGGTATTTTAAATATTTTATCTTTAATTTTAAATACTTGTATATGGAAGCTTTCAAAGAATATTAGTATACTAAATAGATATTTGTTTGATGTTTGATATAAATTTAAATAGTTAAAAAGAATTTAATAGAAAGAATTTATAATATTAAAAATAAAAATTAATTTTTTAAATATGAGGTGGGGGTAAAATCATTCAGGTGGCTCGAAAAGGTACATCTTTAATATATAGTTATAGATATTACCTATTTTAATTATTTTTAAACATTATAAGTATTTATCATTAATTTTGTTACAAAAGAAAAATATATCTATAAATAAATTCGTGAATAGACATCGTGCTGAAAGATAAAAAATATTTATACTTATTTAAATATATTTTAAATTTATTATCTTTAATTTTAAATAATTGTATAAGGAAGTTTTCAAAAGATATTATTATACTAAATAGATATTTGTTTGATGTTAAAGATAGATTTAAATAATTAAAGAAAATTTTAAAAGGAAAAAGTTAAAATATTAGAAATAAAAATTAATTTTATAAATATGAGGTGGGGCCAGAATCGTTCTGGTGGTTCGAAAAGGGACAGTTTTAATATATAGTTATAGATTAGTGTATTTTAACATATGTAATACAACTTTCTTATTTGTATTACAAATTATTTATGTAAATAAGATATAAAAAACGAATCACATTTCATAAATAACAATTTAAAGTAAAATTGAAGCAATACAGATCACAAATTAATTAAAGTTCAAGATTAGTAACATATATACGTACACATCTTATACAATTATATGTATATTTCGAGGGTATCAGGTCGGGTGATGGGTGAAGGACCTTCTTCCGTACCCATCTATCACCGCTTCTTTATTCGGGTTTTCACCTGCTCTTTGAGGCCGGTGATTCGGGCATCCATTGGTTGCAGGTGAGATTACCATCGCAACGGAGATTTGAATAATGTGCGATTTGACTAGTACGAACAAGAAGAGAACCAATACAGCTTGTTAATTAATAGCATCAATCTAAGATGGATGCAGCAGATCTGCATACAGGGCAAATGATCCGACCCGTTCGAAGCCATCGATCAATGCAGAGTTTGTGGAAGGCATGGCGACAACTGGAAAGCTCTCTTATCAGATGGCTGCTCTCCATCCGATACAAACATATGCAGCAATTTTTATCATCTTGCTCTTCTTCTTCTCGTCCATAGAACAAAGCGCTGTAGCAGATCGAACGCAGGCTTTCGATTATGGTGTGAGCACGAGACTCCGCGGAATAATCCTCACCGTTGACATGAACATGATGATTAAAGAGCCCGAGACAAGAACCAAAGCCGACGCGAACGCGCTCCAGAAAGCCGAAAAGGACGATGAGAAGGAATGTGAAGAAGAAATTGGAGGATGGGTTTGTTGATACCTTGATTGATCCATAAGGAACACCCATTTTGTGTTTGTCGCCAGCCTCTATAAGCGGTTGGAGACGTGCTTTCTAATGCTCCAGGCTAAAATAATGCAAATAAATTTTATCAATTTAGAAAGACGCCGTAAATCAAATCAAATAGGTAGACCTCTAAAAAGATGCACTTTGCTTTCGTGCAGGTCATACAGCCCGGAGCTAATTTTTTGAAGCTAATTTTTTGAGATACTAATAATGCAAATAAATTAGCTTCAAAAAAATTATTTTAACAAATTAGCTTCAAAAAATTATTTTAATAAATTATATTATTTTTATCGACACCATACCCTAATTAATATGCTTAAAAATTATGTATTTTATGCATATTAGTATCTCAAAAAGAATAAAAAATATTCAATTCAATTGAAATTAATATTTTAATAATTTAAATTTAAATTTAAAGAAGATCCAAAAAAATAAAAGAATATTTAAATACATTCAATTGAAATATGGTTCACGGCACGATCAAACATTTTTAATTACGATATTGTATACCTGTATTTTATATTTTATATAGTAATATTATAATAGTTAAATGGACCTAATATCTCCATTAAATTTTATCTTTTTTACATTTTTAAATATTATATTCTTTATTTTAAAATTAAATTTTATTTAATGGTTTATATTTTTTCTTTATATCTATATTTTAGAAATGTTAAACTTTTAAAATAATTATATGAAAAAAATTCTATGTTTTTTTCTAATTTTATATTTCACATACGTGAATTCATGGACCTATTTTATTAAATAATATACAATTTTTAGTTTTTTAACCTTTATATTTTTTATACATAAAGTTAATATTAAATAATTTTAATCTCAAATTTTACAGTAAGAAGATATTCTCAAGTTGCAGTGATGGATTGTTATTAAGAGCATGTGCTATAAAGGAAATTGGTAATCCCCTCTTTCTTTTTTTACCCATTTTTTATTAAAAATGAGGATATTCTTAGATGTGGGTTGGAAGGGAGGATCCTCTCTTGAGAGAGGAATGAGGTGAAATCCTCTATAGATAGAGGAATATGCACATTGACTTTTGTGCATTCCTCTCCATATGCTGCTGAACACTCAATAGGCGGCCCCAAAACATTTTGGGACCTCGTATATTCCTCCTAACGTGGAATGAAAATTAATATTCTATAATTGCATATTTGGGACCTCATCTAGGGACCTCATTTTGGGACGTGTTAGGACGGGTTAGTAAATGCACTTTGCTTTCGTACAGGTTTTGGATAATTGACGAGTTGATGCATGCAACCCTCACCCTAGCATTCTTCTTCTTTATTAATTTTTAAAATTTAATCTTTTATCTCTTATGTGTCTGTTAGTGCAAAAAAATTCATCTTTAATACACTAGTTGAATACTCTCTTCTATCTTTACTTTCTGTTTCAACTGTCTCTTTAACCTAGAACCTGCAAAACAATGGAAAAGGAGGGCGGGGACAACCTAATTCACCTCCGATGCCTAAGTCAAAAGATCAATTTTCGATTGAATGTCAAAAAAAAAAGACAAGACTTGCGGCGAGCTCGGCGAATATTAAGTGCTCATCATACGTGGCGATGACATGTATTTATAATGGAGGAGAGGGGTAGAGAAGGTCGAAAACTCTATCTCTAAGGGCGAACCGATAATACTCCAGGCCCAACAAGCGATTTCTTGTTTCCCAATCTAAGTGGAAATTCTATCTTTCGACTAAGATAAAATCCGCCATCATAATGAATAATCGCCATATTTAATTTTATAATAAAACAGATAATTAAAACATGTATAATAAATAAAAATACCTTAATGACGTATAATAGCGAAAATATTTATGGTAAATAATTTTACCCGCTCACAAATGCGCCACTTAGGTGTTAGTTACGTTAGAACGCAACTAATTAGATGTAAATACTGTATGTCACACGATGTGGCCATGCAGATTAGTCGACGAGGTCCCCTTACGCGCGTTATCGTATATTCGTACATCCATGAGCGAATATCATGAGATCCTTTGCTCCTCTACATACACGCATATGTAGAAGTCCATTAGTGCAATAAACTTAGGTTTGGGCAAAAAAAACCGTAACCGAAAAACCGAAGAGCCGATCACTTTTTACGGTTCACCGAACCAAATTTTTTTTTTTGACCGGTTACGGTTAACCAACCGATACTTTTAACGGTTCAACGGTTCGGATACGGTTATCAATATTTTTACGGGCGGTTAACCGATAATATTTTTACTATATATCATATGTTTTAAAAAAGGGAATTATATATCTAATTAGATATAGTTATAAATAAATGCATTTTTAATAAATAATAAACTAGTTATCATAAAATTTTTTTATAGTTTATTTTTTTTGTTCAATACTCTAGAGTCAGAGTATGAGACAATGCAAATGAACTGAGTAAATGAAAAAAAAATTAACGAGTTCCAGTTTGCGCCTTGCATAGGGCTGGTCATGGGTCGGGTTATGGGTGGGTGGAGCAATTCCACCACCCGACCCGCGAAATAAATTGTATCACCCGACCCACCCATCACCCGCAAAACCTTTCACCCATATCCGACCCACCCGTCACCCGCTGGGTGAAGCGGGTGACCCGTCACCCGTGAATTCTAAAATTACAATAAATTTTCAAAATAAATATAAAAAAAAGTTAATGTAACAATTTACTTCCTGAAGTAATACCTAGGATATTCTAAAACATTTTATACCCAAGATTCACATATGTTGCAAAAATCATTATTCAGACCCCTTAGCAAAAAGCCAAAAACGTTTACATTCACATAATTGAGATGAGAATTAGGTCTGGAATAGGGCAGCATTCCATTATAGTTTTAATATCTTAAAAAAATCCCAAACTTTTAAAAAAAGGCCAAAAGTTCCAAACTTTTTTAGGAAAAAGCTAATCCTATTTTTAATTTAGAATAAATTTTTACGGGTGAAACGGGTGGTGGGTGATGGGTCGGGTTAAACGGGTGCAAAATTTCACTCGTATCCGACCCGTCACCCATTTCACCGGACCCACCCGTCACCCTCTTCATTACGGTTTTTCACCCGTGTAATTGGGTCGGGGTGAAGCGGGTGGGTCGGTCACCCGCGGATAATGTCCAACCCTATCCTTGTAGGACTAAAAAAGCTAAAAATTTCCCAAATCTTCTGACCTAAGCTCAAACTATGCGATATCAAATATCAGGCATACAGTTACGAAACAAAACCCTCAGAATGCCTAAAATTAATGCGCCGGCACGCGCCTTCTTCCTCACCCTCCTCCTGGTGGAATACCTAGCGGCAACTGAATCGCCGCTCCTGTGGCATCGCTCTAAGCCCTTCTAAATCACAAAACAACCCCGCTATAATATCCCCCAATCAAGATCTGGAAACCCTTGGATGCGAAGTGAAAGCTCTCCAACCAATTTCCTATTTCAAACGAAGCAGATCTGGTTTCTCTTCGGTCGATCCGGTGGTCGAATCGACGCCTCAAAAGTGCTCAATCCAAATCAAAGAAACAAGAAATTAAGACCTAATCATCTCTGCAAGGCGGTGCAAATATTCTGCCTCAATCAATCCTGGGGTACGCAAAGGGGCATTCATCAAATCTGGAGTGCTTTCTTGGGTGGCGGCGGTGAGACGGCTAACGGTGTACAAACCAGGGGTGCGATCTAGCGCGACACCTCGATTTCCTCTAGCCGAAGGCACTTCAAGGGCCATCTAAGTTGTGTCATAAATACGTTGATGGAGAACCGCTGGTTCATCCCCCATCTCCGATCGGCTCGCCCGTAAGGGAATCATGATGGTGTTTCCCTGGTAGAACCTTTCCTTTGAATCGCCAGCCCCGGGCTCCGTTCCGCGGTGCATGTGGTTCGTCTCTCACTGGCGTCGATTCTTGGTTCCGCTTGGTGTTGACAATCATATCAGTTGGAGCTTTTTGATGGGCTTGGTGTTGGCATCTGCCTCTTCCCAGGTGCTATCAGTCCAAATCTCTCTCCTTCAACCAATTTTGTGGTCTCTCAAAACCAATTGTGCTTCCTTTATGCATGTTTCAACCTCTTTCTCACTTACTGCTAATTCCAGAACCCTTAAATGTATCTCTTTGACTAAACTCATAAACATCTTGAAACAAATGCTTAAGCCTGGACAACCCAGTGATACAGCTTCTATGCGGATTGCCTTAAAACCGACAAGTGAATCCCCAAATTTTTTGTATGTTTTTGTGGTTTTGTTTGGATTCTCTGTCCTGTCTAGCACACTTGCTCTGGGGTTCTTGAATCCGTATAATTTCACGACATACTTCTTGCAACCGCCTTCATGGATATGTATCTATATGCTTGTATGGTGGACCTGTGTAATTCCTCAACTTTGCATTTGTAGAGATTCTTGTGACTACTCTCTATTTTTTATTAAACTTGCAACAAACATGCTCATTATCCATAAAAATTGTGGCACTAATACCACCTTTATTACTAGCATTTGTGGTTTACTAACCGGTAACCATCGCCTGCATCAGTTTGATAAACAGGCTGCCTTAAGGATCCATTACATGACTCTTCTTTGCATGTATAAACCAATCAAAACGAAGCACCGGTGGCACTTGCATGTGAGAATTCGGTTTCTCACATGTGGTTCAACCACCCTTCAAATGGCCATCAAACTAGGTCAATCTAACAACTGGATGGAAAAAATCCATTGGGAAATCCAATTTGAGAAAAACGATCTTTGGGGGGTTAAATCCCATTTTTAACCAAACTTAACTGCCGAAGCTCAATGGGTGTGTTGTCGAGCTAACACTCCAGCCCCAAACGGAACCCGATACAACAGAAATGCAAAGTTTACATTATTTAAGTGTACTCTGTTGGTACCTACAATCCATTTATGCGGTAGGTTCTCGGCGAGTACTCTGTTGGCCTTCTCTGTGTGTGTTTGTGCTGAAACAATTCTCAAACTATATTCTAACCACCAAACTCATGAGAAGTGCCTCATGGCACGACACTCCGGTTGGCAAAAACGCCAAGATAAAGCCAAAAGCATGTTAGTTGAAAGAAAAAACAAATTGCTAATTAATAGGGTCAACGACATGAAATCCAATATAACCTGTCTCTACATCATTACTGGCGAAATCTCAAGTAAACCGGATCAAAATGATACACAAATACAAAACAGGAATAACGACTTAAAAAAGAAAAAAGAGGAAACCCGGATCAAAATGATACACAAATACAAAACAGGAATAACGACTTAAAAAAGAAAAAAGAGGAAAGTCATTACAGTGATACCTCACTCACAAAATATAGTAACAAATCAAACCCTGGAATACAAAATCCAAAAATTGCAAACCTTGATATACAAAATCCAAAAATGAACAAAATTGCTATTGCAAAAGTGAAACCAAGGAATCATAAGCACAACAACCTAAAACTGAACATAAAGGAAGCATTGCTATAAAAACAAAGGAGGATACCCATAGCCTTGGGTTAAATGACCCAAACGATAAGTATATTACAACTACAATAATCAAGCAAATAACCTCTGCTAAGTCACCCAATAAATGTACTATAAAATTTTTGCAAACATGACCAAGGATGTCCCCCCATCCCCTGATGGCCAAAAGCCACAAACTAGACAGTTGTTTATGAAGTTCTGCATGTGGAACTGCAGGGGTATCAAGCGGAGGACCTTCTGGACTGAAGTTAGCGCTTTATGCCGCCTCGATAATATTCAACTTATTTCTCTAGTTGAAACCAAAGCCCAAGACCCGCCTGAGAGCAAATTATGGCAAAAAGCTGGCTTTGACTCATGTGAGTTTATTCCGGCTAATGGATTTGCTGGGGGTATCTGTGTCCTCTGGAAGGGTTCACAACTCTCTAATGAAAGAATCCAATCTATCCACAAAGCTAACCGCTTCATCTACTTCCAATACACGAACCTGGAAACCAACAACGAATTGATCATTATATTTGCCTACGCTCCACTAAGGGCACAAGACAAGGACCGGTTCTGGTCTGAGCTAAAACTGTTTATTCAAAATTGAAACCTGCCTTGTATCATTATGGGTGACCTCAACGAAATCCAACACCCAAATGAAAAACAAGGGGGCGCTATCCCAAACCACTCCAGATTTGAACGACTTATCAACTTCAAAAACGATTGTGACGTCTATGATATCCCGACGTTTGGTAACAAATTTACCTGGAGAAGATCCAAAAACCTCGAAAATACTACCTGCGAGAAATTATATCGCACCCTAGTGAGCAACCAGATTATCCAATGGTACCCGTCCATTGCGAAAAAAAACCACGCAATCTCATCTTCTGATCACTGCCCTTTCTCATGCGATCTTCCAACGGGAGTACCCTTCAAAGCACAACCTTTCAAATTTGAGATGATGTGGACCTCTAGGAAAGACTTCTAAAACGTCATCAAGCAAGCCTGGGGCTACAACGCAGGTGGATCACACATGTTTAATCTCACCAAAAAAACACAACTACTGAAAATAAAAGCGAAAGCATGGAACAAACATACTTTTCGAAATATTTTCGAACAAATCAAAAAACTAGATGAGGACCTTCTTCAAATCCAGAAAGACATAATTGAACACAAAAACACGCAACTAGTTCAAAAGCAAGAAAGACTGTTGAAGAAACAATCATGCCTTATTAACTTCCACAACTCATATTGGAAACAAAGGGAAAAAAACTCCCACATCAAACTAAACGATAAAAACACCAAATACTTCCATTGGATTGCATGCGGTAGAAGGAATAGAACCAATATCAAAGAAATCCGTAAAACAAAGGGTACGCAAATATCCGGACTAGAAAACATCAAAACAGAAATTAAACGGGACTTCCAAAACCGATTTCGGGCTTTGGAGATAAATCGAAGCAAACTCCAAAACATGACCTAAACCATCCAAAAAGAAATATCAGATGCAGACAACACAGAGCTCACAAAACCGATTTCGAATAGTGAAATTAAAAATGCTTTGTTCGACATCGGAGATGACAAATCCCCCTGCCCGGACGGAATGCCAACAAGCTTCTACAAAAAATATTGGCATATTGTTGGCCCGAACGTGACCAAAGTTGTTAAAAGCTTCTTTCACACAGGGAAAATCTTGAAACAAATGAACCACATATTCATAACCCTAATACCCAAATGTGAAAACCCCAATTCAACTAACCATTTCATGCCAATCAGCTTATGCAACACCATTTATAAAGTAATCTCAAAGATTCTAACAAACCGCCTCAAAAGCGTCCTAAACAAACTAATCCACCCGATGCAAGGGGCTTTTGTCTAGAACGAGGTATCCACGATAACACACTCATTGCGCACGAAATTTTCCATTCCTTCCGCAACAAACGAGGACGGGAGGGGTGGATTGCAATCAAGCTTGATATGGAAAAAGCCTATGATCGGATCATTTGGGAATTCCTGACCACTATCCTCCTCAAATTCGGATTTCACGATAAATTCATGGGATAGATCCGAGGATGTGTTGAAACCGTCTCCTTCTCGGTTCCCGTCAATAACGGACCAACATAACAATTCTACCCTCAACGGGGCCTTAGGCAAGGGGACCCCCTATCTCCATACCTATTCATTCTAGCCGCCGAGATTCTGGCAAGACAGCTCCACCTACTGAGCGCTAACCCAAAAAGTGGCATTGGGATCCAAATCGCAAGAAATGGAATAAAAATTTCGTTCCTGGCCTTCGCAGATGATATCATCATCTTTGCAAAACCCAATGGCCATGCTTGCAAAAATATTGTCAAATCTCTGGCCAGAAAGTCAACTTCGACAAATCCGCCTTCCAAGTCACCAAAAACACAAACAACAATACAAAGGACCAGCTTAAACAAATTCTCCAAATAGCAAACACAGTTGCTCTGGATAAATATCTTGGATGCCCGATAATTAACGGGAGAGTAACACAAAACACCTTTAAACCCTTAGTTCTGCGAACCAGATCCCAATTATCAAAATGGAAAGCTAATGCCTTGTCTCAGGACGGGCGAAAAACACTAATCAAAGCAAACCTATCAGCACAACCAAACTATATTATGCAATCATTTATGCTACCATAGTCAACCTTGAAAGAACTAGATAATATCAACAAGAATTTCTTTTGGAATAAGGAACACAACTACAAACCAATCATAAGTTGGAACTTCATTTGTCGACACCTTGCTCACGGGGGGTTGGGGATCGCCAAGGCAACCGAAATGAACCAAGCACTCTAAATGAAGCTACTTTGGAAAATCCTAGTAGAACCAAATAACCTTTGGGTCAAAATAGTGACTGAAAAATACCTCAAAACGGAAAGTATCCTGAGCTATAAGAAAAAGCAGAACACATATGGCAGTGGTTCAAGATATTTGGCCTACGGGACCTGTTCATTAAGGGGCTTGTCTGGGAAGTGGGGGACGGCAAAACCATACGTTTCTGGAAAGACAATTGGATCGGAAATGGTCCCTTGATCCCGAAACCTGAGGCGGGAACCCCCATTAATTGGGAAGAAACTGTTGAGGCGTACCTCCATGAAGTTCTCATGGAACACTGAAAAGCTGTGTGAGGTCGTCAACCATGATGACCTCGAAAGAATTTCCAAAATCATCAACCCCTTCAATAAAATGACGGATAGATTATACTGGCAGCCAAGTAAAAATGGCCGGTATTCCACCCACTCGACTATGCAGTGGCTTCACCAATCAAAAGGTGAACCGATGATGAACCTAGAATGGATCAACAAGCTAAACATCCCCCCAAAAATGAAGAACTTCCTTTGGAAAGTGGCTCGAAATGGCTTACCGACCAAGGCAAGGCTTGCGGCCAACCATATTCCGGTACCACAAGGATGCCAAGCGTGTAACAACCAGTTTGAAGACACCAACCACGTCCTAATCTCATGCCCCCTCACAAGGGCAACCCTTAGTTCCATAAACCCAAAAATCTGTTGGATTATTGACCAGATATCACCGGATGATAAAAAACCACATCAGGTCCTGGAAGATATTAAGAAAATGACAACAAAAGAGGAATTAGAACTCCTCATTACCACCTGGTGGAGCTTATGGTATGCGAGAGACAAGAGAGTCTTTGATAGCAACAACGCAATAAACTTGGCCAATGTCAATGACATTATCGAATTTACCCGAAATCAGATTAATGACTAGAGAATTGCAGAAGTCCTTGACCCTGCTGTCCCCCGTACTCACAAGGTGGGGGTGGAGCAGAAAGAAAACGAGAAAAGTGCAGTGGGTAAAACCCAAGCGAGATTATATTAAATTAAATTTTGATGGTGTAGTGAGTGCAGATGACGTGGCTTCTTTCGGGTTCATCCTCAGGGACTCTGGTGGCTCCCCCCATCCACTTTGACGGGGGACTGATTGGTCGATAGTCCGTTCTGATATCCGAGACCATCACCATGCGCCAGGGTCTTCTCGAGGCCACCAGACGTGGTTTTCCCCGGATCCAGATTGAAGGCGATAACTTGCAGCTGGTCAAGGCCGTGCTCGGCGACTGGCGCTGCCCGTGGGAGATTGAGCTGTTGTGTTCGGACATCCACTGCTTGATGGCCCGGTTCCAGGAGTGAAGTATCTCTCATATCGTTCGAGAGTGCAAATCTGTGGCGGACTTCTTTGCTGGATCCTTCAGACGTGTCTCCTCCTTCCCGCTTGCAGTTGACCCGGGTTTTCTCACCCTCATCCGTCAGGATGCCCTAGGGAGACCACTAGCTTGTTAGTGGGCACCCAACTCCTTTCCTTATTAAAAAATAAATATATATCAGACGTACAATTTTTTATTTTTACATTGACTAGTATATTTTGGATATTTAATATCTTTTATTTCCACTTTATAGACTAAGGCTTCTTGTACAAATTTTGGGTATTAATTTCTATAAGCTATAGCTTTCACTCTCAAATATAACACACTTCAATCATGAGGACATGCACACCACCTAATTAAGATTTAACACATAGCAATAGTGAAAAACCCAAAAAAAATCCCTAGACCAACGTTCATCAACAACCGCATAAAAATACAACAAAATAAAAAAAAACGGAAACGTATTAATTAAATATAATGCTACAACATCAAACCCGACTGTAGAGGAGTGCGGTAAGATTGGTATGTATTTTAGACAATTGTTTTTATTTTGTATTTAATTTAAATTTTGAGTTTATTTTATAGAAAAATAAGGTAAATGTTTTATTAAAAAATTGATTTTTGATTAAAAAATAAAAAAAGTCGGTTAACTGATAAACCGTACCGAGTGTCACAGTTAACCGAAAACGAACGGTATGATTATGGTTATTGAAATTTACTAACCGATGTCCGGTTAATCGACCGTGCCCACCCCTAGATAAAACTAATGTTGCACTCTTTTTTTTTATATGCAAGACTCGAACTAATGCAAAAACAGACTTTTGCTAAAAATAAATATGAATGACATGATCTGAAGGGCAGAACAAATGAATGAAAAATGAAAATCTAAGGGCATCATCAAAACCACGTGGAAAAAAAAGGGTGCCCTATTTACATGCATTTCCTAACCTCGAGATCCCTTCGTTGGGGAATCCAGGTAGCTGCGATGGTGCCCACGCGGGCCGCGGGCGCGACTCTTCTTCTTAGGAGGGTCACTCTCAGTTGCGGGTCCGCGGTTGCGGCTCAGCGATCTTTGGTCGCGGTCTCCAGTTCTGCGGTCACGGTCTCTAGTTCCGCAGTCACGGTCTCCAATTCCGTGGTCACTATCTTCCAGTTCGCGGTCGCGGTTTCGCTTCGGAGAAGGAGCAATGCTCTCTTGGCTAGATCCGCAATCGCGGCACTCGGGCCCACGATCGCGGCTACGTTCCTGGTCCTCACTTCTCGGCTCGTCTTCTATCCTGTGCATAAACTCTATCTTAGGGCGATTTCCCTTAGAGCACATACGCGCTTCCATCTGATTAGCTTAAACTCGGACTATGGCTTCTTCATCTCTAAACTGGATCATTTGATGGAGGGTCGATGGCACCACTCCTATCCCATGAATCCATGGCCTACCAAAAATCAAATTGTATGAGGGCAGACACGTCAACGATTAAGAATTCGACTATCATCTCTTTCTTTGCCAAACTGACTTGGGTCTTGTACATTCCAAGCGGGAACGTCGGGTATCCTCCAAATCCAATGAGCTGCATCTTGACTGGAATCAAGTCTTCGTTGTTCTTCCCAAGGGTCAAAGACATCATAGTACATGAAATCGACTGAACTCCCTGGGTCCAATAATGCCCAACGCACCTTAAAGCCCCCAAGCTTGACCTCCAAGACGAAGGGGTCATGAAAGACCAAACCGTCAACCGCGGGTGTGGGTGATGATGGCGGTCAAGGCTCGGCTAGTTGGACCAGCATCACCTCTAGCTCATGAAACGATTTCCTAAAATTTCTCCTAGATTCATCATCCTCATTCCTGAATGTTGCTGAGATTGTTTGAATGACTTCAATTTGCTTCTTTCACGGCTCCTATTGGGCCCTAAAATATCGAGCTAATTTATGAGGTGGGACCACGAAGATATGAAGAAGAGCGGAATGAATTAAAGACATTATTCACCATTAATGGATCATTAAACTGCATGGAAGAAATCAAGAAAGAGCTGTTGGAACGCATTGAATACAGGGCGAAAATCACGGACGCCTTAAATGCTAACGCGTTGATGATTTAGCAGAAGTGGTAACTGGTCAAACTAGCCATTGGAGGACATTAATAACAAGGCGAGATTCTCGGGATTGACTCATAAAATGACCAGAATGTAAGCCTATAAAAGGGGAGGAAGAACATCAGCAAAGGGACACTCTCATCCTCTCGGACTCACTCTCACACGCTCTCTCTACAACAAAACAATCTACATACAATTGTATTTTTATTTTTCGATTATTCATCCACGATCTCAAAAGCTATTTTGCTCTTCATCTTCTCTCTGGCGTTCTCATCAATTATTCTTCTACATCTGAATGGAATCATAGTGAAGTTTACCCTCGTTATTATATATTTTTGCCTATTTATTTCGATATCTATTATTTTACCAATTAACGTATCTACTACTTATCATTGGTATCTTGAATCATAAGGAGTAACTCGCAACAGTGTAATTGTAATCTTATTTCGCTATTTTAAACTCATATCTCTTTCTCTACTTGTTTACTAATTCATTTGCTATTTCTCTTCGTGAATCCCTTACTATTTGCGAATTAACGTGTTTAATCTGATTTTTTACTAGAGTTCCCTCATTATAGCAGATAACGCGTTTACGTGTTAAATCTGCCCAAAACAATTGGCGTCCACCGTGGGGCCTTTAGCCAAAAATCCCATCAAACACGTTACCACTACCCCGCTACCAAAATGACTAACGATCAAACTTCCAACACTAGTCCCATTAGTGAACTTGGAATCCGAGAAGCTAACCTCGTCACTCTCAATCAGCCACAAATCATACCTCCTACTATTCCCACCGATATTCAAACCGACACATCCACCGACCAAACTCTCAAGCCAAATGACCCTAACGCGTTACCGGAATTGGGGGTCGCATCCGACTCGGTTGTCATAGACGAACTCAGGGCCTCTATGTTTGCCTTGCAAAAGGATCTTGAAAAGAAAAAGGAGGCGCACAACTGATTTACAGAAGTTTATGAAAGACAAATTGAGTCTCTAACTCGTGAAAGAAATTTGCTTCAATCTCAGGTTCAATCACAGGAACAATCAGGTCCAAGTCGACCAAGGGTTTCGGGAGCAATGGATCGTGGAGTTGCGCGACAATCGGATCTTGATGAACCTAATCACGTCACACCGATTAACGAAAGACAGGTAACACGTTATTCGGTAAGTAGTAACACGCTTCGCGCTGTCCAAGAGGACGCTGAAGTCGTAGCTCTAAAAGAGTGGCTTAAAACCCTTGAGGACCGGTTCAGTCAGGTCCCGGGGGCACCTCAACTGATAGTCATGGAAATGCGAGATGGTTATACCGACTCCCCCTTTATCTCGGCTATTGCGAGAGTTGATATTTCGAAAAAGTATCACGTTCCCGATGTACCAAAGTACGAAGGAATGACTGATCCAGACCAACATGTTATGACTTTTAAACAAGCGATGAACATTAGCACTGTCCCATTCGAAATGAAGGAAGTAGTAATGTGTCGCTGGTTCGGTAACACGTTATCTGGACCAGCATTAAATTGGCATTCTCACTTACCACTTGGAAGTAT
Source organism: Fallopia convolvulus (assembly GCA_964016875.1). Lineage (NCBI taxonomy): Eukaryota > Viridiplantae > Streptophyta > Magnoliopsida > Caryophyllales > Polygonaceae > Fallopia > Fallopia convolvulus. The sequence continues at coordinate 36,192,820 of OZ024735.1, read as the reverse complement.
TTCATCATTTGTTGAATTGGTTGACAAGTTTAGACTCACGTTTGCAAGTAGTCGACGCACCAAGAAACGTTCAAGCGACTTATATCGTTTGGTGCAAAAATCTGGAGAATCTTTGAAGACATTTCTAAATAGGTACAATGAGGAACTCGTCTCCATTGAAGAATGGGATGCTGCAACTTCGATAGAAGCATTTCGAAGAGGGATATCCACAGGTAACCCCGAACTTTATGATGAATTAACTAAGTATCCTTGCTCCAACTTTGATGAAGTACAGGCAAAGGCGTTAGCACACATTCGATTAGAAGAGGATGAACTCTTTGTCGCTGACACGAGGGAAGTACTAAGATTTGATCGGAGGCATGGGAAGCGCGATTCAAGGTACCGTCCGTACCCTTGAGAAAGGACAAGACGTTCGAATAAATAGAAGAGCTCGGTAACGCGTTACAAAGGTGTTTTTCATCATTGAACTCGTAAGGAAATAAAATACAAACAAGTTATCAATCTACCATGTAAGAAAAACTTTGATGGAGCTAGGTATTCTTCTATCAAAAATTTGGTATGTGTAGTAGTTATAAATTCTATCACGTTACATCTTTACTTTGAAAGTCATTTCATAAAGTGCACTCTAACCTTCCTATGAAGAGTACAATGTCAAATACCAAAATTATCAGGACGTGTTACAAAATAATTTTATGGACGACTTCATTCCTATCCAAACTGATGACACCTTACAAGAAACAATGCAAGTAGACAACAAGTTACAAACAGGAAAATGGTTACTACATACAAATGGCGCATCAAATCAAGGAAGCATAGGACTGGGGGTGGCATTGAGCTCACCACTGGGGGTAGCCCAAGTCGTGCGACATACTTTCAAACGAAACAACGAAGGTGGAACACGAGTCACTTAGCTTCAGCAAAGTCAAGATGTAACACACAAAGATTCATCATCATGAACGCATTAAGAGCTAGCAACATAAACTTTAGGTCAAAGGTACTTTACCATGCATTTTTACATACGTCAATACATTCTTTACATACTACACATTGGCCTTTGTAGCCAACACTGGCCTTAATCGCCAGCACACGAAACATCGGCCTTAGTCGCTAGTATACATCAAACAAAACCTAGGAAGGGACGCCTTGTGAGGTTACAGACCAAAACATGGGCCCTTGCCTTATGATCAGGCAAATGATGTGCACACATGACCGGTCAAAGATGCTAAGGTGGAGTACACTTAAGGCGCTCTAGAGCAAGGGGAGCCCTTAAGCGCAAATGACATGTAACAATGTACGTGCATATTACATTTGTCATTTGTGTCATCACATTACATATACAAAAAACTCCCTTAGTACATTATTACACACGCGCGCTACAACAATTACAACGTCGGCCTCTGTCGCCAGTACTTACAACATCGGCCTTTGTAGCCAAACACTTACAACATCGGCCTCTGTAACCAACAATTACAACGTCGGCCTCTGTCGCCAGTACTTATAACATCGGCCTTTGTAGCCAAACACTTACAACATCGGCCTCTGTAGCCAAACACTTACAACATCGGCCTCTGTAGCCAACACTTACAACATCGGCCTATGTTGCCAACACTAAACCCCGGGTACCCGTTATGACAAACGCGTCATCTTGATTAGTAGCTTGTCTTGCGAAAGCCTTCGTTCAAACGAAGCATACACAACACGACATCATGATTAACATCAAGTTTCACAAACCGACAAAAACAACAGGAGGAGATCATTAGTTTGACGACTTCAGGCAATGGTTCCCAAAGCAAGTTCAAACCCGCACCAAAATATGCCAGATAAATTTTGAGCGGGTTTGGGGGGTATTGTTGGGCCCTAAAATATTGGGCTAATTTATGAGGTGGACCACGAAGATATGAAGAAGATCGGATTGAATTAAAGACATTATCACCATTAATGGAGCATTAAACTGCATGGAGGGATCAAGGAAAGAGCTATTGGAACGCGTTGAATGCAGGGCGAAAATCACGGACGCCTTAAATGCTAACGCGTTGATGATTTAGTAGAAATGGTTAACTGGTCAAACTAGCCGTTGGAGGACATTAATAACAAGGCGAGATTCTCGGGATTGACTCATAAATGACCAGAATGTAAGCCTATAAAAGGGGAGGAAGAACATCAACAAAGGGACACTCTCATCCTCTTGGACTAACTCTCACACGCTCTCTCTACAACAAAACAATCTACATACAATTGTATTTTTATTCTTCGATTATTCATCCACGATCTCAAAAGCTATTTTGCTCTTCATCTTCTCTCTGGCGTTCTCATCAATTGTTCTTCTACATCTGAATGGAATCATAGTGAAGTTTACCCTCGTTATTATATATTTTTGCCTATTTATTTCGATATCTATTATTTTACCAATTAATGTGTCTACTACTTATCATTGGTATCTTGAATCATAAGGAGTAACTCGCAACAGTGTAATTGCAATCTTATTTCGCTATTTTGAACTCATATCTCTTTCTCTACTTGTTTACTAGTTCATTTGCTATTTCTCTTCGTGAATCCCTTATTATTTGCGAATTAACGTGTTTAATCTGATTTTTTACTAGAGTTTCCTCATTATAGCAGATAACGCGTTTACGTGTTAAATCTGCCCAAAACAGCTCCCCCTTGTCTTTTTGCTCATTTTCATCAATGTACTCGCGCAAGTACCCTTTTCGAACCAAGCTTTCAAGGAACTTCTTAAAGGGCTCATATTCTTCAGTCATGTGCCCCCGTATCCTGTGATACATGCTATACTTTGAGCTCCGGGTATCATCTTCTGGACATTCATCGCGTGCGGGATATCAGAAGTAATTCTCATGCTTGATGTGTAGTAGTATCTTGTAGATTAGGATGTTGAAGGTGGTGTAGACCGCTTTGCCTTAATCTCCTAACGAGTGTGTGTTTTGTCTAAAGTTCCCGTTTGAATAATGGTGTGACTTTCGATGTGGAGAGGGCGATTTCTCTTTAGTTTTGTAGTTAGCCTCTTCCAAGCACACATATTGGTGGATGCACTCTTGAAGTTCAGCAATGGAGAAATGGAGACATAGCATCAAATATTCCCTTAGCTTGCTCTCAAATGGGCTTTCCCTCTTCTCATCACACCCATCGATATGGGCGTAGCACTCCATGAAACCTGGCATTTGAGAGCAAGCTTTCGCCTTTATCTTTTCTTAGGCCGAAGAGCGTATCTAGGGACACCGCATCCCAACTGTTGGCTATGTAGTGCCTCATGAATTCGGTGGCAAGTTGATCCCATGACTGGATTGATCCTGATTTCAAGTTTTGGAACTACTTCAATGAACTGTTGTCGAGGCTACCCGACAACATTGCACATTGTGCCACCATCGGAAACCCATTAACCCATCTTATGTGAGAAAGCAGTTATGTGGCTTACGGGGTCCGAATGCCCATCATAAAGAGTGAATGATGGTGGAGAAAACTTTGCTGGGGGATTGGAGCGTTGGATGCTTCTATGGAATGGTGTCGATGTCACCGTAGCCAATTTATGCTCGGCTTACTCTTGAGCCGATTGCAAGGTTCCACCTCGCGCTCTTAAAAGATCAAGCAACCTCCTTTCAGTGCGCCTTAGGGCTCGATCTTCTTCTTCACGTCTTTCATTGCTCTCATCTCGACGTCGACTATGTCGTCTCTTCTTCTTACTACCCCGATCATGAGTTGACTCGGTTTTTCGGATGGGTCATAGCGGTCCTCGTCATGCTCGCGTGATTTCTCGCACTTACCGCTTTGGCCGCGGGCACAAAAGACCAACCGCGGTCGCGGCTAGGGCTTCCGGGCCCAGAGCGGTTTCCGCGGTCGTCGTAACTCTCCGAGTCGCCCGAGGTCGAGTCGTTGGACTAAGGGTGGTCCGCGGCTTGGGACCTGTTACACGGGGGCGACTCATGATGCTTGTCTCTTCGGCGACTTCTAGGCACTCTACGATTGCTTTCGAAATAAACTTGCATCTCTTCATATTCGTCAGTGCTTGCTGGCTCAGGACAACAACGGTTATCGGCGAATTCGATAATGCTAGTGAGCCGTCGACTGGTCTGTTGGATCGTAAACGAGTTAGAAAGAGCTTGGGAACTGGCTGTTAAGCTGTTCCCAAGGCAGCGGAAGAAATAATCGCAAGTAGTTAAGACACTGAAGAAACACAGTTCCTTATAGAGGAACCCCACTACAACCAACTAGTTGTATGGGTAAACCTCTACCTCCGCTTGGAGGATTTTGAATGACTTACTTATATTATTGATTTGTTCCTTAGTTACAAACAGCCAGATTCAAACTTCTCTGTTCCTACGAGTTCTACCTAACTCTAGCAACACTAATGAATCTTCTCAACTGAGTTCCTAAGCGAACAACAATCACTAAATAAGTAACTCAAACCTTACACCAAATCGCAGTTCCCTTGCTCCTGGGAACTTGACTTCACCATCGTCGAGATCAGACACTCGCCGTCGGGGACTTCTCTTCTTCTTTTCTCTTTCTTCTGTTGTGGGTATTTGTGGGTTCTGGGAGAAGCACAAGAGAATGTCAAAAGGGGGAAAGACAAAAATTCTCTTGTGTTCTGGGAGAAGCACACATAGATAAGGAAGAAAGAGAACACGCAATCATACTAAAAACCATGTATTACTTAAGCAAAAATTTGTACATAGGAACACAAGAGAATTTTTGAGGGAACATTGAGGCTAGGAAAAAGAAGGGAAAGATCATTGGCTTGGGAACAGGGCATCACAGAGCCGTGTCAAGACTTGTACAAGCTTTTCCTGGCCTTTGGCAATTTGTTCTTGGTCCCTTGCCATCTTTTCTTGTTCCCTGGCGATCTTGTCAAGAGTGTTGGCAATGTGCACCAACACTGGAGTGTTCCCATCCTGAATGCCTTCTCCAGATGGCAGCCTTTCTTGTTCCTCCACAGGCTCAGAGTGCCGTATTTTGTGGACAACAGAGATGTCTAGTTCCCTACCGATGGTGACCTCTTCCTGGGATGTGTCGTAGAGGCCCTCTCTTAGCAAGAGTTTCTTGATGAGGCCAGCATAAGGAAGGGAGTGGGATTTGGAAGCCATGCACTTCTCCATGTGCCCCAAGATTATGCGAGGAAGATTGATGGGCTTTTTGAGGAGGAAGTGGTAGAGGATAATGGCATCAGGGATGTTGATAACAAGGCGCTTCTCCTGGCGAGGGATCACCATATTGATGATGAATTGATGAGCCAGCTTTGCAATGAGGGACAAGTGATGAGTAGAGGTGCCAGTGGTGGGAACACGACCCTCGTAGATCGTGTTGTAAATCTCCTCACTGTTGAAGTCGCCCCAGCTCTTGGTGGGCAGTTCTTGTAGGCCCTGGACAGGGACTTGTAGTTGAAGGCGAATGGTGGAGGTGGTGAAGATGAAGTCATCGCCTTCGAGGGAGAGAGTTCCCTTGGTGCCGTTGTCATGGACCACAAAATGGTTGTAGAAGCGGCGCACCTGAGAGGGATCAATACTCACAGCCTCACTGCACATGTGTTCCCATCCTTGGGCCTTAATCAGGTCCCATAGTTGCCCGAGCCCTTCATCAACGAGCTGTTTTTCAGAGAGGATGAGTGGGGGAAGGAGCTTGCGATTCTCAGAGATATGGACTTTCTTGGGCTTTGCTCCTTTCTCTTTCCTCTTGGAGTTCCCCCTAGAGACCGTAGTCTTTCCTTTTTGCTGAGGGGGGTCAGCCGCTTCGATCAGCAGTGGGCGTGTCCTTTCCTCTGGGACCTGTGCCGACACCACCATCTGTTGTTCAGGAGCAGGGGTGCTGGCAAACTCTTTGGAAGTGGGGACCTCTTCTTCCTCTTCAGCGTCATCACTGGAGGTCCCTTCATCATTGGAGGTGGTCAGCCCGGTTTCCTCCTCGTCGTCTTCCTGACGACGACTGCTTGTCTCAGCACCGTCAGAGGGTGCTGGGTTCCCTTCTTCTTAGGCTTTGCCCCCTTGATTTTCGGAAGGCCCGTGTAGTTCGCCTTCAAATTCCTTTTCGAGGGCCTTTAGTTGGGCTTCCTCTTCAGCAGTTCCCAGTACGATGGGTGCAGTGGCCTTTTGGCGAACAAGGACTCCGATGGGGAGATTATCCTCGTCGGAGTCAAGGTCTATTGTTTTCTGGGCCGAGGAAGATGGGGAAGGGAGTTTTAGTGTGGTGGGAGAAGATGGAGGTAGAGGAGAGTTCTGTGGAGTTGGGACCTTGGGAGTGGAAGGAGGAGGAGTAGGAGTGCGAGCCTTGGGACTTGAGGTCCCAAAGGCAGATTTGGGAGTGATGGGGGATGTGGGAATGGGTGAGGTGGGTGGGGGAACTCGGGGAGAGGAAGAGGGTGGAGGGTTAGTAGTTCCCTCAACCATGGGAACAGGTGAGGAAGTGGTTATCGTGGAGTCCCTGGGACTGGAGGTCTCAGGGATTGATTGGGGACGAGGGAGAAAGAGCTTCTCGACCTCGGATGGGTGAATGATGGTATAGGCGTCGGGTTTGGATAGATGAAGTACCTCCTCCATGTTGAGGAGGGATTTTTTCTTTGGAATGGAAAGAGATGGGGATGAAGAAGCGGAGATTTGGGAGTGTTTGCGTTTGGAGATATGTTTGGATTTGGAGGAGTGGTGTTTGGATTTGGAGGAGTCTTTGGACGAGTGTTTGTGTTTGGATTGTTTGGGTTTTTCGTATTTAGAAGGGGGTTCGGATCCGAAAGTGTCGACGATGCGAACTTCGGAGGAAGAAGGAGGTGGAAGGGTGGAGGTCGGCGGTGCTGGAGGTTGCGCAACCAAGGGAGGAGGAAGGAAAGGACTTACATAATTGTAAAGTCCCTCGATGAGAACATCGCGAAGGGCTTCATTTTGTTCCTTCTCGACGTCCGCCATCATGGTGAGGAAGAGAGCTTTAGGGTTGTTCTGGATCCATGCCTTCATCTCGGCATAAGAATGGGTTGGAGCCATTTTTAGAAAGGTTTGGGAAAGAGAGTGTTTTGGAAGTTTTCTCGAAGGAGGGAGGAGGCAAAGTTGCAGAGAAGGAGAGTGACAGGGAAGAATGCGGAAGAAGGAACCCAAAAGTGGTAAAGTAGGGTTTGATTGAGAGAGAGAGAGACGAGGGTAGAAAGGGAAGGTGAGAAAGGCCTCGATAACCGTTGGCCAATAAGAGCGGAGAGCCGTTTCAACTTCTCAAGCATGCCTCTGACACGAGTCGTTTTCTTCCAGGGGAAGTCTTTTGAATTTTTGAGTGCTTGGCCTAAAACGCTTCAGAGTCTGACACAATTTCCCATTTCCCTAGTGACGGTTCATCTTTTCAGATCCAGTGTTCCCTTGCTTGTGAGCACCAGTTCCCATGATCTCTAGAAAGGTCGTATTGAGTGGAGAGGTTAGGGGAACTCACACTCAATTTTCTTTGTGAGGCTGGGGAACTCAAAAGAGAACCAGACAATTGCAACTCGATTTTGGGATAAAGAGTGGGGCTCATGAGAAACGTTTGTCTGGTCCTTAGCTTAGGGTAGGTTTTATGATCAACCGTCATAGTGGCTTGTAGAGAGGGTTAAAGGGAACTCTGGTTGATCATTTTGGGTCAAAAGAAATAATGTTCCTATATACACATCAAGCTCTAGACTAGTAATATGGCAAAATGAAAGCACTGAGTCCTACAGTTCCCTATCATGCATTTCTAGTTAGACTAATCAAGCATTGAGGGAGAGACAAACAGGGATTTGTTTAGTTTAGAGTTATCATCCCTAGAAGCATTCGAAAACGCTGGTAGGAACGTCTGTCTAAAGCTTTGGTGAGAATGTCCGCAATTTGCTCTTCCGTTCTACAGTGTTGCATAGAGATGTTCCCATTTTCAACATTGTCACGTAGAAAATGATGCCTAATGTCTATGTGCTTAGTCCTAGAATGATGCACAGGATTTTTGGAAATGTTAATGGCACTAGTATTATCACAGAGTATAGGAACTGGGCCAAATGACATACCGTAATCCTGAAGTTGGGACTTGAGCCATAGTACTTGGGAACAGCATGATGCGGCAACCACGTATTCTGCTTCGGCTGTGGAGAGTGCCACTGAATTTTGTTTCTTGGATCCCCAAGAGACTAGGCATGACCCAAGGAACTGGGCCATTCCTGATGTGCTCTTTCTATCAACTAGGTGCCCAGCAAAATCTGCATCTGTATAAGCAATGAGCTCAAGGGAACTGTTCCTTGGATACCAGAGGCACAAGTTGTCGTTCCCTTTGAGGTACCTGAAAATCCTCTTCACCTCTTTCAGGTGTGATTCTTTGGGATTAGCTTGAAAACGTGCACATAAGCACACGGAGAACATAATATCAGGCCTACTAGCAGTTAAATATAGGAGAGAGCCAATCATACCTCTGAAGTTCCTTTGATCGACACTTACCCCTGTTTCATCAGCATTGAGCCTGGAATTTGGGGAGATGGGAGTTTCAATGGGCCGTGAGTGGTCCATCCCATACTTGACTAGCATTTCTTTGATGTATTTCTGTTGATGAATCCTTGTTCCCTCCTTTGTTTGAGAAATCTGGAGTCCTAGGAAGAACGTGAGTTCCCCTATGAGACTCATCTCAAACTCACTGCTCATGAGGTCCTTAAACTTCTCTACAAGAGTTTCGTTAGTTGCTCCAAACACATTGTCATCAACATAAACTTGAAAAATCAAGATATCCTTAGACTCTTTCTTAAGGAAAAGAGTTTTGTCTATGGAACCTCGAAGATATCCATGAGACAGAAGGAACTGAGCAAACCTGTCATACCATGCTCGAGGAGCTTGTTTGAGTCCGTAGAGGGCCCTCTCCAGGAAGTAGACGTGGTTGGGTAGCTTTTCATCTTCGAATCCTGGGGGTTGAGCTACATATACTTCTTCCTTGAGGTGCCCATTTAGAAATTCCGTCTTCACATCCATCTGATATAGCTTGAATCCTTTGTGGGCTGCGTAGGCTATGAGAAGGCGGATGGCCTCGATCCTTGCAACTGGTGCGAAGGTCTCGTCATAGTCGATTCCTTCTTCTTGTCTATAGCCTTGAGCAACCAGACGAGCCTTGTTCCTAGCTACCGCCCCAGTATCATCTAGCTTGTTCCGAAACACCCATCGAGTTCCTATGATGTTCTTATTTTTGGGCCTCAGAACTAGCTTCCATACCTTGTTCCTCTCAAATTGGTGCAGTTCTTCTTGCATAGCTTGAATCCAGTCTGGGTCCTTTAGAGCTTCTTTTATGCTTTTTGGTTCCACCATTGAGACAAAGGCATTAAAAGCACAAAAATTATTGAGAGAAGAGCGAGTTAGAACACCTTTCTCATATGGAGTGATGATGTTGTCGATGGGGTGATCTCTCTTTTGTTGGTAGTTTCTTGTTGGAATGTGTGAGACGTCAACCTGTTCCCTTGATTCTTCTCCATCTGTGTCTTGAGTTTCCTCTTCCTCAGGAGAACAGTTATGTTCAGCTTCTTCGCTGGGACTTTCGTCAGGATTCTCTTCGGAGTTCCCTCGTTGTTCCCCCTGAACACTAGATTCTGGTGCATTTTCATTTTGAGGGACGAGAGAATTGGAGGCATCTTGTGGTTCTTCTGTTGAAGAGGGAACTTCAAAGGAGCTTTGATCTGTTGAGTTTTGATCTCCTTCGTTGTTCCCTGATTGTGGGGCATTGTTCCCACTTGGATAGTCTTCATCTTTCTTTCTTGGTTCATCCTCGTCGTCGTCTTCTTCTTGTTTGACCAGCTTAAACAGAGTTCCCTTTCCTTGAACCTCTGTTCCCATCTTTACAGACTTCTCGTCGAAGATGACGTGAATGCTTTCCTCTATCTTCTTGGTCCTCTTGTTATAGACCCTGTATGCCTTGCTATGGGAAGAGTATCCCAAGAATATCCCTTCATCGCTCCTGGGATCAAATTTGCCAAAGTTGTCTTTCCCATTGTTGTGGACGAAGCATTTGCATCCGAAGGTCCTAAGATGAGCGATATTTGGCTTTCTCCCTTTGATGAGCTCATAGGATGTCTTCTTGATCAAGGGTCTGATCATGGCTCGATTCAGGATATAAGTAGCTGTGGAGATGGCTTCAGCCCATAAGTACTCTGGAACTCCGCTTTCAAACAACATAGTTCTAGCCATGTCTTCCAAGGTCCTGTTCTTCCTTTCGACAACTCCGTTTTGCTGAGGAGTGCGTGGGGCCGAGAAGTTATGAGAGATCCCATGTTTGTCACAGTATCTGAGGAACTGTGAGTTTTCAAACTCTGTTCCATGATCAGATCTGAGAGCCTTGAGTTTGAGTCCCATGCTGACCTCCATTCTTGTGATTAGGACTTCGAATTCCTTGAAGGTATCTGATTTTGATCTCAAGAATAGCACCCATGTGAATCGTGAAAAATCATCGATTAAAACATACATGTACCTCTTTCCTCCATAGCTTTCGGTGTGCATGGGACCACAAAGATCCATATGAATTAGCTCTAAGGGCCTGGTCGTGCTCACCATCCTTTTGGGCTTGAAGGAGGTCCTTGTTTGCTTTCCTCGAGCACAGGCTTCACACATCTTGACTCCTTCAAGGTTGATTCGTGGGAGACCGACGACGAGATCTTGTAAATAGAGCTTCAAGATTTGGTTCATACCTGCGTGTCCTAACCTTCGGTGCCAAAGTTCCGTTTCATCAAGGGAACTTGCCAAGCACAGTTTCCTTGGTGGCTCAAAGTCTGTATCCACCACATATATGTTGTTGGACCTTCTTCCTTTCAGGATGATTTTGTTAGTCTTCTTGTTGATCACTAGACATTCCTTTGAGTCAAAGGTGACGATGTTGTTCCCTTGATCACATATTTGAGAGACGCTCAAGAGATTGAATCCCAGATCTTTCACCAAGTTAACGTTGCTGATTTTGATTGATTTGTTGAGTAGCACTTCCCCTGTTCCTATGATCTCTCCTTTATTTTTGTTGCCAAAGGACACGTGACCTCCTTCGGCCTTTGGGTGGAGTGAGGTGAGGTTGTCTTTGTTTCCAGTCATGTGGTTGGAACATCCACTGTCAATGACCCATGTGTTGTTCCCCCTCACTGCCACCTACAAGAAAAGTTAGTTTTTGAGGACCCAGGCAAGACTCTTGCCTGGTTCCTTGCAAGGGAAGACAGTCTCAAATAGCACATAATCGGCAATGTTAATGTCACGAAAGTACTTGTTATAGACAAGGTTCCTATGGTTGTTTCTTTTAATGGGAACTCTAGCAGGCTTGTTGGTTTGTTGATTCTGCTTGTTCCAGTACTCGTGGTTTCTCTGGGCTTGGGCCTTAGCTTTGGGACAACTTTCCTTGTAGTGCCCATGAGCACCACAGTTCCAGCAGGTCTTATAGTATTCTCCTAGGTAGTACTTAGGATGGGGTCTCTGTATCCTGTTCCTATCCATAGTTTCCTTGTTGTACACCCTAGACCTGTTTCCCTTAGCTATTTGAACATACAACTTGTGTCCAGTGTAATAATCTGCTTCTCCATTTACCCCACTCTCCAGAACACGGATTTTCTCTTCCAAGTGTGCATTTTTCTGTTTCTCACACTGAAGCTCTAGGGCCCTACACTCGTTCATCTCTTTTTCACTCAAGGGGGACTTCCCTTTTCTAGGGCTCTCTGACTCATACCCTATTCCGTGTCTGGCTTCAGAGTTCCCTTTTGCTTTACTCAGATTTTGTAGAAGGGTGTTAAGCTCATTCTCAAGTTCTACGATATGAGACACATAAGACTGAAGTTTTTCTAGAAGGGACACACAGTTAGGACATGGCTCTAGACCAACTAGTTCAGCATTTGTGTGTTCCGATTTTTCCAACTTCTTTTGCAATTTAATATTATCTTTGACAAGACTTGTGAGAATTTTAAGTAGTTCAGGTTTCTCATAATTTGACAAGGAAGCAAGAACGGATTCAGGGGTTACCTCACTGGGTTGTTCCCCAGTGGTTTCTCCTAAGGCCATGGTGCACATGTCAGGTTGAGCCCATGATTCAGGCTCTTCGTCTTCATCGTCACTCCATGTGGCTATGTAGGCCTTTTTTCCTTTTCCTCTGTTGTCCGCCTCCTGAGGGCACTCCTTGGCAAAGTGTCCCTTCTTGTAACACTTATAGCACGTTACATCCGAGAGGTCCTTTTCAGCAGATTTTCTTTGGGAACTCTGTCCTTTTCCTGAGTTCCCATAATTCTTCTTGAACTTCCCTTTGTAGAAAGATCGAAGAGCTTTTGTTACAAGGACCAGCTCTTCATCCTCATCTTCTTCAGATTCTCCATGTTGCTCTTGTACTGCCTTGATTACCTTTTCAAGTTTGAGAGCTATCCCCTGATGTGCTCGCTTTTGCTCCCTGTCATCCATCTTTCTCTTCTCATATCCCACCAGTTTTCCAAAAACCTGGTGGAGCATAAGAGCCCTATTTTCGGGATTCTCTTTGAACATCGTTCTTTCATTTGTCCATTCTCCAGTCAACCCATTGAAGAGTTGTTGAACCTTCATCTTGTCGGTGACTTCCTCTTTTGTGATCCCAAGGCCAGTCATCTTGGTGCAAAGTCCCTCAAAACGGGATTGGTAGCTATCAACGGATTCTCCTATCTCCATCTGGAAGGTGAAGAACTCCCTCCTTGCGTTCATCTGAAGATCTTCTCGGAGGTCTGAGTTCCCAATGTGCATTTGCTGAATGGCTTCCCACACTTCCTTTGCCGTGTCTAGGTTTGCCACTCTGTCGCAGTCTTGCACCGACATGGCATTCTTGAGGTACTGGATGGCTTTGAAGTTGGCCTCCATGCACTTGTACTCATTGGGTCCCCATTTTGACAGGTCATTCTCAATTGATGGATCAATTTTGAAGTTCCCTTTCTCAATGACGCACCAAGCTTGGTAGTCCTGGCTGCACATCCAGTTCTTCATGTCGCGTTGCCAGACTTCGAATCTCCCAGTGATGAGCCTTGGTGGCTTGCTGTTGTTGTGACCGACTTGGGTGATTTCGTGAGCCATGTTTGAAACCTACGATGCTAACACAAATCTAGAGCAACCCGTTTTGATACCAACTGTTGGATCGTAAACGAGTTAGCAAGAGCTTGGGAACTGGCTGTTAAGTTGTTCCGAAGGCAGCGGAAGAAATAATCGCAAGTAGTTAAGACACTGAAGAAACACAGTTCCTTATAGAGGAACCCCACTACAACCAACTAGTTGTATGGGTAAACCTCTACCTCCGCTTGGAGGATTTTGAATGACTTACTTATATTATCGATTTGTTCCTTAGTTACAAACAGTCAGATTCAAACTTCTCTGTTCCTACGAGTTCTACCTAACTCTAGCAACACTAATGAATCTTCTCAACTGAGTTCCTAAGCGAACAACAATCACTAAATAAGTAACTCAAACCTTACACCAAATCGCAGTTCCCTTGCTCCTGGGAACTTGACTTCACCGTCGTCGAGATCAGACACTCGCCGCCGGGGACTTCTCTTCTTCTTTTCTCTTTCTTCTGTTGTGGGTATTTGTGGGTTCTGGGAGAAGCACTCAATCCGAGCACTATTCATTTGGCTTTATACTCGAGTGAACTTGGGCTTCAATTGCATCTTTCATTTGTGTCCGAAATGCCCTTTGCTTGATGCCCAAGTTGTACTTTCTTCACATGTGACTTCGATTTGAACTAGGTCAACTTCTTGAGATGATCGGACCGTTGGATCAATCGTGACAGTCTGCTCCTCAGACTGTGCCTTCATCCTGTCCAAGACAGGATCCCGTGATATGCGCTGATCGGTCCTTGTCTTCACATGTGGGTTCCCATATCGTGGGAACTGTCCTTTGCTGAGTTCCTTTGAGAGAAACTCTTCATTGTATAAGCCTGTGTTCTCTGGGCATTCCTGGGAGTTCTCATTTCATGGGAACTTTCCTCTTCAGAGTTCCCTTGATGGGAACTCTTCATTGTGTGCTCATTCATGGAAGTTCTTTGCTAAACCTGTGTTCCTTAGAAATACTTGATCAAAGCACATTAGTTCCCTTATAGAGTTTGTCATTATCAAAACTCGGAGAACTGTATCGTTGATCCGATGTATAGAACCAGAGGTCCCAACATCGTTCCAACATGGTCCTTTCGATCGCCGATTCACTTACGGGGCGCTTACTCTAAACTTTATCCAATGTGTGTCTCAATCTAGTGATCTCCTCCAAGGCTTGATCCAAGCGGGACTCTGCTTGAGCAAGTTCTCTTTGAATCTTTTTATTCTCTCTTAAGACAGAGGTGGTCTCATCTTCCTTCTCATTCTCAGCGGTGGTTGATGCCCCATTCCCACCGTTTGGCCCAAACGCCAAGGATATGCAAGTGTCACCACGTGCAGGGTTGGACCCGGCGTGGCTTAATTGACCGTGATCGTAGTGTAGTTGACAGAAATGTCACTTAGGTTCTCTAACCTCTCTTTAAAGTTTCCCCGAGCTTCCTCTGTCTTTGATTTGTCTACCATATGTGTTATGTATGCTAATATTTCCTTCCTTGTATCTTCAGCCTTTCCTTTTGAATTTTCCATTAATTATATGACCTTTCTCTCCGTATGTTCAGAATCTTTTGTTTGTGCCATATTTGTGTCTTTTTTTACTTTCTCTATCTCCTCCCTTCGAACTTTCCTTGGATGTTTTCCGTCAGGGATCTTTGATTGATCATTGGCTTGTTCTTCTACAATCACATCTTTTCTTTCCTTTGACCGTGGGAATTTTCCTTTGATCTTTCATTAGCCTCTAGGGCATAATATATAACAATTTACAAGATAGAATCCTATAAACAAGGATAGAATAAACTAGAGATACGATATTATGTCATACAAAGATTATTTACAATAATAAGTACATATTTTCTTAATACTTTGCCTCAAGTTGGAGCATGTAGATCGACAATGCCCAACTTGCCAGGAAGAAGCTGGAACTACTGTTTGCCAAGAGCCTTGGTAAAGATATCTACTGGTTGATTAGTCGTGACAATATGAGATGTGACCACCTTACCAACAAGAACAATATCACACATATAATGTCAATCTATCTCAATATGTTTTGTGCGTCAATGGAAAACGGGAATAACTGTTATATAAAGGGCCGCTTGGCTATCACAAAAGCCGAACTAGACAAGGATGTGTAACTCCTAGAGAACGGAGGAGAGAAAATGGCCAAGTGAGCTAACTACAACAAGCGGCCATAGAGCGATACTTTAGCTTAGCAGAATACCGAAAAACCATGGTTGTTTCTTCATCTTCCAAGAAATAGGGGACCGCCTTAATATGACAAAATAACATGTGATTGACCGACGGGTGAGTGGACATTCAGCCCAATCAAAGTCATAAAAAGTAGTGAACCGAAGAGAACTTCCTTGGTACATTATCAAACCTTGACTAGGATGAGATTTGAGATATCATAAAACACACAACGTTGCATTCCAATGTTCAATATGTGGCCGCTACATAAACTAAGGCAAATTGTGTACGCAATAACAGAGCTCCACCTAGTAATATTTAAATAAATGAGAGGACCAATCAAACGTTGATAACGTTTAGGATCACCAAAGTGGGCACTAGAACCCATAGAAAGTTGATGATGAGAATCCATGGGAAGGTCACATGTTTTAGACTCGAGCAATACCTGATTTAGCTAAATCTCAAGAGCATGTTTCGGTTGAGAGAGAAAAATACCATCTGAATTCTGAGGTACCTTGATACCGAGAAAGTAATTGGGTGGAAAAAAAAGCTCTCAAATATGTTTTGAAAGCATAAATTATTGCATGATCATTACCAAAGATAAGCAAATCGTCCACATAAACAAGAACATGAAGAATCGTACTATTTCTTGTTGCGGAAAAAAAAGAGAATAATATGATGAATGTCGAATGCACGAAGAGCAATTGCAAGTTTCGAGAACCAATTGTGTAGAGCCTAACGTAGACCGTACAATGATTTCTAAAGCTTACAAACCAATCCTGGAGAAAGACTAGAGTAACCAGGCGACGGGTACATATATACATCCTCATTAAGATCACCATGGAGGAATGCATTATGGACATCCATCTAATGCAATTCCAAACCATGTATAGCTGCTATTGATAAAAAGATGTGAATTGTGACCATCTTAGTGACAGGGGGAAATGTCTTAGTGAAGTCAATACCGTCAATCTATTTATTGCCGAAGACACCCAACCGAGCCTTGTATCATTCAACCTTTTAATTAAATTTATATTTAATCCTATAAACTCATTTGCAACCGATTTCCTTTTTCCCAAGCAGTAAGGTAGACATAATCCATGTCGAATGCGCGAAGAGCAATTGCAAGTTTCGAGAACCAATTGTGCGAAGACTGACATAGACTGTACAATGATTTCTAAAGCTTATAAACCAGTTCCGGAGAGCGATTAAAATAACCAGGCGACAGTTATATATAGACATCCTCATCAAGATCACCATGGAGGAACACTACACCATTCTGCAGATTTAGCGACCATAATTTCACGACCACATAATATGGTCGCTAATTAGCGACCAAATAGTCGCTAATGGACGCTAATGTGGACGTCAAAACCGGGAGAAAAAATAAAAACAAGTTAGCGACCATTTGGTCGCTAATTATGGCGTCCACATGGTCGCCAGCCCCATTTGGTCGCAATAAATGCGTGGGCAATTTTCCCGCCAAACGTTGGCAACCATATGGTCGCTAAATATAGCGACCACATGGTCGCGAGACACCAAACCTATGTCAGCGACCATGTGGTCGCCAACGAACCAGCGACCATATGGTCGCGATTAGTAGCGACCATATCGTCGCTGACATGGATCATATGTTTTGGCGGGCAACATCAATTTTGGCGGGTGAAATCCCGCTTTTTTTGCGACCACATGGCCGCTAAAAAATTATTTGGTAAAATTGCCGCCAATTCAACATATATACCTAGATGTGTAAAAACTTCAATCTCATTCCACTACATTTACACAACCTCATACATAGCTCTTTCAAAAAAAAATCACAGAAGAAAGAAACAATCATTCATAAAACTAAGTTGGTTATAGGAAACAATTACGTCAATTTTTCCGATAGTTTCATCAAAGGTATGTATTTAAAACTTATTCGCCACATTTCATTCCGTCATGATATCATTTTACACAAATATTGTTTGTAGAAAGTATTCGCTTGTATAAGTATAAGAGATTGTGTTAAGTAATTATTAAATTCATATAGTATAGCAATCAGTTGAAGAAAGTTTTTGTTTACATATACAGTATGTCGCGACCAAATGGACGTTAATTAGTGACCATATGGTCGCTACCACCAATCAGCGTCCATATGGTCGTTATTTAGCGTCCATTTGGTAGCTAATCGGCGTCCATTTGGTCGCCACATCCAGGATTATATGTACCTGAATTAAATTAATTATAGTCTTATATTGAATTGCAGGAAGGAAAAATGTGTGAATGAATGTATGCGCTTAATATAGATGGTTTGTTGAACAACGAGTTTTTAGTTGGCGTTAAGCAATTTATCGACTTATGCAAATCTATGCTGACATATATATGGTTTTTTGAACAACGAGTTTTTAGTTGGTGTCCGTGTCGGAGGTGCAAGAATAGGAAACTAATTCCTGTAGTGATGTGCATTATCACATTGTTAAGGATGGGTTTGTTCCGAACTATTACCATTGGGTTTTGCACGGGGAAACAGATGAAACGTTCGCTGCCTTGTTGGCCGAGTCTAGATAGTATGAAGGCTGTAGCAGTACTGATACAGCACCACCATTATCTGGGAATGATAATCGAATGGAGCAGATGGTCTATGATGGTTTTAATGCCCGAAGTCATTACACTGTTGATGGTCCCGTTCAGAATGAGGATATATGGCATGAGCAGGGGGAGCAATATTATCATGAAGCGCCCAATCCCGATGCACAACGTATGTATTACATTCTGTCGGCCGCAAATAGGTCGTTGTGGCCTGGATGTGATATGACCCAGTTGGAGGCTGCAACTGAGCTACTTAGCCTAAAGTCAAAGCTAAGGATGACGGAGCGCGGATACAACATGATCTCGGATTTCTGCGGACGCGTTTCACACCTAGAGATCACATTACCAGCCACGTTTTACGACACGAAAAAATTGGTTGAGGGTCTCGGGCTTCCGTACGAGGCCATCGATTGTTGCCCAAACTCTTGCATGATATATTGGGGTTGCAGATGTAGAATTCGCGGCTTGCAAGATATGTGAGTATCCTAGATGGAGGCAAGGCAAGTCAAAGCTAATTCCCTATTCTTGTATGTTTTACTTGCCAATAACTCCACACTATTAGGATTTACTATTCTGATGACAAGATTCATGCCTGCGCATCACAAGTGGTCATCCATTTCCAACCATAAAAGGAGACTTCATCTTTAATTCCAACATGCATTAATCTAGCTTCCATCTTCATGTCAAATTCCAACATCAAACCCCACCTAAAGCTTCCATCTCCAAATCATCCGATCAATGGCTCAAAGGAGAGCGTGTTCCAGGCGCACGATCGCCTTTGCTCCAGAAGTCACCCACTTCTCAATCGTGCACGTACGTGGGGATAGGGAGACAAGAACGGAATGGAGCACAAGACCAAATCACACATTAAGAGTAGTGATCGCTGATTGGATATTATCTGACAGGGGAGCACCACCGGGATTTTGCCGTTTGAACGGCGACGACATCACAGATCGCATTGAGGCCAGGGAAACGGCCGTGCTGCTTCGCGTGCTCGAGGGTGTTGAGATCTGGGCAGTTGATTCTCCACGTACAACATGAGATTCCATGAATTTTAGTTGTTTGTTGATGTTTTCACTTAAAAAGAAGCAAGTGTTGTTCGTACGCTGTAATGAATTAGTTGTTTGTGACTTGGTTAGGTTTGGAAGCAATGAAGTTGTTTATTTTGTCACAATTGAGTTTGGTCACATAATTAAATTTTGGTCACCTCGTAGTGTGTCGTTACCAACCTAATTGGGTCGGTAGGGGCCTCGGTAACGAAGAAAAGTCTTTCGTTACTGACCCAGTTTGGGTCAATAACGAAGCAAAGTGTAAGACAAATATTTCGTTACCGAACCATTTGGTGACCATATGGTCATTAATTAGCGACCATATGGTCACTAATGCTGACATATCAGACATATCTTAGCGCACGATCATGCGCCTACGTTCAGTCAAAGAAAAGGATCGTGTGTCATATTTTCCGGACTAGCGACCATATGGTCGCTAATACGGCGACCACGCGGTCGCCAACTCAAAATTTTATATCGAAATTAAAATTTTGTAGCGCGAAATTCAATTTTTTTAGGTATGGCGACCATATGGTCGCTAATTGGCGACCACATGGTTGCCAAAATGAAAAATAGGGGGTGGGGGGAAGCTAAAAAAATGGTGGGAATCTAAAAATAAAGCGCTAAGTCCAAATTTTAGGGTTAGCGACCATTTGGTCGCTAACCCCATTTGGCGACCATATGGTCGCCAATTAGCGACCATGTGATCGCGATATTGGTTGCCGTAATATACAAAAAATAGCGACAATATTGTCGCTAACCCTAAATAAGGAGGGGAAAGCCACATCTCCCTCCCTCCCTCCGATTCGCTCTCAATCTTCCGAACCCCCACCGCCGCCTCCGCCTCCTCTCCCGCCGCCGCCTCCGCCTCCTCTCCCCGCCCCCGCCTTTCCCTCTCCAGCTCCTCACAATGGCCTCCCTCGCACCGGCATCCCTCGCGCCGCCGCCACCCTCGCGCCGCTGCCTCCCTCACGTCGCCTCCCCATCGTGTGGCGTCTCAGTTGGAAATTGTGCAAGAGGCGTTCGCCGCATCCCTAGCAGCGCCCTCCTCCTTCAATACGGCGCCCACCGCCTTATTCGCGGCGCCCGTCGTCTTCTTCGCGGCGCCCACCGCCTTCGTCGCTGCGCCATCTCGCCGCACGCTCGCCGCCAGCCTCGCCGCCTCCTTTTCCGGGTATTTCTCGAATTTTCTTCCTCTTTCGGTTGATTGAGTATTTCCGTTGAATTTAGGGTTTGAGATTTGGATTGAATTTAGTTTAGGGTTAAATTAAATTGTTAATTTGTAGCTTAGGGTTTTGAGTGAATAAATAATGATAGGTTTTTGATTTGATAAAATAGTAGATTTGATGAATTTGGATAGAGTTTGGATAGAATTTGATTGAATTTGGAATGAATTTGGATAGAGTTTGAATGAATTTTGATTGAATTTGATAGAATTTGATTTTGGATTGTTGAATTTGATTTTGGAATGAATTTGGTATAATTGGATTGTTGAATTTTGGATTGTTGAATTTGATTTTGGATTGTTGATAAAGTTGTTGTTGATCTTGTTATTGTTGTTGATCTTGTTGTTGTTGTTATTGTTGTTGTTATTGTGGTTGTTGTTGATGTTGGATTGAATTTGATAAAATTGGATTGAATTTGGATTGAATTTGATATAATTGGGTTGTTGAATTTGATTGTTGTATTGGTGATAAAGTTGTTAGTTGTTGATCTTGTTGTTGTTGTTGAATTTGGATTGTTCAATTGTTGGATTGATGTTATTGTTTTAGTTGCTTTTTTATGCCTGGAGGACGTCGACGTACATGAGCTCCTCGTCCGGAGGACGAGCCGGACTCCTCCCAGAGATCGGACGAGGAGATCTCGTCTGAGGCGACCCACACGGACACACCCGGCTTGTTCGATAACCATGGGGCCTAGACGGACATCCGCGCAGAGGAATCTAGGGCCCCTACACCGGCACCCTCGTTGGGCTCGATCCCAATCGCATATGGGACATTTCCATCGTCGGCTGATGGTACGTACGACACAAACTTATTTTATATTCGTGTATAACTCTAAAAAACATGTTCTAATACGTTTTACGGAATCTCGCAGCTTGCAGCCGTCGGGCTTGGTGTCGCGGTGGTTTGAGCCTTGGCGGGTAAATTTATTTTATTTCGGATTCAGTTTTACAAATTTCGTATTTATCAACTAATATGTATCATTAATCGTGTTTTCGGATTTAACTAGACGCACTTTCGATGGGATCCCTCCCAACCAGGTATGGACGTCGAGACGGTCCGGTTACTGTGGGAGAAGATCGCCAAGAAGCGGTACGACGACAAGGTCGGGAAGAACCGCCGGGCGGGGAAGAAGCCGAACTAGATCAATTCCGCCGCTTGGGACCTTTGGGTGGCGTATTTGAACACGTCCGCGTACAAGGCCAAGTGTGAGCGCCTGAAGAGGATCCGACATACCAATCCGGTGAACCACATTAACGGTTCGAGGCCCCACCTCGATACCATGCGTCGATTGGTACGTTATTTTAATTTAAATTAATTTAAATTAAGTTATTCTACTCCTAATAATTAGTAACAATTGTTAATCATTCGTAGGAAACACAACGGGATCGCCGGGTTATGCCTCTCGACCTTCTCATCGAGACGCACACGCAAGGCCCGGACCGGCATTTTATAGACGATCGGTCCGCCCAGATCACTGTAAGTATTTAATTATTTTATATCTTATTTAAATTCATATATTATTATTTTTATTCATAGTATTTGCGTCTTTTTTTAGGCGCGGTCCTAGGAGATCTTCTCCCAGAGGTCCTTGGATTCGGGCACCACGCCGTCCTTTCAGGACGAGTGCGATGCCTATCTAACGGCAACAGGAGGGGTGGGCCCGGGCGGCGCTGTCTTCGGGCTTGGCAACGCCGATTCCGAGTATTATGGGGAGCGATTGACGGCGCCGCGTCGACAACCTCCTCGGGTGGAGCATTTGACGCAGTGCAACATCAAGCTTACGACTGATGGGACGGACTTGCGTAGTAGGGTCGCTAGGCTCGAGGAGTTCATGGCCCGGATGCAGCGCTGATTCGACCCGCAGCAGGGTGGGTCCCATGGTCCCGACCGGAGTGATCCGCCCAAACCCGACGGAACCAACTAGTTTAGGTTTTTTAATTTTGTAAATAATTTTATAAATTATCTAAATTAATATAAATTATCAATTTCATATATATTTTATTGTTTTTTTATATATTTAAATTAATGTTAATAATACGTTTTTATTTTTTTATTAAATAAATCTCGCGACCATATGATCGCTAATTTTTTGATTGATCGTGCGCCTAAAAACGCAAGATCGTACGTCTACGTCCGACCATATGGCCAAACGCTAACTCTGGCGACCATATGGTCGCCACTTGGTTAGCGTCCAAACTTTTAGTGACCACAATATGGTCGCTAAATCGATTTAGCGACCAGATTTTTGATTTAGCGACCATAAATATGGTCGCTAAATCTGCATTTTTTTGTAGTGGAATGCATTATGTATATCCATTTTATGTAGTTCCTAACCAGATATAGTTGCTATTGATAGAAACACACGAAATCTGACCATCTTAGCGACAGGGGAAAAGGTCTCAATGAAGTCAATGCCCTCAATCTATTTGTTTCCAAGACGACCAACCGAGCCTTGTAGCACTCAACCTCTCCATGTCTTATTCCACACAAGAGCCTGAATCTCACTCTGCATTGCATCATGCCAAGAGGCATGTCGAATTGCCTAAAGATATCCTATGGGCTCAATACTTGATATAATGGCACCTAGAAACTATGTACGGGCAGATGAAAATTTATCAGTATTAACATAAGAAGCTATAGGATAAGGGAGTACCCGAGGACGGAGATTGAGAGAGTGATGAAGGTGCAACCAAGAGGGTGAGTCGCGAGAGCACATAGTATGGCAGACAAAGTCCTTAAGCAAAATCAAAGGATGCCGACGCCGACCTAAGCGCTTGACATCTACTGGAGACAGTTGTGCTCTCCCCCTTTCGTTGGAGCTACTATCCAACGATGTGTCAAACAATTCAAGAACGGGAGAATCAGGTGAAGGCATCGATTGAGAAGTAACAACCGAAGAAGCAACCAATAGTGATGATGATCTGACCGATGGCTCCTTAAAAACAATAGGATGTTGTGACTGATCGAACATTATAGGAGACATTTCCATTGGCTTAGAATAGGGAAAAACAAGCTCAAAGAAGAACACATCATGAGAAGTAAAAATCTAATCAGTTTCAAGGTCATAAACACACCACCCATGCTTGCCAACTAGAAAGCCTAGGAAGATACATTTTCTACTTCTTGGTTGAAACTTATCCTTATCCTTGGGAATCTTAGAGGTAAAGCACAAGAAACCAAATACATTAATATGAAAGTAATTTGAAACATGACCAAATAAAGATTGATAAGGAGTTTTGTTATCCTAAAGAGGCATAGGAGTTCGATTTATCAAATAACAAGCAATAAGAACACATTATTAACAAAACTAAATAGGCAAATTAGGTTGATACTACAAAGCTTTCCCAACATTAAGTATATGGTGATGTTTTCTTTCAACGTGACCATTCTGTTGAGGTGTATAGACACAAGTAGTATCAAATAAAATGCCACATTCATCAAAATAAGACTGCAGGCAGATCAATTCATTCCCATTATCATAATGGAAGAGCTTAACCCTTTTAGAAAATTGTGTTTGGACCATTGGTAATTTTTTAATTAAATCAGCAACCTCAGATTTAGATCATATTAGATAGACCCACATAGCACGAGAAAAGTCATCAATTATAGTAAGAAAACTAGTGTCGTTCCCGTATAATGTACGGGTGATTATAAAAATATATTTGATTATTTTTTATAATATTAATAGAATAATTTTAATTTTAGGATTTAATTTGCTATAAGATAAACATTGAATACTACCCAACGTATTTAAAATGCACTTTTTTCAAAAGAAAAATCACGAAATATAAAGTAAAATTATAAATAAAATTCACAATAAATATTACGCTTCTAAACTTTTTATTTAAAGGTCAATGTGAACTACACCTTGCATTTAAATTTCAAGAATTCTTAAAAAATGCACAAATGCATGATGATCAAATATATTAGTCTACTCTAACATTATTTTCAAGCTAGGAGTAAGAGATGAAGTGTTTTTATCGCTTGATCCTCCTTTTATATATTTTGATGGATGTGTAGAGATGTGACGATTTTACATGGAGTAAGATAGTGGAGAAATAAATGGATAATTTGGATACAATTTATAAAAGTAATTAAAAATTTTACATGGAGTACGAAAGTGGGGAGATAAGTGGATAATTTGGATATAATTTATAAAAGTAATTAAAATTTTCACATGGAGTGGAAAAGTGGAGAGATAAGTGGATAATTTTATAAAAGTAATTAAAATTTTCACATGGAGTGGGAGAAGTGGGGGAGATAAGTGGAGAAATATAAAGTAATTTTTTTTTTCATTTGGCTATGTAAATAATAAAATAAATAATAGGTTAAGAAGTTTGAAAAACTCGTGCTTTTTTATTAATTAAATTCTTTTTTACAAAATAAAACAAATAATAGGTTATGAGTTGTGAAAAAAAATTTAACATACTTTTTTATAATCGAATAAGTTTTTTAATTTTGGGATCATGGCATTCAGATAAGTTTTTTACGAAGTAGTTGTGAAAAACTTCTTAATGTGTTTGATGTGAACTTGTGATCATGGCTAAAAAATAGGGCCTAATTTACTATTTTTAATGTCCACTTTTTTTTTAATTAATACAAAAAAAATTCACTAATTGACACATGGCACAATTTTTTGAACTAACATAGGTTTTGCTTTACATTTGTACTAAGGTAGATAAGATGCAACATAAGGTCCCAAACATCACAGTGAATCAACTCTACCAACAACAGGTATTGGTGACAAAACAAAAAGTGAAGGATGACCGAAGCATTGATGCCAAGCTAGTAAAGAAGAGGGAGATGCAATTGATGTTTGACTGGGTGTTGTAGACGAGCCTAATGTTTGTAGTCAAAAGACCCCACCCCGTTGCTCACCCACAACAATGATCATCGTTGAACCGTGATCCTGTACATAATCTGTATGTTAGTAGGACAATACACTAAAGACTTGCGGTGTGTTGTCCAAGAGAAATCGGATTACAATTTTAAGCGAAAAATAAACAATACATGATCAAGTATCAGAGAATCAGACAAATAAGAAGTGCCCTCATGTTCAATTGTGTTGTGTCTATTATTAGGCATTTTGATAGAGATTAGTGCAATAGAAACAATATTCTATACAAATCTCTATTACTGTCATATGAAATGAAGCATCGATATCAAGTATCTAAGAAGAATCATTACCTGACGCCGTTGATTTGAAATTTATGTTACCAAATAATTGGAGAACTATATTCGATTGTTCAAGCGAGAGTGCCTTGCCAATAGCATCTCGATTTGAGCTAGTTGGCAACAGGCCAGATTGAGAAGACCTAGTAGCTGCATTGACGACGCCCAAGGACCCTTGTCCGCGTCCCCGACCACTTTTGTTACTAGTGTCGGATGAATATTGTTTCCCTGAAGACGAGCTTGAATTGGTATTGGTGTCGCGTCCTTGATTCTGAGGCGTCGTGCGAAAGACCTAGCCCTTTGGGTAGGGGTATTCAACCGGTCCAGACCGGACCAGAATATACAGTCTCGATCCAGATCGATGAACCATAATATTTTCAACCTTTAGACCGTGGACCGGACTAGACCGAATTAATATGGTCCGGTCTTTTTACGGCCCAATTTGGGTTTTGACCGTATGGATCGGGTTTACATATTTTATAATAAAATTTTAATATTTTATGTTAACAAATGGTTAAATTATAGTCCAATCCGATTTTCTAGTGTAAATGGATCGTAAAAATTGAGATTTTATGATAATATAACTATTAAAATTTTAGATTTTATTTCAGATATATATATATATATATATATTAAATTAATTTATATATATAATTTTAAAAAATATATATTATGTCCAATCCGGTCGGGACCGTGTATTTACAGTCATGAACCAGACTGGACCATAACCCGTAATTACCATAATATGGTTTCACGATCCGATCCATGCTTACACAACCCTTCTTCTAGTTGGCCATGAAGATGGTAACACTTAGTGGCATCATGATTTGGCTTCCCGCAGCGAGTGCAAATTACCTTGCACTGAGGTCGAAAGTCACTCGCATATTTGGACTGAACCTAGAATGCCATCACATCATCTTTTGTGTCTCGCTCTTTCACCATGGAGCATTGTTGTTCATCTTGTACAACTAATGTATAAACCAGATTAAGAGTGGGTAAAGGGTCTTGAGGCTCGACAATAGAACACAAAGTCTCGTAGTCATCATCAAAGCCCATAAGAAATTGATGGAGACGTTCTTCTTCAGGCTCCTTAGTAAGACGAGAACCGAGTTGACATGTGTGATTCGGACATGTACAAGAAACGGCGGCACTTAGTTAGTTAAGTCATCCCAAAGATGCTTCAGTTTGCCATAATATGCAGCTATTGCCTTGCCATTTTGCCTGCAAAGAGACATTGTGGAATGAATATGAAGAATCTTTGGTTTGTTTCCAACCAAAAAATCTTTGTTTCAGATCATCCTAGACATCGTGAACATTGTCATGATATATGATCGATGAGCAAAGAGAAGCGTCAATAGATTGGACATTCCAACCTATCAATATGGAGTTTACACTCCACCAATCATCAATTTCTTCAGAGTCCTCTGCAAGCATAGTAATGGTCCCATCAATGAAGGAAATCTTCCTTTTAGCGCGAAAAGCGTTATTCATAGTCGTGGGCCCGTGGCCCATTCCTAATAATTCTTCCCCATAAGAACAACGGGTCATATAGTAAAACCCGAATGATCAGACTGATGGAGATAATAAGATTTGGTGTTGACAGGAACAACTATGACTTGAACATCTTCATCCTACTTTAGTAGACCAGAATTGGACGAATTCTCCTTCTACTTTGATGAGTGTTCATCGTCGGAATTGACCATTGTCGTTTAGACAATGATCGACGACAACGAGAAGAACGAGAAAAAAATTTAAGCAAGAGACGGAAAATAAATTTATATCTTTTCCTACTTTGATACCATGAAACAACTAGAATTTGAAAATTTTCATGTGATCTTTCATTAGCCTCTAGGTCAAAATATATAACAATTTAATTACAAGATAGAATCCTATAAACAAAGATAGAATGAACTAGAAATAAGATATTATCTCATGCAAAAATTACTTACAATAATAAATACATATTTTCTTAATATTACACCTCACCTTCTCCTGAAAAACCTTATTTTGCGGAAACGATCACAATTATAAATCATAGATTCTTATTTAAACTAGACTTAAAATGAACGTTTTTTTTTGTTGCACACGGGTTCACCAAAGCTTCGTCTTGGCTACATCCAGTTCGACCCAGGTCGCACCTGCCTTTGGCGGGTGAGTCTCTCAAAGAGAATTTTTTTTTACATCCACTGGAGTTGAACCCCAGACCTCGTGGATATGGAGCTAGCAGACTGCTTACCACCTGAGCCAAGTCCTTTGGTAAATGAACGTTTTTTTAATGTAGGGGCTTCCATACGTACAATGAATTTGTTTCCAGCTGATCTAGCTTGTATCTACAAAAAGGTCATGCCTTTATTTTCCTCTGCACATCTAAAATACTAGAAAATCATTCCTTACAAAATTAACTGACAACCAGTGTCTGGTTTGACATAAGCAATCCGATTTCATACATACAGAATAGGGTTGATGAAGAAAATTTTGGGAGATGATCAAACAAAATCAGAACAGGAAAAGTAAACTACGTGTTACAGGAGATGGCCTACTGCACTAAGAAACACAAATCATGTATCATTCCTAGTAATTATGCATTTCAATTGCTTCACTGTGATAGAATTGTATTAAAATTCATGATATACTTTTTTGGCTTTCAAGCCTTACACAATTCCAGGCGGGTATAACTAAAAGTCTAAAACCAGTCCTAGGCATCTAGAACAAAAGGAAAGAAAAAGAAAAGAAGCTTATGATGAAGACAAAAACTTCATGCAAATGGGAGGCTTTACTTTGGCTAGGGCGAGCAGCGAAGATGGCAAGCTCCAAAGCCCTTCGCCACATATAAACCCGGACGCGACAACTGGCACCATCAGCTCAGCATTCTTAGCATCAAGCCGGTGCCATACGAACACGATCAGGCTCCCAACACACATGTCGATGGCAAAATACGCCCCTACGAGAAAAGGAACCGCCATCACCATAGGAAGCGGGACCCACTTCCCGAACCTCGTAGGGGAAAAGTCCCTTACGAGGTTTATTACTATAGCTAAGGCGAAAAAGCCACAGCATAGCTGCACGCAATGCTGTGGCAGAGCACCGAAGCCTTCAACTCCTAAGATCGCCATATTCCTATAAATTATAGCGTAAGGCGCCTTGAATTCACCATTAGGGTTCCCCACATCGAATGCATTGTAGAAGAGGAAGAAGCTAAGTGGGGCAACTATGCAACCGAAAGCCGTCCCAATTGCTTGGCTAGCAAACAACGAAATCGGGGAGGACATGGTCAAGTGGCCAGCCTTGAGATCCTGCATTAGGGTGCAAGAGACGTTGGCTATCGACTTGATTAAGCCACATCCTATCATTCCTGCTACGAGGCCGGAGTTCTTTCCTGCCAGCGCCGCTAGAGTGAAGAGGGCGACTTTGCCATAGTTGTAGCACATGTTCATGTCGGTTAGGCCTGCTCCATATGCATTGCAAAAGGCCATGGGTGGGACGAGGATGCAGGCGACGGCTATGTAGTACCATTTCATTTGTGGGAACATCATGGGGAGGGAAATGGTGGTGATGATGGAGAAGGTAAGGTAACCGGTTGTTGCTACCCACATTGGAATGGTTTCTCCGATGAACAACTCGTCTTTCTTCATGTCGTCGTCTATTTTGCCTACAAGAGAAGAAAGTAAGTCTTGGTTTGGAATGGACATGTGGTAGAAGTTGGAGAAAATATGAGCTCCTTTGAAGTGATTCTTGTAAGAAAATACATAATCCTTCTATAACTTTGCTAACTAAAGAAAGAAGCAGAGGAGCATACCCGAATCACCTTCTTCGGGGTTCCTTACTTTTCTCCTTCCTTGGATGCTTGTGATCATAACCATGACTACCTTGAGAAAGTTATAAAGGCCATCCCCGAAAATGAGAGCAATGGCAAGGAAAACCTATTCAAGACATTTCAAAACAGAGGATTGAAAACAAGCCTCAACAAGTCAGGAGATGCTTTTTCTTGTCGAGCCAGACCCAAAAATAGTTAGTTCTGACTCGCGCGGATTGAATTAATTTATTCTAATCTAGCTCGAACAATTGGTTATAAACCAAAACAATCTGACTCGACCCGGTTCCCAAGTTTCCCTTACCTTATAGCCATTCAAGCCCTTCATGCTTTCTTCGGGTAGGTTTTCCGCTGTTGCCATGCCACTCGGGTAACTCAGTTTATAGTCTACTATCAAGATCTGCAGGAAATGTTTTCACCAAATGACATGTCATTTTTGTACTGAGTCTAGAGAATTTTTATCGTTAATTTACAATTTGAGGAAATAAAAAATCTCACATCCCAATTTTATTAAACTTATGTGTTGAGAGCTTCAGCCTAATGATATGCTTCCCTATTTGTTGCTTGGGCTATGCCGGCATGATTTGAGCTAGTTATTATCTAATATGTAAGACGCATTATGCAAGTAATTAAAATAGTGTAATTTAATTCGGTCTATGTTGGTTACCTTCCTAAGAGGAATGAGCACAAATAGGCCAATGAAGCAAACCAAGAATAGATAAGAAGTCATCCAACCAAACCCGGGTTCTTTGTAGCTACTGGGAGGGTTCCCTTCGATGTCGACACCCGCCATCTCATATGTTTTCTTGTTCAATCCCAAAAGATAGGATCCGAACCCACCTATGCCCAAACACAACAATAATCCGTATATATAAAACCCGAAAAAGGAACAACTAATGTACGTATGATCGAGCAATTAATTAGTCGATCACTAATGATCGAATTCATGCAATAAGAATCAAATTTAAACTTACCTCCTTGTGCTATGCTATAGCAAGCAACTGCACAGGTCTGGATCATGGTGTTTTCCTGCCTAGTAAATGGGGCAGCCGAAACTCCGAGCTTCTCCAAGAGTTTTGTCCAAGAACGAATCGCAACAAAAACGGTTAATCCAGCTGAGACATTAAGGTTTATGCCAATCCCCGTGGTGAGGCCAAATCTCATAGAAATTATGCTGTAAATCACTCCAAGAATGACGCTCACTACGACTCCTCTTAGAGTGATCTGGTCCGTCCATTTTGGGATTGTCTTGGACGCGTGAGATTCGTCGTCTTCAACTTGGGCTAACTCCCTCCTCTCGGTCTCTCGCCTTGCTAGCGTCGTCTCTACTTCCATTTCTTTCATATTATGTGGATTAATTGATCATATCCTTGTTATATAACGTACACAATGTGACAATGTGAAGGGGCTGAATATTCAAGGGGTTACAAATAATCTAATGAATACGTTGTTTAATGGTGCAATGCCAATCAGTACGTTCAAGCATCCAAGTTAAGCCAAATTTAACTCGTCGTTTTCGATCATGAAGCGTGCCAATAATATAGACTCCCTAGCAAGAGGGAATTTTGTTGTCATGCTATGATTTTTTCCACACGGTCATGGTCCACATCACGAGGAAATTACTTGGATTTACATGCTCTTGTCATGAATTCGAAGGGCCCGCTCAACGGGGATGTAGGCCTTCTGGGCGCACATAGGCAATAAGTTCGGTAGGGTTAAACCACTACGGTTCACTTGTAAACGCAACTCAAACCTCCTCGTACGCAAGACCTAATAATACTAAATTCCACTACTTACTCTCTAATGTGATGTTTATATTACTTTAAACTATTTTTTTTATACCGATCAATAATTAGGATAATTATACCAAGGAATCAATAACGATCGATGATGATCTTGTAACTTTGATAATGTACATCCAATGGATATGGATTGGTCCTTCTTGTAGATAACACAACACGTCAGTGTGAAGATGCTGAAAATTAAAGGGGTTGAAGAATCCTAGTACGTTTACTTGTGGAATGCCGAATGCCAAATTAGTCAAGCATCCAAGTTGTGCCAAAACGCGTCGCTTTCAAGAAAGCAATAATATAATATCGATCGTCGGGTTGCTAATTACGTAGTACTGTTTTGTGGCCTAGGAGCTAGTGATCCCACACTCCATGGCATGGTCTACTTGATAGAGAAAAAGGTTGACTTACATGTTCTTGTACTCATTTGTTCCGTGACATTTGATTACAGCCGCTCAAACCTCATCTTATATCCACTCAATCTAGCTAATCACCTGGCTCAGACTAATCTTGTCCTATCTGGGTATGCAATTTTCTTTCTTCAACTTAGTTTTCCATTTTTTCATAAACTACTTGTTATTTTTTTTTTGGTCATCCTAATAATTGTTATTTTTTTGGTAGGACATAAACTATTTGTTATTTGTGTACAAAGATTGAGCCCTTGATGATCTTGCATTCATCTACTGTTATTTTTTTTTTATAACAATACCCCTTCATGCCATTAATCAACCATCATCGAACAAAATAGTAACAAGAGAATCTGGTAAACTAGAACAAGTATCAAACAGAACAGGAACTGAAAACAAATAAGAAGAAAGCCAGTGAGCCGCTCTGTTGGCTCCCCTACGTGTAAAAGTCCATTCACAAGCCGAAAATTCCCTAGATCTCGCCAAGATTCGCGCCACCAATACGCCCAGAATCGATCTATAAAGAGTCCCCTTCTTCAGCTTAGTCACAAGAGGAAGACAATCAGTCTCCAACACCACCCTATCCACACCATTCTATAAGGCCAACTCAATACCCCACAACAGCGCTTCTGCCTCAGCAACTTCGACATCAGAACCTGCTTGAATTGTCTTTGAACCAGCAAAAACCATGACACCATCAGAATTTCGCCCAATGATTCCAATCCCACATCTTTCCTTCGAAACAGAAGCATCACAATTCACCTTGAAAAATCCCGCTTCAGGTTTCCTCCAGCGAAGATTGGGCATCGTCGAATTGACCGGATCTGCAGCAGGCTGAGGCCTCGCTTCTTCGGCCAAACGAAGAGTAGTGTGTATAAGATATTCCACCTCTGTATCAGTTGACGCAAAAATACGAGCATTATGTGCATTCCATAGCCGCCAGCAGATAATGACCCATAACACCATCTCAGATTCATCAAACGCATGGAAACAAGTTTCAGCCCAATCAGCAAAGCAAGACAAACCCTTCCCTGGTGCAGCCAAATATCTGAATCTCTTCTAGACAGCTTTTGAAAGCTTACATTCACGCAAAACATGAATAGTCGTCTCCCTCATCCCGCACACACCACACAAGGGATCATTAGTAATCTTCCGACTAAATAATCGATCTTTGCAAGGCAGAATATCCCGATCAGCTCTCCAAGCAAAACTGCGTATCCTTGGAGCAACCGGAATTTTCCAAATGTGCTTCCAAAAAGATCTTTGGGCAGAGGAATCCGAAGACTCCCCCTACCAGTTTGTAACTGTGAATTCCTCATAATCATATGGTAGGCAGATTTAACAGAAAATTCTCCACTTTTCTCATAATTCTAGCATAAGGAATCAACAACACTAGAATCTATAAGATGGATTCTTAGCACTTCCTCAACATCAATTTGGAGAAATTTCTCTCTAATCAAATCTTTCTTCCACGAATTCAACTCCCAATCAATGAAGTCGGACACCCTCATATTACAATCATGATCGTTTGGTATCGATATGATACGAAAGGAGTTCTCTCGGGGAATGCTACGGTCCTTGAAAGCCTCTATTAACTGACCGTTTCCAACCTGCCAGTACACGCCAGCATCAAGCACTCCTCTTGCACTCATAATACTTCGCCACGTGAAGCTGGGATTAAAGACTATCTTAGCTCTCAAAAAATCACCACTTTGATAATATCTTGTCTTTAATAGCTGTGCAAGGAGCGAATCCGGAAATTGTATCAATCTCCATCCTTGTTTAGCTAACAAAGCAAGATTGAAAGCATGAAGGTCTCGGAACCCCAATCCTCCAAGTTCTTTTGAAACTCCCATTCGATTCCAACTTAACCAATGCATCTCCTTTTTATTTCCATTATAGCCCCAGAAAAAATCACAAATCATTTGTTCAATTTCTTGGCAAAGTTCATTTGGCAACAAAAAACATGACATAGTATACATTGGAATTGCTTCAACTGCCACATACAACTTTCCAGATAAGCCCATTCCACTCTGTCGTAAGCCTTTGCCATATCTGCCTTAAGTTCCATATAACCCATCTTCCCCGCATTATTAGTTTTCATGTAATGAAAAACTTCAAATGCAGAGAGGACATTATCAGTAATAAGTCGGACAGGGATGAAAGAACTATGAGTAGGAGAAATAGCTTTATGCAGCACCATCTTCAACCTGTTAGCTAACACCTTGGAAATAATCTTGTAAAGCACATTGCATAAGCTAATAGGACGAAGATCTTGCATTCTAATAGGGTCATTACTTTTTGGAATAAGGGAGATGAAAGTATGATTTAAGTTGTCAGGAAATGGGGCACCATTAAGAATATCAAGGCAAAATTTTATAATATCAAAACCAATAATATTCCGATGGTGTTGAAAAAAATAAAGCAGACTTGCCATCGGGACCAGGAGATTTAGTAGGATGCATTGAACAAAGGGTAGAATGTACCTCCTCTCCTGAAAAGGGACGTGACATCTCAGAGCTATCTTCCTCTGATATGATAGGCGAGATTCCTTGAGGAACCGTGGTATAAAGTGCACTAAGATCAGAGGTAAAGAGTTTGCAAAAATAATCAATTTCCACCTTAGTCTTTCCACCCACACTCCTCCAAGCCATTCCCTTAGGATCGACAAGTTTTCAAATCTTATTCCTCTTTTTTCTCCCATTTGCTTTTTGATGAAAGAAGGTCGAGTTTCTATCACCCCACTGAATTCATTTGCTTTAGCCCTTTGAAACCACAAAACCTCTTCTTTATCCATCAAATCCCCTTCCTCTCTTTCCACGGCCCTTCGTTTTGCTATATTTGCGCCTGACATACCCTTTTTGTTCAACATCCTAAGTTGTTCCCGGACTTCCTTTAATCTCGTCAATACATTCCCAAATTCCACCCGATTCCAATTTGACAATGACTCAGCACACCTTTCGATTTTCCCCATCACTCCCTCACATGCAACTCTAGAACTAGGATTCATCCATTCATTTTCAATAATGTGATTACACCCATTCTTTAACGTCCACATTGCCTCAAAACGGAATGGTCTTCTTCCTTTCCTATCTTCATCCCCCACCACCTCCTCCCGGAAAAAATCCACCACACACTACAAAAAAACGCATATTTAGCGACCATATTCTGGTCGCTAAAAGGTCGGACGCTAACCAAGTGGAGACCATATAGTCGCCAGAGTTAGGGACCATAGCGACCAGATGGTCGCTATATAGCAACTATGGCCGCCAATGGTGGCCACAATAGGGGCGACCACATGTGCGACCACAACGACCAAATAGTCGTCAATTCTAGCGTCCATTTGGTCGCAACGTGGTCGCTACATATGGTCGCTACAATAAAAAAAGACCGCGCGACACTGATCTTTATCTGAACGTAGGCGCACGCTCGTGCGTTTTTAGGCGCACGATCAATCAAAAAATTAGCGACCATATGGTCGCCAAGATTTATTTAATAAAAAAGTAAAACAATAATTACGTATTATTAATATTAATTTTAATATATAAAAAACAATAAAAAAATATATAAATTTGAAAATTTATATTAATTTAGATAATTTATAAAATTATTTACAAAATTAAAAACCTAAACTAGTTGGTTCCGTCGGGGTTGGTCGGATCACTCCCGTCGGGACCATGGGACCCACCCTGCTGCGGATCGAATCCGCGCTGCATCCGGGCCATGAACTCCTCGAGCCGAGCGACCCTACTACACAAGTCTGTCACTTCAGTCGTAAGCTCGACGTTGCGCTGCGTCAAATGCTCCACCCGAGGAGGTTTGTAATAACTGTGGTTTTTGAGGATATTTTTGAATTTTTCTCGGATATCCTTTTTAACCTCTTTGTCCGTTTTAACGCTTAATCCAATATTTTGTTGGAGATTAAATCCTAGAAAATTCTTGGTGATATCCTAAAATCACAAAGAAATGATTTTAGGGATCGGTGTGAATTCTAGGATTTTTCGGTGGAAAAAAGAATATTTATTGGATAAGCCATCTTTTTAATTATGTACTGTAAAGGATTTAAAATACGAAACGGAAGCCTTAAAAATTGAAGGTAGTGTGATAAAATCATGAAAAATTGGTTTTATTGGTCTACATAATTTACGGGACGTTTTGTATTTAGTAAGTTTTTCCATCCGAGGTACATAATTTTACCGCTTTAACGCGAGTCCCGTTCCGAAACGGGAAATCCCTTTAATAGCCTACTTTTGTTTGCTTAATGAGGGAGGAAAGCTGATTCTTTCTCCTATTATATGCGTATTGGATGAGGATGAAATTGGAACTTTTGACAAAGCAAAACAGAGGAAGGGAAAGGGCGGATGAGATCGATGACGGAACGACGGTCTCGGGAGAAAGAGTCTTCACCGCCGGCGATTTTCATTGCCCAACCACCACCCTCCACCTTCCACCTCATCTTCTTCCTCCTTGTAGTGGGTTGTGCTACTGAAACGAACAAGCGGGAGAATCAACAGGACGGAATGACATGCTCGGGAAGAAAGGATTCGAACTCCTCTTCACCGCCGGTCATCTTTTGCCTCGCCGTACGCCGTCGCCGGCGATCACCAACCCTTTCGACCACCAACCACCGCAAGGGCCGCCACCAGGCAACGCCCAGCCACCCTCGAGCTCGGGGATCGAGCCACTATCGAGCTAAACGAGCCATGGGCTCGAATGAAGGTATTTACGATCGAAATTAATTAGCGGGTTGATTGCAGAGCCACCGTAAGGACCTTTCGGTTCCGCTTTGCTAATTAAATTTATGGTTTTTATAATCTTGACGTTGATACGGTTCCACAGGTTCAAACCGCTCGAGAAACGGACGTCAGGATCTTCAGTTATAGCGAATACAAGTTTTGACACCGATAGGCAGGTAAAGGACTTCGGATAATTACTCGGGATTCGTTGTTAATCCGTTTGATCCGAGATTTTGTCACCTTTAAGAACTGTTGCTAATGAACAATTTTTATTTAGAAAATTGTTTCAAAAGTGAAGCGGATAATTAGTTATAATTCCGCCAAGATGGCTCCTTAAAGCATGATAACTAAGGATTTATTATATAGTCGATATACGAAATCAAATCGTTTATCGATTAGGAAGTTGTAGAAGTTGAGTATACAACTAAGAAGTGTTTCCGTGAGCTCATTGTTGAGAAATCCTTTTGTTATATTTGGCAGAAGGGTGATAAAGATTATTGTTGGAATTGCTAAAGACGTTGAGCACGTCTTCTAAGGCAAGTGGACGATTCTCTCTTGCGTTATTGTTATTAAATGAGGAATTGAATCCCATTTAATATTTGCGTTGGGAACAACTTGTATGATTAATAAAATATGATAGGTTGATGTATTGTTAGAAATAATGATCAAATTGTTATTCATTCAGTTTCGCGCTAGAACTGGATTTAGGTCTGTTGTATGTGACCTTGTATGTTTAGTTGTCTCATGCTGAGACATTCATATGGATTAACTTAGTTCAGGGATGTGAGCTTAGTCTCGGAAGCATCTCTTTAAAACTCGTATTAGGCAGTATCAATATTGATCCCCTAATACTTACGTCATGACCATGACCCGCTCTACGCTTGAGGGGTGACTATGCACTCTAGCTAAGTGCGTTTATTAATATGTGTTGGTAGAGGATTATGGATGAAACAGGCCCTCTAATCTCTCCATCATTGGGACCCGTACTATTCATTGTTCAAGGATGAAACATGCCCTCTGACCTCGATAGTATTGTGTTCCATTCAATATGTGTTGGTAGTGGATTATGGATGAAACAGGCCCTCTAATCTCTCCATCATTGGGACCCGTGCTATTCGTTGTTCAAGGATGAAACAGGCCCTCTGACCTCAATAGTATTGTGTTCCACCGACAGTAGTTCGAGCCGATTAAAAGTTGTCAACTTGTTTGTGAAAAGTTTTGAAAGTAGTACAAGATAAGTGCGTTAGGCACATTAATGTACCCGAATGGTTAGTCTATTCGATAACCATTCTTGCTCCCGGTTACGAATAATTCTTAATCAAACTTTGATTAAGTCAATCTGATTAGTCGACGGAGGCTTTTCAAAATGTGATGTGATTAATATGAGTTCCCAACAATTGTTTATGCTTCTTAAAGGAACCACAAGCGGTGGTGTTCTCTCTCTTGATTATGCAAGTCTCCTTCTTATTCTCTATAAGACTGCTAACTGTTGGATCATAATCCGAGTTTAATCGGATTTGGATGCCAATATGTTTGGTCACAACCATAAGAACCAAGTTAGTTTCTCTGCTTGCTTAGTCTTTCCTTAGACTAACCCGTCCATCTTCTTTTCTTTTATATGGTCGGCTGGTGTCCACCGTTGGTTTACGACCCATCAGGTTCTTCTTGAAAGTTAATTCAAGAGGCGGATTCCGAGGTTTGAAGCTCCAGAAGTTGAAGAAAGGTTTCCAATGGCTATACTTGAGTGAAGATCATGGTTGAACTACTTCAAAGTGAAGCTGAGTTTCAGAAATAAGAACTTAAGGAAGAGTGGATGAAGATTTTGTTTAAATAGAAGGTTGTTCTATTTATTTAATTATTTTTTTATAAGTTAAGGCTTGTATAAGACCTTTTATTCTCTTTTCCGCTGTAAAGTTTTACTTAATTTTGTTAGGTTTTAAATGGTTTCATTTACCTTGTTCTAGTAAGTTCTATCAGGTTAAAGCCTTGGGTAACTCTGGTTTAGTCCTAATCGGGGTTACTGGCGGTAATACCTCTAGGGTAAGTAAGGGGGTGTTACAAGGTTGTCGACGGGGCACCGTCAATCGCTCCTCGTAATACTCGAAAGCGGCGTTGCCAAGCACGAAGACATCGCCTCCCGGGCCCACCCCTCCAGCTGCCGTCAGATAGGCATCGCACTCGTCCTGAAAGGACGGAGGGGTGCCCGAGTCCGAGGGCATCTAGGAGAGGATCTCCTGGGACCGCGCCTAAAAAAGACGCAAATACTATAAATAGAAATAATAATATACGAATTTAAATAAGATATAAAATAATTAAATACTTACATTGATCTGGGCGGATCGATCGTCTATAAAATGCCAGTCCGGGCCTTGCGTGTGCGTCTCGATGAGAAGCTCGAGAGGCGTAACCCGACGACCCCGTTGTGTTTCCTACGATTGATTAACAATTGTTACTAATTATTAATAGTAGATTAACTTAATTTAAAGAAATTTAAATTAAAATAACGTACCAATCGACGCATGGTATCGAGGTGAGACCTCGAACCGCTACTGTGGTTCGCCGAATTGGTATGCCGGATCCTCTTCTGGCACTCAGACTTGGCCTTGTACGTTGGCATGTTCCAATATGCCACCCAAAGGTCCCAAGCGGCGGAATTGATCCAGCTCGGCTTCTTCCCCGCCCTACTGCTCTTCCCGACACTGTCGTCGTACCGCTTCTTGGCGATCTTCTCCACAGTAACCGGACCGTCTCGACGTCCATACCTGGTCGGGAGGGATCCCATCGGAAGTGCGTCTAGTTAAAACCGAAAACACGATTAATGAAACATATTAGTCGATAAATACGAAATTTGTAAAACTGAATGCGAAATAAAATAAATTTACCCTCCAAGCCTCAAGCCAACGAGCCTTAGATGCGGCGGAGGCAAAGTCGAACTCCGACGCCTTATCGTCGGGTTGGCCGGTAATGATGTGCGTGGACCACCGTGACACCATGCCCGACGGATGCAAGCTGCGAGATTCCGTAAAACGTGTTAGAAAATGTTTTTTAGAGGTATACACGAATATAAAATAAGTTTGTGTCGTACGTACCACCCGCCGACATGAAAAGGTCCCATGTGCAATTGGGATCGAGCCCTTGGCTCGATCCGATGATGGCGCCGGTGTAGGGGCCCTAGACTCCTTTGTGTGGGTGTCCGTCTGGGCCCCATGGTCATCGGACAACCCGGGTGTGTCCGTGTGGGTCGCCTGGATGAGATCTCCTCGTCCGGTCTCTGGGAAGAGCCGAGCTCGTCCTCCGTCGAGGAGCTCGTGTACGTCGACGTCCTCCGGCCATAAAAAGCAACTAAAACAATAACAACAATCCAACAATTGAACAATTGCACAATCCAAATTCAACAACAATAACAACATCAACAACAACTAACAACTAACAACTTTATCAACAATCGAACAGTCAAATTCAACAATCCAATTATATCAAAATAAATCCAAATTAAATCCAACATCAATAATAACTACAATAATAACAACAACAACAACAATATCAACAAACACAACAACAACAACAATATCAACAACAACAACATCAACAACAACAACAATATCAACAACAACAACATCAACAACAACAACAATATCAACAACAACAACAATCTATAACTATATAGTAAAGTTGTACCTTTTCGAGCCACCGGAACGATTCTAGTCACACTCGTATTCAAAAATTTAATTTTTATTTCTATTATTATAACTTCTTTCTATTAATTTTTTTAAACTATTTAAATTTATCTCTAACATCAAACATATATCTATTTAGTATAAAAATATCTTTTGAAAGCTTCCTTATACAAGTATTTAAAATTAAAGATAAAATATTTTAAAATATTTTAAAATAAATATAAATATTTTAAGACACATATATATATAGGGGAGCGCTCCGGTACAATACGTTTTATGGTGCAATGTGTGGTTACATATTGTGCGTTGGATTAATCCAAATCAAAGGTTAATATTAAAGTGTGAGAAGTAGAAAAATAGGGGGAATGTACAGGATGATTTTCACGTGTAATTTAAAAAGGAAGGTTGCTTAAATTTAGGGGGAAAGAATAATAAATAGTTTGAAAAATTAAAATCAGAATCTTAGAAAATCTTGTAAACCCCACGATTTTTATATATATGGCAGTTGCATAATTTTAGGGATTGATAAGAATGATAGAAAAATTAAATAATCGAATTTACAAATAAAAAAAACTCTGCAGAATCATTGAATATCTATTAGTCGACGTTTGAAAAACTCAATATGATTGTTTGAATAATTATAGAATCGTATAATTTTATAGTCGATGTTTGAATAACTCGGTTTGATTGTTTGAAAAACTCAATATGATTGTTTGAATAATTACAAAATCGTATAATATTTATATCCGATGTTTGAATAACTCAGTTTGATTGTTTGAATAACTCATTTTGATTGTTTGAATAATTATAGAATCATAAAATATTTATAATCGAGGTTTGAATAACTCAATATAATTGTTTGAATAATTGTAGGATTGAACATGTTTTAACGTTTGCATTATTTAGGTTGAATAAGTATTCATCTTACCATGAATAACTAAATAAAGGTAGTTGAAAAACAACATTGTTCATCCTGAATAACTAAACTTATTCAATGGTTTTCACTACTTTTATTAGAATGTATTGACATAAATAATGTATACTATTGAATAACAATTACAGTGCTTCTGAAAAACAATCTTTAACATTATGAAAAATATGTGATTCTTTGTATTTTATGCTATCAATAATCATTACACTACTTTTGAAATAACAATTACAATGCTTATGAATTACATTTTTTTTTTTGGACCGAGGTCAAATACATCAACATTATCATCATTTGGAACATGTTCCCTGGTGCGAAGTCTTTTCAATAGGACCTTGGTACGCTTTGACTTTTCTCCAATGTCCAACTGTTGATCATTACTACTTGTTCCATTTGAAAACTCAATTAAACACAAATGATATCAGTGTTGCAAAACCATACCATCTATTGTGAAAAAGTATATTGTAAGACTTCAAAAACAATTGCAAAACTGTCATACACATATCAGTGTTGCAAAACCATACTATCCATATTGAAAAACACTCGTTTCATATGCTTATCTAGATCTTTACTACTGAAAAACCATATTATTTATTGTGAATAATATTGATCATTATCTCCTGTCGGCCATACGAAAAACAAAATACGTATATATGAATAACAAAGAATGAATATATGAAAAACATGCCACACGTTTCGGGGGATTGCATATCTTAAATATGTTCAATTTCTGGCCAAACAAAGTGAAAATCTGATTTAACCTAGTCAATATAATCTACCCAACAAAAAACCCAAATGCAAAACCAATTCTATCACCTACTAAAACCTAACTTCTACTTTCTTCATTCTTAACCTAATACCGCAAATTTCTGCTAGAATTGACTCATTTTTTCGATAAATCTACTCGTATTTGAATGTTTACTTACCAATTTAGTGAAAGTCGACGATGGTTGTTGTGGTTTTCGCGGGCGTCTTCAACGATTTCCCAATCGTCACCTATAGAGAGAGAACGAGAAAAGAACTGTAAATGGATAGAGGAGAGAGCGTTGAATATTTGAGGAGATTAAAAACGGGATAACACAATTTTAGGAAACTGAATCATATTGAAAATCTCTATTTAATTTAATTTCCCTTAAAATTCGATCTGGTGTATCACCCCCATCACACATGTTTACACCCTATTTTTATTCAATCCTCACCCTCCATTTATCCAAATCTGATGGTTATAATTTAACCACATGATTTACTCTAAGAGGGTGATTCACTATTTTTGACGAATTTATTTATAGATACATATTGATTTTTTTATAATAAAAAATTAATGATAAATATTTATAATGTTTAAAATTATTAAAAATAGATAATAAAAAAATTAATAGATGTATTGAAATATTTGATAATCTCTAAATTTACGTACATGGAAAGTAATAAAATATGAATAATATAAGATTTAATCTTATCTAATTTTTACTTTATCGAATCACAAAATGAGTTTGGTCCCATCATAAATTAAATTAATTAAATTTTAAGTATTTTATATAATTAAATTATTTTTATCTTTCATATTTTACCATATCTTATTTATTAAGTTAACTATTATTTTTTAAATTCTTATATCTTCTATATTTGAATATTTAAATTTTTTTATTCATATTTTATCTACTTTCTTAAATTACATGTCTATGAAATATCATCAAGTAAAAAGAGAAATGTAATTATTTTATCTTAATAATATATCTTCATTCTAAACATTAAATTTAACCATTTATATTAATTAAAAAAATTATACATTTTACGAGAAATAAAATTGCTTATATTAAAATTTATATTATATTTTTATTTATTAATATCCTATTTATAATGTCTATAAAATATCGAATCGTAGTCGTACATGGTACGACGGGTACAACTAGTATCAACAACAACAACAACAAGATCAACCCCAACAACAACAACAATATCAACAACAACAACAAGATCAACCCCAACTTTATCAACAATCCAAAATGAAATTCAACAATCCGAAATCAAATTCTATCAAATTCATTTAAGTTCTATCCAAACTCTATCCAAATCCAATCAAATTCTATCCAAACTCAATCCAAATTCATCAAATCTACTATTTTATCAATTCATAAATCTATCATTTATTTAATCAAAACCCTAAACTACAAATTATTAAATTTAATTTAACCCTAAACTACAAATTATGTCTTACCTCAAACCCTAAATTCAACGGAAATACTCAATCAACTCAAAAGAGGAACAAAATTCGAGAAATACCAGGAAAATGAGGCGAGGGAGTGTTCTGGTGGCGGCGGGCGCTGCTTTGAAGACGGAAGTCGCCGCGACGAACGTCCTTGGCGGCGGGCGCTGCGTTGAAGGCGGCGGGCGCCGCGCGACGGGGAGCGCAGCGACGGAGGCGAGGGAGAGGAGGCGGAGACGCGAAGAGGAGGCGGAGAGGGAGAGGCGGAGGCGGCGGCGTGAGGGAAAGGAGGCGGAGGCGGAGGCGGCGATTTGAGAGCGAATCGGAGGGAGTGAGAGAAGGCTAACTTTCCCCTCTTTGTTTAGGGTTAGTGACCACATGGTCGCCAAATAGAGACCATGTGGTCGCCAAATGGTCGTTGACCCCAAAATTTGGACTTAGCGCTTTTTTTTTGCAGATTCCCCCCATTTTTTTCATTTGGCGACTATATGGTCGCTAAATAGCGACCATATGGTCGCCACACCTTAAAAAATTTGGACTTAGCGCTTTTTTTTTTGCAGATTCCCCCCATTTTTTTCATTTTGGCGACCACCAGATCTAAAAAAATATTGAATTTCGCGCTACAAAATTTCATTTTCGATACAAAATTTCAATTTCAATTTCGTTACCGAGGCCCCTACCGACTCAATTGGGTCGGTAATGACACACTGCGAGGTGACCAAAATTTAATTATGTGACCAAACTCAATTGTGACAAAACACCAACTTCATTGCTTCCAAACTTAACCAAGTTGCAAAACAACTAATTCATTAAAGCG
Source organism: Fallopia convolvulus (assembly GCA_964016875.1). Taxonomy (NCBI): domain Eukaryota; kingdom Viridiplantae; phylum Streptophyta; class Magnoliopsida; order Caryophyllales; family Polygonaceae; genus Fallopia; species Fallopia convolvulus. The sequence continues at coordinate 36,149,234 of OZ024735.1, read as the reverse complement.
TACGAACAACACTTGCTTCTTGTTAAGTGAAAACATCAACAAACAACTAAAATTCATGGACTCTCATGTTGTACGTGGAGAATCAACTACCCGGATCTCATCACCTTCGAGCACGCGAAGCTGCACAGCCATTTCCCTGGCCTCAATGCGATCTGTGATGTCGTCGTCGTTCAAGAAAAAAGGGCAAAATCCCGGTGGTGCTCCCCCGTCAAATAATATCCAATCAGCGATCACTACTCTTAATGCGCGATTTGTTCTGGTGCTCCATTCCGTTCTTGTCTCCCTATCCCCACGCACTTGCACGATTAAGAAGTGGATGACTTTTGGAGCAAAGGCGATTGTGCGCCTAGAACACGCTCTCCTTTGAACCATTGATCGGATGATTTGGAGATGGAAGCTTTAGGTGGGATTTGATGTTGGAATTTGAGATAAAGATGGAAGATTAGTGCATGTTGGAATTGGAGATGAAGTCTCCTTTTATGGTTTGAAATGGATGATCACTTGTGATGTGCATGCATGACTCTTGTCATCAGAATAGTAAAAGTTAATAGTGTTATCAGAATAGTAAATGTTAATAGTATTATCAGCATAGTAAAAGAAAATCGTGAATCAAAATAGTAAATGATAATAGTGTTATCAGAAAAGTGAATGGCAATACAATAGTAGTATTCTGATTACATATCTTCCTCATCTGTATCCGTCTCACTCTCAAACTCCCCCTCAGACGTTTTAGTAGACGTCTCTGCTTGTTCCTCAACGACATGATCCTCTCTGTTTGGGTCATTTAGCGGACCAAGTGGATCATTATCATTTGTGTCATCGATAACTCGTGGAAGGGAAGGATCATGTTGAAATGCCTCTTCAACGGCAACCTCCGTGAACCACTCTTGTTAGGGTCTACACACGTACCTTCATCGGGCCACACACGTGACTTCACTTTACAAACTACTATACATTCAGCATTTGCACGCCTCATCTTTGGTTAATCTAGGAAATAAACTTGAGTCGCTTGAGGTGCTAAGATGTAACGGCCTTTTGTTCTCAACATTTTATGTCTATGAACATCCACAAGCTTTAGTTGAGGGTGAATGCGTGTTCCTCCATGACTGCAAGTGTCAAACCACGAACAATTAAAGACAATAGGGCGCTTGACGATTAGAGATATGTAATTCAGCTCAATTATTTCCTCTAGCACACCATAGAAGTCCTCCTCGTCAGTGTCGAAGCTTTGTCCTAGAACACAAACTCCACTACTGTCGGTAGCCCTGGTTGATGTGTGTGCCTTTATGTGGAATCGATAACTGTTGACAACATAACCAGGATATGTCTTCACTTTTTTAGAGGGTCCACGAGCTAATGTTGCAATGTTAGGATCTGTAATTGCCGGACTATCAGCCTGCATGTACGTCGATCGAGGAAACAATTAAAATTTCTAAACAGTTTCAAATGAAACTGAAATTAATTTAGGAAATCCTTACATGGGAGTAGAACCAGAGGCGAAAGTGTCTTTCCAAAATCTTTTGCTCTTCAGTTTCGTTTATTGTTGGATTTGACGGCTACACGAAGTTTGTCAAATTGTATCTATCGAATAGAATACTTGAATCAAGTACTTATATTAAGCACATATATACTTTATTGAAACCAACATATATATAATTAATAGAAACTTACTCAATATAGGGCTCCACTTCGACACAGTTAATGTGTATGTAAGTTTGGATCACATGGAATTCATCATCTGTGAGCACACGACCACCTGATCTGCTACCCAATGTTCGCCCGGTTGTTGTGAAAATAGACAAATCGCCCAGATCAACCCCAACTGGAAGTGTGCAACTAACGTTGCAGGAGACATCCATATGATTACTCGCGACATGCGAGTTAAAATAATACGAGCAAAAGGTTGACGTCTCCTGAACGAGATAGGCATTACAAATTGAGCCCTCAACTTTAGCTTTATTGCCAATTGTGCCCTTCAGCCTTTTTAAGAACCTACAATATATATATATTGAAGATCATGTGTTATACAAGTTAATTAGATAAAACCAAATCAACTACAAATTATACAATATATAAATGTACATACCTTTCTTCTGGATACATCCATCTATAATTGACAGGGCCACAAAGTGAAGCTTCCTGTGGCAAATGAATAGCCAAGTGCTCCATTGAATCAAATAACGTTGGGGGAAAGATACGCTCCAGCTTGCACGAAATAATTGGTATTTCCTTGTGCAACTGCATAACCACCTCAGGCTTAAGCTCGTAACACATCAGTTCCCTAAAGAACGCACTTAGCTGAGCAATAGGCTCCCAGACTTTATCATCAAGAAAGGCTCGAAAAGCAACAGAGACATTAACATTTGCATGAACACATTACAATCATGGCTCTTCATCCCAAAGAGTCTAAGCTTGTGCAAATCAATGCAGCGGCTCAAGTTGGACACGTAACCATCTGGAAATTTTACGGATCTCAACCACACAAGAAGCACTTGTGTTTCATGAAGATCTAGTGCATATCACGCCTTTGGGTACCTAGTGTCCTCCTCGTCGGGTTCCAACTCCGGACGCTTGCACAATTCCTTTAGATCCTTTCTAGCCAACCACTTGTCTTTCGACTTCCCCGGAACATCAAGAATGATGAAGAAAACATTATCAAAGAAATTCTTTTCAATGTGCATGACATCTAAATTATGTCTTACCAACATACTGGGCTAATAAGGTAGGTCCCAGAAAATGCTTTTCTTCTTCCAACCCGAACCTTTATTGACCGTCTTATTATGCTGCTCGGCTCCCACTTCAGTTATCTTCATCAACCCCATATTGTTAATTTGGTCTAATATTTCGTATCCGTCACAAAGTACCGGAGGAGCACGATGTTCCCTTCTACCCATCTTGAAATCGTTCTTATTGTTTCGGAAGCGATGATCATGTTTTGTAAACCTCCTGTGACAATCGAACCAGCACATTTTGTGTCCATGTGTTAGATAAAATGCATCAGTGTCTTCCATGCAATAAGGACACGCGTATTTCCCAGAAGTGCTCCAGCCTACACAAACATATATTTGGTACAACACATTAAATTTCACGGCTTCATATATGCATGATTATATATAATATATTCAAATTAATTAAGCATATGTACAACAACATACCTGACAACATCGAATATGTCGGGAAGTCACTGATAGTCCATATTAGTATATTACAGTTGCACGCAAGACAAAATTTTGCTTCCTCCAAGAATCGTACGTGCACACCCCATTAAGCCATAAATTCTTGAGCTCGGCTATCAACGGCTGCAAGTAGACATCCAACTTTTGCTTCAGACTCTTCGATCCAAGAAGAATAACCGTCAAAAACATAACCTCTTCTCGCATACACATCGACGAAGGAAGGTTGTAGGGTGTTAGAATCACGGGCCAACATGAGTATTGGCACCCGGACGCCCCGAACGGATTGAAACCATCAGTGCACAAGCCTAGTATCACATTTCGTGTTTCTGCTTCAAAATCTGGCCACACATCATTGAAGTGCCTCCATGCCTCTTCATCTGACGGATGTCTCATCACCCCATCTTGTACGTGCTATGCATGCCATCTCATGTGCTCGGCAGTCACCACCGATGAGTACAACCTCTGCAACCGTGGAGTTATTGGCAAGTAAAACATACGAGAATAGGGAATAGTTTTGACTTGCCTTGCCTCCATCTAGGATACTCACATATCTTGCAAGTCGCGTATTCTGCATCTGCACCCCAATATATCATGCAAGAGTTTGGGCAACCATCAATGGCCTCGTACGGAAGCCCGAGACCCTCAACCAGTTTTTTTATGTCGTAAAACGTGGCTGGTAATGTGGTCTCCGGGTGTGAAACGCGTCCGCAGAAATACGAGATCCTGTTGTATCCGTGCTCCTTCATCCTTAGCTTAGTCGCCGCCTGCAACTGGGTCATATCACATCCAGGCCACAACGGCCTATTTGCGGCCGACAACATGTCGTACATATGTTGTGCATCGGGATTGGGCCCTTTATGATAATATTGCTCCCCATGCTCATGCCTTATATCCTCATTCTGGACGGGATCATCAACAGTGTAATGACTTCGGGCATTAAAACCATCATAGACCATCTGCTCCATTCGATTATCATTCCCAGATAATGGTGGTGCTGGATCAGTACTGCTACAACCTTCATACTATCTAGACTCGGCCAACAAGGCAACGAACGTTTCATCTGTCTCCCCGTGCGAAACTCAATGGTAATAGTTCGGACCAAACCCATCCTTAACAATGTGATAATGCACATCATCTACAGGAATCAGTTTCCTATTCTTGCACCTCCGACACGGACACCTTAATTTGTATGGGTCATATGTCGGCATAGATTTGAAGAAGTCGGTAAATTGCTTAACGCCAGCTAAAAACTCGTTGTTCAAAAAACCATCTATATTACGCACATACATCTATTCACGCATTTTTCCTTCCTGCAATTCGATATAACACTATAATTAATTTAATTAGGGTACATATAATCCTGGATGTAGCGACCATATGGACGCTAATTAGCGACCATATGGACGCTAAATGGAGTTAGTGACCATATGGTCACTAATTAGCGTCCATCTGGTCGCGATTAACTGTTTATGGAAACAAAAACTTTCTTCAACCAATTGCTATACTATATGAATTTAACAATTACTTAACACAATCTCCTATAATTATATAAACGAATACTTTCTACAAACAATATTTGTGTAAAAGGATATCATGACGGAATCAAATGTGGCGAATAAGTTTTAATTACATACCTTTGATGAAATTGTCGGAAAAATTGACGTAATTCCTTCCTATAACCAACTTAGTTTTGTAAATGATTGTTTCTTTCTGTTGTGAATTTTTTGGAAAGAGCTATATATGTATGAGGTTGTGTGAAGGTGGCAGAATGAGAGTGAAATTTTTACACATCTAGGTATATATGTTGAATTAGCGGCAATTTTACCAAATAATTTTTTTAGCGACGATGTGGTCGCAAAAAAAGCGGGATTTCACCCGCCAAAATTGATGTTGCCCGCCAAAACATATGATCCATGTCATCGACCATATGGTCTCTATATGTAGCGACCATATGGTCGCCAAAGCACCAACGACCACATGGTCGCCAATTATAGCGACCATATGGTCACTGAAATATGTTTGGTCTCTCGCGACCATATGGTCGCTAAATATAGTGACCATATGGTCGCCAACGTCTGGCGGGAAAATTGCCCGCGCATTTATTGCGACCAAATGGGGTTGTCGACCATGTGGACGTCATAATTAGCGACCATTTGGTCGCTAACTTGTTTTTATTTTTTCCCCCGGTTTTGACGTCCACATTAGTTACCATGAGCGACTATATGGTCGCAAAAATATGGTCGCTAAATCTACAAAATGGTGTAGTGACAATAGGACAGTGATCCGAACCTGTCCTATCTAAGTGTCTAACATTTGCACCTAGAAACACCTCAAACCAAGCCTCATTAGCAAAGCCCATGTCCAAGCATTCAACAATAAACTCATCATGCTCTCTCCCATTATCCCAAGTAAAACGAGGCCCCGAATACATCATATCAAGCAAATGACATCCATCTAGTGCACTCTTAAACTCCACCATCTCATGAACAGCTGGACGGTTTCCTCCAACTTTATCTTCTTCACATCATATTTGATTAAAGTCACCCACACAAAGCCACCCTTCATGAGTATCTTGACCTAATCGGTCAAGCAACGACCAAGAAAAGTGCTTTTCCTCCTTCTTTGGCCAACCATAAAACCCAGTCAACCGCCAGACACCTCCCCCTTCCACACACTTTACCAAAGCATCAATGTGATGTAAAGTGTATGAATGAATTGACACATCAACATCTTCTTCCCAAAATAAACACAATCCACCAGCACTGCCAATACTATCAACCGAAAAACAACCCGCAAACCCTAATTTGTCTTTTATTTCTTCCATTCTCCTCTTATCACACTTGGTTTTCATCAGGAAAACCATTTTTGGGGCCTCTCGTCTCACTAAAGTAGTGAGTCTATTAACTACTCGGGCCTTCCCTAGTCCCCGCTTAACACACTCATAATTGCCGGCAAGAGGGGCTCACCCCTCCCGCCGATATATCAATAATTTGTTTCTTTTTCACTTCAACCACATCCTCCCTCTCATTTTCATCCTCCAATCGATCTCTCTTACCCTGAATTTCCACCAGATTTGACTTTCCACTATCACCCGTTGCTAACTTCTTCCATTTTTTGTTATTTTTTGTACTCACCACCTTTTTCCCCCTTCACCCTCACCAGCTTTGAACCCCAACATCTCACGTACATGAACCCTATCTCCCTCGCCCCCACATTCTCCACATTTACTTTAGTTTCCTCCACCAATTCTTTCCCTTTTTTACCGCCACTTCATTATTTTTCCTAGTTGTTATCTCCCCTTCTTTATTATTATCCAGAACCACTTTTTTTGCAACCTCTGCATTCTTTTTTCCAGCTGCTCCCTCCCCTTCTATACTATTATCCAACACCACTTTCTCTAGTTGAGACTGAATTTGGCTTGTAGCCTCCTGGATAGCATTATCGCAACGTTTTTCACACTCAGCTGCAGTCTGAACTGCACTTGTCTCTGTTTCATTCTTATCAGCTTCATCAAGTAACTGTACTAGAGATTTACGGCCCTTTAACCTTGGCGGTTCGGGTTCTTGAGAAGCACTTGTAATATTATTAATAGTGAAAGTTTAACATTATTATTCCCATGATTTTTTTTCGGGTAATTCCAGATGGTACCCCTAAGTTTTATACTTTTCCGGATGGTACCTAAAAAAATTCTTATTCCACGAAATACCCCCGAGTTTTTGGTGGAGTTTGTCTCGTGCCCTTTTCTCTCAATTTATCCAAACTTCTGTTAGTTTGCGTTTTTAAAAAAAAAGGAAATGAAAATAAACACAAATAAGAAAAGGAAAAAGAATAGAATATTGTATGTGAATATTGAATACCCCATTGTTTTTTCTTCTCATATCACACGACACACACAGGAGAGAATGACAGAAATGGAGTTGGCATCGGAAGGCTGAGAGGGAAAGCGGCAAACGCGTGGTAGCTCCGAAGAAAGTGGGCTCGAATGTCATTCTTCGAAAGACAGTGGACAAGCGGGAAACACGACCCTAAATTTCCAAGTATCAAACAGAGGCGATTTAGGTTTTCTTTTTGCAATTGATGGGTTAATGGTTGAAGTTAGGGTATGATTTAGTTGATTTATACTCTCAATAGGTGTCATTATGTTCAATTTGACATGCTATCTGATTTTATTTGAAATTGGGGTTGGAAATTGTAGTTAGGGTTTTGATTTTCCGCTCCTAATTTTTCTGATCTTGAGTTCAAATTAGGGTTTTAGGGTTTGATTAAGAGTAAAATAAATGACATTGAAAAGTTTACTACTAGCCAAAGATTGGAATCGAGGTTTAAAGAAAAAAGAAAAACAGTAACATAAGATATTTAGACAACCTTTCAAGTTAACAAGCTGTGTTAATTACTAGCCAAAGGTTGTTAGCCCTTGCTTTAGCAAATCTAGCTTGTAATTTAATTGCAGTTTTAAAACTTGTAACATTTTGTTATTTATGTTATGTCTTAGTTATGAAATGCAGTATGGGAGACAAAAAGGTATATGAGATTCACGTGGCGTAAAGTTATATGGCACCCAAAATTTCTTAATGTACTTCAGTTTAGAAATTTATTGCTAAATTTTCTGAATTGCTGAATTTTCTTAAATGTGTTATTGCATTGCTCAATCTGAATTCCTGCATTGCTGAATTGTTGAATCTGAATTCCTGCATAGCTGAATCTGAATTCATACATTGCTGAATTGTTGAATCTGAATTCCTACATAGCTGAATCTGAATTCATGCATTGCTGAATTTTCTAAAAATCAGAATTGTTGTATCCTGAATGCCTGAATAGCTGAATCTGAATTCCTGCATTGTTGTATATTGATTGCTGAATCTGAATCAGAATTGTTGTATATTTTCTGAAATCTGTTACAGTTTATAATTATGATGCTTTGTTAAAACAGGTGTTTAAGGTTTAAAACACAGAGTGCGACATTAAAGACGGATTTTCTTGCTTGGTTTTGAACATCATTAACCGGACGTGTGCTTATGACAAATTTCTGGGATTCCATGCAAACATGCAGTTAAGGCAATTATAGACTTAAGGACAAGGGTCCCCCTAGAAAACTATGTGTCTGCATGGTATTCCAAACAAGCCTACAAGGTTGTTCAACAAAGGCCAAGGCAAAAGCATAAAAGAGATGTGGGAACGAGCCATTATGACGCTCCAAATTTTGTAGATATTATGGGATCCGCTCCATCATAGATGGATATATTAGGAATTATTTTGGTTTTTTTTTGTGATGCAACTGTGAGATCATTGTTATGAATATATTAGGCATTAGTTTTTTAGTTTTAGGATCCCTGATTGTAAGAAATATGATGTTTAATTGCTTGTTTGAATTTGACTAGTTCTGATTGTAAGAATATGATGTTTATTGCTTGCTTGAATTAGACTAGTTCAAACACTTTCCCAACAGGCTATCCATCTTGATTAGCTCACATGTCTTATGGATATATTAGGCATAAATTGACTAGTTTTCCACCAGTTCCATGGAAAAAATGTAAAAGTGTAGATAGGGAATATACATGGAATGTGAAATGTACAATCTATTTATCCAACTTAAACATAGCATCATTACAAAAGCACATGATCGAAAAAGAATGAGCTCAAAACATCAACTATTTATCCAACTTAAACATAGCATCATTACAAAAGCACATGAAAAAGAATGAGCTCAAAACATCAACTCTAAGTTCCCCATGAAAAGGATATATAAGATAATACAGTAATACCATAGTTTAGGACATTGAAATGATTTAAAAGTCAAGGTCTCAAGACCGATCAAACTATTCATTTATTTAACACGATGACCAATAAAACTAGGTACATCACAACCGCTACTTTAATGAGGCCTTGCACATATAAGATGAACTCCTTAAATTCTTTCTTCAATTCCTCAATGTCATTTCCGGAGGTCGCAGACGTCTCACCAATATCATTAAGAGAGTTGTGTTCAATCGGATGATCGCCAAGAGCATTTGGTAACTTTCTTCAATTGGACCTTGGTAACTTTGCTTATGTCTAAAGCAATGGCTGACAACCTTTGACTTGTGGTAACTTTCTTCAATTGGACCTTGGTAACTTTGTTTATGTCTAAAGCAATGGCTGACAACCTTTGAGTTGTGCTAGATGGCTCCCATAATTAACAAGGTTCCAAGCTAGATTTGCTAAAATTAAGAGTGTAAATTAATCCAAAATCGATTTATATCACAAAGGAAACTACAAATCAAATTCAGTATTCATTCAGTATTCAAATTTGTAACATGCTTAAGAGAGAAAACTACAAGATAAGCAAATTGCTTAAGATGACAATTTTTAAACAAGATACAAACAATTATGTATTCGAATTTGTAACTCACGATCAGTATTTTCATTAACCTTGTGAATTCAGCAATTCAGTAGTCAAAATTAGGGATGAAAAAACCCCTAAATCCCCCTAATGTCAAGTCAAGTTAGGAGTGTAAAAATAAAAAACCCTAACTACAATTTCAAACCCTAATTTCAAATAAAATCAAACAGCATGTGAAATTGAGCACAAAAATACATATTGAGAGTAAAAATCAATTGAAACAACTGAATAAACAACCCTAAACCATCCTATTTCAACCATTAACCCATCAATTGAAACAAAATAAACCGAAATCGCCTTACTTGGAAATTTAAGGTTGCGGTTCGTCCACCACCGTCTGAATTCCGACATCCTCCACCACCGTCTTCCGACGCCAGGCGGCGCTCGCCCTCAACCTTCTTGTTGCCTTCTTGGGCCAGGGGGCGCTTTCCCTCTCTCGTGTTTTGCCGCTCTCTGGCTTCTCTATGTGTCCTGTGATATGATGAATGGGTATTTGTTTTCTTTTTCCTTTTTTATTTATGTTTATTTTTATTTCCTTTTTTAAAGCAAACTAACATAAGTTGGGATAAATTGAGAGAAATGGGTACGGGACAAACTCGACCAAAAACTCGGGGGTATTTCGCGGAATAAGAATTTTTTTTGGGCACCATCCGAAAAAGTACAAAACTCAGGGATACCATTCGGAATTTCCCTTTTTTTCCCAAGTTGGGGTTTCCAAATAGAAAATTCTTGTGTATTTTGATGCTTCTTTTTTTTAATTCGATTTTTCTAACCTATTTAGATTTAATTACTTTTTCAATAGGGTTTATTAGTTTCATATTAGGGTTTTAGTTCCCAAAATTAGTATTCATAACCTATACCCTTAAAAAAATCGTTTTTAATTTACGGTATTTGTTATTTGTATTTGAATACTCCCTATAAAATAGGGTTGGGACTTTGGACCCAAAGAACCGAACCGAACCGCGTGGTACGGTTCGGTTCGTAAAAATAAACAGGCTAAAAAAATCGGTTTGGTTCTTGCACAAATTTCGGGTTCGGTTTTAAAAAAAACGAAATTTTGAGAATACCCGTATTTTTTAATTTTTAGAATACCCCCCATACTCGTAGGCCCTAGCAGTTCGCACCTCCCCGTTGCCTCCCGTCGTTCTCGAGCCCTAGCAGAGCCCTCGTCGGCCGCCTGCCTTCGGTCGTCGGTCTCCCCTCTTCGGCTCTTCCCGACTTCCCGTCCTCACACCTCAGAGCCCTCGTTGGCCGCCAACTCCTTGCGAGTCCTCACGTCGCCAGCCTTCGTCCAACTCCTCACGCCGCCAGCCTTCGTCGGAAGTCCTCATGCCTCCGCTGCCTCCTCCAGGTACACACCTCTCTTACGATTTACAGTTTGAATTTCTCGGATCAAAGCACCACTAGATAGAATACTCTCTCGGATCTCAGATTGATTCTTCTCAGGTCACCAATTACCGCCAGCCAGGCTCAAGGCTGAGCACCTCCACACCACCACTGCTAGTAGGCGACTCCACCGAATCACACAGTTGTTGTCGACCCGGCATTGACTGGTAAGTACAGGTTTCTCCCCCTCTGTTCGGCTGAATTATATATATATATATCATATAACCCGGATTTTTTACATTGATTCTCATGCATTGAGCTTAATTTGTGGTGATTCGATCAATTAATATAAGTTTCCATTTAGCCTGAGGTGAAGCTTAATTTGGGTTGAGAAGTTGGTAATTTGTTGAATTCGTTCTTGATTGCATTTGCGCTTGCTTTGACTGATTTTGTATATTGTTGAATATGCTCTACAAAACTCATCTCATTGGATGTTGTAGTTTGTTTTTGAACGATGGTGACTTATTGTGATTTATGCAGTTTCAATTTGGTTAGGTTGTTTGGAATTCAAACCTTGTTGCAACTGTTTTAATGTACTGTTTTTGCCTAATATTTCTTATATGTTTCAGGGATTTGCTAATGGATGCTTCAACACAACCAGAGGGCGATGTTGAACTCAATGAAGTGGGTGGTTCCGATTCAAGCGACTCTAGTGATTGCAAGGAGGTTACTCATTAGACAAGTCAGACTAACACATCCACTGCAGTCACGAGTTCGAAAGCCAAAAAAATTGCTCCAGTTCGTCCATCAAAGAGAAAGCGGGAAAGGAAGGCAATTGAGTTGAGGTCGATGGTCTGGTTGCATTTCAACAAATTTGATGAACCAATTATCTCTGGGATCGATGGAGCCAACAAGCAGGTGGGAATAACAAAGAAGGTTGAGTGTAATTACTGCAAAACAGTCCTTGCTTGTGATTCGAGAGGTAATGGGACATCATCTCTTAAAAAGCATATTGAAGTTCATTGCAAGAAATATCCTAGTAGCTTAGCTTTTGTGAATGTGGAGGATGGGAAACAAGCTTATCTAGGTTCTGAATTGGCTGAAGGATTTAATCATTTGACTACTAGAGTATGGTCTCAGGAAGCTTGTATTGATGCTGCAACTAAGATGATTATGATTGATGAATTGCCATTCAGTGCTATAGAAAGGGCTGGTTTCAAATTGTTTTGTGAGGTTGTTGTATCTAGGTTAATATTGCCTTGTAGGAAGACAATTGTTAAGGACTTTTTGAGTATGTATGAGGAAAAGAAGCTGGAATTGAAGAATGAGTTGCAAGAAGTTAGTGTTTCTCTTACAACTGATACATGGACTAGTTGTCAAAACACCACCTACATGGTCATAACTGCTCATTTTATAGATAGTGCTTGGATAATGCATAAGAGAATCCTGAATTTTTGTGTTATTCCCAACCATAGTGGGAATACAATTGGAAAAATCTTGGAGGATGTTTTGATTGAATGGGGGATTGAGAATGTGCTAACAATTTCTGTTGATAATGCTTCTCCTAATAAGCATGCCATTGATTATGTGAAGAGGAGGATGATGGGTTGGAGTAAGAAACCAGTATGTGGAGGAGAGTTTCTCCATGTGAGATGTCTTCCTCATGTCATCAATTTAATTGTAAAATCTGGTTTGAAAGAGATGGAAAGCTCAGTTGCTGCAATAAGGAATGCAATCAGGTTTGTTAGGAGTTCTGCTTCTAGGACAGAGGCTTTCAAGAAGTGTGTTGAGAAGGATAAGATTGAATGTAAAAAGATATGCATTCTTGATGTCCCAACAAGATGGAATTCAAGCTACATGATGTTGAACATTGCAATTGAGTTGAAGATGGCATTTCAGAGGATGGCAAATGATGATTCATTGAATTACATAAGCTATTTTAATGAGGAAGAGGACTTAAATGATGATGATGAAGATGGAACTCAAGCTCAAAGGGGTGGAGGAAGAAAGAGAGTTGGACCTCCTAAGGATGTGGATTGGGAAAAGACAGAGTGTTTTGTCAAATTTCTTAGGGTTTTCTATCAAGTCACAATAAATTTGAGTGCTTCAATGGAGCCAATTGCACACTCTGCATTCCATGACATTGTAAGCATCAAAGCTGAGCTAGATGATTTGACTATCTACCCATTAGATGAGAGCATCAGTGAAGTAGATCACATTCTATATGACATGGCAAAAAAGATGACAACCAAATTCAACAAGTATTTCAGCTCTTTAGATGACATAAATCCATTATTTCTAGTAGCTCTTGTTCTTGATCCAAGATACAAGCTCAAATACTTGGAGAGACAAGCTGAAAGGATGTTATACTTGAGCAGCATTGAAGTTAAGAGAATATCAGACAAGGTGAAAGCTTTGATGATTAAGCTTTGTGACAATTATAGACCTAGTGGTTCAAAGAGGTCTACAAATTTAGAGAGTGAAATTGTAGTTGAAGGTAGTAGTCAGGGAAGAAGAAATGGAAAGGACAAGATGGGTTGCTTAGGAAAGAAGAAGGCTATGCTAGAGGATTAGGACAAACAACTTGAAGAAGGAGAAGAATTGGTTGTAGGTCATGAAGTAGATAGGTATTTTCTTGATCCTATTGAAAAACCTAAAACAAGAGCTAAATTCAAGATAACTGAATGGTGGAGGGCTAATGGGAGCAAGTATCCATGTTTGCAAGCTGTTGCTAGAGATGTGTTGGCAATTCAAGTGTCCACAGTAGCTAGTGAATCAAGTTTTACCACAGGTAAGAGGGTTATTGATCCTTATAGAAGCTCGATGACACCTAAGACTGTTGAGGCCTTGATTTGTTACCAGCATTGGTTGAAGAGTGATACCATCATTACTTTGGAATACCTTCCAACCATAGAAGAAATGGAATTCTATGAGGAAGTTGAAAAAGGTAATATAGCTTAAAACTATTTTATTCTTTAATTATGTTTTAACTATATTAAGTTTTATCTAAGAACTTTTTCATTCTTTTATTAATTCTTGTGTCTTTGTGAATATGTAGAGAGGGAAGAAGAAGTCAGACAAGGAGCAGCTTTGAAGTCTACCAACACTATTAGTACAAATGCGTCAACCATTCCTACACCTCAATCGTTTGGCAAAGCATCTACAACTGTCGAACCAACAACCAAGAAAAAGAAGATCACCAAGGGGAACAAATAAACAAGTTGGTTAGTTAGTATCTGTTTTTTTTAGTGACAAAAATTTGGTTTACTCACTTTATTGACTGTATTCTACAATCTTATATGTGTTTGTGCATTTTGTGTGCAGTTTTCATCTGTCCAAGCTGGGTGCCGGCAGATTTGTTGGTTAGAGAGGCTTAAAGAAAGTTTCATTTTCTTTTGTTTTGATGGATGTTTTAGTTTTTTTGACCTTGAATGCTACTGAGAACTTGATGCTTTTTCATTAGATGTTAAGATTATGACTTGAATTTTTGTTCTGCTCAGTTTTTAGCTTTTGAATTTTTTACTTGTAGCTCTTGATTGTAATAGGAATCGAACCAAATTTAGGAACAGAATAAACCAAAAAAAGGAGTGTGACTAAGTTCGGTTAACCAAATTAACCGAAGTTAGGAACCGAATAAAGTTCGGGTATGGTTATTACGGTTCCTCACTAAAATTCATAGGAACCGAACCGAACTAAAAAAAATTTACCCTGCGGGTAGGCTAAAAAAAACCCAAGAACTGAAGTATCCCAGCCCTACTATAAATTGCCAATTCCCATCAGGTCTCGTTCCACCTCAAGAGACTGGTATTCGAGACTTGGAGCCATGGTTTTGATAGAAGAAAAAGTCAGTTTTCAAGCAATAATCATATTGAACTCAGGTAACTATTTAGATTGGAAATTTAAAATGGAAGATCTATTATTTGTGCAAGATCTTTATGAGCAAACATTAACAAAGATATAGCAAATGAAGTAGTTGATTTATAATGGAAGATTCCAAACTAAAACGTTGTTGCTATGATAAGACAGATTGTTGAAATGAATACACTTCAGCATGTGATTGATGACACAAAATGCTTATGAGTTGTTATTGATGAGAAAACTTGTAAGGTTGAACTTCATGAATGATAATTAAGAGCATATTGCCATTCACACAACTAACACAAGCACTTTAACGGAGTTGATAAATCAACTAGCCTTAGTAGCCGGCCAAGATGCAACTTGATGGTGAGCAACATATATATTTTTTTTGGTAGAAGTGAGCAACATATATTGCTACTACTTTACAACACCACTAGATCGACAATTGGAAATTTTTTGTTACGTCATTGAGTATATCAAGCCAGGAGGGCAAGTTGTCTATGGAGGCAATAAAAGTCGACCTTTTTAATAAAGATACAAGAAGAAAAGAGATGGATTCCTCCTCATAGTCTCAGTCAAAAGCAAATGTGGCACACAACTCCAAAAACAATAGCAGAAGGAATGATCAAAAGGGTTCTTAAAACCGAGACAAGTCGAAAGGAAGATCAAAGTCGTCACTGACTATTATCGTGAAAATCCATGGCACATTCAAAACAAATGCCGAAGTTCAAGAGGGACAAAGCAAATGAGATTTTTCATTTCCGCCACTAAGGCTACTGTTTGATGTCATTCTCCATGCTCTTGATATTAGGCTAAATGTGATATTTACTGGCAAGCTAGGCTTGACGATGAGGGTTACCACAGTAGCCTTAGTGGCGGAAATGAAAAATCTCCAAAGGAAGCTTGATTGTTGTTTGATTACAAAAGTACAACTCATTATACATGATGCAAGTCAAACTGTGCAGAGATGAAGCCAATGTAGTCATTGACTCTGTTGTAGTTTTATGGCACTAGTAGCTTAGTCACATGAATGACAAGCGGTTGCATATGTTCGCTAAGAAGAACATTTTCCCTAATGCGAATGGTGTAACTCTAAAACCTTGTGTTGACTGCATGCCTAGCTGAAAAGAACAACACAATATCATTTCATTCTCGTCCTCCATTTAGGATCGGAGAAGACATGCATAGATCTTTGAAACGATTCTAACCCTCAAACCACTCAAGAATGAATATGAACAAACAAGAATAGTAGAAAAACACTAAAGAACACCAGATCTGTTTACACGGTTTGAGCAAGCTCTACATCCGCGGAGCCTCAGTGAGGAGACTCGTCTCAAATCCACTATCCAAAGATCAAGTTCAAGAGAGGTTACAATCACACACACAACAAGGCAAAGGACAGATTCAGAAACTAAGAAACAACAACGAGATCTAGAGAAGAAGAAAGATCTAGGGTTTCGGCCCCCTAGAAGGCTACACAAGCTTCTGGATGAAGCTTTAGAAGAACGACACTGCAGATCTCAACGAGCTAGGATCCAAGCCTTCAACTCCGATCTCGAACTCCACCGCCTGGCTTCACCGGAGAATCTCTCGCTCCGACTTTGCTCTCTCTCTTTCTCTTTCTTTCTCTCTCTCTTTTTCTTAGAACTCTCTCGAAGCGTCGCTGAGCATCTAGGGTTGCGAATAACCTCGCGAGACGAGCTAGCAAGCTTTATATAGAGGCTCACACTCGAAACGCTGCGTTTCACTTAATGCGGAGAAGAGCTCGAGTTTGTTGGGCCACCGACTTCTCATTTGGGCCTCTTTAATATTCGGGTAAGAACTCGACCCAAGTACAACGGTCCATTAACGAGCCTCGATCTGTTAAGTCTCCAGACCGGTAAACCGGGGTGACTTGTTTGATCCGGTTCACTAATAAACCAGCCTTGAACCATGAATCTGAACCCGGTTCCTAAACCTATACATTCTCTACCATTTAACTATGTATGCATTGTTATACCAATCTCTATGTCACTTATACTTATATATGTGACTTACATATTTCCTAACATATGCCCTCTTAAGTCACGTATAGAAGTTAAGAAGAACTATCAAAATGAATAGTGTGGATTTAAAACGAGTTTCCCTTCTTCATTGACTCAAGTCCACATCTCAAGTAACATCATCGATGTGGAGCTCCTTCCTGCAAAAGACAAATTTGTTAGTGGGAACAATTTTGGTCCCAAAGTCAGCAGGATTGGTTTCACCAGGTATTTTCTTCACGGTTATTTCCTGGTCCTCCACTTTTTGTCTTATGTAATGGTATCGGACATCAATATGTTTTGTCTTTTCATGGTAGACAGGGTCCTTGCAAAGATACAAGGCACTCTGGCTATCCATGTAAAGTGTAAGCAAGTAAGACTTGCCCTCTATCTCATGCAAGATGCCTCGTAACCAAGTGGCTTCTTTCGAAGCCTCAGTAGCTGCTATGTACTCTGCCTCAGTTGAGGAGAGTGCAACTATAGACTGCTGTTGGGATTTCCAGGAAACACAGTTTCCTGCCCAACAGTAGAAATATGCAGTTGTTGATTTTCTATTGTCTTTGTTGCTGGCAAAGTCCGAGTCCACATAACCACACAAGGTGGTCCTTGGACTATGCTCAGCATACACTAACCTTGTATTAACAGTCCCTGTTACATATTTGAGCAGGTATTTCATGCATGCCCAGTGTTTCTCTCCAGGATTACTCATATATCTACTCAATACACTTATGGAAAATGCTAAATCTGGCCTAGTGCAAATCATAGAATACATAATTGATCCTACAACAACATCATAAGGGACATTCTCCATTTTCTTCTTGTCTTCAGAGGTAGTGGAAAAATCCTTTTTGCTTAACTCCAAGTGCCCTCCCAGAGGTATTGGAGAAGGTTTTGGATTCTTCATTGCAAACCTGTCAACAACTTTAAGCAGGTAGTCACTTTGAGACAGATAGATAGTTTTCTTAGCACGAGTTCTGATTATATTAACACCCAAGATTTTCTTAGCAGTGCCTAAGTCCTTCATGTCAAAGTGTTTTTGCAAGTCATGTTTGACACCAGAAATAATAACTCTAGAGTTACATATTAACAAGATGTCATCAACATACAAGAGCACATATAAGGGAGACTTAGTTTTAACACCCTTAAAGTACAGGCAAGTATCATAATTGCTTTTGGAAAAACCAAGGGATATCAAGCAAGAGTCAAACTTCCTATTCCATTGTCTAGGTGACTGTTTTAAGCCATATATGGATTTCTTAAGCATACATGCATAATCAGGATGATTTTTATCTATAAAACCCTTGGGTTGTCTCATGTATATAGTTTCATCCAGATCACCATGAAGGAAAGCAGTCTTAACATCCATCTGTTCTAGTTCCCAGTCATATACAACAGTCATAGCAAGTAGTAGGCGCATGGTTTTGTATTTAACAACAGGTGCAAAGATGTCATTATAATCTACACCCTCCTTTTGAGTAAAACCCTTAGCTACCAGTCTAGCCTTAAACCTAGGAGGATCAGTTTTACTAACTCCATCCTTAAGCTTATATATCCACTTGCAATCAATTAACCTAGCCTTTTCAGGTTTGGGAACTAAGACCCAGGTATTGTTAACTAACATGGACTGAATTTCTTCATGCATAGATTTTATCCATTCATTAGCTTCTCTACACCTAATTGCTTGTTCATAAGTCTCAGGTGTAAAGTTTTTAATTAACTCAGAAACAATGAAAGCAAATTCAACCATTTTGTCAAAGGACTCTAACAAATTTACCTCAAACCTTCTGTTTGGGATCCTAATCCTAGGCTCCCTGACCCTAGTCAACTGGTAGTCAGCAAGATCATGCTCAGGCATGATAGCTTGCCCAGAGACTGAGGAGTCGTGGGAGGTAGAAGGAGAAGAATCAGAAGAAGGAGATGGGGAGGGAGAGGAAGAATTAGAAACAGAAACTGTATTAGAGTTAGAGTCACTTATCTGTCACCCTCCAAATTGGTGAGTTTGATTTCCTTGCGCTTGAACATTTTGTTCTTCATTTTGCTCTTCATTTTCAGTGTTTCCTTGATCAGCTTCCATGCCCTCTTCATTGATAATTTGGTGTAAAGAGGATGTTGAAGCAGAATAATGGCCTATATCAAACTCCTCTTCATCATTGTGTGGGAGTTGATCAATATTAAAGAAGTTTCCAGGATGAGATAATGGTGATGTGTCTTGTTGCTCTTCAGGTATGGTTCCTATGGACTCAACAGTGGACCCAGTCAGTTTATTTTTAAAATAAAACTCTTTCTCATTAAATGTGACAGACCTGGATGTTATAACTTTATAACCTCCAGGTTGTATAAGCAAGAGTTTGTACCATTTCACCCCTGGGGGTAGCCTAGCATCACACCCTTTAAAGCCCTTGGTTGCAATTTGCCCTGTGAAACCTGGGCAAATGCATTGCATCCAAAAGGTTTAAGGTGTGATAGGCTGGGTTTCTTACCTGTCCACATCTCTTGTGGGGTCTTGAACCCTATCACAGAGGATGGGGATCTGTTGATAAGGTAGGCAACTGTAATTACAGCTTCACCCTATAGGGAGCTTTTCATGCCTGGACTTATCAACATACATCTTGCTTTTTCTAATAGAGTTCTATTCATTCTTTCTGCAGTTCCATTCTGCTGTGGAGTACCAGGGACAGTCAGATGTCTCCTAATACCCTCATTCCTGCAAAACTCATCAAACAAGTTATTACAGAACTCTAGTCCATTATCAGTCTTAAGGCATTTCAACTTTAGATCAGTCTGTGATTCAACCATATTCTTCCAAGTTTTGAAGTTAATAAAGGCTTCATCCTTGGATTTTAGTAAATAAACCCATACCTTTCTTGAGTAGTGGTCTATAAGTGACAGAAAATACTTTCTGCCACCTATAGTGTCCACCTGTGCAGGTCCCCATAAGTCAGAATGTACATATTCAAGGGGTTTGGAAGCAGTATAGGTTGATTTACTAAATGCATGTGTAGTTTTCTTTCCTAACACACAGTTTTCACAGAAGTCAATATTGCAAGGATTCACATTAATCATAGCATGTTTATGCAAATACATTAGACCCTTGTTGCCTATGTGACCTAACCTAGCATGCCAGAGTTTTGTATGTTCTATATTGTCAAGATTAAGTATCCCCTTGGAGACATTGAGTTCAGGTGATCCTATAAGATGATATAAGCCTCCCCTTTTAATGCTCCTAATAAGAATTGTTCCATTTCTGATAACATCCCTTATTCCATTTTGGGTTATAATTTGACAATGTAGATCATCAAATACAACCTCAGACAGCAGGTTTCTTCTCAAATTTGGAACCCATCTAACCTTTTGCAAAATCCTAATTTTTCCATCATGCATTCTCATAGGTACATTTCCTATTCCCTTAATAGGTAAGGTTGTATGATCTCCTAACATAACAATGCCATCATCACATAAGGATAAAGAATCAAAGACACTCCTATTTGGAGTAGCATGCATTGTACAACCAGAGTCAAGAATCCATTCATGCTCAAAGGTAGGAGAAGCAACAACAAGAAGTTCATGAGAATATACAGGAGAGTCATAATAGGATTCAAACACATTTGAAGCACCATTATTATCATGTGATTTATTTTTCTCATCCTTTTTCTTTTTAGTGCAGTCATTGGAATAGTGACCAACTATACCACAGTAGTAGCACTTTACTTTTGACATATCTTTCTTGTCAGTATTACTAGACTCTCCTTGTTTATAGTTTTTCTTCTTATTTTTCTTGAATTTTCCTTTTCCCTTAGCCATCATTACTTCATTTTTAGTCTCAGTTTTATCAGATGTCTTAGAATTGCCACCCTTAACCTTGAACACTTTCAAAGAATCATTTTTCTGAATTATAAACTCAGATAACCTAGCAGCAGTCATACCATCACGACCAAATTGACAGACATCTTTCAAGACATCAAACTGAGCAGGCAAGGAATTCATAAGAAGCATAAACTGATGAGAGTCCTTAATTTTATCATCACATCTTTCTAGGTCTTGAATTATTCTAAGAAAACTATCAAGATTTTCTTCTATTGTCCGATTAGTGTCCATTTTAAAACTGAACAACTTAGACAGAAGAGAGATCAGACATGGCAGAGATTTAGAGAGATATTTCTCATCTAAAGCGTCCCATAGGGGTTTAGGAAGAGTAATACTTACAACCTGCCTGGCTACCTCATCAGATAGCCGAAGCATTATCTCTGCATGAGCTAGTTCTTGGGCTTGCTTTTTCTGGAATTCAGTTGTAGTAGCTTCCAAGTGTCTGTGACAGCATGCCATAGTTTTTCCTTAGTGAGGATAGCTTTCATCTTCACTTTCTACATGGCATAGTCAGAATGCCCATCGTAGGGCTTGATTCTGTAAGCATCTCCCATGATTGTACCTGTTACAATCAAGAAGTCAGTCTAAACTTCTAAGAAAGGGAAAGAACAGAATCTGGATCTTTAGTAATAACAAAAACAAGATCCAAACAAGTCAGAATATAGAACCTAGACTCTACTGTAGACCCGACAGAGGGAAGTAATCGACACAAGTCGAAAACCAATCTATCAAGGTTCCCCTGCTTCTCCAAGTAATTGCTTACTTGGATTACAATGACTAAAAATACAAAGAATCAAGCAAAACACACAGAGATAGAAGAGAAAAAACCCTAGACTCTTCTACTGTAGGGCCTGCAAGGAGTTGCACCGGAACAATCCGTTACTCCAGTTTACAAGAAACCCTGCTTAAGCTTGACTCTCACAACAACAAACAGATCTAAGCAAATCACAACAACGGAAGCAAGATCTAAGCAGAAATCAAAACCTAAAGGCTCTGATACCACTTTGAAACGATTCTAACCCTCAAACCACTCAAGAATGAATATGAACAAACAAGAATAGTAGAAAAACAGTAAAGAACACCAGATCTGTTTACGCGGTTCGAGCAATCTCTACATCCGCGGAGCCTCAGTGAGGAGACTCGTCTCAAATCCACTATCCAAAGATCAAGTTCAAGAGAGGTTACAATCACACACACAACAAGGCAAAGGACAGATTCAGAAACTAAGAAACAACAACGAGATCTAGAGAAGAAGAAAGATCTAGGGTTTCGGCCCCCTGGAAGGCTACACAAGCTTCTGGATGAAGCTTTAGAAGAACGCCACTGCAGATCTCAACGAGCTAGGATCCAAGCCTTCAACTCCGATCTCGAACTCCACCGCCTGGCTTCACCGGAGAATCTCTCGCTCCGACTTCGCTCTCTCTCTTTCTCTTTCTTTCTCTCTCTCTTTTTCTTAGAACTCTCTCGAAGCGCCGCTGAGCATCTAGGGTTGCGAATAACCTCGCGAGACGAGCTAGCAAGCTTTATATAGAGGCTCACACTCGAAACGCTGCGTTTCACTTAATGCGGAGAAGAGCTCGAGTTTGTTGGGCCACCGACTTCTCATTTGGGCCTCTTTAATATTCGGGTAAGAACTCGACCCAAGTACAATGATCCATTAACGATCCCTCGATCTGTTAAGTCTCCAGACCGGTAAACCGGGTGACTTGTTTGATCCGGTTCACTAATAAACCAGCCTTGAACCATGAATCTGAACCCGGTTCCTAAACCTATACATTCTCTACCATTTAACTATGTATGCATTGCTATACCAATCTCTATATCACTTATACTTATATATGTGACTTACATATTTCCTAACAATCTTGTTCATACTCAAGTGTGCTCTATGGACGCCAAGTCACATAGAGCGTACAATATTGCCACTTTTATTAATAATTGTTCTATGAAATTGAGACTTTGCATGTCCGGTTAGAATATAAGCATGTTGAAGTTGAGAGAGAATCTATTCAAAAGCTTAAATGTGTCAAATTAGACAATGGTGGAAAGTACAAGGGAATTTAAGGGAGTATTGCAAGAGTGAAAACATCATGCTTGAGAATAAAGTGCTAAAAACACCTTAGTTGAATTGTGTTGAGGATCAATTAAATTCTCAACAGTCCTAAGTAGAAGCAAGAACAACAACTTGCAAGACTAAATTCAAAAAAGACGACAAACTCCAAACTAGCAAACCAAACAACTTGTTCTAGGGAATGAAAACAAAATCGAACCAAGGCAGATTCTAAGCACAAATCCACTAATCAACAAACAATTACAAGTGCTTACAACCGAATACAAACCTCAGACCCAGAGATCATCAATCCATGGAGAATCAATACTTGAAGTCTCCAAACTAAAGTAAGCAATTTTAAACTTATATGAATGTATCAAAATGAGAGAAAACTAGCAAGAGACAAACGATCTCGGCCGTATAGACAGGAAAGGTCACTCCTTTCTTTACCTGATTTCCCTTTTCTCTTCTCATGTCTCCATCCTCTCTCTTGTGTGCTCCAAATGACCAACTCTATTTATGCAACTCTCTCTCACATATTAGTAAAGTGCCTTTTTGATATCGTGTCCATGCGCACAATACAACCTCCTTTGCTTTTGACTTCAGATGTCAACCAAAGTGGAACTTAGGCTGAACCTCACATGGGCCTATTGACCCAACAAATTGGATTGGAGAGAGGGTGAATAAAATTATTGTAGAACGAGTGAGGAGCATGCTATTTCATGCTAAGTTGACAACTGTTCTCTCATGTTCCACTAAGGTTTTGGACTGGAAGGAATGTTCATACACGCAATTCGGGGTGTTTAGATGTTTGAAATATGTACACTTTGCTTAATATTAGGGGCCTAAGCTTGATCGCAAGACAAAATCACGTTTCTAAGAAACTCAAAATATGGATTTGGGTACAAATTGTGGGATCTTACCTATATAAGAAAGTGATTCACAGTTCAAATGTTGTATTCATGGAAGACAAGACCTTTGAAGATTGAAAACTACAAGGAATGACGTCTTTCACTCCAACAATCGACATTGGTCCCATTTTGATTTAACATTGTGCATAGACATTCAGACTAGAATCAACAGGAAGATGTGCATGATGTTGTTGATGTTGGTGGTTTTGATCCAGTAGAAATTGACGAGACCTAGTTGTAAGAATCCCTTGAAAAACTAAGTGTTGATTTGAGGAGATCGACCAAATAGAGGCTCCCTCCCATTATTTAGTCAATGATTATGTGTTGCTAAGCGATGAAGGAGAGCTATAAAGCTACTAGGAAGGTATGACATATGTGCACAAAAGGAATGGCATGGTGCCATGAAAGATAAGATGAATTCCTAGCATGAGAACCACACTTGTGACTTTGTGGAATATAATTGCCAAAGCACAAGAGAGTTTTGAGGAACAAATGGGTCTTTAAGTTGAAGACAGGAGATGTTGGGAGACTGCCTAGATACAAAGCCAAAATTGGTGTAAATGGATTCCAGTTTTAAGAGGTTGTCGACTAGGGTGAGATTTTCATTCAAATTGGGAAGATATCTCCCATTCCGATTGCTCTTGGTATAATTGCCAGCATGGATTTGGAGATTGAACAATCATGCCTCTCGAATGGCCCAATTGGAAGGCTATTTGTTGGGGTATGAAAGAATCTTCCCAAATTTAATTACTAAATTAATATTTTCACTATAATAAATAAAAATTAAGAAATCTCACTCAAATTGATATGAAAAGCACCCAAACTCTCGGATGAATCACTCCAAACTTAATTCTTTCCTCTATTGAATTTTATTTCCCATTATAGTCAAGTTTATGCTGACACACGGTGATGAAGAAGACGATATTGTAGCTACCTCCAAAAGAAAAAACACATATTTTTTTCATATTGATCTTACTTGGGTGGAGTTGTGTTAAAGATTCTATATATAGAAACCAAAAATTATAGAGAAACGAGAGACATAATTAGGGGCATTGGATTAAATAAAATTAAGGGCTGAGATTAAATAAAAAAGAGTGCAAAATACTTATTATGTGTTGAATGTACTAGATTAGATCAAATTCCTAAAATCTCTTCCCAATATCTCAACTATCTCTCTCCATATATTCAGTTTCCAATTTATCAAAATCGTCCATATTTACTCTCTCTCTCTCTCTCTCTCTCTCTCTCTCTCTCTCTCTCATTGCTACCATTCTCAGTCGTTCATTTGAAGGTCTTTTGTAACTTCAGCGTGAATTTGCAAAGCCATAGAAAGTCGGAGATGAAGGGGATTCTGGTGGATCCAATGGAAGGCAACTTTGTTCGGATGGCTTAGATATTGTATCGAAGATGGCCTTGAGTAGAACGGGTAAGCACACTAAAACTCCTATCACTAACCAAATTAATAGAGATGACGAGTTTAAACTTTTGTTCAAGAGTATGTTCATCTCTACGAATTTCTTTTTCATGGAGATTAGTTGAATACTAGTAACTTGTCAAAGTTGAAGATCTATTATTTTTTGTCTGGTGGAGATCGATTATAAAAAAATCGATTTCCATTTTTTTATTAAATATATTTTTCTATTATATTTTTTATACTATATTCATGGAATTAACACAATTACACATATAAGAAAATTTCGTATAGTTACTATGAATGGATCTAGGGTTTTGTTAACAATTTAATAGGGTTTTCTAAATGGATTTATGATGCTTAATAATGTGGTTGTGTTTCGTTTTGTGTAGGACAACATCAAACAATTTCGCCCAAGAGTAAAGAATAGAGAAGAAGTTCATAGGATTCGTCATTGTTATTGTTTGATGAGTTATCCTGAACTGTCAAGTTAATATTCAGATATTTTGTATACATGTTCGATATTGTGTACTTAATATTCACATATATTATATACATATTCGGGTTCTTTATACACATGTTCAAAATTGTGAAATTAATATTCAAATATATTGTATATATGTTCGAGATTTTGTACTTAATATTCATATATATTGTATAAAGATTTGAATTCATTTGTACACGTGTTCAAAATTGTGACGTTAATGTTCAGATATATTGTGTACATATTCGTGATTTTGTACTTAATATTCGGATATATTGTATATATATTAGAGATTTTGTACTTAATGTTCAGATATAGTGTAAAACATGTTCGAGATTATATACTTAATATTCGATTTCATACCTTGTGTTGTTCAAGATTTACACTCAAATATTCATATATAATTACAATTATATATATATATATATATATATATCACTCCTACAATGGAATATTCGAAAATATGTTATTAATATTTGTTTACACATATTGGTTTGTTCAATATTTAAACTAACATATTTAGATATAAACACATCACTACTACAAAGTAGATTGTATATTCAAACCACAACAAATTCGAACAATTTTTATACAATATTCAAAATATATTGAAACATATTCAACCACATACAAGATAATTATGCCAGCAATAATTATTCAAATTTTGAATTTGAATTTTACGCAAAATAGAAAATGGAACACATGTTCAAAACTGTGAAGTTAATATTCAAATATATTATGCACATGTTCAAGGTTTTATACTACAACGGTATATTCGAGAATGTATTCTTAATATTCGTTTACACATGTTGGTAGGTTCAATATCTAAACTAACATATTTAGATATAATCACACGAGTACTACAACAACACATCCAAAATCAGCTATTTTTAAGGAAATCAGAATTGCTACAATTATTTTATTCTTTTAATTTTTTTTTCCATGCCTTAAATCTCTACAATTACGCCAACTTCCATAAATACTTTTTTTATTTTAAAAAAATCAGAATCCCTACAATTTAGGAGCTTCCATATTTATAATCGCCAGATGCATATTCAAGTGTATTTTGCCCATAATTGTTAAGATATACCATCATTATTAGCCATCGATTACATCAAATCCAACAGCTCTTATTACGACTTCCTTTTCTTCACAATTTGTGTTTCTCTGGAGCCCTCCCCTATCGACGCGAATCTTTTGTCTCCAACATTTGTCCCACCCTCCTGTCCCATTAGTTTTATTGGTCCACGTGTAAAAAAATTTTAAATTAAGTTGTTAATTTAGAAATTAGTGAAAGTTTAAGGTCTGTAGCCTAGAAACAACCACATTAAGGCCATGATGCTTCCAACCTTCTAATATTCTCGTTTATTCTCGCTAAGTCGACGTTCATCTTTCTCCCCACCAGCTCCTCTGATCCACCAGGCGCACTGTCGCCTCCATCGTTTTCGTGGTCTACTGTGCGCCTAATAACTACCCATATCACCACCGCCTCATCCGCCCCACCTTCTTTGCTCCCAACAGAACGCCCTCGAACACAAGACTGCGCTGACATACCTGCGCGGACGCTAGTTTCTCCCCCAATACGCCGATGTACCCCGACAAGGTCAAACCGATTTCTAGTTCGCTCATGTACTGATGTAAAACAACCCATCATCATCAACAAATACTTGGGGTAGATCACCAACATAAACCCCGCGGCGGCGGCATGTGATGTGTCCCGACCTAGGCCACATCATGATTTCACGCCACCTCTTCTTGGCCCCATTAAGAGAAGCCGAGCTAGACTTCTCAAGGACCACCTCCAAGCTGGGATAGCCACCATGGCGACGCTACTGAGCCACCAAGAGTATGTGCTCACATTGCTTCAAGTTGCTGGCCACTTGGTGAAGTTAATGCACTTAAAATCCCTTCCAAGTGGCGCCATTACTTAACAATCATCAAGACTCATCCTCCATTAATGCTAGCAGCCCAGAAGGTGATCAAACTCCTCTTCATAAATTAGCCACCTCTTCACCATCTTCATTCAAGTGGAGACCCTTCGGTTTCCTCCTCTTAATGGCCGATTTTGGGAGACTTTTTGGCTGCCTTTTTTAGGCTTATATAAGGCCATATTTCCATTGTATTTGGGAGATTTTTTTTGATTAAAACACTAGATCTAAAGTCGAGCTTATGGCTTGCAACTCTTACTTGGGGTGTCCAACCAAGTGATCCTCACCTTTGTGCGTTCATCAAAGGTTTGGCCTGATTCGTTTAGGTGAGTTTATCCCAACCGACTCTTGCCTTGTTTGATCTTTGTTTGGTGAGTTTATCCATACAAAAATCAAATACTTATCCTATCAATAAAAATACAAAAAAAATCCGTTTGATTATCTTTGAGTTTGTTGGATTCTACAACCATCTTCACTTGTTCGAACTTGGAGCAATCAAAGGAGACAATTCCATCTTCACATCCACTCATTCGAACCAGTTGCAAGGCGATCTAAGTCGGGACTCATCATGTGGTATCAGATCTAGTCGAGTGAGTTCCTCAAGTCGTGGAGGTACGAATTACTTTCTCTCTTTTCGGTTTTTGGTTGCTCATTTGTGCTTTTCTTTCAACCAGCCTAAAACCCGTGATCTGTCCTTGAGGTGTTGCTGCAATTTGTTGCTAGAAACTGAATTTTGAATGCTTCAATTACATTCATCATGGCCGAAAATCAAGTGAGGAAGACAACCCCTCATTAATTCGGCAGCTTAAATGCACCCCTTCCACTCCTTGCAGTCAATTCAACTTGAGTGCTTTAAAAACAACAGCGGAGTAAAAGCAACCCTTCCTTTCCAAGCTTTCTTTTCAACTTAAGTGCTCTTAAAACCAGCTAAGTAAATGCAACTTTTCGTGTCCAGCCTTTAAACTTCTTGGCTGAATGAATTACCTCTTGTTTTGGCAATAATCAAGAGTTGAGTAGTGAAAAGCCTCGGTTTAATGTAAAGGCCACCGATTATTTATGAGTGTTTAAGTTCGAAATTTTACAGCCTATTTTCGAACTTTTAAAAAAAAAAGAAGAGAGAAAAGTTTGTTTCTGATTAAAAAAAAATCAGATTGTGTTGCTTAAGTTGTTCTTGTTAGTCGATCTTTGTTGCTTGCCCGTTGATGACTTGTTGAGTTTATCTTACCTTTGTCTTGATCCTTTTCTAGCCAAACCTTGAGCAACTAAGACTGAATTGGGGGTTTGCAAATACTCGTCCACAAGCTCACTTGGCTTGTCTTTGTTTGCTACCTCTGTTTTGTCTCGAATTTGTGGTTGACTCTTGTATTTATAATTGTGTTGTTGTGCTTGGCAGATTGCAACACCTTGTGTGTGTGTGAGACGAGTACCACAAAAAGTGTGAAACACGAGTCTGTCCAATTACTTATTTACTTGCTTTGAGTGTGAGTGGGAGACATTGTGTCAGGTTTGAAAACTTGATTGAACCACCCGGTGTCTTTCAAGTTAACGGAGGGAGTTTTGGAGTTACGTGAACGGAGTGTACAAAACTAAACACATTGTGTGACGAGGGTGACATTTGGAGAGGCTACAAAGTTGATCTTTCCTCTGGAAAGTTCAGCAAACGAAGGAGTTTTGAGTTGTGAGGGAGCCTCAAAGTTTTTCATCTTTCTTGAGTCAAACACAAGTGTGTCTTTAGCTTTTACTAACACTCTCACCTATTCCGTGTTTCTTAGCTTTGTCACAACGCAGTCTTTTAACAAAGGAAAAGACAAGAAAATGAATGAGGAGGAGACCAGCCGTCCCATTACTTTGGGAGATTTGCAACGCATGTTTACTCAGTTTCGAGAAGAGAGAAAATCTGACGTCAAGGAAGCTTTTGAGCACGGCCAGACTGAGTTACTTCGAGTTCTTGATGAAAAGCTTGAGCGACGATTAGGAGGTACCCAAGTGCAAGTTGACACCTCAGGAGCTAGTGTGGAGGTTGGCCAACACACACACCCAGCCGTGGTTCCACTAGCCCCGGAGGGCAACACTCATTTTGAGGTTGGACAGACCTCTATCCAAGCTGAATCGCCACCGGGTTCTATGGCCAACGTCACCAGCTGCATGGTACATCTTGGGGTAAGCCATGGTCCATCTTATCCTAGGGATAACCCAAATGATGGTCCTTACTATGAGTACCAAGGTATGAACCCTCCTCTCTGTCAAACAAGGAAAATTCTAGCCTTGGTTCGTGTGCTCAAGACATGGGAGCATCACTTATTACCCAAGGAGTTTGTCATACACTCCGACCACAAGGCTCTCAAGTACCTTCGAGGTCAAGCAAAACTGAACAAGCGTCATGTTAAATGGGTTGAGTACATCGAGTCCTTTCCATATGTAATCAAGCACAAGAAAGGGAAGGACAATGTGGTGGCTGATGCTCTCTCTAGAAGGTACACTCTAATTTCATCTTTAGATGCTCGCATGCTAGGTTTTACATTCATGAGAGATTTATATGCTACTGATTTGGACTTTGGTGAAACTTATCTTGCATGCTCTAAGAAAGGTAGTAAAGATCCATATTTTATCCATGATGGCTACCTATTTAAGGGTGACAAGTTGTGTATACCGAGTAGTTCTATTCGTAGATTGCTTGTGCATGAGGCCCAAGGGGTGGGTTAATGGGACACGTTGGCATGTCTAAAACTTTGTCCATGCTTAAGGAACATTTCTATTGGCCACGCATGCATAAAGATGTTGAGAAATTTTATGTTTCGTGTGTTGTAACCCCACTTCCTATCCCACACGAGCCTTGGGAAGACATTTCCATGGATATCGTGCTTGGAATGCCCTGCTCCAAAAGGGGGCGTGATTCTCTTTTTGTGGTGGTCAATCGGTTCTCTAAAATGGCGCATTTCATTGCTTGCCATAAGACCGACGATGCCACCCATGTGGTTGATTTGTTTTTCACTGAATTCGTGTGGCTTCATTGCATTCTTAAGACCATTGTGTCCGATCGGGACGCTAAATTTCTGAGTCACTTTTGGAAGACTTTCTGGGCTAAAATGGGCACTAAGTTATTGTTTTCCACTTCTTGTCATCCCCAAACGGATGGACAAACTGAAGTTGTTAACCATACTTTAGGTGCAATGCTTCGTTCTTTGTTGCGAACTAACTTGCGCAGGTGGGAGGAATGTTTAGTTTTTATTCAGTTCGCATACAGCCGTCCAATCCATTCAGCCGACACAAAGAAGTCTTCCTTTGAAGTCATTTATGGCAAGAACACCACCACTCCTTTGGACTTTGTTACACTCACCATCAAAGACAAGGATAGCGTGGATGGAGTGACGCAAGCTAAGAAGATCAAGGCTCTTCATGAAGCTACTCGTGCACAAATAAAGAAGAGAACATCTCAATATGTCAAGCAAGCTTATAAGGGGCGTAAGGAGCTGATTTTAGAGCTTGGAGATCTTGTTTGGGTACACCTTCGCAAAGATCACTTTCCTAACCTCCGTGACTCCAAATTCAAGCCTAGAGGCGATGGACCTTTTCAAGTGCTCGAGAGGATCAATCACAATGCATATCGCCTTGAATTGCCTAGTGAGTATGGTGTGCATGGTGTTTTTAATGTCTCGGTTTTATCTCCATTTGTTCCAGGTAAAGTGATTCCGATGATAAAGATTCGAGGTCGAATCCTTCTCAAGAGGGAGGGGATGATGTGTCCCGACCTAGGCCACATCATGATTTCACGCCACCTCTTCTTGGCCCCATTAAGAGAAGCCGAGCTAGACTTCACAAGGACCACCTACAAGCTGGGATAGCCACCATGGCGACGCTACCGAGCCACCAAGAGTATGTGCTCACATTGCTTCAAGTTGCTGGCCACTTGGTGAAGTTAATGCACTTAAAATCCCTTCCAAGTGGCGCCATTACTTAACAATCATCAAGACTCATCCTCCATTAATGCTAGCAGCCCAGAAGGTGATCAAACTCCTCTTCATAAATTAGCCACCTCTTCACCATCTTCATTCAAGTGGAGACCCTTCGGTTTCCTCCTCTTAATGGCCGATTTTGGGAGACTTTTTGGCTGCCTTTTTTAGGCTTATATAAGGCCATATTTCCATTGTATTTAGGAGATTTTTTTTGATTAAAACACTAGATCTAAAGTCGAGCTTATGGCTTACAACTCTTACTTGGGGTGTCCAACCAAGTGATCCTCACCTTTGTGCGTTCATCAAAGGTTTGGCCTGATTCGTTTGGGTGAGTTTATCCCAACCGACTCTTGCCTTGTTTGATCTTTGTTTGGTGAGTTTATCCATACAAAAATCAAATACTTATCCTATCAATAAAAATACAAAAAAAAATAAGTTTGATTATCTTTGAGTTTGTTGGATTCTACAACCATCTTCACTTGTTCGAACTTGGAGCAATCAAAGGAGACAATTCCATCTTTACATCCACTCATTCGAACCAGTTGCAAGGCGATCCAAGTCG
Source organism: Fallopia convolvulus (assembly GCA_964016875.1). Lineage (NCBI taxonomy): Eukaryota > Viridiplantae > Streptophyta > Magnoliopsida > Caryophyllales > Polygonaceae > Fallopia > Fallopia convolvulus. Next base: position 36,117,311 of record OZ024735.1, on the reverse strand, counting down.
GGACTCATCAGCATGGCTAGGCACGACAAAGATTATCGGCATCGGGAGTCGGCAACTAGAGGCTTCATGTACTCGGTCTGGTAATGAAGTCGATTGTAGATTTCAGCTTCAAAACCGAACGATTTGGCCCAAGCAAGGTCGATTTCGTTGGAGAAGAACTTTTTGTGTGGTGATAAGCATGTAAAATCAGGCCTAAAGATAGAGTCGATCGGATTGAATTGATAAGAAAAGGGTAACTAAACGGTGTAGTTTCCAAATTAACAAATTAATTTACATGACACCGAAAAAAATTAATTTACAAATTTGTTACACGTGGACCAGTAAAAAGAATTGGGACATGAGGGTGGGACAAATTTTTGGGACAGAAGATTTGCACTGCTCCCCTATATATAGGATTAAGATCAGGTGAGGAGGGCTCTATCCGTAGATAATTAGGAGGATCCTCAACCTTTAGATTTAAAAAGATCTAATGGATAAGATTTTTTATAATTAAAAGAAAAACAAATAAATCTATCCATATTTTTTCTCTCTCCTCTAATATCTCTCGCGCCTATATAAGCGTTGATGCTAAACATCCCCCTCATCTAATACATATTGAACAATTAAGAGATGGCTAATGAACAAGTACGGTATTTATCATGAACAATTATTATTATATTATGAATGAAAAATAATTTACGCAAATAATTAAGTCTCTCTACAAGTGAACAACTACTCATTAACAATTGAACAACTACAACAACGAACAACTAATACCTAACAATGAACAATTCATCTCTCACGTCTATATAAGCGTTGATACTAAACTTTCTCTCTCATCTAATACATATTGAACAATTAAGAGATTGCACATGATCGAACAACTAATGTATTTATCATGAACAAGTATTGTCTAATATAATGGATGAACAATATTCTAAACACTAAACCCTAAAACCCAAATACTAAACCCTAAACCCTAAATAATAAAGCCTAAACCCTAAACTAAACCCTACAATCCTTAATACTAAACCCTAAACCCACACTACTAAACCCTACACCCTAAATAGTAAACCCTAAATCCTAAATAGTAAACCCTAAAAATAAACCCTAGACCGTAAATAATGAACCCTAAATTCTAAACCCTAAACCCTAAATAGTAAACCCTAGACCCTAAATAGTAAACCCTAAAGTCTAAATTGCAAACCCTAAGATACTAAACCATAAACACTAAACCCTTAAACCCTAAATACTAAACCTTAAACCCTACCTTAGGGTTTATGGTTTAGGGTTTAATATTTATGATGTAGGGTTTAGGGTTTAGTATCTAGGGTTTAAGGTTTAAGGATTAGGGTTTATCATTTAGGGTTTAAGGTTTATGGCTTTAAGGTTTATTATCTAGGGTTTATGGTTTATAGTTTAGGGTTTATGGTTTAAGGTTTATGGCTTTAGTGTTTAGGGTTTAGTATTTAGGTTTACTATTTAGGGTTTAGGATTTAGGGTTTTGTATTAGGGTTTAGTATTGTTAGGGTTTAGTATTTATGGGTTTAGGGTTTACTAATTAGGGTATAGGTTTTAGTATTTTGGGTTTAGGATTTAGTGTATGTAGTTGTTCATTTACGAATATTAAGTAGTTGTAATTGGTCATGATCATTACATTACTTGTTCATTTACAATATCTTAGTGTTCAATTTATATTAGAGGAGAGAGAAAGTTTAGCATCGGCGCTTATATAGACGTGAATGATATTAAGGAGAGAGAAAATTAGATATAAATTGTTCATTATTATGTATTAGTTGTTCATTGTTGTAGTTGTTTAATTGTAAATGAGTAGTTGTTGACTTGTAGAGAGACGTAATTATTCAATATAATAATACTTGTTCATGATAAATACATCACTTGTTCATTTGCAATCTCTTAATTGTTCAATATGTATTAGATGAGAGAGAAAGTTTAGTATTAGCGCTTATATATACGCGAGAGATGAATTGTTCATTGTTAGGTATTTGTTGTTCATTGTTGTAGTTGTTCAATTGTTAATGAGTAGTTGTTCACCTGTAGAGAGACGTAATTATTTATAAATTGTTGTTCATCCATAATATAATAATACTTGCTCATAATAAATATCTTACTTGTTCATTTGCAATCCCTTAATTGTTCAATATGTATTAGATGAGGAGGAAGTTTAGCATCAGCGCATATATAGATGCGGGAGATATTATAAAAGATAGAAAATTAGATATGGATAGATTTTTTAGTTTTTCTTTTAATTCAATAAAATCTTATCTATTAATTCTTTTTAAATCCAAAGGATGAGGATCCTCCTAATTATCTACGGTAAGAGCCCTCCTCACCTGATCTTAATCCTATATTATATATATATATATATATATATATATTTATAAATCCTTTCACAAAATTAATAATCCCTTTAAGAAATTATAAAAAGAAGAAGATTTAGAGAGAGAATGAATCACAACTCTTTATTTATTAATGACCAAGATTTATTAAACTCTACATACAGTAACTCCGGATTATATCTATTTACACAAATACCTCGACGATTCCCACTCGTTAATATGTAGAGTAACTCCACCTTAGCTAAATCTTTTTCCTACTTGGCGATTTTGAAATATGACACAGAGGTAAATATCTAAACTTGTTTCCACTAACTGCATTATCAATAGATACTTAATGTATTTTGGGATGATAATTTTGACTTATTCTGTTTTACATAGCTAAAACTCAATAGATAAATGATCATGTTTGATGTCTTATAATTTATTATATAAAATGTTTTAGTAAATAGAAATCTATTATATACAATCACATTGTAATGATTTTTTATACAAACTAAGTGATTTCGGTACAATTCCTCGACAAGCATTTGACCTAGTAATAAGACTTAACCTGCTGCTACCATTTGTTAGTTGACCACGAAAGTTGGTAGTTGGTGGTACCTTGATTTGAATAGAATTTTTTTGGTGAAAAATTTAGTGTTTGGTTAGTTGTCCATTGCTAACCAAAGCAACCAAAAGAGTGCATCTCAAAATTGAGCCCAACCCAACTTATGTGGCCCAATTATGCAAAACCATTTACATTGAAAAACAACTAGTTAAACTTTTCATTCATTGAAATTATTTTTTTATTATAAATAGAATATTTATGAATATGTTATTTTTTCAAAAAAAATGAGATTGTTTTTTATATTGATATTACAACTATAATACTTAGAAGATATAAAATTTATACTCAAAAATAAATTGATAGATAAAAAAGGAAAATAAAAAAACAAAATAGATAAACATGAAAGATATAGAAAATTAGGTACAAAATAAATTTATAAATCTTTTGTAGTAGATTCGATTTTATGTACTATTTTTTAAATAAAAAGATAAAGATAAATTTAATAGAAAATAATTTAAATAATATGTATGGAAATTAAGAAAAATTGATAAATAGAAAAAAGATAGAAAATTATATAGAATAAAATAATTTTATAAATATTTAAGAGAAAATTGGATCTTATAAAATTATTTTTTAAAAAAAAAAATAGATAAAAAGGAATTTAATAGATAATAAATTAAATAATATGCATAAAAATTAATTTTTAAAATATGAGTGGCTAAAAATGGTTGGATTTTATGATATACTAGTTATACCCGTAGTGTCATGCACGACTACATGGATTGAATACTTAATTTATTTAATAAATTTTAATTTTATATAAAAATAAAACTAACTTATTTATTAGAAAACGTTATATAAAATTTAACAATTGTTATAAAGTGAGACGAAGCCAAAATCAGTAACGTAAGTCCAATGTGATTTTGAAAGTCTAATGGTAATTTATTTATGAAAAAATATAAATAATTTTTTTTTAATTAGAAACATTCAATTTTAAAAATATTTTACAAAAATATATATAAAGGTAAAAATAATGTAAATTCTTATAATTTTTTTAATCAAATTCAATTTTTTTTATAAATCTTTTAAATAAAAAATTAAAAGATAATTAATAAGAAAAGATGAAAACAATATGAATAAAGATTGAATTTTTAAAGATAAAAAATCTCCTATGTTTACATCAATGAGACCAAAAATAAATCAAGAAAAAGATAATGTAATTTTTATTTATCAAAATTCAATTTAGACAAGTAATCCTCTAGATAATGAAAAGCTTTATTTATTTTTATCAAAATTTAATTTAAGATAAATCTTTTACATAAATAGATAAAAAGATACAACATCATCTACTCAAGTGGAATCCGATATGAGCGGGATCAGGGGGTCGAGATATACGCACCCTTAACCTGATTCAAAGTCGAGAGGGTATTTAAGGTGGTCCAAAAGTAAAAGAGAAAAAGGTGAAAACAAAAGTTAAAAAAACTAGATGGTTAGTAGAAAGTTGGAGCGAAAAAAATATGCAAAAATAGATAAAAAAATAAAAAGAAAATAATTTTTATTATTTTTAATTAAATTCAATTTTTTTTATATAAATAGATAGAAGAAAATTTTAATTTAAAAATACATTAATATAAATAAAGTTTTTTTAAATAGAAAGTGGTGTCCGAATAATATGGTGACTCGGTACACATCTTTGCTATATATTAATTTTTCTTTTTGAAACTGTCACATTGAAAACATTAGCAATAGAAAAAAGAAAATTTCCCCACTTATAAAAAAAATGAATATTCTGTATTATCTTTCTATTTAAAAAACATATGGTCATGAAAATTTCAAAAAATGCACGTATTTTAATAGAAGTAATATACTACATTAATATTTTTTATCCAAAAAATATTCTGTTATATCTTCACCAGAAATAATATTTTATCCATATCTCAAAATAATAAAAAAAAGAGTAAAAAGTAAAGTTTTATCCTCTATCCTTTAAAATATGAATATCGGCCAACCCACCAACCGCTGCTTGTCGTTTTGTACTGACAGAAATGCCGTTTTGGTTCCCGAATCTCGGGGGTGAGGTAAAAGTCAAATTATTCCCCCAAATATAAATACTTTTGCCCCTTCGAGCTTCACTTTCCCTTACTTTTCACGCAAAAATTCCTCTCAATCCCTAATCTCTAGGGTTTCTGCCCTCTTTTTGCCGCGGAAGGCAGAATTTTCACAAGGTTTTCATCCCCTGCTCTTCATAGCAAGCCTGATCTTTGTTGATTGATTCTTCTTTCGTGCTATGTAGCTGTATCTGCTATTGGTGTGGTCGCAGAGAGAAAGGAGAGGTCGGAAAAATCGTTCAACGGGGAATTGTTTTGTAGCTAATGGATGTTCGAGTTCCGGGATTGGAGATTAGCTTGATATCGGAGAAGATGGTGTTGATCGGATGCCGTTTGAAGTTTAAGTCGGCATTCGACTCGTACTCCATCGCATGCGAGGCGTTTTCAGAACACTTGTTGAATTCGATTCCAGTTGCTGAATTTTGCGATCGTTTCGTTCTTTGATCTCTGCTGATTTCCCGTTCTTGGTGGATTTTGTTTGATCGCTTTCCGGAACAGGTTTTGTTTTCTTTCTCATTAATTCGTGTGAATACTCGCGTTTGATGTCCGCGAACCTGAAATCGATGGATTCTGATGATTCTGACGTTGCTGAGAGAGATCCTTCTGGTAGATATGTTAGGGTGCGTAACTCTTATCATTTTTTCCTGGGGCATAAATTGATGTTTAATTTCTTTTATTTCTTAAGCAGTTAAGCCGATTAATGTTAGTTTAGTTAGTTTTCATCGATCTGCTCAACTTTGATCTCTAAAATCAGCCTGTTTAATTAACACAAACACATGACTTCAAATCTAATTATTTATGTTTGTGCTTGATAAAATTCTACCATGCAAAATGGCTGGCGAGTTAGAAATAGATTTTATTTTGAGAATTTTAATGCTCTTTTGCTCTGTTCCTCATTTGTTTCCTCGTTGCTTGCTTTTCCTTCTTACTTTCAGTTCAATGAAATTTTGGGGAAAGGAGCATGCAAGACTGTGTATGTTCCCGTATTCTAGCCTATTTACTTTCCCTTATACCCTGCCTGAGATTTCTGGATAAAGCTTTGTAAAAACTAATTTTCCATTGCATTACAGAATTAATTTCTTTCTTGTTACTTGATTATTGCTATTGTTAGTTATAAGGCATTTGATGAGGTCGAAGGGATAGAAGTTGCCTGGAATCAGGTGCGGATAGATGAGGTTGTCCAGTTACCAGAACATTTGGAAATGCTGTATTCTGAGGTTTATTTGCTCAAGTCACTGAAGCATGATAACATCCTCAAGTATTACTTCTCTTGGGTGGATGAAGCTAACCGAACAGTCAATATGATTACTGAACTGTTCACTTCTGGAAGTCTTCGAAAGTTAGTATAATTTTGCTCTTTTTCTATTTTGAGAATGCCTTTCCAATGCTTAAAAAACATATGGCTGACTTCATATATTGCAATTTTTGAGCTCAGATACCGTAAAAAGCATAAGAAAGTCGACTTGAAGGCTATCAAAAATTGGGCAAGGCAAGTTCTGAAAGGCTTACTGTATCTCCACAGTCACAGTCCTCCTATAATTCACAGGGACTTGAAGTGTGACAATATTTTTATCAATGGGAATACTGGACAAGTTAAAATTGGGGACCTAGGCCTGGCAGTCGTTATGCATCAACCAACTGTCCACAGCGTTATTGGTATGATTTAACCAGTCAATTATTTAGGTTGATATTTTGACATCTATAAAAAAAATTTATATCCTTTTGATGCTCTGTATTTAGGCACACCTGAATTCATGGCTCCAGAGCTTTATGATGAGGAATACAATGAACTCGTCGACATATATTCCTTTGGAATGTGCATTCTGGAGATGGTTACATGTGATTATCCATACTCTGAATGTCAAAATCCAGCTCAAATTTACAAGAAAGTTACCTCAGTAAGCTCCCCTCCCTTGACAAAGTTCTTTTATTTAGTGATTTTCCATTACAACTATGGTTCTTTAATGCCTTAATTTGATGGTTTGGTTTATTGTTTTCTCTTGTCAGGGCATTAAACCTGCTTCCCTTGGAAAAGTTACTGATCCAGAATTAATGCAGTTCATTGAGAGGTGCCTTCTTCCAGCATCTTTGAGATCATCTGCTTCTGAACTCTTAAAGGATCGATTCCTTGCCCCTGATACTTCTGGAAAGGCTCTATGTATCAGTTTTCCATCCAACGACAATGTGCCTGAATTACAATCTCACCTGATGGATATAGACTGTGATGGGAAGAAAAGTTGTTGCACAGCATCTTCTGAAAATAGTTCCAAATTGCCTCCCTCAACTATTGAACTTTCAAATTCCAATGAGGTCAATTCATTCAACTTATCAGGCAAGGAGGAGGGTGATGATTCCATTTCTATGACTTTGACAATGGCTGACAACTTTGGTATGATTTCCTGCATAAATGGTCTCATCTGATAAATACTCAAATGTTAATTAAAAATGGCTAATTTTCATGTTTTCCCCCCTTCAGGTCATGTAAAGTATATTCATTTTGTATTTTATCTGCAAAACGACACCACCCTCTCCATAGCTGGTGAGATGGTTGATGAGCTCAATTTACAAAATGAGGACGCTGTTCTGATAGCTGACCTGATGGATGATTTGATAAGGAAAATTGAGTTGAGACGCTCTTCTAACAAATCAAGTACTGATGAAGCTGGACTCAAAGTTCTTCCTCAATGCATGGAAAATCATAATGCTGAGGAATCATCTTTCTCTGAGGTCTCAGCTGGACATGCCTGCTCTAATGGCATTGAATCTTACAAAAAGTGTGACAGGTTTGCCTCCTTTGACTCCAATACATCAAATCCTTTTCTACCATGAATTTATAAATTTTTGGATATATTTTGTATGAGATTCGGGTGCATCCTCATATGCTCATTGGCTACACTGCCTTTGAGATGGATTTAGCCCTTTTATATCAATTTTGGTGCATTCACTAAATTCATTTATTATTGTCACATAGCTGAATTTCAGTTTTTCTTGGGTCTATCGGGCGTACCCCCTTTCCCTTGGGCAGGGGTACCCCCTCTTGAACCCCCAGATTCCGCTGTAGCGGAGCCTCACTGGGTCAATGATGATGATGATGATGATGATGATATTTTGTATGAGATGATGATACGAAACTTTTTAAACTGTTTTCTAGTTCAAGCAGTGGAATGTCAGATGTTGTGAGCACATCAAACATATCTTTTCTGAACATAGATGATGACGACAAATGTGACGAGTTGAAGATGGAGCTGGCTGCCATTGATTCCGAGTACAGCAGACTTGTTGCTGAACTCGAGAGGATGAAGACAGAGGCAATTGAAAATGCGAAAAGAAAATGGGTTGCAAGGAAGATTCCTGTTCATTGAAGGGATATATATGCCTCTTGTTCCTCGGTTCCTTCTTCATTGTATTTCTTATTCATTATTTTCTTTTTTCTTCTTGACATTGGTTAGGAGTTGAGAAACACGTTTTAGTGATTGTAGTGTTTGTTTGAAGTGTGATTTTGTGTTTGCCCGTCCCTAATGTGATTGCTTGCTGAGATCTTAGAGTTGTGACTCGGTAATGATTTATGAAGCTGAGTTTGATTTGATTAATGTGAATGAGTTGATTCTTGAATGGGAACAACTTTCCCCAGCATTGCTTGCCTCTTCTTCCTGCAGTCAGTAATCAGTGAGTTTATGTCCTTGAGTTTGCCTTCAAAACTCAGGATGATTTTTCTATCCAGTTGGGAGTAAAATTGATGCAACTGGCAGGCATCGTTTCCTCCTCGCGTGTTTCAGTGTGCATAGTACTCATGCCCCGATCATTAACCCATGGTTTTGAAGAGCGAGTAAGGGTGATTACATGAAATCTATAGTATCAATAGTTGTGCATGCCTCCATACTATAATCGAAAGGTATACTGCCAACAAGTACAATGTTGGTTACAAGTAGAATTGAACAAGGAAAATATATATAACTACAATGGCTTGACCTGATGACCCGACCCAAACCTGCAGACATGTAGAAGTTTGAGCAAAATGATAGTATTTGACAGGATTGTTTGAACCACGACTTTATAGAATGTATCGAATGTATCGCTGAGAATAAGTACTCCTGGCAAAGCCCACTGTTGCAGGGGAAGAGGAGCGATGGTTGGATGAAAGGTTGTGCCATTTTGCACACACAAAAAAAAAAAAGAGGCAAGCGGCGACCAGTAGAGGTGTGGTGTGGATAGATGTCGCGAAAGATGGCAGTGGCAGATTGTTTGCGGACTGAGATGGACAGATGGAGAAGAAGAAAGCAAGGCAAGGGAGAAAGAGTAATTATTTTTTATTATTTAAAATGGAGCCAAGCCCAGTTGAGCTGAACCGGTTCAAAGCCGCCATAAATTACATTTAGAAATTACTGTTCATAAGCTGATAGTACTGTTCATAAAAAAAAGCTTAGAGTTTATAGGTTTTTCATTTGATTTTGATTTTTGCATATATTTTATACTATATATGCAACCGATGTGTGCATTCATTTTGTAATACTAGTGCAACATTTTATTCGAAACCAACTCTAATAGTTAACATGCCACATTAATATATAAAAGGAAGGTCCTCATGGAACGTAAGCTGAAATATCATTGTCATGTGAAATTTCCAAGGGAAAAAAGAACTAATTAAATTAGGTGTTTCAATGAAGGTAAAGTAAAATCAGAAACTTCTTAACTTACACGTAACATTTATTAATATAAGCCACAAACCACTCATGTATAATTGCGCTTCATGTAAACGTCATTGTAATAAAAACAACACCCCAAAGGCATTATCATTAGGGATTAACACAATTGTAAAACAAAATCTCAAAACTCCAATCTCAGCTAAACAATATTTGCTCAAATCATACATATCACGTTCGTAGAATTTTTCATATCTAGATGTCATAATCATTATCATGATTAGTGAGGTTCCGCTACGGCAGAATTCGATGGATTAAGATTGGGTACTCCTGCCCAAGAAAAAGGAGTACGTCTGATAGACCAAAAAAAAACTGAAATTCAGCTATGTGATAATAATAAATGAATTTAGTTAAAATGCATCAAAATTGATATAAGAACTACATCTATCCTAAAATCAGTGAGTGTATAAAAACGAATGAGAATGAAGACGCATCCTAAACTTTTCATACCTAGATGTAAGAAACTAAAAAAATTTGATTTGTAGGTAGGTTAAAAAAGTGGTTAATTAATTTTTGTCAGATGTACTATATTAATGAGTTTGATTCAATAATGTACTACTGTACTGTTAACATATAGGGCAGTACCAAATTACCAACCAACTAGTACAGTACTACATCTCAAAAAATGCAAGTACATGAAAGCATATATCTATGTGCGTCCTATATATAAGAATCGTGTAAAAGTCTGCAATGCTCACATCCAAACCAATAAACCACCACAGAATTGCCAATAAAAATGGAGGTGGTGAAGTTCACCAGGAGTAACCTGAGACCACATGGAAAGACTTTGTTGCCACCAAACTCCGGCCAGCCATGGCGGATTCCGGTGGTCGCTTTCTGTGTGTCCTCAGGTTGCCCCTGCTGGACTTCATCCACCTTGTCCATATGTTTGGATTTCCAGCTGTATATTGATCATCAAGGTAGATTTCCTTCAATTAATCATTATTTTAATGCTTAATTTGTTCTGTAATATATGTAGGCTCCTAACTGGGTTGGGTTGGGTTGTGTTAATTAGAGTTTTTTTACACATTTTGAGGGTTAATTAGGATCAGGTATACTAGTTATTACGGTAGTAATTAATCAATATTAAGAAAATTCATCTTGTGAAGATCAAGTTATCGATAGAAGAAGAAGAAGAAATAAAAAGGGACTAGCTAATAAAAAATGCATCCCTAGCTAACATTTGGACAAATATAGTTGGTCTCCTAACTTTTTATCTGAGTTAATAAGGCCCTCATCCTATTATATTGAAAAGTCATATATAATTGACTAATTGTTATCTATATAAAGACTATATAAACAAGATGTAAAACTAAGATCCGACAGATCAAGCAAGTGAAACGCACACACCAACCACAGGATTGAAGATTGAAAGCTTAAAACAGTAAAGCAAGTGACACAAGGGTTGTTTACGCGGTTCGGTGTTAAAACCTACGTCCGCGGAGTCTCAGTGGGGAGATCCTTCCCAATCCACTATCAAAAGCTTTCAAGGATGGTTACACAGATGCAAACAAACGGCAAACCAAAACAGATCGAAGAACAACCCAGAAACAGAGTACACGTACAACAAAGAATCTAAGAGAAACAAGGCTAAGGAAGAAGATTTAGGGTTTCGCCCCCCTAGAGGCTGGCAAAGCTTCAAGGAGAAGCTTTGATGAGAGTCTTCAATGTCTTCTTCGGGAATGGGATCGCCTCTCTGATCTCCGTCTTCACCTCCAGCGACAGGCTCTCTCTTTTTCTTCTTTTTCTCTCTCACTCTCTCTGAGATCTAGGGTTTGTGAAGTGGTGAATGAGCTCCCAAAAAAGATACGCGAGCTTAAATAGCTAGGTTACCAAGAAGTTTCGAGATACAGCATCAAAACGCGTCGCTTCAATTAAGCTCCGCAGTCGACTAATGAAGTGGGTCGGCCTCAAGTTTTGGGCTTGATCATTTCTGATTTGGGCTTGGGCTCAAGTATTGGTAATCGGATATGTTCAACATCTTTGATCCGAGAAGCTCCTCCAAATCGATTTGGTTCCGGGGAGGCCACAACCCGGTTATTCGAGTTTTACATTCCAATAAATAATATTGAACCCGATTCCCGATCCTTTGGTCTACTATGAATGTTATACATAGTGCTAAACCAGATCCTATATTACTTTAGTCTTAAATTTGAATTTAGTATAAGGTCAACACAAGAAGACCTTTTAAATTAACTAAAACCGGTCTTAGTTTGAGTATACCTATTTAGCTCTAAAAATCTCTCTTCAAGCACTTTCGTACCAATTTGTGATAGGAATTTTGGTACAATCTAATAGTTTCTTTTTAAAGTATCGACCAAAAATAAATAGTTTGTTTTTAAAGTTAGTTGAAAAAGCAACAACCGAAGCCCCTATAGCTCAGTGGTAGAGCGTCAGTCTTGTAAACTGAAGGTCTGTAGTTCGATCCTGCATGGGGGCATTTTATTATTTTTTAATCGTTTCTCCCTTTTCTTGCGATAAATGTGCAAACATTCATTTTGATTAATCAATTTTCTAGTATTGATTTCCCCCTTTTTATGTAATCTTTTGGTATGCGTTTCAAATCATCATTCATCTCAGAAATCTTCATGTACATCACCGGGGTTAAGATATGAATTTGCGCCAATGTTTTTAATCGACTAACAACATAGCATCCCCATCTTCATTTGCGACATGGCATATGTCAATTGATAATCTTTGCAATCAGAGTAAAATCAATCATCTTTTTCATCCGAATAATAAATCTTTCACCACCAAAATGAGGTCCTAGCGGCAGATCTTTCTTTTTTTCTTTATTCATATGAGGCATTAGTCTATTTTTGGGCCAGAAAAGGAATTAGGCCATTACAACAACAAGGTGATATAAATAATGAAAACTAGTTGTACCCGTCGTACCATGTACGACTATGATTCGGTATTTTATAGACATTATAAATATGATATAAATAAATAAAAATTTAATTCAAAATTTAATATAAATAGTTTATTGTTCGTAGAATGTATAAATTTTTAATCAATATAAATGATAAATTTAATGTTGAGAATAAACATATATTATTAAGATAAAAATTCTCTTTTTCCTTAATGATATTTCATAGATATTTAATTAAACAAAGAAGATAAAATATGAATTAAAAAATTTATATTCAAATATGGAAGAGATAAGAATTTAAAAAATAATAGTAAATAAGATATAATAAAATATGAAAGATAAAGAGAATTTAATTATATAAATATTTAAAATTTAATTAATTTAATTTAATATGGGACCAAACTCATTTTGTAGTTCGATAAAGTAAAGATTAGATAAGATTAAATATTATATTATTCATATTTTATTACTTTTCATGTACATAAAGTTAGAGTTTATCAAATATTTCAATATATATATTTAATATTTTATCATCTATTTTTATTAATTTTAAACATTATAAATATTTATCATTAATTTTTTATTATAAAAGAAAATTAATATATATATATCTATAAATAAATTCGTCAAAGATATAACATAAAATATTTATATTTATTTTAAAATATTTTATCTTTAATTTTAAATATTTGTATGAGGTAGCTTTCAAAAGATATTGTTATATTAAAGATATTTGTTTGATGTTAGAGATAAATTTAAATAGTAAAAAAAATTTAATAGAAAGAAGTTATAATAATAAAAATAAAAAATAATTTTTTAAATATAAGGTGGGACCAGAATCGTTCTAGTGGCACGAAAATGTACAACTTTAATATATAGTTATAGATTTTTCCATAAAATAACATTTTTAGAATAAGCTTCACCGTAAGTGGAAAGCTAGAACCTTTATCATCCCCTTTATGTATTTATCATAATTTGTGTCGGGTTCACATATACATAGTTAATAGGTTCATATGCAGTTCATTTTTAGATTTTGTGTTTAATTTAATAACAATAAACTAAAATGAAAATGATTTATAAAAATAGACCAATAAGAAGATCCTTACGTTATAAGGCATTAACATATGTCCTTACGTTAGAAGAATCGAATGATTAGACAGACGAAAGGTTGAAATTATGATTAGAGAAACAAAAAGAATTAAGATCCTCCACCACCAGAAGAAGCTCAATAAAAGGCCATTTGGACCCAATAAAGACCCAATCACATCAGATTTAAGCCATAGAAATGGGCCAAATGTTGGCCGACATCAAATATCTAGATTACTGCCCAGACTCCACATCATCCCCAGCCAGGTCCACCCCCAACCAGACCTTTTATCCACACCAAATAACAGAGAGAACTGCTCTGCTTTTTCTTTTAAGAAATTATAAACCAAACAAAACACTTCAAATACTCCTAGTTCATAATATCTCATTACCATGTTTTGCTGTTGGATATTATATTCTCTTTAGACAACAATTCAATCAATTATCAAATTCAGCCAAACAAAGAAAATAAGAAATTCCCTTCAATTTAACTCTCTCTTTTGAACAGTAGTTTTCCCGCCTAGGGTTTTGCATCTTTTTCCGACGCCTCCAATGGCGGCGCCGCCTGACGGCTCCCCGCCCGCACCGATCCCTCCAGATCTCACCCCCTCGGCCATGGATGTAGACCCACCAGCGCCGGTTTCTACAACCCAAGCGGCTGAAACCCTAGTCCAGGGCCCGACCTCCAACACTGGGTCGAACATTCCCACTGCATCTCCGGCCAATGGCGTGGTGGTGCCGAATTCAACGCCTGCTCCAACTGTGAATGCGCAACCCCGATCCTATAAGGAAATGGTGACTGGCGCCCAAGCACCTTCAAATGGTGGACAACCAGAAAGCCTTGATGACTGGATTCGGAGAGAAAGACCAGATCTGTATGATACCGATGATGATGCGGATGATGATAATCAAGATCCACTATGCCCTACAATTCGATTCACAGCGGAGGAAAAACGGGCCATGAGACGTCCATGGACGAAATCTCTGATCATCCACATGTTCAATCGCGGCCCGAGTTACATAACACTCAAAAAACGCCTTGAACAAAAGTGGGAACTAAAAGGCAAACTCACGCTCGTTGATATTGGGAACGCACATTATGTCGCCAAATTTGCCAATGAAGAGGATTACACTCATGTTATGACACAGGGTCCATGGATGCTTGGTGATAATTATCTCATGATGCAACGTTGGAGGCCTAATTTCAATCCTTTTACGGACAAACAACAATTCCTGACTGCTTGGGTGCGGATCCCGGGATTAAGTATGGAGTACTTCAATGCGACATGCATACGTCGAATTGGGGAACAAATTGGACAAGTCACGAGAATTGATCGTACTACTGTGTTAGCGGATCGGGGTCAGTTTGTCCGATTTGGGGTTGAAATTGATTTAACAAAGTGTCTGCTACCTAAATTCAGATATCGGGGGAGAAATTGGCCAATTCAATATGAAGGTATCCGTAGTCTATGCTTTGAATGCGGAGTAATTGGTCATCAAAAGGAAGAATGTCCGGCTTTACTACCTAAGCCGGAAGAACAGCCGGATCTGGAATGTGCGGGGGGCGGGGAATGCCCGGTTTCTAAACTCCTTAAGAGAACTAATTCGGTTGAATCGCCCGAGTGTTTTGTGCCTTGTTGAACCGCGTATCAGTGGTATTCGTGCTGATGACATATGTCGTCGGATTCAGTTTGATGGTATGTTGAGAATTGAAGCGGATGGCTTTGCGGGTGGAATCTGGCTTTTCTGGAAAACCATGGAATTCATTGTGGTCCCGATATCCCTTCACCATCAACATATTACGGTTGAAATATCTAGGAGAGGCGAAGAACCTTGGCTTCTCTTCACCATCAACATATTACGGTTGAAATATCCTGAACCCGGCTCGTCGGTTGGATTTGTGGGATCACTTACGGAGCTTTGCTCAACTTAATAACAGGCCGTGCTGCTTGCCGGGGATTTTAATGCTACTGTTGGACCGAATGAAAGATCTTTGTCTTCTGTTGGCTCAAACTATAATTCTCAAGCATTTTGTCAATGGATTGATGATTTGTGTTTGCTGGATTTAGGCTTTTCTGGACCGCCTTTTACGTGGACATCTGGAACCTCAGTTCAAACTTGGTCGGCAGCGAGGTTAGATCGTGCTCTATGCTCTGTATCCTGGCTTGCGAGATTCCCATCAGCGACGGTTCAACACCTCGTGGCTCCTTATTCTGATCATCTCCCGATTCTGATCAATACTATCCATGAAGATACAGCTCAAAGTGGGACCAAGCCATTCTGTTTTCATTCTCCATGGATGCTTCATGAAAACTTTAACTCTTTCTTGGCGTCTAAGTGGGTTTCTGATTCAGCTCTACAACCGGCACTCTCTAATCTTGCCACGGATCTTACCTGCTGGAACCGAGAGGCATTTGGCAATATTTTTCACCGGAAACGCAGATTGTGGGCCCGCCTGAATGGTGCTCGGAAGGCTCTGACTGTGCGTCCTTCTCAACGTCTAATTGATATTGAAAGATCACTTTGCAAGGAACTGGAAATTGTTCTAAATCAGGAACAGATGCTTTGGTTTCAAAAATCTAGAGCAAGTTTCCTGGTAGATAGGGATCGAAATACTCGATTTTATCATCTTTCAATCATGATTCGGATACGTTCTTCCCGGGTTACGCGACTCCAGGATAGTAACGACAACTGGATAACTGATATTCAAGATTTAAAAAAGCTGGTGTCAAATTACTTTGCTAATTTATTCACGGCAGAGCAGTCTCTGAATGATATAAGTTGGCCGCCTATTATCACGAGCTTTCCTCTGCTTTCTCTAGCCTCGGTTGAGGAGCTTGGTTATGATTTTACAGCCTCTGATGTCGAAAATGCTCTCAAAAATATGGGCCCTTACAAGGCGCCGGGGCTTGACGGCTTCCCTGCCATCTTTTATCAGAAAAATTGAGCCTTGGTGGGGGCGCAAACTACGGAGCTCGCCCTTCAGGCTCTTAATTCTAGTGTTCTTCCAGACCGACTCTGTGATGCTTTGATGACGCTCATTGCAAAAAACGATGGCCCAACTTCACTGGCTCACTACAGACCTATCTCTCTTTTGAATGTGACTTATAAATTGATTACAAAGGCGATCGTTAATCGCTTAAAGCCGGTGCTGCCAACCATAATTAATCCGTCTCAAGCAAGCTTCATTCCTGGTCGACAAATTGTGGATAACGTGGTGGTTGTTCAAGAGGCTATTCACACAATGTTAGCCTATAATGGTTCAACTAGATGGATGATGCTGAAAATTGACATTGCTAAGGCATACGACAAGATCCGATGGAATTTCTTGGAGTCGATTCTTTTGGAAGCCCACCTTCCTTCTCGTTTAGTTGATATAATCATGAAAACTCAACGTCAAGGTGTGGTTGACCTTCTTTGGAATGGTGTCTATGCGGGTAACTTCAAGCCTTCCCGGGGAGTCCGCCAAGGTGACCCGCTTTCGCCTTATCTATTTGTGATGTGTATGGAGAAGCTCTCTCATATTATTCAAGATTTTGTTGATGCGAACTTATGGAAGCCTATTAAGTTAGGGGAGTCAAACTTTCACACCTCTTTTATGCTGATGACTTAATTTTGTTCGCTGATGCTTCCAAGGACCAGGCTGCGATTATCAAACAGTGCCTTGCACATTTTTGTGAACTCTCGGGTGAACAAGTGAATTATAATAAGAGTTCGGTCTTTTTCTCTAGGAAGGTTAGGGCTGCGGTGAAGACGGAAATCAGTCAATTCTTGTCAATTCCGGTTGTAGAAGATTTCGGTGCTTATTTGGGCACCCTTATGATTTGTGGTCGTATGACAAATGAGAAGTTTCAATTCATTTTGGAGCGTGTTTCTTTTGGAATCAAGGGCTGGCATGCTCGCACTCTATCAGTGGCGGGTCGCACGATTTTGGCAAATTCGATTCTGACCAGCTTACCGATGTATGTTATGCAAACAAATCTGATTTCGCGTGGCATTTGTGATTCCATTGATAAACTGGTGTGCGAGTTTGTTTGGGGCTCGACGAAAGATACGAGACGTATGCACCTCTTATCTAGGGAGAAAATCTCTCGTCCCAAGAATGAAGGCGGACTTGGAATCCGTTCGATGAGCCATTCAAACTCGGCAACCTTGGCAAAGCTTGGCTAGCGTATCCTTCAAGAACCTCATGCTATCTGGTCTCGTGTCTTGAGCGGGAAGTACTGCCATGGACTGTCAGATATTGATATGTTTAATTCAAGTCCGAACTCTTCTAATATTTGGAAGGGTATTATGAATGGGGCAACTCTTCTAGCAAAGGGGGTTCGTATTTCGGTCTGCAATGGACAATCCACTCTTTTTTGGTTCCATCCATGGGTCTCCTTTATTCCTCTGATTGACCTAGCAACTTAGATTGTGCTAGAACCTCTGCTTGGTTTTACGGTTGCGGAATGTTGGCATGGAAACACTTGGAATTGGGAGTTAATCTCTCCTTTTCTGGATCATCAAATTTGTCTTCAACTGATGGCTATTCAAGTTCATCCTGAAGACAATTTAAGCGATCGAATTTACTGGGGGCTAACACCTCGTGGAATTTTCACGTCGAGCTCAGCTATGCGCTTGCTCAGGGATGAATCTGATTCTCCGACCCAACCTAATTTCAAATGGTCCTTGATTTGGTCTATACCGGCTCAACAACGGGTCTGCAATTTCATTTATCTTTTGGCCAATGGCTCTGTTTTGTGCAACGCAAATCGGTTTCGCCGTCATATCTCGTCGACGGCCAATTGTCCGAGATGCAATCAGGATGAAACGGAACTCCATATGCTCCGGGATTGTGGGTCAATAAAGGATGCTTGGATGGCTATTTTTGGCAACAGTCCTCCGTCGAATTTTTTTGAATCCTCAAATCTGCAGGATTGGTTGGTTGAGTCGCTTAGAAGAAATAGCCAGGCTTGCAACCTTTAACATGGTTTGGTATGCTTGGAAATGTCGGAATCAACTTGTTTTCAAAGGCCAAGATGATCATTTGAATCTCACAAGAATTGTGTGTTCTATGTCCGATGCATACTGGATTGCTAAGCAGACTAGCATGATTGATTTTGTTCAAACCATGAATGATCCCCTCATACCGGACAAATGGTTTAATCCTCCCCTGAATTGGTACAAGCTAAACACGGATGGGTGTTCCAAAGGCAACCCGGGGATGGCTAGTGGTGGCGGCCTAATTCGAGACCATGATGGGAGCTTTATCCGTGGTTTCGCGTTTGCCTGTGGTAGCTGCCATGCCATTACAGCCGAGCTCAAAGCAATGGAGATAGGTCTACAAATCGCGGCTGAACTGGGCATCTCGTTTATTGTTGTGGAGACTGACTCCGCTGAAGTGGTGAGGCTGCTAAATTCCCCATCGATTCCAACTCACCCCAGCTATGCTCTGGTTTGCCGCTGCCGTTCGCTGCTACACAATACTCCATGGGCGGCAAAGCTTCAACTCATTAGGCGAGGTGCAAACAAAGCTGCTGACTGCTTTGCAAATCACAGTCTTTCGGCTGGTTCCCAACTGAAGCTTTTTAATACTCCTCCTAATTTTGCTTTTAGTTTGATTAATGCTGATCATGTAGCCTCTTTGGGCCTGAACTAGTTTCGACTTAATAATACTAGTTGTACCCGTCGTACCATGTAAGACTACGATTCGATATTTCATAGACATTATAAATAGGATATTAATAATATAAAATATAATATAAAATATAATATAAGTAATTTATTGTTCGTAGAATGTATAATTTTTTAATCAATATAAATGATTAAATTTAATGTTGAGAATGAAGATATATTATTAAGATAAAATAATTACATTTCTCTTTTTCTTTAATGATATTTCATAGATATTTAATTAAAAAAAGAAGATAAAATATGAATAAAAAGTTTATATATTCAAATATAGAAGAGATAAGAATTTAAAAGATAATAGTTACTTAATAAATAAGATATAATAAAGTGTGAAAGATAAAGATAATTTAATTATATAAATATTTAATTAATTTTATTTAAGATGAGACCAAACTCATTTTGTTGTTCGATAAAGTAAAGGTTAGATAAGATTAAATATTATATTATTCATATATAATTACTTTTCATGTACAAAAACTTAGAGATTATCAAATATTTCAATATATCTATTAAACATTTTATTATCTATTTTTATTAATTTTAAAAAATTTAAATATTTATCATTAATTTTTTTATTATAAAAGAAAATATATCTATAAATAAATTCGTCAAAAGATATATGCGATTAGATTTGTATTTATTTTAAAATAATTTATCTTTAAATTTAAATACTTGTATAAGGAAGCTTTCAAAAGATATTATTATAGAAGTACTAAATAGATATTTGTTTGATGTTAGAGATAAATTTAAATAGTTAAAAAAAATTAATAGAAAGAAGTTATAATAATAAAAATTGATATTTTTTTAAATATAAGGTGGGGCCAGAATCGTTCTGGTGACTCAAAAAATGACAGCTTTAATATATAGTTATAGATTCCCCTTCAGATAAAAAAAATCAATTATCAAATTCGGACATGTATAGATTTTATGTTTTTTTAAAGCATTTTGGAATTTATGTAAGATAATTAATTGTATGGAAAATTATTATTCGTGGCCCACGACATTTACGTAAAAGTTAACCTGGCAAAAGTTGAGCCTTTTTGTTACCACCGAAAGTCGTGGGCTTACCGCGTAGCCGCGTATTGGCCGTTGTAGCCACCACGGTTTCACCTTCACTCCCTTACAAATTAAAAAGAAAAAAAAATTACTGTATAAAATAGGGGGTGGAATTAAACAAGTGTAAGGCAAAGAGGAAAAACCAATTCAATCGACCAAGCATAAACCACAAAATCTTGCGAAATCACCGCTCTCTCTTTCTATCTCTCTTCCTCTTTCAATCTTCAACGCATCCATGTCTCACGAGATCGAAGAACCGGGGAGCACAATGGTATTGTCTCTCGCATTCGGAACGTGCCAACGTGCTAGGCATAAATTCCGCCTTTGATTTCATTTTTTTACTTGCTTTTGGTTCGATTTATTCCGTATAATCCTTATTGTTTTTTTCTTCCATCTTGGTTAGTCTTCCTCGCTTTCATTTGGAGAGGTATAATCTGCAGAAAATGCATCTAGGTTTTAGGTTTTGTTTGTCTTACAGCTTCGAAATGATTTGGTAGCAAATGTAGGTTTTTTTTTTTTGGCTGTGGCTGGCTTTTTGTCGCTTGAGTCTTGTGCATCTAGTCATGTTATTTTTTGTTTCTCTCCAATTTGTGCTGTTGGATGAGAATTCTCTTGTTTATTTGTAGCAGATTCGTCTTTGTCTATGAAACCTGCTGAGAGGAGATCGTAACATTGCATCATTTGGGACTGGTCTCTAACGGATCCGTGATATTTTTCTTGCGAGTTTGGTTACAAGGTGAGCTGATATTACTTTGATTCTGTTGATTAAGAGGACAATAGCATTGACCGGAATTGATTTTCTTTGCATCCATGATGTTTACTTTGAGCTGCAACAAGAGGAACTTACAAATGGGAAATTGTTATAAAATGCTTCTTTTGATTGGCATTTATGGCCAACTCTATTAGTTCCTGATGATTTGGCTGTATTGATTCGTTTTCCAATGCTGATTCACATTATCACATATACCATATTTATACCAATGCTGTTGTTCTCCTTGTCCATTGTTTTGGACTAACTGGATTGCTAATTGATGCCAATCTGCTGTTCTGGGCTCATCCTACTTATCCAAGCCTTTCTGACTTGCTAAATATCATTGGCTTGTTAGCTTGCGTATCATAATGATATCTCTGTAGGCCTGTTGTTTAGTTTATTTTAATAATTAATCAATTAAACTTGTTTATTGACTATTGCTACTTCCTAGCCAAATTTGAAAACATTGGAGAGAATGATGTTTTTTAAACAGATGGCTGTAATTTGGTGCCAAGAGTCCTCTTTGTACTACTCTGATTTGATTAAACCATTGTAACCATACTTTCTCTGATTATTGTCACATTGCACTCATAATTTGTCAATTTTTAGTCTGAGATATATATATCTGAAAATGAGCTTAACTGTCTTATGTTCTCTTTGTGTTATTATTGAAATGATGTCTTTGAAAACAAACATGAAGGTATATGTAACATGTTTTCTTTGTAGCTGTAAAAATGCAAGGGGCAATGAAGGCATTTTTGTTGCATGGAAAGAATGGCAGAAAAGATGTTATTAGGCACTTCGGCTTGGCCAGCCCAGTAACAATGCCTATAGCATTTTCACGCTTTGAGTCTACCACTCCTAATCAAGGAGGCAAGAGTGTAAAAAATGAAAGTGGTATGGTTTCGGAAGCAGACTCAATATCATTTCAAGAGGCCAAGAAGCTATTGCGATTAGTTAATGTTGAATCTCTCAAGATGAAGTTGGGAACGGAAGGGAAAGAGGTAATTGGCTACCCGGAATTGTTGAAAGTATGTCAAAGTATGGGTGTGGCTAGGTCTGCTAACGAAGCAGCTTCTTTTGCTCGGGTACTTGATGATGCTGGTGTCATCCTCCTTTTCAGAGACAAGGTCTACCTATACCCAAATAAGGTGCTCCTCTTATTCAGTTTATCTGTTTTACTTCAGCATTCTAATCTGTTTTTATCTTTCCAATCATTGACTCAGTGTTATAGTTATAATTGACTTTTTCATTTTTCATGATTCGTATCCAGTTATGGTTATTTTTTGATTTCCTTAAATGATTCAGAAGTATGAAATTAAATGCAGTCACAACTAAGGGATAGCTATTTGTTTTAATTGAGTGAAATAAATTGTACAGGAGTGCAAATTATATTTATATATGCATTACTGATATAACTAGCAAGGTTGAACAGAGATCCATAATACATGATCTTAGACCATGTAAATAAGGAAATCAATTGCATTACTCCTGCTGCTTTCGAGGATTGTTTTGTCACCATGAGAGAAAAGAAATGAAGTGAACATTTCAATTAATTAAATTCTCATTCCAGTTTGTCATTCAAAGAAGCCCTTTGTGTTGCATCATTTATAATCTTGTATGTTCTAATATACTGTGTATTTGTGAATATAGGTCGTTGATCTGGTAAGAAGATCAGTGCCCCTTGCCTTGACTGCAGAAGACGATCCCAGAAGAGAAGAGTTGAAACGACTACAGGAGCAAAAGGAAGAAATTGACAGGTTAGCACACAGACAGGTTCGTTGTATCCTATGGTCAGGACTAGGTTTCGGCTTAACACAGGCTGGACTATTTTTCCGCCTTACGTATTGGGAGTTCTCTTGGGATGTAATGGAGCCCATAGCGTTTTTCAGCACAACTGCAGGCTTAGTTATTGGTTATGCCTACTTCCTTATCACATCAAGAGACCCGACTTACCAAGATTTCATGAAGAGACTCTTCCTCTCTAGACAGCGAACGTTGGTGCAGAAACACAAGTTTGATTTTAACAGGTTCAAGGAGTTGCAGCAGACATGCAAGTGTCCCCTTGAGCATGTGTCTGTCAACTAAAAAGAGGCTCGGTTTCATATATATTTTGGACAGTTCCTTAATCCTTACATGAATGAGGGAACAAAATCTTGAGATTTTAACACAATGATTTTTGTTCAATAGATACGTGATCTGTTAGATACAAAAATCAGCATTATAGACCAAATTCCTTCCTTATAACAGGGGAGTATTCTTTCTATGTAAGTTATTGACAAAATTATAAGGTGTTTTTTTTAGCGATATAAGGTTTTTTTTTTAACGTGAGCACATGTTTTAATAATATCAAAATTTGTAACCACATTCAGTCTAATTGACTAAATATCATATTTACATGATTTTTTAGCTTTAAGAACTCTTGAGAGGAGAGAATAAAAATGATACAGTAGTATCTAAGGGAATATAAAATTCCTATTCCATTAGTTTAAGGCTTCGAGATTAAAAAAAAAATGTAAAGAAGTTGTAATTAATTATCACCTGATGGCTCATCCGTCTTTATTTCATGTTGTGAGAATTGGCTTAAAATACATTAGTATCTCATTGTAATAATCTCGTAATAGGCCTAGAGTCACTCATCTTGTAATTGTTTTTTTTTATATATAAAATGAGCTACTAGCTCATTACAAGGCCAACACTAGGTTACCCGTAAATTACAAGGCTAACCTAAATCATCACGGCGGATGATCTTAAGAAATTCAAATAACAGAGAATGATTACTAAACCAGGAATTACTAATCGAGATATCAACAGGATCTAACAATGATCCCGGGAAAAAAATTAGAAATAGCAAAACTAAGCTGATGAAAACTAAAAAGCCTCTTGGCGAGAAAATCCGCCGCAGAATTGCATTCCCTGAAACAATGAAAAAACACCACACAAGGAACCAAAGCAACAAAATGACGGATATTATTAATAATAGTCTGAATTTCTCAAGGAACTTTCCAAGTTTGTTTTAAAGAATTAATAAGAATTAAATTATCCCCTTCAATAATAAGACGAGTAATTTTTAACGAAACCGCACTTCGAACACCATCAAGCAAAGCAAGCGCTTAAGCTGGGAGAATCGAAATGGGGGATTGTTCTTTGTGATCAAAACTTAGAATCTTACTTTTGTGGTCTCGGATAAGAAAGCTCGAAAAGGTAGAAGAATTAGTTCGCTTAGAAGCATCAAAATTGAGCTTCGACCATTGCGGAGGAGGTCTAATCCAGGTACGATTATTCTTCCTTTTCAGACGAGGCACAAAATTGGTAACTAAAATCGGCTGAGTCGAAATCCACTGTAAATACTGGGAGAAAGCCAAATCACAAGGAAGCAAAGAAGAAATAATCCTAGTCGGATTAAAAATCTTTCCATTTCTATATCCCCAAATAAACCACCATAAGAAACAAAGGATGTTACTATTTTTATTTGAATTTATGGTAGAAACAAGATTATCAATAAAAGTACCCGAAGAAATAATTTGAAAGTTTAGATTTATCTTAGCCTCGAGTTTAGAAAGCATATTTTGCGAAAACGGACAATTGAAGAACAAATGATTAAGGTTTTCATCTTCATTTGAACATAACGAGCATGTACTAAAAACACAATTGTAAAAGCGATTTAATCTATATGTAGTTGGAAGACAATCTGCACATGCCATCCACAAGAAATTTTTAATTTTAGGAGGAAGAGAAGTCTTCCAGATCCAAGCAAACTCATAATTAAGATCAGGCCTATCTACAAAAATCATACACGAAGCAGAAGAGACTAAGAAAGCAACGTCATTTGAAGGAAGCCAAACCAAACGATCCTCAGAGTCAGAAACAGGAATTCTGAGAGAAATAATTGAATTCACAATTGATTCAAGAAGCAGCAAGCGCAAGCGCTCCGAATTCCAAGACCGATTAAGAGTGATAAAAGCTAATACTTTTAAATTAATGTTATCATTGTCATAAAAAGATTTATAGAATGACCGTTTCCAGTAGTCCATAATAAACCTTTAGAAAACTTGTCCCTAAGATTGAGCAATCTACCAAACTGCCAAGAACAATTTTGTTTTTTCTGCATTTCAAAAGGTGAAGAGCAACCCAAATATTTTTCTGAAATAATACGTACCCAATAATTATCTGGAGCAGTTAAATTTTCCACAGAAGCTTCATTTGCAAAGAAATATTAGTAGTCTCAGCGGTCCGAAGCCCCATTCCCCCAGACTCTTTAGGAGAGCATACCTTATCCCAACTTATAAGAGGGTGATGATTAGGAGTAAACTTATTCCAAAAAAAAGATTTATTAATTTTATCAATTTCACAAAGAACTCCTTTAGGAAGCAAAAAACATTGCATTAGATAATTAACCTGCCCTAACAAATTTGACTGAATTAGCACAGTCCTACCTGCTTGGGAAATAGAGGCTGCTTTCCACTGAGAAAGCTGTTTTTTCAATTTTGTAATGGAATCTGCAAAAACTGCATTTTGAACTCTTCCTTTAAGAATAGGAATGCCAAGATATTTCTCCATAGAAGTAGTAATTTGAATATTAAGAACACTAGCAAGAGAGGTTGCAGATTGACGAGAAATATTTTCAGAGGCCTGAAAACTACTTTTATGATAATTAATCGAAAGACTAGATACCCTAGAGAAAGAATCTAAGAATCCCTTAATATAATTAATATTAGCATGAGAAGCATTAGCAAAAATGATAGTGTCATCTGCAAAACTAAGGAAGGGCAAACAAACTCCATTTTTAACTAATTGAATACCCACAAATTTGGAATCTAAAGTGGATTGTAATTGAAAGGATCTCGCAAGATACTCCATAGAGATAATAAAAATAAAAGGAGCCATCGGATCACCCTGACGAATACCACATTGAGAGGAAAACTCAGTCCCAGGCTCATTATTAACCAGGACCGAGGAAGAAGAGGTAGTAATGCAATCCATAACAAGATTAACCAAATTGGCATGGAATCCAAATTTAAGCAGAATTAATTTAATGAAATTCCAATCAAGTTTATCATAAGCCTTTTCCATATCGATTTTCAAAGCCATCCATCCTTTTTTACCTTTTTTCTTTTTATGAAAAGAATGAAAGATTTCATGAGCAATTAGAATATTATCCTGAATAAGTCTCCCTTGAACAAACGCTCATTGGAGAGGATGAATTATATTAGGTAAAATAGAAGCCATACGATTAGCTAGAATTTTTGTAATAACTTTGTAAATCGTATTGCACAAACTAATAGGTCTAAAATGATTTATTGTTAAGGGAGAATCAACTTTAGGAATTAGAGCTACAAAAGATTTATTAATCGATCTAAGCATATGACCTGAATGAAAAAAGGCATGGACTGCTAAAACTACCGAGTTTCCAACAATATGGCAGTAATGTTGAAAGAAATCAGCAGGGAAACCATCCGGTCCTGGAGATTTAATAGGAGCAAGATCAAAGACAGTAATTTTAATTTCAGCTAGAGAAGGCGCTTTACACAACATCAAATTATCCGAATCTGAGACCAGATTAGGAATAATATCTAAGTCCGAATTGTTAACAGAACATAAAGGATTAAGGTTAAACCGATGAGCAAGCTCTTCAGTTTTTTTTTTGAAATTAAGACATGATCAAAAAGAACAACCCCTTCATTAGTTTGAAAAGAGAGAATTCTTTGTTTATAAAAACGAATTTTTGAGACAGATTGAAAATATTTAGTATTTTGATCCATATTTTGCAAGTGAGTTATTTTTTTCCTTTGTTTCCGAAAATTATGTTGAAAGTCTAAAAGAGCATTATATTTATTAAGATGAGCCTGGAGTTTAGAAAGAGTGGTAGAATTATAGGGATCAACTAATAAATCTGGCTAAAGCGATAGTAACTGATGTTCAGATATTTTGAGTTGTTCAAAATTATTATTAATATGATGTTTAGCCCAAGGCGGAACATAAAAGACCCAGTCATTTGGTAATTCCAAACTTTTGAAACTAAGGGGTTAAAAGACGGGATTGAAATCCAAGCATTTTCAAACCTAAAAGGAATTTTACGATAGGATTTACAAGAACCTATAGAAAAAGAAATTAGGCAAATGGTCCGAGGTTGTAAAAGGATGATGTTGAATTACAAGGGAAGGGAAATTATGAGTTAGAGTTTGATGTATAAGAACTCGGTCCAATTTTTCAAAAACATTATCCCGAGCCACTAAGCTCTTACGCCAAGTAAAAGGAAACCCTGAAGTTCTAGAATCCACAAGGCCAAATTGATTAGAAAAATTTAGAAGACGATTAAATCTACTAGGTAAATGAGGAACACCCCCTAATTTGTCATTAACTGAAGATATTTCATTTAAGTCACCTATTAAAAAGAAGGGTAAATGAATCTGAGAAATTTGTAAAGCAAGGGAATTACAAAAAGGAATTTTCTGCGCTTCTCTAGCCGGAGCATAAACAAAAACTAAAAGGAGGTCTTGATTAGGATAGGAACATTTCATTATGATTAGATTAGAAGATTGATGATATAAAAAACATTTATGAGTTTCTGAATTTTCACAAATTAGGAGCCAAAGGCCCCCTTTAGACCCCACAAAAGGACATGAAATAGTAGATTGGAACCCCGATTTATGCAGAATCGAATAGTTGGGATCATTTTCCGTTTTAGTTTCCGCTAGGCATAGAAAGTTTAATTTATTCAATTTTCTAATAAACCCAACTTCTTCCCAGAAGTTGGGCTTGCGAATGCCTCTAATATTCCAATATCCTATATTCATAAAAAAACCTTGTTGATTAAAAACAAAAAAAGGTCATGAAAACATTCCAGCTTGGAATATGGTTTCACAAGAAACCCAAAGAAAAAGAGAATTGTAACATGAAAGAGAATCATAAGCAAAGACTTGATAAAAGAAAGTTTGAAGAAGAAGAGCAACACAATTCAACTTAATAATTTGAACAAGATATAAGAACTTAAGATTAAACCAAAGGGAAAACTTATGAAGATACCAAAGCAGCATACATACAAAGTAATCAATAACCTAATAAATGACAAAACATCGATTAATTTCAAGCAAGAAATTGATAATATAACATTTAAAAAGGAGGAATAAGACCAGATAATCTAAGAAGGAACTAAGAATACACCATTGAAGATACAAGAAGTCAACAAGTTTTACACTAATGAAAAACGAAGAAGAGTTGAAGTCATAATACTGCAGCCTGCTTGAGACCAGGAAAGAGGTCAAAGAACCATAAAGCATACGAACAAACCTGCTAATAAGAAGATACAAAAGCATGTTGTAAAAATATATCGAGTAGTAGTTTAAGCATAGAAGTGTTAGAGAAGGAGAAAGCCAACTGAAACAATTTATGCACCTTATAATGAGATAACTTAAAGGAGTTTTTTTAACATTAACAAAGAGATACATGATATTAAATTGAAACTGATCTGCATTTAGAGAGAAAGGAAAATTGAGATATAATTCAGGTAAAGAAGCCAGGAGGAAAATTACAGAGCTAGCTTGACATAACATCAAATAATCAATAAGAGAAGGATGAAATTTAAACAAACTCAGGAAAAAGGCATGAAGAAGAAAGCAAATATTTCTATAAATCAAAAATTTAATATTATCCTACAAGAGAAGGAATGGTAGAGCTTTATTAAAATATGATTCATAATGGAGGCAAAAACTACATCCTCTTAAGCAGAAGAGAATAGTCATTAGAATAGGTTTCATACTAGTTTGAAGATCAAATGACCACATCATACCATTTTTAAAAATTGAAGAAAGATTAGTGTGTAAAGAAAGAAAAGGCCGATAAATTTCCAAATGAGGAGTACATACAAAGGAAGAATCAAAGCATAATATCCATTGTGAGAAAGAACTCAACAATAAATCATAAATACTACATTTAAAGAGTATTATGAACAATAATTTTATAATTTGGACATCATGTTGGGGGTGTTCATCCAAGAGAAGAATCACCCAGTTATCTTCATATAATTCTAGTGACCCCCAACACAGAAGAAGGTGCCAAGCTACAACTATACCAAAGAGATATAGGAGCCAAAGCCACCCAGCTTCCAGATGGGATAGAGGCTTACTTTTAGAATGGTTCACAAGAGTCCAGAGAAGTGAAGGTAACAACTCCTCAACCTTCAGACAACAATACTTAATCAATCTAAAAGGGAGCACTTGCTGCCAATTCACTACCAAGATTGAACCAATAGCAAGCACACAGAGAAGCAAGAGATTTGTGCATAAGAAGAATAGATCATAAAGGGAGAAGCTTAGAAGGATATCACCTGAACCAATCATAAAGCTATTTTGTAACTGAAGACATCCCCATAAGAAGAAAAAGCTCAACCAAATCAACAAAGAGGAAGTAAAGAAGAGCCGAGAACAAGGGGAAATCTGCAACCAACTCACCAAAAAATAATGAATAAGGCCACAAGAGCAATCAAAGCAGCATAAACTTCCACCAATAAGAGAGAAGTTAATATAAAATGAGTCACGTAGAGCAATATTCATATAACTTTGGAGATAAAGGTTCAATAATGTTTCAATAGGATAAGTTTCATTCTCTGAAAGCCAAGATCCATCCAAATTCTCAATCTTGAAAGACACAGAGGTCGATCTTGAGAGAAGAAGTCCGACACAAGGCAAGCAAAGAAAATTTTGAGGCAATAAACAAACATAATAGCAAAAAAGAAAAAGAAGAAGAGAAGAAAGAATTACATAACCTGAACAAACCAAGAACCAACAGCAAGAAGAAAGGCAAGAAAAATTCTTGCCCTTCCACAGAAGCCCAAGAACAACACTCGAATTAACCCTAGATCCCTCAAATAAAGAGGAATCCTAAGTAGAACATCCCACGATCCAGACCTGATGAACGAGGAGGACGACACCATAAGAGATCCAAAGAGATCTAATCCTGATCAAGCACTCCATAAAAAAAATCCACGCAAGCCTTATAAACATATCACAGCACCTGATCTGGTAAAGATGCAAAATTCCAACACGAAAGACAAGGAAATCACAAAACCACATCAAGAACTCCAGCCAAAGAGACAAATAAAGCCTCATAAATAAAAAGAGCCTTCAGATCTTGACGGAGCCAAGATTGAACCAATCAGAACTAGAACGAAGCAAGAAGTTCAGGGCTTGTTTGTTTCTATACCCGGAATCGGGTTGGAATGGGGAATCGGGTTGGAATAGGAATGAGCCAAACCCACCTCAAAGAGAAGGTATGATTTTGTGTGTATTTTGAGGGAATGGGAATGAGCCATACCCAAACCTTGTTGAATACCAAACACCAAAAAGGGGATAGGCCATACCTAACCCGATTCCTTATACCTTAGGTATAGAAACAAACAACCCCTTAGAGAATTGAACACACTAGAATCATTCCAAACACGAATTAAAAGATCATTGTAGAGGTTTAAAGGGTCAGTAGTCTTAATCTGATGAACATGGCAAACCAATCTAAAAAATAGACCGGGGAGACGATGCCAAACAAAATCAACACCAAAGGGGTAGATCATGTTTAAGTATTTGTAGAAGCCATACGCATATGACATCCACAATTCAAAAAGGAAAATTATACACAAAGGGGTGGATTTATAGAGGAAAGCATGGCAACAGAGAAGAGAAGCAATAAGGAGCTAAAAGAGAGAGTTTTTAGGGCCGGCTGTTGTACAATATGATTTGAACAGGCTAGAGAGAAGGAGAGTTGAAAATTCCTCTCTTTTGTTATTGAATGAGTTAGCTACAACTACTCCTCTCATCTTGTAATTGTTGAAATTACTTGCAATTAACTTATTAGACGTGATTGGAATCTAAAGAATCCTACAAATCTTGTTGGTATTGAAGTTAGCTTCAACAACTCAGTTTCCCATATCGAGTTTCGGTTTAGCTAGCTTTCTTTCTTCCTAATAAGCCTTGTATATATATATATATATTTTAGATAAGGAAAGGAATTAGGGAGGTCACTAACAGACTAGTGACCGCCCTAGGGCATCCTGACGGATGAGAGTATAAAATCTTAAATCAACTACAAGTGGAACGGAAGAGACACGTCGTAAAGAGTCAGCGATGTAGTAAACCACAGAATTGCACTCACGGTAGATATGAGCAATACTCCAATCCTGGAACCGATCCAACAAACAATGGATGTCCGTACATAACAATTCGATCTCCCACGAGCAGCGCCAGTCACGAAGAACAGCCTAGACCATCTGCAAATTATCGCCTTCAATCACGTCGAATAAGCCTTGTATATATAGCTTTTACTCTTTTAATAAATTTTTCAAGGAAAATAAGAATGTATAAACAAATAGAGATGGGGGGTATTCAGCTCTCTATAGACTTTTGCTTGTTATCTTTCTTTGATTTGAGATTCAATGGAGATTCAATCATTTGTTGTTTCAATCTTCCTTGAGTGATTGAGCTTTCTTAATATGGTGGTCTTATTAAGAAATCTTGAATAGGTTCAATCGTTTGTAGTTTCAATCTTCCTTGGGATAGAAACAACGACATGGTGATCTCGTGGCTTTAATTTGAATGCGTTTCAAAAAGATATTGCGAACAACGTGCTCTTTTAACCTACAAAGGAGATCTAGAGTGAACTTGAGGAAAGATATGGTCAGGCTAATGGTGCTAGGTAGGTTGTTCCAAGTTCAAAAGGAACTTTCTTTTGTGAGTCAAGGGGCAGAAAGTGTGACGACATATTACACCAGGATCAAGAAACTATGGGACGAGTTGTCGAGTCTCTAAAATATTCTTATATGCAACTATGGAGTAAAGCAAGAGATGAAGTTTATACTTTAGTAAGAGGAAACATTCTACTCCCTCCGTCCCTTTATGTTTGTCCAAAAGTACATTTTTATGTCCCAAAATGTTTGTCCAAATTTTGAAAACCCAATACAATTTCAAAGTCCAATGCAATTTATATTTTTATCTTACATCTTGTCTCTCTCCTCTCTTAATTTCTATTGGTTGCTTTATTATAAAATTAATTTAATTCTACCTTTACTCTTACCTTTTTACTCTCCCAAGATAATTTGTACATTTTCTTAATATGTGTGTTTATTGTCCTTTTGGACAAACATAAAGGGACGGAGGGAGTAATTAAGATGAAAAAGAGAGACAAATGCAGGCTCACACAAAGTTTTTGAGTGCAAATTCAGTCAACACTGGCCAAGGAAAGCCAACACAATTATAAATTATTGGCTTCCCACCTAATTTCAAAAATTACAAGGGGAGGAAGGCTAATGCTAATGCAGGTATTTAGAAGGAACAGGAGAACCAATCAGGGAATTCTTCTTCAAACAACTTTGTGTCAGGACTGTCTCAAGAGTAGCTTAACCAATTGGTTTCACTTCTTGATGCTATGAAGAACACACGAGGAGTTTCATCCTCATCGGTCAACTTTGCTGGTATGATTTCTTTTCTTTCATATTGTCTTAGTTCACGATAGTTGGTTAAGATTTCAAATAAGAATTGGATAATCGACGTAGGAGCTAGTGAACACATGACATATGATAAGAATTTGTTGAAAAATCTGAGGTTATTAAGAAATGAGTTTGACTTTTCATTGCCAAATGGGAAAAATGTTGGATCGTGACGCGTTAGTAACAAGTCAGGGAATTAGTAATGTTCCCTGAGCAGCGGAAATAAACAGTAAGAACACAGAATTTTGAGAGAAAAACTTTCTGTCCGACCAACCAAGTCGTAGAAAGAAAAAACCTCTACCTCTGAGACTCCTTCTTAGAGGATTTTCAATAGAATACTTTTATTAAGTTTCAACGATTACAAGGCAAGTCAAGTTCCCTGGTAACTAAGGCACCGACCAAAGTTCAACCAACTAGACTTCTACAACCCTAAGCGTAAACCTAAGACAAAGTAAACTACTGACTTACTTGTGGATTCTTCACCGAAAAAGCCACACACTCATACACTTGAAAACTCTCTCTTCAAGTTCGTCGTCTTCAACCACTCGAAAACCACACCTTTAACCCTAGCTAAGCCTAGCTATTTATAAGATAAGTTAAGTCTGATCTCACACGTAATTCTTGCCTAATTACGCTGATATTCCACTTAACAAATCCCACACAATAAGGAAAAGTATTGTTTGTGATTTCGTATCCTCAACCATGTCGATTCTTCCCAAAAACCGAATGATCTCGGATTTCCCAAGATAAGATCGTGTGAAGATTGATCTTATCTTCTCTTTTATCTCCTTAAGCAACCGCCTACAGCTGTAAATCTTCGTAGAAGATCGCTTACAGAAGATATGGTAACTTGCCATTTATAGAAACCCGCGTTCCTTCTGAGACGCGCTTCCTAAATCTGTCACTCGTTCCCTCCATTGTTCCTCACGATGTTCCGTCACTCGTGACCATGTACCTGTTTTCCTGAAACACTTACATGTGGAAGCAAGTTATATCAACTAAGTTTGTTATCATCGAAACTAAGAGAAACCATGGAACAACCAATGTTCCAACACTTTCCCCCTTTTTGATGATGACAAACCTATACAAAAATGCATGTCTAGAAACCAATAGAAACATAGATCAGAAAAAAAAATCATGTGGTTCCCCCTTAACAAATGCACTGTTGTTCCTACTCTTCAGAGTTAACAACATATTCCCCCTTAGCCAAAGTTCCCTCTGTATTTCCTGGATAGAACTCATCTCTGTATTTTTCCTAACTTCCCCCTTTTGACATCATCAAAAGATCAACAATCATCAAGCAAAAACATAGAGCAAATGAACAAATTCAATTGAAACTTAAACAATTCATAAGCAAAAGAGAGTCAATAATATAGATAATTGTTGTAGGGGTCACAGCCTAGAGAAAACATAAAAACATAAAAGTCTTAACATCCAAGAAACAAAAGAAACATTTTAAACTGGGGATAGATAGGCTAAGGAACTAGAAAGGGTCCACATCATGGTTCGGAGGAGGTGGAATCAGCAGCAGTGTCGGCGTCTCTCTTAGCCAGGTAACCAATGATGGTACTCAACTGAGAGGAAATCTTTTGAAGCTCTGTCAACATCTTGGCAGTAACACCTTCACTCAGCGAAGAACTCCCAACATCCATCTGGGCAGTCTTCTTTGCAGCTATTCCCTTCGAATCACCCTGAAAATTCATCCTCGAGATATTGCGCATCTCCAGGGGCAATCTAAAGAACTCCTCTTTCGAAGGCTTGTAAGCCTTTCTCTCCTTCAATATAGCCCTCACAAAACGAGGATAAGGCAGGCTATGCTTCTTCCCAGTACACTTAGCCATCTGCCTCATCATTATCTCCGGAAGACTGATACGTTCCCTCCTTAGAAACTTGTCCGGAAGACTGAAGGCTTGTTGATAAAGATCATAATTTTTCCCAAAGATCTTCTATCCAAATCTTAACGGCTAAGAGTTGCCATAATGATGAATTTACACTACCATTAAGTCTCGACTGCGCAGACGTCCTATCGTTCCCTGCAGAATTACTGTGCAACGGCTGGATTTTTCAAATGGACAGTCACAACGGCTATAACTTAACTGCGTTCCCTGCGTTGATTGACGACTGTCCTTTTTACAGAAAAATCTTCAATTGTAATCAAAGACGTTCCTTTAATATGACACTATTCTCAACCACTAGTTCCATACCTCGTTACCATGAGTGGAAAAAAGGCTATGTTTGAACAGAAAAGGGACAAGAGACGTTCCATTCAAACTCTTTGTGGGCTTGGGATATTTTTGACATCCAAACAATTATTCCCCGTTTAAAGGTAATCAAGGGGGTTCATAGGGAACGTTTGCTTGGACCAGGCTAAGGGACATCTTATAACCAACTATCATTTCGGCTTGAAGTGAGGGATAATATAGATCAAGTTGGTTATTTTGAGCTTAAAAGAAAGTCTTGGATGTAAGCAGTTTAGTTTCAGTTCCTTTTAGCATGTAACACTTAACAATTTCTAATATATACAACATCTATGCATAGAGGAAGGACATAAGCCATTAGAAAACTTGTCAAATGATATGTAGTTACCTGAGAAGTTACCTCCTTAGTCAAGCACTGAGGGAATAGAGGACCGGGACTTGTTTACTCCAAGGAAATCATTCCTAGCAACATCCTCAGATGCTCATAGGGTTTTCTGTCTAAAGCCTTGGTAAAAATATCTGCCACTTGATTTTCAGTCCTACAATGATCCATCTTGATGAAACCTTTTTCAACATTATCTCTTAAGAAATGATGTCGAATATCTATATGTTTGGTTCTAGAATGATGCACAGGATTTTTGGAGATATTGATTGCACTTGTATTATCACATAAGATAGGAATAGTTCCAAGGGACATACCAAAATCCACCAGTTGTTGTTTTAACCACAATACTTGGGAACAACAGGCAGCTGCTGCGACATACTCCGCTTCAACCATTGAAAGAGCAACCGAATTTTGCTTCTTCGATCCCCAAGACACCAAGCAAGGCCCAAGCAATTGAGCCATTCCTGATGTGCTCTTCCTATCCATCAAGTGACCTACAAAATCTGCATCCGAGAATCCGACAAGTTGGAACGAGTTGTGTCTTGGATACCATAGACATAACCCATCGTTCCCTTTCAAGTAGCGCAGAATTCTCTTTACTTCTTTCAGATGTGTTTCTTTAGGATTTGCCTAAAATCTTGCACAAAGACACACACTTAACATAATATCTGGCCGACTGGCCGTTAGGTATAGTAGGGAACCAATCATTCCACGGTACATCGTTTGATCAACATCAACACCATTAAGATCAACATCAAGACGAGTATTAGGAGAAATAGGGGTATCAAAACTTTTTATAGAATCCATACCATACTTCTTTAATAGCTCCTTGATGTACTTTTGTTGATGTACCTTTGTTCCCTCCTCACTTTGTACCACTTGTAGACCGAGAAAGAAAGTGAGTTCACTGATCATGCTCATCTCAAACTCACTGCTCATTAAATTCTTGAAGCTTTCTACAAGTTTGGGGTTAGTAGAACCAAATATAATATCATCGACATAAACTTGAACTACTAAAACCTCACCCTCTTGTTCCCTTAGGAACAATGTCTTGTCGATCACACCACGTCTGTATCCATTGGCTAATAGAAACTGAGCGAATCTATCATACCAAGAACGAGGAGCTTGTTTAAGACCGTAGAGAGCCTTATCCAGTACGTAGACATGGTCAGGGTGATCAACATCTTCAAATCCAGGAGGTTGCAACACATAAACCTCCTCTTGTAGGTAACCATTCAGGAATGTTGTCTTCACGTCCATTTGATACAATTTGAATCCCTTGTGAGCAGCATAGGCGAATAGAAGACGGATGGCTTCTATTCTTGCAACAGGAGCGTACGTTTCATCGTAGTCAATCCCTTCTTGTTGATTGTACCCTTTTGCTACAAGCCTCGCCTTGTTCCTTGTGACAGCTCCAGTGTCATCAAGTTTGTTCCTGAATACCCACTTTGTTCCTATAGCCATTTTGTGCTTTGGCTTGGGAACTAATCTCCATACTTTGTTCCTCTCAAACTGGTGTAGTTCCTCTTGCATAGCAACTATCCAGTCGGGATCTTTTAATGCTTCCTTCACATTCTTGAGCTCTGCAAGAGAG
This sequence comes from Fallopia convolvulus, assembly GCA_964016875.1. Taxonomy (NCBI): domain Eukaryota; kingdom Viridiplantae; phylum Streptophyta; class Magnoliopsida; order Caryophyllales; family Polygonaceae; genus Fallopia; species Fallopia convolvulus. The sequence goes on along the minus strand of OZ024735.1, from coordinate 36,080,529 downwards.
ATAAACGCATTGAAAGCACAAAAATTCTTAATCTAGGAACAAGTAAGCACACCTTTATCGTATGGAGTGATGATGTTTTCAACAGGATGATCCCTCTTTTGATGATAGTTTCTGACTTCAATCTGAGTGGGATCTATTCTTGACTCCTTTTGTTCCTGTTGGATTGTCGTTCAATGTGACGTTCCTTCCCCGTGATCCTCCCAAATTTCTTCATTTTGTGAAGAATCATCTTCAGGAACCAAAGCATTTTCAGTGTCATCTCCATCCAAGTCAGTACTCGGAGGCATAACATCATTTTCTGGAGCTTGTGCACTTAATTCTGGATCGACTTCATCATCTGATTCTGAATTTAGAACCTTCAGTACATCCTCGTTACTAGATAGGTTCCCTCCATTTTTGGACTCGTCAAAGATAACATGTATGCTTTCTTCAAACTTCTTAGTCCTTTTATTGAACACCTTGTAAGCCTTGCTGTTAGATGCATATCCCAGAAAGATGCCTTCGTCACTTCTTGGATCAAACTTGCTCAGCTCGTCCTTTCCATTGTTGTGAATAAAGCACCTGCATCCAAAGACTTTCAAGTGGGAAATATTTGGCTTTCTGCCCTTGATTAGTTCATATGGAGTTTTAGAGAAGTTGGAACGTATGGTGACTCGATAAATGATGTAGCAAGCTGTACCGACTGCCTCAGCCCAAAAGGACCGAGGCAAGTTACTTGCCAACATCATAGTACGAGCCATGTTTTGTAGTGTTCCATTCTTTCTCTCTGCTACGCCGTTTTGTTGAGGAGTCCGAGGCGTAGAGAAGTTCTGAGACACTCCATGTTCATCACAGTAGCTATGAAACATGGAATTCTTGAACTCTGTTCCGTTGTCAGATCTGATAGCCTTCAATTTTTGTCCTGTTGATGCTTCTACTTTCTTGATCTAGCTTTTGAATACCATGAACGTCTCATCTTTGGAACCTAGAAAGAGAGTCCATGTATATCTAGTAAAATCATCAACAATAACAAAAATGTACCTGCTACCGCCATGACTTCTCACCCACATGGGACCACACAAGTCCATATGCACCATGTCAAGAGGATGAGAGGTGCTAACTGACAACTTTGGCTGAAAAGATGACTTGCTTTGTTTCCCTTTCACACACTCTTCACATAAGCTTTCCTTTTCTGTAAGAACTTTGGGAAGTCCTATCACCAAATTTTGTGAGTAGAGTTTGTGGATTCCTCGATGATTTGCATGACCAAACCTTCTGTGCCAGAGATCAGTCTTGTCGGCTACTGTAACAAAGCAAAGTTCTTCTTGTGGTTGGAAACTTGAGTCGACAAAATAGACATTGTTGCGCCTCTTTCCTTTCAGGACCACAAGATTTGATTTCATGTTTTTGATCATACAGCCATCTGAGGTAAAGGATACCTCGTTGTTCCCTTGGTCACAAAGCTGAGCAATACTCAACAGATTGTAACCAAGACCTTTCACCAAGCTTACGTCTTTCACGCTTGTTTTATCATTTAGCTTGACTGCACCTGTTCCAATGATTTCTCCTTGATTGTTATTGCCAAAGGAAATGTTTCCTCCAACATTGACCTGAAGTGAGGACAGAATATTCTCGTTCCCTGTCATGTGACATGAACACCCGCTGTCAAGGATCCAGCGGATGTTCCCCCTCACTTCAACCTGCAAGAAAGAAATCACGTTTTAACGACCCAGGCCTGCTTAGCCTTCCAGGGTCGGTTACCATAGCTCACAGAATGATAGATTTGTGATTGAACTAAAGTAGCTTTCTGTGGACTCTTGGAACTAGAAGCAATATTTGAGGGATCAACATGGTTTTTCCCTTTGTCAATTTTAGAATCTTGCTTCTTTTGTGGTTGTGGAGCTGGTTTCTTTTTATTCTGATGAGATTTGTCATACCCTTGATTTTTCTTACCAGACCACTGTTTCTTGTTGTTCCCTGTGTTCTGGTTTTGACTTCTTTTGTTAGACTCTTCTAACCTAACTTTAAAGTGTTTTTGAACATGACCTCCCCCACCACAGTGATAGAACACCCTATAATATTCGCCAAGATAGCGCTTAGGATGTGGTTTCTGGAGGGTACGTTCCTTCGCACGTTCCTTGGAAGGAACTCTGTGCTGGTTCCCTTGAGACTGTTTTAAGTATATTTTATGAGCCGTTTTACCAGTATACCATTCAGAGTTTTCACTTAAATTACTCTCAAGAATCTTAACTCTACCCTCTAGATGAGTTACTTTATCTCTAGCAGATTGAAGTTCCCTAGCTTTTCTTTCCATTTTCTCTTCAAAGCTAAGATCATCTGGAGGATATTCAGATTTATCCTTTCCATAACCAATACCACACCTAGCCGGATTAAACACAATTTGAGTTTGTTTATAAAGCTCGTTCTCTAACTCTTCCTTTTTGAGTTTATAAGCAAGTAAATCCGATCTAAGCTCATTATTGGTTTCAGTGAGAGTCTTAATATCTTCTTTTGAAACTTTACACTCTGAGCAAGGAACAACATTTGTAACAATAGATTCTGATAATTTTTCTTCAAGATTAAGACATTTCTCATCAGAAGCTCCTATTTCTTCTTGCGTCTTTAGATTATCTTCAAAAAGCCTTTTAACAAGTATAAGAAGATCAGTCTGTTTAGCATTTTTCAAACTATCAAGGAATTGTTCAGGAGTTACCTGTGGGTCAGCATCTTCGGTCTTCAGAGTCATGGCACAGACTTTTGGTTCAGATTCATCATCTGAGTCAAGATCCCATGCAGCGATGTAGGCCTTCTTCTTCTCGTTCCCAGATTCGTTACCTTTGGGACAACTCTTTGCATAGTGACCCTTTTCTTGACAATTGTAGCAGGTAACGTCCTTGTTATCCTTCTTCTCTGAGTTGATCTTCTCTTGTTCCTTCCATGCTCCTTGCTTTTTGCCTTTCTTGTAGAAAGCCCTCATTGTTTTTGTTATGAGCGCTACGTCAGAGTCTTCCTCCGTAGTATACACCCCTCTTCCTGCAGTGATATTCTCAATGGCTTTTTCCACTTTGAGATCAATACCTTTGTTAGAACTTGAGATGCTACTTTTGACTTTTTCATATCGCTCATAGTCCGTCAGCTTTCCAAAGATTTCATGAAGAGTGCAAGTCTTCGTGATTGGATTTTCTCTTAGCAAGCCTCTGGTAACAACATACTTAGGACCAAGACCATCAACAATCGCAGAAACCTTCTCTGAATGTGTGATGGTTTTCTCGATACCTAGATGATTGATGCGATTCACCAAAGCCTCAAACCGAGATTGGTATGTTGCAATGGTTTCTCCATCCTCCATCTTGAAGTTGTAGAATTCTCTTTTAGCCTCTTTTTGATGGCTTTCCTTCAGATCCGTACTTCCAATGTGCATCTGCTCAATAGCCGCCCAAGCATCCTTTGCGGTTTTGCAGTTTACCACTCTTAGCAGATCTTCAGCACCCAGGGCATTATTCAGCAGCATTTGTGCCTTGTAGTTCTTCTCCATTCCTGACCACTCAGTTGGTCCCCATTCGGATTTTTTGTCCTTCTTGGCTTCAGGAATGACATAGTCTCCAACCTCAATGACTGACCATGCTTGGTAGTCATTGCTCTTGAGCCAAGTGGCAAAGAGGATTCTCTAGTGGTCGTACTCTCTAGGAACAAGAAGTGGAGGCTTGTTGTTTCCAATCCCGACGTTGTGAGTGTTGTTTGAAGTCATTTTGTATTCTTGCACTAACACACAATCTAGAGCAAACCTGCTCTGATACCAATTGTTGGATCATGACGCGTTAGTAACAAGTCAGGGAATTAGTAATGTTCCCTGTGCAGCGGAAATAAACAGTAAGAACACAGAATTTTGAGAGAAAAACTTTCTGTCCTACCAACCAAGTCATAGAAAGAAAAAACCTCTACCTCTGAGACTCCTTCTCAGAGGATTTTCAATAGAATACTTTTATTAAGTTTCAACGATTACAAGGCAAGTCAAGTTCCCTGGTAACTAAGGCACCGACCAAAGTTCAACCAACTAGACTTCTACAACCCTAAGCGTAAACCTAAGACAAAGTAAACTACTGACTTACTTGTGGATTCTTCACCGAAAAAGCCACACACTCATACACTTGAAAACTCTCTCTTCAAGTTCGTCGTCTTCAACCACTCGAAAACCACACCTTTAACCCTAGCTAAGCCTAGCTATTTATGAGATAATTTAAGTCTGATCTCACACGTAATTCTTGCCTAATTACGCTGATATTCCACTTAACAAATCCCACACAATAAGGAAAAGTATTGTTTGTGATTTCGTATCCTCAACCATGCCGATTCTTCCCAAAAACCGAATGATCTCGGATTTCCCAAGATAAGATCGTGTGAAGATTGATCTTATCTTCTCTTTTATCTCCTTAAGCAACCGCCTACAGTTGTAAATCTTCGTAGAAGATCGCTTGCAGAAGATATGGTAACTTGCCATTTATAGAAACCCGCGTTCCTTCTGAGACGCGCTTCCTAAATCTGTCACTCGTTCCCTCCATCGTTCCTCACGATGTTCCGTCACTCGTGACCATGTACCTGTTTTCCTGAAACACTTATGTGGAAGTAAGTTATATCAACTAAGTTTGTTATCATCAAAACTAAGAGAAACCATGGAACAACCAATGTTCCAACAGAAGAGGTGATGGTTAATTAGATACAATGGAGATGTACAGGTTTCTTCCGGACTGTGGCTAAGGAATGTGCTTTTAGTGGACAGTTTCAAGTATAATCTTTTGTCTATTCAGAAGTTGTATTTTCAGTTGTCGTGTGAAGTTGTCTTGTTTGATTCAGAGTGTCCTTTGTAGGTGTGAGCAAGAAAAATTAATCGTCATAATTATTTTCTCTATCTTCCGCCATAAAAGTATTTTTATTTATTATATTTTTTCTATCTTTAAGTATTTTAATATAAAATTAAATATGACGGTTATTCGTTATGGTGGAGGATTCTATGTTAGTCCAAAGATAGAATTTTGGCTTGGAGTAGGGAGCAAGATATTGCTTGCTTAGGAGACAAGGCACTATGGACCGACCCTAGGGGTAGATTTTCGGCCCCCTGCCCTCTCTCCTCCATTATAAATACATGTATTTGCCATGTATGATGAACGCCTCATATTCGCCAAGCTCGCACGCAAGTCTGGTCATTTACCTCGACGTTCAATCGACAATTGCTCTTCTGACTTAGGCATCAGATGTGGATTAGGGGGTCTCCGCCCCCTTTGTCTATTGTTTTGCAAGTTCTAGGTTAAAGAAGCAGTTGGAACCGAAGGTGAAGAAGAGAGTATTCAACCAGTGCATTGAAGATGAATTTTTATGCACTAACAATTGGCGCCCTATGTGGGAAACGAGTACTCGATCACGTAATTATGGTGTTGGAATCGATCCCAGAAGATCAAGAAGTGGTTTTTCGTAACCCTGGGCCAACCACGCAAAGCGAAATCGAGCGTGGTGCCTTTAGCGAGCAAATCCGCGACCGCGGACTGACATCCCGCGACCGCGGAATATAAGGTAATCGCGCGAACTCCGAAGTTCGCTCGGAGGATCGAACCCTAGCGTGTATTGATCAAGAAAATTCCGATACTCACTCGGAAGATCAGACCTTAGCACGAACCGGGCAGGACGCCTTGGCCAGAGACGACTTGAACCCTGACCTGATCCCTCTCTCAAGCACGGTTGTTCATTGCACAGACCGTCAGGGATCCGAGTCAAGCGACAGAATCGACAATCGTAACACTATGCGTCCTGAATCTCGTGAATATGATCGAGTTTGAGACTCAGCTATGCCTGTCGCTGAATCCGAGAGCAATAGAAATCTATAGGGTCGTGGGCCAATCATGACAAGTAACCGTGGTCACGGAGCAAAACCGTGACCGCGGCCTAGTGAGCCGCGAGCGCGGCCAGGTGAACCACGACTGCGGACCGGAAACCTGTGATCATGGATTGCGCATATCCGAGCCCGTGATAGTACTAAACCGCGAGTGAAACCCTAGCTTTGTCAGCCCGCGTTATGAGCATGGTCAATCGAGCCAGGCTGAGTCTAATCACGTTCGTGGTGACACTCGCATATCTTTGGTATCAAGGCCAAACAGCAGGAATGTGGCATCAACCACCGCTGAGAATGAAGAGGAAGATGAGATTACCCATGTTTTAACCTCTACCTTAAAAGAGAACGAGAAAATCCAAACTAGGTGTGCCCAGGCTAAGTCCCGCTTGGACCAAGCCTTAGAAGAGATCGCTAAGTTGAAACACACTTTGGATAAAGTTCAGGACAAGCATCCGTCAACGAATCGGTAATCAAAAGGACTAATTGACGACTCGCTAGCATTATTGAATTCAACGATAACCGTCGTGGTCCTGAGCCTGTAAGCACTAACGAATCAGAGGAGATGCAAGTTGATTACAAAAGCGGTCGTAGAGTGCCTAGAAGTCGGCGAAGAGACAAGCATCATGAGTCGCCCCCGCGTAGAGGTTCCGAGCCGCGAACCACCCTCGGTCTAGCGATTCGACCTCGGGTGACTCGAAGAGTTCCGATGACTATGGAGATCGCCGCGGATGCGGAGGCCAGAGCCGCGATCGCGGAAGGTCCACTTGCGATCGCGAATGAAGTAGTCAGCGTGAGAAATCACACGAGCATGATGACGACCGCTATGATCAGTCTGAAAAACCCAAGTCAACTCATGACCGGAGTAGTAAGAAGAAGAGACAAAGTAGTCGACGTCGGAGTGAGAACAAGGAAAGACGTGAAGGAGAAGATCGAGCTCTCAGGCACACAAAAAGGAGATTGCTTGATCTTTTAAGAGCGCAAGGTGGGACCTTGCAATCGGCTCAAGAGCAAGCGGAGCACAAATTGGCTATAGTGACATCAACACCATTCCATAGAAGCATCCAACGTGCCAAGCCCCCGGCAAAGTTCTCTCCACCATCATTCACTCTCTATGATTGACATTTGGACCCCGTAAATCATATAATTGCTTTCTCTCACAAGATGGCATTTATGGGTATCTGAAGACGCTACAATGTGCAAGATGTTCCGGGTAGCCTTGATAAGGGCTCATTGAAGTGGTTCTAGAGTTTGAAACTAGGATCAATCCGGTCTAGGGATCAACTTGCCACTGAATTGGTAAGCCATTACGTAGCTAATAGTCGGGATGCAGTGTCTCTAGATACACTCTTTGGCCTAAGGAAGGAGAAAAGCGAAAGCTTGCACCGCTTTGCCAACCGTTTCATGGAGTGTTATGCTGAGATTGATGGGTGTGATGAGAAGACCGCAATTACCGCCTTTAAGAGGGCAATTCCATTTAAAAGCAAGTTAAGGGAAGACTTGACGTGCATTTCGTCTTCCTTTCACCATTGTTGAGCTTCAAAAGCGCATTCACCAGCATGTGCACTTAGTGGAGGCTAATTACAAGACAAGAGGGAAATCACCCTCTCCACCTCGAAAGTCGCACCGCCCTTCAATTAGGAACTTCAGACAAAAAGAACACTCGTCAGGAGATCAAGCTAGAGCGGTTTATACCACCTTCAATGTTCCGATCTACAAGATTCTACCGCACATTAAGCATGAAAATTACTTTCACTATCCTCTAAAGAGTGAATGTCCTGAAGATGATCCCCAAAGCTGGATATATTGCATGTACCATAGAATACAGGGGCATATGAAGACAAGACTTGATAAAAGAAAGAGGTTCCATTAAGGGAACTCAAGAGAGACAAGTTCCCAAAATATGGGAACTCACATGTGAAGACAAGACAGCTCAGCGTGAAAGACGGAAGCATGTTCCAGACAAAGCAAAGGAGCAGTCTGTTCCTCGGACTGGGTTGTTTGATCCAATGGTCCGATGAGCTTCAAGAGTTGACAAATTCAAATAGAATCACATATGAAGAAAGTACATACTTGGCTAGCAAGACAAGTGCATTTTGTACATTAGTGTTCTCAAAGTTTGGTGATTGTTGGGAATAGAGAAGTTTGAGAATTGTCTTGTAATAGCTTGGGGAACTATCAATAAAAGAAGTAAGTCATTTGAAATTCTCCAAGCGGAGGTACATATTTAGCCATACAACTAGTTGTTTGTAGTGGGTTTCTTTATAAAGAAACTGTGTCCCATCTTGATTGATTATTTGTATATTTCTATTTTACTTCCGCTGTCTTAAGAACAGTCCAACATCTGTCCTCAACTCTTAACTAACACTTTCGATCTAGCACAATATACTTTTCACAACCAATAGAGGTCGGAACAACAAAGTCAAAACGGACATCGTGCTATTAACGCATCTCTCTCCCGGCACAAAAGTAGGGCGCCCCCGAGTCATGACGCTCGTGATCGTGCACGCGACATCCAAAAGTCACAGAATTATTGGCACACACGTCCCTCGCATTTTCTTTTTAAAAATCTTTGCAACATTTCTACAAATTGTTTATAAATTCCTTTTGCTACCCATAAACATACATTGTAACATTGAGGACTTTTTTTTTAAATCGTTAGCAGAAAACGTGCAGAATAAAAATATTTGTCAGTAGAAAAATTAGTGCGGAGATCAAAAAAGGATCACTCTTTCACAAATATATATATATTTTAAAAAAGAGATCGAAGCACAAGCACCGTATAATATTTATTTATTTTTTGGTAGGACGTATAATATTTATTTAAATACATAGAAATCGATCATATATATAATTAAGACAGTTGGGTTATATTATTAGTACGTATTCCAAATTAAGCTGATCGAATGGCGCTCACTCTTCTTCACCTCCTTACGTTGGTTTTGTGTGGTGTGTTACACTTGCAATTTGCTAGTGCTGAAGCGCTGAGCCGGAGAAGCTTCCCCGCCGGATTTCTCTTCGGCGCTGCCTCATCGTCTTACCAGGTTCGTTTGTATTAGTAATTGCCTCGTCACTCATTATATCGTAAATGCAGGCTGATTTGTATGATGAAATTATATGTTCTAGCTAGCTTTTAAGTTTTAGTTTGCAAGTATTATTCGACCCGAACTCGATTTTGCAAGAGTTCAAGCAATCTGATATACTGAATTGACAGTATGAAGGATCTTGGAATGAAGGTGGAAAAGGGCCTAGCGTTTGGGACACTTTCACTTCTGTATTTCCAGGTTTGTAAGTTATGTTATATGAGACGTACATTTTAAATATTGTTATTCCAATTTAATTCGCTAAAAACCCGATTCGCTGTTATCCATATATGCTGCCAATTTGCAGAAAAAATCACAGATCACAGCAATGGAGATGTAGCTCTAGATTTCTATCATCGCTACAAGGTAATATTAATTACTCCTATGTCATGTCATTAATTATGGTCATTTTTGTCACTAGCTATTAAAGTGTGTGCACGCCAATTAGTGTCTAGAAAATGGTAGACGGGGGTTAGGCAGACGGGGGTTAGGCAGCGGATGAGTATGGTTTTTATTTTATAGGGTTTATCATTTATAATTTGTGAGAATATATAAATAAAGAACAATTTCAACATATTGTCTCCGTATAAATTTAAGCCTAAAACCCGTCTAGAAGATCACCTAGTCCACCTAGCCTTGCACAACCCTCCTAACCTGCCTAGGCCTGGCCGCCACCCAGCTCGTCTAGACGGCCAAGAATCTGCCCAAGGTTAAATCAGAACAGTGAACCGTCGCCCACCATCTAAGCGGCAACTTAGACCATTTTTTAGAACAGTAACACATTAGATCGTATACACCTACACACGAACAAACACCCCTTTGTTAATTGGCCAATTGGGCATTAACATGGTATATAGATCAAAGCTTATTCATCCCCAAGTCTCTTTCGTTGTTGTTTGGGTCCGACCCTCTGTCTAGGATAGTCTAGTATGATGTTAAGTGCCAAGACAAGCTAGTTGTCACTTTAGGGAACATATGTAAAAATAAGTCCCACGTCTAAAATAAGTCCCACGTCACAAATTAGAAAATAGAATGTCTGCTATGTATATAAGTTATTGGGTTACCTTTTTATTTTCAATTTAATTTAATATGAACCCCCAATTAAAACTTATGTACGAATTAGGCATCATGCATGTCAGCATATATATGTGCACAATGCAGGAACAGATTCCTTTCGTTAATTGGCCCAGATTATAATAAAAGCGGATTTTCTAACCTATGTCCTTAGGGCATGGGATAAGCAACTTGTTTTAGAAAGATTTGATATTTTTATTTATTTAGAGATTTAAATCCTCTTTACAACGGACGTTTCCTTTTTAGGATTTTAGTTTTTAAAATAGGGAAGCTTAAAAGAAAACGAATAAATCTGTTGTAAAAAGGATTTAAATCTCTAAATAAATAAAATTACGAATAAATTATTCGTTTTAGGGTTTTAGTGATGACATCCACACTAATATTGTATAAAAAAATGCCCCATCACGTACCAAAAAAAAATATAGTTTAAAAAAACTCATCTACTTGTTAGCAAAGCAAAATATCTCATCATTACTATAAATTAAAAAAAAAGTTAAAATAATATATAAAACGACACATATCAACTCCACACTGAACCACAACACCAATTTTTTTAAAAAATTCATTCAATTGGTGGAAGTTTAATTGTTTTTACTTTTTATTAGTTGAAATTTGTTTGTAGATCCCACATATAAAAATATTTTATATATATTAAATGAATAAATTATTATATATTATATTGATAATAGAAAATATTATTATTTATATGTATATAAATATTCCATGTAGATATCATAATAATAATAATAATAATAATAATAATAATATATTATTTTTATTTTTATTATTTTTATTTTATTATTTTTTATAAATTTTTTACTATTTTTTCATATATATGTATTTTTACCCAAATATAAACAGTATAATTATATTTTTCTTCCGCCTAATAAATTTAATTTTTCAATTAAACCATACATATATGAGTAGACACATATTCAACTAATAATTCTAATTCTACCACAAGCACAATTATATTTTTCTTCCACCTAATAATTCTAATTCTACTCTTTAAATATATATTTATATTTAATCAAACCTAGATACGAGCACTTATACTAGTAGACACATATTCAAGTATCTTAATTTTTTTTTTAAATGTTATTATCTTAAAATTAACTTCATATATTCAAAACAATAACTTCACATATTCTTTCAAAAAAATGACTTTACATATTCCTTCAATAAAAATAACTACTCATATATTGTCATTACTTTTCTCAATTATAATTTATCACTAATATGATTTAATACAATAGTTACAATGAACCGTATATTTCTTGTTAGTTGAATCAAAGGCTCTCTTTCGAAAATATTTTGTAAAAATATCTGATTTTAAGGGTTGGACCCTCGGGTCCATCCACATCCACTCTCTCATTTTCATCGAGAGTGTTATATAGGGACGATTCCGGTTGTCCCACATTGGAATCTGAGTAATCCAACAAGTTATTAGGAGGTACAAATTTTACATTAGCATCACTCTTGTGTGCCAAAAATTTGATAAAAAAATCTATCCATTTTTTTTAAATGTAATTAAACAAAGAGAAGTAGAGAGCAAGGTAAATATTAAGATGATAATGAAATACAAAATTACAAAGCCATATGATATAAGAACTAGTAATTATAAAAACTAGTAAAGACTGAGAGATTGAAAGAGTATTGTAAACTTATGAGATTGAGAGAGATTGGTAATGTGGGTTGGAATGAGATCATGTATGTGGGTATTTAAAGAAGAAAATTAGCAACTAGTCATTCCCATTAAAAAACTAGCCGTTAAAAATTAGTTGTTGCCATTCTACCAAAAAAAAAATAAGCAAATAAATACATCATTCATAAAAAAAACTAACAAACAAGATAATAAATATTATAATAAGATAGACAATATTCGAAAAACAAGCAACATAATTAATAGAAAATATTTAATTACCCAAATTTATCAACGCACAATTATATTAAAAATCCGTTATATCTCGCACTAGCTAGTCGGTTCAAATCTTCTACTCCCTTATATATTTTCTTTTTTACTCCCTTGTTTTAATTGATTACAAGGCGTTTTTTAATATTTTACTAATATTTAAGTTTTTTTATTTAATTTGGAAATTAATCACTCAATCACGTCGTAGGGGAATATATTTAGAAAAATTTGATTTACTAGTTAATAATCAATCACGTTACAAATTCAATTTTTCTTTCATCCCACAGATGTTCTAAGAGTGTTTTTTTTTTCTTACAGGATGATATAAAGCTGATGAAAGATATGGGTATAGACATATTTAGAATATCAATCTCATGGCCACGAATATTGCCATGTAAGTATGTTATGAATACAAATTTGCAAAACGCACACTAGTTAGATTATGTAATAAACGGAAAAAACTAATTAACACCTGATTAATTGCTGATTAATTAAGATATATACATACATGATACATACACCCATGATAAAAAAAAAAAAAAAAAAAAAAAAAAAGAGATACATACACGCAGGGGCGTAGCCAGGAATCGAAGCCAGTGGGGGCTAACTCGAAACAGTTAATGGATCGGGATTAAAACTAGAACCTATATTTTGTGAACCCCCAATAAATTGAAAAAATCTCTTCATTTCCTAAACAATTACACAAATCATCAATTCATCGACTTCGCACACAAACACAAATACTCTAGAACATAAAATTAGGTCCAACACAAATTCATCAAATCTAAAATTAGGACTAACACAAATCTGAAATTCAACACACACAATTCATCAAATCATGAATCCATAAAATTAATCTGAAATTAAGGATAAAAACCTAACACAAATATGAAATTAGAAAAAAAATTCGTTTTTTTCATATATTTTTAAGAAAATATATATTTTTTTAAAATTTCAGTGGAGACTGACTATATAACTACGCCACTGCATACACGTACCTGATGTTTGTTTGCAGATGGGAAGATCTCTGGAGGAGTTAACCAATTGGGGGTTCAGTACTATAATGACTTGATCAATGAGCTTCTATCAAACGGTAAGATTTTGACAAATTAATACACCGTAGTATTAGCAACAATAACCGGGTACTTATAAGTTTTCGAAGCTAACTAAATGTTTCGTGGTGGACGCACATCCATCATTTGAGTTGATTTTATTTAGAGCATGCCCAGCCGTAGCCCAAAATCTTGGGCAAAGAGGAGAGAGAGTGTTTATATTAATAGAATATTAGGAGAGAGGGTATTTTGGGCCTTGTTTTGGTCACCATGATAACCACCAATGTATTTGGGCAATAGCTCTACCACTTGACAAGTGTTAAGTTGCTTTATTTTTTTTTTTCTTTCTCTTCATTAATAAAATAAAATAATAAAAAAATATTTATTTATAAGTTGATGACTAAAATTTTTGATCCACGACTGAATGTACTCTTAGTGGACGTACATGCATGTACATGTAGCGTTTACTTCCATTTTCATACTGTATTCAATTAATTGTGATTTACCACGTACATACATGTAATGCATTTTCCTTTCCACTTGCCAAGCCTCAACGATCCCCTTAATATATTAATCCTTGTACGTGATTAATCATAGGTATAAAACCATTTGTTACAATTTTCCATTGGGATACCCCTCAAGCACTTGAAGATAGTTACGGTGGATTTTTGAGCATCAACATAGTGTAAGTTTATCCTATTATATATATTAGTTTTAAATACAAAAAATATTTCTTATATAGGAATATATGCCGGTGGCCAATGTGTTGGGGAATAGTATTATATTAATGTTGTTGAGAATATACTTTATCTCACATCTGAAATTTAAACAGAATAAACCTAGTACGAATCCAGTATTCGTGTTAATAAATTTAATTTTTATAAATAAAAATTGCAGGGATGATTTTAGGGAGTATGCAGATTTATGCTTCAAGCTATTCGGCGATCAAGTCAAGTACTGGATCACTGTAAACGAACCCAACAACCTCAGCCGATTTGGGTACGCAGATGGAACTATCGCGCCCGGAAGGTGCTCAGAGTACATCGGAAACTGCACCGCCGGCGATTCAGCCACCGAGCCATACTTGGTCGCTCACCACTTGCTCCTTTCTCATGCCTCTGCCTTCAGGCTGTACCACCGCAAATACAAGGTCCGCTCCACTTCCTTGTCTTAATTAATTACCAAAAACAAGTGTACGTACGTTAGTAGAATAATTAGGATGATCACATGCATGCGTATACATGCAGAATGAATGTTTTTTATTTTTGTACTCCTTTATAGGGCTATCAACAAGGAGTGGTTGGGCTAACAGTTGCTTCCAATTGGGTGACACCCATTAACCAAACACATACAAACGTTGTGGCTGCCTCTAGAGCATTTGCGTTTAGGTCCGGATGGTAAGTATAACACTTTTTTAACCTATGCCTTGAGTCATTGTTTTTTTTTTTAAAAAAAAGCATTACGTATCATATATATAACTGAACAAAAAGAGTTAAATATATATACAAAAAAGGGGGTGGAATGACAAATTAATCAAGAATTGAAATTAGAAAATAAAAATGGAATGGAACGACATATTAAATTGTAAATAATATCAAGAATGTTTTTGAAAAAATATGTGCTTTTATGGAAAAAGCTAGGTTAATTCAATTTCTAGAAAATAATTACGTACAGGAGGAGTTACTACTACTAGGCATATCCAGTGGTATATAGTTGTGTACAAGACAAGAATCAAATTAAAGCCAAATAATTAAAGACTCAATTTGATGGCAACCCGATTCTAGGTGAAGATTTCCTTGGTTCCTAGCTAGCCCCCTTCCTCCACCGGTTTGCAATTATCTCCCTCTTTAAGCATTTCCCTCCACACCAAAAAAAGCTCCTTGATCAAGAGCGCTTGGATTTTAGTGATAACATTTTTTGGGAGTATAAAGGATCGGCAAAAGAAGTTGATGATTCTCCAAAGAACAGACTTGATGAGCACGATCCTGCCGACATAAGAGACGCATTTGGAGGCCCAAGACTGAGTTAATCAAGTCTCCGAGAAGTACTCTGCCAACTTAAGTTTCTTCGAGTGCACACGCAACCCATGATACCTGAACGGAAGAGAACCGGCCTAATTCAGAAATACCAATTAATGATGCCAGAAATGTCATTTTTAATATACTCGGGAGCACCGACAAAGTAGATACTAGACTTGACAAGATTGATCATCAAACTAGAGGTAGTAGAAAAGTCAGAGAGGGTGTTCTAAATCACGAGAATGGATTTGCGGTTACCCTTGCTAAAGATGATAAGGTCATCCGTGAACGCAAGATGCGTGATCTTAGTCGATTTGCATCTAGAGTGAAAGGAGAACTTCCTATTCTAAGCCATTCTATCAAAGAGACAATTCAAGTATTCCATGTCCATATATGGAGAAAAGATAGGGTGTCATGGGTTCCCCCTAGTGGATACCCCCTTTTGCTCTGAAATTACACATCAAGTTCCCGTTAATATTGATAGTGAATAGTCCATTGACAAGAAGCTCCTAATGAGCTCCACAAAATTGTCCAAGAAGCCAAAACTACGAAAAAACCCCAAAAAGGAAGTGCCAGCTAATGGAGTCATAATCCTTTCGAATGTCAAGCTTGATGGTGCAACATGGGGTGGAGTTGGAAGGTCAGCGCTCTGTTTAGGGTCAACTAAGAAGTTCTACCATAGACTTTAATCTAGCGGCAATAATCTTGGAAATAATCTTCTAAATAGTAGTACAACAAGATATGGGTCTAAAATCATTCAGATCATTAGGGCACTCAATCTTAGGAATGAAATGGGATCATGGTAGTGTTTACCTCCTTGAGAAGTTGCTTGTTGTTGAAAAATTCTTGGATGGGAAGCCTTAGTCTCGGCTCTGATGATACTCCACACTTGCTTAAAGAATCTGATATTGTACCCCGTCGGGTCGGGGCTCGGGGTTTGGTCGTCCGGGATGGAGAAGATCGCCTGCTTGATCTCTTCATCCGTCTGATCAAACAAGAAGGTCAAAATGTTGATGCTGCGGGGTCGGACCTGTTTTACATATATCCGCATTGACATTGACACAATGGATCTCCGAGCGGGGCCCTTAAGATCTTTAGCATACTTATCATTTATTTATTTTTTTGGTTTCCCATCCGGTTCGCCCTGCCCAAGTGGCTTCGGGTCGGACTTAAGCCCAGGACTACATCCGGATTCGGAGCGGGGTAGGAAATTACGATTTTAAACTCCTCCCAACGAGGTTGCGGGGAATCGAACACGGGGTTCGCCCTTCCAAATGCAGCTCCCATACCACTGCACCAACGCACCGTTGGTATACTTATCATTTATTTTAGCATAGTAAATGTGCACTTACACTTTTGGTACAAATATATTCACTCTAGATATATATGCTTATGTACGTGTACCCCATTATTATTTAGATATGCACCTCAAATATTTAATTTGTAAACATGTGCCCAAAAAAATAAAAAACTTTATATTAATTACAATTTTGCTAATACATCTTAGTTTTTTATATTCTTTTATTCAATGACCCTCCTTACTTTCATTATTATACCCTAGAAATACTCCTAGTATAATTCAAACTCAAATAGAAAAGGGGGAAAAAATACTTATAAAAAATCATAAATCTAAGAAATATTTACATGGCTCCCAGAAAAAAAAACTAGTTAATTAAGTAATTTCTCAGTTACGTACGTTAACTCAAAAATTTCCAAATTAATTAAGAAATACTTGCATGGTTATTTTAATCTCTAAGGAGGAATTTTTATTTTATTTTGTTAGGATTTTTGATCCAGTAATATTGGGAGATTACCCAAAAGTAATGAGAATATTAGTGGGAAAGAGGCTCCCTTATTTTACGGAAAAGCAAAGAGAAATGGTGAAGGGTTCGTTTGATTTTTTGGGGCTCAACTACTACTCAGGAAATTACGCACAAGATGATCCTTCATCTTCAATCTTTCCAAACCTCAGCTACACAACGGACAGCCGTGTAACTCTCACCAGTACGTTCAGCTTCTTTCTATCTCACCACTTCGATCATTAATTACTTAATCCCCATCAAAATTAATATTAGATTTATTTAAATCAGCTAGTATCCAAACTACTCGTATATATTACATTACATGCCTTACCAATTTCAAGAATTTTAAACGCTTATCTATTTTTAAATTCTTTTTTTTTTAATTGCAGCTGAGAAGGATGGAATTCCCATTGGAGAACCGGTAATCATTAATATAAGACGCTTGCATTTCATATATATATATAGTGGTGTCGCAAAATATTCTATTATTCAGTAATTCGAATTGACTTATAATCAGCAACCGGTAATAATATAATATAAGATGCTTACATTTCATATTTGACTTACCAGCGAAACATAATGATAAGATTGAGTTTGAGTATGCATTTTTGAATTAATCAGTTGTTTGAAGGAACTAAAATGACACTATATTGGAGTATATAACTTGCTTAGTGCCGAATGATGACATCATTAAGAACTCCCCTTCATTCATTGATTTGATTTCTTAACGGTCTATTGACCAGCATTGGACTGTCATTCATGATATATTATACCCTATCAAATTCCTTCCAATGCTAAAATAAAGTGTTGAAAAAGCTAACACGACCAAATTTTCATGTTTCCGTCCAATACGTACAGACTGGATGGAGCCATGAATACGTGTATCCACAAGGACTTGGATATCTTCTACATCATATGATGACCAAATACAGCAACCCACCTGTCATTATCACCGAGAACGGTAAAATATCCAAACTCCTATATATTGATCACTAATCGATCGTAAAAATATAAACCTTAATTTAGTAATCAATGTGTTCCAACATTTCAACGTCTTTGTGTTTGTTTAGGACTGGCATATTGGAACAACGTCACACAACCTATTGCAGAAGCTCTTGAGGATTACGAAAGAATAAGATATCATCGTCTCCATTTACAATATCTTCGTAGAGCACTCAAGTAAGTAGTTAATTAGATTGATCAAATCACGTATTCATAACTATCATATTCACAATTAATGATATGTTGTTGATATTATAGGAAGGGTGCCAATGTGACTGGATACGTGGTTTGGTCGTTCATGGATGACTTTGAATGGAATTCAGGCTTCACCCTAAGATTCGGTTTGAATTTTATCGACCGCGAAAACAACCTTACCAGAATTCCTACACTTTCAGCAAAATGGTACAAAAATTTTCTTCACGACATAAATGGTTCTAGCACATCATTAATCCAAGCTTCTTAACCAAGATGTCTTCTTGGATCGTGAAATAAAACACACGTACGCAACTCATTTTGAAACCCCGTCTTCTAATTGGTTGATAAGTTGATTGATTTGTGACCATGTCTCTCGGAAGGGTCCTTCTAAGCGCCCAGTTCCTTTTTTTTTTCTCAGCAGCCCGTTTTAATTTTTGTTATTTATAGTTATTTTCCTTTTATTTGTAGTATTTATATTTCAGTCTTGTTATTTTAAAAGATAATTACAAAATCAATTAGTAAGTTTTAAAAAATATTATAAAATATCCTTAGATTTAAAAATATTATCTTTAATCAAGTGTCTTTTATCTTAATTTATCTCAGTATCTCTTAAATTAATATAGGACCAGTACATTGGTATCAAAGCCATATTAAAAACTATATATTGTAGACCACAAGTTATCAAGTCAACAAGCTGGAAATTTCCGATAAGTGTCCTAATCGAGAATCTCCACATATTAAACATCTAAAAATTGGCGAAAAACATTATGAAGCTATATTAAACACTATTGTCGACGACATCGCAGATTTTAAAAGTTGTATTTTTAGATTAATTGAAAAAATCCAAAAAAATTAAGGAAGAACTTACTTTGGTCCAAAAAATCTACCAAGAAGAAAACCAGAAAATTGCTATTGCACTTACTAACGAAATTAGACACCAAGGCGTTATTATTAAAAACGGTAGTAGGTAAAAGACCAACTCAGTTTCCACATAAGTATTCTTTTCAAAATCAAAACCCATAAAAAAATTATTAGTCCTAAGTTTAAAAAATGAAAAGAAAACTGAATCTGAAGATGATGAATCATGAAATAGAGAATAAATCTAAGTTACTAGAAAATATCATGGAAGAATCTGGTGTTACGAGTAGTGAAGAATCAGATTATTATACTGAAGAAGAAAAAATGTATCAACAGATGGGATTAATAAAGTTAAAAGATATGGAAACAATACCCATTAACGACGTCAAAAGAAGAGTGGATAAAAATTTTGGCAAAAAAGTGTTAGGCTGTAATGAAATGGAGGAAGAAATAACATCTATAATGTTAGAGGAGACAAATGAGACAAACATATCCTACTATAAAAAAAACATGAAAAAGGATCGTGTAGCTATCAAAGGCCCAACATTAAGCCTAAGGTGCTCTTAGAAAAGACAGTTAGATTTGGAGTAAAGATTATGCCAAATCATTGATCTAATAAAAAAGAACTCACGTTAGATCGAATAAGTGAAACTGGATATAAGTTAAACCCAGATGGAATAAGAAGACGAGAAGAAATATTGGATTTCTGGAAGAAAAGCATGATGAGTGTCTTAAAACCTAAATACAGATTGGAGATCCTCAAACTTTTTAAACTACATAGAACATAGTCTGCATGTTATAGTAGTTGACTGATATGAATGAATACTTGAAGAATATAAAGAAAGTTTAAGAACAAAAGAATCTCCATCAGAAATGTTTACCACATTATGTGAAGTTATAGATGAAGAGTTTGTTGGAGAAAGGGATGAAATTGATAATAAAAAAATTATCGAATGGCAATGAAAGTTAAATGCTCTTAAAATCTGTAATATGAGGTATTTGGACAACTATCTCTCTGAATTCGAACCTTACTATTATAAGATATAAGAAAATCAAACTAATCTTCAAATGCTCTTTGACAAACTCCCAAAACCCATTAATGAGGAAATTAGTGATGGCTACTATGAATGGAAAGATAGGTATAATTCTAGAAATCTTCTGGATAATAGAACGAAATTTATAAAAAAGATGGATAAAAAAGAAATGTCGAGAGGTAAAAGGAACCCAACAAATGAAGAGACAATTTCTACCATGTTGGGATTTACCAAATGAATAGGGATGTGATAGAAGAGATAATCAAAGAAGAAAGAATTATAGAAAGAAAAGCTTCAATAAGCAAGGAGGAGAGAAATATCATAAGAAGTATTATAAGAAACCATTATTAAGGAAAGAAGGTTTTTTTAGGAAAGCCTCATACTGCCCTGAAAAGAAAAGAAATTGCAAATGTTGGGCATGTGGATAAACGAGGAATTATGCTAATGAATGAAAAATAGGAAGAATAATAAGTTAGTAGAAACACTAGGAAGTATGGATTACATTGAAATATCTGAGGACGGAGCTATTGAATTAGCTTTAAGCAACAACAAAGGAGTTGTTGAAGTAGTTGAGGAAGAAGAAGGTGAGGAGTACATCAGATTATGAGGAAGTCAATAAGATGATGCAAGGAGAAGGAGTAGATACTCCAGATTTCACCGAAGAAGCTTTCGATTCAGGTGGAGAAATCACTACTCTAGCTCAACTCCAAGAAGCAGAATCATCCATAGAAGAAGAACGAAAAGAAAGCATGCGAAAATCAGGGGTAGAATTCCCGATTATCGCTAAAGAATAGTTCTTCAAGAGATATTTCTTCCCAAAATTCTCTAAATTTGTGTGCGAAGAAATGCTAGGAGATTTAGTAATTAAAAATAACAAAAATCAAGCTAATGAAATCAACCTAATTAATTGGAAAAATATTCAAAAACACAACAATGATAAAAAAGTACAAATATATTTATGTGTGTGGAATCCAAATATTCATCACTCCTCTACAAGATTTCGGTAAAAATATGCACTACATTAACTTTGTTTTGTGACACTAAGCACAAGAAATTTAGTGACCAAACTATTAGTGGAGTAGTGTGTAACTTGAGTCAAGGGCGGATGTCTTGGATATGTAGGCCAAACTATTATGTTAGTTTAGAAGACTAATTTGCATCTAAAATTTTATCTCTAAAATTATTAACTCAAGGGATTAATATGCATAAGGGAACTTGTCCTCTACAGTTAAAGTGGAAGGTACTATATAAGTTAGAAAATACTACCAATCCTCCACTTAGAACCCAAATGATAGAAGCTGGTAAATATGAGATTAGTGGATCAGGAAATTAATTAGAAGTACTATTTAAATTAAAGCCAGAGCAAATTAATTTAAAAATATTTTGGGTAAATGCCTTTGAAAACCCTTCAAATACTAACTATGAAAAGGTCTTAACAATTGATGATGAAGGAAAAATCCATACCAAATCACAACCTCCAGTGAGTTTGATGAGAAACAGGAGCCTTTCTAGGAGTCAAAGTTCTAGGTTCAATCCTAATCTTAATCTCGCTCAAAAGAACCAATTAGCCCCTTCAATCAGAAGTGTTAAAGAAGAAAGTTTGTTCCGAATAGATGATGATATTGCTAGTCTTCTAGCAACCTTAAATAGGAAATTAGAACTTAATAGTCTTGGAACAACACTTAGTGAACCAACTAGACATAGTATAGATCTAGGATCAACAATAGTTTCTAGTTCTAGTTCTACCACCAGCTCAAGCCCCACATTTCTTCCAGTAGTACCAGGAGAAGCATCTACTTCTAGAGCTGATAAAAGTCTAATATGATTTATAACAAAAACTATTAGTGAACATGTCTATGAAGGAGACGAAGAATCAAATATGCAGATAGAAACGTTCATAAGAGTCACTAACCCAAATAACATCTACACCCTTATAATTATATGCATTGAAGGATTTAATGATTATGAACTATGTGCTTTCGTGGATAGTGAATGTTTTGTGTGTTTTGGAAAGATAACTTTATTCCTAGAATTTATGTGGAAATTAGAATCCAAACCTATTCAAGTAAGGATAGTTGATAATAGTATCATGACCCACTCGGAACTCATACTAGATCTACCAATTATACTAGGGGGTTACCCATGTATAATTCCTATATTATGGGCTACTGAACAAACATCTCATGACATGATATTAGGAAATAATTTCCAAAGGTTATATTCTCCATGTACCCAAATTTAGATATAAAATGATATTTACCGTTAATGTAGAATTAGCTTGGGTAAGAATAATGAAAGAAGCATATACGCATGAAAAGATTGAATTTACGCGCACTAAGCATGGTGAGGAGCATATTGTAACTACACAATGAGAATTTACACTACACATAGATGAGATAACTATAAAAGAACAAATTATTAGTCAACAAAAGGATTTGTGTAAAGCGTTATACTCTGAACACCCTTCAAAGTTTTGTGATAAAGATAAGTCATTTGCTAAGATAGAATTAATAGATCCTAAGATTGTTATTAGAGTAAAACAGATGGTCTACACCTTTAAGGACCAACAAGAATTTAAGAAGCAAATTGATGATTTACTAAAAAAGGGATTAATAAGAGAAAGTAAAAGCCCTCATTCTAGTCCTGCATTTATGGTTAAAAATCTTGCTGAAGAAAAGAGAGGAAAGGCTAGAATGGTTATCAATTATAAGAAATTAAATGATAATATTGTCTTTGATGGATATTATATCCCTAATAAAATAGTTCTATTTAATAGAATACAAGGAGTCACCTCGTTCTCAAAAATGGACTGTAAAAGTGGATATTGGCAAATTAAGATGGAAGAAGAGTGTATACTATTAACAACTTTTAGTGTAGCACAAGGTCATTATGAATGGGTATTTATGCCATTTGGACTAAAAAATGCACCACAAATATTTCAAAGAAGAACGGACAATTTCAAGTGGTTCAATGTGTCAGGCCAAATGCATACAAGATAGAGCTCCCCCAAAGGTAAGTATGGTGCTTATTCTACTTTAATGTGCAAGATCTCTCTAGTTATATTCCACAGTTTGACTTCGACGACATATCGAATATACTTCGTGGACAAGTGGAGGAGAATGATGCAAAACGGCCACCAATGACTCTGAGGGGTGTCGAGGACAATATGAAAGTGCCTTGTCAAGGTCCGATCATGTGAGATCGCGCTAAGAGGATCCAAGATGCCACTCATGCACTCTTCACATGACTTGGAGCCACCATGGACACGCCATATCACATGCCTTGGATCAACATACTCAACAATAGGCCAAGTTCCACTCTACATGCCAAGAAGATCAAAATCCAAGAGGTCGTGCATACTTTCAATTTCCCCTTCGGGTTGTGCACCTCGTCCTTAGTTTTCCCTCTAGGCGTACGTGCACCTCGGCTTAGGTTTCCCTTTTGTTCGTGCGCCTCCTTTTCCAGCCTGGTCATGCACCACCCACGCACGGTTGTTCGCCTCTACTCAGGCTGCCCTTTGGGTCATGCCCCCTGGTCATGATCCAAACTCTTATTGTGTGTTCTTGCAAGTTCATTATCAATACAATTCAATTTGAATCCTTACCATCACAAGTGAACACGAGTGAGTTTTGAAGAGCTTGAACAATTACTCTCTCATTAGGGTTTGGAGCATCCGAATCCATTAGAGTTTCAACTCTTGTTGTTTTAACAATCTAAGAGCAAGCCAAATCAATTCATAATCATTCCGTCCAAGTTAAAAAAGCAAGGTGAAAAGGAGTATATTCGAGTCCAAGATCGGGCCTAACCTATCAAAACAAATCACCCCAAGTCGTCACGTGTCACTAAGATTGCGTACACGCTCGAAATCAAATTCCAACATGAAGATGGCTTATCAAGGAGGTGTTGGTGCTTTCCAAAAAGAGGTGAATTTCCAAGGCAACCCCTACTACAGTGTGCACCTCGCAGGTTAAGACTAGGGGCATTTTGCCTATCAGTGGGTCAGCGCCTACGCCGTTGTTGATCATCCTATGGCACCGGATTAGCATTTTGGTGAAAAAAATATAGGAAGATCCCAAATATCACCGGGATTTGCCGACATGGATGATGGTTCCACCGCGGTCGTAGACATTGGAGAAGTTTACCCTTATCCTACTACTATAGCTTTTGGTGCGACATACGCCGTCCCTGAGCATTCCAAAACGTGGTATGCCATGCCACCCGAAGGATTCCATGTAGCATTTGCTCCGGGAAGTCCCATGATGTGCTCCCCTAGCCAATAGCTTCCTTTAATTTGAATTAAGGTTTTGCTATGTCAGAGGTTTCTTTGAACCAGGGATTCGCAGTGCTCGAGGTTCTTTAAATCAAGGTTTCACTATGCCAAAGGTTCCCTTGAATCAAGGATTCGTGATGCACTAGGTTCTTTTGAATCAGGGATTTGCTATGCATGCTTACTAGAGCCTCCTGCTCTTAGGCACGATGATGGGGGCATTAACACATATAGAAATCAATTTGCAATGTAGATTAGGCATGTAAAGAACATTATGCAAATTTAGGCTTTTTCTCAAACTTAAATTTGTTGCGGATTTTACAATTGTAGATTACCTGTCGGGAAGCAAAATTGTGGAATCTAGCACATCGTGCAAATTACTCAATAAAGAAGCACTACCAGTCATATGAAAAGAGACCTAGGTATCCAATATCCACTTCAAATCATACATATCGGATTATAATTTGCTTAGAGAGGCATTTGTGAAGTCAAGCATACTTATTCAGGTTGACCATTAGTTGTCGTCCATCCATGTCCTTGCCCTATCTTAAACGTCGAAATTTCCACCGAAAGATCTGATGCCTCCACTGGACTGTGCAGCTTTGGTGACTTCCCCTTGCCCTTGGTCGCGCCCACGAAACACCTCAAATGAAGATCTGACACCACCAATTCCACGCGACGTCGGACTGTTCTAGTGCACGCCAATTCCACACGACGTCGAATCTTAAACATAGTGGGACAATTCATCCCAAAGCTTCTTCAAAGAACCATAATAGGTTGCGATTGATTGACCATTTTGAGTGCATCGGGGCAAATCTGAAGGCATCTGTTAATCGGGGATCGTTTTCAATTGAAAGTCGTTGCTTGATGTCGTCCTATAATTCTTTCGCAGTATCAAAATAAGTGATAGTCGATCGAATCGACTCTTCCATCGGTTAGATAATCCAACCCACAAGCATTGAGTTCACACTCCACCAATCGTCCAAATTAGCAAGATCGTTGGGCTTGTCAATCGACTCACCGATAAATCCAAGTTTGTGTTTGTCTCGAAAGCATTATGCAAGCACAATTCTCCTTCCTAGTAATTGTTTCCTTCGAGAAAAACGGGACAAATCTTCCTGTTAGGATGATCTGACGGATAAATATAGTATGGTGAATCTGCGGGCTTCACGCCCAAGGCATCTCCCTTTCCTTCGTTGGTCATGGCGACACAAATTCACGGCACGTAATAAGGCGGCACACGAGCAACGCTCCTATAGCACAAGGAAGGCAGCCAAGAAATTCCTGAAATGAGTTTAACGTGTTTTTTGCTCTGATACCATAAAAGAAATGTTGAGAATGTAAATCTGACCTCATTCATTCACACAAGGTGTATAAAATATATTAGAGTTTACATTACTTGAGTCCCGACCCTTTTTAATTTTATGTATACAAAATACCATATAAAATACATATCAAAATAATATCTAAATAGTCCCTCCATTTTATAATACATTTTGTTTCAAAATAAATGCTCATATATAATTTTTATTCACTTATATCCTAGAGTATACCCCATATTAATTAAGTATTACACTTTTCTCAAAACAATTATAGATAATTAAGAGAATAAGAAAAGCATTTAATAAGGGTAGTTTGGAAAGTTTTTTTAATATACGTGAAATTTTGTCTAAGTACACATGAAACAGAGAGAGAGAGTATATAATATATAGAAACAACGTCCCTTCTTTATAACTTATAAGTAGCAGAAGTCAGAGAATTTATTTTTGCTGCCCGTATTTAGCAGAAAACGTGCACAGCATAAGTAAGTGCAGAGATAAACAACAACTTTCGATGGAAGGAAGTGCAGGTGGTAAAATTGGAGTAGGTATATCAAACTTTCACAAATTATACTTGAACAAAAATGTTTTTTTTTGGATTAAAGAAGCACTAAATATCTTTTATTAAAATACATGGAAATTATATATATAATATAATGCATCACAACTAATATATTTTGTGGTCAACACTTAGACGTACAGTTGTGGGTAGTACTGATTCGAAATAGAAGCTGATGGGAATGATGGCGGTGACTCTTGAGCTCTTTGGGCTGATTTTGTGTGGTGGGCTACTAGTATTTGGTAGTGCTGAGGCCTCCTCGGAGTCGGATTCGTCAGAAGCGCTGACTCGTAAAAGCTTCCCCGCCGGATTTCTCTTCGGAGCCGCTTCATCAGCTTACCAGGTACGTACGGCGTCGTATTAACGCATCAAAATCATTCCATCACTTGACTTGTGTGATTTATTTTGGACGGACGACACATACATCATACATGTAGTATGAAGGAGCTTGGAATGAAGGTGGAAAAGGACCTAGCATTTGGGACACGTTTACCTTGGATTTTCCAGGTAATTAGTTAGTTAATATAATGTTAATTACACAACTACACAAGGCGAAGGCGAACATTTTAATTAGCTGTGTTAATCGGATTCCAATCTTCTTTGAACTCGATGCGCTAGATCCGCTTGCAATTAATTTTATATACATATTGCAGAAAAAATCACAGATCACAGCAATGGACAAGTAGCTCAGGATTTCTACCATCGCTACAAGGTAACAACTTTCTTACTGGTATAATTAATGTACGGAGTATCATCTATCTTTAATTAATTTTACAGGAGGATATAAAAATGATGAAAGAAATGGGCATAGACATCTTCAGAATATCAATCTCATGGTCGCGAATATTACCCTGTAAGTATATACTATAAAAAGTACACCCATAATCAAAAGTACTAAAGTAAACTTTATTAATTAATTAATTTGTTTGCAGATGGAAAGATCTCTCGAGGAGTTGACCAGTTGGGGATTCAGTATTATAACGACTTGATCGATCAACTTGTCTCTCACGGTGCGATCCGATATTGTAGAAATGAATCGAATATTATATTAGAAACAATATTTATTATTCCCTCAGTCCTATAATGTTTGTCCATTATTCCTCTTTGGGCGTTCCACAAAGTTTGTCCATCTTTTTAACTTTCCTCCTATATCAAACTTTTCCTACAATATTACTCCTATCCAATCTCATTTTTTATCCACACTATCCAATCAAAAAATATATCTCAATGCCCTTTTTTGTCATTTCCTTTCTATTTCTCTTTCTACTCATCAGTACACATCACTATCACACACCCTCTTCTTACCCCATTGGTTACTTTTTCTTCTTTTTCTTCATCTTAATATGCATGTGTGTAATATTACTCTATGAACAAACGATTTGGGACGTAGGGAGTATAAGGAATGTGTGTCGAAGCTAGCGAGCTAATTATTTTATATTCTTGTACTTGGATCATTTCGAAGCAGAGAATAGAATTAAAATTGGAATTAATTTATTTGTAATTTAATGATAGGTATAAAACCGTTTGCCGCACTTTTCCATTGGGATACCCCTGAAGCGCTTGAAGATGAATATGGTGGGTTTTTGAGCATCAACATAGTGTAAGTTATTAATTCGTCCAATCCTAATATATACTACAGTACTATTTATAAGAAATATGAATTGGAGTATGCATGTATAATTTTAAGAAATTAATTGCAGGGATGATTTTAGGGAGTATGCAGATTTATGCTTCAAGCTATTCGGCAACCAAGTCAAGTACTGGATCACCGTAAACGAACCCAACATCTTCAGCTCCCTTGGGTACGCAAAGGGAAGCAACGCGCCCGGAAGGTGCTCGGATTACATCGGGAACTGCACCGCCGGAGACTCGGCCACCGAGCCGTACCTGGTAGCTCACCACTTGCTTCTTTCTCATGCCTCTGTCTTCAGGCTCTACCACCGCAAATATAAGGTAGCCAGCTGAGCATCATATATAAATATTTCTTCTTGATATATATATTAATAATTTATTTGACATTCTTTTAATTAGGATCATCAACAAGGAGTAGTTGGGCTCACAATTCATACGAATTGGATGGTGCCCTATAACCAAACGCAAGCAAACGTTATGGCCGCCTCCAGAGCCTTTGACTTCAGTTCCGGATGGTCAGTAACTAACCTTGTTTTTCTATATTTATATAACCTTAAGCGCATTAGCTAGGTATTTGAATTGTTTTCTTTAGGAGTCAGGGGCATTTTCAACATATATTTTTATGAGTCTAGATTAAAATATATGAATCTCAAACAACAAGAGTTCATTAGAGTAGTACTTAAGTGTTGGAATTTCAAATTAATTTTTGTTATAAATTCATTAATTATGATTATTTATCTTGATTCGTAGGATTTTAGATCCGCTAATATTGGGAGATTATCCAAAAACAATGAGAATATTAGTGGGAAAGAGGCTACCTTATTTTACAGAAAAACAAAGAGAAATGGTGAAAGGTTCGTTTGATTATTTAGGGCTCAACTACTACACTGGATTTTACGCACAAGATGATCCTTCATCTTCAAGCTTTCCAAATCTCAGCTACACAACGGACAGCCATGTAACTCTCACCAGTAAATTAAAGCTTCTCCATCTCTCCACCACCACTTCATTAATTAATTATATTAGTCATCAATATTTTAGATGTATTCATGTCTCAAGCATTTTCAACGCTAGCTTTTCTGTTAATTTTTTATTTGTTTTTTTCTTAATTGCAGCTGAGAAGGATGGAATTCCCATTGGCGAACCGGTAATTAATTAATTAATGCTATCATTATAGCGTACTTAATTAATTAGCTAGAAGACTTGCGCATGCATTTCATGTTTGAAAATTAACAATGCAGACCGGATGCAGCGATGTATTCGTATATCCACAAGGACTTGGAGATCTTCTACATTATATGATGGCCAAATACAACAATCCACCTGTTATTATCACCGAAAACGGTAAACTAATACCCGACTCCGCCCAATCACTAACTATATATATTACCCCGTTGATATCAATTACTCCGTAGAAGAAGCGCTGTTATTCAAATTAATAAACTTAAACACGAAAGCTAGTTTCTTAGAATTTTATCATAAAATTAATTGATAATTAAAAAAAATATTCACCAAATTTAATTATATAGTAGGTTAATGTTGGGATATACAATTTCACCCTTTTGGTGTTTGTTCAGGAATGCCATACTCGAACAACGTCACACAACCAATTGAAGAAGCTCTTGAAGATTATGAAAGGATAAGATATCATCGTCTCCATTTACAATATCTGCTTAGAGCACTCAAGTAAGTACTTAAATTGATCAAATCACATATTCATAATTATCATATTCGCAATAAAATATGCCTATTATTAACAAACTATTAATCATGCATCACAATTAATGATCGATTTGTTGATATTATAGGGAGGGCGCCAATGTGAGTGGATACGTAGTTTGGTCGTTCACAGATGACTTCGAATGGGCATCAGGCTTCACCCTAAGATTTGGTTTGAATTTTGTCGACCGTCAAAACAACCTTACCAGAATTCCTACCCTTTCAGCAAAATGGTACCAAAATTTCCTTAGCGACGAAAATGGTTCTAGTACATCATTAATCCAAGCTTCTTAAACATGATGTCCTCTTGGTCGGGTTGTGAAATAAAACAAGTGCAACTCGTTTTCAAAACCCTATCTTTAATCGGTTGATTGATTTGTTGTGACTATGTCAGAAATATCATGACATTGAATATCAATATCTAGCTATGAGCAACCTAGCTAGTATTCGCATGTTCGAAACTGCTTAAATTGTACATTGTTGGACTGAAAATTCTACATTTTTCATTAACAAAGTGTGAAGCCCAAACTTAAAGGGGCTCAAGCTACATAAAATACAAAAGGAATTATTAACATAAGAGGAAGGAGGATATAATAAAGTACAAAAGGAAAAAGGATATATTATCATACACACTTTCTTGGAGCATGCGAATCACAAATACTCAACAAATGATGAAATTGATGTTCGATCAAAAAAATTGATGAAATCGACGAGAACTAAGAAACTTCGATATTTTTTGTGAGATCATAAAACACTAGATTGGAAGTAATAAAGAAAATAGCATATTGACTGTTTCAAAATAAGTGTGTCGATGTCGGAAGGGCAACACCTAGAGACTTGAGCAACGCCTTCAACTAAAGAAACTAACAAGACGCTCTAGCCATGGCACTATTCAGTTTCAATAGAGGACCCGATCGAATACCATTGTCTACTTCTTAGTCTTCCATGACACTAGGACATATCAAGCTGAACAGGTAACATGTTATAGAACAATCAGTAAGAGGACAAGTCACATAGTTAGACATACAAAAATTCATAAGATATGTAGATCACAATCACAAGCCAGAAATGGCTTGTCCCAGGTGACTCTTCAAAGACCAAAAAACTCGAACAACAACATCCTAATGATCAACCATAGGAGCTTGCATCAATTGGGCAAGAGTATAAAGTTCATAAAATTTGGTATGTAAGTGGATTCTTAGCCTTAATCCTCGTCTTTGGAGGTCAATCGTTTCCCTTCGATCATAATCTAAGAAGTTTTCTTTTCAGTGTGGACTGGTCTTAAGAGTTTCGACCGAATTGTCGTTTCAAATGAGATCGAGACCATAGTTGTGTGGTTTCAAAAGGCTTTTTAGAGTCAAATCATTTTTCCAAGAGTTTCATCACACTTCATTGTTAGCTTTTTTAACCTGTGTCCGCGTTATACTCACCATGTCCTTGGATCCTCATAATTTTCATGTCAATTGATTGCTTTCTTCTCATGTCAATATTCAAGACTACCAAACCTCTCAATCTATCCGGATTGTTTTATATAAAAGGGCAAAAATGTAAATAGCATAACGTATCAACATGTAATAACGGTCATCCACGTGGTATCCGTCTAAGCCACAATCTCACGTGGCTATTATCTAAACCACAATCTCTAGCTCAAAGGAAAAAGAAAAAGAAAAACCAGGCTTAGACTGTGTGGGAGCTCTGCACAGTTCCAGAACGGAAAAACAATGGCGGCAACGATTTCCGCACCATTTCCAAATTCATCCGCTGTGAAGAAGAAGAAGCACAGCAATCGCCACCTAATAACACATGGCGACTCTCCAAGCTACGGATTCACTTGCGGATCCCGCGTCGATTCGCTTCGAGTGCAACCGAAGCTTCGCACCAACGGCCCGGTGGTCATCTCCGCCGCCGCCTCCAACGCTCCCACCGGCGCGGCTTCTAAAGGCAGCGGCGGGAGGTTTTATTTCAACATTACGGGGTTTCCCTTTCCTTTAGGTCCATTCCTCAACCGCCGAACCATTAGGACTGAGGTCTGCTTCCATTTAATTCTCTCTCTTCGTCTTGTTTAGCAAGTGTCTAGATATCTTTTCATTGATAATTCAGCTTAATTCGGTTGAATTTCACTCTTTATTTGGAAATTTCGTTCATCATCTTGTCTATCAGTAGGTTGATTTGAGAAATTCAAATTGCTTAGGATATTGGAATGTCATTAGCCTATGGTGCGTTTGGCTCAAAATTGTGAAAATTGCCTATGGAAGGAATTCAATTACAGCTTTTCAATGCTAAAGCAATTTTTCAACAAAGAAATAATTTGGATAAGGTTCCATTTTCAAAAACAAAAATGAACATGATTCTTTCATCAATGCTATTAGGCTGTCAAGGACTGCATATGGCTATTTGAACAAGAACAGGCTCTAGGCTTCAGCAGCGTTTCAACAAACATTCGTATGACCGTCATCAAGCTCAAATCTGGAGGACTATGGGTTCATGCTCCTATAGCTCCTACAAAGGAGTGCATTCAGGTTTTATTCTGCACTCTCTTCATCTCCATATAAACTTCATCTTGAATATTTGCCCTGCCAATATCAAATCGAACTTGAATTATAGTTGTATGTATGTCCATGTCTATAACAATACATGAAATTGTTTGGGATTAAGAACTTGGGGGGGAAACCTCATCCTGTGTATATTGTATAGTATGTTCATTTTTTCTTAATGTACGCAACAATTACTTTGTTTATTACAACTTTGCTACTATTGAGAATGTATTCTAAATGAATAAATAGAGTTGATGGAGGTTCAAGTTGAGTTAGACATGGGTTCAGGTTTATATGTAAACATATTTTTTCTGAGCATTGCCGATGATCTAGAATTCTAAAAGTAATGTTCGGTAAGTTGAGGAATCTAGTCCGTATACAACTGCTTTGTCATTTTATTCATAGAATTAGTGCATCTTTTGAGGCCATCTAAACTCTAAACATGAACTGTGTTTGCATTACCTTGTTGCAGCTTTTGAAGGAACTAGGAGCTCCAGTAGAATATATCATCTTGCCTACGTTTGCTTACGAGCATAAAATATTTGTTGGACCATTTTCCAGAAAGTTTCCTCGTGCTCAAGTGTGGGTGGCACCCAGACAGTGGAGCTGGCCTCTCAATTTACCTCTAGAATTTTTCGATATTTTCCGCTCTAAAACGCTGGAAGACGAGGATTTATCAACACCTTGGGCTGATGAAATTGAACAGAAAGTTCTAAGCTCACCAGAAGTAGGTAAGATCAACCAACATGCATTATTACCATAACAGTTAAAACCCTCACAACTCACATAGACATTCAAAAAGAATCAAGTGGTTATTTAATATTTCAGGCATTGGACCGTACGTGGAGGTAGCATTTTATCACAAGCGTTCAAGGACAATGCTGGTAACAGATGCCGTGATATACGTACCAAGGCAGCCTCCAGATTGTATCGACAAAGAATCCTTGTTGGATTCTGCTAAGAATGGCTTAGCTGTAAGAGTTCTAAGCAAAGGAAAAGAAGTTCCACAGGAGCCAGTTGTAGATAACAAAATGAATCGCCAGAAAGGTCAGTGGTTTAGATCTTTTTTTTTCTACCCTGGATAATTTTTTTGAAGGCTTTCTGAATTTGTAGTGAGGTTTGTGATGACTGAATGAGTACACATTTTTCTTTCTAGGATGGGAAAGAATGGTTCTTCAAATCCTGTTTCTTGGCCCGTCAAATTTGTTAGAACCAAACACTAGTTTTGCTCAGATGTCACAAAAACTCATTGTCTCCCCAATTGTGAAAACCTTGGTCTTCAGCAAGGTTCCTGAAAAGGTATGTTAATTCAATACGTTCTCATTAACCTCTTATTTCTGCAGCTGTATATCAATATATGCCACAGGTAATCTTGCTGCAGGTACAAATAGGCTACTTCTCTCAAATTAGAATTTCAGCAAATTTTCCAATTTAACATTCTCCTCTCAAGACAAAACTAAATGTCTAAATCTCATATTAACTCAATCACTAGCATAATTCTTTCAAAATTCTGTATTTGAACCTTTTGCTTTACCCAATAGAAATTACAAACACCGTTCAGAAAAGATTGTTATTTTGGCCCTTTATTTTTGTTAAGAAATGTTGATTACTTTAGAGTTGTAGGTAATGATTTTTTTATGATTTGCTAGGGAGGTATGTTATTAGAAATTGCACATAAACTTTTCCAATGCAAATTTTCTTTATTCATTGGCTACAAATGAGGCGGGCCGTTGATACAAAGGGAGTATATTGTTTTCTCCGTAACAAATCCTTTTATAAGCTGTTTATTTACAATCACGCTTGTTGTAGGTGAGAGACTGGATTGATCGAATTGCAAGAGATTGGAGATTCAAGAGAATAATCCCAGCCCACTTTGCAGCTCCCATAAATGCAAGCAGATCAGAATTTCTAGCAGCATTCGGGTTTCTAGACGAGCTCTTGGGGGAGCATACTGTCGCTTTTCCGTCTCTTTCCCTCTTGTTTGCATCAATCATGGGAAAGGCGAGCAGTTACTTCCCACCTGATGACATGAAGACTCTATCGTCCCTGGATCAGTTTTTAGTCTCAGTCGGGGCAGTAAAGAAGACTGTTTCGGGTCGAAAAAGATGACAAAAAGGTACACTTAAAATGGAAAATGGCATTAGTATTTCATAAACAACCTGTAGTGCTAGTGCCATAGCTGTGACAAGAAACAAAAAAAAAATGGGACGCTGGATTATGTATTTGGGGTGTAGAATAGTATTATAAGGTGATGAAATAGAATGAAACACATGCTCAAATTTGAAATCGGAGTCTGACAGTGAACAGAATAGATGAAAACAAGTAAACATGTCAATTGGATTTAGATCGGGTCCAAATTATCTAAACGGGTGGCAATATATAACAATAAAAGTAGTTAAAATATTGGTCATCATTTGGTAAATAGAAGATATTCTGAAGGGATTTTTCTAAATATTCACCCATGGATATCGTTGAATACACTCAATTAAAATTACCAAAGTTGAATAGTGACGACATTTCTAATTGTGTTGGAGTAACTACAATTGTGGACTACTGTAATAAGCTACACCGTTGAAATATCTAGTCTTTTCAACTAGTGTCAAATCTAATATCATTCAATTAAAATGAAGTCTCCGCAATGCCTGTTCTCCCATTCTACTTAAGGAGAAACAACAATTGCTTGCCATGCCACAAAGTACTAGTAGACAATGAGGTAATCTTATTCGCATATAAACGTTAGAATTCACAAGAAAGAACATAGGCTGGAGCACATCAAGAACCTCTGAAAGCAGGGTCTTTGCTAACACACTCTTAAATCCCTTGATATCAAGAAGATGCCACCTTTGCAAATGTAAAATTCCCTCAAGAATCACAGTCCAAGTTAACAACAGTGACACCTTACCACAAGTTAATCCTGTAACAACATAACATTCAAACCCAAACAAATTGCAACAAATATATAGAAACCAATATTTAGAACCAGATAAATAGTAATTAAATTACGAAAGAAAAAAGTTCCTGTATTCAACGAGGGGGAGCCCACGTAATACAGAGTATATGAAACTTATCTCAGCCACCTCAACCAGATTATTCTGTCGTATAAACTAGCAAGCAGACCCCTCGGAGAAGAATGAAAAATAAGTTTTTTTCCCTCTTACCAAAAAGAATTACTGACGGTGTTATTTTACATATGGAAAGAATGAATACTCTGCCCGTGCAAATTTAAAGGAAATTCCCTCTGCAGAAAAGGGTGGGCTGTGTATACCTGGAGAGTTTATGCCAGCCAAGCACGCTGTTCTGTGCTTACATTCTGCTTCAGCATAGTTGTAATCTTGATCAGCCGGCAGAAAAAAAATGTAGATAGTAATTCTGACATTTTGTGATTCTTCAGTACTTCTACTTCATCGGGTAATCCAATTGATTGGCTATGGTTCCAGCATATGGCAATGTCTTAGAAATTCGCTTGAATAATTCACGTATTTGGACCAAAAGGGGCGAAGATGCTCAAAACCAATGGGCAACCATGGTTTTGATTGGCCATTATAATGAATTACTGCAGCCTTTTTGACATTTTCAATATTGGTCCTGTTTTGATAACCCAAACCAAGCATGTGCCAAGATGGGTCAATTGGATGCACATGACCTTTGAATGCAATCAACGCAGGAGGTAGAGTGCCGAGCTTCCAGAGAGACAAATTTGACTTCAGATTCTGCAAAAAAAAAAAAAGAATGACATAAAACACAGTTCAGCTACAATCGTACAGGTAAATATGATAACAAGCCTACTACAGCGACGATGGTTTGACGTTTGACAGAAGAACTACAGCAAGTGACCAGTGATCCACATGCTATTATTAATCATTTAAAAGCATACTTTGATACAATCCAGTATCAAACTATAAAAATCCAACCCCCATATGCTTGACGAACACAAGGGAAAGACAGTCAATCAGCTAACAGGAGCAAAGTAACAGACCAAATGTCATATAGCCTCATAT
This sequence comes from Fallopia convolvulus, assembly GCA_964016875.1. Lineage (NCBI taxonomy): Eukaryota > Viridiplantae > Streptophyta > Magnoliopsida > Caryophyllales > Polygonaceae > Fallopia > Fallopia convolvulus. The sequence continues at coordinate 36,044,614 of OZ024735.1, read as the reverse complement.
GCTTCATGCAATAAGTTTATCGTGATCCGGCTATGGACACCAAAAAAGTCAATGATGCAGATCAAATACAGGAACCGCAATGCTCTTTTTAATAGAATAGTAGAGAACTCTTGTTTTACAAGAACTAGATCATATTCCCTGCTAAATCGCTAGTAAGGTAAATCCACATAAGTAACTTTTGCAAGAATCGTGAAACCAAGAATGCAGCTGGTAAAAGCAATCTATAAAGATAATATCAAAATTCAATTGATGAGATATTCCTTCCCTACCTTCTAACTATGCACACACAACCTTCATTACTTTTTCAACTTGATAATGTTTAAGGCTTTTAATTAATTTGTTTAAGCATCTAATCAATTATTTTCTACCTAGGAGACGTTCAACTATCCACATAAAGTTTTATGTTACAAAATATAAATCTTAGAAGCTCTAGAGTTGCTATGGATTTTATTTTAACTAAATAGTTATATACTCAAAAAAGTGTTCTAAAGTTCCTATGGATTTGGCATCATTCCATTGAAAGAACAAAGTTAATTTCTCATCACGCGATTTTATTTCATTTATACAAGTCCCATTTATGTCAGGCAAGAGGGGAAGGTCTTTTAGGACCAGTGTTTAAAAAGGCGAGGCGACGCCCGAGGCGATGGTCCCCCTAGATTGCCTAGGCGCGCCTTAGAGGCGAAGGCGATCGCCTTATACACAACAGTTTGATAATTCACAAATATAAATATATAATGTTAAATAAGATCATTTAATAAAATTTTAGGATATAATAACATATTTATAAAGCCCAAAACCCAAATTTTATTAGTAGTAAAACCAAATTTTAAGATAATGTAATAAACTAGTATGAAATCTTGAAAAGTTGAACACTTGGAACTTGAAAGCCACCAGAGGAAGAGAGACAGGGAACGAGAGAATGAAGTTTGATCGTGTATTTGGGTATTTGCATAGCTTAAGGATATAGATATATAGATATAGAGGAAAATATAGGATAAAAAAGATATCTTGATGATATAAATTGCAAATATAAATTGTATTAAAAGATATCTTGAAAAAAAGGATAGAAAGAAATATTAGCCTTAAGGAAAGTATATCTAAAAGATAAGAAAAGTGAAAAGAAAGATCATTAATTCAAATATTAAAAAAAATCAGCATAAGGCAACCTAGCCAAGCCAAGGCGAGATGCAGCTCGCCCGGGCGCCCAGATCGCCTAGGCATTGCCTCTTCCAGGTTGCCTCGCATTGCCTAATGCAGGCGACAGGCATGGCTGGGCGCGCCTGGGTGCGCCTTCGCCTCGCCTTTTCAAACACTTTTTAGGACACAGCGAGTATAAACAAAAACAAAATATAAATGCAACCAGCAAAATATGAAAAATGACTTGCATGTAAGCTAACATAAGCAATACTCCTAATTGAAGCTGAAAATGATTTGAGTGAGAAATGACAAGCACAAGGATTATTTACAACAGAAACAGTAAATACCTCTTTTAACCAAGAATGATATTTATCTCTGATGTTTGTCTTCCTCCAAGCATGTAAATCAAAGATGTTCATCCCATAAGCCCATGCACACTCATCAGGATTTAAATTATGTACAACGTAAGGATGGGAGAAGTTGAAATAGTTCCTGAAATGCTTAGACATGACCCACTCATCTTCACCTCTGCATGTTTCTACAGCTCCATTTACCTTGCCCTCAAGATCTATGTCCCAGAGAGGGGTAAGATCACGTTGAATTACCACATCATCATCCAAAAAGACTACTTTGTTGAGAGTTGGAAACATCTGTTAAAAAAATAGAAGCATCAAAGTCGTCAATTTTGATGCTCTATTTAATCAAGGAAACATACAGAAAAGAAAGCCCTCTAACTATTTACTTAACGTATAAAAATTCAGGTGTGTACCAAACTTAAAACACTTGCAACCACCATTCTGCCTAATAAGAGAAAGTAACTCCTTTAAAATGCATATTGACAATAATAACCTCGGGGAGATAGATGCGTAGATGATTTAGCAATGAAATATACTTCGGACTTCTAGCCTGAAGCTTTGAAGCAAAAAATCTTGGAGTAGTCTCGCTAAGATTGGCCCCTGCTATGTGATTCCCATGGTAGTAACTTTTAACTCCATTGTGGCTTTCTATAGCTTCTAGTACAGGTATATTTTCCCTTGTTAACCAATCAAACTGGTGAATACCTTTCACTTCAACAACAGCAGGGGACATAGGATTTAATGCAAACCATGAATGCATGCCAGCATATGTTTTCTTGTCAGTGATAACATGAAAAACTATCTTCTCAGGTTTTGAAGATGACTGAATGGTTGAACTGACCACAACTGAGGCAGCCAATATATTATCAGTTGACAACACAAAGTGGTAGTAAGAGTTATCGGACAGCAACGGAAGCAACTCTGGAGCAGGCAACTGTTTACGAGCATGAGCATTTGAAGAATATTCATCAGTCAAACGCAAGGAAAGACAATGGATTCCCTTTGGAACTGAACTTGCAGCAAAGTGCTTATTCATCAGCTCAGCAAACTTTGCTTCCCTAATATCCCTTTCAAATTTCTCCATCTGCATAACAAAAATTATGTCTCTCTCAAGGACAAAAAAATGCAATGGAGGAAAAGAAGAAAATAAATACTAAGTTAGCTGATGCAAGGATGTAGTTACAGAAAATCCAAGATGAGCTAAATATTGCAGCATGTGAACTATTTATGAGACTTTGGTGTTCACCTTGTCCTAATTTAAAGCAAATGCATTGACCTGTGATGTTTATAAATTTTTGTTCACAAAAAAGTTGAGTGAAAAACATGCATACCATTGACCTCAAGATGATAGCAAATGTTTTGGCATCATAGTGACCATACTTCAAACTAGAAACAAGCTGATTAAACGACTCTGGAAGTTTAATGCCTGGTGGTAGTTCCTCATTCTTGACTTGATTGAGAATCTTGTGAAAATCTCTAACTAGTCTCTGATACAATTTTGCGAGAAAGAATGATAAGAATAGATGGTGCTTAAGATTATCTGCTATTAAATGATTGAATTTAATGATACCAGGAAAACATTTATTTACCCCTGAATCGTCACGACCAAGGAGTTTTGGGCCAAACCGTCTACCTAAACAATCTGAAATAAGATAAGAAGTAAACAAAGAAGATATTGGTTTGGTAAGAAGCTTGCAGTTTTCATAAAAAACACTCAAAAACCAAGAGATGTCAGTTAAAGGAGGCAGTCCTGAAATGGACACCAGGAAAAAGATCAACATCCATTCTACAGGAAATAGAACAAAATTCAGTCTGTTGCACACCTATAATCATACACTACACATGAATGAAAAACTTCAGGACACATAATAAGATGCTGAAAGGAAATTCCATTACAAAAAACAGCAAAATGTGCAATATCTATACACAGTAAGCAGCAAATCTTTTGACTTTTGACTTAACAAACCATAACAACTAGTCAACAACACGAGAGCCTTCTAAACAAAAACAAATTCAACTTTGGCAACAGAAATTTAGTCTCCAAATTTGGCAATAAGAATTAAATGAATCTCAAAAAATTGCAAGGAACAGAGTAAGTGTCACCCTTCAGAATTCAGATCCAAGGCATACTAACTAAATCCAAAGTCCTAATGTAGCAGGGCAAGAGAAAACATTTAGATACACATCAAGCAAATAACCATTTATTTGGTCCAGACAGGACATCAATAATGTTCCATAAATTCAGATTCGACGGTTTATAAGAGTTTCTTCATATTTATGTTAAGAGTTATAACTTTTTTTTAGAACGAGTGAAAGTATAATGGGACCGATTCAATGGTGAAGAAATTTAAAACGCCCATTTCAGTTCTTGAACAGATTCAAAAGTGTGCTCCTCAATCCTAATGAATTAAAGAAAATGGATCTTAGAGCTTGGAAGTTGGAACAAAATCAAACCAAAGTTAAGAGAAGATCTTAGCAATAAAATATCAATCATACCACTATTTAATATAAATAAAAAAATCAGCTGACATAAACTTCAAACCAAACTGAAACGAAGAATTGAAAAAATAATTAAACAGACAGAAAGGAGTACCAAATGACGAACACTTGTTGACACCTTCAAGGGTGACAAGAGCAGTAAGAATGAAGACAAAAGGCAACAAGAAAGCTAGGATGAGGATAGTGTGAAATAGGGTTCTATAGGAGATGTGACGAGCTGCGATCTTGATCTTCATCAAGTCAACAAATCCATTGTTGCTCGATATTGTAATGCTTCTCATACTCGGTGAAAAGTGCAGCTGCATCCTCGTCTCTGTGCAAAACCCTAAGTTCAACAGCCGAATCTATTCTCCCCATCACCCGGCAGCAAAGAAAATGAAGACCACAACAATTGCTGCAAAACAAAAGAAAAACAACTCCCTCTCTTTATCCGATTGACTGCAAAACAATAGCCCTCCCATCTCCCCAATAGCCTCTCCACCATTCGATCCCCTACTTCTCCACCTCTCCCAATCAACAACTCATACGATCTGTCACCAATCAGAAGGATCCCGAGCAAAAGGCGATTCCCCAATGCAAGAACTCTCGAGATCGCACGCAACTTGATTATTCCTTCTGTTCTCCTCCAGGATGTGGAATCTCAAACACAGCATTGGAATCTCTCAAGCATAGCATTGGAGGAATACGATTGCTTCCTTCGAGCTCGCCTTTTAGGGATTTTGAATCTCACGCACACTGCTCGTCCATGGGGGTCGATCTCGGTAGGGGAGAGGAGAGAGATTAATCAATGAAAATGGTGTATTTTTTCCTTTTCCAGGTCGGCGGTGAAGATCTTGAAGTCAAAATAAAAATAACGTATACTTTATTATTTTAATTATAGTTTAATAAATTTATGTTATTTTTATTTGGCCGAATAACTCAAAATCATTAGTATAACTAGTTGAAGTCCCATCATATTCCCGGGATAATTTTACTAAAAAACTATACAATTCTACGAAATTAATTTAAAATACTAAATATATTTATATAATATCATAATAAATTACGCAATAGAAAAATTATTTTTTAGATTGTACTCCATATTTTAATTGAATATATTTTTAAATATTTTTCCATTCTTTATGAAGATCTTGTCCAAATTTAGATTGATATTATTAAAATATTGATTTTACTTTTTATTAAATACTTTTAAATAATATTTTCTTATGTTTTTAGACATTAACATGTATAAATACTTTATTTTTTATAAAGATAATAATAATTAGGATAGATATCTATAACGTATAATATAATTTATTAAAATACTTTTTTGAAGTTAATTTATTAAAATTATATATTAGGGTTCTTATCTTTTACTCTATAATAGTAAGAATGTTTGTAAATATGAAAAATACAATATAAAGATTAGTATAGAAGAGAACATTGTCCTTGATTTAATAGATAAAATATAGAGAAAATTATCTATGTATTATTTTACAAAATTCAATCCATCTATAAAGTTGTTTTCCATATTAAATTTACATAACGAAGAAATAAAATATAAAAGAAATTAATGTATATGAAAATCTACAAAATTCAATGTATTAATCAACCTATCATCCATATTAAATTACAAAATAATATAAAGATTAAAAAAAAATAAATGTAAGGTGGGGCTAGTCGGCTAGATAAAAAGAATCTATTACTAATAACTAAAGCCGGAGCAATTTCTGCCACCACATTGCGCCACATCACCCCTTTATTAAAATAATAATATTTTATAGTTAATTATGCAAATAAAGTTATCTCCAAGTAAACATAAAGAATAATATTTGTAAAAGTTTATCTCCAAATAAACATAAAGATAAAATAATATCAGTATATTTTATCAATATAGATAAAAAGGACATTATATTTATCATATTTGTAAGAGATAAATTAAAAAATATAAGAAAAAATATGTACATGTGGTTACATATATATCTTTGAAATAAAAATAGCCATATAAATGATAATATATTTTAAATATCTATCTATTTATCTATATTAATTAATAATTAACTATATATTAAAGTCGAACCTTTTCGACCCACCAAAACAATTCTGGCCCCACCTTATATTTAAACAGTAATTTATTATTTTTATTATTTATAATTTTTTCTTTTAAATTTTCTAAAAATCTATCTATAAAAACTAATGTTATAATATATTTAATAAAAAATTAAAAGAAAGGAAAAATAAAACATAAGATTTCTTTAATATATAATGATAGATTGTTATCAATATAAGCTAGGAAAATAATTTTACTATTAATTTTTTCTATATAAAACTAGAGTTTGGTTCAAATGAAACGAACTCTTATCCTGAAACGAACTCTTATCCTGAAACGAATGCACTTTTCCTAGTTCATAGTGCACTTTTCCTACTTCAGAATGCACTTTTTCGCATTTGCACTTTTCGTACTTTTCAGTGCATTTTTCGTATTTTTTGTAGTGCACTTTTTCATATTGCACTTTTTGTACTTTTCAATGCACTTTTGTATGAAAAGTGCACTATGAACTAGGAAAAGTGCATTTGTTTCACGTTTTAGGATAAGACTTTGTTTCATTTGAACCAAACTCTATAAAACTAAAATTACACTATATTTTATATGTGGAAAAAATTAATTCGAATTTTAATTAAAAATAAAAAAAATCCGAATTTTTTTAAAAAAAATGAAAATTATTTTTTATCTTTTGAACTCACCGAATCTTGCCCCATCTTATATTTAAAAATAATATTTTTTATTTATATTTTTAATTAAATTCCTTTCTATCTATTTATATAATTATTTTAAAAAATGTTTAATTCGAAATTTAAATAAAAATAAAGAAAATTATTTATCTTTATCATTTTATTTATTTATGTAAAATATTTATTTTAAATCAAATTTTGATAAAAAAAATATTCATGATCTAGATTATTACTTGCCTAAATTGAATTTGGATAAAAAAAACTTACATTATCTTTTCCTTAATTTTTCTTATTCATGTAAATATAGAAGATTTTTTATCTTTAAAAAAATTCAATCTTTATTCATATTTTTTCATCTTTTCTTATTAACTATCTTTTTAAATTCAATAAAAAATATTCATGATCTAGATAATTACTTACCTAAATTGAATTTGGATAAAAAACTTACATTATCTTTTCCGTAATTTTTTTTGTCTTATTCATATAAATATAGAAGATTTTTTATCTTTAAAAAAATTCAATCTTTGTTCATATTATTTCATCTTTTCTTATTAAATTCAATATTAATTTTCTATAAATAGGAATGATAACTTTAAATTTTCAACCATAAATATGTTAAGTGTTATATATTAGTTTTCTATCTATAAATATGAAAGTTAAATGCAATATTATCATTAAATTTTAATGTCTTAGTCACCATATTGTTAGTTATGAAATTATTTATATTAATATTTTATCCATAATTATTACAACCTTTTTAAGTAATATGAACCACAATAAATAAAAATTATTGATCACTTAATCTTAAATCGGTTTAATCACTTTCCATATGTATGAGTAATATGACACATAAAAAAATACTAACTTAATCTATTAGAGTAAAATAGATAATTGTTTTTATCAATAAATGTGATAAATATAAAAAATATTATATAATTTTTCTATTTGTAAGTATATTTTTAATTATAACTTTTTAGTATTAAGTTCTTATCCATAAGTATGGCAAATATAAAATAGTAATTAAGTATCCCAAATACCTTTTTTAATTTAATACCCCATTTAAATTAATTTTAGTATCTCTAAATGAAATAGATAACTTTTATATCCATGAGTATGAAATATGGACCCTATTTTAAATTGCGAATTTTCAATATTAGATTTTCTGATTCTTTTATATTAACTTTCAATCCAAAAGTATAATAAGTTTTTTAATTAGTACGAGACATTTTTTTATCATGTATTTTTATTTTAATTTTCAGATTTTTAATATTAATTTTATTATTTATAAGTATGATAACAACTTTAATTAATATTGACCATGCTTTTCATAATAATTTTGGATTTTTCAATAGTATTTTTCTACAAATTAGAATGATAACTTTTAAATTTTGCATAAATGCAATATTGTCATCAAATTTTAATTGCTCAATCACCAAATTTTTAGTTACTAAATTTTTTATAATAATATTTCTATCCATAACTATAACAATTTTTGTAAATAATATGGACCATTTTTTTAACTATAGATTTTATATTAAATTTTTTATTTTCTTATATTAATTTTTTGTTTAGAAATATGATAACTTTTTTAAATTTTCTATCCATAAACATGTTGATTTTTTATACTAACTTTTTATTAATAAGTATGTATTTTTTTAATTAATTCGGTGTGGATATGTTGTGTCTTACAATATATTAAATTTCTATTCATAAGTATGTTAATTTTTATATTACGGATACGTACATAAATAAATTAAAATTATTGATCTTTAACCGTTTAACCGATTAATCGGGTTAGTTCAATTGAGTTTATGTTCAGTCATTTCGGATTCGAGTTAAGTACGGGTTCATGTCGTTAAAATTTCTGGATTGATTGAGTCGATTCATTGCGCTTTTTGTGCGTGTTCGAGTAAAGCCTACGAGTTAAGAGCATCAATTTTTTTATAATTATTACATAATATTACAAATAGCGTTTTAAAAAAAATAAGATAATATTGGTATACATTTTACGTATCCCTTAATAAATAAGTACAAAATTATTAGTCCCTTAATGTTAAACCAATTAATCGAGCAGATTCAGTCGAGTTTGAGTTTAGTTTTGCTTCATGCCATTAAAATATACAGATAAATTGAGTCAATTAGTTGTGGTTTTTGTGCAGGTTTGAGTCGTCCTAACAGGTCGAGAGCGTCTACTTTTAATGATTATCAAAATAGCATTATATCAAAATAATATCTTAATAATAAAACAATATTATTTTTACTATTTAAATTATAATACTTATATCATATGTAAATTATTATTTAGTGCTTTTTATTTGAAAAAGCCCCCGGAAAAGGCCCGGGTCATCAACTAGTATATTCTATATTTACATAAATAAAATAAAAAGGAAATTAAGAAAAATGTAATGTAAATTTTTATCAAAATTCAATTTAAGGAAGCATTCATCAAAATTTGTAAATTTTTCCTTTTTTTTTTTATCAAACTTTGATTTAAGAAAAAATCTTTAATATAATTGCATAAAAAGATAAAGAAAATATAATTATATTAATTTGAATTAAAATTCGAATTTTTTATTTTTTTTGACATTTACATATAATCTTAGTCATCAAAATAAAATTATATCTTTTTCTTAAATAAAAATATATCAACATAACAAAATTTATTATTTAAAATTATATCATTATATAGATATAAATTTTATACTTGAAGCTCAAGCCTTGTTAAAAGATAAAAAAAATATATTAAGACCCTAAATCTTGTTAAGAGATAAAAATATTAAATTAATATGAAAAATATCATCTCATAGGAATTTATGTATATAAAAATTATATAAATATGTTATCTATTGTAGTAAACTAATACATAATCCATAGATATAAAATTATATACATAAAAAATTATATAAACGTGTTATCTATTTAGTATATATAGCAAGAATACTATAAGTTGTTACAAAATTTATTAAATATAATTTCACATTAATTTATTCAAAAATGTCACGTGGCGTAAATTTTACAACAGACTTGGGTTCTGCTTTACTCCGTATATTGTATTAGGGTAGATATGCGATATTTCATTTAACCACCTGTATTTTGAATAATAATTACTGAGAACTACCAATATTATATGCTTCATTAGGGAATCATCATCCATGACCCCTTCTTCAGTTTGATTCTAAATTATGGCGTGCACCTAAGGCCATCTACAATGCACGATTCTTACATTAAAATAACAATTGAATTCTTTCAAACAGTAGGAAAAAATTAACAATCTCATTTTGGGACTTCAAATAGCAATCCGTTTACATCTAGACTTTAAAGATTATATATAGAGTCATGTTTGGTTGGGATAAAACTTTTTACCCCTATCATTATCCATGACCCCTTCTTCAGTTTGATTCTAAACTATGACGTGCACCTAAGACCATCTACAATGCACGATTCTTACAATAAAATAACAATTGAATTCTTTCAAACAGTAGGAAAAAATTAACAATCTCATTTTGGGACTTCAATTAGCAATCCGTTTACATCTAGACTTTAAAGATTATATATAGAGTCATGTTTGGTTGGGATAAAACTTTTTACCTCTACCCATGTAAAACAAGTAATTTTATATATTCAAACAGCAAAAACCAAACGCATCACAAGTAGCTTAGCAGACACGCATGGCGCCTAGATCACCATTGGATCTAATCCAACAATCAGGTTTTTTCTCAAATTCAGGTATATAAATTACAACTTTGAGGTTAATTACGACAGTAAAATGATTTTATTTTTCAAAATATTATTTTTAATATTTTTATTTCTTTTTTATCTACCCATAGACACCCATATTGAATATATTTTGATTAAAAATAAAATTAATATATATGATAAGTACAAGTTAAAAAATCATTTAAAATTAATCTTTGTAATTTTTTATGTAATTAAATTTATATATTATACAAAATAATATAATATATGTACTTGATGACATAAGATATTATTTTTGTACATTTTATAAGTGAAATAAATATATTTTACGGTATTATGAATATAAATTAACACATTTGAAGGGTTTAAGACACTAATGATATGGATTAAAAAATATGAGACTACATTGAGTTGAAAACATAACACTTGTGAAGATATTCTTCGCTCAGGGATCGAAAAAAACAAATCGTGGAGTTGTTCTTCACTTTCGTGAGCATAAAATTAATCGTGAGTATAAATTAACACATGTGAAGGCTTTGTAATTTAATTAAGTAATTGATATAAATTAGTCAAATTAACATTATTAAATATTAATATTAATATCATATCGTATTATTAAATAATACCTGAAATTAAATAGTGTAAATTATATAATCAATTACATTACATTACAATATTACATTGATTAATTATTCAAATTTCAATTAGAGTTATTAAAACTAATCATTCGATGACAAAAATTTTACTTTACCTAGATAATACACAACATAAATAAAAATAACCCATGCGATCCCACTAGTTAAATAGTGTAATTAATAAGTAAAGTTAAAAGTAAAATAAAGTTAGTAAATTTAAAAGAATGAAATGGGGTTGTGGGTTGTAGGAATAAAGTAGAAGTGGGTTTTAAAATGAGGTGGAGGAGTGAAAAAATTGATATGGGGGATTAAGAATCCATTTTCGGATTCAGGGTTGTGGATGGTCTAACATTTTAATTTCTTTTTTTAAACCTTGTCAAATCAACCAATATTTACCCATATTCATCTTTAACGGAGCATTACCCTCCCAGATTGGATCAAACCTTATACTACCCTTGGCAGTCGCCGCCGAAACACACCAAGCTCCCCAAGCAATGGATGCCCAAATTGGCCAACACTAACCCTCTTTGGATGAGAAGCCCCGTGATTGACCCACCACCCGTTAACACAACCCATAAATTTTTCACAAAAACTTTGAATCTGGAGAAAAATCCACTCCTAAGAGTCGCTCGACCTCTCCTCTTCCCAATGCAGCTCAATGGCGAAGGGCCTTCTTCATGTGCTTTTCGGCGGCGCCTCTAGAGTCTGGTCAAGCTTAGGATCCTCCCACTAATCGCTGGAGCGAGGGCTTTTGGTTCATTCCTCCTGCCAAATCGAGATCCCAATTTTTGGGATTTTGTTCAACTTCACTGGTTTTGTTTAAACGCGCATGCCTTATGCTTGGGATTGGGGCCTTACCAGCTTAATCGAGATCCCAAATTTTTGCCTCCATCTCGTGCACCAACTATAGATCTTGTAGGTCTTGATATTACTCTACTGCTTATGAATCTCGACGAGCAAGTTCGTGATGTGGAGAGGGGGGAGATTGAGAGCTTTGGTGATGAATTGGATGGCGAGGAAGTCCAATTTCTGACAACTTTTGGTCCAATTTGGCAAGGATTAGAAGGAAAAAAACTAAAATAAATGTCACGTCACAGTTTTTGACGGAATCAAACGGAGAATGGGTCATGGGTGGTGAATCACTAATGGACCGACCATATAATATGGGTGGTTTTAAGTAATTATTCAAAATACGGATGGTTAGGTGAAATATTGCATATTATACGGGTGGTTTTCAGCCATTCGACTTTTTTATTTTATCTACCTAGTACAATTATAAAGTAGAAACAAGTATATAGAAAAATTTGTGACACTTGTCATCATGTAAAAAAGTTAAAATTATTTTTTTGATAAATTTTATCAAAAAAAACTAACCACTTTACCACTTTCACCCCTAACCAGTACAACTTATTTTTTAATGAAAATATGTTTTAAAACTATTTTACTATTTTAAAACTATTTTAAAGAACACTTAATTAAAAATATCTTAGTATTCTAACTAATCTAATACAAATTATTTTTTAAACTTATCTAACAAACATTATTTTCTTAATAAATTATATAAAAAAAATTATTATCCTAACCATCACATACAAATTATTATTTTGAAGTTAAATAAAACAAAATATGTATGTATTTTTTTTTCACAATTCAAAATTTGAGAGAATATTGACATGAGATTGCACTAAATGCATATCTTGAATTTTTTTTCAAATTTTAGGTAATAAATTTACAAAATAAATAGATATTATCAAACACACACTGACTAATTTTTTTATAACCGATATATAATAATTAGAAATTTAGAAGCAATACTCCAATTTAATTAAATATTTTCTGAATACTTTGATTTTGACAATTACTATAGATTACATTGTGTTATATATACATATTTTGTCTTCTAATTTTTTTTCTAAACACTTTAATTTTTTACAATTACTTTAGATTACATTGTGTTATATATACATATTTTGTCTTCTAATTTTTTTTCTAAACACTTTGATTTTTGACAATTACTTTACGAGTATTATAACTTATAGTATCTATCTCTATTATGAGTTTGGTTCAGGTGCGAATGGGCGCTCATGTGCGAAATAAGAAAGAACAAGAGCTGTTGGATCAAGAAAAATCAAAAGCGTTGATCATTTCACTTAAAAAGGGGGGAAAACGTCACAGACGAATTTTTGGCGAATTGTTCGCGTATTTTTGAAAAAAAATGGAAATAGGACACGCACCCAGATTGTTCATCGAAAATGTGGATTTGTTCATCAGTACTGTGGATTTGTTCATCAATACTACGAATTTGTTCATCAACAATGTGGATTTGTTCATCAACACTTTGGCATATTTGTTCATCGGTTTGTGCATATTTGTTCATTAGTAACATCAATTTGTTCATTGGTTTATGCATATTTGTTCATTGATAAATGCATATTTTTTCATTGTTATATTCATATTTGTTCATTGGTTTTGGCATATTTGTTCATTGATTTGTGCATATTTGTTCATTGATTTATGCATATTTGTTCATTGCCTTTTTGTATAATTGTTCATTGCTAAATGCATGTTTGTTCATTAGTAACCTCTTAGCATACATCATATTATTGCAAAGTCATATTCTTTATCTATTATTCTTTGTATTCAAGTTTCTAAATCAAACTTATCTTGTTTAGGTACTACATTGAGCACTTCATCTGTATTGACAAGTTAGTCTTAAAGCATTTCATTTGTATTATCCTTTGCATTCAAGATAGTCTTAAAAGCACAAAATAAATACAAAAATGCACAAATAGATAGTCCTAAATGTACAAGTTGATGATATTAATAGTCCTAATGATAACTTGCATTTAGAGCATAATAGGACATGCATTTAGGACCTTAGTTTATATATTTTCATGCATTAGTCTCATTTTAGTGGTACTTTTAGTTTAGTTTCCGTTATAGATGTCTACACGCATATATTTATGCTTTTCAGGTGCTTTGGAGAGTTTAGAGCTTCATTGGAACGCGTTTGGAGACATAGCGGAATCAAGACTTCATTCTAGGAGGCGTCGGGACCGGAAAAGATCGACTGAGGAGTCCAAAATAGGAAGTATCACACGTTCAAGGCCAAAGTCGTGCACCTTGATGCACGGTCGTGCAGGTGGTGATGAAGAATGTCGGATCGTGCGCCCTTAGCTCGAGCCAGTTGAGGATCGTGCGTCACACACGCACGATCGTGCGGTTTAACCCAGTGAAAGGCAACGCACGTGCGTTTTCAAATGCACGGTCGTGCGTCGTCCAGGCCAGCATCGTGCGTTTTCTGTAGGTCGTGAGTGCCTTGTACGGTCGTGCGTTGAGGCGCACGACGCGCGCCTTTGCTCGTGCGCCTTTGTTTGCTCGGGTTTGTTTGGGCCGCCTCTCTTATTTTATCCTTAGTATAAATACTTTACTTTGTCTTCTAGATTGGGGTTCCGACTTTTTAACGTAGTTTTTAATCCTTGAGAGACAAGTTTAGAGAGATTGTAGAGAATTTGAAGACTTTGTTTTGATCTTGAGTTTGGATTTGCTGGATATTAATCAAGTTTGCTTGTTTCTTCAATCCGGTATGTTTAATCTCGTTATTGAATTGATTTCTTCTATTTCCATGTCTAGCTAAACCCCGAATTCTAAGATTGGGGGGAACCCAATGATGTCTAGGTAGACTTATTTATTAAATTGCACAATTCGTTGTTTGAAGCTTTGTTTGATTCAATACTAGATGCTTTATGCCCTAGTAACTTTTGTGAATGGGAACTTGCCAAAGTTTGATACTGAAAGGTGAAAACTTTGATAAGTAGTCAGATAGGGAATTGAGACTGAAAGGTACTTTTTCCTGTTGGAACTTTAGAATTTGAACCTGAGATTTCTCTATTGTGAAAATATTTTGAATTCTCTTGTGGAATAACAATTGTCATAGAAACCTTAAGGTTAGGTCGAGTTAGCAAGTCGCGAAAGCGGATGTTTATTCAATTTAATCTTAAATTCTAAGTGCTTAATGGTCTAGATTTTAATTTGCAAGTCACGAAAGTGCATGTTAATTGAGTCTAGATACGTTTGTTAACATTCGAAAGAATTTAGCGGACACATTAGATAATTGCCTTCAAACGAAGTCAGAATTAAGGTTGTGCAATCATCTTTTATAGTCTACCGAAGCATTATTGTGGTGATCCTTGATCTTAGAAGTTTTCCTCTCATTGATTTGCTCATATTTGTTTGTTTGTTTGCTTTAATTAGTTTCATAGTACAAAAACCACAATTCAATCTTTTCTTGTTTTACGGCTTAGTCTACTGCTTTGAATACAATTAATACTACATAGTCCCAGAGTTCGACACCTTGGTATTACAACCGATCCCGTACACTTGCGGGGTAGGAATTGGCCTATCACCTAAATGTACAAATTGATGGTATTGACACATAAACATAAGTATATTTCTATTCACAAATAGGATATATCAATAAACAAACAAGGTTATATCAATGTACAAATAGAAGTAAATCAATGAACAAATATGGGTATATCAATGAACAAATAATGGTTTATCAATGAACAAACAAGGTTATATCAATGAACAAATAGTAGTATATCAATGAACAAATATTGGTATATCGAAACTAATTATATATGCATAAAAAACTATATGAAATTGTATTCATACACATAAATAAGGTAAAAAAATAAAACTAAAAATTTAAGAAGTTCGGAATCGATGAACAATGTTATCAAAAACTCGATGCACAATGAGTTAGTATTGATGAACAAATGGTGAATATTGATGAACAAATCGCTAGTTTTGATGAACAAACTGAGCACGTCTCATAAAAACGTATTTTTTTAAAAATACGTGAATAATACGGGAAAAATTCGTCCGTGCCGTATTTTATTGAAAAATACGGGAAAAATTCGCCTGTGCCGTATTTTTTTTAATGAATGTTTAATCAGGGACATTGATTTTTTGGAAAGAACGAACGAGATTTATTCTCAATTCTCACATGGGCACCCATTCGCATGAAACTCTTCCCCCTCTATTATAATCGTACAATAATTTTACAAATATTTAAAGTTATTATTTTGATCTCTATTATAACTTGTACATGGTACATGACTTCCACTAGTTTTATTTTAAATGAGGAAAGTATTTACCGGACAACATGTTCATCTTAGGGCATGTTTATTCATACGATGATATTGAACCCGTTGTTCATCGGCCAAATACATAAACGATCCTCGAACTTGTGTCAAATAGTCACTTAGTCTATCATAGTTCAGCCCTATTCGATTGAATCCCTACACTTGAATTTTAGGAGATATTAAACCCCTATTGATTGATGTGGCAAGTCGCATACATTCTACACTCTTTTAGGTAACTGTTTGGGAGAGTTATAAATGCTTCATTTTCACTTTTTCTTTCTTCTTCCCTTGAAAGTCTGGAAAAAATTTTGATTTTTCTTTCTTCTTCCCTTGAATGTTTGGAAAATTTTTTGATTTTTCTTTCTTTCTTCTTTCATGTTCTTCTTCACTCATTTCTGTCACCTTCTCTCATGGCTTCTCCAAGAGCAAGGTTTTCAATTAAGCATGAAAATTCAAGCAATTTACAATCAAATTATGGGGCAAACATGAATTTAACTTAGATCTACTCATATCTTCAAGCAATGTCAAGATTCAAGAGCACACAAGTATGAATCTCAGATCTGAAAGTTGTGAGTTCAGAAACCCTAATATTTTCATTCAAAGATTGCTTCAAAAAATAAAATCTAGCATGCTCGATCAACCAACAAAAACAATATAATGCTAGATGTAAGCAATACCATGAGGCAAACATTCTATTCAAGTCCAAAAAAAATTCTCCACTCCATGCAAAAGCTAGAACTTAGAAGATGAGTTCAATTTTTTTTTATGTTTTAGTCCTTTTTTCCTTTTCTTTAATCAAAACAATTGACGTGGCATATACGTGGCGTTATCGTGGCAAAAAAATTGCACATGTCAACATGCGTATAATACATAGGGAGTCAATAGGTCTTAAAATGCAAGTATAGATATTCAATTGAACATCGCCAAACTACATGCAGCTAAGTGACTGTTTAGCACAAGTTCAGGGGGCCGCATATGTATTTGGTCGTTGTTCTTCTAGATGTATTTGCAGTGTCAAATTAAACTGATTTGTACAATAATTTTTAAAGTAGTTTAAATTTTAATCTTCAAAATAAAATTTTTGAAGTAGCTTTTAATTTTTTTGGTGATTAAAAGCAAAATTCACAAAAATACGATTTTTTATTATAAATTTTATTTCATATGAATATACTATTTTTTTTTATGTACACCTTGTTTTTTTTATTATAGAAATCAACATATTAGTGTTGTATATTTTTTGCCTTTTTTTAGTAGGTAAGAATTCGATTATAAGACAAGTTTGATAAATCGAAAGGCCATCAAAATTGGTACCTGAAAACTGACAACATAAGACAAGCATGACTGAACAAACAAACAAGGAAATACAATAATCAATAAAAAAACCAACTAGTGTAGGTGTTACATGTCCCTTTATTTATTTAACATGTCCCA
Source organism: Fallopia convolvulus (assembly GCA_964016875.1). NCBI lineage: Eukaryota > Viridiplantae > Streptophyta > Magnoliopsida > Caryophyllales > Polygonaceae > Fallopia > Fallopia convolvulus. The sequence continues at coordinate 36,026,998 of OZ024735.1, read as the reverse complement.
AATCCAAAATCCAATAAGTTATAAAAAAGAGGTGTTTGTGTATAACCACCCGCTAAATGGTCGACATGGCAAGAAATCACCTGTTAAACGACTTTCATTTTAACACATCCATTAAATGTAATTTTGTTGTAGAAAACCACCCACTCGTTTATTCTACCAGCTTTCCCATTAAATTGTGCGATTTTCCATATTACCCCTTCGTTTTTAAAAAAACTTACAAGATTTACCAAGTTTCCCTTAAATTACAACCGATTGGCTCCACTGCATTATCTCCAAGACCTTTACCAATGTAATGAATGGCAGAAGAAATAACCCCAATTTAATCCTCCCATCTGCCATTAAAATCCCTAAATCGGAAAAAACAAACCAAATCCTTAATTGAAACAAATCAATTCAATCCACGTATTTTATTGAGACTCCTCAAGCACTTGGAGCGACCAATAAGGACGCCGTTGTCGTCGCCATCGGAGCAATGACTCTCCAATATTTACACCTGACGGTTTCTGGCCATATCTTTCTCCCCGTCGACATAAAACGCCTTGGAGAAACTTATCTGGCGAGGTCAAATCCCGCAATAGTAGTAAATGACGTCGCATGTTGTGTTCGATCTTGGGAGCTCGAGGCCTCACTCGGCCATGGTGGCCTCGAGCGCGTCGACGTAGGTCTTAGAGTTGTCGGGGAGGAACATCATGTGGTATGATCTGATGGCGGTTCCGAAGCGACGAGAGATGGAGGATGGGGCATATGAGGAGTATAACTAGGCGGTGAGGTGGAGGGGTCTAGGCGTGGCCACCGTCGATGCAAGAGAATCTAACCGAGGAGAAGTGGGAGGAGAGGAAGGGGACGAGGCAGAAAAAGACGATGGATTGGTCCGGGAAGGGAGGGAATGTGGAAGGGGCGAATTTGGAGGACACCGGGAGCAAGGTGTGCTCAGTTAAGGGCACCGAAAGCAATGACGGCGTGAGAGAGAGGAGGATGAGGAAGAAGATGATGATGGAGGAAGAATTGATCGACATTGTGGAAGATAAAGTAGGGCGAATGAGTAGTGATGGATTTTGAAGGTAATGGCTATGGATGAAAGAGGAATAAAAACGAGAGTAATAATGGAGCCACCGATTGTAATAATGAGAAACATGGTAAATCTTGTTACTTTTTTTTAAAAACAAAGGGGTAATATGGTAAATAAACACACAATTTTATAGAAAAGTTGATGGAATAGACGGTTGGGTGATTATCCTCAATAAATTTATATTTCATGAGTGTGTCAAAATAATTAATCATTTAATAGTGTTTCTTGCAATATCCACCATTTAACATTGATTATATGCAAAAACCTACCTAAGAAAAGGTAAAATACATAAACGGCCCCTTGAACTTATGTCCATTAGTCACTTAGCCCCCTATACGTTGGCCATATTTGATTGAACCCCTCTACTTACACTTTCGGACCTATTGAACACTTGCTCGCTGATGTGACAAGACGCATGCAATTTAAACGCAATTGGACTCTTCTTTGGGCAAGCGAGGACGCTGATTTGGCATTTTTTTCCTCTTTTCTTTTCCCTTTTATTTGTTCTTTCTCTTTTCTCATTTTCTTTCTTTTGGCTTAATTTCCATGGATGAGAGTTTAAAAAACACCCACATCCATTTTTGAAGTGAGTTTTAATTAGGAGTTGGAGTTGAGATTTTATGTGGGTGGATTTGGGTTTTTGATGAAACAAAGGATATACAAAAATAGAGATAAGATTTGGGGAACTTCTTTGGTGGAACAACCACCGCCTCCACCAACACAAACTCCGCCTCCGTCTTGCAACCACTGCCATCCTCTTTTCCACCGACGCCTCCCCTCTTCGGCTCTTCCTCTCATCATCCCTCACATTTGCCCCCAATTTCTCCCACCTCGAACCCTAACCCTAAAGTCAAACTTCATGATGTAACCCTAAAGCCAAACCCTAACCACAATTTCTCCCAACTCGATTGGAAAATTTTGTCGGATTTAGGGAAAAGATCATGTGAGAAGAGGAGTTATCGCCGGTGGGCGGTGAAGTGGCGTTGTTGAGGTGGAGACAATGTGCACTCTTGTAAAAATGAGATTTGGGAAAGAAAAGATGGTGTGGATAGAAAATTTGATAAGATAGTAGGGGTAAAATAGTAATTTACAATTATTTTAGTTTTTTTAATGAAAATTGTATAATTGAAAATAAAGTTATCTACATGGAAATTATGTGGCAACTAGGTGGCAAATTAATTTTTCCATATAAGCGCGTGTGTGAAATATGTTATAAAATCTTAGCGATCAGGTGTTCAATAGGTCCCAAAGTGCAAGTATAGCCGTTCAATCGAACATGACTAAACTACATGGGGCTAAGTGACTATTGGATAAAAGTTCAGAGGGCCGTTTATGTTTTTATCCTAAAAAAAAAGAAAATTCCAGTGGGTAACCTCGAGTTTTTGGCTTTTCCGGATGGTGCCCAGAAAAAAAACTTATTCCGGATGGTACCCCCGAACTCTTGCATACTTGTGAATTTTTGTTATTTTTACATCTAATTATTTTGTTTTCTAATAAAATAATTATTTTTGTATTTTTATTAAGTTATAAAAAAATTCCAATTTTTTAAAAATAAGATAAATGTCAAACATAAGCCCCGTAAAAATATTAGTATACATATATTATATAACTAAAACTTATCTAGTAAATTTTATGTTATGTTAATTTTATAGCTTGAATAATAGTAAAATAGTATATAAATTATTATTTTAATAATAGTAAATGAACTTTCCACATATACGTTTATATATTTTTACAAATTTTAATTCCCATACTTGACAAATTTTTATTAAATAATTTGCTTTATAGGATGAAAGTTTTATTAATTTCTTAAAAATTGTCAAAATTACTACAATGTAGCTACATGATATATAATATATTTATTTTAATATAAATATTGTAATATTTTTAATTTTAACTCAATTTTTTAAACTATACAACATAAATTCTACTTAACAAATATATATAATATAATTAACTTAATATTTTTATATCATTTATTTTTAAACAATGCTATTAAATTAAAATTGTGTTTTAATTTAATTAAATAATTTTTTATTAAAATATAATAATTTAGTAATTAGCTAACGAAAATTCATAAATAAGGTTATGGGTCGAACTTTTGTAAAAGTTCGTAAGTTTTTTTCCAAGTATTATTTGAAAAAACGAAAAACTCGAGGTATTTGAATCTAACCTAAATGTAAATTTGTATTTTTTTACATTCAATTAGACCTGTCAATCGGGTCGGGTCGGGCGGGTTCGGTCATTTTGGGTTCGGGTTAAATCGGGTTCGGTTTCGTTATGGGTCACGGGTCAATCGGGTCGGGTTGTAGCGGGTTTTCGGTCGGTTCGGGTTGACCAGCGGGTCTAAAAAATCCTTTTTTTATGATTATTAAAATCAATTTTTAATTAAATAATATTATTTAATTATAATATATTATTTTTATTTATTTTAATAATAAAATATATTATAATTTTCAAAAAAAAATTGAAAATTTCTATAAATATTCTAAATCGGTCAACCCAACGGGTTTCGGGTTTCAACCCAACGGGTTTCGGGTTCTATCGGGTTCGGTTGATTTCGGGTTCAAATTTTTGGGTCTTGACCCTAAAATTATCGGGCGGTTCGGTTCGGGTCAGCGGATTCGGTCAGTTTTTGACAGCTCTAGATTCAATGCTTTGAATTTAAAGCATTCAATTGCTTCCTACTCCATATTTTCTTTGGTAAAATTCAATTGCCTTCTATAGACCTAATGCCATACATATCTTATACATTCTACCTTAGCATCTTGATCTTTCACACATAACTAGTTGAAGTCCCGTGATATAAATGGGATAATTTTACTAAAAACTATACAATTTTACGATATTAATTTAAAATACTAAATATAGTTATATAATTTTCATAATAAATTATGCAATAGACAAATTATTATATTTAGATTGTACTCCATATTTTAATTGAATATATTTATAAATATTTTTTCATTATTTTTGAAGATCTTGTCCAAATTTAGATTGAAATTATTAACATATTGATTTTATTTTTTATTGAATATTTTTAAATAATATTTTCTTATTTTTTTAGACATTAATATGTATAAAATACTTGGTTTTTTTTATAAAGGTAGTAATAATTAGGATAGGTTATCTACAAAGCATAATATAATTTATTAATTTTTTTAAAAGTTAATTTATTAAAATTATATATTAGGGTTCTTATCTTTTACTCTATAATAATAAGAATGTTTGTAAATATGAAAAATACAATATAAAGATTAGTATAGAAGAGAATATTGTCCTTGATTTAAGAGATAAAAATATAGAGAAAATTATCTATGTATTATTTTGAAAAATTTAATCCATCTATAAAGTTGTTTTCCATACTAAATTTACATAACGGAGAAATAAAATATACAAGAAATTAATGTATATGAAAATTTACAGAGTTCAATGTATTAATCAACCTATCATCCATATTACATTACAAAATAACATAGAGATAAAAAAATTTAAATGTAAGGTGAGGCTAGATAAAAAATATTCTATATTTACATAAATAAATAAAAAAATTAAGAAAAATGTAATGTAAATCTTTATCAAAATTCAATTTAAGCAAGTATTCATCCAGATTTGTACATTTTTATTTTTTTTAATCAAACTTTGATTTTAAGAAAAAATCTTTAATATAAATGCATAAAAAGATAAAGAAAATCTAATTTTATTAATTTAAATTAAAATTCGAATTTATTTTTGACATTTACAAATAATCTTAGTCATCAACATAAAATTATATCTTTTCTCAAAATAAAAATATATCAACATAACAAAATTTATTATTTAAAATTATATCATTATATAGATATAAATTTTATACTTAGAGATCAAGCCTTGTTTAAAGATAAAAAAAATATATTAAGATCCTAAATCTTGTTAAGAGATAAAAATATTAAATTAATATGAAAAATATCATCTCAGAGGAATTTATGTATATAAAAATTATAGAAATATGTTATCTATTGTAGTAAACTAATACATAATCCATAGATAGAAAACTATATGCATAAAAAATTATATAAACATGTTATCTATTTAGTATATATAGCAAGAATACTATAAGTTGTTACAAAATTTATTAAAATATAATTTTACATTAATTTATTCAAAAATGCCACGCGACGCAAATTTTACAACATACTTGGGTTCTTCTTTATAATGTATTAGAGTAGATATTTACTTAATATTATCCATCAATCATAATTAATTACTTAAAAAATCTATATTTTTATAGGTTTTCTAAATAATTGAATGTCAGTTGTAAATACATGTGATAACTTATATGTACAAAAGTTATACAACTTCAAAAACTTAATTGATGAAATATAATATTTGAAAAAACTAAATATGTAAAAAAAATTTAAATAGAATTATTAGCCCGTGCAAATACACCGGCATATACTTGTAGTTTCCAAAAAAAAAATGAATATCTTCCCCTATTTACCTGTTTGGCTGTTCTCTACTTCCCTCCTTTCGCAGCCCACCTTCCACCAGCGACGCCGCTCATCCCACCCTTCGTCTCTCTCGCGATTCCTTCCCACCGCTCAGGACACTCGCCAGCGCCGCTCACCGCTCAGTCCGCTGATGCGCGCAGCGCACCTCCCCCAGCTGTCATACCACCGCCTTCTTTAACCTCACCAAATTCCGTCTTAAGCTAAAATAGGTATGTGTGGTAGGTTTTGTACATGCTGGAAAAGCCTATAGCTAATTTATACAGATAAGCAACTAGGCAATGGGCCAGAGTAGCGTACCTTCAAGGTTATTAGTGAATAATTTGGCTTTTTTAAGCTGTTGTCCTAAAATCACTTCACAATACAGCAATGTTAGGCTGCCTGCTTGCCGATACGATTTTAAAATTGGTGCAAAAGCTGATTCGAAAGTGTTGAAGTCTGTTCAAAGATTTGTATCTCCAGAAATTGGGCTACTTCTGGACAACAGCGGTTCTGGCAATGACAATGACAATAACAATAATGGTGGTGGTGGTGGAGATGATCATCACAATGATGATGAAGATGACAAAAAAAACAGTGATTTGGATCCCTTGTTGCATTGGTTCTATAACTTCTTAAAACTACCTAGTGGCTGCTTTGACAAATTTAGCACAGAATTAGTTCTTAGGCGATGTGTATTATGTGTCCTATTATTGGCGACGTGGATTAGCCATTCCTATTTGAATTCTGCTATAGCGATTGGGAGTATTGATGGGAAGGGAGAGCCACCCATGGATGAAGAGGTGGTATGGGAAGTCACAGGAAGTAGGAGGACTAAACTTGTTCCGGATTCCTCTAAAGATCAGTTTGTAGTTGTTGATTCATCATCGCAGTTGCCGTCTAATGAGCAAGATTTTTTCAAGTTACTTTCTCCAAATATTCACAATTTATTATCACAAGGCAAGGATATATTAATGCGTTTAATGCTGCCAGAAGGGTTTCCTAACAGTGTAACCAGTGATTACTTGGAGTACTCTTTGTGGAGAGGTGTTCAGGGAATTGCCAGCCAAGTCAGTGGAGTTCTTGCTACTCAGGTATGCATATTTCTTCTACGTGTATCACATTTAAAAGTCTGATTTTTGGATATAGTTCTGTGTCTATGGGGCAATTGATATTGGTATATCAATGATAATTCTATGGTTATTCTTTGCAGTCTTTGCTTTATGCCGTTGGACTGGGTAAAGGGGCCATTCCTACTGCAGCTGCCATAAATTGGGTACTGAAAGATGGAATTGGATATCTAAGCAAGATTGTTTTGTCAAAATATGGGCGGCATTTTGATGTTAATCCAAAAGGATGGAGGTTGTTTGCTGATCTTTTGGAGAATGCTGCTTTTGGATTGGAGATCTTAACTCCAGCTTTTCCTCATCTTTTTGTCTTCATTGGGGCTGTTGCTGGAGCAGGACGATCAGCAGCTGCTTTGATTCAGGTTGGACTAGAATTTCCTTCAAGTTGGCTACTAATTTTTGAATCTAGGAGCTTATTGAATCTAGGAGTACATTGGGAGCCTTCCAGACCCTGCCAGAGGCAGGTCCACACTGGGTTGTTGTTGTTGTTGTTGTTGTTGTTGTTGTTGTTGTTGTTGTTGTTGTTGTTGTTGTTGTTGTTGTTGTTGTTGTTTTGTCATAATTCATCTTTCTTTTCCATCTCTGAATTCTTATTCCAGTTTTTTTTTTTGTTAGAAATCCTTATTCCAGGTTAAGTCTTTACATCCTTGCACAAAAGATACATCATTCCAATTATATACTTTCAAATATGTATCAGCTGAAATATTCTTAACCTTCCTCCTCAATTCATTTTTGAGGAGGCATATGGGGCATACAAACATGTGTAGACCACTGTTTTTTATATTTGTTTGAATATTTGGATTTTGATATGTATTTTTTGTGCAAGGACTTATCCTAGTCTTTTTACAATTGTTATGATAATCTATCACTATGTTTGATAGGCTGCTACAAGAAGCTGTTTTTATGCTGGCTTTGCTGCAAAAAGGAACTTTGCTGAGGTAATACTAAGGCTTCTACTTCCGAAATTTTAGTATGCAGAGGAATCCAGGGCATCTTCTAATCTATATAGGCGCATAGTCATTTTACTCATTTTGATGATGTAAGGTCTCATCTTTCACATTATTTTCCAAATAATTTGTCAGGTCATTGCAAAGGGTGAAGCCCAAGGAATGGTGAGCAAGTTTATTGGTATTGCTATTGGCATAGCAATAGCAAATTGCACTGGTTCCTCTACAGCACTTGCTCTTGCTGCTTTTGGTGTGGTAACCTGGATCCACATGTTCTGCAATCTGAAGTCTTACCAGTCGATTCAGTTGAGAACCCTGAATCCATATCGAGCAAGTATCTTTTTGTCTTCTTCTTTTTCTTCTTCAAATTTTTTGTAGATTAAACTTTTGCTTCAAGGATTCTGTTTGTACAAGAGAAGCATTTCCATAGTGCTCTCTTAAGTAGTTCATGCATCATTTCTTATAATTCTATATTATATATATATATATATCTGTGTATTATCACTCAAAAGCCCCAACGCATCGCTTCTGACGAAGTTGTCTCGAGTTAGGATCCAATGAAGAAAATTAAGATGGAAGCCCTTATTCTTGTTGCCAGGAGCACTGTTTACAATTTCACAGCTTTTAACCGATTAGTATAGATGCCCCTTTATCCTCATACATTACAATTTAGGCGTTTTGATAATTTGATTGAAATATTTTTGCTTTCCCCAAAATGATAATGTCTGGAATTCTAGTTCTAAATTGTTTGACTTACTATTTATTAGGTGACTGTTATCCCAGTACAGAATCAAATGACATAGTTGTCAAACATAACATTTTTTTTAAGAATTATGAAATAAAGCTACTTTATTGATTAGATGTGAATTTGTTTGCTACATATTCTCTTCACCAAATCAGCCATCACAATTGATGACCCTTTTTGGCCTTTTACCCATTTCTCATTCATGAACACGTTAGGACCTTCCTCACTATATTTATCTATCAGATCGATGCTAATTATTCTTGAGATACTTTGTCACTTTGTTGGGAATAAGAAAAGCAAGATGATAGATATGCATTCTGGCTTGATGTATGATGCCACCAAAATTTTGTTTCAATATATTATTGTCACTTAATTTAACGTTTTCGGAACATGTGTTTACTATATCCTGCTGGCAAGAATTGCCAGATAGGACAGATGCTATATATAATGACTCTTCAATAATAGGAGCCTCCGACTCCCTTTTTTGGGCTGAAAATTTGTTTTTCCACTTGCCTTCTGAACCTCTAAATCTTGATTTGAAAATTTGTTTCACAATCTTGATTTGTCTGAGCTGGTAGATACCAGCCTCTAAATCTGAATATCTGATCTCTATACCAATTTATAAAATTAATTTTCTGTTGGTAATTTCTGCTAAATGCATTCATTGATAGAATGGACTGATATGGCGTATACACATGATCCTATTTTCAAATTTGGTTATTAAATTTGCTTATGATATTATAAAGGATTAATGTCTTTGTATTTACTTTTTCTAGGTTTAATCTTTAGTGAATATTTACTAAGTGGCCAAGTTCCTCCAGTGAAGGAGGTGAATGCTGAGGAGCCTTTTTTTCCTGCTGTTCCTCTTGTCATTATGAGACCATCGCACACAGTAAGTTTATGCTTTTGGTGTGGTTTCTGAGTTATTATTACTATTTTTTTTAAATCATGGCTGCAGCAGCTACGAACATTATCTTTGATTGGCATAAAAATCTCATCCCCACAGGACTCTTGTTATTATTGATCACATTGAGCTTGTTAGTGATTCCTTAACTGCTAGTTTGCTACCTTTAAAGATTATCTTTCCTTTATTTAGTGTATGTTACTATGAGTCTATGATCCATGGTTATTAGTGAGAATTTGATCTGCATTGCGTTTTGTATGAGAGTTTTGCATGTATGGTTTTAACTATTTTTCTTCATGCTCAGATAATTTTTCGCAAAAAAACTTTTTACACCCGTAACTGTCTGATTGTTCAACATCTAGATTTTTTTTGCACTTAGATCAAGTGTCTATATCAATTATGGTGCATTCTAACTATATTTAGTTATTATTGTCACATAGCTGAATTTCAGTTTTCCTTGGGTCTATCGGACGCATCCTCTTGACATGTTCAGGTTATGCCCCCCCACCCCAAATCCCGCTTGAGTGGGACTATACGGGGCAATGATGTTGATGTTGTAAGATCAAGTGTGTGGTTTTCATCCTGTGACCAATTTTGTCATCAGGTAGTAATGGCAAGCATGGCTGATATAATAGCTTATTCAGCCGTAGATGTAGTTAAGACTATAATCCGTGTCTGATTTTAGCCATAGCTTATTCATGGCTAATTATTTAACTCACAATACAACGTAATCATTGCCCTTTCTTCCATTGCTAATTATTTTCAATGGGAATCTCATATGTGTTATGAAAACTTCTGACTTGTGAGAGAGATCCTTTGTGTATAACAATTCATCTAATTGCTATGAAAACATGGTGTCATGTCACGATCCTCTGAAGATGTAAAAGTTGCTAATTATTAGTCATACTTTTTCAGCTTGAGAATGGAGTCCTGACTGGTGCAGCCAAAGACGCAGCTGCAAATATTGACCGTCGCTTGCAGCTTGGATCCAAGCTCAGTAATATTACTCGGAGTAAAGAGGATGCAGTTGCTCTGTTCGATTTATACAGAGACGAGAGCTACATCTTAACTGAACACAACAATAAGTTTTGTGTAAGTAATCTTGAATTCTCTACACCTTTTTAGGTGCTTAAATCAACTTTTTAAATTTTTTTTATTTTGGGGTTCAGGTGGTTCTGAAAGAAAGTGCGATGCCACTCGACATGCTGAAGTCATTGTTCCAGGTGAACTACCTTTACTGGCTGGAGCAAAACGCAGGAATAAAATCTCGGAGTGCAGCTGATGATTGTAGAGTTGGTGGAAAGCTGCAGATTTCTCTTGAGTATGCACAAAGGGAATTCAACCATGTCAAAAACGACAGTGAAGTGGCAGGCTGGGCTGCTGATGGACTCATTGCTAGACCTGCATCTACTCGGATAAGCCTAAGCTAGTTTGCTGATCATTTAGGTTTTTTTTTATGCTTGTGTCATTGATAGTTAGCAAGTGATCTTTTACCTGAGCTTGTCTTGTTTTATTTTGAGTTTTCTGCTTCCAAGATTAAAAAATAGAGGAAACTCATTTGTATGCAGGAGTTAGTTGAATATATGGTCGTATGAGTCCAAGCCTGGTTTCTTTTTTCAAAGATTTGGATTTGGTTTCATACAATCTATTATGCCAATGATTAATCTCTTATATATAATATTTTATCCCATATGATTATGTAGTTTTGGTTATAAGATTTTTAATGATTGGTCAACATTGCAAAGGGAAATAATTGAAAAAGATGAATAGCGAAAAGCTACTAATGTTTTTTGATTGTAAAATACCCTATATATGTGCATTGATTGACCCTGCAATGCATACATGATGGAAAGGACTTGCTAATTGTAGAACTACCTTATTAAGCATATTCGCCTGAACTAAACCCATCCATCCATTTTCTGATGTCTTCTTCTCAACGGAGCTCTTCGCATTCCTTTCTCTCAGCCAAGCGCAATTTTGATTGGCATTCGATTTCCTTTTTCTCTCTTTGGCTTTTGATGGGGAGGGGAGGAATCCCGCGTGGTCGTCAAGGCAGATGTTGATATTTTGACGAAAGTTTCGAGGTCGACTCAGGTAAGATTTGTCTTATCGTTTGCGTTCGATCTTCAGATTTGAATGAGCTTTAAATTATAATGTGAAATCAGCGGACATTGTAGTTTTGGTTTTGGAGATGCTCATAACTCATTTTCTCTGAGCTCATTGTTTCATCTTCGAAATTCATTTCAAATTACAAGGTTTTTTAATTTCGATTTTGCGGAGAAGGCCAATCCCCCAGATGAATTACGGGAGGTTCCTGTAAATAATGGTCTCCTTTCACGTAATGCGGTCCATGACAATGGACATTCTTCATCTCATTTGCTCAATTGTTGGAATTAGTAGCTTATAAGCGTTCTTCATTAATGTTTGGGTGTTTAGGTTAGAAATTTCAATTGAATGATAATGTTGCATTTGGAGGGGTTATGAATGAATGAATTGTTTTCAGTGAGAATGAGATTGAAAACTGTTAGGCTCAAGTGTTTCATGATGCATCATTCTATTTGCTCTAATCACCATTTGTTGCCAATGGTAGCTGCCTTACAATGCTAGCTTGTGAAATTGCCTTTGTGAACATCCTTCCAACTATACTTTCTCTGCTGGTTTTGTAGGTAATCGAGATGCTAAAACCTGATAGGTGGCAGGCCCTTTTCGATCGTGAAGGGAGGGTTCTAGGTTTCCACAAAGTGTTAAAGTTAATATGTCTTGAGGTATGTTGATTATTGGTATATGTATTATGAGATTCATGAAGTTTTATGCCTCACATGTTTAAGAATGTGCTTCTCCCTCAGCATGCTGTGCTAACTTCATCATGCATTCCACATATCATTGTAGAAATGTTTAAGCAGAGGTCGACTAAACTTTATATATGCTACCAGTAATTTTAGACATCATCTAAAGATTTAGATATGATGTAATCGTTTTTACATCACTTGTGCTTTGGGCCTCCAGAGGAGCACACCTGAGATTGAAAGTAGGTACTTCTAGATCTAGTTTTAATATTATAGCAAAGAAAGTTTTTATGACGCAAGGATAGTGCTTTCCTTGTAGCTGTACCATGGACTCATGGAGTTTAAAAGTCCATGGCTTGAAAATGGGGCATGTCGATGTGCATGAGAAGACATTGTAGTTGCTACTGGTTATTATCTACTAAGAACGAGTTAGATCTTTTGTATATGGATGTGTGAATGAAGGATTATCATAAATGAAGCTTGCATTGGTTTATTATTCTACGCCTTTTCTGTAAACTGTCAGGGACATATTGTCCCTTTCTTCTGTATCTGTTAAATAAATTTATAATTATTTCTGAAAAAAGGTTGTGATTGTGTTGGAAAGACAACACCAAAAATTTCCACACTGTACACAACTCAGTGACTTATTGCTGCCTTTTAATCATAGGGTGTGGATCCATCCATAAGAGCTGAAGTTTGGGAATTTCTTCTTGGCTGTTATGCATTGAGCAGTACTATTGATTTTCGTATGAAGCTTAGAGAAGCTCGGAGGTTCACCCTGCACTTTCAGCAATATATTGTTAGATATGTTTTATTTGTTTCAGTCACTGCATGAAGTTTCTCTTGTTCACTGTATGCTTTCAATCTTGTCAAATTTAGCTCATAACTTAAAATGTTAATTGTTCTTTTCATCTGTTCCATTTGGCTTTCTTTTCCAGGAAGCGGTATAAGGAACTTGTGAAGGAGTGCCAGAAGATGCATGGGAGCATTGGAACTGGCATGCTTGCATTTGTTGTTGGTTCTAAAATTTTGGATATGAGGGCATACTCCAAAAAGGATCCTGAAGTCGAGGCTCTAGAAACTTCTGAGGCTCATTCCAAAGAAACAACCAAGTTTGAAAATAACAATGGCGTTTGCCAAGTGAAAAGGTTTAGTGTCTCTTCTGACCATGTCAGTGTCAATCAAAATGCTGATGTGCATCAATCGGATTCTGCAGTTGAAAATCAGCTTGATTCTCCAGGTTTACTGGCCACTAATTTGTTTCTCAAGAATAACGAAGTTGAGAACGAATGTGAATTGCATGATAGTAGACCGAGATTTGATGATGAAACTATGCACAGTTTTCAAATCAGGAATAATGAAGATCTAATTATTGAATCAAATGGATCATTCTCTGACAGTGGTCCAGATTCTTTCAACACTGAAAAAGACATAGCTCATATCCATGGAGAAGGAGTGGTACTGCAATCTAATAATCTGATTCAGAATAGTAATCTAGTAAACAGTAATAGAATTAGTGGACCTGAGACCAATAGAATGGTGGCAAGCACATCTCTCGGAGGATTTGGTGGAGATAGGGTGTCTGAATGGCTTTGGACTCTACATAGTATAGGTATTAGATGATAATGCTTCTAAAACTGCAATTTGTTTTCTTAACTATGTTCTGTTAAATAGTAGATTCGTATGTATTTTCAGTTGTTGATGTGGTTAGGACGGATAATCATCTTGAATTCTATGAGGATCAAAAAAATTTAGCAAGGATGTCAGATATGCTCGCGATCTATGCATGGATTGACCCTCAAACTGGATATTGTCAAGGTAATTAAATTGGTAATGTTTTTCCTTCTAAATCCAAATTATGCCTCTTGATCTGATTTTTTATGGCCAGGTATGAGTGATTTATTATCTCCTTTTCTTGTTCTCTTTGAGGATGACGCTGATGCCTTTTGGTGTTTTGAGATGCTTCTACGTAGAGTGGTATGCTCTTGACATTATTGTTTCCAAGTGTTCTTCTACTTAGAGTAAAATTGCTTATTCATCATTTTTCCCCTTGTGTATTCACCAGCGTGACAACTTTCGAATGGAAGGCTCAGCTGGAGTAATGCAGCAGTTGCTTACACTGTGGCATATACTGGAGCTCACAGATAAAGAAATGTTTTCTCACTTGTCTCGTATAGGTGCAGAAGGCCTTCATTTTGCTTTCAGGATGCTGCATGTGCTTTTCCGCAGAGAATTATCTTTCAATGATGCCCTTTGTATGTGGGAGGTTTGTTGTCTTGAAACTGATTTTTCTTCCTTCTATGATCCAATTTCAAAATTAATGTTTTTTAATTGATGAAAGGACCGCGGATGCAAACATGTCAACAGTTTAGGGACCTAAATAGAACAACTTAAAGTTTAGAGACTGATAAGGAAAAAGCTATGAAATTTAATTAGAGACCTCTTCAAGATCAGGGACTAATAAGGATGAAGTTGCAAAGTTTAGGGACCGAGGGCGTAATTTACCCTTACTTTTATTCCACAGAAGAAGTTAATTTTGTTTTGGCATTCCTTTTTTTTGCTGAAGGGATTTGTTTTGGCACCTTTGAATTAGAGAAACTATTACATTTCTTGTGGTTTTTAAATTAGTCATATAAAATACTGCAGATGATGTGGGCTGCTGATTTTGATGAGTCGATGGCTTGTAATTTAGAGGAGAACTGTTTAGAACCGCTGTTGTTACGAATTCCGAGGGAATCATATGGAGATATTCAAGAAGAAAAAATGGAATTTGATGAAGGTTTGAAAGCCATAACTCAGGTGAAACATCACAGTGCAGAATTGTTCATGTCTGGAATTAATAGGATGAAATCAGGAGCATTTTGCGGGCTCACCAAGAGCTTCTGGCCTCGGAGCAGTACCATACATTCACGTATTAGAGCTTTGTCCCGAAATGTGGAAAATGATCTGCCTGTTTTTTGTGCAGCAGCAATCCTAATACTTAACCGTCAAAAAATCATCAAAGAAACAAGATCCATGGATGATTTGATCAAGGCATGTCAAACATACTTGATTTTTTTTTGATTTCACTGAAATTCAAAGTGCAAAGGTTGTTTAGTAATTTGCTATTGTAATTTGCTGTTCAGATATTCAATGATAATATGCTGAAGATTAAAGTCAGAAAGTGCATTAGAATGGCTGTGAAACTCCGAAAAAAGTATTTCTACAAGGTTAGGTGCTCATCCCTTGCATCTTTGCCAAAGGTTATATTTTTGTAAGAAATTTCAAATAATTTCTCACAGTTTTGCTGCATTGTTTCCCTAAAATGCTATTGTATTCAAACAGATGTTTGTGAAGAAGAGAACGCTAAGCAGGAGTGTTTCTCTTGGTTAATCATGGCGTAGAATATATGCTATTGTAGGCAGCAGATCTGCTTGTGCCTTAAGAAAGGCTTTATCAATACTACAAACATCTCTTTCATATTGATTGATAGCCTTGTAAGTGATTTTCTACAGCCCTTCATTGGAATCTTGAGTTTGGTTTTATTTCAGAATTCTGAAATCCTGGCAAGTGTGATAGTGTAGAAGACGGCAACAATCCCGACCTTCTTAACCAACAAAAATGTGGAGAAAGGATTGTATAATGTGAATTGATGATGGCTCTTCTGCAGGTATTACAAACCTTATGTAGATAACATCTTTGAATACTGTGGAGGAAATAGCAGATTCCAGTTTTGTTCATTCCAGTGTAGTAGGAAGAACTGGAGAAACTGTGTTGGGTAATCTGAGTCCCACCTTTATACTGAATCAGATATTACTTAAGACAGCAATACAAATTCCATCTTCTATGTGTATACAACTGTTAGCAACACTAAGCCAAGCACAGGTGATTGTAATGCTAGTATGGGTTATTGCAAAGAAAACCCAGAAAATTTGCCTGTATGACTGATTATTTGGTAATAGAAATTTCCAATTTGATGGATTTTGCCTTCAGTTTTTTTTTTGGTATGCCGTGTACAAAAGCTTTTTTTTGTTCTGTAAAATTGAATTCATTTAGGCCACCGGATCCCCGGTACAGAGGAGCGAAGGTTTGGTTTTCGGCGATGTACGTAGAGGAAGGGGTTGATCGAAGAAGAGCTGGATGGAGATTATAAAGTAAGACCTCACCAATTTGGCAATTTCAACAGATTTGGCCGCATGTAGGGATCAGTGAAGAGAAAGGATTATGATTAAGTAGCGGTAGTGGCCAAGGCGGCGAGGGAGCCTCGACTCCTTGTTCTCTCTTTCATCCTTCTCTTTGTTTCTTTTTTTTTCTTTCTTTCTATATGCTTCCCGCTTCCTTTTGTCCTTTCTTGCCTTTTGTTTTCCCCACCCCCTTTTTTCTTTGGGTTTTTCACACACGTCCTCTCGATTATTTTCGGGATAAGGGTGTATACATCTTGACCCGTAGATCCCAATCTATCAGAAGTCCACTGGGTCGATGTTACTTGTTGTATGCAAGTTTTGTGCTATATATAGCTCACCTACCTAGTTGTATAAATTATCAATCAACAAACAATACATCAGGTCAAGCCTAAGTCTAGTTGGTAGATGATGATGTTTGTGACCAATTAGGTCGTGAGTTCGATTCCCTCCTTTACATCAGGAATGACTCTACCTTCGATTTCGGACTCCATTCTACTTGAGCACATTCCCAAATCGATGTATTACTACTACAATGTGTAGGATGACATTCGTACTTTTGGTTGTCTTTTCTACCTCTTATCGTAAGTCTTGTTGATTTGTTTTTAATTTTTTTTTGAGAAATTTTGGTTAATACCTCTGAGTTTTCAGGTATTTCAGTTGTTGTCTCAAGATTAACCTATTTTTTTCGTTTGTCCTTGAGATTTAGGGTTTGTTTGATCCGTAATCTTGGTAAGGAAGGAGTTTTGTATTGCTCAAATAGGCTTGTCTGGTTCCAACTTTGGTGTGTCTTGACTCACGAGATGTCAAGGAAGCACCGGATGGCGACTCGACAGTAGGAGACATCAAACGATGGCTCTAAAGATGGTTCCAAGTCAGTTGGAAAACCTTTGACAATGATTTTTTGTTTAGGAATTCAAATCGGGATAATTTGAGTATGAATTTGGGCATTTTAGGAATCGGAGCCTACTAATTTGAAGATGAGGAACACAATGTTGTGCTTAAATTTGATCAATTCGAACCAAAAGAGGCACCAATAGGGATATTCAAAACCTCATAGGCATCAACCAGAAAAAAGTTAACTTTGAGACTCCAAACAAAATATCCATAAACTCATGGCACCAACCGAAAATTGTTTTTTTTTTCATACCAGCTATGCAACACCCCACCTTTTTAGTTTGCAATTCTCTATTTTCTATTTATTACAAAATAAGCCCAAATTAAAGTCTAGTTTTAAAGAAGACTACGGTTTCATGATTCCCCCTCTCTTCACTCAAAACTCTTTGAATCTCCATCAAAATCCTCTTTTAACGTTCAAACTTCTCCTCGATCACTCGCTCGTTGATTTCGACCTTCGTCGGGCATTTACGCGATTCATCCTGCAGCGTTCGGACGGAGCACACAAATTTTTCGCGTGCATACAAATTTTGCACGCAACAATTTGATCTGCATTTCTTATATGCACACAATCTTTCTGCGTGCACTGCTTCTTTGCACACAAACTTCTTGTGTGCACTGATATTATGCACACTTGCAAATTGTGTGCACAATTGTTTTGCACGCAATCCGCGCACGTGCATGTACAACTGTGAAAATAAAAAAAAACGCTTATATGAATGGTGAACGTACCATGTAATCTCGATACGTAACTTATATTCGGAGTTTCTTTCATTGTTACTCGATATTCTTTAAACAATAAGAGTATGAAGAGATTTAGATTTGAATTAGAGTTGTGTACAATAGAGAATGAGAAGGGAAGGAGGAAAAAGTAAATTGGGAATGATTTTTTAATTTAAAAAAAATTAAAAGTTGCAAACTAATTTTAAGAATGCTGATGACCCTTTTTTTTAATATATGATGAATTAATTGCTTGTGACAACAACTTTTTTTCTTTTTCTTTTTTTTTTGGGTAAAAGCAGCTTTTGCTTCTTTTGGGTGCTAATTTGGAACACATCATCACTCGTATGGCTAAAGGAATTGCAATGAACCAATTACAAGCTGTGAAGCCTTCAGACGATCTGTTTTGGTTTGTCGTCCGAGGATTGTTCTATATCTCTTACAATTCATTCTGTTTCAAAATTCTTTTGAGATAGCATTTCTATTTTGGGCCTTGGTGAGAACAACTTCAACTTGGTTAGAAAATCTTGATTTTATCTGATACTAATTTAATTAGGGTACTTGATTCTGAAACAGTGCACATATGGGATCCATTCATGCATTCTTGATAGGCTTGCCTTCGTCATTCCAAGACTTATAATTGGGTAAGTACTAGCACACATATATGATTGCATTGTTACTAAAGTCTCGTTTCAAATCTACAATTCTAATGATCATACGACTCAAAAATTGGCGAGAGGGAATCTTAAAGGCCCTTCATTTCTTTTGTGCCCGGGGCCCCTAATATGTTAGGACTGACCGGCACTGCATAGTTATTCAAAGCATAAACTGGTAGAGTTTGATGATCTGTATTGGCTACGTGTTGCAATGCAGGATCATAGTTCAAGTGCTATGTAGTTACAGCACGCTACCTCTGTACACGATTGTGACTCAGGTAACTTGTCATTGCGCATTCGTTTGAATTACTTTTCACTCACTCATTAATAGCGATGAAAGAGTTTGTATTTGCTGCTTGTATAGATGGTAAGTACAATTAAGCAAAGCATCTTCGAAGAACACATTGGCGCAATGATGAACGCTTGGGCTGCTGATCAACCGAGAGATCACTCCACACACAGTCTTCGCGCATGTACAACTTCTACAGAGATCATAGAGCTCCACCCTTGTCCTGAAACAGGAATTGCCATTCAAGCACCACCTCCATTGAGCTACAACAATTAGTTAGTTGAATGGAGAATTTATAACCTCTAACGAGATATGATATTGACCGAGTCAATGTAAAACTCGAGTTGAATAGTTTGTATATGAATTGAGATTCTCTTTTCCCCGAATCTGCTCTCGGGTAGACTCTACTACCACATAATTGTCCGATTCGTTTTCAAATTAAAATTGCAAACTAAGAATTGAGATCTTAAGAACATGCATTTCATTGCTTTCATTTTTGTTCTCTTCAAACCATTGCCCTCATGAAAATATTCTTTATCCAACAAAAAAAATTGTACCTTCGTTATACCTTTTCACAAATTAAAGCTTCCTCCACTTGCTGAGGCATCTTCAAATAGGCACCCATTTCTGTCAACATAGAATAAATCATGTTTCTCTTATGCACTGAGCTATCTCCGGATTGAGTCTTGCTGAACCCAGCCACCTTATGAACACCATTAATCTTCATAAGCTCTCTCACACTCTCCACTTCATCCCATCTTCCTTCAGCAGCATACAAATTTGACAGCAACAAATAAGCTCCAACATCTTTCTCATCCTGCTCAATGAGTCTCCTTCCAACAAGCTCTCCAAGCTTTAAATTCTTATGTGTCCCACATGCAGAAAGAAGAGCTCCCCACAAAGCAGATCCTGCCTTTACAGGAATCTGCTTTATAAGTTCATCAGAATCTTCAATCAAACCAGCTCTACCAAAGAGATCAATCATACAGCCGTAGTGTTCAATCTTTGGCTCAATCTTGTAAACTCTACTCATCATGTCAAAGTGCCACCAGCCTTCTAGAAGCATTCCTGTATGAGAACATGTAGCTAATGTACAAGTGAAAGTAGCGTCGTTTGGCTGTTGTCCATTTTTTTCCATCTCCATAAATATTTCAAGGGCTTTTTTTCCACAACCGTGTGTACCATATCCCATTATCATTGAGTTCCATGAGACGACGCTTTTCTCAGGCATTTGATCAAAGACGTCTTTGGCTTTATCCATGTCACCGCATTTGAGGTACATTGTTAAAAGGGCAGTTGAAAGTAAAACATCTGGTTTAATGCTACTGGTATGATTTATATAAGAATGGATTAATTTACCTTTATCAAGCCATCCTAAATGGCCACATGCTGTAAGAACACTAACGAATGTAGCCTCATTGGGTTTAGCTTCCCCGGGGCTACTACTCATCTGATCAAACAATTCCATACACTTGGTATAATCCTTGCACCTCACATAAAGGGATAACATGATATTCCATGAAGTCACATTTTGTTTGGGCATTTGATCAAAGAGCTCTCGAGCAGACGAAACGTTTTCGGTCCTGGAAAACCCATTAATCATGCAATTGAAAGAGACCAAATCCTTGCTAGGCATTGTGTCAAATAACAACTTTGCCTCAGTCAAGTTTCCTATCCCAATATACCCTGCGATCATGGAATTCCATGTAAGGATGTCTCTGTCAAGCATTTCGTCAAACAGTTTGCGTGCTTTGTCCACCTCCCCATTTTTCACATGCCCATAAATCATGGAGTTCCAAGTCACCGAATCAGAGCAGGCGTCCTCATCAAACACCCTCCTTGCTTCCCTGATCCTCCCACAAACCGAGTACATATGAATCAACGAATTCCTCAGATACAAGTCCAACTCAAACCCTAATTTCACAGCCCTACAATGTGCCTTCTCCCCTTCCATGGGGGATCCAATGTCAGCACAAGCCTTAACTATAAGGGGAGACGTGAAATGATTAGGCGCAACAAAACTCCCCATCATACACTCATAATAGAACATCAGTGCTCGCTGGGGATCCCCTGCATTCACATATCCCCTGATAATAGAATTACAGATGAAGGCATCTGGCTCTTCAAGTCTCCTGAAGAAAGAAACTGCCCTGCTCAACGTACCAGGCAAATTACAGAGCTTTTTCACAGCACGGCTCGCTGCCAGAGGTTGCTGAAAGAGGCCTAAGACGAGGAGTTGAGCGTGCGCTTGGTTGAATTGGTTCAGACAAGTGGAAGAATCCAGTTTGCGCAGAACCGGATGGTTTAATTCTAGGGTTTGGCTTCCATTGATGGGATTGGATTCTGAGGAATCGAAATCAATGTCCTTCCAGAGCTTTGGCCGGGAATTGGGAAGATCTTTCTGGAAGTTGAGGAATTTCTGGAGAGAGAGGGAGGTATAGGGAGCTGGTAGTTTGGGACGACGCTTCAGGTTAACCGCCATTTTCACCTTTGATATAAAACTAGTAGAGCAAGAGAGAACTGGAATCACTTATTCACCTGGCACCTGCAAAAGCAATATTTACATGAATGATCCTTACATTATAGAAATTTTTATCAGCCACCGTAAATTATAAAATTACATTAAACTACATCTATAAAGGGCAATTCCTGCAACAGACAAGAAATATACGGATAGACGACAGCTCTCAGAGACAGAGTGTTTGTTCTTTGCTTCATTTCAGCGCCAAAAAACGCACCTTTTTCATTCTGGGTTTGGATGCGAAGCTCGAAAACCTATATTCTTTGCCGATCGTTCAAGACTTTCCAGAGCGCAATTTGTATAAGAAATCAAGGATTCAGAGAATGGAAGGAAATCTCGTCCTTCAATTGCTGCAATGGCGGAGGACTATGCGAATTCGTTGGAGTACGCGCCTACTTGGATTGTTGCGGGAGTTTGTTCAGTCATCCTTGTCATCTCTCTTTCTGCCGAGCGCGGTCTCCACGTTCTCGGCAAGGTTGGAACTTTATCTCATTCAAACTTTTGCTTGTGTTCAATTTATACCATTGTAATTTCTAAGGTTTTTAAAATAGCTCTACTAGCTTCAATTCCTAAAACACTTTTGTTTCTTTGTTGTGTTTTTTCAGACATTGAAGAGAAACAAACAAGATGCATTGTTTCAGAGTTTGCAGAAACTCCAGTCAGGTTTGCCATTCCTCTTCTTCAACATAATCAAACTTTATTTCTTGTCAATCTTCACCAAATCAAATTCAGTTAAGCCAAGCAAAAGTGTCATCTTACCTTATATGTTTTATGATATGATTCTTATGATTGCAATATGATTCTTTTGCATAGATCGAGCTATATATTTTTTGGAAACTTGGTTAAAGGTTATCCAGTAACTATTGTACTTGACGATTCTTACTTTTTAAAAGAAGATTCATATACTATTGATTTCTTAGATAATTGAGATTTTATGGATTAGAGAAGAGTAAAGAATGATAAACAATACACATCATTGTTGTTATGAAAGAAACATTTATTTCCTTCTCTTTTGCTGCTTCTGCTGGAAGTTAATCCGCTGTTAGAAAGTTTCACAGAAATTGGATTTCTTGATCAAAATTTTCACATTTGAGGTGTTTGAATTAGGACTCATGATATTATTTTAGTTCATTTGTGAATAGATTTGCAAGAATGAGCTCTTTTTTTGTAATATGAATTCCAGCATGCTCTCAATATGCTTTTACTTATAACAGTTTCATAATCTAGTATTTTTGCTGTACTAATATCTCTTTGAACATCTATGCAGAATTGATGCTTTTGGGATTTATATCGCTTCTACTTACTGTATTTCAAGGAGTAATTAGCAAAATATGCATTCCAGAGGACCTCACAAAGAATATGCTTCCATGCAATATACCCTCAGAGAGTGGTGGTGAAACTGAACATTCTTTGCAAAGAACATGGAATAGAAGGCGATTACTGTCTGAAGGTGAAAGTCATTGTGATAAGGTAAGACAATATAACATTTCTTAAGCGGATCTATAGAATCTATTTTGGGATGAATGTGAAACTACGCAGAAGGGTTTGCTTTCATAGATGGTATTCCTTATAGAGTGTCAGTGTGATGCAGTTTTAACTTTTCCCATTAAGCAAAGAAATATTACCAGAAAAAAATAGTGAAGCTTATAACCTCAAAGGTTAATTATTTAGCAATTCACATATGCATATGTCTGAACAGATTACACACCAGTTATTGATTGAAGTTTATTCAGGTTCAAACTGATTTTTATTGTCACATATGACTGTTTTTGCTTAAATAAAATTTGATGATTCACATGGAAGAATACTGCAACTCTATTTCTGTTTGATCTTCAGGGGAAAGCTCCATTGTTGTCAATAGAAGCCTTACATCAGCTCCATATATTTATCTTTGTATTAGCAGTTGTGTATGTGGTATTCTGTGCCACTACCATGGTTCTCGGGGGAATGAAGGTAACACAGTTGTTTACGTTCTACTATGTCATCATCCTTGTACAATGTGAATGTTCAAAATATACTACTGCATGATTGGAGAGGTTCAGAAGCATGAGTATACATTTTGTAAGCATATGGTTGAAAGGTGAAACAGAAACTTGGTGTGAATGAGATTTTTAAGGAATATAGAAGGGAAAATAAGTATGCAGGAATTGAAAGAATTTAGGGAAATTACTTGTAAGTTGCAGCTCTTTGGTTCCTTTACAAAGGGAAAAAATGCAAAGTTAAGAATGCGGTGTAATTTCAGTCTCATTTAAAAAAAAAACACTCAACAAGTGGACCATCTAAATGACCCATGAGATGGTTAAAAAAATTGCTCAAGAGGCTTTAAATTTAAGACTCAATACTCAGGTCAAAATGCTCACTTAAAATCAACATATTTAGGGTCATCTCTGTAGTTGAAACTTTAGGGATGGAGACATTGAAGATAGACACTAGTTAAAGAACTTTGCTTGCCATTTGCAAGAAAATCCCGTAGCTTATAAGCTCATCTAGAAAGAAAAGTGAATATGGTTGCTATTTGTTTTTGATCTGGGATGAAGGATTCTCTTAGAAAAATGAATTAATTGTTATCAGTTTCCATCAACTCATCAAGTGAATGGTCTGTAAGAATGGTTGTTGGTAATGCTAGGGCTTTGTTTAAAAAAAATCCTCTTATATTATTGGTGATAGAAGTTAAGAAAAAAGAGCGAAGATTAATGAAGGGAATTGCACATGCACATTGATCAACACATATATATTTTTAATGAACAAATGCTTGAAAAGGGTATAAATCTAGAACACAATTTGGTTCATATCTCAATCCATGCTGAACTCAATTTGTGGTTTAATAGGTACGAAAATGGAGGCATTGGGAGGAATCTATTAGACGTGAGGTTTCAAATTCAAATGAAAAAAAAGGTAACATTGTCCTTTTTATGAATCATTTTTCAACAAAAAATAATACTTACCCATGAAATATCTCTGTTTTAAGAGTCATCCAGGGTCACACGGATACATGCTCAACACCAGAAAATATTCAAGCAACGGGCCTTCGGATCTTGCAGTTGGATGGTTAGTTCATGTTTCCAAATTTGTATCTTGAACTAAATTTGACTTGCTGTTTTGTAGTGTAAATTTGAAGATACACTTTTTTAAGCTTCATATTGAAAGTAGAAGAAAAAGCTTCATTCCTCTTCCTTTGCTTGTCCAAGGATTCTTATCATGTTACTAATTTTGTCCTTTTTATGATACATCAAATTTTTTGCACTTTCTTCAGCTATCATTCTTCAAGCAGTTCTATGGTTCCGTCTCCAAGTCAGACTACATAGCACTGCGTGATGGTTTCATAATGGTGACATACTCTTGCTTTCTATTATTAATTTTCTATGAATTTATGAATTCTCAGCTTGTTTCTAAGTCTGATGTCACATACTTTTCCCTGCCTAGGCTCATTGTCCATCAAACCCCAGGTTCGATTTTCATAAATATATGATGAAAACACTAGAGAATGATTTCAAGAAAGTTGTTGGCATCAGGTATACTACACTGCACGCTCATATTCTTGTGAAGATAAATTCCTGGGCATTAGAACTGAAATCCACATCATTTTATCACTTAATTGCAGTTGGTACTTGTGGGCATTTGTCGTTGTCTTCTTATTGGTCAATTTAAAAGGTTTTTTTTTACCCTTTTCTCTCTAATTCTGGATTCTAAGCTAACATTTAGGGTGGTTTTACTAACATATGAAGGAATGTATTTAATTGCTGTGCAGGATGGCATTCATACTTTTGGTTGTCCTTTTTACCTTTGATTGTAAGTCTATTATTTAGCAGAAAGAAACTTTGCTCATGCATTGTAGATTGTTTTTTTCCCCACATACTAATGAATTGTTTGTGGCAGCTTCTACTTCTTGTGGGTGCGAAACTGGAGCATGTCATCACTTGTTTAGCTGAAAATATTGGTGAGAGTAGTGAAAACGTCAATGTTCAAGGCAGGCCAGAACGAGGGGCTGTCAAGCCTTCTGACGAGCACTTTTGGTTCGGTCGCCCAAGCATTGTTCTATATATGATACACTTCATTTTGTTTCAAAACTCTTTTGAGATAGCGTTTCTATTTTGGGTCTTGGTGAGAACAACTTCTGAGTTTGCTACAAAGAATAAGTTTGCTAAAAGTTCTGAGTTTGTGTGACTAATGCAGTGTACTTGACATCAATACAGTGCACATATGGAATCCATTCATGCATTCTTGATAGGGTTGCCTTCCTAGTTCCAAGACTTATCATTGGGTAAGTGTAAGAATTTAGTTTAAAATTGTGGTCTTGAACTTTCCTTGCAATATGCTTTGACTGGTATGATGATAGTGTGAGTTTTATGTTTTTAGTTTAAAATATTTGCATTTTTCTATGATTATTGAGTAATTACTTCAAAACTCTCAAAAATGCTTATTCAGAACTACAAATCACAAAAGTTGTTTCAACAAACCTTCTTTTAGTTATGTAAATAAACTGCGAGTATGTACCAATCAAGTTCTTAGTTTCTTATTATAATACCCATAAATGACCTTTTCAAAATCGATATAGTTGTGTCTTTTGATGATTTTGGCTTCTGTTGCTTGTTTGCAATGCAGGATCATGATTCAAATCTTATGCAGTTACAGCACACTACCTCTATACACAATTGTGACTCAGGTAAGTTCTCATCGCGCATTCATTTTAATCAAATTAAGGTTTTCACTTAGCAGTAAAATTAAACAAAAGGCCCTTTTTTTTTGATTGGGTAAAGATGGGAAGCCGATTTAAGCAAAGCATTTTCAATGAACACATTGGTGCGATGTTACACTCTTGGGCTGGTGATCACTCAAGAGGCCACTCCACACGAAGTCTTCAAGCAAGTGCAATTGATGCCGAGATGATAGAGCTCGATCCTCGTCATGAAACAGGAGTTGTCATTGATACACCACAATTGCCACCCAGCACTCATCCTTCTTCTCAGTTCTAGTTAGTAATTGAGCTTGAGGCAAAGAAAACAATAAACATTTACGTGAAATACTGTCAATTTAGTCTTCTGCTGGTGCTGAAAAGAGAATAAAGTGTCTTTCTTCTCAAAGGCAATGTTTAAGATGTGTGTTTGGGTTGAGGAGTCTGTTTTTTTCTTTTTTGGGGGGTAAATTTAGTTTCTGATTATTTATAGCGAGTATAAACAATTATTATAATTATTTTCTAGAAAATGCAGACCGAGTTGTCATATTTGTCAAGTATTTTGGTTGATTGTGTTGAAAATTTTAATTTATGCTTAGTGTTTTATACAATAAACAAGCCAATCTTTTGGCAGATTTGCTGCAGTCTAATTGTTCTACCTTCTGCTTCTACAAAATGGGAATCTGTTCTGAAAAATTGTTTCTGAGATCTTGTGATCTAGTAAGAGAGATGTGAATATACAAATTCGGCCATTATCATCTCAATTTGTTGAGCTTTTGTCAAGTAGTTCTATACTCTATATAGAAACAAGTACTTAATTTGCAGCCATTAATCAAACCATATTCCGAAGGATTGTTTCAATCCAACCAACTGGGCAACATTGGCAGAGCAGAAAATATGATTTTGGCAAGTCTATAGGCAGAACAATTCAAAGTATCATATAGCTAAAGGATGAAAATAGAGGATTTAAACATTCATTCTCGAACCTCTAAGAGTATGGGCAAACATAATCATGATCTTGAACTTATTGATCAAAGTAGAATACAACATAAGAAAGCAGTCTTGAATCTGTGACAGGTCCAAGTACCAAAAGAAGCATTTATCCAAGATTGCAACCAAACAAGGTATGTGAACATCTCCAGCAACCTATTCATCAAAAAATCCAATTCAGAATCACTCCGGAACACAAACTCAGCAGCAACACGATTAGAAATCAATCTATGGAGCAATATTCTTTTATTTTTCTTTCTCAGGATTAGAGAGAAATCTAGCATGAAATGAACCTACAACAGTAATTGCCAGAACTATAAATAATTCAGTAACAGATTAACATGAAATTCTCACAGAATGAGAGGAGATCCAGGCATGCATGCATGCATTGCCAAGAGAAAAAGCCATAAAACATCACTTTATTGAAGCCACAAGCATCACAGCCTTTACTCAACCACTTATAACGAAAAAGAGATTAAATCCCATGATCCTTATGAGCACCAAGTATAGAAAGATTATACATGAGCAAATCTTCATCATAAGGATAAACCATG
Source organism: Fallopia convolvulus (assembly GCA_964016875.1). Lineage (NCBI taxonomy): Eukaryota > Viridiplantae > Streptophyta > Magnoliopsida > Caryophyllales > Polygonaceae > Fallopia > Fallopia convolvulus. Next base: position 35,999,495 of record OZ024735.1, on the reverse strand, counting down.
ATTCACATTTCACCTCAAAGGACAATGTAGCTTGTGCATGTTTTCAAAATAGATACCATACGCATATCATATAGCCATTTAATCGAGTTATCGGGAGTAAATACAGGGTGTGGATGTCATTTACAGATGAAATTGCAAAAATGCATTAATCTATACAATAAGATGTAGTGATCGAATAATAGTTCCTTCATATTTGGTTCAGGGAGGGAAATTATAGTCAAAGAGCCCCTAAGCAATGTCAGCTTTGAGTACCAGGAAATATATGAGCAACTCTACTGGGTCAATGTTGTTGTTGTTGTACCGGGAAATATAGAGAAATTCTAGAGAAGAATGTAGCATCAAATTCTTAAGGTAGAAAACTAAAACCATTACTAAAAAAGTAAAAATTTATAATCTAGTGAAGGTGAGGAGCATTAGAAAATCAGGAAAGAGGATTGCATCTGATAGAGTAGAAATCGGGAAACACTCAACACACACAAATACTTTGATTAAAATGAGAAAACAAGGTAAATCTCAATGGAAACAAGTTTCCAAAGAGCCAATCTCAAGGAGATGCTTCTCCAAGAGCCCAAGGCACTAATGGCCTGATCCTCACAGTACTTTCTGGATGCCCCCTCTCACAAGAAACCCCTCCTTATTTATAGGCTAACAAACCGCCTAATTCTCCCAGCCAGCTCACACACTAGATTGATCTATCTAATTTACCCTTCTTTCCATGTTTCCTAACAGCATCTCACATCTTTGCTGATGAATCTGGATTTACAATTATTATTTTTTTGCAAGTGGTAAACAAAGAATATAAGAAAGAAGGTTATGACAGATTGACCAATATCATACTAAGGATATTAGAAGCAAGATACAGTTATCCACCAACCAAACCTCTAGCTCCACTACCCCGGTTTGGCCTCAAAAGAAGTATAAAACAACATTGAAGTTATCACTCCTGCATCGTCATAGAAAGGAACCTAGCTTCTCCATTCAACAAGTGACTAAGGGGCTAGTAACAACAGTTTCTACCCGAAACACCCCAAAAAAGAACATCAAAAACAAAATAAAAAAAACTCCTAAGCCCAGGTAGGAATCAAAAGGTAAGTTAGGCCCCAGCCTACTAGATTTTGACACAATCGTGCTATAAGATGAAGTGCCATTCTTCTACTGAATTGTCATATGCAAACCCAGCTTGCATATTCATCAGAGGATAGAAAGGGAGTACAACAAGCAACCAGCAACCAAAGCCAGAGGAGGAGAGCAAAACCTCCTACAGTTGCAACCGAGCCCTCATGGGTTGACTGCCATAGGATGGGCATCATCAGTAGCTGTTCTTGTTTTATGTGTGGAGCAGATATAGAAAATGAAGCTCACATTTGTTTGATTGCAAATCTGGACTTGCAATTCCTTCTAATATAAATTCCTCCGCAAGAGTTTTATAGACACAGTTTTTAAACTAGAAAATTAACTCAATCCACATTTGATAACTCAGCCTACCATTTAAGAGAATGAATTAAGCATTTTATGATGCTAGGAGAAAAGCACTGATGATGAACCTGAGACAGCATACGGCCGAATCTGACAATTTGCCTAGTTTATAAGCACAATGAATCAAAATCCATTTAGCATGTACAAATATAATCAATTTGACCCTTCACCCTAATTCAAATTAGAAGAACAGCTTGAAGTAGATCAATCCATGCAATCAAAACCCAAAAATTCATACAAGCATAACCCTAGATACCGATGTACCATAAAAAATTAGGGAGAAAACAATAATTCAGTCCTTGCACAAAATCAACGAAGGAAAAAGAAGGACAAGCAGAGAAGAATTCAGATTACTTACAATTGAGGAAGACGGACAAAAGAGTAAGGGGGTAGGAGATGTGAATTTAAGAGGCGTTGGCAGTGCTAGGGATATGGAGGGGAATGCCTTGCTTTTGCTCGTTCTTCTGTTGCTCGCGAAGCTTCTGCATCTGAAGCATCCGCTCCATGACGAGCTCGTACTCGCACTTCTCGTAGGAGTGGCGCTCGTTTTCGCACTTCCATGGCAGGTAAAACTCGGATTGCCGGCACTTGTTTAGAGGGATGAGAAGGTGAGCGCACTGATCTCTGTAAGCTAAGGGCACCTTCGCCTCCACCATTTCCGCCTGTGTCGCTATCATCTTCTTTGATGATCCTGCCACCTCCATTGTCGCTTCTCTTGCTTGCTCTCTCGCTCGCTCTCGCTGGGAATTGTATATTTTTTCTCTTTTCGGTCCGGGCACGTGAGTTCTGCGCAGACAAACACTGAAACACGTATTGATTTATCTATGGAAGAATTGCAATAAATAACCCGCTTTTGAGACTAATTGCATAAAATAGCTTAAACTTTAAAAAGTGTGTGTTGCAAATTGCAATCACTAGCCTCATTGTCATCTAATATCATTTTTCATTGTTAACATGAGAATCATGAGATATCTATCGTGATTAATATCGATGTCACCCATAATCAATCTCAAAAAGTCATAAATGAGTAAAATACATTAATGCTAATAATACAATATCTCAAGTCCCACCATACTTAGGCTACTGCTAATATAGAGCATCTATAGCAAATCGTGCAATGTGTGGAGCATGTCTTTTACTGTTTTACATGACATCTTTTTTAACCAGCATAAGAATTAGTGGATGGATAAACGCAATTACTAGTCTAATTACAAATGATGATCAAAAGTCGAATATTGTGAATGAATTGCAATGGAGTTACTAAGTTGAATTTTGGTTCGGGTATAGGGTATTTGGATAGTTATTAGTTTGAAGATGAATGCAGAATAACAACAGAGATAATCAGAATGCCAAGACTACAAGGAAACAACAGATGGCAAAGAAAACAGAAATCTAAAACATGCAATTGGAGAGAGAGAGAGATTCAAAGTGAAATATGCACAAAAAAGTCAATCAACCACAAAGGTCTCTAGGGTGCAAGCTCAAGGAATCGTCGTCGTCGTCGTCGTGCTCAAGCATGCAAAGGTTGAGTAAACGGTCTCGAAGGCAAACCCTAGGATTCCTAGGAAGCACGTCAAATGAACCCAACAAGCGACACAAGGAAGAGAGTGAAGCTTGTATATGGCTCACTCACAACCCTAAATCACAACGACGCCGTTCTAATTAGTGAAGGATAGCAGATTAACTCCAAGTGTGCAAGCCCATGTCCACCGGCACACACATACCAATTATTACATTACAAGCCTAATTATACCAAAACTTAGGAAATTACATGTATTAAGATAACTACTCTAGAGAATTCAAACGTGTTTTAAAATCTTAAAAATCGAGAAATAGCTGAAAAACTTCTTGAGAGAGCATTTTGATAAAAGACTCTTCTTCACTTCATGAAATGCAGCTTCATAAAAGCAATATGGAATGTCTTCTTCCATATATATTATACAACAACTACAATACTCCTAAAATTACTACTTTTTCGTGACAAGTTTCACGAACATCAACTGGTTAGGCACAAAGAATGAGCTCAATCCCAAATGACACAATTAATAACAATAATAACAATAACAATGTGGAGGAATTTGTGTACGTGACATCCTAGAAGCTAGTTACGAGGAAGACGAGCCTTCCATTAAAGATCTCCAATGTTGGATTTACTGCTCACTTCGTTGATTTTTAGTCCAGGAGAAATCTCTTCTGCTTCAGAAGTGTCGACAAAATTTGTAGCCCTTACCTGCACCAATTAAATAACCAGACTAGAAATCAGCATTATCCAAACTCCAAATGATGTAAATTTATAAATGCAAAAAACCCAGAATTACCAACCCCAAATGATCATCACCTGCAAAACTGTGAGATGGATCAGATCTAAGTTTAGGCATTTCTTCTTCTAATGCTGTTAGCTACATTTTTCTTTGTTTACACTTTTGTCCTTGGGAGTTTTTCTCATTAGCATTATTTTTAAAGAATTCAACTACAACCTCTACAAAACACAATCTTCTCCTATTTGTATAGCCCAAGCATCTAACTATCTACCAACCAGAAAGAATGATTAACAGCAAAAGGAAGAACCTGAAGAGGTTTCATGACATCAGTAACATCATCATCAATTATTTGGGTCCCTGTTTCTTGAGCTCGAATTTCCATGGAATTTCGGACGACTTGACTAAGAAACGTAACATCATCCGACATCACACCCAGCCCTTTCAGAAGCATGGATCCCATCTGTAAGCTCGCCTGTTTAATTCCAACACAACCAAACTGATCAGGACAGAAAAATACAAAAATCATTTCCACAACAAGTAGTTCTGAAGCTCATTTACCTCTGTATTTTCAAGAATGGCATCAGTAGCACCTGATTGTTTTAACTCTATCAAATGTTGAATATCTTGAGCCCTTGCGTAGATTGGGACCTATACATGAAACAATCAAATAAGCTGAAAATCATGGTAAATCTACAACAAGCACAATTTAAATTTAAAAGTCTTTCTGGTGTATGCCCGTGAACACACGTTAATAATCTTAAGTTGGAAACTACATCCAATCTATTCCTGATTTGGAATGGATTAACTCAAGGAAATTAGTTTGAAATTAATAAATAATTCATTAGATTTAATATACTTACTAAACTTGGAATAATTAATGGACACTCATTAGACAGAACCTTTTAAAAGTTTAACAGCAATACTTACTGCTGGGAAGGCCAACCGAATCCTTTGAACAGCCTCAACTGTCCTTTTCTTCCCGCTGTACATTATTATAACTGCTTTAGGAGAAGATATGCCTGCAGATACTAGAACTGTTGGCCGAGATCCATCACCGTAGAAGATTGGAAAACCAAGTTTCCTTGCTGACTGTTTAGGAAGGAAATTACCGTGATTAAGATTTACAATGTTCCATAAATGTTATTATGAAAAAGCTAAGACATGAAGCATGATTTGCAAGATTGTAACTGACCTTGACCACAGCAGGATTAAGATCAAAAACAACATAAGGCCATCCAACCACATCACCACCGTCTCCACCAGAAGTCAACGGTGCAGACAAAAGGTTGGCAAGAACCTTCACATCACCGTTATTCAGTACAGTAAAAAAAATAGACAAAATGAGTTGAAAACACTAAAACATCATATTATTTACCTGCCCCATTTGGCCAAAGCCAAGAATAACTACTGGTTCACTTGCATCAAAGTTCAAATTGGAAGCATCCTTCTGCATAGTAAAAGGTTGTTACATGATGAACACATATAAAATAATGGAAATATGACAAACGAATCCTTAAGAAGGCACGTACATCATCAACGCCAATTTTTTTATCAATGAATTCTGCAGCTTTCCTTCCAACCTCATTGAGTGCAGGTGTTAGTGCCATTGACATCACGACTACAATTATGAGTAGTTTATTAAGCTCCAAAGGCAATACACCAAGCCTGCTCCACATGTTTCTTAATCAGAAACAAGATGATACTTTAAAGATCAGACGAGGAAGGAGATCTACAGTTGGACAGTACTCACCTGTTTGCGAGGGAGAAGACTACAAAAGCGAATTCACCTCCTTGAGACAAAAGAAATCCAATTCTTACACTTTCTTGAAGCGTCAATCCAACACGAGGACCAATAGCTGTTGTTATTAGTGTCTTGATTGTAATTAGACCAGCTAAGAGAACCAGTACATTTGGCCATTCTCGAGAAAGGATCTGAAATATCAATGATAAACAAACAATAGATTTAAGTTCACATGTGTAGGAAAACTGTTTATAAGCAATCCGATGAATCAAGTACCTCCATGTCAATAGAGGTACCAGTTGTGACAAAAAACAACCCAAGAAGTAGGCCTCTGAATGGCCTAATATCAGCTTCAATTTGAGTTCGGAAATTTGTTTCAGCCAGTAAGGCGCCAGCTAGAAATGCCCCAAGCTGTAGAATTTTTTATGACACAAGTTAGAAGAAGATCATTAGAATTGAGGTTGAAACAAATACTGAACAGTAAGATAATTAAGTGATAAAGAATGACAAACCGTGTCACTGAAGCCAAGCTTCTGAGTTATGAGTGAAGTACCAGCGACAGTAAGTAGACAGAGAGCAACAAAAGCTTCTGAACTCCTTGTTTCTGCAACAACCTATATTTTTATAATGATTACACATTTTAATCAGATCACAAAATCATATCATCTGTAATGATAGTGAAAAAAAATACACATATTTACCTCAAAGACTCGTCTAAGAAGGAATTTTCCACCTAGCGAAAGTATACCAAGCCCACCTAAAGCTACTAGACTTTCTCTGAGAAGCATTGGCCATATGCTTTCCGTCGCCAAAGTCTTGAGGATGAGATTGAAATAGGTAAGCAACATAATATGACATTTAGTTGAAAAAAAAGCAGTAGAAATATATCATTTACTAAATATATTAGATAAGAATGAAAAATGAAAAACATAAGCGAAGTGACACTTACCTGGCTCTCAATTATTGGGAGTATGACTAATAGAGGGACAACTGCTATATCCTGCACATGTAGCAACAATCCTTGAGAAAGTTTACAAGGAAAGATTCAATTAAACCATTAGTACAACTAAAAAAGGATAATGACATTATGGAAAAAAAGGCAACACGGTCAATTAGAAGAGAAAGACCTGGAGTAGAAGGATCCCTAATGTTGCAGAGCCGAACCTTGTTGGAAGTTCACCTTTCTCTGCAAGAAGCTACAAGAAACAAAGTAAATCAAAACTGCAGAATCGTTTACTTTTAACTTTTTGTTGTACACACAATAAGACTAAAGCTACAATAACAGAACTAAAGAGAAATCATGAGCACATATGAAATCCACCTGCAGAACAAAAGCTGAAGAGGAGAGTGACAATGCAGCACCTATGATTACAGCCTCATCTACACTCCTGATATTGACCTGCTCTGGATACAAAGAGTACACATGAAAATTTGTTTGATGAATGATCATGTTTTAAAGTAGCAAAGAATGAATAAGTGAAACACCTTTTGTTGATCAAGAAAAGAATAGTTACCAGATCGGGTCTAGAGTTGAAAAGGAACTGCAAAATTTTTGTCCCAATAGCCCCATTTGGAGGAAGCTCAAATGCTGTGAAAGCAATTGTTGACAATAACACCTTTCCAAAAGAAAACCAGAAATTAGAGCAAATAACAAAATTGGCAACATATATATGCATACTAGCCTAACCATTTTAATCAAATGTATAATTTCCTAATGTGCAGGAATTCAACCGAAATACGTTGGTGCAATGTACAATAAGAAAATTATCTTCTGACAAGATCTTGTGTGTACTTGTCATGAATCTTTACATATAGAATTGTGCTCCTACATACATAATCATGGAATTTAACAAATTGGGATTTGTATCGAAAGTAGTTCAAAAAGAATGAGTATGAGATGTAAACAAAATATAACATCATAAGTAGGGAAAATCTATACTTTAAAAAATTTCATGAATATAGATGAAAATAGAGAAAAGCAAAGGAAAACAGGAAGATAAGTGATAGCATAAGATCTAACAACAGTGTTTATCATATCATACCTGAGTTAATCCCATGCCAAAGGCATACTTGGCTAGAGCTTTCAGCCGTGCAAGTGAAAGCTCTAAACCCATCTCAAACAACTGAAAACAAAACAATCTAACAGTAGTGAGTTTTGAGAGAAAGCATAAATCAATGTAAGATGCAAACAACAGTGTTCATAAGATGCCATGTGAAATAAACTACAAAGCAGATGATATACCAAATATCCTTCCCATGTTACTATTGAATTTGAACAGTTCAGCATAGAGAGGAAGAGTTTTTGAGCTATTTCTTTAATTTTCAACAAATGTTTCAACTCAGTAAACAAAGAATAGTTATTACTGGTAACCCTAGAACAAGAGTGCTAGTATTATAAGTTATAGACCAGGTCATATATCCTTCAAACCCAGCAATTTTCTAACACTTAATTTGGTCACCATTTTATCCTTTTCCTTAATTACCAAACTCTTCATTTCTTTTTTGGTCAAATGATTGCACAACCATAGTGAGGATAAACCTAGGAATACTCCACAACATCAAATTGAAGTTCTACTTTTGAGTAGAATGTTGAGAGGAGTATAAAAATTGCCAAATTGGTAAAAATCAACACTTTATCCTGACCCAAAAACTGAAGTACAAAAAGACTACATGATGTCTTCTTCACAATCTAGATTCATCCACATAATCTTATCTTTGCATTCGGTCTTATTGTACCTTCATTAGAAAAAATGTTTTGGATTAAAGAAAAAAGAATCAAATTCAGCAGTATAGACTTAGTAACGAATGCTTTACCAGGAAAAGGACGCCCCACTCTGAAAGAACCTTAACATCAGTCAGGTTCCTAATCAAGCCAAATTGGTTTAGTACAACACCCGCAAAGAAGAAGCCAAGTATCTACATGAAATGCAGGCATATTAATACAAATGGAAAATCATAGAACCCAACAATCATATGCACACAGTCAAAATCAAAAGGTGAGAATATAAGAGAACTTACTGGGCTTGCTTTTAGAATCCGAAAAGCAGGAACAATCAAAACAGTAGAGGCCAAGAATGTCAAGGTATCCAATCCCAGATCATTGACGACGTCAACAGCACTGGCCACATCAATTTGCGCACATAACCGAAATCTTCTCTTACTTGTTGATTTGGAAATGGGCGAGTACGTTCCTTTTTGCTTGTGACGTGGGGTAAAGAATAAAGATGTCCTATCAACACTACTACAAACTATGGCATGGTAACAACTACTTATCATGTGTTTTGTGGTATATGTATGGAAAGAATGTTTGTAATGATAGATATTCTCATGATTTGCAGCCTTGATTCTACTTATTCGGCTAGCAGGAACAATAGTGCCATGCCCCTGAAAAATTAATCAGCAATATTGATTACAAGGGAAGTTTATATCGTCGCGATTTCTGAAGAAAAATGTAAATAAATCCTTCTACCAAGTTATCGAAACTAGTGGTTTAAGTCCAACTAAGAAAGACATTAAACAAGAAATGATTTCTTATCAATAGTAATCATAAACTAAAAGAGTAAATTACACACAATCACCCTCAAATAGCTTTATTATTACAGCTCAAACTCGAGACCCACTAATCCCTGTCGTCTAATACTTCAAAACTACAGATTCTCAATGATAATATCTCGTTCGTCAATTTGTAGAATTGATTTCCAGAAGACTGATTTATAAATGATATCAATACTAAAGTCACAATTTTCCAGAATTGACATTTAATCAGCATAAACTTCTAATCGGTATCAAATTCAGCTTGCTATTTCAAATTAATCAGCATGATTGAAAAATCTTAGACAAAGAAAGGAGACAGAATTCACCTTGAAACCTCTGCAGCAAACACTTGAATCCAACATGACTCAAACCAATGATCTAGAGAGAAGAAAACCCGAAGCGGATAGTTGCAAGTACATTTGGACGTCCTATCGGAAAACACACCCTCTAGAATCTTTTACCATCATGTATCTGTTTAATAGCCAGAAAGGATATATAATACTATTTGTAGTGTGGGAGTAAACAGATAAAAATTGTGAAGAGTTTCAGATAAACTCGATGTGGATATCTGTCCGAACCCAGTTCAAATGAGTTTCAGACGTAGAAGCAAGGCGATTGAGAGGAGAAGAATAGACCACATGTTTAAAGAAAGCCCGTGCGAGTTTGAGGCTTTGGGGGAGAGAGAATTTGGAATCGTCCATGTGTGGCCGAAAATGGACCTATAGGCTAGAGTCCTTTTTTTTTCCTTATAATTTAATATTGATATTTTAAATGGCTTTTCCTATTTTTTATTTTAATTTTAACAAGGTAATAATTTGGCTTGAAAAAACTAAAACACTACAAATAATATTAAGCTAGTGTGACAATAATTTCATAGTACATATTATTCATACCTAATAATAATATCAATTTGTAACACTCGGTTTTTAGCATCAAGATAATACTCGTTAGTAGACTTCACGTAGATCCACTTAAACTAGTTTGATAACAATTTCATAGTATAAATATTGCAATAAAGGCGCGACAAGAAAAATAAGAAAACATTCACTTATATAGTATTAAAATAGAATTAAAAATTATTTATGCACCGACCTCCATATACAAATAAGTGAAATAACTCACACTTGCACTTGTTTGAGGGTTACTTCCAAGATTGATTTGGATGGAAATCATGGAAGGCATGGGAGGAAATGGATAGCCTTTTGGGGGGCTTTAGTGAGAGTGCCTTGGGGGATTGTTTTGTTGTTTACCCTCATCCTTATGGGCTGTTTTTTTTTTGTGATGACTTTGTCTTGTTGAGGGCATTCTTGTTTTGTGCTTGGTTATGTTGGCTTAGGTGTCGTGATGTAGCTTTGAGATTTGTATGGGACCTTTTTTAGGGTCGGTTGACCAAGTTTATCCTTGGTTTTTGGATGTTTTTTGGGACCTCTTGAAGAGGGTATTGTGTTCGAACTAGTTTTGTACCTAGTAGTGGGTATTTTGCTAGGTTTATGGGGCTTTTGGAGGGCAAACCAAAAGTTTGTTTATATTAGAGTCTTTAGTGAGACTAGCTTGTTAGTCTTGCTCATGTACATTCTATCTCTTTTCTATACATACTAGGGGGATAACCCGTCCGTTGGACGGGATCAAGTTTTTTGAACTTTTATAACTTATTTATAATATTTAATTAATTATAACTTGGTTTTTTTATTGCTTTAAATTTAAATATATAGATGAAGAAGTTTATGAATAAATATTTAAAGACAATATTATTTGTATAAATTTGAAAATAACTTTTATGATATAGAAATTGGACGTAATTAGAGTTTGAATTTTGTTAATAGTAATTTAATCTATTAATTGATTGTTAAACTTATTGTAATATGAATGAATTAATAATAAATTTATGAGTATTAATGCTAGTTCATGTTTCTATTCACACACACGGGTTAAAATTTTATGTTATTTTTTAAAAATTACCAAGTTAATTATATTAATATTTATGATAATTTTTACGTTAAAAATCTACAAAATACCAATTAAATGACAATAAATTGAATTATTAATAAGAATTTGATCTGTATATTTTAATTGTTCAAAATTTTGGAATATGAATAGTTGTTTATTTTTAGTAGTTTAAGGAATGAACAACTTTAATATAATTATTTATTTTTTAGTTACTTATATATTTATATTTGGACCTGGATCAAAAAAAAAATATATATATTTAGACCAAATGTAATTCAAGATTTTGTGTTCAAATAACATAAATTTACATGTTGTGAAAGCATTTTACAATTAAAAAATCTTAAATATATATAAAAAATTCATAGTATATAAGAAAATCATAATTACATGTGACAAATCATTGATTGTTCTTGTGGTTTTATTAAATTAGTTTCTCCATTTTTATATTTTTTTTTATTTTTTGTATATGTAAAAAAGTAAAACTTTTGATCTTCTTATATTAGGCTCTTCATCTTCATTCTTGTGACATTTATTAGAAAAAAAAACAATTTTACATGTAGGTTTAATATTTAAAATGACATGTGTAAATTAGTTTCTCCTTATTTATAATTTTTTTTTGTCATTCGTTATGCAAAAAAGTACAACTTTTTTTTATCTTTTATATTAGTCTCTTCATCTTCATTTTTTTGACATTTATTTAAATTTTTTATTTTTAATCTTTTAAATAATACCAAACCAACACTATTTATATATAACTTTGATTTAAACACTACGTACATGAGTGTTAAGAGATGGCTAGTAAAGATCAAATTGGAATGTAAGAACCAAAATGTCATTATATATAATTGGAATGTAAGTACATGAGTGTTGGTTTAGTAAATTAAAGATCAATATATAGTGATTCTTTTGGGGAGAAAAATATCATTTATCCCAATTTCGATCTTGTAAAACATGATGTAGTGATGATGATGGGAGGAAGCAATCCACCTAAACTTAGACGAACATTTGAACATTTAATCTATATGTAAATAAATCAATTATAGACATATTAAAAAGTTCTTTTGTGATGATATATTGAAGAATGGAGATGACATTTGCTTGCAATTAGTAGGAAGCTTAGTTTACCAAATTAAATATGATATTAGACCATTGTCTTTGTTTCTCCACATATAAAAAGGATACAAAAATATTTGAATTTGCTCTCTACTTTTTTCTATAGAATTAACAATTTATCTCTACTTATATATGACTGAAAAGTCATGTTGTACATCATGACCAAATAAATTAATATCATTTAGTAACTAAATAAAGTATAATTTAAACTTGTAAAAATGATACATATAAATCTAGTTCTCTTCAAGATAAAAAAAAAATTCAAATGAGTTTCATGTTTTCATTTTGAAATATTTTTATGTACTTTTGATTTCATTAAAAGTGAATATTATCTTTAAAATCATGCAATAACTATTAACAAACAAATTAAAAATATGAATTTGACAATTTGATCAAAAGAGTATACTAATGGTTTCAAGACGCTACTATATATAGATTAGCTTGACCTATTTTAATAAATAAAAAATACAAATTTGCAAGAATATAAGAGAATTTAAATAATTTGATCAAAAGAGCATACTTATCATGCTAGTCTTCAATTGAGGACTAATCATGAACAAATTAGAATGAATCTCGTTTGTATCCAAACCCACAAAAATAGAAGCACTCTCTATGACTCCTAATTGGTATTTATAAGAGAATAAGAGGCTTAAGAAATTGTAAAGAGGATTAGGAATTTGAAAAGACATTCGGTAATATAATGCTTGGTGAATTAAAATACATATTAATATTCCCAATTTTACTAACCTTCTAATTCAATGGAAGACCAAAAGTCACCACCCAAAACATAATGCTTGCTGAATTAAAACCCTTATTAATACCCCAATTTCACTAACATTTTAATTCAATGGGAAATCAAAAGTCACCACTCAATACATATAATAAGAGTAAAGAGCATATCAATTGTAAAATTAATGAGTAAATAGAAAACCAAAAGTCATCACCCTATACATACAATAAGGGTAAAAAGTATAACAATTTTTTTTTTCTTCTTTTTTTTAATCTTTCACCATCTAAAGAAAATAATATAGTTTGTATAAAATATATAAACATTAATTTCCATTTGTTTATACTTTATATGTTTACAGAGAAGAGATATAGATATAGAAATGAAATATTTTGAAATTTAACCATATAATTTATATAAAATGATATCAAATTTATGTGCATTGATTGTGAGGAGGATTTTAGTCTTGTAGTATTATAGACATATATTTAATTTATAGTAGGGTTGGTCATGGGTCGGGTTATGGGTGGGTGGAGCACTTCCACCACCCGAACCACGAATTTTTTTTTATCACCCGACCCATCCATCATTCGCGGAACCTTTCACCCATATCCGACCCACCCGTCACCCGCGGGTGAGTCGGGTGACCCGTTTCACCCGCGAATTCTAAAATTACAATAGAATTTTATAAAACTTCATAATTAATATAAAAAATTTTAATGCAACAATCCGCATACATTGAATACCCAAGAGGGCGAGCGGCGCGAGAGCGGATGGAGGGCGAGCGGCGCGAGAACGGATGGAGGCCGAGAGGGCGAGCGACGCGAGAGTGGATGGAGGGCGAGAGGGGCGAGCGGCGCTCCAGAACTCCCAAACTGAGAATGGCGAGAATTAGGTCTGGAATTATACGGAGTAGTTTTAATATGTAAAAAACCCTATTTTTTTATTTAAAAAAGCCCCAAGGTCCCAAACTTTTTTATGAAAAAACTAACCCTATTTTTAATTTATGATAAATTTAACGAGTGGTAGGCGGGTGAAATGGGTGGTGGATGATGGGTCGGGTGATGGGTCGGATTAAACGGGTGTAAAATTTCACCCATATCCGACCCGTCACCCGTTTCACCCGTCACCCGACCCACCCGTCACCCGCTTTATTACGGTTTTTCACCCGTAAATTTGGGTCGGGTGAAGCGGGTGGGTCGGTCACCCGCGGATAATGTCCAGCCCTAATTTATAGGTTTATAATAATAGAATTCGTATTAATATTTAGGCAATTGAATGATGCATTAATTGCCCAAAAGTTTTCTATTTTATAGTATATATAGATTTATCATTTCGAACCCACACTTGCACTTTGAAGCAATAACTTATACTTACAAATTCCTAGCTTAACAAAATACCTAAGTTACATTAGACCATTAATCTTGTAAAATAAACACGACACCACTTTAGCGATACACCATGTCGAGCCGACTCACCATCATATTGGAACAATTTCCTTGAAGCATGATTTACATTTGAGTTGTATCCTAAAAAAGCAACGCGCTGAAAGGTTAGCTAATAATCCTAATATGATCTAAGTATGTAAACACAACATGCGACAGCAAAATCAATTTAATAAAGTATTTAATAAGAAAAATAAACGTACAACACAACATATAATATATTCACGAAACAGTCAACGCACACAACAACACTTATAGTTATATGACTCATAACAATAATAGCATATCATTTCACCTCAATATCAAACCAATCACATTCCTCACTAGTTCTCATCTACCAATATCAATTTACATAATAATCGGAGCGTTAATAGACAGTACAAGGTGTGGTGATCGATGGCATCAACTCATCCGTTACTCCGAACCACCTAGCACAAATATCGAGGCGTCCTCTAGCCGAGGTGTGGTGGTCAACGACCTCTACCGTCCCTCCGAACCACCCAACAACACCTTATCATTCATCTTCATACCTCGGTAAAGCCTCCACTAGAGCTATCGTCAAAATATTTTATTATAGTTCTGAAGGGGTCCTACTTACCATACAACTAAGCCAGGGAGATCTCCACCTTCCCGACCACCCATGGTCATAACCGTATCAGTTAGGTGCCAATGTTTAGGCAATTGAATAACATACGGAAAATTATTCATCTACTAGTATACTTTTCAAAAATATATTGGTTTATATTCACATAGATGCATAATAAAATACAATGACGAATCCTAAAATAAAGCTTCACACATACCACATCTATATATCCAACACACATCAAAATTGGTAGCTAAGTAAGTCTAGGCGAGTTACCTCAATGACCAACTTATACGAGTTAATTCCTTTTAATTAAAGGGGCTCTTTCCCTTCTCAAACAACGTGCAATCAAGACTCAGGTTAGCGACACACTTTTTGAGATTTGCTTGCACACAAATCGAGGTAGCATGTGTGACACCCTTATACCCTATGACGTATGCTTAGTAATAACTTATTTCTTATATAAATAGATAATTCACATATAGCAACTATCCATGGAAACACAAAGCAGAAAGCAACAACCATAAAGGGTTGCAGACACACATATATAGGTAGTTACTTCTTATGCTAATACATCTATTACTCTAACTTCTATTACAACCCATATGTCTATGATGCAAAATGAGGAGGAGAAGGTTGCATTGAGCTTCAACCGGCCGACCTGTATGAATGTGACCTCTAAACGGACACACGTCAGTAAGAACTAGCTGAACCTGAAAAATTATTTTGCGATTTACGTGAGTCGCATACTCAGTGAATATAAACCATCATCAATTATTTCACACAATGCCAAACAATTGGTCAATATACATATTCATACATATAATATATGTCATATATGAATTTACTATGAAAATGCAAATGCTGATGTTTCCGATTCTTTATTCTGTGAACTGTTCAAGCCTGAATCTGCCCCGGGTTTCCATTACAGACTCTTTTCCATTACCAAACTTTTTTTTTCTTTTCCATTACCGAATTTTAGGCATCTTAGGCCTCATTTGCTCTTTACCATCTCTTAGGCATCTTAGGCCTCATATATGACCCGTAGGTCGCTTTAACAAAGAAATCCAAAGATTTCATGAATTACAGTTCAAGGCAAGATAGTCACATGTCCTTTTAATCTCATTGCAATATGCTATGCAATCAAGTGCATCCTGTAACCATATATGCCATCTGTTAACATACCTTTTGTGCAAACAACTCTGGAAATTTCAGAGCTATCACATCTATCCATATAATCCATATAACACATATATCCATATAGCTCATATAGCACATATATTCATATACCTCATATACCACATATAGCGCATATATCCATATATTCATATTTCACATATAGCACATAGGGTTGAATCTCCGGTCTATACTCACCTGTTTAAGTCAGATACTATATTTCTCCCCCTTGACTCTGACCACGGTCTATTACTTGGGCTCCTATATGTAACCCAATGCAAATTAGGCTATTTAATCTTACAAACTCTAACCCCAAATGCAATGGAATGCCAGAATGCATTATAACTTTTTGTGCATAATTCCAAATCCTTTAAAACTTGACAACAATAAACTATATATATAGAAGAACATCTTTCTAGTTCAAACCTTTCTGAAAAACTTGATCAAAGGTCTTCCTAATATCCTTACAAAACGAAACCCTAAAAATATTCTGAAATCTTTTATCGAATATAAATCCGATATCGTAAACACCCTTTGAAAACTATAGATCAACTGATTTCTTAAACAAAAGCAACTTAGATCTAGATCGGAAAAATTAGGAAAATCCAAATAAACCATTAACTAATTAAAAACTTACCAAATCACACTTGTACCTCAGGATTAAAATTCGATAGAAGAAATCTTGTACTAGAACCAATTGAAACAACAACAACAAAATCAAATCTTTCTCTCCTCTCTTTCTTTTCTCTCCTCTCTCTTTTTTTTGTCTTTTGTATGTTCTTCATGAAGAAGAATTGAAAGCAAGGTACGTATGTATCTCTCGCAAGGTCGGCAAAATTTAATAAAAACCACAGTTTCCGCCCTCAAATTTTCTTACTACAAACTTTACCCTAAAATAATTAATAATTAATTTTTACTTAAAAACTTTTTTAAAATAGAATAAACTTAATTCGAAAATAAATATTACTTTTAAAAACTCACTATATATCATGCCAATATGCTATACATATGCTCTAATCTTATATGAATGCCAAATGACGTATGCATTTTGGTCGGGGATGTTACAGCATGCAAAGATGACCTAGCGTAACCGACGACACGTACACTGAGGCGAGACCGAGACTACTCTCCTTCCCTTTTTCTTTCTTTATTTCTTTTTCTTTTTGACTAAATTTTTAAATTGGAAAAACAGTGGCAAGGAGCCACTTTCGCCAACGCTTGACAACGACACCAGAGCAGAGGCGACTCTGATTTATCCGGTAGCAAGAACTCCGCCACACCCTCTTCCAATTATCAACAACGGTACCAAGAATGGTGGCGTACAATGGTGGTAAAGATCGTTCATCGCCAAGATAGAAATTCTGAACAAAAACAGTGGGTTGATCGATTTTGACAATTTTGGCTCAATTTGAATGAAATTGCTCAAATTTATCAAGGGCTTCAATAGATAACGGTCTCCTCACTTTTTAAAGACCGAAATCAAGATTTTTGCTGGAGAAATGATATTGAATTTGCTCATTGAGCACACCTGAATATTTATATCAAAACAAGATAAGATTTCGAGCTTGAATTGCACAGCAAAGGGCGAATTCAAGCACCCATGCTCCTTTTATAGGCTTCTTCAACTTCACCCATCAACCCCTTGCTATGAATCGCATAGGAAGGCTGCCACGAAGCTCGTCCTGAGAGTGACAGATGCGACTGCAAAACAGAGGGCATGGGCAAGGTGGCACACAAGTAGAAATCAGCATGACAAATCTAGAGGATTAGTCTAGGCGAGGTGGTGGAGGCATTACGAAGGAAATGACACTGACATGGTGTGTGGCACCGTCCTCAAGCTTCTAGGTGTTCAATCGATTGGGCAAGGAACAAGACGAAGGGCATGGGAAACCAAAATTAGCTTATAACCAAATTCGTTCCATAAGGAACTAGAAAAACGAGTTGGCAGAGTGGTATTATGCGAGAGGTGGAAGAGGTCCCGGGTTCGATTCTGACCTCTCCTCATTTCTTCCTTAGAAAGGGTCCCGGAAAAACTGTCGCAATCTTGTAAGACACCGGAAGGCTGAAAGCCAAGGTCGGAAATAACTCTCGTCCTCGCCATTAGAGATATCAGAAAGAGAAGAAATTTGAAAAGAGGAAGAGAGAAAGTTTTTACCTTGGGTAGAAGAAAACGCAATGTAATGATGAAGACTGGAGGCAGAAGTAAATAGAGCATTATCCGTCGCTCCATATCCCTCCTCGATCAGAGCGCTTCAATCCTAGATCCCCACGTGTCCCCAGGAGAGATCGAGAATCTCACGGCCAACAATAAAAAAGATTTCGAATTTCCACTCCCGAAAATATCTATCTTTTGGGGCTATTATTGGGCCCAAAACTCCGCAAGCCCATTTGAAGAGGCCCAGAAGAGCCACAAGTTTGAGAACCCTTCTAGCCTAGACCTGGGTTCCGGAAAGGGAAAACCGACAGTTCCGGAACCGCCGGTTCCGAACCGGGTGTTACCGCCAGTTCTACCCATAAAAAAATAACCTAACCGTGGCCGCGGCCCATTGGACTGCGGTTAGGCTATTTTGACAATTTTGTAAGAAAATTAAAATTTAATATAATTTTTTATTATTATTACCGGTTCCGGAATCGGAACCGGGAGGAACCGGTCTCAGAACCGGAACTGAAACCGGAGAACCGACCCAAGGTCGATTCTGGTTCCGGTTCCACACCCCCGAGGAACCGGACCCGGACCCATGTCTATTCTACCCTAGAGGCACACGCGATGTAGAGAAACGCCGAGCGAAGATCTAGGAAGAAGGTGGGCGGAGAACGAGCGAACGTGAGGGAATGGCCAAAAAGATCATGGGAAGCAACCGTCAAGTCATAGGGGGTAGGAAATAAAGTGTAATAGAATGATAGGGAAAAGGAACATGCGTGCATAATCAAAAGAGTAAGCATTATAATTTAGAGCAATTGTAACCTCGAAAGAGTTCTTACTAATGTTTGAATCCATAGTCGATCTTTGTTAATTCACGTTTTTTCATTTACAAGTGATTGAATCGGCTAGATTAGTCCACATTCCATCCGGAATAGGGATATAGAATTAGCCAATGACAAATTCTTTTTCAAAACAGGGCTTCGGGTTTGAAATTAAATTTTGGTTGATTTATGAATTTGTACGCCCCCTAAAAAACGAATTTGTCGAAAACTAGTTGTTTAAAAGCGATAGATAACCATTGATTTTACATGATTTTGGGTGTTGAGCAAGTTGTGCGATCCACTTTGGAGGATAAAATGATCTTAGGGGATCAGTCGAACGAAATTATTGGAGCATATGAAAAGACGGTGTTCGTAGATTTTTTTTTGGTGGGTTGGGCCCTCGCCCAGTTCGACACTTTTGTGCATACGTCTGAATCGGAGTGTGGTTGGAGCCGCGTAAGGGGTGTACGTTGCTCCTCCTAAGTCTTTCTGCTGCATCCAAACCTCCAGAGAATCTCGAACTCGAGACCTCTAGATAAATGTTTAAGCGACCTAGCGCCAATTATCACTAGACCAAGAGGTACTTGGTAGACGGTGTTCGTAGATGATGTGTGGACAAACTCACAATTTTCATACATTACATGCGGTCAAATGCTCATTGTCCATAATTGATCTACCAAGAAAACCAATATATACGTGTATACGACATAGTTTGGGCTAAGTGCATTACAGACGAAATCAGCATGATTATCTTATCAATTCCAATTTATTAAATATAGAAAACTACTGCAATCCAATTATCCAACCAACAATAAAGAAATGCGGAAGAAGATACAAAAGTTTGGCTTCAAATCTTCTTGATTTGGAATGGGGTGTTTTGTATACTTATTACTTACCTATATGGCTATACCTTTTAAATATCGCTTTTATTTTTCTTTATAATCGTTTGATTTGTTCCCCCACACTAAAGTAGAAGTGAGAAGGTCACAATAAAAATAGCTTATTTGGGCAATATCCTACTAACCATTCTACCCACTAAATATTTCTAGGAAAAAAAAACATAGTATATTATATACGGTTTTTCTAACCTATGCCCTTAAGATACTAATAAAGAAAACTAAAACTCTATTAGGAAATAATAAACCCTTTAAAAAAAAATAATTAATCTAAAATAAGTATAAACTTATAAAAGATTACTATTTTTAGGAGTTTAACCTATACCCTTGGGACATAGGTTAGAAAAATCGTATTATATAAAGCCTTTATAAGGTACAGAACACACTAATAAGTTATTTTTTTAAATGTAAACTAATCTATAAATTAATATAATTTTCTTAATTATATAAAATTTTCATACTTATTAAACTTGGTCTTGTTACACATGACAAAAATCATTATTTATAAAATATTAACATATTTATTGTCAAAAAGTTAACTTTTCTAATAGGGAAAAGAAAATAAAGACACTTGTAGTTTTTATAGGGTTCATGGTTTATCACAAACCTCTATAAAATCTAAGATTTTTTGGTCAATCCTATTTTTTTTAATAAGAAAACAATTTTAATATTAGACAAATTTGGTAGATAAAGCGGCTGGAATAATCGATAACCAAATAAATCGGCAAGCAAAAACAAATACTAAAAAGCTTCTATCAAGTAAGAGAAAAACTTAATAAATGATCAAAGTCTAGAAAACACGAGGAAAGAATAAGCTCAACACAACCGAAAATAGTACTACCAACACGCAGGAAAAAGATCTATTAGTCCATCCTACATAACCAGTTACTAACAATTTTAGGGTCATTTGACAACATCAAAAAGGTAGCTTATTGAAGCTTATCGCGTTTATCGAGAAATATTAGCTCCATTGTAGGTGTTCTAGCAATACCAAGGTTATGGAAACTTATCAAGCTTATTTCAAGCTTAAAAAATAATCAACACCCTTATATCCTTAGCGTATTGAGTTTATCGAATAAGCTTATCGTTTATTTATTTTTATTTTTATGGGTTTAGGGTTTTAATTTAAATTTAAATTTATTATTATTATTATTTTATTAATATTACATGCATTTTTTTATATTTTATCCAAAAAAAAATAAACATTTATAAACAAATTCCCATCAAATATCCCTAACTTATTTAAAAAACAAAAACACCTAATTTCAACAGCAATGCCGTCAAACATCAGCAGCGATAAACACTCAGTTGTTAGCCAAGGGACCCTTAGAGACAAAAAAAAATAAAAAAATAGGAAAACAATAATAAATGAGAATAATAATTCCGTTAATTTCCCACCCTTTAAAATGTGCCCCCGTAATCAGTTCATTGCAGTGCAGTTTCCACTTTGCACTATTATATACTCTTGATATACGCTTGATTCTTTCTCATCAAAAATCAAATCAATCGTACTCTTTTCATCCCACTCACGGTCTTCCCTATTTCTCTGCAACGAATAATCTCCCTCTCTATCTCGAATCTTCTCGCCGATCAACCCAGTTTTGGTAAGCTGTTCCTCTTTCTCTCTCTTACCAGAAGAATGCCTTCGTTAATCATCTAAGCTACCATGCGACCTCTGTTGATTGCGTTTGTTCTTTTTATGAGATTTTTCCGTGTCTCTTCGAGATCTGAATGTAGATTGAGATGGGAAAATGGCTGGTGCTGGATTTCAGTTTGCAGATTCTTTTGGCTTCTTGAATTTGTGAATTTAGGGCATTTGGGGGCTTTCGCCACTTCTCCCCGTTCTTTGGTTTAACTAGTTGCGGTAAAGTTGAATTCTTGCACTTTGTGCAATGCATTTCTCCGATTGTAAAATAAAATTTCCAGGAGCTTGTAGGTTATGAATTTGACATTTCTGGTAGCTGCTTATGAATGCTGGATTTCTTGTTTCAGGCTTTTAGTTCAAGGTGACGCACTATACGTCTATTTTTGTCAATACCCTTTTTAAGGCCTATTTTTGTCAAGGAAATAAGGGCTCACTATTTCGACCAAAAAAGGGCTCAAAAACTTTGCTTTTATTTTCCCTGATTCTCGAGACTTGCTAACTCTATTTCTAGCTCTTGACTACTGATATGAACTGATACCGAAGAAAAGGAGAGAAACTGAACTAGAAGCATGATGTTGATGTTTTTTGTTTGCTGTTTGTACGAAAAAAAACTGCATAAAGCAAATTAGATGAAGATTGCATTTAAGGATATAAAAATAGCATTTTATCAATTTCATAGACTGAATTGTAAATAGTCATTAGAATTGATCCTGTGGTTGAACAAAAAAAAATTGTACATACTCACCAAATATAGCCAGGTGTTTATATGTTCTAGTTAGTCCTCAATGTGCTGTGTGTATTACATATGCCATATGGTTGGAAGTATTTGCTCCATCCAGTTTTATATAATGTGCAACATGTGTTATGAGATTGTCCCTGATGCTTGCCTAAATAGCTATCTTACTAATTCTTGGTAGATTCTAGCTACATTATTGTGCATTGAATTTGATGGTAAATCTTGCAGGAGGCTTTATGCCAAAGACTATCTAGGAATGAACATGATGCTGAATGATCACCATGGAGCCAAAACTCCTGAACTAGGAGCTGCTGCAGCAGATTGCATTGAGTTTGGGAGCAATGATTACAAACTTGAAAGTGGCAATTCCATAGTTGAAAATGTCAAAGATGATGATGGGACGCCGAGTGAGAAAGTTTCTGCTGTAGATAATAAAGGTGGTGATACTGAACATAAAGACGAAAAGAATTTGAATCTGAGATCACGCAGAAAGAGTAAGTATTTGTCTCCTCCCTTCACAGATCTGATCAAGGGTAAGCCGAGCAAGGATTCTGAGAGCCCTGGCGATAAGTCCACCCAGAAAAATAGTAGCTCTTCAGTTGTGAAGTGTAGCAGAAAAAGGAAACAGCCAACCAAGTCAATTGCTAGTCTTGCTCCTCCTAATCTAGAGAAAATAACTGCCTCTTCAGCTGAGCTGCTCTTGCAACTCCATATGGTGGCCTGTGATACCTCAAAACCTTACTATAACAAGGCATTTGATCCTGTAAAGCTATTCTTCAACAGATTTCGAGCATCTGTATTTTGTAGCCTGTCAATTGAAGAACAAAAAAAAGCTGATAAACGAGTTTCTCAAAAGAAGGATAAAAGCCAAGTGAAAAAGATGAGAAAGGAGAAAGATATGACAGAATCTGATAAGAAAGCTCCTTCTGGCCTTTGTGGTGTTAATTTGAATTTTTCTTCAGATCCTCCATTAATGGTAAATGATGCTCAATTGGGCTGTGGTCCTATTTCCAGCAATATCAAACCTCAAAGGAAGAGAAAGAGGAAAGTTGAACCAATAGAAAATCCGGGTGCCAGCCAAACGACTCAGATTCCTGATCTGAATTGTGATAGTGCTACACTTGATCCTTTGCAAGTGACAAGCCAAGAAGAAACTAAAATCGAGCCAGTGAAAAAGAAGAGAATGAAAAAGAAAACAATTACTCCCGTTACTAACATGTTCAGCACTCCTTATCCTAATGGGAGCAATGCAAAAGAAATCTCCTTAGAGGTGTGCCTGCAAAATTCAGGACCATATTTATTTTCTGCTTCCACAGGGATGAACTTTAACTCTGATTCAAATGCTGTAACTCCACCTGGTTTCTGTGCAAAAGTTTCAACTCCCAGCAAGCCAACTCCACCACTCAACTCAGTTTCAACTCCCAGCAAGCCAACTCCACCGCTTAAACCAGTTTCTACTCCCAACAAGTCAACTCCACCACTTAACTCAGTTACAACTCCCAGCAAGCCAACTCCACCACTTAAACCAGTTTCAACTCCCAACAAGCCAACTACCCCACTTAACCCAGTTACAACCCCCGGCAAGCCAACTCCACCACTTAAACTAGTTTCAACTCCAAGCAAGCCAACTCCTCCACTTAAATCAGAGCCTGTGGAGAAAGCGAATACTGTCGTTGGGTTTAGCACAAATAGTTTGTGCAGTTCACCTCTTCAAAATAGTCAGTCCAGTTCTGGGATGAGCCTTGATCAGATGAAGCAAAGCCTCGAGTTTATGACGTCAATGCTGGAGAAATCAGGCGATATGATTTCTCCTGTGATGAGAGCTAATTTGGAGAAGGAGATCAAGAATTTGCTGAAGAAAGTAGACCCCATGATCAGATCATCCTCATAGCTCTTCAGGATGTTTGGTGATTTTCTCTTCTCCTTTATTGTCTTTTAGTCAAGTAAATTTGACTGATTTTCATTTTGATATTTTAGAAACTAGTAGTTGGTGGTGCGTGCTTGGCGTGTATTTTTTTTTGGGTTAAACCGTGCACCTTTGACTGGTGGAAGTGGCAAAGTATTTATTCTTGCTAATTTGTGTCGGGGGTTGATTTCAAAACCTCTAATTTAGGAGAATTCCCGATTCACTAGTCTGGGGTTGTAAAAGACCATCCGTGTTTTTGATTTGTTTCGAGGTTACACTTGTGTCTTTGAAACATATAAAAAACTTGAGTTGTAATTTATATGTTCGGTAGATTTATTGCAGGAAAAAAACTCATGGATGGTGTTTTGTATCTTGTAGCTTGGTCCTATACTTATATCTAATGAAGACATTTGTTAACCTAATTTCTTTCATAATGACACAATGGGTTTGTATTCATAATGTTGTTGCAATTACTGGGACTGCTGTTTTGGTTACTTCGTTCCTGCTGTTTTGGTTACTTCGTTCCCTCCGAACACTCGAATATTACAGTTGCTTTGGACTCGTCTAGAAGAGAAGGAAATTTTTGGTTTGAAATATAACAAAAACATTGAGAGAATAAAAACACTTGAGGTGTTGTGCAGACTCGAAGGTTTTTCCCCCTAGAAAAGATAATCAAGCTCTTCCAAAATATATGCAGAATCTCCCAAGCAAGCTACGCGACAAACATACCCAAATCACAATCACAAATTGTTTTCAAGAAAATATATTTATTACCAAATGTCGAAGGCTAATTATGGTCACCATAAACACCAGGTTGCCACTCAGCTCCTTGGTTACCTTTATGGCTTTATCAACAAAGATTCTCTGGGTTAAGAAATACAAACACCCCTTGTATCAAACAAATTCACATAGTATTTTCCAAAATACATTTACTCTGGCTTTCCAGGAGCAAACTTGAGAGAAACGCTGTTAACACAGTGACGCTCATTGGTAGGCGTGGGAAAGCCTTCGCCTTTGAAGACATGACCAAGGTGACCACCACAGGCAGCACAGGTGATCTCGATCCTCATCCCGTCAGGGTCAGGCTGAGACAACACAAGTATCATTGAAATGCAAAGTCTTGATCAGTACAATGATAGCAAAGGAAAATCAGGTTGTACTGTAATAAGAATTTGGAAAGATGGTTTAAGTAGGAAGAGAAGAGAAAGGCACTGACATGGCGATTTATGGCCCCAGGGAGACCTTCAAAGAAAGCAGGCCAACCACAACCAGAATTGAACTTAGTTGTGGATTTGTAAAGGGGAGTATTACATCCAGCACAAGTGTAGATTCCTTCTTCAAAGAACTTGTCATATTCGCCCGTGCCTGGATACCTGCACAATCCAAATGAATTGTCATATAATGAAAAACATGGACAATACATATATATAAAGGCCAAAATCAAGAGTGAGAAGTTTGTGAAGTTAGGCCTTTTCCAGTTGGTATCCCGTGGACTACTCTAATTTTTTTACTGTAGGAAACGTGTAAAGGATAGCCCTTTGATGAAAAGGGTTCAGAAATAGCATCCTTGCCATGACAAAAGCAAAGTGCCTAAAAAATGATCAATAGAAAATTAAATAAAGAATTCAATAGAGGCCTACTATAATCATTAATCAATGCCCCAAATATCACTAGCTTCACCATTCTAATTGAGCTCGAATGGTGCATGACTCCAATTCTAAATTCCCAATAATCATTTGACTATAAACAATTTCCAAATAATTCTTTCAAGACAACATGTTTAAAAACCAGACATATCTACTAACTATTCAAATATCAAGGTGTGTAGAAAGAGCGCAAAACAAAGAGTACCAGAATGAGGGCATCAGCATATACACATGATTTATTACACAGCCAAATCAATAGTTATAGAAGTGACAGCAGCAGAGCATGGCGAATCAGGTTTCCTCCAAAATCTAATTTCTTTGGTGAGATTAATACACAGGTAGTGACTAGTGAGTGTTATTTATTTTTAGAGCAAAGGAATGATTATCTTATATGTGGACACTTTCTTCCTAAAAACTCCTTTATTTATCTGCAAAATTCCGCCAAAGATCTTGGCTATGAAAACACTACAGCTTGTCCCCATTTAGACTCAACTCAATTGCACTGTGGCTCAACTCGACCTTGGACCTAAGCTGCTAAGGCTACTGAAGAGAATAGTTTTCAGCTATCCACTTGAGAGACAAAGATGAAGACTTGTCTGAAAAAGGATCTCATCTACTTAATTAACGGCTACATATTGTTAATTGGGAATTGAAGAGGGGAGAACGAGCAGACATCAAACGATTGATCAAATTGACCATACATCATCAGAATCATTCACAGCAAACAAAATTTTTAACAATTAAGCAACAACAATTCTCTATCTTGAGAAAATGAACGAAGCAGGATATAAAATCAACGCATATATGTAGAGAACAAGGAAGTCGTACTCTGTTCCCTTTTGCCTCAGAATCCGAAACTGCTCCGGAGAAAGAACAGCGCGCCACTCATCCTCCGACTTCTGCACAGGCGTCGGTGCTGCCATAGCAACCACTCGTCCGTCTCTTCCGCTCGAAACGCTGCTGCTCCGGCGGTGGAAGAACCCAAACCTAGATGAAAATCCGCTGGTGCTCCGAAGAGGTTTTGGCGAATTAGGCTTCGAGGAAGGAAGAGAGTGCAGAAAAGCGGACGGAGATTTTCGATTGGGATTAGGAAGAGGGGGAACGATGGGGGGAGAGGGTTTGGGGGAGGAGTTGAGGAGGAAGGTTCCAGAAGAGGAAGAGAATTGTGAGGCTCTCAAAACCCGGAAGCTCATCTCCATGGCTCGACTGAGTCAAGGTTTAAACTGATCGCACGCCTAGCTAAATCCATCCCATCATTTTTTTTTATTATTTTATTTCAAAAATTATTTTCAGATTTTTAGGGAAAAAATAATTCAATAAATAGTCCATAAACTTTATTTCCCGTTTCATAAAACATGTCTTTTAGGTAAAATGCGTTGATGAAATGAAACCCTTGAAACCTCTCTCCCCGACTCCCCCAAATCGCCCCCAATATCGAAACCCTAAATTTGAAATTCTAGCCAAAATCGGTGAAATTTTCACCGTTCTCTACTGGTTTTTGATGCTAATTAACGAGAAAGATGAGATTTGGAAGATCCCTTGGTGGATTGGTGTTATTTTCCCCGCAATTGTCGCCTACAAAAAAGCGATGGCTATCGCATTCTCGAGTTTCGACGACGATGGGGCTAATCGATCAGATCCGTGGAGATACGCTGATGATATTTTCAGAGAAGAGATTAAAAAAGGAAGCATATCCAAGGCCAGAATTCAATCGAGTGGGTGCTTAGGCGTACGAAGACTAGGCTACTGTGGTGGTCTCTCGTCGGGGCGTCTATCAGTCTCTCCTGGGGGCATGTTCCGGGCGTGGGTTCCTACGGTGGGTCATGGCGAAGCTAGGAGGAAGATTGATTCTCCCGTCTACTGGAAGGATCAAGGTGAAGAACTAGTCATTCCTACCATAGACAGGTTGCACTGCTCCTCTCTACTTTACTTTGTTTATGAAAATTCTATGCATAGTTGGGTGGTCTTATTTGGCTATATATACTGGATTGCGAATTGCTACTATATCACTCTTTCTAGTTATACTCCCTCCTTCCTCCCGTCTACTTCTGTCTATTCCGTGTGTGTCTATTGGTTTGTGGATATCTGGAAACCGGGTTGGTGGGATAGGCTAATGGAGAAAAGCAACAGAAAAGAGAAGGGAAAAAGCAAACCCTTCAAAGAGGTACTTTGCTCTGACTCTGATTTCTCTAGAGGAAAAAATGTTGAGAACCATTCTAAAGAACCTGATCACTCCATGCCTACCAAGGTCCATGAGACCCTTAAGGGTGGCAAGAGCTCTATGCCTTTTGAGGCTGGTCCTTCGGGATCTAAGAAAGCTAAAGGGGAAAATAAAGAAAGAATTGACATGGGTGCCTTTCTAGACCAGCTCTTGTGGGTTAGAGTAAATAGCCTGCAACTTGATCATTTGAAGCCTTATAAGATTACTATTTATCCTTTGTTCTCTTGGAATGTCTCAAAAATTTTGAAATGTTGTTATACAAATAGAATGAGGAGCATACAGGGAATAACATTAATATTAGAAACCTTAACTGAAACTCATACTTGCTGTCTGTTTGTTATGGTTTTTGAGAATCACATTGCTACAAGGATTTATTTGAAGCTGTTTAAATGTTATTACAAAGCAAAACAAAAACACATACTAAGAAGGATGCTAATCCTTATTTACTGGATTGAACTTCATAATTTATCTCCTCAGATCATGACTAGAATGTTGTTTATCAAAGTCCATAATAAAATTCAGCATTTAGTCATGCTAAGATGTGGTGTGCAGGGCCTTCTTAGGGATCATTGGATCAAGAGTTATTTATTTAGATGGAATACTTATATGATGCAACCTGATCATAAAAAACTAATCATGAAAAAATGGGAATGGAGGCAATCAAAGAGAGCTCTCTTTTGCAGGAAATATATAGTGTGGGAGATCCCACAGTTTTTGGGTATGTTGCACATACGAAGTAAGAATAAATTGATGAATTTGAAGGTGTTAGATAACTTAACTGAATACAATGTAGTCTGTTGCAAAATTTCGAGTAGCTATAGAAGTATCTTTGCTATTTCTATGCTTACTCGCCATTATAAACTAAAGATGAATGAGATGAGTCCTGAACAAAGAAAATGTGAAGGAAGACAACATAAAGAAAATCAGCTAAAGGATGAATCGGTGAAGAAGACTATGAAGTGGAGATCACACTCCCTTGGATGGAGATTTGAAAGACCGGAATGGGCTGAAGAATCTTACCATTGTATATCTGGCTGGAATTTTAGAAAGTTGAGTTTACTACAGAAAGGTGTAAATGATAAATATTGCTGGTGTGCTCAGCTTGGTTATATGTGTAAGTGTAAAACCTTATTGCATAAAATCAGTTTTGAAAAACTAAACTATAGAAACATTAGGAAGGAAAGAACCCTGTATTGTACATATTATTATTGTAGGAAAAATACGTTAAAAATCGGTTTTGACCAATCAAACTCAGGACTATGCAACATATATAGAAATTTCAGGTTATTGGATTGTAGTGCCCAAATTCTAAAACATAATTGGACCCGATTAACAAAAGCGAATTGGGTGTGGAGATGCGGACAAAATAAATCGATTTATTATGAAGATTGGTCTATGGAATTGTAGAGGGATGGGTAGGAAATCGTTTTGGCCAGAAATTGACTCATTTTGCAAAATCGAGCGTATACAAGTCATGGCAATAGTAGAGACAAAAACGGATAAATTACCAAGCGATCAGGTTTGGCGGAGAGCGGGGTTCGACAACTTGGTTTGGTCCCCTGCTAATGGTAGAGCAGGTGGTATTGCGGTGTTATGGAAAGAACACCAAATGGTTAACGAACAAGTGTCAATATTAATCCAACACCCGAGATACATCATTCTAAAATACTATAACATTATTACTAAATACAATTTAGCGATTTGCTTGGCCTATGCCCCTCCCAATGCGGGGGATAAAGAGGCTTTTTGGGAACACTTAACTGAAACCTTACAAAACTTGAATCTACCCATTTTGATTATTGGTGACCTAAATGAAATACAGGACCCAAGCGAAAAAAAGGAGGTGCTACCCCGGAAACAAGCAGATTTGAACGATTAACTAAATTTAAAAATGACTGCCTTCTTGAAGATATTCCGTTTATTGGAAACATCTTCACATGGAGAAAAAACAAAACGGAAATTGATAATATTTATGAAAGGTTAGACAGGGTGTTAGTTAGTAACAATATCATTCAATGGTTCCCAAACATCTCTACAACAAACTACGCTTTCACCAGCTCTGACCATTGTAAAATTTCGGTTGAATTGACCAATGAAGAAACAACTAAAGCTGCCCCATTTAAGATAGAGAAAATGTGGATGTATAGAAAAGACTTTAGAAATGTGGTCAAACAATCTTGGCGAGTTCATTTTCCGGGCTCTAATATGTTTCAACTCATGAAAAAAACACAACTATTCAAGAAACAAGCTAAGAATTGGAATAAGCGTACCCTTGGAAACATATTTGAACAATTAAAAGGTATTGAAGAACAACTAGTGGAAATTCAAAACAACATTCTGATCTCACCACAACCGAGTATCATACAAAAGCAAATCAGGCTAATACAAAAGAAAGAATGTATACTAAACTACCACAAAATATATTGGAAACAACGAGCCAAGACAAAACATATCAAGTTGACAGATACAAACTCAGGATATTTTCACAAGATTGCGAATGGGAGACGAAACCGTAAGGCTATCAAAGAAATAATAACACAGGAAGGAACACATATTATAGGAACGGATAACATCCGAGAAGAAATACGTTTCGATTTCAAGAGAAGATATACAAAAGAACCAACAAGTAGCAATGGTGGCCAAGAATACTTTAATCTAATTACAAAAGAAATAACAGACGAAGATAATGCTATGCTAATAAGCCCGATTACCAATGAAGAAATTAAATCGATAGTTATGGGATTAGGAACAGATAAATCTCCAGGACCTGATGGGATGACGACGGAATTTTATAAGAGATATTGGGATATTGTAGGCCCGTCGGTAATTAAAGCGGTCAAAAGCTTCTTTCATTCAGGGAAAATATTAAAGCAATTTAACCACACCTTCATAACACTTATCCCGAAAACGGAAAACCCAAACTCAACTAATCATTATAGACCTATTAGTCTATGTACGACAATATACAAAATAATATCTAAAATTATAACGGAACGACTGAAAAAGGTAATAGATAAAATAGTACACCCTCTTCAAGGAGCGTTTGTGTCAAACCGCGCAATCCAAGATAATATTCTCATAGCCCACGAAATCTTCCACTCCTTTAGAAGCTCCAAAAACAAAGATGGATGGATTGCTATTAAATTAGATATGGAAAAGGCATATGACCGCGTTGATTGGGAATACTTGTTTGAAGTACTACAGAGATTTGGATTCAATAACAAGTTCATAGAGTGGATTAAGGAGTGTGTATGTTCAGCATCCTTTTCAGTATTAGTAAACAATGGCCCTACAGACCCTTTTATCCCGGAAAGAGGTCTAAGACAAGGTGATCCATTGTCGCCTTTCCTATTTGTTATGGCAACAGAAATTCTCTCTAGGAAACTACAAATTAGTAGTCAAGTAGACAAAAACACGATTGGTTTTCCTATCTCCAGAGGTGGAATTAGGATTCCCTTTCTCTCATTTGCTGATGATATCATCATCTTCGCCAAAGGCTCCCACGGGGCATGCATGAAGGTTAAAAACATTTTCGATACCTTTTGTAGGATCTCAGGACAAAAAGTGAATTATAATAAATCTGCCTTTCAAGCTTCGAAAAATATGACCACCGCTCAAAAAACACAGGTGCAACAAGTTCTTGGAATCACATCAATGACGGACATTGAAAAATATTTGGGCTGCCCTATTATAAATGGTAAAGTTAATAAAGAGACTTTCAAGGACACAATTGGAAATTCCCATAAACAACTGACTAAATGGAAAGCGAATTCCCTTTCTCAAGAAGGGCGGACAACTTTGATTAGATCAAACCTGGCTACAAAACCAAATTATGTTATGCAAAGCTTCATGCTTCCATGCAGCGCTCATGCTGAGATGGATAGAATAAACAGAGGATTCTTTTGGAATAAAGATAGAAACCATAAGCCGCTAGTGGGATGGGATAAAATTTGTAAACCAAAGACATATGGGGGTCTAGGAATTCGGAAGACGGAACATATGAACAAAGCATTACAAATGAAACTACTCTGGAAATTGTTAGCTGAACCAGATAATATATGGGTTAGGATAGTTAACCAGAAATACTTTAGAAATGATAATTTATTTTCATACAAACTAAAATCAAACACATCTTGGCAATGGAAAAAACTTATGAATCTTAGAGAAGAATTCTATAAGGGTCTTATATGGCAAATAGGGGACGGAAAAACGGTAAATTTCTGGAAAGACAACTGGAACTGCAAAGGACCCCTATACCAGCATGCCACAAATCCGAATAACATTAAAGAAGAAGCCAAAGTTGCTGAGTGGATTACAATTGATCGTAACTGGAAGATTGATGAATTAAAGCAAGTCCTGCCTAATGACATAGTCGCATTAATCCAAGCAACCCCTTTACCGGAAAATAATATCCAAGATAGACTTTATTGGGCGCCAAGTAAAAATGGATGGTTTTCTACTTCTTCAGCTGTAGAATTAATCACGAAAATAGAATCACAGACCCAATATATAAATCAGTGGATTTGGAAATTGGACATCTACCCAAAAGTGAAAAATTTCCTTTGGAAAATTGATAATAATGGGCTCCCTACGAAGGCAAGGCTAAGGGATAACCAAATTGTAACACCCGGTGGGTGCGTGTTATGCGATTGTTCGTTTGAGGACTCTACACATTTACTAACTAAATGCCCCTACATGTTGTATATAACTAGTAAGATAGACATAAAAATTGCAAATATAATTAGGGGACTTAATACCAATGACCAAACTCCAAGACAAACACTAAATGAATTGTACCAAATCCTTGGCAAGAAGGAGTTCACTATAATTGCAGTGGTGTGGTGGTGCGTTTGGCACCAAAGAAACAAATTGATCTTCCAACAAGATCATTATGATGACATCCCTGATCTAGCAAATTACATCCGAACACAATTGAGCAATTGGGAGAGATCAAGACAATGGACCGAAGATGAAGAAAAAACTGAGATACTATATCATAAGCCCAAGAAACGAAAAACACACTTACCCAAAGAATGGAAAAGACCAAAGGAAGGATGCATTAAAATCAACGTTGATGCATCCAGACTTTTAAATGGACAGGCATCAGGAGGAATTATTATAAGAGACCAAAGAGGACACCCAATTAATATGATGGTACGAAACTTTGGCCAAATCTCAATATTAAAAGCTGAAGCTTTGGCCCTCAGAGAGGCAATTAAAGAGGTAAAGAAAATGAACCTGAAAAAGATTGAAATTGAATGTGATAGCCTTCAAGTGATCAATGCGATCAAGGGAAAAAATAGACGCCCTTGGGAAATTGAGTTAATCATCTCAGATATCTTGGTTTTTCTGTACGGAGATCAAGATATTACTATTAACTATATCTCTAGAGAGTGTAATACTGTGGCCGACAAAATCGCTAAGCTGGGCCACAGTCTCCCCATTGAGTGTATTAGGAATCATGCAGAACTTAAGGTTCTCATCCGAAAGGATGCTCTAGGACGTCCTCCGTAAGGAGTACGCCCTAATTCTCACCTAATCAAAAAAAAATAAAAAAATAAAACATGTCTTTTAGTCTATTTTTCATAAAACATGTCTTTTAATATTTATTTTTTAATTTTTTCCAAATTTATCCTTACTTTATAGGAATATTAATTAATCTAAACAATTTTATAAGAGAATTAAGAGTACAAAATTTTCCAAATATAGTATAGGACTAATTTGGGTCAAAAATTCATTACTTAATAATCGTGTAGTGTGCTAAAAGTACAACTTTTGAGAAACGGAGAAAGTAGTTATTTTCTAACATCTACTTAACGCTTTTATTTATAAAAATAAAATAACATTTGAAGTGATAGTTACAGACATATTTCTAAGTTATAAAGTACTATAATGCAATCCCTACAATTCTACAAAGTTCGCATTATTTATTTTATTTGTAGTAATTGTTGGTATTTTAGGGGTTGCATGCAATCATAAAAGTTTAAGTTGAAGGAAAGTCGACCCTTGTAGATCCAAAGGATAATCAAGGCATTGAAGGGTAGTCTCGTGGGTGTAGGCTTAAAGGCAATCACCATCGACCCCTTCTATATCTTATTAAATTACTTGACTTGGATAAAGGCTACGAGTCGAACGATTAAATCGATCTTTCCTTCAACGTATATTGCCCCTATTCCATGCCAAGGGTTATGCAATACCGTTGTGAGATAAAACGTACCATACGATACAATAGACGTGTTGGCAAGACACGACTATTAAGAATAGCGTACCTTATTCGAGTCCATTGATTCCTCTTCGATCTTGACTTGAATGAAGTCTTCTTCCATAGACGTTTGGGTTCGTCCTTCACTCGAACATACTGCCCATACAATGCCTCTTGAGGTTCTTTCTTCTTGCTTGAAGATCCATCCATGATGCCCACGTTCGTGCTTGAATCACTCGTGAATTCCCACTCAAAACATCGCCTAGTCTCACTTGACTACTTTTGTTTTTCTCACCGATTTTGTGTAGAACAATGGGTTGATTTTCTTGTGTCTTTCTACCATCAAATGGCCGACATTTTCCCCTCAAATAGGCGTCCACAATCTGTCCAAAAACTGCCTAGGATGGCGGTTACAAAACGGTTACAAGAATGGGAGGCCGAGAGTGAAAGTAGGGAAGTTGGTTGTAACTTCTCTCCCTCTTTCCTAGTCATCATTAGGGCGTCTAGATGCAGCCCCCTTGGACTCCAAAAATCATGTTTAATTCCAGCCTATAACGGCCCAAGACAAAGCCCAAAATTCCAATCCAAAAGCCCAAACAATCAGCCCAAACACGCATGGCACAAGCCCATGCCACGCGCGCATGCTAGCGGCCCAACATCCCATAGGCGCGCCCCATGGGCCGGCCCACCTAGCCCCACACCTAGCTATGCTAGCTAGGTGTGGGGCTATGCTAGCTAGGTACCTAGCTATGCACCTAGGTAGCGTCACTACCCCTTAGCTAGTTGAGCTGGCATCCAGCTAGTTGAGCTGGCTTGAGCTGCGTTGAGCTGACTTTCTAGCTTGTTGAGCTAACTTGAGCTAGTGTGATCTAGATTGAGCTTCCATGAGCTAGTTCTTAGCTACATGAGCTTCTTATAAAGCTTATACATCGAGTCTAGAGCTTATTCAAGCTCCTAGAGCTAATTCTAAACTAGTATGAAGCTTCTTAACTTCTTTCTAGCATACATAGCCATGTGCCAAGCTAAACTCAAGCTTTGGTTCTTGCTTAAAGCATCTACCAAGATTAGAGAAGCTTCCTAATTCACATTAGAACATGCACAAAGCTATTAGACTCAATTTACAAAGCTCAAAACTTACCTTAGCGTCACAACTCGTGCTTGACGCCATGAGCTAATGCCCTAGGCGCGCCGCAAGCTCCACCACATCCTCCTAGGTGCGTCGCTAGCCTCACCGCAACCTTGCTGTGCCATTGCATCACCCTAGGCGTGCCTCTACCAGCCGTGTCTTGAACCTCAAGTTCAATCACTAGGCGCGCCACACCAACCGAGCCTTGAATCATCAAGACCGAGTCCCTCGCCGCGCCACGCCCTTGCATGGTGCTGTTGCACCTTGCCGACTCAGAGCGACGCCACCTCCGAGGCGCGCCCTTGCCTTGTGCCGTGGCACTCGAGGTTCCATATATCGGCGTTGGTGTGCAATATACTTTTGGATCATTTTCTATATGACAACTCTCTAAAAACACATCATGGAAATCATATATGTCAATTCCTTAATCGACATTACCAATATGACTCGTTAACCTCAACATGCTCTTATAGGGATTTGATGACTTGACACAAATCACCAACAGTAATTTTCCTTTCCTTCATTGAATCAACTCTAATACTACAATTTAATGTATTAAATTTTCTATTCAAACCTTATGTAGTATACTAGTAGGGCTGGTCATGGGTTGGGTTATGGGTGGGTGGAGCACTTCCTCCACCCGACCCGCGATTTTTTTTTATCACCCGACCCACCCATCACCCGCAAAACCTTTCACCCATATCCGACCCATCCTTCACCCGCGGGTGAATCGGGTGACCCGTCTCACCCACAAATTCTAAATTTACATTAACATTTTATAAAATTTAGAATTTGAATGTTAGAGCTGCAATTGGAAGGAAGAAAAAGTTAGAATTTGAATGTTCATGCTCCAAATGGAGCTATTGCTGTTCTATTTGCTGTGTTTCTTTTGATTTTTCTCATTGTTGTGATACTGAAGTAAACTTGAATGCAGGTTCATGTTTAGGCTACTACTTAGACATTGTAAAAGTTGTTCTTGAAGATCAATTGCTAGTGTTCATTCCTGTAATATGCAAGTACCTGTAATGAGTTGGTTTTGTTCATGTTGTAATGAGCAAGTACTTAATGAAATTGTACTGAAATTGTGCCATTGTTTGTTGTCATAGTTTTTGTGAACTGATTACCCATAGCAGCAACAAACAAGATTGTGATAAGGAAGTCAAATTGTTCACTGTAATAGAATTGCTAAAGAAAAGATGGTAAAGACACCTGACAAACTTGCACATTTGCTAAAAAGACAAGACATGATTGTGCAACACAATTGACACAGATGCTAAACCAAAAGGGGCCATTAAGGTCTTACATAGCAGTGGAATAGATAAGTGTCTTACATAGCACACAAATTCTCAAAAGGGGACATTATATGGGTCATTAAAGTCTTAGTTAAAAGCAAAAGGGCAATCAAACTGTCTAATACTTAAATCAGTACAAATCAGAGCTAGGCATAATCTAGGGCTTGGCTTGACGACCTCCTTGTTTCCTGGGTGAACGCCTTAAAACCACTTCTGCAAGTGCTTTCTTAGTTGTAATCATCTTTCTCCTAGGCAATGGTTGAGTCAAATAGACACTCCCAACATCACCTTGTGTGGAAGCTTGTGGTTGGGACATCTACAAAATGCAAGAATTTGGGTGTAAGCTATACTTGTCAGGCAAGGGTAAGAGGTTGGATTTTATTGAAGATTATACCTGAGCAGAGACATCAATTGTTGTTGTTGATGTTGTAGAAACTTGTGATACAATTGTAGGCATTTCATGGGGGGTGGATGGACCTGACTGATTATTTGCTACTTGGGTACCCAGGTCTACACTGTGGTTTTGATGAGTAGCTTGGAGTCCATTAAGCAAGAGAATTGCAAGGTATTCAAACATCCCAGTACATAGTGTTGTAATGATCAAGTATGACAATTAAGCAAGAGAAATACCTTTTTAATGTACTTTCTTTTTTGAGATCCTATGAGCACAGTGTCCTTGTTTGGTGGTCTTCCTCCTCTTTTAGCTGGCTTAGGTTGAGCGGGTCCTTTTGTTGGGTTCTTACAGTTGTTCTTGTAATGACCACTTTTCCCGCAATGTGAGCAATACTTTGGCAAAGACACCCTAACCTTCTTATTCTTGCTTGGTGGCTCTTCTCCAATCCCTCTTTTCTTGCATTTTCTAGGCCTTCCAGGTTGCACCACGTATTTAGGAGGCTCAGGAGCAACTACATCAGACTTTTCCCACTAGTCTTGGCTAAGCATTGGACTGATAATTGAGCCATAAGCTCTTAGATATGCTTCCTTGGTATAAAAAGGATGAACATAAGCTTCTACACTTCTCCTTTCCTTCATTATGTAGCTCATGGCATGACAACAAGGGATTCCAATTAGTTCCCACTTGTAACATCCACAGGTCTTCTCACCTAAATCAACCACAAATGCCCTTCCTCGATGATCTACCTTAAATATGTCCCCTCCACCCCAAAATGGTGTACATGTCCTCAATCCTTCTTCTTTAGCAACCTGAATCTTTTTCATAGCAGTATGGGTGAACACTCTAGTGTACTTCATCATTCCCTCTCTCTTAGCTAAACATCTCTTCATTAGATGTCTTCTTATCCACTCAAACATACTTAAAACAGGCAATTCTCTTGCACCTCTTATAATTTAATTAAAGCTCTCACAAATGTTGTTGAGAAGCATATCAGACTTACATGTAGGCTGAAATGCATGTCTAGACCATGTCCTAGGGTTTGCATCCATCAAGTACTTGTAGGTCAATTCATCCATGCTCTTGATTTCTTCCATTATTTGCAAGAACTCTTGTGTGGTGTAAGCCCTTGCTGCTGCCCACACAACATCCTTGAAGGCTTTTCCTGGCTACCTCACCTTGAAGTTGTTGTACATATGCCTCACACATACTCTTGTATCTGATGTGGGCACCACTTCAGCCAATGCTTCAATCAACCCCTGAAAATAAACCAAATTCCAGAATTGTAGTTAATGAGTAATCAATAAAGCTTACTGTTTGAAAGAAGATGTTCATACCTTCTGCCTGTCTGACATGAATGTAGGCAATGCATTCCCAATATCTCTTATCAGTATATCCAAAAACCAAGCCCATGTTTCCTTCCTCTCTTCCTCCACCACTGCATAAGCTATGAGAAAGATATTGTCATTCCCATCCTTTCCCACTGCAACCAACACTTGGCCAATGTATGCACCTCTTAAATGGCTTCCATCAAGGCCTATCAATGGCCTACAACCTTCTAAGAACCCTTTCTCGAATGCATCAAAGCAAACATACAACCTTTCAAACACTGGCTTCTTAATGATATCATTGCACACCTTAACAAAGGCAGAACTTCTTGGATTCCACTTTCTTATTGTTTAGGCATAATCCCACACCTTCCCATACTGAACTCTAGCATCCCCCTGTGTTAGCAACATTGCCCTCAAATGTGCCTTCCATGCTTGAATGTATGATATAGACACACCATAGTCTCTCTTTACAGCATTTATGGATCCAATCAACTTCCACTCGGGATCATCCCTATAGTGTTCTAAATACTTCAATGCTAGCCACTTAGAAGTCAACTTAGTGTTAACATGTTGCCAACCACATTCATGCTTAGGATGTATGCTCTTCAATTGAAAACTACCATCTATAGACAATTTCCTAGCAGAAGCTCTAAATGGACACAACACCTTGTCACAAACACACTTCTTCCTACCATGCTTCATAGGACAATCACACCTAAACTTACAATACACAGTAATTTTGGACTTGTCGTTGTGCAAGTAGTAATAATCACCACCATTCTCTACAAACCACTGCCTAAGAGCCATTCTAAGGATTTTATTAGATGCAAATATCATACCATCCTTCAAAGTGATTTTCTTCTTAAAATCAACATGATGATTGAATTCTAGATACCTTTGTCTTGGAGGCCCATCTGAGTCACTTACACTCCTAAGATCTTCTGAATCATCTAATGCTTCCTCATGATCACCATCATTATCTCCACAAGTTGGCTCAAGTACATAATCCTGACCTCCAAATTCCTCAATTATGTCATCAACATTCTGCCAGAACAGGTCATCATCATCATCTCCACTCTCCACGAAATTAAAATCAACATCTGTAGAGAATTCTGACCCTAAACCAACATCATCTTTATTGCCATCTTCACTTTCATCTTCACTATTTGCCTCAGATTGTACTGGATTTGGTATGGATGGAGTGGCTTTCTGCTTAGATGCTCCTTTCTTAGATGTAGTTGGGGTAGGTTTTTTTGCGGAGACAACTTTGATAGGTTTTCTTGTAGAGGCGGCTTTGGTAGGGTTTTTTGTGGATGCAGCTTTGGTAGGTTTGTTTGAGGATGCGATTGGGGTAGATTGAGATGGTGGTGGGATGGTGTATGTCATGCTCTGCTGGATTGGTTGAGATTGAGCATATGTTGGGCTTGTTACTGAGCTTGGGTATCCACTCTCAACTGGGCCCTTACTTCTCAGAACAGTTGGGATGGCCTCATTCCCCCCAACAACATACACATGCACAAGCTTATCATTTCCAACTCTCGAGACAACCTCCATCACATCTGCATCTCTAGTTATGAGCTTCAAACCATTTTGGATTGCCTGTCCAGGTGGTAAGAACCAAAGCTCACAGACACTGACTACCCCTACATCTTCTTTCAACATTGCTTCCAATACAACTTTTGAAGCACAATCTGTATCCACTTTTTCATACACATAAACTTTTGCTTTCTTGTACATTAGGTGTCCTAACCTTGAGTTGTAAAACTGACCCTCATACATAAATCTGAAATTCACCTCCATCTGTAGCAATAAAGAACACATAATGGCTATTGTAGTGAGCATGAAAATTGTCCCCACCATTCATCCAATTCACATGCCAACAGTTCAAAGACTTTAATAATGCTAAAAAAAGAATCTTTGCATTTTTTATTTTGTTCAGCCATGTGCCAGAAAGGGACCTCATCCTAACCATATTTTGTCCTTGTTCTCTTTTCCCCCCAAAACCACCTTCTCTCCAACACCTACTTTTAACAGTCTTGAAATCCGTGCACCCCTCTCTACTTTTTACGTTTTTTGAGACACGAAAAATAATTTTCACCCCAAAATAACTTTCCATATACTAGTGAAACAAGGCCTTTGTCCTACTATACTAATTACATGCTTAGTCACGCCAACCATTCGTAATATAATGGAGAATCACACATACACACCAGCAAACATGCTCACATATAATTTTGATCAAGAAATGGTAGCATTAAGTGATTGTAGGTGTATCTAACCTTCAATGATGCAGAATTCGAGCTTCCAGTTGTAATGTACTCGATTGTCAACAAATAAAAGCTCGTCCAAAGCCCCAATATCAGGTTGCCTCAATCTGAAACATCAACTACAACAAATGGAGCGTGTGAGTTCGAGCAAGAAGAACCCTAGCTATCGAATTGTAAGAGATTTGAGCCCTAGAAATCGACATGCTCAGTCGAGAGGGAGAAAGAGGCAGATAGGGGTGTAATTTGGGGGGAAAAAAGAGGGGCAAAAGGGTCATTGTAGGAGTTAACGTGATTTCTAATGGAAAATTTTAATTGGGTGGTCAAAACGTAACGGAAGGCATTGTAGGGGTGGTTCTCGGTAAATAGCCATTGAAAGGGTGGTTTACGCTAATATGGCATATTGTAAGGGTGGTTTTCGGTAAAAAAGCCTAGTTTTTATATAGTTTTTTATATCTTGTTTCTTGTATCATTGTTTACTTCGGAGTATTACATATGTACAACTAACTAATCAATCACCTTCATCTTCAATAATAGTGTTTTAGCCAAAATTCGACTAAAGAGATTACTAATGTTCAGGATTGAGATGAGGCTTTTCTAACCGATAAACGAGTATTTCGATTGGATCTTTGACAATGATACAATAGTTGAAACGAAAGCAAAATGTATTGATTTCAAGAGAGCGGTTACAACTGACGTTTTTCTCATGCCCTCTTTACAAGTGATTTTCACCATTTATCCTATCATTTCCTAATTTCACCATTGCCCATGTCCTGTTAGCTCGTCGGCCACTTTCTCAATTGATTCCGGGCGGTTACCCTCTCCTTCGTGGATGTCTGCACACTATAGCTTACCCATTGGGTCGGACTGGGGGGGATCTTCAACCTCTGCTTGATGGGCCGAGAAGATGATGGGTTGCGGGAATTCTGGGTCCAACAATAGCCCAAAAGATCGGACCAATTTTTTGAATTGCCGAGATCTTTTCACTGTTCACCTTCTGCGATCCTTGCTTCTTCGGTGATGCCACGTGTGGCGTCAAGATTCAAGGGCCTGCCCAATATCGAAGTCAAA
Organism: Fallopia convolvulus; assembly: GCA_964016875.1. Lineage (NCBI taxonomy): Eukaryota > Viridiplantae > Streptophyta > Magnoliopsida > Caryophyllales > Polygonaceae > Fallopia > Fallopia convolvulus. The sequence continues at coordinate 35,957,798 of OZ024735.1, read as the reverse complement.
AGGATGTCTCCTGCCTATATTTACTGCCGCTCTTCGGGAATCATCATTCATGCTCCCTCGCCAGTTAACCTGAGGTAAAAGCCTTTCTTCGTTCTCACTCTAATTCCAAGAAACTTCCTTCTTCTCTTCTTGTTTAATGGCTAAAAACCGCACAAACTCCAGACATGGCTTTCAACCCTCCGGGGTACTGCAGGAGTGCGATAGCATGGCGAATGTCATGAATCTAGAGGAAATGAATCAGACCCTCCAAGACGGCGGCTTTCACGGGGGGGGGGGGGGGGGGTGGCTTTATGTCCCGAGGACGAGTTCACTGACTAGATCGCCCTGGTTTGGTGTGCTTTTTCGAGTTCCCCTTTACTATTTCCTGCCACTTTCCTTTCCCTCCTCTTATCAGAGAGTGTCTGGCAAGATTTAAGCTTTCCCCTGCCCAACTACTCCCCTCATCTTGGAAGATTTTGTATTGGGCGAGTCAGATGGACGACGACGCCGAAGTAGAGCTTGTTGTCCCAGATCTACTCCAGTCCTACCGTCTCACGACGATCCCGCGGGGGCGGTTCATCTTGTAATCTCGAACTGCGCAACGGCCATTGGTCTTGAACTCTAAAGTGAACGGGAAGAACTGGGCTAACCGTTCCTTTTTTGTTGAGATCGCATCTTTAGGCCCTAATTCCCACTCGTTCTTCTTTGACAAATGGAACGAGTCTTGTAAGAATTAGATGAATCAGTGTATACATCGATTGTTGTCAGCCGGAATATTTACACAAGGTGGAATAGATAGACTCACAACAAGACATTTGGCACAGATAAACTTAAAACATAAGCAAAACTTGGGATGCTGCATTGCCAAATAATCGAGTATAGAAAAGAAACCACATGCTTTTAATCTTCATGAGCCCATGTGGGATTCGAACCCACATCATTTATGTGTGAACACATTGCTCTACCAATTTTAGCTAATAGGCTAACAATTAATCCTTCAACTTCAGCTCATCAATTAATAATATTATGTACAATAAGCATAAGGAACCAACAAATAACTAGATACAGTTAGGGGCACTTAAAATTGGCTCTTGTATGGTGATTAGTTACATTAGTACATTCCTTTGGTGCCAAATAACATAACAAATGCCTCCAATAGTTCAATACATTCATTTATGAACCAACCACAAGTTCTTATCTCAAATCACATTAGAAATTACATAATGACATCCATTTTAAACATTGAGAAGACTTGAATCTAAAAGTTGATTGAGTTCAGTCTACCCTTGCAAATACTAATTCAAGTGTAGTGATTGAACCTAATTCATTCATCCAATTCCAAACTACAAATGTTTAATTCTTCACAAGGCACACAAAATTCTTTCACTAAACACTTAAATTGGCTCTTGTATGGTGATTAGTTACATTGTGACTGTTTCAGCCAAAATTCATAATTATACAGTAAGTATTATATGAAAGCAGTTGAATTTGGAAATCAGTTGCGCTTCTCCAAAGATCTATCAACAAATCAATAGAAACTACATATGAAATTCTTCTCATCGAAGGAGATTAGAGGCCCTACCACTAGGGATGCACAAAAAACCCGTGGGGGCGGGGATTCCCCGACTTAGTGGAGAACGCGGTGGGGACGTGGGTCGTTTTCGTATCCTCGATTTTAAACGGGGCGGGGACTGGGAATGTACTATCCGCCCCGAATCCTCGCTGTATATACCCGATATGTTTTTTTTCTTTTTTTTTTAATTTATAAAACATGGAATACAAATTGATTTTAAATATAATGGTAGTTTTTAAAATAAAAACTTATATATATCTCCAAATTATATAATGAAATTTAAAAATTTATGCAATTAAATTTTATATTTGTAAATTTCTTTAAAGTAAAACATTTTTTTATAATAAACGGGGCCTCGTTAATAACCCGAAAGTCGACGGGGATTCCCCGCCCCGTTCCCCGCGGGGATTAAACGGGGACGGGGCGGGGATGGGGGGCATTATATTATTCGGGGATGGGGACGGAGAATGCATTCACCGCCCCGCCCCCATGTGCATCCCTCCCTACCACTCAGGCGCGTTGTCGCAGACAATCTTGGCTTGCGACGTCCAACTGTACCCCATCGTTGCTTCACCCAGGCGACATAGTGTCTTTTATGACCAACACCCAACCCATCTACGTCTTCTTCTTCCTTCTACGGTTTCTTAGCTTGGCTAGGTAAAGATGCGCAAGGTTCGTTGCTTCACCCAGGCGACATAGTGTCTTTTACGACCAACACCCAACCCATCTACGTCTTCTTCTTCCTTCTACGGTTTCTTAACTTGGCTAGGTAAAGATGCGCAAGGTTCTCTTTTATTTCTTAATACTTAAAAACATTTTCATTAACACTTCATTAACGGATGAATACAAGACAAAATTTTACAAAATTTGAGGATCACCACACGAAAATGTCTATACTTATGGGCATTTCGCGAATTTGACAATACCACAAGGGCACTTCACGAAAAATCCGAAAATTAAACATTAACCCGTGACAATCACTCTAGTTTTTAATAAATTACTCTCAATATTGTGTTGCGCACTCCGATATTGGCGGATTTCCGTCCTGCACAAAAAAGGCACAAATATGGGCGGGTTTCAAACTCGCACAAGAAAATCGCACAAATACATGAGCGGGTTTCAAACCCGCACAAAAAATTTATATACTTATGGGCGGATTTAGGATCAGCCCAAAACCGGAGTGCGCATCCGAAAAACCGGAGAGCGCAAAATTTTGTCGAAAGAAAGATACGACATATGACAAATCACATTCATTTTTTGTCATATCTCGTTCAAAAAAACAAGAAATCCCAAATTGTGCGCCCACCCTTGTCTTTCTCCTCTCACCCCTCTCGTCTTTGGCCGTTCGCTCTGGCTCCGATGATTATGGAGTTTTTTTCTCTGTTCAATTTTACCGAAAAAGTAGAGAAGGATGAAGATTTTCCGATCCTTGATACGCTCAAATCACTCCAGAAAACTCTCTCTTCACTTCCATACATTTACGTGGGATCGAATTTCCGAAATTTCGTCGATTTACCTAATCAGAAGCGCTTTACTTGCATTCTAGATTTTCGGTTCAAGATGAAGAGTCTTTCACTCCGCTGCCGATTTGGTGCGAATTCTGGATTCGGCCACAATCCAGAGCAAAATCGTCGTCTTTTACCCATGTAATGAGGTCTTTAGAAACCTAAGGAGGGAGAGGCCGTGCTTCTGGCCGTTTTTGCGACTTCTACTGATTTGGATTATCAATTCCCTCGCGTCAAGAACAACTTGGGAAACAAGAAGAATGTCGAAGCATCTAAAATCTGGGCGAATTTGAGAGACCTAGCCGAAGAGAACAACGATAAAATTTTCCAAATCATGTCAGGAGATATTTCATTACTCAACCAAGGCTATTCCGTTGCGTGCTTTGCTTGTGCGGCTGATTTTGAAGCTATGGATTCCTCTAATATGACTACCTTGTGCGAGTGGCGGATTCGGGTGAGAGAAAACTGGTCCAAACCTGTGCTCTGGTGGATTATATCGTTGGAAACCACTATTCATCTAGATTCTCCGACTCATCCGCCTTCTCCGATGGAAACCACAATTCCTTCTCGGTTTGGCCGCTCGTGTTCTTTGGTGCGGCGTGCTTAGTTCTGGTGAAATTCTTCCCGAAGCGGTCAGGTTTCTGCTAGGATAAAACCAGTTTACTTTGTGTATCTCCAAATTATGCTTTCATATCATATTCTCTCATTAAAATAGAAAGCTTACTCTTTCCTGAAGTTGTTGTTTCAATTATTATTTCCTGGGATTTTGAGAAATGATTTTTCAGCATTAATGGTCACAATAGTAAATCTTGCTGGGTGACGAGCACTTTTATGTCGCAGTAAAAGCACTGTCAAAGAAATATCCTAACTTCCTAACCTAGGTATAGTGGAAGCAAGGGTCGAACCCACAAGGACACAGAATATTTGTATTTAAATAATATTACAAAGTAAAAGTTTTTTTTTTGTGATTTCAAGCTAACAATCTAAGTAAATAAAGCAAAGCAAATAAAACAATTAGAGATTCAAATATAGAGAAAAGTGTCCAACTAGTTTTTTATCCATTGCATACATGAGTTTTGATCATTGATTATTCTTATTTCAATTTCCCTTGACCAATCTATTGTGAATTTATTAAATTCAAGCTTAAGGTGGTTATTAATATACACCGTCTTTAACAACCTTTTAATCAATTAACCTAGAAAACTTTCTATGTCAAATTGGTCATGCAATTAAGTTCAAAGCATTCAATAGAAACATAGTTCATGAATTCCACCGTCTATTCATGAAGTTTTGTGATTAAATTCTCCGCCTTTGATTAACCTTATTCCACCATCTATAAGTTTAATCAAAACATTGGTGCTCACCATCTTCTCACTGCCGATGATCCACACTACCCCGTCCTCCAACTGAATTTGTTGCCACTCTCCGACTCCAGCTTGACAACCCGGAGGAACCTGGACTAATTGCATTCCAACTTATGAACCAACCCTATGAGCTTACTTTGCAAGATGTCAACATCCTCCTCGGCTTCCCTAGTCCATACCATGGTTACAAGGCACCAGACGACTTCAAGGTTAAGGAATCATGGAGATACATCATGGGAAAACCTCTTGATGGCATTGGCGCACTTCCCACCAAGGAAATCGTCAACCCTATTTTCCGCATCATCTTGCGGATTTTAGCAAGCACTATTTGGGCAAAGACGGAACCTACACAACCGACGAGGAAGGAGGTGGGGTGCTTCCGTACAATTTTGTTCAAGGAGCCCCTATCTATGAATTTGGGCTATGAATGGCATGTGGCAAAGGTCGGGCTAAAGAGAGAGGAGGTCTACATCAGGGGCATGGTCACCCGAGTTGCTCGAGCATGCCGACTTGATCTTTCTCGCCTCACCACGGGTATTCCACCTCAGCTTCTAGATTCTACTTATTGGGCATCATCAGGTATTTCAAGAAGGTTGGTGGAGTGCTCACAACAACGGTTGAAGGACAACAAGACGAGGTAACCCCGGAGAAGCTTAAACTCTTGTACCTTCCAAATTGGTACTCGACGTGGACTTCTCGGCCCTATCCTTTCTCTTCAGGTCTCGAGGATGAGTTGTCATTAAGGAGGAAAGAGTCTCGGTTTCAAAGAGATGAGGAGATGCATGATGCTGAGGTCGGTAATGAACCATATGGGTTCGGTATCGAGGGAGTGGCACACATAGATGGACACGTTACCGATCCAACAGAGCTCAGTATCACTCTTTACAACTGTTGATAGGGTTTATTCTTGACAACAAATGAATTTATAAGTCAAGACCCCACTGAGTATAGGGGAGTCAGGATCGTTCCACGAGAAACATGTTTGTTTGTTTATCGAACTACTAAGAAGAATAAAACAAAGCAAAGCAACACAACACAACTACGAACAACCTCGTTAACGACTTTGTCAGGGTCGTTAACGAACTATCGTGAACTACTAACACTAACTAACGACCTACGAGTAAGTTCGGTACCGAGGAAGCGAACTCAGTAACGAATATAAACCGAAGGAATTCAAATAATGACAAAAATCTAGGACAAGGGTTACCACAACATAGCCATGCATATAAACTCGTAAGAAGATAAAGATCGTGCCTTTAAATAGATAAATTCATCAACCTGCGCTGATTAGCAAGCAAATCAATTTATTCTCATAAACTAACTCACTCAATCACTTGTTTTAGATCTAAAGCTCGAAACTTTCGTTATCGAACAATATCAACATTCAAGTTACTAACTTTCTTTTTCAATCAAGTTAAAAACTCAAATTACCTTGACTTTCAACTAGGCATAAGCAATCTTAAAAATAGATAGAAGGCATTCAACACAATCTCTTACTCATCAAACCATGCATAACTATGTCGGGTTTAACCCCGACCCTAGATAGGAAAACTACTCACTACTCATAATCATAACATAAACAAATTCAAATAAAGAAAACATTGAAAACAAACTACTTTAAATTAATAAGATAATATCGTCTTACAGACTTCAGAAGAAACCGAAAAAACGACAAAAATACTGAATCAAACAACACTAACGACCTTGCTTCACCTTCGTTACACCTCGGTTCGACAGCTCTTCCCACTCAGCTCCTCCCTCTCTCGGCCTTCCTCCGTCTACTACTCTTCAAACTCTAAAAATCCTCCTTTTTTCTAAGCTAGAAAAGAAGGGTATTTATACTAATAAAGCTATCTAACTAAAAACTAAAAGATAAAAACTTTCTTAAAAGATAGAAACTAATTCTAAAAAGATAGAAATAAAATCTAAAAATATAACAAGACCTAAAATATAAAATATAATACCCCTAGAACTCATTAAACACTCTACCGACACGGAATAAATTCCCGCACAGGGTCAGTAGACTATAGATCGAACACTCGAAAAACTCTATCTTTATGCCTCGTTAACGAGCCTTCACAGCCTCGAGCCTGGGTTTGGCTTTCTTCAACACTTCATCTCTAAAAATCTTGACTTTGACTCTTCCATCTCGTATTCTTCCGTCTTCCACCATAGCATTCTATTCAGCTCCAAATAGCACCATTTCCTAGCTAAAATCTACAAAAAAACACAAAATGGAGTAGCTTCCATACTTTTCACAAAATATGCAAACTCACCGAAAAACACACAAAACTAACTCTAAAACTACTAATACTAGACCAAACAAACTAAGAAAACACACTAAAAACTATACCAAAAACAAGAATATCAACAACCCCGTTACCGACCCTTACAGGGCCGGTACAGACCCCTAGTTGGGTCATTTTCAACACGGTAACGAGGGGTACATGGCTGGTTTTGTGGCTTCTACATCGCATTATCCAAGCTACCGAGTTCCCCAATCGAGTGAGGCTAGCTCAAGCTCCAACTCTGCTCCACCTCCATGGGTCGATGATCTTGTGTACCGAATGGAGATGCTTCAAACCGGCCAACTCCAGCTCTATGATCATCAACATCAATTTCAGGAGTATTATACTCAGCAAAGGAGGATAGACGAGCAACACTGGCATGGGAATGATGATCGATGGGCGCAATCTGATGAGCGTTGGATGTCTACTTATCCATTCATGACTGCGATGGAGAAGCACTTTCCTCCTCCATCACCACCAGATTATCAATGATTCCCCCTCTCTTTCAACAATGTTCCAAGGATGTTTTCAAGTCCGCTTCAAAATAGATCTTGTGAGTTTGTTTTTTTCCCTATCTTTTCTTTTGCCTTGCTCTATTCTTACAATGGGGACACTGTTAGGTTTAAGTATGGGGTGGGGCAAGAAAAGAAAACTCGTGTGTGTGTTTATGTGTTTTGCATGTGTTTGTGTGCTTTTCATGACTAGCTTTGATGTTTTGTGTTGGTTTAAGTTGGTCTTAGTTGTTTGCTTTCCTTATAGAAAATGTAAGAAAAAAAAATTGAAAAAAATTGAAATAAAAATCACAAAAAGATTTTCAAGATTGATAGTACCCTTGTCTTATGGTTCTATGATGGTAATTGCTTACATGATCATGTAAATCCTTTTAGCATGTCTTTGATGGTATAGCCCAAGTCTTTTCATAAAATTGTTTTTGTGTGAATTTGTAGCTTGTGATGAAATTGAGCATATATGACTTCTAAGTATGAGTTTGTTGAAATACAACAAAAATTTCTACTTTGTGAGTTATTTTTGGCCTTATAGGGAGAACATAAAGAATCTCTCTTCTTTTCTTGTGTGATTTACTCTCATATTTGCATATTATCTCTTGATATTGATATGGTTATTTATTTCTTGAAGCCTATATGAGATATTAGTTCATTACTTGTGGAATTAGAGATAGAAAACTTATTTTCATGGCCATATTATTTCCCTATCCACCCTTGCATTATCCTTTCTTTTTTAAGCCAATGTTTTGAGCCTTTAAGCCTATTTTTCTAGCTCCACAAAATTATTCCCTAGCAAATGAAAGCTTGACCCTATCCGGGGATTATGACTTAGTTGGGTTGGGATTTGTTTTGTTGAGTGTGATGTATTGGTTTGAAAAGAGTGGAATGGGTGTTATAGGAGTCTCAATGTTGATGAAAAGTTGTGAAAAAGGATTTTTGGCTTGCAAAAGAATGCACAAGTTAGCAAAAGAAAGAAACTGCAGACCTCGTTACCGACCCTTTCCCAGAAGAAAAATTCAGAAAAGAACAAAGAAGTGTGAATAAGTGCAAGAAAAGAAAAGAAGAAAAGCCAAGGATTCCTTTATGTATGATTTATGAGACTTAGTTGGGATTTTGGGTTAATGGAAAAGAAGTGAGTTGAGCTTTAATGTTTAGAGAGTTTGGGTAAGTTGTGTTGTAATTTAGGAGTCTTCATTCCCGGATTTTTAGCACCACAAGCCAAAATATCTGCACGCCTTATTTTTATTACCAAGCTCCATTACAATCTGGCCGAATGGAAGCTTATATGAAGTTTTTCATTGAGCCTAAGTTCTCTTGATAATTCCGCTTGTTTTGACATCTTTGGTAGAGAGAATGGTAATATAAGTAACAATATCTATGAGTTTTTTCATATAGGATTGAGTTGAGAGTTGTTATTAAAAGCCTAAACACATGAGAGTTGAGTGAAACACATATCCCTTGTGAGGTTGGATTGTGATCGCTTGTGCTTATTAGTTGCTTATATATGTGTGATGATATTTAAGTCACTTGTATAAATTTCACTTGTGCTGAAGTTGCTTTATGATAAGGGCGATTACTTAATGGATGTGTTAATGGTTTTGATTTATGTTTAGTGATTGCTTGAGGACAAGCAAGCTTAAGTATGTGGTATTTTGATGTCCGTGTTTTTAGCTTGGTTTTAATATATTTTTCTAGGTTCTTTAGTCTTGTTTAGTTGTGTTTCTATGTGTTTTGAGTCTTTTTAGTATAGTTTGCATATTTTGTGAAAAGTATGGAAACTACTCTAATTTTGTGTTTTTGTGTAGGTTCTGAGGCGGGTTTGGATGCATTCAAGGACATTAAAAGAGAGGAGAAAGCTAGGAGGAAGAAGTGACGAAAGATATGGAAGAAACTCCCACAAAATCCAAAGGAAGGAAGGAGAATAACAAGAAAACAGTGAGAACCAAGCTCGATATCGACTCTCTAGGGGTCGGTACCGAGGCTCCCAGTGTGACTGACCTATTGATTTTAATGCTTTTATTCCAAGATCTTTTATATTTAGTAGGTTTTATCTTTATGGAAACTTTTTAGAGAGATGTATTGATATAAATACTCTTGTTTAGATAAGTTTGAGAGAATCTTGATCAAGCTCTCTCTCTCTCTCTCTCTCTCTCTCTCACACACTCGTTAGTAGGGACGTGCGTTTGTAGGGTTTAGAAGACAAGTGTTGCTTGGAGCAAAAGGAAGAGCATTATTGGAGATTTCTTGTGTTCTAAGTAGTGTTCTAAGACAAATTTGTGTTTGGAATTCAAGTAAGCTTCAATTTTTAATTCAAGTATGTTTTCTTTCAATCTCTTTGTTTGTTTTTTCTTCTACCATGAGTGAGTAGACTCTTATTCTAGGGTTGGGGTTAGAAACCCAACATAGTCATGCATGAATGATGATGTGAATGAATGAATTGAATGCCTTTTATCTATTATTCTACTTGTTTGTGAAAAAGCTTTAACGAAAGTTGAAGTAATTCATGTTCCTAAGTTGATTGAAAGAGAAAGTTATAAACTTGAATATAGATAAAGTTTGAGACGAAAGTTGAGAACTTTAGATCAAAATAAGTAGATAAAGTGAATTGATTTATGAAAGTTGATTGATTTGCTTGTTTATTCAACGAAAGTTGATAACTTTATGTTAATGACATGATTTTTATGATTCATATTGTTTGAAATTGCATGATTATGTTGTGGTGGACCCTTATCCTAGATTTTATCTCTTATTTGTTAGTCGAGTTTCAATCCCAGGTACATCGGTAACGACCCTCCATAGGTCGGTACCGACCTGCAGATTTCTCTTTGTTTTTGTTGTTTACTTAGTTTTTCACCTAAATTTGCACCTCGTTATCGATCCTGACAAGTTCGGTACCGACCCTCTTCAGTACATTTGCTTTGCTTTGTTTTCTCTTTTGCTTTTTAATTTAGTAATTAGCTTCAACCTCGCTTCCCGTGGATGATCCTGACTCTGCTATACTCAGCGGGGTCTTGACTATAAATTTATTTGTTGTCAAGTAAATCCCTCTCAACAGGAGCATGGATAAGAAAGAGAGTTTGAAGTTTTTGAAAGAAGACTCGAGAAATCCAAAGAGGAAAGGTGAAGAAAAAGATAAGAATAAAGCCAGAACAGGTTCGTTACTGACCTAGGAGGGGTCGATACCGAGGCCTTCAGGAGATAAAGACCGAGGAAACGAGCAGAAAGAGTCTACCAACCTTGAAGGGGGTCGTTACCGAGGGTCACCATGTCGGTAGACGTAGCTGACTTGTGTTTTAATGAGATATTCCAATATCTTTTTAGATATATAGTTTTATATCTTTAAGGAAACTTTCTTAGATAGATTTCTTTAGTATTTAAGCCATTGTTTGGACAAGTTTTGGGGGATCGATCTCTCTTTTATTTTCCACGCACGTTTAGGGTTCTAGGAGAGACAAGTTTGAGGGTTTAATTAGAGCACACGGAAGAGATTTGTGGGAGTTCTTCTTTATGTTTCCGTTTGAATTTGAAGACAATTGGTTGTGAATTCAAGTAAGTTTTCTAGTTTAATTCAAAGACATGTTTTCCTTTAAATCTCTTGTTTGTCTTTCAACCATGAGTGAGTAGTTCTCTTATTCTAGGGTTGGGTAAAAGTCCAACATAGTTGTGCATGATGATGGTATGAATGTATGATTTGATTGCCTTTGATCTATTTTCAACCTTTTGTGCTTATACTTTGATGAAAGTTGAAGTTAATTCTTGTTTATGACTTGATCAAAAGAAAAAGTTGTGAATTTGAATAGGGATAAAGTCTTAAACGAAAGTTGAGAACTTTAGATCATAATAAAGTAGATATAAGTGAATTAATTTATGAAAGTCGATTGATTTGCTTATTTGTTCAACGAAAGTTGATTACTTGTTTGCAAAGGCATGATCTTTATGATTCATATTGTTTAAATTGCATGGATATGTTGTGGTAAACCCTAAATCCTAGATCTTTTATCGCTTATTGAATAAACTCGTTCTCAGTTTAACCTCGTTACCGACCCCTTTAGGTTCGGTACCGAGCCAAACAATGTTCTGATTGAGTTGTTTCATTTGTTTTTGTTTCGGTTTTTCTTCTGTTTGCTTGTTCTTTCGAGTTTTAGATAGTAATTAAACATAGACTTCTCTTCCCGTGAACGAACCTGACTTCAATGTACTCGGCGGGGTCTTGATCTATAAATTTATTTGTTGGTCAAGAAACCCTCGCAAAAAATTGGCGCCGTTGCCGGGGAGGCGATAATGCTATATTTAGTTGCTTTTTAGGGTTTGGGAATAGCCCAGCCTCGTTTTTATTTTTAATTTGTTTGCTTTTGTTTGTTTTCTCAATTTATGCATGCGGGAAGGTGTAGGCTTGATTTCAATAACCCTTTATTTGATTCCGAGCCTGAATTTACTTTTCATCGCAAACGACGAGAGAACCATGCAATGGCAACTTCTGAAGAATTAGCCAAACAGATGGCCGACCTCTGTGTGCAGATGGAGAGGCTACAAGCTGCTAGAGATGTTGAAGCTGTTGCGGCTCAACGATATATGCACCCAGAACTGAGGGTGCCAGAATTGACAAACGTGCTTCCTGAAATCAATGTACTTTTGAGATTAAGTCTCACTTTATATCCTTAATTAAATGTGCTCATTCTGAAGGAAAACCTACTGAATGCTCGATGGAACATATTAAGAACTTTACTGATTTATGCGATACAATAGTTGTTGACGATGTATCTCTTGAATATGTTCTTTTGAAGGCTTTTAAGTGGTCTCTTGCAGGAAAGGCTCTGAGCTGGTTAGAAAGCTTACCTCCTAGATCGATAACGACGTGGAAAGCCTTGCATGACTTATTCATGACAAAGTTCTTCCCGTCGGCCAAGACTACGAAGCTTAGGAAGCGCATCACATCATTTCACCAGCTACCTAATGAGACGTTTGTTGAGACATGGGAGAGATTTAAGGAGTTGCTGCGAAGGTGCCCTACCCATGGGCAACCACCTTATGTGCTCCAGAAGATCTTCTTCCAAGGGATCAATGTTGTAATGAAAGACTGCATCAATTTGCATACTGATTGCGGTTTTATAGAGATGGATCCCAATGCTGCATGGGCGCTTCTTGACAAGTTAATCAATTATGATACAATGTATGGAACACAACAAGCCTAGCCACCCCAAAAGAAGTTGTACAATCTGAACACTGATGTGTATCCGAATGTGAAGTTCCAGTTCATGCAAGACGAGATCAACCGTCTCATGAAACAGGTAAGTTTCTTTAAAACCTCTCAATCTTGTCAAGAATGTGGCTCTCAAGCCCATAGTACATCTGCTTGCACTAACGTTGAGCAGGTAAGAGCCGTTGAGACCTATGTTGAAACCAATTATGACAGGAACAACAACTATCCCGCTTGGGGTAATTACAATCAAGGGCACGGAAACGCACCTTCACCTCATGACAGGAGGCCCGCACCTTATGGACCTCCTGGCTATCAATAGCCTCCATCTTGGGTACAAGGCATCCACGATGGGATCAATGTAGTGCGAGCTGATCTCAACCAGATGCCCAGTTGGGAGAATTAGAGACATGGAAGAAAAGCGTCAATTCCCAACTTGGAAACCTTGCTGCACAGATTCAACGACCTCAAGGGAAACTCTCGGGCCGTCCCGAGGAAAATCCTAGAGGCCAAAATGTAGCCATACATCTGAGGAGTAGAAAGAAGTTGCCCGATCGCCCTAAAAGTAAGGAATCAAAACAAGGCGGTGAAGAAGACGCCCAGTCGACCATGTTACCGACCCCCCCAGATTCGTTAACGACCCCTCCAGGCCAAGTAAGTCTTCTCTACCGACCCCCTCTCAGTTATGAGGTGGGTCGGTACCGACCCTTCTCCTGCACCGACCGACCCTCATGTCGAGACGGTAAAGCCACAACTCGAGCCCGCTTTGGTTCTGAGTTCAACAAAGACTCTTCCTTTCCCCTCTAAAAAGTCCAAGGACTCTACCAAAGGGAAGTTTAGGCGTTTTGTTAAGGTGGTTCTCCAGGGCTTAAATATTTTTATCCCATTCGTTGAGGCCCTAAGCGAAATGCCTGCTTACACAAATGTTTTGAAAGAAATCTTAAGCAGGAAGAGATCAATATCAGAGCTGATTGATGAGGTGCGTTTCTTAGAGCTCCCTGAAAAACTTGGCGATCCAAGTAAGTTCGCTATTACAATTGGTATTGGAGTTTATCGGTTCAAAGCTTTATGTGACCTCGGTGCCAGCGCAAGTCTACTACCGCTCTCTATTTGGTCCAGCCAATATAGGACCGTTGGAACCTGTGGACATGAATCTTTACATGGCAAACAGATCATGTGTGAAGGCAACTGGAGTCGTTGATGATGTTCCTGTACAAGTGGGCAAGTTCTTTGTCCCCAATGACTTCATTGTTATGGAGATGCCAGAAGACAATGTGGTCCCTATCATTCTTGGGAGGCCGTTATTAGCAACCGTTGGAGCAAAAATTGATGTTAGGAGGGGACTCCTAAATTTTGATATTGGGGAGGAGGTGGTTGAGTTCTGTTTTACTCCCGCTATAGATGAAACCGCTGCTAGAGAGATCAAGTTTCTCCATACTCACACGGAGAACGAAGGGTCTGCCGACCTTGAAGAGGTCATTAACAACCCCTCTCTGAGGGTGGAACACAATACTGGAGGCATATTCCGGCACGTTATCAAGGTTCCTCCAGACCCAGTGGGGTCGTTAACAAACCACACCACCTCGTTAACGTGTTCCTCTCTAAAAGGCATCGATGAGTCTTATTGCTCTAAAGTGATAAAATCTGGTAAAGATCCTTGCTTACTTCCTTTTTCAACACCCTCTCTTTCTATACATGCTATGAAAGGGTCAAAGCCTCCTTGGTTGGTGGATTTTACTAACCCTATTATAGGAGTTCCATGCATACTTATGAACGATAGGGAACCACATCTTGTGGAGAGAGGCTTTGACGCTTTTTCGGCTATGTATGGGTTTTCTCATGATCCCAAAAAGACCGGAAGAAAGCTCATGATCCCAAAAAGACCGGAAGAAACTCATGATCCCAAAAAGACCGGAAGAAAGCTGCCATAGTCAAGCCAAGGTATGTTCGTCGGGCTAACAACGTTAAAAATAGTGCTTGCGGGAGGCAACCCGCTTTTAGTTTTTATTTCTTAGATCTTTTTGCTAGCTTTCTTTTGACTAGTTTTTAGATTAGATTTAGATAGTCGGAATAGAATTGTTTTAATGAGAGATACATGTAAAAGTAGGCAAAAGTCGAAACAATGAAGCAACTCGGTGAACACACATGTAGTTATACTTTGCTTGAAGATGAGCCTGAGAAGTACCAATCCCAAAGAAGTATAACAAGCCACACATGAATGAATAACAATCTACACATGTATGAATAGCAACATATTAATAAATATGACTAACTCATTCAATGGTTTTAAATGGTAATATGAACATATATTGACATGAATAATATAGACTATTGCATAATAATCACAATGCTTTTGAAAAACAACAGTTAGTATTATGAAAAAGTTGTCTCTTTGTGTTATGATGTGAATAATCTTTACAATGCTTATGAAAAACAATATTGAAGATCCTGAAAAATGTTTGAATTCTTCTACATTGTTATGCATCAGTCTGTCTACACACACTAGAATAACTCATTGAAATGAATTGAAGAATTGCATTATACTGAACCAAAATATAATTAATCATAATGCTATATGATTTGAACAACAACTTTCATTTTATTGAACAACAAATTTCATTCTTTTGAACAATAATGCTATTTTAAAATAAAGAAAACACATCTTTTTCAAAATTTAACGAATTCATACCAACTATTGCCTTCTAAACATAACATCGAATTTCTTCATTCTTAACCTAGTGATGCAAAATCATGCCCGATTCGACTAAGTTCTATCTACAAATGACTCGAAATTGAAATCACTTACCAATTTTGAGAAAATTGACGATGCTTGTACACTATTTCACCGGCGTTCTTCAACCCTTTCGAATCATCACAATTAGAGAGAGAGAGAGAGAGAGAGAGAGAGAGAGAGAGAGAGCAATAATGGAACCGTAAAAGGAGAGAGTATAGAGAGCATTGAATATTTGAGGAAATAATAAATGGGCTAGCAACATTTTAGGCAATTGAATCAAATTAAAAATCTCTAATTAATTTTAATCCCCTTAAAATTCGATCTGGTGTATCACCCTCATCACACATATTCTTACCCTATTTTTATTCAATCTTCACCCTCCATTTATACAAATCTGATAGTTATAATTTAACCACATGAAAAACTCTAAGAGGGTAATTCATTAGAGCATATACTAGTTATACACGTCGCGTCATGCACGACTATATGGACTTAATACTTAATTTATTTAATAAATATGATTTTAATATAATATAAAAATAAAAATAACTTATTTATTAGAAAAAATTGATATAAAATTTTACAATTGTTATAATATGAGACGAAACCAAAATCATTAAGGTAAGTCTCATATGATTTTGATGGCTTAATGATAATTTATTTATAAAAAAAATATAAATAAAAATTATTTTCATTAGAATCATTCAATTTAAAAGTCCTTTAAAAAATAGATAAACAGACAAAATATGTAAATTCTTAGAATTTTTTAATCAAATTCAATTATTTAAATATAATAACGGTTTACACAAAGTTGGATGGGAGCCTAGCAACTAATTGGGCCCCGACACCCTTATTCAAGGTAAAGCACAAGCGCTGAAAAATAAAGGAACGAATATTAGCGTTAGCCGTGTTACTATGAGCAGCTCGCGCAACCCTAGACAAAAACTCAAGAGCTTCTCTCCCCAGGTCTTCAAAAGTAGAGACGACAAATGCAATAAAACCATATCCATTGTATGTGCACTTCAATTCATACTTCCTCTTCTTTCAGACAACATCATTAGAAACAGCAGTTCCATGGACAAAAGCATCAACTCCAACCCCCGTGAAGGGAGAGACACATGTCACATCTAAGCAGACGTTCATCCTTTGTCCCAAGAGTAAACCAGAAGATCCGCAGGTCGAAGATCTCTACCTTTCCCGAACAGAAATCCAAGAGGCACCTCCTTTTGCACAACGACACCAGCCTGAGTACAGATATCACCCAACACGTCCCGAACTAGGTTATGGCGAAACTTAAGGCCAATATCATTTCCACAGTGAACAACATGATCACCAAAATGATCTATGAATTTAGATGAGCGGCAAGGGCAAGTAAAACCAGTGGGGTACATAGGAATAGCAAGGCAATAGCACAAAACACACCTGAATTGTTTTGGGTGCATTGTTTGTCCTAACCCTTCAATTGGGAGGGTTCTCAAGAAGTCCAAAGAGTGAAAAATATGAATAAAGATAATTAATAAGAAAAGGTGAAAAATATGAATAAAGATTGAATTATTTAAAGATAATGCACAAGACGATAAGTGAAGACGATAACTGGGAAAAATGCACAAGACGATATCTTGGGGAACAACTGTGGACACCTCAGATTTGGACTCATTTGAAAAGTCTTCAGGCATCGATCACACATCCGCGATTCTTCCAAACCATTACCATCGAACCTCCAAACACGAGAAACGTACAAAAAAGCACTAAAAAGAAGATCTTTAAGTG
This sequence comes from Fallopia convolvulus, assembly GCA_964016875.1. NCBI lineage: Eukaryota > Viridiplantae > Streptophyta > Magnoliopsida > Caryophyllales > Polygonaceae > Fallopia > Fallopia convolvulus. Next base: position 35,940,882 of record OZ024735.1, on the reverse strand, counting down.
CCAAGCACCAGGCTTTTAAGCCAATTAATGTGAATTTTTTGATGGAGGATTTAAGTAGGAATGACTTGTTAAACCAAATGAGGGGATTGTTACGAAAAATTGGGTTGATGAAAGCGCCAGGGGTAAAAAAGGACAAAGACTACTAGGTTTTTATTGTTTTTGTTTATATCTTTTTTCTTTAAATTGTTTGTTTTAGACCCTAACAATTTTAAGGAAGCCTCTAAATTTTGCTTTTTAGGCAGAATTGTTTCACACTGTAGGCTTACGAGGCAGCTACATATATCGATACACGCATGCCAAGTGCACAAAAGTTGTTTTTGTTTCTTTTTCTTTTATTTTTTAATTATAACCCTGGTCTTATCGGAGATTCTACAAGCTAGTTGTGATTTTAAATTTTTATTTGAATTTTTTTTAAAATGGTTGGCTAAACAAGATGAACGTAGAAAAAACCAGGGTGGAGCCGGTGGGCAAGCGGGATGGTTGTATCTCAGATTTGGACCAGGGTTTTCGGCAAGATACGGAAGTCCCGGCGACAGATTTGAATGGGAGTGGGGGTGAGGCCATGAAAATGAAAATGGAAAACGATAATGGAGCTGTTGATGCGGAGTGATGGTGGTTTTCAATTGAAGTGGTATAGTGGTGAGGCGGGGGTTTCCCGGAGGTGTTGGTAGTGAGGTGGGCCATGGGGGTCGCCCACTGAGTGGTTGCTAGTGGTCAGGGGTTGCGCAAGCAGCCGTGGTGGGGGCTGGTGGCAGTGGGTTGCCCCGAAGGATCTTAACAACCAAGGGTAGTGAAACCCGGCGGGAGAACTGGCGAGTCCGACCAGCTCCGAAGAAGCCCAACCAGATCCGATAAACACCGGCTCGATTCGGTTGTCACCGAACAGATCTGGTGGAATACATTTACTTTTGGTTATTTTTTGCCCAAATCCGGTTGGTCGACCGGAAATTCAGGCCAAGGAGAAGGTGGGAACGAGGTTAGATTTGGTTTTCTGGCCAAACCCTTATTGTTTCCGGCCAGATCCAAAAGATGGTGGCGATGGAACCGTGGTGGTTAAGCGACGGTGGAGCCGTGGAGGTGACGCGGTGGTATACCCATGCTGGTAAAGTCGGCGGTGGAGCCGTGGAGGGTGGGTAATATTGGGGAGATTTCCCTAAAAATTGTCGGTCGGGCATATGAACTTGTTTCCATATCTGAATCTGGTTGTTCATCCCAGTTTTTCTCTCAAGAGGAGGAGAGAGGTGGGAGGTTTTTTTTTGTTTTGATTAGTATAATTGTGTAGATATGGCATCAATTTATTTGTATAATTTATATGAATTAATGAGGACATGACAAGTGTCAAAATTAATGTGGCGCATATTAGAAATGATATGTGACAAAAATTGATGTGACGTAATTTGGTGGTTTTAAACCTTATTGCATATATATATATAGTAGATTACAAAAATTTAACTAGAGTATTATTCCTTATTGCTTATATATATGACATGTCCCTAAGTTTTTGCCTTTTCCTTTTGGTGTCCAAGAAAAAAACTTATTCCTCTTGGTACCCCTGAGTTTTGGCTTTTTCCGCTGACGCCCCTCTCCGGTTCAAATTAGCCAATTTCAAGCTTACCATTATGTTCATCACCCTTAAATTAGTAGGATTTGACTATTAAAACATCAAAATTCATATAAATTATACAAGTCTTCTTTAACCATATATATAAGGGCAATTTCCCTATAATATATATTATACAAAAACATGAATTACTCTAATTAAACTATTATATTATAAAAAACATGAATTACTCTAATTAAACTATTATAGGGAAATCCCTATTGGTGCCCCTAAGTTTTTGCCTTTTCCTTTTGGTGCCCAAGAAAAAAACTTATTCCTTTTGGTACCCTTGAGGTTTTGGCTTTTCCCGTTGATGTCCCTCTCCGGTTCAAATTATCCAATTTCAAGCTTACCATTATGTTCATCACCCTTAAGTTAGTAGGATTTGACTATCAAAACATCAAAATTCATAAACAAACTACATCAATTGGAATTTTTAAACAATTTTGTAAACAACCCCTTAAAATAGAGGATTGTTTAAAAATTCAAATTGATGTAGTTTGGTTATGAATTTAAGTGTTTTAAGAGTTGAATCCTACTAATTTAAGGGTGATGAACATAATGGTAAACTTGAAATTAGCTAATTTGAACCGGGGAGGGGCGTCAACGAGAAAAGCCAAAACCTCAGGGGTACCAAGAAGAATAAGTTTTTTTCTTGAGCACCAAAAGAAAAAGGCAAAACCTTAGGGGCATCAAAAAAAATTTCCCAATATTATATTATAGTTTAATTAGAGTAATTCATGTTTTGTGTTTCTTGAGAACAAGTCTTCTTTAACCATTTTTAATTTAAAACTCAACTTCCCTTCTCACTCCAATAATCTTTAATGTAAAAAAACAAAATTCATTATGATATATGATGACATGTATCCGAATAGACCCTAGTCTTAAACTATTTTAAGGAGAGATACTACTCTCAGTGAGTTAAGTGTCTAATTATAGATTTGATACATTATCTTATCGGTAACGTAGAATTAAAATGCAACACTTCAACTGTTTTGTGAGAGGTTTTTTTTTGAGAGAAATTTTGTGAGAGCTTCCTATTGCATGGGTCTTTGCAATTTGCATGAACTTCTTAGAGTACGTGTAAGGTAAAGAAAATCATTTTTTGACCCGAAAACTTATTAGTAGTCACTCTAATAACTTGTTATATAAGGAAAGAAATTAGAGTGACTACTAATAAGTTATTGGTCGTCCTATAGCATCCTGACGAATGAGGGTAAGTAAACCCGGGTCAACTGCAAGCGGGACGGAAGAGACACATCAGGACCCAGCGATGAAGTCCGCCACAGAATTGCACTCTCACAAGACTTGAGAGATACTCCAATCCTGGAATTAGGCAAGCAAGCAATGGATGTCCGCACGTAGTAGCTCAATTTCCCATGGGCAGCGCTAGGGGTGGGCACGGTCGGTTAACCGGAGTTTCGATTAACCAGATATCGGTTAACCGGAAATTCGGTTAGTAAATTTCAATAACCATAATCGTACCGTTCGTTATCGGTTAACCGCTAACGGTTAACCGTGAAACTCGGTACGGTTTATCGGTTAACCGACTTATTTTAATTTTAATTTTTTAATAAAAAATAAGATTTTTAATACAAAAATTACCTTATTTTTAATAAAATAAACTTAAAATTTAAATTAAATACAAAATATATACAAGCAAATATCCAAAATACATCCACACGCCCAAATCCGTAATAAGAACATATATCTAATTTAACTAAAATTTAATATGTTTGAACATGAGTTTAATATGCAAAAATAATATGCAAAATAATATAATTTTTTGCTACTTTTATCGAATATGAACAGTTCACGCAATGTCGTGAGCTACTACCATATTTTGCTACTTTATTTTGGTATGTATATTTATTTTTATAAATTACTTAGTTATAGAAGTGATACATGCTTTTGAATGCAAATACTTGTTGGAATTAATGATACAGTTTGTTCAAAAAAAAAACTACTGATGAAAGAGTAAAATCCTTTATGAAAGAGTAAAATCATATATCATGTAATATATTTTACGTATGTATTATATATATGTATGAGTGACGGTTACTTTTCAAGTTTTTTAGGCTTTTAAACTTAAAATTTAAATAAAATTAATTAGATAGTTAATTATCTTTTTAAAAACATATAATATAGTATAAATATTATCGGTTATACGGTTAACCGCCCGTGAAAATATTAATAACCGTATCCGAACCGTTGAACCGTTAAAACTATCGGTTGGTTAACCGTAACCGATTAATTTTTTTTTCGGTTCGGTTAACCGCAAAAAGTGATCGGTTCTTCGGTTTTTCGGTTCGGTTTTTCAGTTACGGTTTTTTTTGCCCAGCCCTAGGCAGCGCTAGTCACCAAGCACGGCCTTGACCAGCTGCAAATTGTCGCCTTCGATTTGGATCTGGGGAATGCTACGTCTGATGGCCTCAAGAGGTCTCTGGCGCAAGAAGATGGTCTCTAAGATCAGAACAGATTGTCGACCAATCATTCCTCCGTTGAAGTAGATAGGGGAGCCCTTAGAGTCCCTAAGGATGAATTCGAACGAGGCCATGCCATTTGCACACGTCGCACCATCAAAATTCAATTTAAAATAGTCCCTCTTAGGTTTTGCCCATTTATTAAGTCTCCTTTCTCCCCTAGATCTCGCACAGTAAGTATGGGAACTGGGGGGAGCAGGCGCTACAACCAGTTTTCATTCTTTAACCTAATTTTGAGTAAACTCGCTAATGTTATTGGCATTATTCAAGTTTGTCCCGTTGTTGCTATCGAACACTCTTATTTCTAGAATACCATAGGCTCCACCAGGTGTTAGTGAGGAGTTCTATTTCCTCTTTTGCCATCAGAGTCCTAATTTCCTCTAGGACCTGGTGCGGTTTTTTGTCGTTCGAGATAACTTGGTCAGTGATCCGACGTAGTTTTGTGCTAACGACGTTAAAGGTTTTCTTGGTAAGGGGACATGAAAGTAGAATGTGGTTGGTATCTTCAACCTAGTTGTGGCATACTACGCAACCCTGTGGTACTGGTATGTGGGTTGGTGGCCAGTCTCGATTTGGTTGGTAGGTCGTTGCGTGCCACTTTCTAACGGAAGTTCTTCATTTTGAGTGGTATGTTGAGTTTGTTGATCCCTTCTAGATTAATTTTGGGTTCTCCTTTGAATTGGTGGATCCACTGAATGGTTGAGTGGGTAGAATACCAACAATTTTTTTTGGGTTGCCAATACAACCTATCCGTGATTTTGTTTATGGGGTTGATAATTTCAGAGATCTTGCATAGGTCATCATTATTAATAACTTTACCCAATTTCTCTAGTTTCTAGGAATTATCTTTGTAATACTCGGGTTCTTTTTTCCTTGGATCGAGAACATGAAATTCTTGAATGCCAAGCAATCTGGTTTTCTTAACCCGCAAGCAACCCGAATTAAAAGTATATGGGTATTTCTATCAAAGGAAGCCTAATCCTACTCTCAACCAATTTTCCGCCGTTCAAAGATTAATATGATCATATCTTCTTTGTTATGATCGTTTAAACCAATCGTAACCAATTTGATCAAATTCTTATCTTTTAACCTCCATGATATCTTTAATTTGTTCTAACCTTAAATACCAAAACTCGTCCCCTCGGCTTCACGTCTTCGAGCTTTCGTCCTGCTCTTTCAAACTCCGACCTCGTCGACTCGTCGTCCTTCTTCTCCGGCGGCCAAACTCAAGACGCGAGTACACCGTCACGCCATCGCAGAGAGGTTCCGTTCAATAGAGTCGTGCACCGCCGTTGTCGTTTCCTCCGTGCTTTACTTAGCCATCTTTGCCAGCGTTTCCGGGTAAGGATCTACCTTGATACCCTCCTCTGTTTTTCCATGGTTTTAGGAGTCGGGTGTCGGAAAAAGGGTCTAGTGCGGTGGGTTGTTGAGAGCGGGAGTAGGATGATCGTTGGAAGGGTTGGGGCCGGCGATATATTCTGTTGGAGGGCGGTGATTTTGGGGGCTCTGTCTCTTCCATCATCACTTGTCTCCCTCCATGTGTGTATGTATATATATATGTTCTGATCTGAGTATATATATATATATAGGGGAGCGCTCCGGTACAATACATATTATGGTGTAAGCGTGTGGTTGAATGTAGGGCGTTGGATTAGGATAAATCAGTGGCTATTAATTAAGCAACATTATAGGCTAAATGAGGGTGATGTGCAGAATCCAATCTCGGTTGATTTGAAAAAGGCAACACCCGAAATTTTAGGAGAGTGAGATAAAAATGGGTACAATTATAAAAAAATAAAATCCAAGCAAATCTTTTTTTTTCCACAATTAAATATATTGTAACCAGCTTTTGCCGTTATTTTTAAAATTCAAACATGAATTTCAAATTAAATAGACGCTTTTTTACAAATATAAAACCTCTGCAGAATCATTGAATATCTATTAGTCGACATTTGAAAAACCCGATACGATGGTTTGAATAATTATAGAATCGTATAATATTTATAGCCGATGTTTGAATAATTCAGTTTGATTGTTTGAAAAATTCAATATGATTGTTTAAATAATTATAAAATCGTATAATATTTATAGTCGATGTTTGAATAACTCAGTTTGATTGTTTGAATAACTCAATTTGATTGTTTAAATAATTATATAAACGTAAAATATTTATAGTCGAGGTTTGAATAACTCAATATAATTGTTTGAATAATTGTAGGATTGAAAAAGTTTTAACGTTTGCATTATTTAGGTTGAATAAGTATTCGTCTTACCATGAATAACTAAATAAAGGTAGTTGAAAAACAACATTGTTCATCCTGAATAACTAAACTTATTCAATGGTTTTCACTAGTATTATTAGAATGTATTGACATAAATAATGTATACTATTGAATAATAATTACAATGCTTCTGAAAAACAATCTTTAATATTATGAAATAACAATTACACTACTTTTGAAATAACAATTACAATGCTTATGAATTACAATTTTTTTTTTTGACCGAGATCAAATAAATCAACATTATCATCGTTTGGAACATGTTCCCTGGTGCGAAGTCTTTTAATAGGACCTTGGTGCGCTTTGGCTTTTCTCAAATGTCCAACTGTTGATCATTACCACCTGTTCCATTTGAAAACTCGGTTAAACACAAATGATATCAGTGTTGCAAAACCATACAATCTAAAGTGAAAAAGTATATTGTGAGATTTGAAAAACAATTGCAAAACTGTCATACACATATCATCAGTGTTGCAAAACCATACCATCCAAAGTGAAAAAGTATATTGTGATACTTGAAAAGCAATTGCAAAACTGTCATACACATATCAGTGTTGCAAAACCATACTATCCAAGTTGAAAAACAATCGTTTCATATGCTTATCCAGTTAATCCTTACTATTGAAAAACCATAGTATTTATTGTGAATAATATTGATCATTATCTCCTGTCGGCCATACGAAAAACAAAATACGTATATACGAAAAACAAAATACGTATATATGAATAACAAAGAATGAATATATAAAAAACATGTCATACATGTATGAAAAAAAATTAATCGTGGAAAACCAAATTAAATCTAACAAATCTACTATACTGAATTGCTAGAATGAAAATCAATATCGCAAAAACCTAATTTTGCATTCATGCAGCACAACAACCAATTCCCAAATTAAACCAAGACTAAAAAACAAGAACACAAGAGATGCAACCATTCAATCTACATTCATCAAACTAAAAACCTAATTTTGCATTCATGCAGTATGAACTAAAAATTGAAAAAACAGGGTCGGAAACAACAATAACACCGATTTCTATCGATATAGCAAATCAAAATTGAATCTTCACTTACCAATTTGTGAAAAATAGCCAAGGTTTGTAGATGATTTCGCCATTGTTCTTCGTCTGCTCCCAAAATATCACCGAGAAAGAGAGAGGGAAACGAGAAAGAGAGAGAGAGAGAGAAATAAATTATAATAGGAGAGATAAGACACTTTTTGAGGAAAGAATAACCCTATTACCTAAAATCAAGGGATTTTACCCAAAATAAAAAATATTAATTGATTTTAATTTTTATTGAACGGATTCAGTGAATCACCCCCATCAAAGCTTTTTGTACCCCTTTTTTATTAAATCCCCACCATTCATTTATTCCAATCTGACGGATGTCAATTAACCACATACTTGCACTCTAATAGGTGTTTTCACTAGAGCATTATTTTATATATATATATATGTGTGTGCTCTTATCTGAATTTGATCCAGGAACGAAATTAGTTGGCAAACGAGGGTCAAGGAAGAATTTTTTTTTTCTGGTGTTGTTAACTATTTTAACGAAATCAGTTTCTTGAGATTGGTTTAATATTTATATATGTGTGATTGAAAGAACCATACTTCATTAAATTATAAGTGTAATTGGGTATCTAGTTAGTCAAAAGTAGAAGAAGTTGTTTGTAGTGGAATGTATGAAATTAGCATTATAGGTTCGAATTATTATTAGTATATTAAGGTTATTAGTATATTGCAATTAGTATACTATTGTCATCAGTAGTATTATTACTACTATATATCTTGGTTGGTTAGGTCTTTAGGAGTTTGTTATATGGATCAGTTAATTAGATTAGAACGTAGATGGAAATAATACTTATATATGTGTTCGTATAGGATTTTGGGTTAGTATAAGTACGTTTGGCTTCAGTTGGAATAATTAGTTAGAGTTAGGGGCTACTGGTTGTTAATTATTTGTTTCGATCATAGTTTTTATTAATCGACTATGTAGTAATGATTGTTAATATCTCTAGGTTCTTAGCTTCCTCGTGTTTTGCTAAATCGCGCAAGGGAACACATTCTTTTTGAGGTAAGTCGTTTTTCGACTTGCTCGGTTCTTCTCTATCCTGTTAGATTGCGTACCGTTATTGTAGGGCGGGTTTTGGGAACTAGTCCCGAATACCTTTTTAAGCTGTTTTGAACTTCTCGTATTGTTGTGTGTGTAAAATGGTTTTGAATGTATTTTTATCGGAAGGATATTTTTGGAACGTTTTCTCTGTGTTGGTACCGTTTCCGACACGGCCCATCATAGCTGGCGTGGAGGAAGGGTTGGCTATGTATGATCCGTGTGACCGGGAAACCGTGCCCCTTCAAAAAAAACGAAAATTATTATCTATGTGTTTTGGCAAGTGCTCCAGTGGAGGCTTAGTCGGGGTTAGAAGGGAGATTGTGAAGTGGAGTGAGAGGGCCTGCCTCTGCACTCGGCGCGGTGATGAGCGCCTTGGAAGTCGGATTGTGAAAAAGGAGGAATTGCATTGTTATGAGGTTGTGATTGTAATTGTGTATGTGGCTATGTGTGACTAATTATAACTAATTTAGGTATTGGCCTGTAGAGTTATGATTGCGATTGTGGATTTGTATGCTGACTTTAGAAGTGTTTTCAAACGTTCTGCAATTTCCGTATTCTCTCTAACTTGGTAGATTAGAAGCTGACCCTTCGAGGAATATTTTTCAGTTCCAGGTATGAATCAGGGAGCCGTGTAGGAGCCTTGGTCGGATGGTGGTGTGGATCGTTGACGCACGTGTCATTAGTTTGGGTTTTCGGGTGTACTTCGGGAGAATTTATTGTTATTATTATTGGTTTGTTGAACTATTTTAATTGTAATTGTTGGGTGTTGTTGGGGTTATTTTGAGAAAAATTCGGGAAGGGTTACATGGTATTTTTGTTTATACATTCGGGCATTCAAATATATGTTATATTTAGTTTTATAAATTTAAAAGTTGGATGTTTTACTTGTTTTCTCGTCGTGCCCGCGTTGTAAGATCCTAAAGTGTGGTTGTCAACCAATTTAAATAGTACCTAGTAAGGTCTATTTCTTAGTAGCGCCCCGTCGGAAGTCGGGGTGTTACAATCTTCGTGGAGGTAATTGTCTACAGGTTCATCCCACTTAATAAGGGTTTTGACTTCACTCTTTGGTTGAAGGGGGCCATTGCCGGTCCAATTGTCTTTCCAGAAATGAATAGTTTTTCGATCTCCTACTTTCCAGATGAGCCCCTTCATGAACAAGTCTCTAAGGCCTATGAGTTTGGACCATTGTCAGGATGTGTTATGCTTTTTCTTATAGTTCATAATACTTTCCGTTTTGAGGTATTTTTCTGAAACTATTTTAACCCAAAGTTTTTTTGGTTCCGCTAGTATTTTCCAAATCAGCTTCATTTGGAGTGCTTTGTTCATATCTTCCGCCTTGGTGATTCCCGCACCACCGTGAGCGGGAGAGCGACAAATAGAATTCTAGCTTATAAGTGGTTTAAAGTTGTTTTCTTTGTTCCGCAAATTTTTTTTGTTGATTTGGTCTCGTTCTTTGAACGTTGTCTGCGACAACATAAACGATTGCATAAGATAGTTCGGCTATGTTGAAAGGTTTACTGATGTGAACCTACTCGGCTTTGGTCCACGAATGGCGGATCTAGGCTCGAAACGCCTTGTCCGACACAAGTAACCGGGATAAGTATGAGAGCACAAAGTGGACTCGCGGGCTTCAAATGCTCGTCGGAATGAGGGAGGGGCGAGGCAGAGATAAGAGATGTCGGCCCAAGGGAGGATCGACGAGACGGAAAGGGGTTTGGAAGGTTTTAGGAGGAAACTCGACTCTACTTTAACTTGGCTTAATTTTGATTGAAACGAGTCCCGAGTGCCTCTTATATAGAGAGCAAGCTCGAAACCCTAGGTACAAAGAAGGGGATCAGATTCGGCCTAGCATGCAATCAAGGCCCACATTTGTAAAGCCCATAAATCTAATAATAGTAAAGCTATAAAGTGAAAGGTGCGATAAACCCTAATGGGCCTTATTTTACCATAATGAGCCGGTCTCTTAAGCATAAGAGAACACACACCTAAAATAGTAAAGACGGAATGGTAGATCAGGGCCGTCTCGAAATGGTAGGAGTTGGGTCCGAGCTAGGGTAGAGTCGCATCATCCTCTCTCCCTTAGATTTGAAGCGTCCTCGCTTCGACGTGGTGGAGACGAGAGAAGAAAGATGCGGCCTAATCAAAACCATGCCATCGATGTGGGTCTTGAAGAACAAAATAAATGTTGGCAGATTTGAGTATGGGCTCGAGGTTGGCGTCGAGCATCAAAGACAAAGGCATGTCGATCAGGGTGTCTGACAACGTAGGCTCATCCAAAGTGGGCGCCGGTGTAGGTGAGGGCTCGACGTCAAGCTCGGGTGGGCCCTCGACCTCGGGTGTTGGCGTTGCGGGTGTGGAGTCCCCGGTGAGGACTAGCTCGCTCGGCACGGGTGTCGGCTGTGGTTGAGGCGCCGTGACGGTCTCGATAATGGGCTCGCTCGGCACCGACACCAAGGACGGTTGGGGTGTCGATACGAGTATTGGGACAGGCGCAGGGTGGTAACAAGCCATGTATTCGGCAAACTGGCGCTCTAAGGCCGCGAACCTGTCCTCGATGCTAGGACTCTCGGCCACGGGAGAGGGCGATTGAGGAGGCCGTGGCCTAGGTCGTGGTCATGGATCTGGTTCACGAACTCGGTTGTGTGGGCGCCGAGGAGGCGGACTCCGATCCCGCTCGTCATAGGAACGATGCCGGGTTTGGGAGTTTCACGTGGGTGACTTGGAGGCGGACTCCAATCCTGCTAGTCGTACGAATGATGCCGGGATCTAAGAGTTTCTCTGTAGTAGCGGGCCCGATTTATGGGAAGCCGGTATGGAGGGATCCAATCTGGGTGGTATCTTGGAAGTGGCTTATAGGGATGAGTGTTGACTTGTCGATGTGGTCATTCCCAAGAGTCGGAATCATCCCATATTTCCGAGCAGGTCCAAGACATGGCTCGGCCCTTGGTTTTTTTATGTTTTTTTTCTTCTTTTTTTTACTACTAGAGATCTTTTACAATCCGAAAGATTCTCGTACAATAGAAAAATTTTCGGCCACTAACAACAATTAAGATTTTGGTAGTTATACTTCTTTGGATTAATATTATTTTCTTAAAACATTAAGATTTTGCTTGCATCCCTATTGTGATTTTGATTTAGGTGCATGTCCTTCTACAAAGAAATATGTTAGTGCCTTCTTTGTTTCTCTATCTAGGTTCTAACCCACTTTGTTGCAGGTAAAAGAAACATGCATTTGTTACATTGTCATCAGTTGAAGCCGAATATAGGTTTTGTGTCATCTAGTTGCTAAACTACCTTATTTGTCTAGATTGCTACATAATATACAACTTCCTAATGTTGCTCCAATTCATCGTTTGTGATAAGAAAACAACAATATATATTGAAAAGAATCATGCTTATCATGAAATGAAAAAGCACATTACTCTTGATTGTCATCATGTAAGAGAGAAATTGAATGGTGGAATGATTGTTGTTCAATTCACACCCTCTTTAACTCAATTGGTACATCTTCAAACCAAGCCTTTGATTGGCATCACGCATTAGTCAAGTCATGGCAAGTTGGTTTTTGATACGAAACCGTATAGATCTCGTATTGAATTTAATGAACAAAGTCACCGGGTGAAGGGAAGAAGGGCCAAAGTCGGGATAAAGAGTGACTCAGATGAGATAGGGAAGAAGACAAAAAGAAGCGTAGAATGAGAAGGAGCATATTAAGGTTTGGGGATAATTGTTTTCTTCATTGATTAAGCTTTCTCGAATACAAAAGGAGTATATATAATAATAAGCCCTACCACTAAACCCTAATCCTAACGGTTCAACAAACGGGTCCCGGGAAAGGACCGTAAAGAAAATCCGAGAAGAGAGTTAAACTCTAATTATAAAAATAAATTAATAAAAATATACTAATTAATGTATCAATCACTCCCCCGGTGAGAATCGACTCGTCCTCGAGGCGGAAATCAGGAAGAGAAATCATGCGCCGTTGTTGTAAACGTGTTCCTCCAGGATCAAATACCCACACAATAACCTCAATCTTCTGTTTCAACCAAGTAAATAAAAGCAAGGTGATTCTGAGCTGAAACACTTCATGGGCATTTATCAAATAAAAGCAAAGGGAAGTTTAGGCGTTTTGTTAAGGTGATTCTGTTAAGGGAAGTAAATAAAAGCAAGGTGATTCTGTTTTGGGAACTAGTCCCGAATACCTTTTTAAATTGTTTTGAACTTCTTCAATTGTTGTGTGCGTAGAATGGTTTTGAATGTATTTTATCGGAAAGATATTTTTGGAACGTTTTCTCTGTGTTGGTACCGTTCCGACACGGCCCATCGTAGCTGGCGTGGAGGAAGATTTGGCTACGTTGACCCGTGTGACTGGAAAACCGTGCCCCTTCAAAACGAAAATTATTATCTGTGTGTTTTTGGCAAGTGCTCCAGTGGAGGCTTAGCCGGGGGTTTAGAAGGGAGATTGTGAAGTGGAGTGAGAGGGCCTGCCTCTGCACTCGGCGCGGTGATGAGTGCCTTGGAAGTCGGTTTGTGGAAAAGGAGGAATTGCTTTGTTATGAGATTGTGATTGTGAATGCATATGTGGTTCTGTGTGACTGATTATAACTAATTTAGGTATTGGCCTTTAGAGTTATGGTTGCGATTGTGGATTTGTATGCTGACTTTAGAAATGTTTTTAAATGTTCTACAATTTCCGTATTCTCTCTAGCTTGGTAGATTAGACGTTGACCCTTCGGGGAATATTTTTTTTAGTTCCAGGTATGAACCAGGGAGCCGTGCAGGAACCGAGGCCAGATGGCGGGCCGGAGCGGTAAAGAGCGCGTGTCATAGTGGGATGGGTATTTACGCTAGTTTATTTATGACTTTTTAGGATGTTACATTTTATATTATGATGGAGTTAGTACTATTGCTTGTCTTTGTTTTCTCGAATGATTTATTGTTAGCAGTGATCCGTCAGATTTGAATATTTAGGTTTTTCGGGAATTCATGCATAACTACGTTTTCTATATTTTTATTAAAATAAAGGTTGAATGTTTTTTATTTTGTTTTCTCGTCGTGCCCGCGTTGTAAGATCCTAAAGTGTAGTTGTCAACCTACTTAATAGTACCTAGTAAGGTCTATTTCTTAGTAGCGCCCCATCGGAAGTCGGGGTGTTACAGTACCCATGTATACAATACCATAAGTCATTGTTCCTTTCAAATATAGAAGCACTCTTTTAGAGCGTTCCAATGACTTGCACTTGGTCGACTAGTATAGCGACTCAATTTGCCCACGAAATATGCTATGTCGGGGCGTGTACTCATCATTGCATACATCAAGCACCCTATCACTTGCGAATACTCAAGTTGTGACATTGGTTCTCCTAGGTTAGGAAGGAGTTTGTCACTAGGATCCATAGGCGTGCTCACCGGCGTGGATTTATCACAATTAAATCGTTTCACCACTTTCTCGATGTAATGGGATTGTGTTAGAGTCAAGCCCTTGCCATCCCTTTTTATCTTAATTCCTAAGGTCACATCAAACTCTCCAAGATTCTTCATGGAGAATTTAGTAGACAAGAATTCTTTCGTCTTATCAACTATCATTTGGTTTGTACCAAATATAAGCATGTCATCAACATATAAACAAATTATAACTCCTTGACCGGAATTATCAAACTTGCTATATAGACACTTATCCGCTTGATTTATCTTGAAACCATAGGCCAAGATTACTTCATCAAACTTATTATGCCATTGTTTAGGCGCTTGCTTAAGTCCATAAAGAGATTTGATCAAACGACATACCTTATTTTCTTGTCCATCCGCTACGAATCCTTCGGGTTGCTTCATGTAAACCTCTTCATCCAAGTCTCCATTGAGGAATGCCGTCTTCACGTCCATTTGATGGGTGACAAGACCATGAATGCTTGCTAAGGCAATCAAGAGTCTTATCGTGGTGATTCTTTCCACGGGGGCATAGGTATCAAAATAATCGACACCTTCCTTTTGTCTAAAGCCTTGGATAACCAATCGAGCCTTAAACTTGTCAATGGACCCATCGGCCTTCATCTTCCTTTTGAAGATTCATTTACACCCTAATGGCTTGCATCCGGGTGGAAGGTCCGACAACTCCCATGTGTTGTTGCCAACAATGGAGTCCATTTCATCTTGGATTGATTCTTTCCAAAATGAAACATCTTGAGACGTCATGGCCTCGTTGAAGGTCTTAGGATCCTCATCCATATGAAAATATGAAATTCTTTGACCCTCAATTTCTCTAGATCCTTCTACCAAGAACATCTCAAAGATGGGCTCACGAGATGTTTGTCCCATCACAAGTGCATCGTGCACTCTCCTCCGCTTAGGCCTTCGAGACCTCGGTGTCGACGCTTCGACGTTACAAGTGCCAAGCAACGCTACGGTGTCATCCTCGTCGTCACTAGGCGCGTCGGCGTCCTCATCCTCGATCCCTGCAGCCTTGCGATTTGGTGATCTCGATCCTTCAAACGGGTTCGATCCCTCGAGCATTGGCACCATGTCGGCGTCGTCATCGCTCGGCGTCAAGGACGCGCCTTGCAACGCCCCTCTTGACGTGCCTTATGTCACGTCTTGTGGCGCGGTGGCACGAGACATGGATCGAGTGAGTCTCGGTCCAAGTGCCGAAGTTGGCTCTTCCTCGGTTTCCATTGGATCCGAGGATGGGTCGATTTCTTCTTGGTCCTTTTCTCTAGGCCTCGGACTAGATGTGAATCTAGTCTCATCAAATATTGCATCACGCGACTCTATCACGGTATTAACCGAAATGGCATGATTAGGCTCTATAACAAAGAACCTATAGGCCTTAGAGTTATGAGAATATCCAATAAAGATGCACTCAACACCCCTATCTCCCAATGTTTTACGTTTCGGGTCCATTAGTCTAACGACCGCATGACATCCCCATATACGAAGATAATGAAGATTAGGTTTCTTCTTGAACCACAACTCGTAAGGTGATTGGCGATTTCTACTACTAGGCACTCTATTCAAGATATAGTTGGTCGTAAGCATCGCTTCACCCCAAAATGAGCTCTTTAACTCGGAGTAGGACAACATGGCATTAACCATGTCCTTAAGCACACGGTTCTTTCATTCCGCCACCCCATTCTGTTGAGGGGTATATGGAGCCCTTGTCTCATGGATTATACCACAAGACTCAAAGTATTCCTTGTCCATATATTCACCACCACGATCGGTTCGTAGTCTTTTGATCTTATGATCGGTTTGCAATTCTACTTCGGTTTTATATGCCTTTAATCTATCTAGTGCCTCACTCTTAGAATGAACTAGATAGATATAGCAAAACCTTGAGTAGTCATCAATAAACGTTATGTAATAACGCTTTTGTCCCAACGATGGCGTTGCATGAAAATCCCCCAAGTCCGAATGGACTAGCCCTAGGACTCCTTCCTCTTTCTCAATTCTCTTGAAAGGAAGCCTTGTTATTTTGGTTAGCAAGCAAGTTTTGCACTTTTCCTTTGTAGGTTCAAAGTTAGGAATCACTTGATCCTTTGCCATACCCACCATGCGTTTCATGTGGACATGCCCTAACCTCGCGTGCCATAGATCATAAATCGAATCACGTGACACCACCATGTCATCATACATAACTTTATTATTATTGATTACATTAAGTAGGAAAATATTGTTCTTATAGTGGCCGAAGCCTACAAATATTCTAGTCCTACTTATAACAAGACGATCGGCCTCGAAGACCAATCGATATCCTAACTTATTTAATGCACCACCACTTACA
The DNA here is from genome assembly GCA_964016875.1 of Fallopia convolvulus. NCBI lineage: Eukaryota > Viridiplantae > Streptophyta > Magnoliopsida > Caryophyllales > Polygonaceae > Fallopia > Fallopia convolvulus. The sequence goes on along the minus strand of OZ024735.1, from coordinate 35,924,622 downwards.
ACATTCTTTCTAATGTTGGGTGCGTACAATAAATTATGTAAAATAAGTTCCTTCCCACTTGTAAAGTGTAGAAGCACGTCTCCCTTCCCTAAGACTGGAGTCGTCGACTCGTTTCCCATGTAAAGAACCAAACCGTCCTCTACATCCTTCATGTGCTTGAACCATCTTTTATCCATGCACACGTGGGTGGTGGCTCCCGAGTCAAGCCACCAATTTTGATTCTCATCCTTCAAGATAAGACATTCATCAATTTTAGATACACTGAACAATGAATCCTCTTTAGATAAACCAAAGGCCATTGGATTACCTTGCTCGTGGCTTGCGCCCGAGCTCGACTTAGGCATTGGCGCGCCCTTGTCATTACGAACGGGTTTGGCATCACAATCCCGTTTCATGTGACCAACCTTGCCACAATTCCAGCATGTCCCTTTAGCCTTTTCCTTAGAACCACGCTTCTCGCCTTAACCACCCTTGGACCGCTTGGACCACTTGACACTTTTAGCGCCCTTGCCCTTGCGTTTGGCCGCCTCTATGGTATTAACCGAATAGGCAGACTTGTCCTCATTCTTCTTCCCTTTATTGTTCATTTTGAACTCCTCCTCAATCCGAAGATGGGAGGCAAGTTGGACAAGATTCATGTCCTCCTTGGAATGTTTGAGAATATGTTTTGCCTCTTTACATGAAGGAGGCAACTTATCTACTATGGAAGAGACGGCAAAATTCTCATCCATAGTAATTCCATGTTGGGTAAGTTGTCCCAATATGCGAACCAATTCATGGTATTGATCCATCATCGGTCTAGACTCCACCATCTTAAAGTTGTTGAAGTTAGATACTAGGAACTTCTTGGACGAAGTGTCTTCGGCCAAATACTTCCCTTGGAGTGCTTCCCACAAACCACGAGCAGACTCGTAATTTTGATACACATCGAAGAGGGAGTCAGCCATTCCATTTAGGATGTGCCCACGACATATGTAGTCGTCATTCTCCCATTTCCCATAATGCCTATGTTCGAGCACTATGGTTTGCCTCTCTTGGGGTTGTTCCTCGGTCTCATTCTCGACCGTGGTCGGTATGGGGGGTGGTATCTCTGGGCAAGGAGTTGTAAGCACGTACACCGCTTTCAAAGAAGTAAGCAAGAAATGCTTCTTTTTTTGCCATTGACGGAAATCCTGCCCCTCAAACTTTTCCAGTTTCACAAACTTAGAGGCCATCTCCTTGATCGATGACTCACTCGTTTTAGCCATTATCAATCACCTTGCAAGTCAAAAAACAACAAAACTAAAACAAAAAATAAACGTTGAAGATTGTTATTTTTAGCATATGTTGTTAGTTGAAGGTTGGATTCGGCTCTTGTAGACCCCGAAGGGTAATCAAGACGAATTGAGTAGACCCCGAAGGGTAATCTCGTGAGTAGACCCGAAGGTAACCTCGTTGGGTGTAGACCACAAGAGTAATCACCGCCGAATAGTTAGTTTATGTTAGTACACAAGTAAAAAAATTTAAGCATAAACAAACATGAATTGATAAAGGCAATGAGTCACGGGATGAGATCCCGCTTTCCTTCACCGTTTATTGCCCCTATTAAATGCCAAGGGTTCAACCACAATAATGTTTTGAGATAAAACGTTCCTATACAATGAACATGTGGCAAGCATGTATCATCATTGCTTATATATGCACCTCGCTCTTTGATAAGTGTTTGTAATTTGATGTGGTAAACTCTCAAATACAATCTCGTGTTTTCCTTTAGAACTCACGAACTCTCTTTTGCGAACAGCCCAACAAAAGAGGCGTCCACCCTCTATTTATAGGCCAAGAGGAGTGGCAGTTATTGAAAGAGAAAGTTAGTTAATTTAGTTGAGAAAAACAAGGAGGAAAAGTAGGGAGTTTGTTATAACAACTTTTATAACTTCCCTTAACAAGGAGGATGGTCGTGGGCGCCAATTGATACGAAACCGTATAGATCTCGTATCGAATTTAATGACAAAGTACAGGTGAAGGGAAGAAGGGTCAAAGCCGGGATAAAGAGTGACTCAGATGAGATAGGGGAGAAGACAGAAGGAAGCGTAGAATGACAAGGAGCAGATTAGGGTTTGCGGATAATTGTTTTCTTCATTGATTAAGCTTTCTAGAATACAAAAGGAGTATATATAATAATAAGCCCTAGCACTAAACCCTAATCCTTACGGTTCAACAAACGCGTCCCGGGAAAGAACCGTATAGAAAACCCGAGAAGAGAGTTAAACTCTAATTTATAAAAATACATTAATAAAAATATACTAATTAACGTATCAGTTTTGCCTTCACAATCTCTAACTTGAGGAGGGATATTGGCAAGTGCTTAAGTTTATGTTAGTTGGATAGTTTGACCAAGGTATATTCAACTACTTGTTGCTAATTTTTATTTTTGACACACTTATAAAAGCATTAGTCGTGTATGTTTGTACTCGATAGAGCTAGATGAATAATTAAATGTGATTTCTTTATTCTCTTGTCTTTTCCTCTATTTTGCTCTTCATTTCGGCAATTTAATTGAATCAAATTTTTTAGCACATGTATCATTTATTTTGGATATATTTATCTCTTATTCAATACTATTTAATACAACTTAATCTATTAAATGCAACGATTAAAGCTGACCTTAACCTCTTTCTGGTGCAATCATATTAGGATTTGGATATTTGTGACTAAAGAATTTATTGCATGATAAGGTGAATGTATGTGTTAAAGTAATTAAAAATAAGAAGAATATAGGATTGACTAGTACGATACTACGATCTAGGAGCAATTGCCCTTTATAGGATGTTCATTTATTGATTTTAGGACAAGTAAATACAACTCTAAAGCACACAATATATAAAATTAGAAAATGATACTTAAAAATCTTCTAATTTATAATGTGTAGTATTACCCTGATTAAGATGACTATAATTAACTCTCATCCTAATTAATATGTCAAGGATTTAGCTCTTGCTCACTCGGCCAAAGCCCCTTGTTGTAACTGATTTTAATTGGATGATATATATTATATAATTATTATAAATATGATGCTTTATTTTGAATTAGATTTATTTTTTCATAAATAGTACTCCCTCCGATTCAAAATAAGTGTCTTTTTAACACTTTATTTTTTATCCATTTTAAGTGTCGTTTTAAGTTTTCTAAGCAATTGATTAGGAGAGAGCTATGAAAATGCTTATTGGAATGTGCTTTTGTTGACTAAAAGTATTCATTCATTGGTCCAAAAAGGTGATGAGTGGTAATATTGAGAAAAAGTTTAAGATTTTGAGTTTAATTAATACTTTTTGTAAAACTAGTGTCAAAATCTAAAAAGACACTTATTTTGAATCGGATGGAGTATCTCGTTTGTTTTGGCCCAATCCAAATTAATTAGATATCATCGGATTTTATAATGGCACATTTTTGGTCTAAAATTATAATGATATCTAGATTGATGGATTGTGTTGTCATTAATCATTAACATGAGTACATGACATTAAAATATTCAATACTTCAAACATACATTCATGTTATATTTAATAAATTCCAACAAGTACAAGAAATGTCCATAATTTCCAAAATATCACAACATCATACACGCTATAATAATACACCTTCACACAAATAAAACATATCTAGTGGTCCTCTTTATTGATTGTCCATGGTAGACATATCTTTTGCAACTCTTTAACTAGGGATTCACACCCAACAACATCCTCTTGTAGAATGGGAGGAGGAGTAAGGGAACTTATATCTTCAGTTTGCTTTTCCATGGCCTCAGATGTAACCACAAGTTTTTCATCTCTTGTGTTAGCTTTGGGATCCTCAATTTGTTTGTGGTGGTTTTTGTTGATTATTTTTGATGACTTCCTTTTCTTGCACTTCATGTTCCTTTGATTTTCCATTCTCATCAGTTGTTGCTTGAGTTTGTTTGTGAGGGTGATTTTGGCTTTCCTCTACTCTCTCAAATATTTTTAGTACTTCACCAATTGTCTGTATAGTCCATCAAAAAAAATAACATGACGGTTATGATTTTGGAACATTTCATGCATATATATATATATATATATATATATATATATATATATATATATATATATATATTATATAACAAAATAGAAGTATTTTTAAACTGAAAATTGATTTTGATAGTGATTGTCCATGATAAAAGATTTCATAACTGTCCAGAATTTCTATTTTGTATATAAAAGGCGTATGATAAGAGTTTGATTGGGTAACTATTATACTAAATTTAAAATATACCCCCTATGAAAATATTTAAAAATCCTAAATCAACTATTATACAATTTTTTGTTAGTAATATAATGCTTATCATTTTCAAAATAAAAAGAAAAAAATCAAAAAGTATCTGGATAGGTCAACAATAGTAAAGATAAGTAAACACACCTAGACAACATGCATATGTATTTATATAAGTATGAAGCAAGTAGAGACGGAGAACCATGCACCTGTAGAAAAATTATGTTTGCTCGGTTTAGTCTTCTCCTTCAAAGCTTGATTCTTAATCTTACACTTTGCTTCAACAATGTCGTTCTCTTGTAGAGGAGGGGGATGAGGAGAATCTAGATCTTGACTTTGTTCTTCCATCACCTCACATGCAACCACCAATTTTTCATCCTTTATGTCGCATTTGTGATCCTCATTTTGTTTGTGGTGGTTTAATTGATCATGTTTGACAACTTCCTTCTCTTGCACTTCACTGGTTACAATCTTGAGTTCTTGATTAACTTCTTGTTTGACTTTGCCATCTATTGTTGCTTGAGTTTGTTTGTGAGTGTGAATTTGGTTTTCTCCCTTGACCCCTTCAAGTAGATCACCCTTGTGGTTCAAGTGAAGATCACCCTTGTAGTAAGACATTTTTGATTAAAATGAGGACTAATCTCAACCGTTAGATTTACATCATCACTATATATTGAATGGTCAATATTTTATTTTATTTTTTTATTTTTTTTATTTTTTTATTTTTTTATTTTTTTATTTTTTTATTTTTTTATTTTTTTATTTTTTTATTTTTTTATTTTTTTATTTTTTTATTTTTTTATTTTTTTATTTTTTTATTTTTTTATTTTTTTATTTTTTTATTTTTTTATTTTTTTATTTTTTTATTTTTTTATTTTTTTATTTTTTTATTTTTTTATTTTTTTATTTTTTTATTTTTTTATTTTTTTTTACTTTTTTACTTTTTTACTTTTTTACTTTTTTATTTTTTAATTTTTAATTTTTTTTTGTTTTTTTGTTTTTTTATATTTTTTATTTTTTTATTTTTGTTTAAAAAAGCTTTAAAATGCTAAATAAGACAGTTCAATTTTTATATAATACAAGTTCATTTTTATACACTAGAAGTTTAATTTTTTATGTTAGGAGTTCAATTTTCTACATTGTATGAGTTCAATTTTTATATTGTACGAGTTCATTTTTTTTATCTATGATAAGTTTAATTTTTATGTTCTTTGAGTTCATTTTTCATATAATTCAATTTTCACAACTAAAAAAATAATTGATTTTTTTTCAATTTTTTCGATTTTTTCCTTTTTTAAAATTATATTCTTTTTATAAAAAAAAAGCTTTAAAAAAAGTAAATTTGACATTTCAATTTTTATATACTATGAGTTCATCTTTATATACGAGAAGTTTAATTTTTTATGTTAAAAGTTCAATTTTCTATATTGTATGAGTTTAATTTTTGTACTCTACGAGTTCATTTTTTATCTATGATAAGTTCAATTTTTATGCGCTTTAAGTTCATTCACAAACTTAAAAAAAAATAAAAAAATTTAATTAAAAAATTAATTAAAAATAAATAATAATAATAATAATAATAATAATAATAATAATAATAATAATTTTTGAAAAAGTCTTGATCCTTCAATACATAGTAAAGGAGTAAATCTAATAATTGAGATTAGTCATCATTTTAAGTCTTGTCCTTACCACAAGGGTGGTTCTCACCGGAACCATGCCCTCATCCAGTGTATCTATATATATAGTCCATCAACAACATAACACTATGGTTATGATTCCGGAATACGTTAGTGAAATTTTTATATATTATATGTACCAATTTAGTTGTTTTTAAAAAATTGAAAATTTATTTTGATATGTGATTTGTGCTTGATAAACCATTTCATCTAATTGTACACCAATTAACAACATAACACTATATGATTCCGGAATATTTTATTGAAATATTTATATATTATTTTATATATATCAAAATAGTTGTTTTTAAAAATTGAAAATTTATTTTGATATGTGATTTGTGCATGATAAATCATTTCATCTAATAGTACACCAAATTATAAAAAAACTTATTTAAAAAAATCCTAAATCAATAAAATTAAAGAATTTTTTTGTATTTTGTATTTTTATCTTATACTCTTCAATAAGCTAGTTGATGTAGTTGATTTGCGTTGATACTGAAATCCTTACAAAATATCAACATTTTATCAACTACATAATGAGTCTTCGTTAAAACTAGTTGAAAGTTGTTGATGGTGTTGGTTGATGTTGAAATTTGATCAAAAAATAAGGTGGGAGGGGGCATTATATGGTGTTAATTTGGAAGTAGTTGATATCATTTATCCCTTTTTACCACCTTTTTTCTAATAAAATTCACAATAAAATAAATATGTTCTTAATGGTCATTTCACAATAAAATTTAACTACTATCAACTACCTTTTATCAAACACATTACTTTATGTGAAAAAATAAGTATCTAATTTCAGCATCAACACCATCACCATCAACACCATCAGCACCATCAACTGCAACGTTAACAAGCGAACCCGGAGTATACCTTCAACATTTTAAACTTGTGGAAAATTAGGTATAAGTATACTTTCAACACTATATATTGTGTAAAATGCCCCTTTCTAGTTAACCCTTTTTGGGTGTAATGAAGTCACAACCAAGGCGCCTTTTTCGTTGCTTGTAACACTTGTCGACTTGTGGGTGAGCACTATTTTTGAGGGTTGGTTTGAGCCATTTGTGTTACTGTTGGAAACTGGTTGTTCTCTTAGGTTTTAATGATGAAAAATCATTTGGATTTTATGGTTTGTATTTGAAGGTATATCAGGTATGAGACATAAGGATAAGGATGTTAAGATTAATCATTCAAAAAAAGGGAAATGAAAAATAAAAAAGTAGGTCAATCAATAGGAAAGATTAGTAAACACTAATTAGACAACATACAAATACATTTATGGGTCTTTTTGGACTGCTCAACTTAATACATTAAGTTGAATTAAATTGGTGATCCAAACGGACATTATATGTGAAACAAGTTGAAGAAGAAGCACACACCTACATGGAGATTATGTTTGCTCGGTTTGGTCTCCTCTTTCAATGCGTCATTCCTCCTAGTCCTGCACTTCGTTTCACTTCAATCATTATATATATTGGTCACAATTACATCTAGATCTGATTTAGTAAGAATTCTTTACTCAATATTATAACTGTTAAGTGCATTATAAAGATATTTTGCCCATTCATATTGTATTGAATTATGTCTAGTTATCGAGAATGGAGATATTTTATGACCTGTCTTTTTCATGCAACTCGTTGTTTTTCTCCGATGGAGTTTGTGTGTTCTCATTGTATCCTGCAAGCAATCAACAAAATAATTTTACTATGACTATAAGAACGACGAAGCATTATTTGTCAAAATTAGATAGAAGTGAATTTATAATTAACAATATTTCTAAATTAAAGTGTATATATTCTCGATGGCTATATATATAAATGTACCTGGTTTAGTAGGTTCATCATTTTTGGAAGTATGAGCGCCGTGTTCGTGCTTATGTGATCGAAGACGCTTGAACAAATTAAAATGGCTGCCTCGACTTGGTGAACCTCCTCCTCCTGCTTCCTCCTTACCGAATCCTTTTTCTGACTTATCTACATACATACATTCACATTCACCAATCACCACCATGCAGATTGGCCCAATAACAAAGTTAATCAAGGCCCAATTAAATATGAAAAAGTGGCCCAATAATTTATGGAATGAACGAACAACCTTTATTCATATTCCGTATTTCATGTTTGCTTATCACTCTTTGTATTGTGCGTAACAGATATGTACGTTAATTGATTAGAAGATGAATCACGAAATACATGGACAGTGTGTTACTTAGTTTAATGCCTATAATATCATAGGAAGAGTATTAGGTCTATGGTGTTAAATGTGAATTTGCATAATTGCCCCTAAAAAAAGTTGGTAATAAAAAATTTATCCTTTTCTAGCTTAAATAGCAAGAGGTGTCCTTTTAGCCATTTTTGCTATAAAAATTTATATTTCTAAGTTTATTTTAAATTAGGAAAAAAACTTTAAATAATACAAATTATCTATAAACCAAAACTATAAATCAAGAATAACATATAATTGATGTTAGTTTCAACAATTTGGGGCCAAATTTCGAAAAAAAATGTGCAAAAATGAAGTGAAAAAGTAAGAGAATGAAGAATTGGATTAACATATAACTAATCTTCAAATCATACCAATCTTATTACATCCTTCCCTCCAAATATGAAATCAAAGCCAAACAAAATACAAGCATTCTCAACTTTCAAGACCAATGCTTGATTGGTTCATATACCTATCTATGACCTCTCAAAATGTAACCTGACCAAAATGCCCCTCCAACCTAACGCTCGTTCACACGAGCATAGTAGAATTTATGTACAAATACCATAACTGGAACTCATCACTCATCTGATGCAAATCAAACCCACAAAATTGAGACCAAGCTTTCCATTCCATCCCAGTCTATCTCATCTTTGGCAATTGATGCTCTACCCCAAATAGAGAGATGCCTGTGAGACCCCCTCAAGTTCTGTAATTCGAAGGAGGTTCTGAAAATGGAAAACTATACATGATATTACGTACAAAAGCTAAGTAAGCATTTGTAACATTTGCTCTGCACTCAACCTACATCCTCTACAACTTTGTGCCTTCCAGAACAATCAACTTCCATAGTTGCCAACTTCCGTTTCTTGGCTTCTAGACGAGGTTTCAGCTGTAAGCAATAATGCAAAATTTTGAGTACAATAACAAGCAGTGGCCAGCCTCATGGTTCAGGCCACATTCAAAATTCACAATTCACAATTAAGAACACTATTAGGGTTTTGCGTAGTAAGGAGGAAAAATTCACAAAAAAGCCAAAGCCGAGGAGAAAGATAGATATCAGCATTTCCCGTGTTTTTGTATAGATATTTTTGTAAGACAAAAAAAATGATATAAATTCTCATAAAAATTTAATCTGTCCCCAAAAAGTTGCAACTGCACCTGTCAAAATGAGACTAGACCAGCTAAACACAAGAGTTTTATCCACTTTTGAAACCATAATCTCAACATTATTCTACCATGATCCGAACCCAAAATAAGTGGACTCACCCATATATGATGTCTAGCCCAAAACAAGCAAACATGGAACTATAAAACCTATACTGCACATGAAATGCCAGAATTGAGAATGGAAATTATATTTCACCCAATAATCTGACAGATCTGAACCACCTAACTCGAAAAACTTGGGGTTATGGACAATTTTCATTTCACCAGTACAAGACACAAATCCTAATCCAGTCCAAGTTTTTACTAGTTTCAACTCGGGAAAAATCACTGAACACTACTCTATGCTTATTCCAAAGTCAATAGACAGGAAATGTTACTTACCATTTCTATGTACTTCAGCTGCCTCAGTACTTCTTCAGTTTCCAGCTCCTAAAATCAGTCAAATAGATTAGTAAGTAAACATACGGAGCACCGCAGAAAGCCCATCCTCCCGAGAAAAATACCATAGGGAAGATATAATTCAAAAAGACAAAAACCAAGAATTATGAACTTATGGTAAGATAAGCCTGCAATGCCTTATAGTGGTCAAAAAACCTACATAATACTTCCTCATAAGTTATAAGGGGAGCCCTAACAACAACAAAAAGAGAAAGCAAGCCATGTTTTCTATTGTGAACGATTGCCTAAAGATGGAGTAGTTCTTTTACTAATAACCTCTATCCTAATTAAGAATACCAGTTCTGATTTCATAATACTACTGCCCATAAAGGATGAATCTTAAACATACAGAACTCGCATCCTATTAGTGTAATTTCTCAATTGGATACTTTTCCTTCGTTCCCAGGCTTCAGAGTATCACATTCTCACTTTCCCTTTGTTTTCATGCTTTATTCCACCTATAAAAAGGGTTGCTCAATTATACAGAAGCATGTTTTCAGGCCTATCCATATTGCTTTTGATCTTACCAAGAAAGCAAAGAATTGGAGAACACTATGGAGATGCATAGACTGCGTAGCTCTTGAGTATTCCAAGTTCCTTGAGAGAGATATTAACGTGTTGGACAAATGGAGAACCTTTGCAATCATGTCATATGTTCATCCTCGTTTAGGCTCATTGAACATGCTCTATAAAAAAACTCACTTGAAAATTATTGTCATTGTTAGTGACTTCCCTAGCTCTCTTTTCATCTTCTTTCCTTGACGTTTTCTGTCCTAATTCATAGAGGTGCCTCATTTCTCTTTTAACTGTATTAATACTAATATACGAAGTTCATTTTATTGAAAAGAGGAGGGGATGAACCAATAGAAAATAAGAGGAAGTCCCTCTTTCACTGCATGTACAGTATTATTTAACAAACATATGGTAGTTGAGATTTTAGAATTGCGGATAAGTTATCACCTGAGGCACAGCACAATCAGCATGCGTCGGATCCCAAAGGATAGACCTAAAGCAATCCCAGTTATCAGTCTGGACTTCAAAAAGTGGGGCCCTGAAACATCATTTAAAGTTTAAACACTCACATAATATTGGTATTAAACTTTATCAACAGATAGAGCATAAAAACATGCATAATCCTTAGAATTCTAAATAAAACCATTCAAAAGGCAGATTCAACAACAAATTTGGCTTTTAGGATCAATTGTTTTTCATCATAGAATTGGGTCTTGTTTTGAAGCATTAAGATTTAGGATAACAATATATACAGATCAATATCAGTTATGCTTTTAATCACAATAACCCATGTTTTTAACATACAAGTAGTCCCTGCTTGAGCATGATTTTTAGTCACAGCCTTTTCTAGACGATATGAAATTGCCATAAAAACTACAAAACATACAAAACTATCATAATTGTTTTTTTTATAGATATCTAAATCAAAGTGCTATTGGGGCGCATCCTCGTGCTCATTGGCTTTTATACACTGCCTTTGAGATGGATTTAGTCCCTATATCAATTTTGGGGCATTCTAACTAAATTCAGTTATTATTGTCACATAGCTGAATTTCAGTTTTTCTTGGGTCTATCGGGCGTACCCCTTTCCCTTAGGCAGGGGTACCCCCATCTTGACCCCCCAGATTCCGCTGTAGCGGAGCTTCACTGGGTCAATGATGATGATGGTGATCTAAATCAAAGTGCTACCAACCTAAACTAGGTGCCGTTATTAGCCATACATCCTCTGTGTTGATATAAAAAAGAGAAAGTGTCCCCTGGTTACTCTTCAACAGTTCAACCACACTGTCGAGATCCGTTATATCACACTCAAGACGGACACTTTAAATACAATCATGATTCTAGGCTCAATACAAGTTCTATTCCTAAATCAGCGATCAAACAGAAAAAATAATTTATGTAAGTCATGGTACCTTCGCCATTTCCCACATATAGTTCCATCACTCTCTCCTAGACCGACAATAACATCTCGGCATTGAATCCAATTACCAATGGGCTTACGTTCACAAAGCTGCTCAGATTTTAACTCCTACAGAAAAGAAAATAAGTCAATTCCCGAAGTTTTCCAGGCCAATTATTAAAAAAAAATGTAATCAAGTACTGCCAATGTAACAAACTCACGTGGGATACATGAATATCAAAAGGATCCAATTCAACAGGTTCTCGACTAAGATCAATGTTCCTGAACCACACAAACCTAGTGTGAGTACGTACACCAAAATTTTGCCAAGTTGAAATTAGGAAGAAAGGCAGGAAAGCTGTTCACTTGAAACTAGGTTGTATGTTTTGATGGAATTAAATAGGATGTTGAATTACAAGTAGTACGCAAGCAAGAGTTCAAAGTGAATCAAAACGAAAAAGAAAGTTCAAGCAACCCCCAACAAGAAATCAAACTACAAGAAGAATCCAGGAGATGCCCCCTTTTGTATTTCCCATTAACAGTTTTCAGGGTAGAATATTTTGAATCTGTGCACAAGTATATAGCATCTATAAATTGTGATGAGAGGCCCCTTTGCATCTGAGATAGCTTCCAAACTTTCTCTAAAAGAAGTACAGTATCAAAATCTCTCCACTACCTGAAACTTTTCAAAAATCAGACCTGATGAACTCTTCATCCGTCTTTACACACTTAGAATTTCCGTGTTCCTTTTTGGCCTTTCTATCTTTGACTATGGGTTGTTAGGGGCTGTTTTTTTATAAGTTCCTAAGTGCAATAATAGAACGAAAACTGTAATATCTATCTAATTGTTAATTTCCCAAAAAAAAAATCACTACAATTAATTTACAAAAAAAAAAACTAACAAAGTTGCACATTAGAAGGCCGTATATCAAGAAATAAATGTGCCTTTCAAAGAATTTAGCGAAAAATCGAGTTACTTTTATAAAGCAGTATAGAAATACTGGTGGTTTTGGAGAAGGCCAAAGTTAAACAGCTGTTGTGAAAGTTACACGTCAGGAAATAATGGGTTGGCTCCAGATGAGCATTGTTCAGGCATTCAGCTAAAAAGAAACATGATAACAGCAGAAAAATATTGTTAGCATAGAAACCGACAATGAGATGAGCTAGGATAGGACACACATACTCTGTGATTGGACCAGACCAGCAAGGAACTACAGCTTGAAAATCTTTACCAATACGTACACCAGTAGTATATGGTCTACTGTCATTCAGCATAACAGCAACTGATGAGGGTTTGGCTTCAGATGCTGTTGGTATACAACTCAATTCACTTCGGATGATTGTAGATCTTTTCCGAGTTGTCTCCTCCATTATTTTATGTCTCTTTTTTAGGCAACATCGGCAAAACCATTCATCAAAAGAGATATTTCTAGAGGTAGGGTTACAGCATGAAACATGGACCGCCTTTTCACATTGATCACATATTAACATCTGTTCTGCTGTTCCTATGAGGCCACAAACACTGCATTCACAGGAATTGCCAATTTGACTACAAGAAGGCATCTCATCCTCAGATGTACAGGATTCATTTGGCAACAAGCAAGATAGCAACTGAAGACTTTTGAGAATTGAGATACAATAATCTTTCTCTGATTCATCTTCTCTCATGAATTCTCCAACAAAAGCATCCAAAGAGGAACACTCACCATTTTCATCCACTTCTGTCTTTAACGATGCCGATCCAGTATTGATGTTCATCATTGATGACGAACAACTATCATCAACACTATATACCTCTACATTTTTGGTTTCTTTTCCTTTCTCATTAGAATCATGCTGCTCCGCTAAGGACTCATCATTAGCTCCAGAATGTGCAAAAACTGGCTCGTCAGTACATATCACCGTTGATATGGAAGATCTTACACCTTCAGTTTCATGTAAGTCTTGGTCATCTTTATGCTTCTTGATGGCTAAAGAAGGATTTTCTGACCCAGTAGAAGGACAAGCACCAGATAAGTCAGCTTTTGGAAACGAATTTTCTAAGAGTGTACTTGGGAAAAGTACAGCAGGATTGTAGTGCTTCCTTCTCCAGTATACAAGACCTCTGTACAGGGAAGAATTTTTTGAAGAATCATGGCACACACTAGTAGTAGGCTTGTTTTTGAACTTGGTTCTCTCATAGACAAGGGTTCGCACAGATCTTCCACATGCAGTATCAGTAGCTGATAAACCAGAAACGTTTCCCAAGCAACCTGAGTGGCAAGAATAATGAAAATTTTCTTCCACTTCCATTATACCAGTGGTGTGGAAATAGGCTCAATCTGTATGGCTGTTACACTTCGAATAAATCTGCCATGTTTCAACACCAGGCAAAAGGTTTTTTTTATTAAAGAAACAAACAGTTGAACCAAAAAATGCTTATTCTTAGGTCTGAAAGTTCTTAAAGATCCAAATTTTCAAACTCAATGCTTACAGAATCCAATGAAACTACTAAATTCTGATGCTCAACATCACACAAAATACATCAATTGGAAAAACTCATTGAACTGTGCATAAAACTCAATCTGCAAAAGATATCAAGAGGGATTCAGAGACACTATGCAACACGCACACAATTAGGGTTTCTCTTCATATCAAGAAGTGCATAACTGCCTAGGAAGACTGCATTCGGTGGATTATTAATCTCAAAATACCTACGCCCTCAAAAATATCTTCTAAATTACATGCCCATATACCCAAATTTCGCTTTATATTAATGCCCATTGATATGCTCAACACAGAAAAAGGGAAAGACATAAAAAGGCCACAAAAATATGAACAGCTAGGGCACCAGACCAGATAAATTCGAGGAAGTTACAATTAAAGATGAGAGCATACCTTCAATTCAGTAGTTAGAGAACCCACAAGTTAGATTCTGATCCCTTTTGTGGAGAACTGACAGACAAATTGGCTTTATGGGATGCATTGAAGAGGAAAGGGTTTTTGGGTTTTGCTCTCTAATTTTGAAATCTTCCGGATTCCAATGATAAAAAAACCTCACAAGTCACAATATATGGGCCTTCTTGGGTTGCTGCTACATGGAAAACTCTGTCCAAATCTCATGTAGAATCTTTTCCATTTGTTTTAATTTGATTGATTTTTTTTATTATTGTTTATTGATTGCAGTTTTTATTATTAATTGATGAATAAAATTATTTTTTGAGTTAATTTGGAAGCAAATAAACTCAAATTAGAGTGTTGTGTTTGTCAAGATTTAATAAAATAGCAGTAAAATTAGATTTTGACATAAATTAAAAAAATAATTAAGTTAAAAATTAAAAGCGGCAAGTCTCTCACTGTAGAGAATGAATTACAGAATTGATAACTTTTTCCCAGCATGTTCATATTCTTCAGGGTTCTGATATAATATGATTATGTGAAATTCTTTTTTCCATCAAAAAAATTCTTAGGTTGGAAGATCAATCTGGTTAGTACAAAATTTTAACCTGTCAAAGTGCAACCGATGTTTATATCCTCCATATACTGTTGGCCTGTTGGGATTTGTCATTTGTATTGAAATATATTCAGAGAATTGGTTATGATCCTGGTTTCAATTGGCAACCATAGAAATTCAACTGCATTACAAGAGAAGATATAATGGAAACAGAGTTGCACTACTTCTGTTTACACGCCTTAACTTGTTTTACAGCTGTGCAAAGCAAAGACATCAGTAAGTTTTCTAAAGTGCATCTTCATCATCTTCATCATCATATTCTTCCTCAGAATCATTGCAACTCTCCATATACATCTCTGAATGCCGAAATTTAGTGATAACATCCCTTGCATCAGACATGAGTGACTCTTTTGCAGCTTGAACCACATCCTTGCTCTTCAAAAGGGGCTCATTTACATTCCCTTTGAGAAGACTTGATGTTGTCTTTCTCTTTGCTTCCCTGGCATGAAGCTGATCTACATACTTGTCATGTAAAGCCATATTTCTAACTGGCTTCAGAACCGGAGGACTTGCAATGGGAATTACAGATTTGCCACTGAATCTTGATTTGCACTTCTTTTGATTGGATAAGGAACGACTCCTGGAGCTCGAATATGATCCCTTCTCCGCTGACCCGGTTGGGGTTGAAAGGACAGGACTCAATGGTAATAACGGGTTTACCGTTGGCTCAAGAACACAAAAAAAATCTGCTTTGTCTGGCTCTACATGACTATTTTTCCGCATTAGATTTCTAACCATTTTCTGGTTGATGTGACTTTTACGTCTACTTTCCCTTTTTCTATTTGGTTCAGGAAGCAGCTCAGGGTCTGAAAATGAGATTTCAAGCGGAGGTGACAAGGTCTTTTGCTTACACCTTGAACGAGGAGGCGGTACACGTGGGGTGAGATTCTCAGAATTGACTTTATCAAAGCACTCTTGAGAGGATTTTCCAGGTACCTGCATTGACAGTAAACTACTGTTGGGGACTTGTTTGCATAAAATTACATATTGTGTAGGTATGAGCTAACACAAATGTCAAGAGTCAAGAGGACAAGGAAATTTTGATCATGCATACAAGTAAATCAATGCCAACTAATATGAACTGGTAAAAACACTACACCCATTGTCCTTTTGTCATATCCCATTAAGAAAAGAGTCAAGCTGGGTGTATGTTATGCTTTTGATAATGTTGTGCTCCACTAATCCAACAGAAATCATTATAACTTCTGTCTTCTCAAGGACTATCATGGGGCATTCACAGTTCACAATGGTAAACCCTCAATCCTGTCTTCTCATGGACTATCATAGGGCATCATTGCCCATTTCATAAAATATGCCCATTATGGGTTTCTATAGGTAGGAAATCAAACAACAAAAATTGGAAAAAAAAATATACAGTGTGGACTGCACCAGAATGAATAATCCACCAAGAAAGAGCATGCAGAAGAGTGCACCATCTTTCTCACCCAATTTCCAGAAACAAAGTAACGACTTGCAAAAAATTGCCATTGCAAGTCCTCTAATACTATTTATGCAAAAGAACAAGGACGAAGAACCCAGATGCATCAAGACATTAAAGGCAGTCAATCTCATAAAACCATGCAGCATTGTCATACAAAACATACATTGCAAAACTAAAAGATAACTCAATTAAACACTTACCAATCTAGCAACCCTCTTCCAGAAATTTGGTGTCGGTTTTGCAGCCATATAAGCTCTCTGCAATGCCTTTTCTTGTTCCTTGGTCCACCCAGAATCAGCCCCTTGAATAACATCATCATTTTGCTTTTTCTTCCTCTTAACCCCAACCCCCTTCTTGGAGGTTTTTCTGAAACACCTCTTTTTTAGCTTTAAAACAAAAGGAGAATCTGATTCACAGGATGTTCCCTCCAACTCATCTATGTACCTTTTGTTTGCATCATCGTCTTTTTGTATGATTTTTCCGATATTTACAGCTAAAGGTGACAATTTCGTAGAATCTTTTCCTTGTCCCACCCCTACATCAGTATCTCTAATTCTCAGCTCAGATTTTCTTCGTCCACTGTGAGCGGGTATGAAAGCAGGTAAACAGAAGACAATCCTCCTCTCTGAACCTTCTCCAATATTTCCCATGGGATCATTACACTTTACATTTCCCACACCATCAAAGTTTAACCTCACTGCTCCCATTTTAACAGAAGTTGATTTCCCTGACCTCGGAGCAGACAATTTCTTGAGCAGACCACGGCCTTGTTCCATATTACCATCTGAGATTAAAAATGGAGAACAATAAAACTCAAATCATAAGAGAAACTCAGAGTATGACTACTTGAGATACATTTCTAGCTTACATTACTTATCATCAGGTTCAGGCATGGAACTAAAAGCGGGGAGAAAGGAGCACAAAAAATGTAGAATTGACATTAGAAATAATAAAGCAAACACCTCGGGGAGAATCAAAAGACTCCACACAAACAGTGATCAGCAACCGCCAACCGTTCAAAAATTATCTCTGAAACAAAAAGAAGAAAGGGGAAATGAACAGAAGTTACCAGAACAGCCACTTTTCAAGCTGCCATTCTTTGATTGCAGAAGGCGCTTAGATCTTCTGAGAACAGTGGTGGTAGTGGTAGTTTCAGGCGTGTTCTGGGCATTTTCATGAGTACCTGCGCAAGTAATATCACAATAAAAATTTGCCATCTTTATTGCTGATTACGCTGTTGAAGGGGAAAATGAAAGGACGTTTGGACTAAAGCAGCCAGCAGAGAAAGAAACTCGGAAATTCGCCATTTCAGATCAATTTCTGGCTGAAATTATCAAAATTGTCTAGGCTGGCCATGAAATTAAAATGAAAAAGGGGGCAACATATGTAGAATTGACAATTTGAATAACACAACAACAGCAGATAAAACCCAAAAAATCTCCAACAAAAATGATGATACTGGCAAGCAGTCGAGGAAACTGTACCACTAAAAGAACTTAAGGGAGAGACATTGAAATTACCGGAAGGGCAGCGGTATGAGCTTTTAACATTTGACAGGAGAAGGCGCTGCGACCTTCTTGGGGGGAGGGCAATCGGGGTGGTCGTGGCAGCGCCAGTGGAGGCTTTTGAATTGTCGAGGGTGTTGTGGGCATTTTCACGAACACCTGGTGGGTCTGTCACGTTATACATGAACAATTTGTCATTCGTGCTGTTAATTACAAAATCAAAATCTGAAATCAACACACCACCACAATCATCTGGGTTGGGCACAGAAAGAAGAGGAGGGGAAAAGAGCACAGATCATGCAGAATTAACATTTTTCAACAATAAAGCAATCAGCAAAGAATGCTCGGAGAGAATCGGATCTCGTTCAAATGGTGATTGCCAAGCAACTAAAGAGGGGAGAGACGGAAATTACCGACAGAAGAGTGGTCCAAGCCGTTCGAATTCGACTGGAGGAGTCGCCGTGATCTTCTGAGAGTGCCGCTGGTAGCGCCGGTGGTGGGAGTGGTGGCGGTGGCGGTGGCGGGTTTGGCCTTTTTAGCATTCGAGCGTGTCCTGGACATTTTCACAAACAGCTTGTTCCGCCGATTTGTTTATTTGCTCATTGGAGGGAAAATATAAAAAGCGTATAAAAACCTCGAAGTGGGCCTGGTATTTTGGGCTGGACAACTATAATAGGCCCAAAAATGAAAATTTGATGTATATAGTGAATCATATGGTACAGGAGAACAACAAGAAGATAAACTTGCTGCAATTTTCAAACCCCCAATTTTGACATTTAAAGTCCTTGCGGACGTCTGTCTCACTTCCCTAGCCACCATCCTCGTCATCTAGATATTTATTGATCATCAAAGCCTAACAAGTTGTAGAGATGCGTTGATGAGTACCAACAGAATAAATACTCAAGTCGGTTTGCAATCTTTTTGTCTCCTTTCAGAATGAATGTAGTCGATTTGCATTTTGCAATGTGTTAACACTTAAATGTAAATTATTGCCACACACACTCACTAATTGGTGGTTTTGGTGCCCTCCCTTTCATAAACTTTAGTATGCACACAAAAAAAGGAAGCACAATGCACAGTTTCTAGGTTTTTTTGGTCCACATTTAAGATTTCTTGGTTTGAATTCCCAAAGAAAATACATCAATTTACATTAAATTGAGTTTTATTACAGTATTGAAAGCATGTTTTTAATGGTATAGGAAACAACTTAATGCATGTATAGTTTTGGGGATTTTCAGACCAGTAAACTAAATTGCTTAATATCAAGAGTTATATACTTTAATCAGGATAATCTGTTAAATAAGGGCATCCACAATGATGGATCTTAGGGATAAATCTTAAAAAATAATCCCAAAAATGCCTGCTCATCTACTACTTTGTTTGAATTTGATCTTAGAAAAGTGGGGATTTTTATGTAAAAGCAACTGAAAAGGCATTTTCTTTAAAAGAAAAAGCTTAAAGATAAATGAGATCACCAAATATATACGGAGTACTAAAATTTTAAGTGAAAGGGAGAGATTGGATTTGGAAGGAATGCTAAATAAAAGAAGCTGAGAATGATAAGCCACAGATTTTGCTTCGCATTCAAAACCTTATCACTAAAATATTTCAGACCATGAACACAGCTTCAGCAGCTGCAACTTTCTTGGTTGGATGCATATTAGCTCTTTCCTTTCAAGTCTTCTTCTTCTCCCCCATCCATAACCCCGATCCTCTCCACTTTCCTCCTCCTTCTCCCTCTCCAAACAACCACTTACAAGTAAGAAAGAAAAAAATTAACAACTAATATAATAACCCATCTTATAAGTTATATAATTGATTGATTGATGAAGTAATTTAATTACTTGCAGAAACTGATCAAGCTTGGTGAAGGATCCGTACTAAACCCTGAAGATGTTTGTGTGGACAAACATGGAGTTGTGTATGCAGCTACAAGAGATGGGTGGGTCAAGAAACTGTACAAAGATGGGTCTCTTGAGAATTGGAAGATGATTAACAGCACTAACTTGCTCGGAATCATACCAGCCAGGGATGCTGATCATTTTGTTGTTTGTGATACAGAGGAGGTACATACAATACAATAATCCCTACTTGTTTTGTTCAACAGCAAAAAAAAAACAATTGATTTGGATAGAGTTCTGATAGAACAAATTCTAAATTTTTGCTTCTTCTCTTTGTTTTTCTGGTTGCAGGGACTGTTGAAGGTTAGTGAAGATGGATTCACAGTTCTCACATCTGAGTTCAATGGATCCAAAATAAAGTGAGATTTATTTGTCCAAAACAGTTGTATTTTGTGCAAACCAAAGATTAGATAGATTGTGAAAGTTTTACTTTGCCTGTAAAATGACTAACATATTTAGCAAATCATAATAATATTAAGCTTGTGATGTCCAATTTTATGAAATTGCAAGGAATTACTAACAAGGAAGGTGGACATTTTGATCAGGTTTGCAGATGAAGTGGCTGAAGGTCCAGATGGAAGCTTTTATTTCAGCATCCCAAGCACCAAATATAACAATGACAACTGGTATCTAGATGTACTTGAAGCCAATCCCCATGGCCAACTTCTCAAATACGACCCTTCCACAAATGTAACGTCTCTCGCCATTGATAATCTGTGCTTTCCCAATGGAGTGGAGCTATCACAAGATCAGGATTACCTCTTGGTCTGTGAAACATGGAAGTAAGTATATATCACCTTCATCACTTGCTAGAAAATGTTTACTAAACCTGACCAATTTGCATATATAGACCCACAAAGCCGAAATCAAAGACTAATCATGGTTTAAGATTGGATTATAATCCTTCTTCCTGCAGATTTAGGTGCTTGAAGTATTGGCTTGAAGGTGAACAAAAGGGGAAAACAGAAGTATTTGTAGACAATCTCCCCGGGGGACCCGATAACATCCATCTCGCTCCAGATGGGTCATTTTGGATCGCCCTACTAAAAGTACTTGTACTATGTTTAGTTTAAAGCAAGTAAATTCTACATAGTATACCAGACGATAATCCAAGTGTTGTTGCTTTAATGTTTGTGATGCAGTTGACACCTAGGGAGCTAGAGTTTGTGCACAAAAGCAAAGTGGCCAAGCATATAATAGCTACTTTTCCCACCCTTGTTAACATGGTGAAGGGCACAAATAAGGGAGCCACGGTTGTGAATGTGAATGCCCAAGGCCAGATAATAAGGCGGTTCGATGATCCTGAGGGGAAGGTGGTCTCATTTGTAACTACAGCGCTGGAGTATGAGGATCACCTCTATATAGGCGGCCTCAACTTCAACTTTGTTGGGAAACTGCCACTAAATAAAACATGAGAAGTTAAAATGCACGGTGCTAAGCTATGAATTCTGTAGGATTTTATGGATAAAACATAGTTCTGTTGATGAGAAACTGTTGTAATATATGGTGATCAGGTGTTTCTTTTTGTTTAGGGCAGTGTTTGTCTTCTGCTGAGACTTTTGAGAAGCTATTTGAACAGATCATCTATTTTCATCCTCTCAAGGTTTCTTTTGACAAATTTTGTTTGAAATAATCATGGTACTCAGTTAGACAATCTCAATTGAAAATTTCTGTGTTCTATAATGCAAACTCTTCGCACAAAAAAAAAAGGTTTTCGGGTTAACCTGAGTTTAAAAATACACGAAAAATGCCTTCAAATATGGCAAGATGTACTTGATTTGCATGCCCAGCTCAAAGCTTACAAACCAAATTTCTAGTAAAAAATGTACTATAAACATCAGAACCAACACGAAAGCAGCATACAAACAAATTTGGAGGATTTGCAAGAGTCAATCAGCCAAGCAGTAATAACAAAAGTCTAACAAAAAATCAGACGCGTACCATTTGCAAATCCTGGGTTCTTAAGTTCAGCTGATATGCTTCTCTTTAATCTCTATATCTGTTTCTTCCTTCTCTTCTTCATCAGAAGCTGCTGATATTTGGTGGATGCTTTCCTGCACCTTGGTTACGCCCTTTCCCACGGGTTCTATGGCTTGATTTATGGTCAGCTTGACATCCTCTACAACCTGCTTTCCCACAAATCTCTTATAAAATTTTGCAAAAGGAGTGTACAGTGTCATACATTAAAGGCTGATACCACAACTAGCTCTAAGGGACAAAAGGTCTGTTTGGATCGCAACCCATAATGCATTACAATATAATGAAGGAAATGCATTAAGGGTTGGCTTTACCTGCTGGCCACCTTCAACAACAATGTCTTGCACGCTTTCAGTAATACTTGTCCCGGGTGCTTTGACCTGTGTTTCTGTTTTCTCAACTACTGCTGGTTTCTTTTCTTTACCTTCCTCTATTTCCACCAAGTTCTTCTCTGTATGTGTGGTGACTCGCCCGTATTCATGATCAGAAACCGGAACAAAGCAAAAATAAGGCTTTGCAGAAAACACAAATACATGGGCTATTGCTGCAATCGCCATCTGCCATACACGTGCAATTTTAGATATCATGCAAGCACACATTTATAGAATTCAAAAGCACTCAAACACACATTTATGAACTATGTAAAATACTTACTTCAATGCAAATCAGAAAGTCCTGCAATCCTGTCTTTATATTGCTGTCCTTTGGCATAACATTGAGTGATGACAAGAGAGCGATACCGACTCCTTGCCACCAAGTTGCAAATACAATTGCCTTAAAGCTGATGAACTTTGCTAGCGGTTTTATATCCTTGAGCCACTCGTGAGTCACGTTATAGAATTGAACCAGGCAATACAATGCCCACATCTGGCTGAAGTTCAGTACTACTGTTATGTATGGATAACTGAAATGCAGAAGAAAACATGAGTTGTAGTTTTTTCCTTAGATGAAACAGGGGAAAAGAAATGTGAGAAAAAAGAAACGGAAAATGCATGATTTAGTACACGTACCCATAGTACCACTTGAACTCTCCATCGCCATATACTCCAAATAGCTCCAACACAAATGACAGGAATGCACAAAAAGTCTTCAAAATCATCTGTATGTTAAGCTGATATTAGTATATAAGACATCAACATGCCCTTTGAACAGGTCATGTCTTTCTACTTACATATTGAACAAGACCAAACTTCTCTATTGCGAGCAGATCTTCTCCAAGAACACTGGGCTTAAAAAAGAAAGTGCGAAATGACTTGGGTTTTGCTGCTGATTTCTCGTCTATTTCTTCTAAAAGTGGCTTTCTTAGCAATTTCCTCGACTCGTCCTCCAACATTTCTATGACTCTATGCTCTCCACCTAGTACATAGAAAGAGTATGATAGAGTATGAAATTGGGAAACACTCAAACACACACAATTCACTGATTATATTAAGAACACAAGATAAATCTCAATGGAAAACTAGTTCCCAAAGAGCCAATCTCAAAGGAGAAACTCCAATGAGCCCAAGGCACTAGGCCTGATCCTCTCTATCTGATTTTCTGGATAATCCCCTAATGACCACTCTACTCCTTATTTATAAGCCTACTAGCTGGCTACTACAGCACGCAGGCTGGAATTCTCTAACAAACTTCACATAAAAAGACACCCATGCCCTTCATAACAAATACTATTACTATCTTGCCATGTTTCCTAACAGAGTGTTGTTATGGAGGGTAAACGGGTCTTTTATTGTAATGGCAGTTAGAAAGAATATTCCAGATTGTGAGCTGGCTGGGACCTGGGAGAGGGAGTCAGTTTAGTAGACTATAAATAATCAGTGGGTTTCTTGTGACAGAATTATCCAGAAAAGATTTTAAGGATCAGGCCATTAGTGCCTCGGGCTCTTGGAGATTCTTCTCCTTGAGATTGGTTCTTTGGAAACTTATTTCCATTGAGATTTACTTGTTTTATTTGTTCAATCCCAGAGATCAGTGTGATGTTATTGTGTTTGAGTTAGTTCATCCTCTTCTATCTAACAGAGTATTTCACTATCTTATGCTCTCTAAAATCGACAAGCAAACAGAAATTCACGAAACTGTAAAAATAAATCAAAAAGAATCAGCAAAGTGTGGCATTGCTTAGAGGGGAATACTTGTGTTTATGTTATCCCTGTTAATATATGAAAGAAAGCCAAGAACTTAGTTAATACAGAGTTCCCATCTAAAAGGCGTTGAAGAGGTGGATGGTGTTTGAAAATGGAAACATACCAAGGCACGCAACCAGGTAGCTCCCAAATGCGTAAAGGGCAAACGCTTCATAGCAATTTCTTAGTATGTCGCAAGCAAGGGAAGTTCTCGGATTTGTCAAGGATATGAACTGAAAGTCATAACAAGTACCATTAGACTCATTGCAATTGCAATGTCCTACTTTCAAAAAACATACACTATGCAGCCCTGTGTCTTGAGTAAGTGTTCGAAATACAAAATTATGAATGAATGCTGCTTGGAACTAACCCAAACTTTTTCATGGTTAATTTTTTCTATCAGACTACCCAGCTTCATGCTGTTATTGACAATAATGTCCATTATATGTATAGCCTCAATGTCCAGCTTAATTAGTAGATTAAGCTTAAGAGTACTTGCATCTTTTTACGAAGGTTCGACAAAAAGACATGAAAACCCAATTAAAAATAAAAGTAACCGATCATTCAGTTTCCAATAGAGAAGACGTCAAACTAGGATCAACTATCAAACTATCCCACAAGTAACATATGGTAAATCCCTTTTTTCCTTATGCAAGAAAAGCAGATATTTTGGAAAAAGAAATCCACCATGAATCATATAAGTTAAGGTCCTCACTGATTCAGTGGCATAGACAGGAACCATGAGAACAATGCTAACAATCCATTTTTGCTCCTGCAAAGGGAAAACACAATAGAGGAATCACTTGCAGCAATTCTTTCAGAGAATCAGACCAACTTGAATGAGCTTGAAGTAGAAAACAAGTCCACCATAACATGTTCACAGATGACAAAATTCAGTTCAGACTTAAGATTCAATGGAAAAATCAGCTGAAACAAACATCAACTAAAATCTCAAAGGGAAGGGTCAAATATTGAGATTTCATAGATGCATCAGAACAGCTGGAATATGAGGAGAGACAAACCGCTGGATTTGTATAGGATCTGAGGTGTTGGAAAATCAAATAGCTGGAGAGGATCAGAGCTGTCAACGCGAAACAACCAGCAACATATTCAGCTGGTTCATGTATATTTTGGGATGAAAAGATGGTCAATGTTGTCATTTGATATGCATCTCTTAGATGATTTGCATTCTACACCGACCCAAATCTCCAGAAATTCACAGCTAAAAGCCAATAGAAACAACAAAAGCTTAGCAAGCTAACACAAATCAACATAATTCACATGTAGTTTTAGTATGCATGGACACTAACGCTTAATCTAGTTCTCTCACGTTATCTATACCACAGATGGCTCTTAGAAGCCAATTTACTTTGCTGATGGCCTCTTTGAAAAGAGTAGCGAAATTGAGCTTGATTATAAAATTACACCGCTAAAATGAATAAGAAAATTTTAGGGAAAAAAAGGTACAAATTGTTTACATGAGATGCTAATGAGCAGAAACGGTCGAGTAGCTGCGTTTAAGAGCTGATTATGAGAATCAATGCTAGTTTGACTCAAATTTTTGCGTTGCAGCAACAGCTATCTAACAAAACTGAGGTTTCTTCAAAAATATTTGGCGGCTACAGCAACAGCAATTCGTATAAAGGTTGCACCAGAAATTGACACGTATCGCTTCTTCGAATTCTTTCTCTGGACGCTAACACGTATCGACTCTTCTCCATCTTAATGATTTATGTTCTTACTCAAAATCTGGCCTTTTTCACCATTTTTATATTAAAAAAAACATCTCTTGGCCGAGAATGAGAAATCGTGAATCGCTGAATTGAGAATTCGGGAGCAGATAGGGCAGGGAATCTAGAACTCTAGAGGGATTGATCCCTCGTGATCGCTCAATTTTGAGCAGCAATCTCCTCAAACTTGTTTCACATAATTATGCCGACTCAAAACCCTAATTGGACAAAACTTGAATCACATCCATACCTGCCAAAACACATATGTAACACGGGCGCAACGGATTTTTGTTCATCGGACAAATCGGCACTCCGATTACGGTTGTGCATAAAAGTTTGTTTGGTTTGTGATCGGTATAAGTTCATTTTAAAATTCGGCTGGATTTCTCCGATTTTCGGGTTGTTTTGCCTTTTGAGTAGTATTATCAGTTGCGATGAGACAGGGTAGTTCCGCATTGTATCAGTTGTGGACCGGAGAATTGAAGTAGTCTACTCTTAACTTAAAAATTTGGCTCCCATCGAATAAAAGAAAGAACTGAT
This sequence comes from Fallopia convolvulus, assembly GCA_964016875.1. Classification (NCBI taxonomy): domain Eukaryota; kingdom Viridiplantae; phylum Streptophyta; class Magnoliopsida; order Caryophyllales; family Polygonaceae; genus Fallopia; species Fallopia convolvulus. Next base: position 35,898,242 of record OZ024735.1, on the reverse strand, counting down.
ATGCTAATGTTTCGGAAAAAAAAAAAAAAACACAATATAAAACTGGTAGGGTGAATTTCACAAAACCACCTATAAAATATAGGTTTGTGCACTAAACCACCCTTAAAATTTAAAATTGTAAGAAACCACCCATAAAAATTATCTTTAACAATTGACCACCCAACCGTTAACTTTCCGTTAAAAACCAATTAAATTAATTTAATCAAACACTTCATCCTACCCCAAATCCTCATTAAAGCCCCAAATCACCTTCTGCACAAAAAGCCCCAAAATTACCATGCTTCAATCAACAAGAGAGAGGAGTAATTGGAGATGGCATTGGTTTAATGCCCCAAATCACCATCAAATTTGTTTTATTGCAGTGAAGTAGCATCCACCAATTGTTGCATTTCTTTGTTAAATCCAAGACCGTAAACAAATCTCGTCTGCTCGTTTTTCTCAAGTTGATACATTCCTCCCCTCACTCTTGTTCTTGTTATTGATCGGACTCCTCTTCATCTTTCAATTTGATCACTATATCATTAAAATTGTTCAATTTTGCTTGTACCAAATCGTTCCAGATCTAAACCTAAAAGAGCGATGAGTGCAACCGGAAACTGCATGCTTGTTGTGGGAGAAACAACCTCGGCCATGTCTGAAAGGTCGGCCTCCGAGGGTTTGCCGCAATAGAACATCGAAAGAGGGATTTGATGTCAACAAAGGCGGATTTGGACCAATGGTGATAGCAGCGCCAGGGGAAGGAGAGGATTGATCTAGAATGACGAGATGTTTGTAGAGGCAGGAGGGTAGAATCCGGCGAGGTTCTCATCCGGGTGGCGGTCGCAACTAGCTAGTGGAAACGTAATGGGGGCTGGGGAGTTTGAGGCGGCCACCGGAGGTTTCTGAGAATGCGAAGGAGCGCAACCTATAATGGTTTTTAACGGAAAGTTAACGGTTGGGTGGTCGATTGTTAACAGATAATTTTTATGGGTGGTCGATTGTTAACAGATAATTTTTATGGATGGTTTCTTACAATTTTAAATTTTAAAGGTTGTTTAGTGCACAAACCTATATTTTATAGGTGATTTTATGAAATTTACCCAAACTGGTATGCTAATGTGCTTTGCATACGAGCATGTACAAGAGCTTGATCATGGGACAAAATAACATTATATTTTATATATAGGTTAACATGTCACATTATATAATAGTGTCATCCATACACAAAAAAAAATACTCCATCCGATTCAAATTAAGTGTCATTTTAGCACTTTAAGTTTGATCTAATTTATGTGTCGTTTTAGGTTTTATAGGCAATTGATTAGGAGTGAGTTATGAGAATTGTTATTGAAATGTGTTTTTATTGATTAATGTTATTTATTCATTGGTTGAAAAAGGTGATGAGTGGTAAAATTTATAAAAAAAATTACATTTTTTAGTTTAATTAATACTTTTATTAAATCTTATGTCTAAAACGACACTTATTTTGAATCGGAGGGAGTATAATTACTATTATTTCACCTACGGTATCATAAAAATAGGCTGAGGATATATACACACAAAAAAATTTCCCCGCACACAAGATTTGGCTCGCTTCATGAAGCGAGTCGCTTCATAACGCGAGCCATCTACGGATACCCGAGCGGATTGTTTGCAAAAGCGACAAAATGACACGCTTCATGAAGCGTGATGCAATATGGTGCGATTTTATTACCCAATCGAATATGTTTTTACATATATAGGTTCCTCTCGTCGATAGCTTCGATTTGATAGGTAATACGCCCTAATCCGACACCCGAGTAAAAAGTTATGGATGTTTTAAGATTGGACATATGCAAACTATTTTAAAACGATGTTTATCAAGGATATAATTTAAGTATATTTTATCTTAATAGAATTACATGCTTATTTTGATTTTGAAAATATTATTTTATATTTCCATCATTGATTAGTTAAATATGCCTTTTTTAATATTTAACTCCCATAAGGTTATATATATGTATAGAATGCATATTGTAAAGAAAATTTAAAACATAACCATGATCATGTAAAGTAGTATTCATTTTGAAATTCTAATCGAGCGATAATATTTTTAATATAAAGTTGATAACTTTATTGTTGTTCAAGTGCATTTTTATAATATAAAATTAAATAAATAGTTATTGGTTAATGAGAAAACCGAACTAAGAATTTGGTTAACAAATCTTTGATAAACCCTAAACCCTAAACCCTAAGCCCTAAGCCCTAAAACTATAAGCTAAGCGTACACTATCATAAACCCTATACCTCACGCAAATCCTACCCTAAACTCTAACCCTACCTATAAACTCTAAAACTTACCTAATATCATACCTTAAACCTTATTTTAAATACCATCATAAACACTAATACTTATATGAAACTCTACATTAATCCTTAATTTAAACCCTACATTCAAACTCTATCTTAAATCTTATACCCAAACCTTAAACCTCACTCAAATCCTACACTAAACCATAACCCTTACTATAAATCATAAGCCTTAGCCCCAAAACCCTTCCATAAACCCTAATACTTACGATAAACCTAAAATGTACCAAAATTTTATATACTAAGATTTATTTTAAATCATATCCCAAATAAAACATCGTGTTAAAACAGTTTGCGTATGTCCAATCTTAAAACGTTCATAACTTTTTGCTCGGGTGTCGGATTTGGGCTTATTACCTATCAAATCGAAGCTATCGACGAGAGGAACCTATATATGTAAAACAATATTGGATTGGGTAAAAAAATCGCACCGTATTGTATCACGCTTTATGAAGCGTGTCATTTTGCCGCTTTTGCAAACAATCTGCTCGGGTATCCGTAGATGGCTAGCGTTATGAAGCGACTCGCTTCATGAAGCGAGCCAAATCTTGTGCGCGAGGAAATTTTTTTGTGTGTATATAGCTTTAAAACTTTCATCATTCAATATATAAGCGAAAAAAAAAAACTCACTATTGAGGTGGGACTTTATAGAGTTGAATGCATACCACTTACCACATGATGAATCTCAGCCTTCGATCAGTCAATTTAATGATGTTAGATTTACAACTCTCCCGATCCCATTTCTTCTATTTTTGTGAGATTTCTGTTTGTAATTTTGAAGTTTTTCTTTTGCTTAAAATAAATTAAAATGAGGAAATCAGATAAATTGCTTGCTGCCAATAGGTGTACATGCACAAGTTATTTACTGTAATTAACTAGGGGTGAAGCTTTCAAGTTGCATTTGGACAAGAATAATAGAGCATATTCTTTGGCCTCATCTGTTGTTTTTGTTTTCTATGCAAACCGGATTATATTGCATGGATATATTAGCGGATGGAGTGTAGTTTGATTCCAGGTATATGCCACCCTTTTTTTAAACCAATCAACTATGATTCATAATTTAACATCTTGAATCTTGATCGATATATGATTTGCGCGCGAAATCCTAGACCCATATCAGCCACGAAAATTAGCAGCCATCACATCGATCAAATTGCCTGGTAATGAGGTCCCGGGTATCATCGCAATCTCCAAGCACGTGTGCCACAAAACCTGGCCTGTGGTCTCTAAAAACAATAGATGTCTATTTATTTGAGCTGGCAAAAGATTAGATAAAATTAAATTTCATATTCCGTATTATTTATATTTTTTTTTTGTAAAATTAAAAATTGTAAAATCTTTCAATATATTTATAATATTAAATATTATATTGTCTATATATGTTTTACTTTTTTAATCATTATAAACATTTATCATTAATTTTTTATTATAAAATGAAATCAAATATATCTATAAAGACATTTGCCAAAGATATCATACTACAAGATAAAAGAAATTTATATTTAATTTTTAAATATTTTAAATATTCATATTTTTTCTAAACATTTGTATAAGGAATTTGTTAAAAATATTGTTTTTTATTTATTTTAAATATATTGTGAGATTGTATAATTTTAATTAGTATTCTTAAATATGAGGTGGGACCAAAAGCGTTTTAATTAATTGAAAAGTATAATTTTAATATATATAGTTATAAATAGATATTATTACCGAATTTATCTTGTGTAATTTTTGGTTAAATAAGGAAATTTTTAGTTATTAGTACCGAGTAAGAGATAGATACATAGATCCAAGATATCTATATAGATAGATAGATAGGAGATAGCATGCACAAATTTATTTAAGAAGAACAAAATCCTAATTAAATAGGACATGTGTAATTTTGGCTTATAAGAACAAAAAAACTTGGTGTGGGGCAAATATAATTGGATTGTGGTGGGGAAGTTGGCATCTAGTGAAACAGAACTCGGCATCTTCTATCTCGATTCCCGGCATCTTCTCCAGCCTGTCCTTTTCTCTTCTTCATTCTTAAATTCTCCCTTCTCCTCCTCCTCTCTTTCTCCAATCACAATTCACACAGCCATCTTATTTCCCAATCTCTCGATCTCTCTCAATTCAACTTCAGATTCAATTTTAGTTAATTCCATCAAGAAATTAAAGATAATGAGCGGGGCGGGCCTGGAAACGGCGGCGCCAATAATGGAGGCGCTGGTGCTAAACTGCGCGGGCCTCAACCTGGGCCTCCTACTCAACAACATCTGGACATGGGTCGCCGTCATGACCGCCGCCCTCGGCTTCTGGAGGATCCGAACGGTCAAGCCCGACACGGGCCCGAAGCAGCCCAATTCTCAGAACAATCCGGTTCAGGATAACCCGGTCCGGAAAACAGAAGAGCGAACCGCTCCTGAACCGGACCGGATTCCTTCGACGTCAACCCGGCCTGACGACGAATTGCCCTTGGAGAGAGTGACCAAGGGGAACAAGTACTTCAAGGAGTATTACAATTACAATTACACTGGTGGTGGTGGTGGTGGTTACGAGGTGCATGCGGAGTTAGGGGAGGAGAGAAAGAATGTGGGCGGTTGGGAGGGCGGCGATTGGGCGGTGGTGGAGGAGTGGAGGATTCGGTCGCCGGCGGCGGAGGGAATGGGGTGGTACAGCTACCAGGATTTGAGAGTGTTAGATGGGAGTGTGGTGAGGTTGTGGGACCACGCTCTCGCTGGTGGTGGTTGTTGTAGGAGGAGGAGGATGCCCAGTCTCGTGGGAGTCACGCGCTTCCTTGGGGATTGTAATGGAGTAGTATTAGTTTAGTTTCCTTTCATTAATTATATAATAAGAGGTTGGATTGTTAGCCTGATTTGTAGTATGCATCATATGATATGATATATTATGATGGTTTCTTATCTGCAATTGTATATATGTACGCACGTAGCGCTCTATTCCATCTACTACTATACATATTATATTGGCCGGGTACATCTTTGGATTGGTTTTGCCCCTGATCAGGAGTTTTATGTGGTAATTTGGCGCGTATATTCAGTTCGATCGACATGCAAAACTAATTTTGACGTTAATTAAGAAGGGCATCAGGCACAGATCGATATAACCACCTCATTATAGAATTGAAATTTGAAAATATACACATGCATAGTTTGTTTTTAATCCACTTGTTTCTGAATATATATGTAATATTTCAAGAACTAATTAAGTTTGTCTTGGCGGGGGAAGGAGAAGACAAATTAAGCACTTCTTAATTACACCATAGAATTTGAGAAGCATCCTTATGGAATATCCCTAAACGTACGATGCAGATCGAGTACTCTTACTGAAATTGATGGTTTTATTATACATTAAGTAGTCACACCAGCTGTAATTCATTAATATATATAGTACTCTCCTGTTGTTAATAATTTACATGGGAGAATAAAATGAAGCAAACAAAAGCACATCCGCAAAAATATCAATCCAACGGTATATTATCCGAATCCAATCCGAGAAAATTACCAGCTAAGTCATCGGATTTAAAATGAATCGTATTTATTACCCCTCAGACATCATGAGGTATAATACTATACGTATATATTTTATACAATAACAAAAAAAAAATTAATAGTCTAAGTGATTTGTGCTTTGTCTAAATAAAAAAGTGCCTTCAGGCATCTAGTCAAGCGGCAAGGATCTCGTGTAGTACCATGAGGTCTCCGCTTCGATTGAGAATCAAGGATCATGAAGTCCACAATGCAAGGTAAGCCCCAAGACTTCCAAGGAATTCGACAACAAACACCCAAAAATTTGGCTTGACTTCAGCTGACTTGTTCTTCCTGGTTCGAACTCGGATTTGAGTGATTCCAACTCAAGGAGTTAGATATATGAGTCTAGTTGAACTCCTCAAAATTTGAGATTAATATCACTCATGTATCATAAATTATTATAGTTCTACTACGGTGTTGCAGAATCCACCGAGAAGAGATTTCGATGGGAATTTGAATGAGATTGATGGGGGTATAAATGGAAGGAGACTTAAATGGGATGGTCTTATATGATATGAAGTGATGGATATGGATGTGGAATTAGAGAGATATGACTCACTCTCCAAAAACACAAACTATGGATTCAAATAAGGATGTGACTCACCTTGAATGGATCCTTGAAGATGGTTCGATATGATTTACGAACCAAGGGGATTCACTAGCCTTAAGGACAAGTGATTCAAGACTACTAAGAAAAACTCAAAGCTTCATTCTCATTAAGTTTAAAACGTGGCTAAACAACAAGAACAAAATGCCTATAATGAATCTTGTTCACTTTCACCTACCACCTCACCTACTACCTTACCTACCACATCACCTAATACTTCTTTATTACTTTCATATAATAATAAAAATATAGAATATTAAAAATAAGTAAATAAATCCCACACATTTATTAGAGACTTTGACGCATACGACATTGAACATGAGCTTCGAGAATGACGATAAAAGCTTCAAAATGAATCTTGATTGACCTCGTGGTGGATCACATCATCCTCTCCTCATTTAAAAGGATTTGTCCCCGAATCCGTTTGATTGCGTTCCTCCATGTGGTGCTCCAACAAAAAGGATGTGCTAGTCTCTTCTTCTTGAAGTAGAAAAGTGCAAATTCATGAGCCTCCAATGCAAACTGGAGATAAGTTTGATTCCAAGGAAAAAGTGGATGAAGAAGTGGAATCAATTCATTCTCGAATCAAGACTTGCCCACCCATCATGCCTAGTTCCATGAGTTATATGGTTACCCCCATGGATGGATGCTTTCCCTATGGTGCCCTCCAATTTGCTCTTTCTATGTCATGACGAGAATCACACCAAGCAAGAAGAGAGAGAAGTCACCATGTCAAGTTGCTCTAGGGGAATATCTCTTCACCCTATTTTTTCTTTCTTCTTTTCTTTGCATCATATACTAGAGATCTTCATTCTTGTAATTATCTTGGTAGGACTAGATCTTCATACTCTCATTGTACCTTTCATTGTGAGGAAGCATTCATATTTAAGGATCATGTATATAAGTTTGAGCATATGTGCCATCTAGTTACTTCATCTAGAACTAGGTTTTCATGTGTGCATTTTTGCTCTTTTCACAATTTTTGAAAACTAGGAAAAGGTTTGTAATGTGTCCTTCTTTTGTTTTTAAGTGTGTTATGTATAATTCGTGTTCTACACATAAGCATATCTTTAGGCTCAAGTTGGGAAAAACATGTGCTTGAAAATTTTCACAAGGTTTTTCTATGATTTTACTTGTTTGTGACCTTCACCTTCTTCTATGTATCATTTCGTGTGCATTTCAGATTTTCACTTGGAAGTGCACTCGGATTCAAGGACGAATCCTTTTTCAAGGGAGGGTGGATGATGTGACCATGCCACATCAAGGCCGAGATACAAGCATTCTCGAGGCTAACCTCGAGTCAACAAATGAGTGTGATGTTGAGGGGCGCACCGGGCGCGACACTTCAGACCGCGACACAATTCTAGGCGAGGCCATCACTATTTCCTAACACCTTTCCCCGAGCCATATTTTGGGTGAAGACTTGGTGGACCCCATGGGACAAGATGGTCTCGAAAGCGCCGCTCAAAAAGCTACAAAAGGGGTTGAGTGTCGGTCACCCCTCAATGCGGCCGATGCCACCACTGCGGCCAAGAAAGCGTTGGGCACTTTACCAATTTTGGGTCAAATCATTCAGGGCACGGGCTCGTACCTTGCAAGAGGATTTCAAAGCAAGCCTCATGACCTAGGGAGCACCGGGCAAGTATGAAGGTGGCCTTGAGTGCGTGTTGATGGCCACCGGGCGCACCACAACCGGGCCAAGCACCTAAGTCGGTCCTAGTTTCCCCTCGTCTTCTTGGCATGCACTAAATGCAGGTTTTTCGTGGATGTTTTGACTTCCAAGCCCGAGATTAAATGAGAAATTGAAGGGTTACAAGAAGGCCAAGTGTTAGACCAAAGTTTGCTATAAAAGAGGACGAGTTGTCCTTAGAAAAACACATCGGATTGAGCTTGAGTTTCTAGTTGGTTTTTATGCCATGTATTGTCATCTTTCCCTTCAATAAAACGTCCTTAGTTTCCTACAAAAACTGATTAGTGAGTTATATCGAACCCCCTTTCAAGATCCAATTCAAATTGAGTAATATGTTTGAGTTGGCTTCTTAGTTTGTGTTTGTGAGGTGAGTTGTATCCAAAGCAAACACATCCATATCCCCATCATCCCTCGTCTTCACTCGTTGATCTCACCATCCTATCATTCCCACGTCCACAAAGCTGAACCAAGGCGCCATCAATTCCTCCTTTGTCGCAAGAAGCAAGCTTGAGGTCTACCTTGCATCGCTCCTCGTCCAACGATCTGTATCAGCTTTGGTGTGTTGAAAGAAATTAAGGTCTCGGATATTTATGTGCATGATGAGCTTTCCTATCAAGACGCATGTTGACCTGATTCTGGTATGTTTTTGCATGCATAACTTGATATTGGAAAACCGGATTATTGACCAATATCTCAAGGAAGACTACGACGACCCGGACCTTCCTCCTCCTAGGCGTCCTGAACAAGGCCAAGACAATGCTCCATCGGGAATGAAGCACATAAGGGATGCCATCGCTTCATAGATTTGGGAGTCTCGAAACTTTTGGTAGGGACTTTTGAATGGTTGGATGGAAATTGTATGGGATTCATTTGATTGTGGAAACAGTATGGGTATGTATGGATTATGCCATTGCTTCACAGATTTGAGTATTTAGTTGTTGATAGTAATAGTTGCATTCGAGTTTGGTGCTCATATGGCAAAAACCTTTCAATTTAGGTTGTCAATTTCGATACTTAGGTGTTGATCAGCATTCACGCCCACAACATTCAACTTAATCCTAAACACACCCGAAAATTATTATTCATCCAAAAATTTAATTTGAAAGATAAATAAAAAATACTAAAAGTTAATAAATAAAAATATTTAATTAATATAAAGTGTGTCCATAATCATTTGAGTGGTTGAAAAAGGATAATTTTTATATAGTTATTTATAATTACGAAATTAATTTTGTAAATCCATCTTTGTATTTGATTACCAAAAAGGAAGGTTTTGTTTCTGCTCAATTAATTACATCGAGTCGGAGATATTAGAACGGTGCACTTTTGGGGAATTGTTTTGATTAGGTAAGAATTCGGTTTACCGGATAGGCCCGATAAAACCTAGAGACCGAGTAAACCACAGTCGGAAAACCGACAAGAACAGACAAAGACGAACAAAACAAAACAGACGGAAAAGAACAAAACACAAAAGAAAGTACAACTAACGAAAAAGCAATAGAACGAAAAATAGTAGTGGGAGACGTGAGGGGATAAAGATGAAAGTCTTAAGCATTCGGGTCAAAAGTGGATCAATATGATGAAGTGGACTACTGATGTTGCCTCCACCGGGATGAAGGATCTTCAGCAGCCTCGAGAACGTCCAAGCAACCGCGCCAATTACATACGAACCACACCCAGTCCCAGAGCCAAAACTGGAAAGAGTACAAACCGTGCTCGGGTCAACCTATAAAAATAAACACGAACTACAACTCCCAAACAAACTCAGCCCCAAAATTGCATAAAAAAGCCTAGAGATCGGATTGAGTTTGAGTAAAAGAAAAAGGTTGACCAAAAAATCCAACAAAATCAAACACCAACACCCCTCAAAGAGGCAAAATAAAGGACTATAACACTCAACTGAAAGAGCCCAAAGCTAACCCCAACAAAAAATGTCAAAATCATTTTTAATAAATTTCATTCAGTAAAGGCAAGAAAGCTACGTCACATCACATTCATTTTATCATATCCCTTGCTCAAAAAAAAATATCCCAAATTCTGCACCCCACCCCTCGTCTCTCTCCTCTCACTCCTCTCGTCTCTCTCCGGTTGTTCGTGATGGCTCCGGCGCTCCGTCCGGCTCCGATGATTATGGAGTATTTCGTTCTATTCAATTTTACTAAAGAGGTAGAGAGAGATGAGGATTTTCTCATTCATGATACGCTCTAATCACTCCAAAAAAAAACCTCTCTTCACTTCCACATGTCGGATACGTTTATGTGGGACCAAATTTTCGGAATTACATTGCTTTCAACAATCAAAAGCGCTTTGGCAATATTCTGCATGCTAGATTTTCGGTTCAAGATATATTTTCTTTCACTCTGCATCCCGAGTTGGTGCGAACTCTGGAATCGGCCACAATCAAGAACAAAATTGTCGTCTTTTACCCAATGTCGTGTTCTGAGGTGTGTAGAAACCCTAAAGATGGAGAGGTTGTGCGTCTGGAGGTTTTTGCGACCTCTAGGTATATGGATTATGAATTTCCCCACTTTAAAAACCTTGGAAACAAGAATTCAGAAGCATCTAAAGTTTGAGCAAATTTGAGAGCCCTAGAAGACAAAGACGATGGAATTCTCCAAATCACCTCAGAAGATATTGCGTTACTCCACCAAGGCTATTCGGTTGGGTGCGTGGCTTGTGTTGCTAATTTTGATACTATGGATACCTCGACTCTAGACTACATTGTGCGACAGGCTGATTCCGGTGACAGAAAACTAGTTGAAATTGTGTTGTGGTGGATTATATTGTTGATAACCACTACTCATGTGCCTTTTCCGTTGGAAACCATAATTCCTCTCCCTTCTCCGTCTGGCCGCTCGTGTTCTTTGGTGTGGCGTGCGTAGTTGTGGCAACACTCTTGGGCCCTAGGCAGTTAGGTTTGTTTGTATATTCCCTCATAATTTCATGATTTGTTTAAGATGCTATATGTTTTATGGTGCGAGATATCTATAGGCTTATTTTCGTTGAGTGATTACTCTGAGAAGTGAGAACACACTTGGATTCTATTTGATCTACATTCATGAATCTCCTTAGGATTCCCGAACGCCGCTTCGTTCCTCCACTTCCAAAGCCACCAAAGCGTCGTGGAGAAGACAACCCCCACTCCACATTATCCTCGGTCTGCTTGTTGCACATTATATTGACTCAAATCCAACCTGCAAAAGGAAGCAAGAAAAAATCAGTAAGTTCCTCCGGCAAAGTCATAGAACGTCGGAGGGTTGCTGGGTTATGGCGTTCTTGCTTTAATTTCAAAAAGAAGACTTATTTGCTTTAATTTCAAAACTCCTATGAAAGCCAAAGGGAAACGCATGCTCATATTAAATAAATGACACGAAAACTGGTGAGTAATTCCATAGGATTACGACGAGAAGATGAAACATATTTTATATTAAGGAAATCAGAACCAATAGAGGTACACAAATTATAGGAAATGAAAATATAAAATAAAATAAAATAAGAATAAACCTTAGAAAATCTTTAAACAAACAGAATATTACTAGCAATAAAATGTTGGAATCTTTGAAAATCATCGATAAAGAAATTTCATATAAAGATAACAATGAAATCATTGAATAACAAATGAAGAAATTAAGAATGCAATCTTCTCAATCGAAAAGGAGAAATCTTGGGACCTAGATGGAAGGCCATCTACATAAAATAGTAGATCATGGTGGGGTAAAACCATAAAGTGTTTCTTCCACTCGGGCAAACTTTTGAAATATTAATTCACACTTTCGTAACACTAATACCAAAGTGTGACAATCCAAACTCCAAAAACCACTATATACTTGCAAGCCTTTGTAACACAATGCATAAAGCTATCTTTAAAATTATAATAGGGAGGTGAAAAAATATAATGACTAAAATCACACATCCTTCCGTGAAAAAAAATTCTTATTGCACACGAAGTCTTCAATCCCTTCCGGAAAAAAAAGGAAATGAAGAATGGATGGCCCTCAAACTTAACATGAAGAAAGCATACGAGAGAGAGCATACAAGAGAGTTGACTAGTGTTTGTTGAAACCCGATATAATACGCGCTATAAACGAGATTTTATTAAATACTAACTCTAAGGATTTCATACAACCAAGCGGTTTTCATAAGTAAATTTTTCCTCCTCCCCACCCTTCAACCGAACTTTAACAAGCAAGATAGATAGAACTTTAACAAGCAAAATAGTTCTTGAGTTAAAGATATTTTTCGACCCCTTATTCGGTTAATCCTTCTTCCTATTTATAGGTTTGGAGTCGTGCTAGTTTGCACACTCAAATCCGATGTGGGACACTTCTCCCATTTATATCACTTGATCTCCTTGCAAGTATATCTTATTTCTCGATGTGGGAATACAAGTTTCACAATGGAGCTTGTCTCTGATTGGACCAAAAACATGTAGGCTTACATGCAATGTCGGCCTTGTTCAATTTTATGCCGCTCGCCGAATTGTTTCACACATGCACATGCATACGTGTATAACAAGTATTTTTATAAGCTTGTGGGCCGAAATATATATATTGGGCCAAGGAGTCACTTGATTGTTCGATGGGCCTCTATCCACACAACTAGCACCATGGGCCCAACGTATGCGATATAATTAAATACGTATATGCAACGCGATACTTTTATCTTATTTGCTCTTTATGTTTGCTAATTACCCGCTGATTATTTAGCGTTTATTTCGCGCACCATCAGTGTTCATCACTCGGATCATGAGGAAATTTGGATTTTGCGACAAATTTGTACATTGGACTGAGAAATGCATCAAAATTATTTCCTTTTTGGTAGTTGTCAATAGCAGACTAAACAACCAATTCTTTCCACAAAGATGGCTTCATCAAGGAGATCCGATCTTGCCATTTCTCTTTATTCTTGGTGCATAAATCCTAGCCAGATAACTTCACAAAACAAGTGTTGAGAGAAAAACACCAATGTGCATCGAAATTGTCAAAATGGGTACAAAAATACCTTTTCTAGCATTTGAGGATGATATATCATATTTGGGTAACCGTGATCGCAAAAATACCTTAATCAACAACATGAATTAGATTACCAACTAAAAGCAGGTTCCTATTGGCATTGGATGCAACTAATGAAACTAAGAAAACACTTCAAAAAAGAATCTTCGTTGGCAAGTTGGTGATGAAAAAACAATCCGAATTTGAAGAGACCATTAGGTGCTTCCAAAATAAAATTTAGAAGAAATATCTACAAGATGTGATTATTAAAAAAATAACACAAATCTCGCTCCCAAAAAATCAAGTCATTGATCGACTATACCAAGGCCCAAGTAAAAACAAATGATACTCAACAAGCCCAACAATAGAGATGATTACCAACAAAAAAGGAATCCCAAGCACCAACCTAGAGGAGGTGGTCTAGAAGCTTAAAATACCTTCTAAAGTTGAAAACTGTTATAGAGAACAATAAGCAATGACTTCCATACAAAAGCAAGATTATTAAAAACACAGATTGCAATTACCCTGAAATATGCAACTTAATACAACAGAAAAAAAAAAACATATTACTACAATGCTACCATACATAGTAAAACCCGAACTATCAACCTGGGTAAGACTAGATCAAATAGTAGACAAAATTTAAAGTCTGCTATCAACTAGAGAATTTGAAATATCGGTGTATATATATTGCAAAAAAGTATTGAAAACTTATCCCGATTACAATATGGATGAAAATCTCGCCGATATCATTATATCACCAAGGGGATATTTGATATAAATCCAAGTTCAGAAATAGAATGAGATATGAATTTGAAAAAAAATGGGATTGGAAACTCAATTTTTTTATAAAGTGTGGTAAAAAAAAAGAATAAAATTAGGATTTTCTTATGAATAAAGTTTTCAAAAAATTTTGAGACAAGTTTTCAAGAATATAGAGATGACAACTAGCAATAGTGAAGCTTTATTACACTATTACAGCCTTAGAGCCAGAGGGGTCGAAATCTAAGCCTTAAAATCCAGATTGATTGAAAAATTAAAGGAGAGTGAATATAAGATTCAAACTCATCCCTATACTGGCCCAGTATAAGAAAATCATAAGAACTCGCAAGTTTTCATTCCTTAAACCCAAATCTGATTTCTCATACCCACACACCAAACACACCCTAATTGTGCAAGTCTCAGGAAGAAAAGGAAGAATATGAATTAAATGCGACCAAGGAAAAATCTTCTTTCAAAACTTGACAATAATGATAAGGAAGTAATAAAAAAAACAAGTTTATATGAGCCGTTTCTTCAAAAGTTGCGCACATTGATTGTTTGGGAAGCGATACAATCTTCTGGCATTATAACTCGTGAGCTTAAACGGTAGGAAAATGTCAAAACTTGATGCTTCCCTGAAAAACATTTAGGAAGGAAGAAATCAAAAACCAATGGCATGCAATTCTTGTACGGAGACTATAGCAGTACTAAATGATCTATAGCATTTGTTACTGAACGGCTACTGATAAAATATAACTTTGTGCAACAGCCTTAGAATAAAAGAAAGCAACTTTCAAGATAATAAACACAACACAACACACAAATCGCAGGAATCCAAAGCAGAACACTTTCTGTTGAGGCATAAACATCTAAACAATGCCAAGTAAATATACGAAAGCAAAGTCTAAGAGGTAGTGAAACTAAAAGAAGAGCGGGAAAAGTGAATATTATGTGCACATTTCTCGTCAATGTTATTTCAAGAGCACAATAAACCATGTCCTTGGTACTTTAAAGATGACTTGCGCTATTGGCTACTAAAGAAGAGGTGAAAATGCATGCATCACAACATGAAAGCACTTACAGAAAAAAAATGAATTAGTGGAATATACTACTTTTACTTTTTTGTTTCTTCTTAATGTTGGTCATTACATCCTTGTAGGCTTATACTCTTTTCTAGCACACAATTTTGAACATTTTCACCATCAAAAAGAACTTACAATGTTTGACTTCCAGTCTCCCACTATCAAGTACTCATTTTCTCTCTTTCTTAAAGAGACTCATATGGAAAAATCTAGCAGGAGTAACTATTTATATCATACAGTCGATTGATTCCAGAATCTAGATGAATACTGTTGTGCGGATAAAAAGAATGCAGTTGCTTGAAATTCATGCCATCTATCCCATGTTTATAACGATAATAAAAATTTGAGATTTCACCCTAAAAGCATAGACACATGCAATTAGTCTAACCATGTTTTCTTCCAAGTAATGGCACCTAGATTCCATTTATCCCTTAA
The DNA here is from genome assembly GCA_964016875.1 of Fallopia convolvulus. Classification (NCBI taxonomy): domain Eukaryota; kingdom Viridiplantae; phylum Streptophyta; class Magnoliopsida; order Caryophyllales; family Polygonaceae; genus Fallopia; species Fallopia convolvulus. The sequence continues at coordinate 35,882,817 of OZ024735.1, read as the reverse complement.
CCAGATGTTTAAGCTAATACAATCATATGATCACCATAGAAAGAGAGTTTGCAGCACAAAATCAGTGAAAAGGATGAGGATAAGATAGTAAAAAAAAGGTTAGGCATGAAAAAGCAGCAGACCAAATACAAATAAAACTAAGCACCTTCTAAGGCAAAATTTCTCTATTCAAGCAACCCAGAAGGGTGACAATTCATCAAGAACACATTGTTGCATTGCACTAAAAGAAAGGAAACTAAAGCAATATTCTTGCATTTAAGACACACCATGTCCAAGAGAAAACAAAATCAGCAAAACATGTAGTCAAAATAGAAAGAAAGTGTATACCATCTAGGGAACAACATCAATTTCCTTGTCCTCGACATCAGTTGCGGCTACACTAATCTCAGCACTGAGACCGTTATCCTCTTCCTTAGGAGGCTGAGCTTGCTCATCCTCTGGCAATGGCTCCTCCACATAATCATTCTCAAAGGCATCAGCGGGCACTTCATAGATCCTAACTTGTGGCTTTGTGGGATCCTTGACCAATACATACTTACCCTCACTCAATTTCATACACAGATCAACTATACTCTTGACAATTCCCCACATATTAGCCGTACTCAAATTAATCTGTGATGCAAAATCCCTTGGCTTGTACCCAACAACGGCCAATATGACATGATTATAGTGATCCCTAGGATGAACCCTAGATACATATCCTAACTTCATCATATCTGCATTAGCCAATATAGCCTGCGCAGTCCACTTAGCCAGTTTATTAGCATTGTTCTTCAATTCAGTAGCTAACACAGCCCCTCTTTGAGTTTCCAACTTCTGCCTCCAATCGACACCAGAATACTTGGGATCAAACTCGTTCAATGCGTTCAGGGTAAGGTATTGCCTCTGGTTGTTGGGCTCAAGCACACTCTGGAGCTCACACCTCGCCACCAAGTACATGTCATCATCAAGCTTCCACCTTCTGTACCTGTAGGCAACCGAAGCAACTTCTTCCCCTTCATTTGCAAAGGGATTTTGCTCATCAAAAGTTACCTTTTTCCCGTCCCTAAGAAGAACCTGCTGGGAGAAGTTTTGGTTGATATAAGCAGCCTCAACGCTCAAAGAATAGGCCGAATTGATATCATCCTTAGCGTCGGGGAGTGGCTCCTGGGAGGTCTCGTGAACAGCCAGCAAATCCAATTGTGAGCCGTCTCTCTTGTCGAAGAAGAGTTTGTTTCCAACCTTCTGAACCACAATATCCCAACCGTAGACAGATCGAGGAGCGCACATCAGAGTAGAGAGTATAGCATCAGTGGCGAACACCGTGGCCTTGTCCTCGTTGGCGAGGCGGCGGATCACCGGATCGTCAGTAGTTGTGACCTTGAAGAAATTGCGATTCTTGAAACGTTCCAGGCGGCGCTCGTTCTTGGGCGTGAGACGCTCGTAGGAGCGGTCGTAGTACTCCAGACCGCCGCAGAAGAGCAGATCTTCAGGCTCGGGGACGGAAAACGAGAGCTTGGAGAAAGTTGAGAAGGGGATCTGCTCGAGCATGTTCCACTCCGGCTGGATATCCACCGACGACTTCAAGATGGCAGCTTCACGACGGGGAAGATGAGCGCCGCGGTTGAGATGGTATAGGCGGTCACGGCGGGCGCGCTCCTTCTCAGCCTCGCGCTTGCGAGCCTCAACCTCCTCGTCCCGGCGCTGGGGGAGTTGATTGCGGTTGTGATGGTGGTAGCCGCCGCGCCATCTAGGGTTTCCCTTGGGGCGAGGAGGGGGCTTCCCGTCAACCAGGCGGAAGGAGGAATCTTCCTCGGCGGCAAGGGAAGAGGCGAACGAGTCGTCGCCGGAGAAGTCAAAGACGGAATCGGCAGCGTTGCGGTTGGAGCCGCGGCCACCTTGATTGTTGAAATTGCGGGTCCAGTCCGCAATGCGGCCGAGCTTGTCCGACCGAGAGAAGGGTGCAAACGGGATGTTGAGGGGCTGGTTGGAGGCTGCGGCGGTGGCGTCGGGAGGACCCCAACCGTCGGGATTAAAAGGCACGGAGCCGATCTCGAAACCCATGGACGAGAGGAAGGAGGAAAGCTATGCGAAGGAATGAATCGTTTGGTTGTGTAGTAAATCCCAAGCCAAGTTGTGTACTAAATCTCTAGCCTAGCCCATAAATACACACTTGCAATACAGCAGTATTCTATCTTGTACTCCGTATCTTCTATCTCTTATGTTAAGTAGTAAGTGGGCAAGATCATCTAGCCCTTAAATACATACATACACATAGCCCTTAATTTTTGTCTTTCACCCAAGTTTAACCATTCTTTTTTTATTGGTTCGACTAGGGCCTTTTTTCAATTTCAGTATAAAATCCACTTCTACCCAAAATCTACTTTTAATACTCTTGAAATCCGTGGAATTCTCTTTGTTTTTTACGGTTTTCAAGACACTAAAAATCACTTTTCACCCAAAACCCATTTCTACCCACAAGTGAAACAACCCCCTGTCGGCTAAACTAATTTAAATTCATTAGCTTTGTCATCTACTTTACGAATTCAAGGTTTATTATCAAAGGTTGGTCCTTGTAAAAAAAAAAGCAAACACAATATTTACAAAAATAAAGAACATAACTTTACAAAGTCACCGTTTACATTAGTTCTTACATACAACAACATCACCATCGTCCAGTAAAGTCCCGCTCCAATAGAAACTAGGGAGTCAAAATGGGGACACTCATAACCCGAACATGTTAGGAGGATACAACATAAAGACTCAAAGAAAACTGAAATTCAGCTATGTGACAATAATAAGTGAATTTAGTTAAAATACACCAAAATTGATAGAGGATTATATTTATCTCAAAGGCATTGTATAAAAGGTAATGAGCATGGGGATTCTTACATAATGAATCCATAAAAATATGGTCAAATAATTCTTTTTACACGAGGAAGCAATTTCTATCAGATTGATTTAATTTCCGTACGAATGGGCCAATCTATAAGAAGTGCGAATGAATCTCGCCTCTAGAGTTAAGAATAATTAAAGTTGCAAATTATTTCATTAAAAGGGGAAAAAACATGGGCGAGTTATTGTCGAAACATGCTTAATTTTCGAAAAAAAAGATGCAATGGACTTGTGCATGATGTAGTCATAGCATGGTTCAAGTTTGAAGGGCTGAATTGGAATTAGAACGGTCCAAACCGAAACCTAAACCACCTGTTTATCTATAGGTTTAAGGTTTTACTGGTTAACCATCGGCTTTACCGATTTAACCACCAACTTCCTCTTTTTTCTTTTTTTAGGTCAAACCAGAATTGGAATCGGCTCCCAAACGGGTAAAAAACGGAACCTAAACCTTCATAGATTTGCATTAATTCATGCTTGATGCATAAGATTGCAGTGAACTGTGCATTGGAATTTTAATGTACATTTAATTTAGACAATGTTTCATGGACATTGAATCTTTGGCGAGCATATCGATTGTGGGCATGTTTTGCACTAAATGTGCATCGATTTTTCATGCATATTTAGGCGGGCGTTCATGCACATTTTTAAAAATAAGGAAATTGATGAATATTTTTAAAAATAAGGAAATTGATGCATGTAATAACTGTGGTTTTTTAAGATATTTTTGAATTTTTCCCACATATCTTTTTAACCTCTTTGTCCGTTTTAACGCTTAATCCAATATTTTTGTTGGAAATTAAATCCTAGAAAATTCTTGGTGATATCCTAAAATCATAAAGAAATGATTTTATGGATCGATGTGAATTCTAGTATTTTTAAATGGAAAAAGAATATTTATTGGATAAGCCGTCCTTTTAATTATGTAATGTAAAGGTTTTAAAATACGAAACGGAAGCCTTAAAAATTGAAGGTAGCGTGATAAAATCATGGAAAATTAATTTTATTGGTCTACATAATTTACGGGACGTTTTTCGTTTAGTAAGTTTTTCCACCCGATGTACATAATTTTACCGCTTTAACGCGAGTCCCGTTCCGAGACGGGAAATCCCGTTAGGCCGACTTTCACTTACTTAATGGGGGAGGAAAGTCATCTCGTTTTGTGCATATTGGATAAAAACAGAGGTGAGGGAATTAGGAAGAACGACGGACTCGGGAAGAAAGAGTTGAATTCATCACCACCGACAACCTTCTTTGCCTCGCTAAACGTCGTCGCCGGAGACCACTCTCCTGGGCTAGCCACCAGCAGATGCCTCACGGACCATCACGGCTCGAGCCAGGGTGAGCTCAACCCGTGCCTAGCTTGTTGCTTCGAACCGCGGGAGCTCCCTCGCCCTTTCGTTATGTGCAAGCTCCGGTGGGAGTTTCGGGCCGTCGTCGACCATCTCCGTTAGCCACTGTCGGACCACCCACCGCGAGGGCCGCCATCGGACAACACCCAACCACCCTTTGGCTCTTGGATCGAGTCATTAACGAACCAAGCGAGCCATAGGCTCAAGTAAAGGTAAAGGTTGAGCTTAATTAATTAGTGGTTTGGTTACGGAGCCACCGTAAGGACCTTTCGATTCCGCTTTGCTAATTAATTTTGAATTTTTTAAGATCTTGACGTTGATACGGTCTCACAGGTTCAAACCGCTCGTGAAACGGACATCCGGATCTTCAGTTATAGCGAATACAAGTTTTAACATCGATTGGAAGGTAAAGGACTTCAGACATTTACTCAGGGTTCGTTATTAATCAGTATGATCCGAGATTTGGTCACCTTTAAGAACCGTTACTAATGAACAATTTTTATTTAGAAAATTATTTCAAAAGTGAAACGGTTAGTTACTTATAAATTCGCCAAGATGGCTCCTTAAAGCGTGATAGCTAAGGATTAATTATAAATCGAAATACGGAAATCAAGTTGTTTATCGATTAAGAAATTGTAGAATTTGAGTATACAACTAAGAAGTGTATCTGTGAGCTCGTTGTTGAGAAATCTTTTGTTATTTTTGGCAGAAGGGCGATTAAGATTACTGTTGGAATCACTAAGAACGTTGTGCACGCCTTCTAAGGCAAGTGGACGATTCTCTCTTGCGTTATTGTTATTAATGAGGAATTGAATTCCATTTGATCTTCATGTTGGGAATGATTTGTGTGTTGAATAAAGTTTTATAGGTTGTTATTTTGTTAGAAATAACGACCATGTCGTTATTTCAGTTTTTGCGCTAGAACTGAACTTAGGACCGTTGTGTGACCTTGTGTGTTTAGCTGTCTCATGCTGAGACATTGTTGTGAAGTAAGATAGTTAGAGATGAGAGTTTAGACTCCAAAACATCTCTTTAGTGGTTCTATGCTGAAACACTATTGTAAAATAAGTAGTTCAGGGGTAGGAGCCGAGTCTCCAATGACCTCTTTATAACAAAGTCTGTATTGGGGGGCGTAGCTTGCTAGCGGATCCCAATATTGGAGTCATGACTCATGTCTCGCTCCGCGTTGGAGGAGGACAATGGTGCACTCGAGCTAAGTGCAAAAAGGAACTGATGTGGGTCAAGTGGTCACAGATTAAATAGGCCCTCTCACCCTGACGACATCAGTTACAAGGAATTTATCGGCAGTAGTTGGGTCGATTAAAAGTTATTAAAATGAAGGTGTAATGTGAAAATCATAAAATGAAGAGAGTGCGATAGGCACGTTAATGTAACTGAATGGTTAGTTCTTTTGATAACCATTCTTGCTCCTGATTAAGAATGATTCTTAATCAAACTCTGATTAAGTTAAGTTGATTAGTCGTTGAAGAGGTTTATGAATGTTGTGTGGCTAGTATAAGTTTCCATTAATCGTTTATGCTTCTTAAAGGAACCACAAGCTGTGGTGTTCTCTCTCTTGAATATGCAAGTCTCCTTCTTATTCTCTATAAGACTGCCAACTGTTGGATCATAATCCGAGCCTAGTCGAATTTTGATGCCAATATGTTTAGTCACAACCATAAGAACCAAGTTAGTTTCTCCACTTGCTTAGTCTTTCATTAGATTAACCCGTCCATCTTCTTTTCTTTTGTATGGTCGGCTGGTGTCCACCGTTGGTATACGACACATCAGGTTCTTCTTGGAAGTTGATTCAAGAGGTGGATCCAGAGGTTTGAAGCTTTAGAAGTTGAAGAAAGGTTTCCAATGGCCATACTTGAGTGAAGTTCTTGGTTAAGTTGTTGCAAAGCGAAGTATGAAAGAAGTTAAGAACTTAAAGAAAACTTTTTAAAGACTTTGTTCAAATAAAAGGTTGTTCTATTTATTTATTTTTCTAAGTTAAGGTTTGTATAAGACATTGTACTTGCTTTTCCGCTGTAATATTTAACTTAATTTTCTTAGGTTTTAAATGGTTTCTTTTACCTTGTTCTAGTATGTTCTATCAGGTTAAAGCCTTGTGTAACTCTAGTTTAGTCCTAATCGGGGTTATTGGCGGTAATACCTCCAGGGTAAGTAAGGGGGTGTTACAGAAGTGGATTTCAGAGCTAAAAGTTCCTAAGTCTTGCTTAAGACTTTCATCTTTTATATAGAATTACGGAAAATTCTATATGGGTGTTATCATTGAACCATTATGGAAAATGGTTAAGTTGCAAGGGTAAACTCGAGAAGAGATAGAAAGAGAAAGAGGAATAAGTTGCTAATAACTTTTGAGAAAAAGGTTTTGTGATGGATGTTTGAAACCTTGGAAATGAGAGTGGATTCCGAGAAGGATCCATAATAAGAGCATGCAAAGATTTCCTTGGTTGAACTGGTACTAGATCAAGTTCTCAACAGATTCGCTTCTTTCTCTCAAGAGTTTGAAGTGCATGTACCCTTGTCGTTCTTTTCCTGTTGACAAGAAAACTTTTATGAGTTTTGAAAACCAAATAGTATATTTCTTAAAGACTTCCTATTTAAAAAGTTTTTACTTTAGCTCGTATAATGAAGGATTCTAAGCTAAGAATTCTTCTTAAAAAGGGCGTGATTTAAAGCTATGCGAAAGGAATTGGTAGTTTCCTTGTTTGAAATGCGTATGTTGATGCTTTGTTTGAAAAAAAGAAAATTCTGAAGTCAAGTTTCTTTGAGACTGAAGTTATATGATTATGAATTTTTACAAAAATACTTTCGTAAAAAAAACTCAAAGTTTTGAAGTTGAGTTTCAAGAGAAGTAGAAGTTGGAATCTCTACTTTTGGCCTTAAGATTGGAAAATCTTGACAAGGTTGGAGTGTTTATGAAAGTTCAATGTGGATGGTGAGGTGATATAAAAATATTGAAAAGAAAAGGTTTATCTTTGGAAACTTTCTTCAACAAATTGTGTTGGTAAGTCTATAGTATAGAATCTTGGATATTCTATATTTTCTATTGTTTGGAAGTGAGAGTACGAGCTTTGAAGTGCTCCAGTTTTTGATCAATTAAATTGATAATCTAATGGAAATGCCACTGAATTCTAATCCGATTCAAACTCGGATTCCTATATGTGTTGTATCCTTTAAGTTGAAAGTGATTGAGAATCCGAAACGACTTGGGAATCTTTTGTGACTATGGTAAGGAAGAAAGGAGGGATGTTGGTTCAGTAAAAGTTGTGTATAAGTGGTTAATCATCAAGGTTGTGATGGATAAGGCGGATTGGTTAAAATGGATTAAACAAGTAGAAGTTCATCGGTAATGTGTTTATATTCAATTGACCACTTAATGCAAGTGTTGAATGATTGGGATGAAATATTGGTACTCAAGTGTTTAACCTAGAAGGCTATTCTGTTGGAATTTTGTAACATTATGCCATTTCGGGGTAAGGATATGAGGCTTGAGATGTTAATCAAGCAGTAAGGGAATCAATGCTAAAGACATTTCTAAGTTGTCAATGGTACGAGCCTATGTTTCTTCAAGGATAGAAACAATGAAGTTCAGGATTCAAAGAATTACTCATAGAATGATTTTGGTATAACTATATGTGTTCTGTAAACAATTGAGGGAAAAATCTCAATCATAAAATGTTATGATCAATCAGGCTTAGACCATAACCCTAAAAAGTTATTTTAGTTGTGGTTGGGTTCTGAAGATTGTATATTAGTCAAATCCAATGCCTAAGGTGGTTACAATTAAAATTGTTAAGTGTTAGGTGATCTCCTAACAATAAGTTCTTCCCTTGCAAAGTGAGTTGAAAGTAAGATAATAAAAAGGAATATTTCATCTCTGCACAGCTATGCGAGAAGGGAAGACAATAATGGAAGATTTTGATTTGTTTAACCAAGGTAGAATTTGGAAGGATCTCAAAAGGTTATGTGGGGCCATGTGCTTTCATATGTGATAAGGAATTGGAAATTGAAACAATTTCCTTATGTAAGGATAAAAGGGTAGTAAATACTTTGGGATTGTTACAGAGTAAGTTTGTTTACCTTTGAATATAGGAGTTGAGATGATAAGTAAGCTCCAGAAGATCTATGGTTTTGGAGAATAGATGAACTCAAGCTTTGAATTTTAGTGGGGAATCATTAATACTTCATCTTAAAGCAATATGTCAAGATAATATACAAATCGAGAATGATCTCAGGAGAATCTATGTTATAAGTATAAAGATGTTGAAATCTTTTCTTTAGTAAGGATTGCAAGTAAATGAATTCAAGTAATCAATTTTTTTATTGGAACTTGTAAAGTTAAGATGAGTTTTGACCAAGTCGTATCAAATCAGGATTTACTTCATACTATGGAGTACTATAAAAATCGAGAATGATCTCAGGAGAATCTATGTTATAAGTATAAAGATGTTGAAATCTTTTCTTTAGTAAGGATTGCAAGTAAATGAATTCAAGTAATCAATTTTTTATATTGGAACTTGTAAAGTTAAGATGAGTTTTGACCAAGTCATATCAAATGAGGATTTACTTCATACTATGGAGTACTATAAAAGTATGATAGTGTATTGGAAGTGAGGAAAGGTCAAGGTACGTCACCAGGAACTACCTTGAAGAAGAAGAAGTGTTATACTTCAAAAGGGAAGTGATGTGTTTAGAAATGAATTAGTTTGTCTTTGCTCCTTTGAGACTCGTCTTTGATTTTGAGAAAAATTCAGATATGAAATTTTAAGGCAATGTTAGTTGTTAAAACGAATTGAGAGTGTTTTTACGGTTTTCATAGTGGTGAGTAAGAATGTAATTTGTCTTCCATCCTAATCACATGGTAAGGCAAGATTACATGTCTTATTCCTATGAGAATGCAGTAAAGGATTATGTTTATTTTATTTCCCATCCTGATCACATGGTGGAATAAGATCACATAATTCCTTGGGTTTTAGATGAAGTAAAGAATTTGTAAGAATTGCAAATATTTGTCATAATTTGAGTAATGTGCAGTACTGTCTGGATAAGATTTTGAAAGTAAGCATTTCTTTCCATGTAAAGTGATTGAGCCAACCTTTAAGACTACTTTTATATAGTGTGTTGGTCATCTAAGGGATACGTGATTTTCTTGGGTTTTAAAGAATGGTTTCTAGTATGAGTTGGTAATCATATAAGTTTTACTCAAGTAAAGTTATTGAGATTCAAAGACGAGAGTTTTCTTGTATAGCAATTGCTATATTAGCTACTTTGTAAAAATCCTTTGAGTTAACTTAGTATTGGCATTGTATACTATTTTAGTAGTATTGCCAATTACTATATCTAATCTTGAGAATTTTGTTGCTCAACAAGTCAGAATGTTAAGTGAAGTCTAAACAGTTCTTTGATGAAAAAGACTAAAATTTTTCAATGGAGACAATTTTGTTGGAAATTATTGGACTAAAAGTATTATTGTTCAATATGTTGGTATGATAAAGCGTAGGAGTTTAGTTTGAAGTAGTTGAGTAAGATAACTACTTTTGAATGTCAGTATGCCCAAGTTGTGTTTTGTTAAGAAAAGGATGGACAAGATAGGTTATTATCTTGTCATGTGTTGGATAAATCTCATATTCTTGGTTAAAGTAATATTGAGATTTTATCCCAAAAAGGAAATTGAGTAAGGATTTTAAATAATCATTGTAAAGAAAATAATTTGAGAAGGACTAAAGGTTTAGCTTGTATGACAACAAGGTTATGTGAATACCCTAAGATTTTATTCAAAAATTTGTTGACCAGATCAAGGAAAAGCAGTATGGGAAAGTAATATTGTTTAAGATCACTGGGGAAGATCAAGAAGGTAAGACACCAGGAATTGTTATTCAAGACTATGGATGGTTTGGTTTCAAAACTGTTCATGTGTATCTATTGTTGATGAGCTTCGAAAGCTTAATTCAAAGGAAGCATATTTATTTGCTTAATTAGTTCATCCTGGAACAAGTAAATGTATAAGGATTTAAGATAAAACTTTTGATGGACTGACATGAAGCGAAATGTCACCGAGTTCGTTTTGATATGTTTAGTTTGTCTGGAAGTCCTGATTGAGCATAGAAGACCAGATAGAATGTTATAATCTCTTCCTGTTTCACGATAGAAATGGGAAGATGTTACAATGGATTCTTGTCATTAGTTGTTCAAGACTTAATGAAAGAAAAATGCAATATGGAGGTTGTTAATAAACTCACCTAGAGTGTTCATTTTAATGCAATTAAGATGACTTAAAGAGTACAGAAGTTAGCTGAGGTGTTCATGCATGAAGTATTTCATCTTCATAAAACTCCAAAGACTATTATCTCTGATTGAGATGGATGGTTTATGCCAAGGTTTTGAAAGGAGTGACATCAAGCTTTATGGAGTGAATTGAATTTTAGCACTGGCTTCCCTCATCAAACTGATGAACAATGCAAAGAAACAAATTCAAACTCCCGAGGACATGTATTCTGGATTCCACACAAGTTGGGATGTTAGCTTGAGTTTGAGCGACTTCACATACAACAATTTTGATCACACAATAAAGAAATGACTCTTTTAAGGCTTTGTAAGGCCGGAAGTGCTGGTTGTCAATTTGTTGGAATGACAATACTGACAAGGTTCTTCATGGGCCAGATTTGACCAAGAGAACAACAGTTGATATCGCACTAACACGATCAAGGGTGCTAACTGCTCAAAAGCGACAACAGTCGTGTGTTGCTTTAAAGCGAGAGCATGTTAAGTTCATTGTAAAGAACGACGTTTTTGTTCTAGTATCCGCCTTGAAAGGCGTATTCCGTTGGGAAAAGCGAGACAACGTAAATGCTCGCTATGTTGGATCTTTCGAGATACTGGAAAGAACTGGTAAGCTTGCTTAATAGTTGGCATTGCCACCTTCAGTGCATTCTATCCATAATGTCTTCCTTGTGTTTCTTCTAAGATAGGATGCGTTCAATATATCTCATGTACTCAACAATAATAAGATGGATATTCAACCAAATGACACCTATGAAGAAAGGCCAGTTTGAATCGTGAATAAGAAAAATACCTTTGGTTAGGTTACCTTAGTCTAAAAATGGAGGTAAAGAAAAGACTTGAGAAACTAGACAGGAAATATTGAGCCATTTTCCAAAGTTAATGAACGTTGTAAAGAAGAAGTTTGGTAACTAAGCAGTGGATGTTTGTGCTTCGTGCAGAAGTAACAACATGTTTTTTTAAGGGGGTACTACAAACTTCTGTATAGGTTTGTAGTGGTTGTGTGTGTGCTTATGCTATCCTTCCTTGTGATCCGAGTTCTCCTTGGTTTCGAGGACGAAACCATTTTTAAGGGGGTACTAATGTAATAATTGTGGTTTTTAAGGATATTTTTGAATTTTTCTCAGATATCCTTTTAACCTCTTTGTCTGTTTTAACGCTTAATCCAATATTTTTGTTGGAAATTAAATCCTAGAAAATTCGTGGTGATATCCTAAAATCATAAAAAAATGATTTTATGGATCGATGTGAATTCTAGGATTTTTCAATGGAAAAAGAATATTTATTGGATAAGCCGTCCTTTTAATTATGTATTGTAAAGGTTTTAAAATACGAAACGGAAGCCTTAAAAATTGAAGGTAGCGTGATAAAATCATGGAAAATTGATTTTATTGGTCTACATAATTTACGGGACGTTTTTCGTTTAGTAAGGTTTTCCACCTGAGGTACATAATTTTACCGCTTTAACACGAGTCCCGTTCCGAGACGGGAAATCCCGCTAGGCCGACTTTCACTTACTTAATGGGGGAGGAAAGTCATCTCGTTTTGTGCATATTGGATAAAAACAGAGGTGAGGGAATTAGGAAGAACGACGGACTCTGGAAGAAAGAGTTGAATTCATCACCACCGGCTACCTTCTTTGCCTCGCTAAACGTCGTCGCCGGAGACCACTCTCCTGGGCCAGCCACCAGCAGATGCCTCACGGACCATCACGGCTCGAGCCAGGGTGAGCTCAACCCGTGCCTAGCTTGTTGCTTCGAACCGCGGGAGCTCCCTCGCCCTTTCGTTATGTGCAAGCTCCGGTGGGAGTTTCGGGCCGCCGTCGACCATCTCCGTTAGCCACTGTCTGACCACCCACTGTGAGGGCCGCCACCGGACAACACCTAGCCACCCTTGGGCTCTTGGATCGAGTCATTAACGAACCAAGCGAGCCATAGGCTCAAGTAAAGGTAAAGGTTGAGCTTAATTAATTAGCGGTTTGGTTACGGAGCCACCGCAAGGACCTTCGGTTCCACTTTGCTAATTAATTTTGAAGTTTTTAAGTTCTTGAAGTTGATACGGTCTCACAGGTTCAAACCGCTCGTGAAATGGACATCCGGATCTTCAGTTATAGCGAATACAAGTTTTAACATCGATTGGTAGGTAAAGGACTTCGGAAATTTACTCAGAATTCGTTATTAATCAGTATGATCCGAGATTTGGCCACCTTTAAGAACCGTTACTAATGAACAATTTTTATTTAGAAAATTGTTTCAAAAGTGAAACGGTTAGTTACTTATAAATTCGCCAAGATGGCTCCTTAAAGCGTGATAGCTAAGGATTAATTATAAATCGATATACGGAAATCAAGTCGTTTATCGATTAAGAAATTGTAGAATTTGAGTATACAACTAAGAAGTGTATCTGTGAGCTCGTTGTTGAAAAATCTTTTGTTATTTTTGGCAGAAGGGTGATTAAGATTACTGTTGGAATCACTAAGAACGTTGTGCACGCCTTCTAAGGCAAGTGGACGATTCTCTCTTGCGTTATTGTTATTAATGAGGAATTGAATTCCATTTGATCTTCATGTTGGGAATGATCTGTGTGTTGAATAAAGTTTGATAGGTTGTTATTTTGTTAGAAATAACGACCATGTCGTTATTTCAGTTTTTGCGCTAGAACTGAACTTAGGATCGTTGTGTGACCTTGTGTCTTTAGATGTCTCATGCTGAGACATTGTTGTGAAGTAAGATAGTTAGAGATGGGAGTTTAGACTCCAAAACATCTCTTTAGTGGTTCTATGTTGAAACACTGTTTTAAAATAAGTAGTCCAGGGGTAGGAGCCGAGTCTCCAATGACCTCTTTATAACAATGTCTGTATTGGGGGGCGTAGCTTGCTAGCGGATCCCAATATTGGAGTCATGACTCATGTCTCGCTCCACGTTGGAGGAGGACAATGGTGCACTCTAGCTAAGTGCAAAAAGGAACTGATGTGGGTCAAGTGGTCACGGATGAAATAGGTCCTCTGACCTTGACGACATCAGTTACAAGGAATTTATCGGAAGCAGTTGGGTCGATTAAAAGTTATTAAAATGAAGGTGTAATGTGAAAATCATAAAATGAAGAGAGTGCGATAGGCACGTTAATGTAACTGAATGGTTAGTTCTTTTGATAACCATTCTTGCTCCTGATTAAGAATGATTCTTAATCAAACTCTGATTAAGTTAAGTTGATTAGTCGTTGAAGAGGTTTATGAATGTTGTGTGGCTAGTATAAGTTTTCATTAATCGTTTATGCTTCTTAAAGGAACCACAAGCTATGGTGTTCTCTCTCTTGAATATGCAAGTCTACTTCTTATTCTCTATAAGACTGCCAACTGTTGGATCATAATCCGAGCCTAGTCGAATTTTGATGCCAATATGTTTAGTCACAACCATAAGAACCAAGTTAGTTTCTCCACTTGCTTAGTCTTTCATTAGACTAACCCGTCCATCTTCTTTTCTTTTGTATGGTCGGCTGGTGTCCACCGTTGGTATACGACACATCAAGTTCTTCTTGGAAGTTGATTCAAGAGGTGGATCCAGAGGTTGAAGCTTTAGAAGTTGAAGAAAGGTTTCCAATGACCATACTTGAGTGAAGTTCTTGGTTAAGTTGCTGCAAAGCGAAGTGTGAAAGAAGTTAAGAACTTAAAGAAAACTTTTTAAAGACTTTGTTCAAATAGAAGGTTGTTCTATTTATTTATATTTTAAGTTAAGGTTTGTATAAGACCTTTTACTTGCTTTTTCGCTGTAGTATTTAACTTAATTTTGTTAGGTTTTAAATGGTTTCTTTTACCTTGTTCTAGTATGTTCTATCAGGTTAAAGCCTGAGGTAACTCTGGTTTAGTCCTAATCGGGGTTACTGACGGTAATATCTTCAGGGTAAGTAAGGGGGTGTTACAATGCACATTTTGGCAAATGTATGTCAAACCTTATGCATGTCGTCATTTATGCATATAACTTAAGTTAATAAAAACATTTTTCAAACAATGAAAAAAGTTTGAAATTAAAGCACAATGTGCATAAAAAGAAACAAATGCATATTTTTTTAGTACCGAAGAACCCACCTTTAGTGCACTACTAGAAAACAGGTAAAAATTAGACGCTTTTGCCTCGACACTTGAACAAAGCGTCGAAGAAAAGTGGAGCGCGCTGGGGAATCTCGACATTTATTTTAGGCATTTTAAAGCGTCGCAAAACTCGACACTTTAAACTATCGAATGGCTTAAAAGTTGTCGCAAATATCTCGCTTATAGCCGGCCAAATTTTAATAAAGAATTTTTTTATAAGAAAATACTACCTTTTTTTCCATTCAAGTGGTTATCTTGCCCGATTCTTTCCTATTTTGTTTCAAAAAAATCCTCAAAATATTTTCTCCAGTGAATCTCTACTGCGCAGCTTTAATTTGGTTCTTCTAGGTCGAGATTCACTTATACTAGCTACTCCATTGATTGCCGAATTTTTTAGAAAGAGAGGGACGAGCAGACTCCTGGTGTCGAATTTGAGTCCCAAAGAATCATCGTTGGTGTCTACGGTAAGATCTCTGGTGTCGATTAGGGTTTCGTTGCAGGTACTCTTGTGATCCATAATCCTTCTTCCGCTATTTGGTTTTGATTTTGTTTATTATAGTAGGACTCTTGATATAATTGAAGCCCTCATTTATAAAACGAAAATCATGTCTGCTTGTTTTCGGTTGAGATGTTTCACAATTCATAGCTTTAATTTAGAATTTTGGGGTTGGGAGATTTAATTTGTGCTTGATTTTGTGTTTTGATTTGATTGGTATGCCGATTTGTGGGTTTCTTATGCATTGGGATGTTGTCCTCAATACCCTTAAATCCTGAATTGTTCATGACATTATGGGGAAAAAATCAGATTGATCTCTCCTTCCTCTAAATAGTGATAATGAGATGAATCAGCAATTAGTCAGCATATCTATTTCACATTTAAGATAACTCAGATGTAAGCCACTACTTTTAATTGCCAACAAGTACCATTAATATCAATCAAGAGCATTGTTGTCAATGTTTTAAGAGAGATTCTTATATGTAACCTGCATTTCTTATTTTTGTTTGAAAGCTTTCAACCCTAGGAAGTAGGAGGACAAGCAATAGGGAAGAAATCCCTATAAGGAAAGACATCAGCCAGTAAGCTGATTTGAGTTTTTGTTTGTGGTGAATCTTGATGAGATTTTACTTAGTACTTTTGGCTTCTTGTCTTGTGCATTGATAGTGTTAGGATCTAAGCTGATGTTCTGGCAAGTTTATACTAGATTGTTAGGATGAAGTAATTGATGTTTGTAACTTTCAAAATACTGGAGTATTTATAGTTTACAATTGGTTTGTCATTTATAATTGATCAATCATTAATTAATGATGGCCTTTTTACTTCTTACTCAGATCACTCTAAATTAGAATGTATACACCTATTCAATTGGAATCTTGATTAGTTTAATTGACTTTGAAAGGGCTAAAAATTTAGAATGTGTATATAATACTTGCATTAAATAAATCAGCCATTGTTTCTTACAATTGGATTAATCACTTATAAAAAATCATATATTCCAATAAATATTTTCTTATATTAAGTGGAAATATCTTTGTGCTTGTGATGGATCTGTGTATTACTATACTTGCTATCTAGTGTGATTTGAGTTTTGTTTCTGGTGAATCTTGATGAGATTTTACTTAGTACTTTTGGCTTCTTGTACAGTGCAATGTAGTTGGGATAGTGTTAGGATCTAAACTGATATGCTGGCAAGTTTATACTAGATTGTTAGGATGAAGTAATTAAATTATGTTCATAGCTTTCAAAATACTGGAGTGTTTATAGTTTACAATGGTTTTAGTCATTTGTCATTGATCTATCATATTTAACGTTAGCCTTTTTAATTTTTACATCCTATCATTCTAAAAGTTTAGAACGTGTATATTTAATTGGAGCCTTAATCTTGTCTTTGGACTAGAATGTGTATACAAGTGTCTACGCGTGCATGTTGTATTGGGTCCTTAGTTAATTGTCTTTTGAAAGGGATAAAAGTTTAAAATAAATAAATCAGCCATGGTTTCTTTATTTTGGGTTAGAAAATCAGCTATGGTTTCTTACAGTTTAATAGGTATTTAAAGGGGCTAAATCATATATACTAAATGACTAAATGTGTATCTTTGAATAATGAGCTAATTTATTAATTAACAATGAACCATGAATATTTCTTTGTAAGTTTATTGATGAGTAAGTTGAAGTTTCTTACTCCCAGCTGGAGTTTTTCTGCTGTAATTTGTTTCTTTTGGTGCTCATTGTAATAAGTCATGTTCACATGTAGGTATGGACACAAGTTGGATTGAATTGCCAAATAATCATATAAATTATATCAATGGAGTCATTGAGTTTATAAAATTAGCCAAGGAAAGTCTTATAGAAGGTAGAACTCGATGTCCATGCAAAAATTGTAAGGTGGATAAGTGGTTGTTAGTAGATGAAGTAGAGCAACATCTTCTGTTCAAAGGATTTTACAAGCCTTATAAGAATTGGATTCATCATGTAAAAGATGATACAACGCTTAGGAATGGGTTAGGAAGTGGCAAAGCAATTGACAATAATGAGCCAGTGATAGTAGATCAAGATGATATGAGAGGGTTGTTAAATGTAGCTTTTGGTTCTAATATTCCCTATTCTGATGATCATATGAATGATTTGACTAGACAACCTGAGGGGGTAGAATTCTTTGATGCACCTACAGAACCCGATGTCTCCAACGACAATGTAAAATACGCCAAATATGAAAACTTACTGAAAGTTGCTAATGAGGAACTCTATGCTGGTTGTAGCTCATTTTCGAAATTGTCGTTTCTTCTCAACTTGTTTCATTTGAAATCAACATTTCATTGGAGTGTTGAATCTTTTAGTATGCTGCTTAAACTTCTACTTGATGCATTTCCTCAAATAATGGAGTTTCCAACATCTTACTATAAATGTAAGAAAGTGATAAAGGACTTGGGTCTTGGATATGAAAAAATCAATGCTTGCCCAAACAATTGCACCTTGTATTGGGGTGAATCATCAGCATTAGATAGGTGTCCTGTCTGTAAAACTTCAAGGTGGACAATGGGAACAGGTAAAGAGGGTGATCGCATTGATGAAAATGTTGCAGTTAAGAGAGGCGAACCTGCCAAGGTGATGCGTTATTTTCCTCTTATCCCGAGGTTAAAAAGGATTTACATGTCATCGAGACTGCTGAAAATATGATATGGCATCATAAAGATCGTGTGAAGGATGGAAAGTTGCGACATCCAGCTAATGCTTTGGCATGGACAAATTTTGATGCTAAATACCCTGAATTTTCCTCAGAGCCACGTAATGTAAGGCTTGGTCTTGCTAGTGATGGATTTAATCCTTATCGTCTCATGAATACTACTTACAGTACATGGCCTGTAGTATTAATTCCTTATAACTTTCCACCATGGTTGGCTATGAAGCCATCATCATTTATCTTATCAATGATTATTCCTGGAAAATCAAGCCCCGACAATGATATTGATGTGTACTTGCAGCCATTGCTACATGAGTTAAAAGTACTATGGGAAGGTATTGATGTGTTTGATGCTTATAAGAGGGAGTGGTTTAAGATGCGTGCTGCTTTAATGTGGACTATTAATGACTTTCCGGCTTATGCTATGTTATCTGGTTGGAGTACTAAGGGTTACAAAGCTTGTCCATCGTGTACAAATTCAACTAGTTCGTATAGGTTTGCTGGAAAGATTTGTTATGTTGGATGTCGAAAATGGCTATCAGATGATCATCCTTATAGATCCCAAAGTGAATTGTTTGATGGGACTGTTGAGTCTGGTCATGCTCCAATTCCTGCATTCGGGACAACCATTCTGAGGCAACAAGAAGAAATAAGATATGTTTATGGTACGTCAAAGAATGCATCACGAAAAAAGAGGAGAAGACGAGATGTTGGCACATCAAATGATGAAGTTGATATACAAGATGAGGAGGATAATGTTCTGTGGATTAAAAGGAGCATCTTTTTTGACTTGCCATATTGGGAGTATAATAGCTTAAGACATAATCTAGATGTTATGCACATAGAGAAAAATGTGTGTGACATTTTGTTAGGGACCATTCTTGATACAGATAAAAGCAGGGATAATATAGAGGTTAGAGGAGCTATAAAAGAGTTAGGGGTGAAGCCCCATCTTTGGCTTGAACCACGTGCTAATCGAGAACCATTTAAGCCTCTTGCTCCATACACTATGTCATTAGAAGAGAAGGAGAGATTCTTACGAGTTTTGCAAAATCTTAGAGTTCCAGACGGATATGGATCTAACCTTTCTCGATGTGTGAATATGAAGAAACGAAAGTTGATGGGACTCAAAAGTCATGACAATCATGTTTTAATGCAAGATATTCTGCCCATAGCCTTGCGTGCATCGGATGCGACACAAGTTGTTGATTTACTTTCAGAGTTGTCTTCATTTTTCAAGTCTTTATGCTCTACAACTCTCAATTTAGACGAACTAGATGATGTTCAAGCTAAGATCATCTTGACTCTTTGTGACATGGAAAAGATGTTCCCTCCAACCTTTTTTACAATCATGGTTCACCTACTGATTCACTTAGTAGAAGAGGCTAAGCTCGATGGACCAGTTCACTATAGATGGATGTATCCCATTGAGAGGTTAATACCTAGGCCTAAATTTACCATTTTCTAATTTGTAAATTTTGTTGAAATATTATTCTTTAACCAATAGTATTTTTTAAAAGGTATTTGGCCCATTTGAAGTCATATGTAAGCAATAAAGCTCAGCCAGAGGGATCCATTGCTGAAGGATATATTTTAGAGGAGACAACCACTTTTTGTTCAAGATACTTTGAAGCAGTTGAGACAATCTTTAACAAGCCTAAAAGGAACGATGACACTGTAGATAGTATGGATAATTATCTATATGACTCTGGTGGTCGCGTTGTTGGGATGACAAAGCTTGTTGAAATTGATGCAAGAAGTTTGAAGCAAGCCCATCGCTATGTTTTACTACATTCCGATGAGATAAATGAGTTAAAAGCGTAAGTGATAGTTATAAAATAATTATTAAGAATTAAGTATCAATATTCATCTAATTGAGTTTTTTTTCAATCCATGAAGTGAATTCATTAATCAAAAACATCAAGTAATCCCAGGAGTTCAAGCAAATGGATCCATTGAAAATGGATGGATACTTCATGAATTTTCCGAGTGGCTTCAAAATCAGGTCATTTTGGTTTAAAAAAACAATAAAAATTATATCCTTGAAAAGTAGCATTTGACTCTATTCTTTTTAATTTTATAGGTTCATAGAAAAGATACAAACACCGAAGAGGGAAGTTTGAGAAAGGCTTTAGCAGGTGGTTTGAATAAAAATGCAAAAAGATTGAAAGCCTTTATGATCAATGGGTATAAATTTCACACCATTGATCGAGAAACATGTCGAAAGACACAGAATTCAGGAGTGATGGTGGAAGCAGATGGAGCAACATATTATGGAAAGGTCATAGATATATATGAGTTGAATTATTATGGAGCGTATAAAGTTGTGGTCTTCCGTTTCCAATGGGTTGATATTGAGAAAGGTGTGAGGACATATGATAATGGAGGAGTTTGTGTCAACTTCTCTAAGCTTATGCATACTGGCAGATTATTACAAGATGATCCTTTTATATTTTCATCTCAAGCTAAGCAAGTCATATATGTTGAAGATGAGTTACAAAAAGGATGGTTTCATGTCATTCAGACCAAGCCTAGAGATTTGTTTGATTTAGGCACTACTATATCATAGTTTTAATAATATTAGACTTGTTTTGTTACCTAGACCCGTTTTGTTTTTACTTCTTATTTTCTTGGTGTTTATATTGTTGATGATATTATAAATTTATGGTAAATTTTTTTCTCTATCTAATTATGCTTTATGTTTTTTTAGCTTACTTTGAGTAAAATGGAGCAAATATGGTTATATAGTCTTGTTAACCTTTTTATAATATTTGTCATCTCCTCATCATCTCATGTTAATGGATAATAAGTTGTGATATATTCAGCAGGTATGCTTTTATAGTCTTCTTTTAATCTTTTGATAATATTTTTCATATCCTAATATCAAGTTAATGGATATAAAGTTGTGACATATTAACGTTTTCATATAAATTTAATGCAGGGATCTTTAGAAGATGAGCTATAGAAGCAAAAGGACTAAAATAAATGGTGATCAAATGGTACAGTCAAACAACTCTAGACCTGGTACATTATCCAAGTCCTTGGCAACAAAACCTAGATGTTTGCCTTCCAATTTAGACCCAAAAATCAAACCTGTTTCACATGATAAGGTGCTACCTATACAGCCACCCACAGAAGATATAGCTCAACCTACTAAACCGTCACATAAATTTACATTCCCACCACATCTTGATCCATCATTTGTTAGGTTGTCTAAAAAATCTAAGCCTGTTTCAGCCAATGCAAACATTGGGAAGAGATCTCAGCCCATGGAAAATAATCCATCATTTGTTAGGTTGTTTGAAAATCTAAGCCTATTTCAGCCAATTCATCCCAACCCATAGATGATCCATCATTTGTTAGGCAATCCAAAAAATCTAAGGCTATTTCAGCCAATGCAAACATGGAGAATGGATCCCAACCAATAGAGGTGTCACAGATATTCACCCAACAACCATTACATGAGCCATCGCCAGAATTGCATGCAACTGAAGCACAAGACTTGAATTCGCATATGCAAGATAATGTGGTTGAATCTGATGGATCTGATAGTGAGCCATTGCAACAAGAGAATGAGGAAAATAATGTGAGAAAACCAAAGTCATTTGCTCGATCAATGAAGACAAGAAATGTGGTTCCTAATTGGCCTGATTCCTTGGACGTTGATGACAAGGAAGACGTTTTGACCATCGGTACAAATATTTAATTTGTTTTTTTTTTCATATATAAATTCATTTGTTTCATAAATATTGATATCTAATATATAATACTTTATATGTACAGATGCTGAAAGTAACTATAAAATATTGAGTGGGTCAATACAACCTAGAGATATTGATAACCTTGAAGTTGGAGTCCGGTGCATAATCCATTTTAATGAGTTCTACTAGCCAATTCGAAAAGGTGGAGACGTTCTAATAAAGTATCTTGGATCGTTGGCAAGGATTGAGAAATTTTGTCCAATTGGAGAGGAGAGTTGGCACCATGTCAACAAAGTTTATAAAGCCGACATTGTTAGCAGAGTTCGGGTAAGTTTTCTTTTTCAGTTAATATATATTATCTTATGAATTTAAGGTACTTTTAAAGGTTATTGCATAGTTAGAATTTGCATTTTATGCTATAGGATAAATTTGTCATTCCAAATGAACATGGAGAGATATTTGATGGCGCAATCCTTAAGCGTGTTTCTAAGTTTTATCGGTATTATAAACATGCATTGAAGAAAGCAAGATTTCACCCAGATACCCGGACAAAAGAACAAATCATCAATGATGTGCCCCCTGAACATACAAGAGGCAATTGGATTCGTTTAGTTGAATATTGGTATACGCCAAAAAGCCAGGTTTGTCTTTCTTTCATTGACACTAGATTTAAGAGAAAAAAAACAGCAGCTTTAAGAAAAAAAAATAGCTTTAAGAAATCTGATTTAAATCTGGAAAAAACATGAGCTTTAAAAAACAGCATTGAAGAGAGAAAAAACAGCAGTAAACAGCAGAAAAAACAGCATTGAACAGTAAAAAAACAGCAACTTTATTTTCAGTTTTTGTTGACATATGGTGTAAAGTAAATAGCATTGAATAGAGAAAGTATATTTGTGTTTTATTGGTTTGCCTTTTGTTGTGCTCTCTTGATATGCTTGTCAGTGCTCCAGGTTAACTAACAAATTCTCTTATCAATTTGCATTTTGTCAATTGTGTGTTTGCTGCCTGAATTTACCTTTATGCTTTTTGCGAATGTAGCTGAAGTGTTTACTTTCTTGACATTTCTCTGTTTTATTGCATTGCTTTTTAACTAACAAATACTACACTTTTTAATATTCTTCAAATCCGGTAGAAATTGTCAAAAGGTGGTAAGGAGGCACGAGCATCCCAAAGCCATGTGCATACTAGTGGTTGTATAAGTTATGCTAATAAGAGAGTTGATTTTGTAAGATTTCTTATTTTCTTATACTCATTTAATAATACATTGATTTTACACTTTAAATGTATATATTTCTAATCGTTTTGTGCAATTTTATCTATATTAGGTTGAAGCTAATGGAAAACAGCCCAGCCATCTAGAATTCTATGAATTGACTCACACCAAAGTTGGAGGAGGTTTTGTTGAAAATACATTATCCTCAGAATTTTTGGTAAATATTTTCAATCTTACTTAATATAGTTATAATTTTAAATATTTTCTTATTTCACTTTTATGTGAACATATATTATTATTTTTTCCATATGTGTGTAGGAACAAGCAAAGTCCAAAGTTGATGAACTACTTCTCACTTCTTCTCCATCGAAGTCTCGTGCGGAAATTGAAAATGATGTGTTTCATAATCTAATGTTCGAGAATGATGATCCAAAGAGACCAATCGGCTATGGTTTTGGAGTAAAAAAGAGTCAAGTATTTGGAGTACATGGTATCTTGAGAAAAAGAGGACATGGGGCAGCCACTACTACCAACAACTCTGCTCAAATGGAAATCATGAAAGCAAAAATGTTAGACATGAAAAAGGAAAATGAAGAACTCCGTTCTAAAGTTGATCAAAGTAATGCAAAGGTTAATCAAAGTAATGCAAGGGTCGATCAAAGTAATCAAATTTTGCTTCAAGCACTTAATGCACTCCGTAGTGGCAAGGTAACTGATGAGTTTTTTGAAGCAGCTCAGTTGGCGTTACGCATGCCTAATTCTGAGGTATGTTGTTTTTATGTATGCAATAAGTTATCTCCATATTACATTGTTTATGTGCTAAAATGTTTAGCTCAATATGCCAAAATGATAACTTTGTTAATGCATTTGATCGTATTTAATTCTAGTAGATTGTGGAGTTGGTTAAATTACATATAGATAAGTATGAAATCTGATTTGGTTGTGGATTTATAAGCGAAGAAAAGGGCATTGTTCCTTATAACTAAGTTGTTTAAAGAAAGCATAGGAAAATTTTCATTTTTGAAATGAATTGCAATGAAAAATACGTAGAGAATGTGATTGTTAATCATCACATGTGTAGTAGCTAAGTATAAGGTTGATATATCTTTTCTAGCTACAAACAAAAGATTGAGAATCCTACTTTCTTTTTGGTATATTTAAACTAATTTAAGTTCATATCATTTTTGTTTTATATCATTTATTTATAATTGCTTAATTATTTGTTTTTGTTATGTATACGAATTGAAGGTTGGTTCAGCTACAAGTGGTAGTAGTGGTCGCAATAGATTGGGTGATCTTCCTTCCTCAAGCCAACTGAGATAGAGCACGCATTTATATTATGAATCTTTTTATAGGACATATATATAGCTGGACAAACAAATATTATTGCTAGCTAGTGCTATGTTACATTTGAAATGTGTTTTGGATGTTTTCTAGCTTGAACAATTCAGTTGAAGTGGTATTTTGTACGTACATTTTATTTCTAGGAACATATATATGATTTTTGGATGTTGCAACTTTTAAAGTTTGTGTATTTTGCTACATTTTAGTGTATGTAATTATGATTGAATGAATGAGTATATAAAAAAGCGAAATAATTTTAAAAAATGTACGCATAATGCGCTCAACCTTCTTAGCAAAAGTCGACGCTTTAATGTGTTGTGATTCTAGTCATGCTTTAGCGCCAAATGTACATACTCGACACTCTTAATTGTCTTTACAATTTATGACGCTTTCATGTGTCAAATTTTTGTAAAACAATGACGCTTTTGCGTGTCAAGAATTCATGTAGATCCAACAACACATACATAAATCGATGCTTTTTGTTATCACTACACTTCTCGACGCTTTTTAATGTCATTATTTGGAACAAATCTCGACAGCTTTTATTGTTGTATCCAATCTCGACGCTTTTTAATGTCATTATATGTAAAAATACTACACTTTTTAACGTCATATAAAGATGTTCGTCTTAGCAAGTGCAAAAAAATCGACGCTTTTGGACGTCACCACACATTGCAATGCTTTAAGGCGTCGTTTTTTGTTCCATATTTCGACTCTTTATGTTGCCGAAACATTTATTGACGCTTTTCAGTGCCGGGATATGTGCGAAACTCGACGCTTTTTAATGTTACTATTTGGATACATGTGTGGGCGCCTAAGCAAAAACCGACACTTTTTAGTGTCAACGTATTTTTCGACGCAATGTAGTGTCGTATTAGCCGACACAAAAAAGCGTCGGTAATATGCGACATTGAAAATCTCGACACTTTTTCAAAGTGTCGAGATTGCAATTCTCGACGCTTTAATATGTCGACTAATGCTTAAAAAAGCGTCGAATTTCAACCTGTTTTCTAGTAGTGGTGGTAAACTTCGAATTCGTGAAGTATATAGCTAGTCGGCAAAATGCATGAATTATAAGTGATTGTGCTTTATGTTAAAACTGACTATGCCTAATTTTTTTACTAACTATGTTTTATTTTGTTATTGTTTGTGCTTTATCTTATATTACTAACTGTGTAAAAAATTTCCAATGAATGTGCATGGTTTCTTGGATGATTGTGCGTGTTTTTTTAGACGGTTGAACATGATTATATAACTAACTGTGCATAATTTTGTAAGTGAGTGTGCATGATTTTTTAATTGAGTGTTTATGATGATATAACTAAGTGTGCATGATTATATAAGTGAATGTGCGTAATTTTTGTAACTAAGTTTGCATGACCTTTTATAATTGAGTGCACATAACTTTATATCATCATTCACACTTCATTATAGGGTAATGCACACCCAATTATAGGGTCATACACACTTAGTAATAAGATTATGCACACTGAGTTGTACGATTATACACACTTGTTATAAAGTCTTACACACTCCTCTAAAATAGAGCATGCACACTTGGTAAAAAAAACAATGTGCACTCATTTACAAATAAATGCACAATCAGTACAAGAATTATATATTAATTTCTCTTCAATATTTCTAGAATTAATTAAACAATATTTAGGCAAATCTAAAAGAATATGAATATATAGGTAAATTTAAATGCTATGTATTTATTGAAATAAGAGGACAATTTTACTTGCTGTAAGATTTAATGGACCCTAACATGTTAGAACTTAGCAATGGGGAGTAAAATGAGGTATTGATTCAAATGAAAATAGCCCTTATCATAAAAACTAGAAATAAATCCGGGCCATCCGATTAAAAAAATATTTATTTTTGTTTTTAAAGTCTTTTTACGTATGTAAAATGATATAAATCGAGTATGTACATATGACTATAAAACATGAACATTCAATACTAATATGCGAACATACTTATATTATATGCAAACGTATGTTAAATTTTCTGAAGTTAAAAAGGTGGTTATTTGTGAACAACCCTTGTAATAATGTGAACATGTGTATAAAATACGTGAACAGAATGTAAAATGTCAAGCATCATCGTGTTTTTGGCAAAAACAAGCGAAAAAATAATAATAAAATGATATAAATCTTTTACTTGCTGGTAAATGCCCTGCTGCTTTGAGTGAGTTTATTGCTAGTGCCCCGCTTACGCCTTTACTCAAGCCTGGGGGTGGGGTTCGGCCCATTGCTGTTGGTACGGTATGGAGGAGACTTGTCTCTAAGGTTGCGGTTGTCATGGCTGGTAAGGAGGTTGGTAAGTATTTGGAGGATTTTCAGTTTGGGGTAGGTGTGCCTAATGGCAGTGAGGTTATCCTTCATGCTGTCAAGAGAGGTTTTCCCTGACTTTGTCCGTGTAAACAAACAATTCGAAATACCTCGACTTTTTTAGAACAGGTCTAAGTCAAATAGCAATGATTCGAAGCACTTCTTTTTACACTATTTCGGAAACCCAAGGACTCAATCGTATGGATATGGAAAATACAGGATTTCCAATCCTAGTAGGAAAAGGAGGGTTTGGTTGATTTTAGTAATGCTTTTAACCTGTTGGACCGAAGTACGATGCTTAGAGAAGTCCGACGTCGTTGTCCTTCACTTTATCCTTGGGTTGAATTCTGTTATGCACGTCCGGCGAGGTTGTACTACGATGACTCTATTTTGCTATCTTCTGAAGGGGTTCAACAAGGTGACCCTCTAGGGCCTTTGCTTTTTGCACTTACCTTACATCCTCTTGTCCATCTGATCAACGATAAGTGCAACTTGGATTTCATGGCTTCGTACCTAGATGACGGCACCATTATTGGAGACACTGCTTTGGTGTCGGACGCCTTGCATTTGATCACTACTGCAGGACCAGCATTGGGGTTGCATCTGAATGTTGAGAAATCTGAAATCTTTTGGCCGAATCCAGATCCGAGAAGCTACGACCAGTTGCTTTTCCCTCCTAGTATATATCACCCGTTGGATCACTACACCATTCTGCAGATTTAGCGACCATATTTTAGCGACCACGGAATATGGTCGCTATTTAGCGACCATATGGTCGCCAATGGTCGCAAATCTGGACGTCAAAACGGGGAAAAAAATAAAACGAAATTAGCGACCACATGGTCGCTAACATGGGCGACCACATGGTCGCTATACCTTGATAGTCGCAAAAAGTGCGCGGGGTAATTTCCCGCCAGCATGTAGCGACCATATGGTCGCAACTATCAGAACACATCTTAGCGACCATATGGTCGCAAACGTTATAGCGACCATATGGTCGCTGAAGTTTGCGACCATATGGTCGCTGACTTGGTCAGATGTTTTGGCGCGGCACATCTTTTTTGGCGGGTAATTTCCCGCGTTTTTGGCGACCACTTGGTCGCTAAAAACAGTAATTGGTAAAATTCCCGCCGTTTCAGCATATATTGCATTCTCATTCCGCTAAAAATGCACCCTCATTCCGCTTCAACACAACTTCACTCTCATTCCACTGTCTTCCAAAATATTCACAAAAGAGAACCACAACTGTGAATTGATTCTAGGAAGAAATTCCGTCAAATTTTATCGACATCCTCACTAAAGGTATGTATTTAAATCTTATTCCTAATTTTTCATTCCGTCATTATATTCTTTTAGATAAATATTGACGGTAGAAAGCTTTCGTTTATATATTTATAAGAGATTGTATTACAGAATTTTACCGCAAATAGCAATTGGTTATGTTGTAAATTTGTGTTCTGCTGTTCTGAAGTTGGCGACCATATGGACGCTAATTAGCTACCATATGGTCGCTAATTAGCGACCATATGGTCGCTAATTAGCGTCCATATGGTCGCCATATCCAGGATTATACACTGCAAAAGTCAATTAATTATAGTCTTATATTGAATTTCAGGAAGAAAAAATGCGTGAATGGATGTATGTGCGTCACATAGATGGGTTTTTGCACAACGAGTTTTTGGCTGGCGTTCAACAATTTATTGACTTCTGCAAAGCTATGCCGACATATGACCCATCCGAATTAAGGTGTCCGTGTCGGAGGTGCAAGAATAGGAAACTGATTCCTGTAGATGATGTGCATTATCACATTGTTAAGGATGGGTTTGTTCCGAATTATTACCATTGGGTTTCGCACGGAGAGACTGATGAAATGTTCGCTGCCTTGTTGGCAGAGTCTAGACAGTATGAAGGCTGTAGCAGTACTGATCCAACACAACCAGTATCTGGGAGGAATGATAATCGAATGGAGCAGATGGTGTATGATGGCTTTAATGCCCAAAGTCAGTACACTACTGATGATCCTGTGCAGACTGAGGGTATAAGGCATGAGCAGGGGGACCAATATTATCATGAAGCGCCCAATCCCGATGCACAACGTATGTACGACATGTTGTCCGCTGCAAATATGCCGTTGTGGCCTAGATGTGATATGACCCAGTTGGAGGCGGCGACTGAGCTACTTAGCATAAAGTCAAAGCTAAGGATGACGGAGCGCGGATACGACATGATCTCGGATTTCTGCGGTCGCGTTTCACACCCGGAGACCACATTACCAGCCACGTTTTACGACACGAAAAAACTGGTCGAGGGTCTCGGGCTTCCGTACGAGGCCATTGATTGTTGTCCAAACTCTTGCATGATATATTGGGGTGCAGATGCAGAATACGCGGCCTGCAAGATATGTGAGTATCCTAGATGGAGGCAAGGCAAGTCAAAGCTCATTCCCTATTCTCGTATATTTTACTTGCCAATAACTCCACGGTTGCAGAGGTTGTACGCATCGGTGGTGACTGCCGAGCATATGAGATGGCATGCAGAGCATGCACAAGATGGGGTGATGAGACATCCGTCTGATGCAGAGGCATGGAGGCACTTCAATGCTGCGTGGCCAGATTTTGCAGCAGAAACGCGAAATGTTAGACTAGGCTTGTGCACGGATGGTTTCAATCCGTTCGGTGCGTCAGGGCGTCAATACTCATGTTGGCCTGTGATTCTGACACCCTATAACCTTCCGCCATCGATGTGTATGCGAGAAGAGGTTATGTTTTTGACGGTTATTGTTCCCGGACCGAAGAGTCCGAAGCAAAAGTTGGATGTGTATTTGCAGCCGTTGATAGCCGAGCTGAAGAATTTGTGGCTTAATGGGGCGTGCACATATGATGCATGGAGGAAGCAAAACTTTGTCTTGCGTGCAGCTGTAATATGGACTATGAGTGACTTCCCGGCATATTCGATGTTGTCAGGTATGTTGTTCTAGACTCAACTTAAATAATGTCAAGTATATTATATATATTCATGCATATATCATGAAGCTAGCCGTTAAATAATTTAATGTGTTGTACCAAATATATGTTTGTGTAGGCTGGAGTACTTCTGGGAAATACGCGTGTCCTTATTGCATGGAAGACACTGATGCATTTTATCTAACCCATGGACACAAAATGTGCTGGTTCGATTGTCATAGGAGGTTTACAGAACATGATCATCGCTTCCTAAACAATAAGAACGATTTCAAGAAGGGTAGAAGGGAACGTCGTGCTCCCCCTGTACTCCGTGACGGATATGAGATACTAGACCAGATCAACAATATGGGTTTGATGAAGATAACTGAAGTGGGAGCCGAACAGCATAATAAGACGGTCAGTAGAGGTTCGGGTTGGAAGAAGAAAAGCATTTTTTGGGACCTACCTTATTGGCCTAGTCTGCTGGTAAGACATAATTTAGATGTCATGCACATTGAAAAGAATTTCTTTGATAATGTTTTCTTCACCATTCTCGATGTTCCGGGGAAGTCGAAAGACAAATGGTCGGCTAGAAAGGACCTAAAGGAATTGTGCAAGCGTCCGGAGTTGGAACCTGACGAGGAGGACAATAGGTACCCAAAGGCATGCTATGCACTAGATCGTAATGAAAAACATGTGCTTCTTGAGTGGTTGAGATCCGTAAAATTTCCGGATGGATACGTGTCCAACTTGAGCCGCTGCATTGACTTGCACAAGCTTAGACTCTTTGGGATGAAGAGTCATGATTGTCATGTGTTCATGCAACGGTTGATGCCTATTGCTTTTCGAGCATTTCTTGATGACAAAGTCTGGGAGCCTTTTGCTCAGCTAAGTGCGTTCTTCAGGGACCTGACGTGTTATGAGCTTAAGCCTGAGGTGGTTATGCAGTTGCACAAGGAAATACCAATTATTTTGTGCAAGTTGGAACGAATATTTCCCCCGGCGTTATTTGATTCGATGGAGCACTTGCCTATTCATTTTCCACGAGAAGCTTCACTTTGTGGCCCTGTCAATTATAGATGGATGTATCCAGAAGAAAGGTATGTACAATTGTAATTTTTGATAAGTTGTAGCTAGTTAATTTGGTTTTAGAGTCTTCAATATCATATATATATATATATATTGTAGGTTCTTAAAAAGGCTGAAGGGGACAGTTGGCAATAAAGCTAAGGTTGAGGGCTCAATTTGTAGTGCCTATCTCGTTCAGGAGACGTCCACCTTTTGCTCGTATTATTTTAACTCGCATGTCGCGAGTAATCACATGGATGTCTCCCGCAACGTTAGTTGCACACTTCCAGTTAGGGTTGATCCGGGCGATTTGTCTATTTTTACAACAACTGGGCGAACGTTGGGTAGATCCAGTGGTCGTGTGCTCACAGATGAGGAATTCCATGTGATCCAAACTTACATATTAATGAACTGCGTCGAAGTGGAGCCCTATATCGAGTAAGTTTCTCTAGCTGTTGATATGAATAATCTATATATAAGTACTTGACTCGATCAATTATTCTTTGTAATAGATACTATTTGACAAACTTCGTGCGCCCGTCAAATCCAAGAATATCCGAAGCCGAAGAGCAAAAGATCTTGGAAAGACACTTTCGCCTATGGTTCTACTCCCATGTAAGGATTTTGTACTATTGTTTTCAGTTTAAGGGTTTCGAATTAATTGTGCATAAATGGTATTTGAGTCCTCGCTCGACGTACATGTAGGCCGACAGTCCGGCAATTACAGATCCTAACATTGCAACATTAGCTCGTGGACCCTCCAAAAAAGTGAAGACATATGTTGGTTATGTGGTCAACGGTTATCGATTCCACACGAAGGCACACGCATCAACCAGGGCTACCGACAGTAGTGGAGTTTGTGTTCTAGGACAAAGTTTCGGCACTGACGAGGAGGACTTCTATGGTGTGCTAGAGGAAATAATTGAGTTGAATTACATATCTCCTACAGTGAAGCGCCCTATTGTCTTCAATTGTTCGTGGTTTGACACTCGAAATCGTGGAGGAACACGCATTCACGCTCAACTAAAGCTGGTGGATGTTCATAGACATAAAATGTTGAGAACAAAAGACCGTTACATCTTAGCCCATCAAGCGACTCAAGTTTATTTCCTAGATTACCCCAAGATGAGGCGTGTAGATGCTGAATGGATAGCGGTTTGTAAAGTGAAGTCACGTGTGTGGCCCAATGAAGGTACATGTGTAGACCCTAACGAGAGTGGTTCACGGGGGGGTTGTTGTTGAAGAGGCATTTCAACATGATCCTTCCCTTCCACGAGTTATCGACGACACACATGATATTGATCCACTTGGTCCGCTAAATGACCCAAACGGAGAGGATCATGTCGTTGAGGATGGAGAAGAGACGTCTACTGAAACGTTTGAGGGTGAGTTTGAGAGTGAGACGGATACAGATGAGGAAGACATGTAGTCAGAATATTACTATTGTATTGTCATTCACTTTTCTGATAACACTTTTGTATTGTCATTCACTTTTCTGATAACACTTTTGTATTGTCATTCACTTTTCTGATAACACTATTGTATTGTCATTCACTTTTCTGATAACACTATTGTATTGCCATGCACTTTTCTGATAACACTATTGTATTGCCATGCATTCAATTTTCTGATAACACTATTGTATTCATCTTTTCCAACCATAAAAGGAGATCTCCACATCTCCACATCTCCAATTCCAACATACCTTCCCAGTTGAAGCTCTATCTTCACCTCAAATTCTAACATCAAATCGATCCATCCTTAAACTTCCATCCTCAAATGGCTCAAAGGAGAGCTTGTACCAAACGAGCGACCGCCTTAGCTCCAGAAGTCATAAATTTCTCCATTGTGCGTGTGCATGGGGGTAGGGAGACAAGAACGGAATGGAGCATCACACCAAGAGAGGAATTAAGACTAGTCATAGCTGATTGGACACGATCTCCCGGGGGAGCACCTCCAGGATTTACCCGTTTTTTCTTGAACGGCGACGACATCACTGCTCGCATTGCGGCTAGGGAGACGGCTGTGCAGCTTCGCGTGTGGAAGGTGCTGAGATCCGGGCAGTTCATATTCCACGTACAACATGAGAGTCCATTAATTGTAGTTGTTTGTAACTTGGTTTCACTTAAAAAGCTTCACTTTGTGTTGTTTGATTTAGTTGTTTGTCAGTTCGTTTAATTAATGTACTTAGGAAGCAAGTGTTTGTAACTTGGTTTCGTTCGAGTTTATGAAGTTGTTTGTAACTTGGTTTCGTTATGAATTAATGAAGTTGTTTTCTGAGAACTGGGTTTAGTCTTCGATTTACTGAGACGGATTGTAGTTGTTGTCCCATTTGAGCCCTCGAACCAATTACTTTGTCCACTATAGCAATTTCAGCGACCATGTAGTCGCCAAGTTCTTAATTTAGCGACCATATAGTAGCCACTATTAAAATTTTGGCGACCATATGGTCGCCAACCTTCAAATTAGGAGCTCGAAATTGGAATTTTTAGCGCGTATTTCAATTTTATTTCGTTTTAGCGACCACGTGGTCGCTAAACTGAAATTTTCGGCGCCATTACGAAAAATAAGGGGGAAATCCGAATTTTTGGGTTTCAGGGGTGGCGACCATATGGTCGCTAATTAGCGACCATATGGTCGCGATGTTGAGGGAGGCCCCACTTCTTCATTTAATCGAATATGGCGACCATATGGTCGCTAATTAGCGACCATATGGTCGCCACCTCTAAATAAGAAGGAGATCGCGTCTCCATCTTCTTCATTCTCAAACCCTCAACTCCTTCGGCCTCCCGATCGAGCAAATCGCCGCCTCACCCCCACCTCTTCGCCTCGCCGCTCCGGCCTCCTCCTCCTCCTCCTCCCGCCTCGCCGCTCCGGCCTCCTCCTCCCCCCGCCTCCTCCTCCCCCCGCCTCCTTCTCCCTCGCGTCCCTCTCCTCCTCCTCTTCCGCGCGACTCGCCGCTCCGGCCCCGCCTTGCCGCTCTGTCCACCGCCTCGCCGATCCGGCCTCCTCCTCCCCCCGCCTCCTCCTCCTCCCCCCGCCTCCTCCTCCTCCTCCTCCTCCTCCGCCTCCTCCTCCTCCCCCCGCCTCCTCCTCCTCCTCCTCCTCCGCGCTACTCGGCGCTCCGGCCCCCGCCTCCTCGCTCCGGCCCTGCCTCGCTGCTCCGTCCCCCGCCTCGCCGCTCCGGCCTCCTCCTCCCCCCGCCTCCTCCTCCTCCTCCTTCTCCTCCTCCTCCTCTGCGCGACTGGGCACTCCGACCCCCGCCTCCTCGCTCCGGCCCGCCTTGCCAGTGCCGCCTCGCCAGTGCCGCCGCCTGCCAGTGCAGCCGCCCCCCGTACCGCCCCGGTTGATTTCCGCCTCTTTTTCTGGGTATTTTCTCCACTCTCGGTTTATTTAGTATTTCCGTTAAAGGATTTGAGATTGAATTTGTAGTTTAGGATTGAAATTGGATAGATTTTGATGAATTTGGACAAAATGTGATTGAATTTGGATAGAAATTGAATAAATTAGGGTTTTGTTTGAATGAAATTGAGTGAATTTTGGATAGAAATTGAAATTGAATGAATGAATTTGGATATAATTTGAATCTTGTTTGGGTTGTTGTTGTTGTTGGAGAAATTGTTATATATGTTGTTGTTGTTGGAGAAATTGTTGTTGTTGTTGGTGTTGTCGACCACATTGTTGTTGTTGTTGTTGTTGTTGTTGTTGTTGTTGTTGTGTTTGGATAGAGTTTGATGAATTTGGAATTAATGAAGTTGTTTAAATTGAGTTTTTTTGTTGTTGTTCATGGTGTTGTTGTTGTTTAAGTTGTTGTTAGGGTTGTTGTTTTGTTGTTTTAGTATGTCAGGAGGAGGACGACGTCGTGCACGAGCTCCTCTTCCGGACGAGGAGGAGCAAGATTCCGATGCGACCCGCACGGACACACCTCATTTGTCCGACGACGAGGTTGCCCCCGCAGAGGGGTCCACAACCCCTACTCCGGCGCCCTAGGCGGGATCGAGCAATGGGCTCGATCCCAACCGCGTATGGGACCTTTCCATTCGCGGCGGAAGGTAATACTCAATTTATTTTAAATTTGTAAATTTTAAAAAAAATGTTATAATGTCTTTTTGCGAAATCTTGCAGCTTGCAGCTGTCGGGAATGGTGTCGCGGTGGTCCACGCACATCATTACCGGCCAACCCGACGATAGGGCGTCGGAGTTCGACTTTGCCACCGCCGCATCAAAGGCGCGGTGGTTTGAGGCTTGGAGAGTAATTTTATTTTATTTCGCATTACGTTTTACATATTTCGTATATTTTTTTTCAGACAATATTTCATATTTATCGACTAATATGTTTGCTTTATTATTTTGTTTTAGACGCACTTCCAATGGGATGCCAAGAAGCCGGGTATGGACGTCGAGACGGTCCGGCTATTGTGGGAGAAGATCGCGAAGAAGCGATACGACGACAAGGTTGGGAAGAGTCGTCGGGCGGGGAAGAAGCCGAGCTGGATCAACTCCGCCGCTTGGGACCTTTGGGTGGCGTATTGGAACACGCCCGAGTACAAGGCGAAGTGTGAGCGTCAGAAGAGAATCCGGCATACAAATCCCTCGAACCACAGCAGTGGTTCGAGGTCACTCCTCGATACCATGCAACATTTGGTACGTTATTTTAATTTAAATTTATGTATTTTATTTTAAATTTATTTATAATAGGTTAATATACTTTTAATAAATATTAATACATGTTAATCATTCGTAGGAAACCCAACGGGGTCGTCCGATTACGCCTCTCGAGCTTCTCATCGAGACGCACACACAGGGCCCGGACCGACATTTTATAGACGACCTGTCCGCCCAGATCGCTGTAAGTATTTCACTTATTTCATTTCTTATTATATTTAGTTTATTATTATTTTTATTTATATGATTACGCTTTTTTTAGGCTCGGACCCGGGAGATCCTCTCCCAGAGGTCCTCGGAGACGGGCAACACTCCGTCTTTTCAAGACGAGTGCGATGCCTTTCTGACGGCCGCTGGAGGGGTGGGCCCGGGCGGCGCTGTCTTCGGGCTTGGCAACGCCGCCTCCGAGTTCTATGGGTCACGATTGATGGCGCCCCGTCGGGAACCTCCTCGGGTGGAGCATTTGACGCAGCGCAACGCCGAGCTTACGACCGAAGTGACGGACTTGCGTAGTAGGGTCGCTCGGCTCGAGGAGTTCATGGCTCGGATGCAGCAAAATTTCGACCCGCAGCAGGGTGGGTCCCATGGTGCAGACGGAAGTGATGCGGCGAACCCCGACGGAAACAACTAGATAGTTTATTTTAAATATTTTTGTAAATATTTTTGTAATTAATTTTGTAAATATTTTTGTAAATAATTTTGTAAATATTTTTGGAATTAAATTTGTAAATATTTTGTTTTCTGCAATTCTAATTTTTTAAACTTAATATTAATAAAGCGGAAATAATTTTTTATTTTTTTAATTAAATAAATATTACCGACCATGTGGTCGCTATATTTTGAACGCCCGTATGTGCGCACGATCGTGCGTTTAGGTTCAGGCAAAGGCCATGCTCGTGCGTTTATTTTTTATTTTAGCGACCAGGTGGTCGCCACTATAGCGACCACGTGGTCGCTATAGGTGGCGTCAATCGGCGACCACGTGGTCGCCGCCCATGGCGACCAGTGTGGTCGCATTGGTCGCAGTACCGGTCGCCACAATAGTGGCGACCAGAGGCGTCCATGGTCGCTACTGAGCGACCACATGGTCGCTAGAAATAGCGACCATGTGGTCGCTACCATTAGCGACCACGTGGTCGCTGAGACATTAGCGTCCGGCCTTTTAGCGACCATTTTTGGCGACCACAATCTGGTCGCTTCGACCAACTTGGTCGCCAAATATGGTCGCTAAATCTCCAGAATCTTGTAGTGGATGGGGTCAAGCTTCTTGGTGGACCTGTCAGCTTAGACACTGAATTTTGCAGTCACTTGATCGGAGACAGGGTTTCCAAAACTATTAGTTTGATGGAGGCTGTTGCTGGGCTTAATGACCCCCATTCGGGGCTTCTTCTTCTCCGCAGTTGTGTGGGTGTAGGCTGATTGTACTTTTCTCTTCGGACTTGTCCCCCACAGATGCTTGGGTCTGCTCCTCTCACCTTCGACAATGCCTTAAGGAAGGTTCTTGAGGAGATCATTGTGGCTGGGGGTGCTGGTTTTGGTGATTGGCAATGGCGTTGTGCCACCCTACCCTTTCGGCTTGGTGGTTTCGGTGTGTATACCGCTCATGATGCTTCTATCTATGCATTTGTTGCTTCGCGACTATAGTCTCTTGAGCTCCAGAATAGATTGCTTCGTCACTGTAATACCTTGGATATAGGACCTACTTGTGATTTAGCTTTGAACAGCTTTCGGGATTTGTGCAACTTCGATCCTCTTGTTCTCTGTCGTGATGTACCAGCCCCCCCTTTTATGAAAAAATTGGCTACACTGTACTTTGATACAGTAGAGAAGAATTTGGTGAGTCTGTACAACCCAAGTGATAGGGAAAAGGCTATCCTCATTAGCAACAAGTCAGCACACTCTTTGGACTTCTTGAGAACCCTCCCAATTGAAGGTTTAGGACAGACGATGCACCCTAAACAATTCAGATGTGTTTTGTGCTATCGTCTCGCTATTCCTATGTATCCTGCTGGTTTTACTTGCCCTTGTTGCTCTTCTAAAATCATAGATTGTTTTGGCGATCATGTTGTCCACTGTGGGAATGACATTGGTCTTAAGTTTCGCCATAACCTAGTCCGAGACGTGTTGGGTGATATCTGTACTCAGGCTGGTGTAGTTGTGCAAAAGGAGGTACCTCTTGGATTTTTGTCTGAGGAAGGTAGAGATCTTCGACCTGCAGATCTCCTAGTTTACTCGTGGGACAGAGGGAGGAACGTCTGCTTAGATGTCACATGTGTCTCTCCTTTCACTGGGGTTGGGGTTGATACTTTTGTTCATGGAGCAGCTATTTCTAATGTCGTTGTCCGGAAGAAGAGGAAATATGAATTGAAGTGCACAACCAATGGATATGGTTTTATTGCTTTTGCCTTCTCTACTTTTGGAGAACTGGGGAGCGATGCCCTTGAGTTTTTGTCACGGGTCACACGGGCTGCTCATAGTAACACGACTAACGCTAATATTCGTTCCTTTATTTTTCAACGCTTGTGTTTTGCCTTGAATAAGAGTGTCGGAGCCCAGTTAGTTGTTAGGGTCTCATCCAACTTTGTGTAATATCCTTCATAATTATATAATTAAGGCAAGTAATTCCGAAAAAAAAAATATTTAATTTTTTTTTGGTCAATTTTTTTTAAATCTTTTAACGCATGTATGTCGACTTAATTGAACATGAACATATAACCATAAAACATGAACAAACAGTACTAATACATGAACACACTTGCAAAATATGTGAAGGTATTATAAATCTCTGAACTGTTAAGGTAATAATACGTGAGCATGTCTTATAATAATGTGAACATATACATAAAATATGTGAATCTAAGGTAAATACTCAAATGTCGTGATGTTGGCAAAAACAAGCGAAAATAATTTTTTATTTATTTTTCATCAAAATTACCATTTTACCCTTATTTTTTTTAATCTTAGCCATCCATTTCTCAAATATAAGGGTCCTCAATTGTTTCTAATTTTCATGATAATCTTAATCTTCATTTTCACGTGAATCAATCTCGTAAAATGATATACAATTCAAACATCAGGGTATCCACATGATATTTTTCAAAATGACAAGATCTCTACATGTGATTGTAACCTTAAATAAACATATTAAACTAAAAACTTCCCTGATATTAAAGGAACCAACCTGCACAAGACATAACTAAAGAGTTTTGAGAAGGCTTTACTAAATCTAAGTGTATGGGGCAAAGATAATGGATGAGTTGTGGCCGCCAAACCCGAACGAATTAGACAGCGCTGCCTTTATGTTGAGTCGCTCTTTCCTTGGGCCAACGAGCAAATTAGTTTCCTGATTAAAATTCAACAAGCATATTACAATCACTTGATGTGCAAAATATTATTAAAAAGTCAGTTGTGACACAATTTTTGGCAAAGTTCTCGACACAATAAAATCAGTTGTTGTAGCATGAAACAACACATAAATCTTGCTCCAAATATATATAATATATTTACAAAAATGAGTGTACACAGAGAAACTGGTGTGTTTGGATTACGCATTATAATGCATTATGCATTATAACGCCTAATCCAAACACACTCTGAAACATACCACGCCTTCATCAGGGGATTCGAGGTTGATATTTGGATGGATCCACCCAGTTCGTATAGCCTGATATATAGAAAACACGCTGATTATTAATTAAAGCACAATTGAGCAAACTAAAATGAGTCATGTCACATGTGCCCTTTGGAGTCCAAGGGAGGAGATGGGAAGTTAAATTATCAGCTTTTTAAAATGAAAAGAAAAGAAATGACGATAGATTTGCATGAAAAGTTCACAGGAGGAGAGATGGGAAATGTTATCTGAATCTGAATCATTGAATGTAGAACTGAATATTTTGTCATTGGGTGCATAAGTAATTTGTCCATCTACAAAACATAGTATCATTTACTTGGGTACCTGGACAGTTGCAACCGCTTCCACAGCCCCAGCTGCTCCAAGAAGATGGCCAATCATTGATTTTGAAGAATTCACTCTCAACTGCATACAAAACCCTAATAATAAGAATCATGCACGAACAATAGCAAAGATTGCTCAAGTGCAATATACACACCTCAGGGTTTTGGCCAAAACAGTGTATTAGAGCTTGGTATTCTTTCAGATCTCCAGCTGGTGTTGATGTAGCGTGTGCATTTATGTAATTTACGTCTTCTCTGGATACCCCAGCATCAGCTAATGCCTTCTCTATGCAAAGGATGACACCAACCCCTTTTTGCAGACATTAGAAACAAGGTCAGTTTACACCTTATCATTTTCACGGAAATTTTTGTATGAATAGGAAAACGTGTTTTATGTCTTCACTTTTCAAAGTTAATAGAATTTCACATTATATAAATTATGCAGTATTAATGTGTTTGCAAGGAACTAGTTCAACAAACAAAAAACAAGTACCATCAGGATGAGGCTCAGTCATATGATAAGCATCAGAAGTGAAACTTCCACCCAAAAATTCTGCATAGATATTTGCCCCTCTTCTCTGTGGGATTAAAACCCAAATCCCAGAATAAGAACATAAATATTTGCATAAACTAGTTTATTCACAGAAGAATCAATAGCACTGTCATACCAAAGCATGGTCTAAATCCTCAAGAAGCAGAACACCAGCGCCTTCTCCCATAACAAATCCATCACGGTTCTGTTGCAAAACATAGATAAGAGATGGATTGTCTGAAAGCTTGTACAATAAGAAACTCCATAGGCAGTGAAATTCTTTGGAAGCAATTTAAGGGCCAAGATCGCGTTGCTTGCTTTAATCATTAACAATGCTAAATTCGCGAGAAAATTGCATCATGACTACAATACCATATCCCAAGGCCGTGAAGCTTTAGTAGGATCTTCATTCCTCTGGGAAAGTGCTCTGCAAGCTACAAAACCTCCCAAACCTGTAGATTTTAATCTACTCAGATTCAAACATGAGCTCACAAATTTTGCATTAGGGACAAACTCAAAAAGGTAAAGAGTAAATTATATTTTCTCTCTCTTTAAAATTGAGGGGTCAGCTAAGAAAAGTTTAAACATATACCAATAGGAATTATTGCTGCATCTGAACCACCACAAAGCATCATATCCTGCATTTTCAACAAATTTTGAGGAGGAGATTATAAATGAAGTGAATTTGACTTGGCTGCTAACTCCTCCTGTAGCTTAAGGTAAAATGAATGGAGTCACTTACAGCTTCACCTCTAATTATATGATTTGCAGCATTTAGTATGCAAAAGTTGCTTGTAGCACAAGCAGTGGATATTGAATAGTTTGGGCCCATCCATCCCTGCAGTTGTATAAAAACAAAGACATGAAAGTCAACATCATTTGTACAGTAGAATTATAATGTCATCAACTTATAAGCACAACTGACCAAGTCCATGGCAAGCATAGCAGAACCCATATTTGTTGTGGCGAAAGGTACACAAAAAGGATTCATCTTCCTGTACGATACACGAAGAGCTTCTATAGCATCACTGAACACCTGAAAGTAAATGACACTAAATCATTTACATTACACTTACGCAAAAAGAGAGATACGTGGCTCTCACCATAGGCATTCTTGAACCTTAAGACCACTAAAATAAGGTTCCAATTCATAGGGGAGAAAAATGGAAGATAAAAAAAAAATATTGGATGGAATTTTTAACCCATACTTT
Source organism: Fallopia convolvulus (assembly GCA_964016875.1). NCBI lineage: Eukaryota > Viridiplantae > Streptophyta > Magnoliopsida > Caryophyllales > Polygonaceae > Fallopia > Fallopia convolvulus. The sequence continues at coordinate 35,842,071 of OZ024735.1, read as the reverse complement.
ACATAGCCAGCAAAGGTAAGCAAGTGTATCAGGCAAACTCTCACAGACAAATCTTGAATGTTAAATAGACCCTAACTTGAAACAACCAATTTAAGCTTTCAATGTATTGTAGAATACTTAGCTAACCCTAGGTATGACTGCTGGAGTCGGCACTTCCTCGATCAGTCCAAATTTCAGCTCAAACAAAGAATAATACTGTTTCATAACTGGCACCAAATTTATTACCTGTACCGAAAGACTTAATTACAAATTGAGAGTGTACCTTCATTCCACCCATTCCAGAGCCAATTAAAACTCCACATTTTGTTTTATCCAATTCATTCATCACTTCCTCTGTAATTTTACCATCGGCCAAAGCTTTCTTCCCTGCAGTGAGCATGTATAACATGAACTTATCCATTCGCTTGGAAAGCTTTGGTGCAACCCATCCTTCAGTTGAGAAAGACTTGATCTCTCCAGCAATTCTCTATGAAAAAAAACAATAGATAAGTAAATTAACCCTTCAAAGTTTCCCCGTCGACAAGAGAGGAGAGAAGTAAATACCGTAGGGAAAGTGGCACAATCAAATGTCTCAATCTCACTAATGCCACTGACACCCTCAAGCAAATTATTGTAGAAGCCATCTGGGTCATGACCAAGTGGGCTGACAACACCCATCCCTGTCACTACTACTCGCCTCTCTTTCGTAAATGGATTCTTTTTAGTTGAAACATCTTTTGAAGGTTCGGTGGCTACAGCCATGGTTTTACCTACACAAGACCGTGAGGTAATAAAAACACATTACAATGGGGGAAAGTACAAAGCATAAGATAATGCTTCATAATCCAAAGCAAATGAATGCATTGAGAGAATGCAGAAGCCATAAAAACTGTTAATGAGAAGAGTATTGAGTCTCAGTGGTATGAATTTAAATGCACTTTTATGACCTGGACAAAAGAGAGCAGGCAGTTTGTATTTTAACAAAAAAAAATGCAGGGAATTAAGGATTCTTGCTGAGGATTGAGGAATGTTATATGCTTGATATAGGATTCTTAAACATGTGCACTGAAGTTTTATAGCAGGCCAGAATTTCAGTTTTACAAATTATGAAATCAGGTATTGGGGCATCAACATCAAAGGATCACATAGCAGTGATCTATGCACATCTCAAATATATGATTAAATTGAAGTAAGAAAGGAGGAGGAGATGATATAAGAAACGTAAAGAAAAAGTCTGATGTCATAAAAAGTAACTTTAATATATTTGGCCTTCATGGAGAACAAACTGCTCCTAGTCAAAATGGCATGAATTGTGAATGACAACAAGTTTTTCCAAGATCACACAGCAGAAACATGGATATTGTACCATATACTAATGTCAACTTGCATAACGATATAGCACATATCCAACGTACATCCTTCAGGTGAAATTGAAAATACAGAAAATCAAGACCAAAAAAGCATCAGAGCCCACAAGATCCCAATCTCAAGATAATCAGTTCTACGCTTCAACTACCCGGCAGACAAAAACCAAGATGAAGCAGTAAAATTAAATTTCAAGAGTAGAGCTCTACATCAACAATTCTACTTCCAATTGGGAAGCAAATCGAAAATAGCAAAAAAAAATTCTTCCATTATGAGGCAGTAAAATCAGCAGACTAAAAAATAACAAGGAAAACGAATTGAGTAATAATAAGAGGCATTAGAGTTCTTCACTACCCAAATTGAGAGCTCGGCTGATCCGACGATTATGCTTCCGAGTCGCCCGACCCAATTTGGATCCGGATTGCGAGTATAGCACGCTATTTGCATTTGAAGTGTAGTACTCATCGCAGGGCTCGAAAGCAAGGAAAGAATTCGTGAATTCTCGAATGCTGGATCCACTAAATGATGAAATTAAGCCCTTGTGAATCATCTGAGAACTACATTTCGAAGCGATACCGCCATTTCTCCTCTTTCGAGCACATCTCGTCCCACCAGTCGGAGTTAGAGTAGAAGAAGTGATGGAGCTCTTCTCTCCTTTCTGACCGCTAATGGACACGTACGCCGCCACAAGCCACGTGCACAGCGGTGTCGCCGCCGCGTAGCCTCCAGCCATAGCCGAGAAGGAATTCGATTTGCAACAAGAAGAATTTCGAATCCGAAGGAGTGAATGGACTCAATGGAGAATGAGAGATGAATTTGTATTTGTTGTTCCTCGTTTCTGCAGAAATCCTGTTTGGATTGCTTTTCTCACCTTGCAATGCAAAGATGGATTTTGTGACAATGGAGCGCCGGAAGTTGAGAGAGTGCCAAGTAGTTTTTAGTGGGAGATCAAACTCGGACCCATGCCATTTAAAACTAGGTAAATTACACTAGGTTGCCTATATTTAGAATTGTTTACAAGATTACTCATAAAAATGAAAATTATTTGAAAAAATCCAGTTGGTACCCTCGAATTTTTTGCTTTTCCGGATATTGTTCTGAAAAAAAAATATTATTCCGAGTGATATTCCCCAACTTTTACAAAAGTTTGACTGGTGCCTTTACTTATGAATTTTCGTTAGTTTTTAACTAAATTGTATGTTTTCTAATAAAAAAATATTTTTTATTTAATTAAATTAAAGAAAAAATTTAGTTTAATAACAATTACAATAAATCATATAAAATATTAAATTAAAATATTTTATTATATATACATATTTATCAAGCAGATTGTATGTTGTATAATTTAAAATTTATAAGTTAAAACAAAACATATTACAATATGCATATAAAAGTAGAGTTTAATTCAAATGAAACAAACCCTTATCTTGAAACGTAAAACAAATGCACTTTTCTTAATTCGTAGTGCACTTTTCATACAAAAATGCATTGGAAAATACAAAAAGTGCAATCCGAAAAAATTTAGCACAAAAAGTACAAAAAGTGCACTACAAAGTCCGAAAAGTGCAAATCCGAGTACACTCTGAATAGGAAAAGTGCACTACAAACTAAGAAAAGTACATTCATTTCAAGATAAGAGTTTTTTTCATTTGAACCAAACTTTCATAAATATATTACATAATTAAAATTTGTCATATAGGTTTTATGTAATAATTTTGACAATTTTTTAAAAAGACTAATAGAAATTTCGTTATGGTACTCTTGAGTTAAGTTAAAATTTTAAGTTCTATTAATTTTTTTAAAAATTCAAAATTACTGTATAAAATCTACATGGAAATTTTAAATCGATAAATATATTTATTTTAATATAAATATTATAATATTTTTGGTTTTAACTTAAAATTTTTGAATTATACTACATAAAATGTACTTCAAAAATATATATATAATATAAATTTTAATTTAGTATTTTTAATGATTTATTTTAATTTTTATTAAATTAAAATTATTCTTTAATTTAATTAAATAACAAAAAATATATTTTTCATTAGAAAACCTACTAATTTAGTTATAAAGTAACAAAAATTTACAAGTAAGGGCACCAGCCGAACTTTTGCAAAAGTTCAGGGGTACCACCCGGACTAAGTTTTTTTTTTCAAGGCACCATCCAGAAAAGCCAAAAACTCGAGGGTAACAACCGGAATTTCACAAATTATTTTTTAATATTATTATATACTTTTTTTATGTAAATAATTAAGTGGGTATAATTATTAGAATACAGTAAAACCTTTATAAATTAATAGGGTTGGGACCATGATATTTTATTATTTTATAGAGATATTAATTAACCAATAAATTAATATTTATTAATTTAAAGAGATTTTTGTATTAAGAGCTTTCAAAATGCACTATCATACAAGATTTTATTGTAGGATTTTAGAAGGCTATGAGTTGGGACAATCTGATCCATGTAACATTAATGTTTAGACACTACAAAAATTCGTTCATGAGATGAAGTCTCAAAGAATGATTTTAGTTGACATTGAAAATTTTGTTTTCAAAACAACGCTAGAAATGTTGGATCCAATAAGAAAAGTTAGAGATGAGCTCCAAATAGTTCTAAGAAAAAACAAACAACACTACAATCATATTTCATTAGATTTTCTTAGTTATGACTATGTAACTTTTTATATAATTATTAATTTATGATATTAATGGGACCTTATTAGAGCTGTCAAAAGCTGACCCGACCCGAACCGATTGAAAAATTTAGGATCAAGACTCGAAAATTTGAACCCGAAACCCAAAATAAACCAAACCCAATTGAACCGAAACCCGTTAGGTTCAAACCCGGAACCCGATGGGTTGACCCGATTTTTTATATTTTTAGAATATATATAATATATTTTAAAAATTATAATTTATTTTATTATTAAAATATATATAAATAATAGATTTTTATTAAATATCAATTTTTAAATAAAATAATATTTTAATAATTGTAAAAAATCGATTTTCTTGACCTGTTGCGTCGACCCGACCCGATTTGACCGGTGACCCGTTACGACCCGAACCCGACTCAACACGTACCCGAAATAATCGAACCTGAACTCGATCTGACCGACCCGTTTGACACCTCTAGACCTTATATTTATATAGTGGTTTTTTAAAAATATATTATCTTATTATCTTATCAAAATTTGTTAATTTTGCATTGGCCCAAGTCGAGACCGGAGAAGAATATTAATTAAGAGAGTTTATTAATTTAGCGAGTATTAATTTAGAGAGATTCTACTGTATTAATAGATGATAAAGTAATAAAATATATAATAATTTTTTTACTATAATTTTTGCACATAGACTCGGTTGCATTTTGATTATAGTTTTTTAAAGGCCGAACGACCGAAAACCACCCTTATAAAAGCCATATTGCTCTAAACCACCCTTTTAATATCAATTTACCTAAAACCACCCTCATAAGGTCTTCCGTTAACAAATGACCACCCGTACCCAACTCCCGTCAAAAAAATCCGTCTAAAGTATGAAATTACAAATCCACCCTTTATTTTTCATTATATTATATTATTATAAATATACCTAATAAATTAAAACTAATTATTGCACAAAAAAGACAGCCTCGACGTCTACCAAGCAAAATTCCAACACGATTTAACCCTTTCTTTGAACTCAAATGACTTCATTGCCACCAGTGACCTTGTCGGGGACAACATTAATGAATTCGGATCTTGAACTTCGACCACCAAAATCACGGGCTCACTTTTCTCCAATCCAGATTTGGCTTGCCTTTGTGCAGTTTGGGTTGCTACTGGTTCGCCGTCAACTCCCTCCGTTCCCAAATCTCGCCTTTGTTTAGGGTTAAGCGCACCAATCGTCGAATTTTTGGGTTTGATCTTGAGATTCATTTTCTTTGAACTCGAATTTTAGGGTTTGATCTTGAAATTCATTTTTTTGGCCCATTTCTTTTTTTTGTACTTTTATTTCACATTAAAAAATTAATAATGGGGCATGTGCATACAACACTAACGGTTTTTTTGACGGGAGTTGGAGGCGGGTGGTCATTTATTAACGGAAGCCCTTATTAGGGTGGTTTTCGGTAAATTGATATTAAAAGGGTGGTTTAGAGCAATATGACATATTATAAGGGTGGTTTTCGGTCGTTCGGCCTTTTTTAAACATATTTGAAATTTTAATTTTTATAATATGATAAAATAAAATTTTCATGTATAAATAAAATTAAGGGAAATCCTAGGCTGATGCTCTTGAATCTAGGGATATTTGGGTTGGTGTTTAACTTTTTTAGTTGATGTACATATCGTTCTCTTGTTGTCTCATTGGTTTCAATTGATCAAATCCAAGGATATTATTGTATTCCTTATCAATTAGTGAGATCCAAGTCTTGAATCACCCAAATTCATACACAAATTATGCCAATTTGAATTCCGAAATAACAACTATTTTTAGGGTATTCTAAATGACTTGGAACGATCTTTAGGGTCGCCAATCGTCACCTCTTGTTGTCGTTCAATGTTCCCTTGGCTCCTCGTGAGTCGAGCCTCACGTAGATGAACACATCTAAGTCACACTTGAGCATCACAAAATCCCTTCCTGACCAAAGTTACGAAACAAACAAACTCAAAACTTCAAGAGCATTGGCAGAAGAAAAATTAATCTTAAAACACCAACCCAAATATTTTTAAATTCATGGGAGTTATAAAAAAAATTTCTAAAATTAAAATATTGTCCTTATACACTCCTCAATTACTTTGTTAGTATACCAACCATAAATTTCATGTGGTGGGGCTTGGGCCTAGGAGATTAATTATATTGGTCACTAACTACCATAAATTTCAACAATATCATCAAGGCTTCTGGTTGTACATTTCACATTTCAATCGGACATACGATGCAGCAAAATCAATTAATGGAGTAGTACTCTTACAATAAAGAGTCGCCAAAGAAGAATCATCTCTAGAAGAGTCATTAAAGAAGAATCATCTCTAGTTTGTAAATGTTGGTGAGAGCCTGAGAGGTGACTAATATGTTGATGTACATGCTATATTTGAAATAATGACAAGTTGTCCCATATGAATGACTTATTAATAAGAGGTATGGAGAGGTGTTGGGAGGTTCTAAATTCGATTCCGGTCTCCGCCAGTGATGGAGCTATAACATACTCAGGGGGTGGCGTTATATCCCCCACTAAATATAAAAAATTTATATGTTTAAAAAAAAAAAAAATAGATGTGCTGGTGTGAAATTGGCTTTGAGCAATTTCTACCAAAAAAATTGGCTTTGAGTCCAGAGGGCGGAGCTGCTGGCTTGATGTTGTTGTCTCTTGTCGTTGACAGATTCAGATTTAAGAGTGTTTAATGCCATTGTAAGAAACAAATTAATGTAATTTTCTGTAATTTATATAATTAGCCCCCTCTTGGACAGGTTTCTGGCTACGCCATTGGTCTCCGTCCCCACTTAGGTAAAAACCTAAGTCTTACAATCCTCATTTTCACTAGGTCGAGTCGGGGTCATACCAAGCTTGGGATTTGCCTCCTCATCAAAAAATGACAAGTTCATATTATTGCTTGACCGTATTTTCCAATATTAGGCTATATAAACTAATATTACTATTACATAAAATTTTATTTATTTAGAATTTAGTTTTCAATATAGTTTAATAGTTTTGAATTTGATTAATAAAATATGAACATAGGTTAAAAGGGCCGATCATAAAAATTGTGAGAATTATTGAATGATTATAGACATGAGGGATCTTGTACACCTAAACAACTCTTCAGTAGATTATTTCCCACACACTTGAAAGAATCTAGATTACCTAACGGTGGACAAATGACAACCACTAGATTCTTAACTTGGAGCTAAAAACAAAATTTGAAAAAGTGACATAACCCACCCAGCACCTAATATCATGAAAATTCTATCGGGCCTAGAGTTAACACAGTTACCTGAATAGAAACAAACAGAACTTGAGCTCAACAAAATCTGAGAGGAATAGAACAAAATTCAGTTCAAATATGAAAACATCGGATGATATAAAAAACATTCCAACCGAAAAAAGGACCAAATTAATCAGAGCGGGTTATAAATATTATTAGTAGCATATAACTTTTATATAAATTACTAGCCAAATCAAGCCCGTCCGTTGGACGGGGCAAAATATGTATTAATATTTAAAATACATATATGTTTGTAAACATTTACAAAAATAATACAAATCACAATAAAAAAAATTAATTTAATATAAATTATTAAAATTTGAACTTTAAAAAAGTTGTTTTGTGCAAACCTAATTACCATCCACCAAAAACTTTCATGTCTTACATTTTTCACATTCACTCTCCCCCATCTCAATTCATGTTTCGATTCGATTAATAACTTTTGCAATATGAGGGTTGTCTTCTATTTTTCGCTTCATAGTGGATGAAATTGTGATGCGTTCATACAAAAATAAGACGTATATAGTGAGAAAGAAAAAGGTAGAAATTGAATTCTATATTATGTTTGGTTAACTATAATGCCAACAGTTGTGTTGGATGTTGTGTTTTGTATCTAATATCAAAGGTTCATGATTTAATGTGTAATATCAAATGTTGATGTTTTATTATTGTTATTTGTAATATCAAATGTTGCAAAATTAACTATTTTAAATTAAGATAGACAATTATTGCGCAAATCCTCCAACTTTAAATAAAAGGATTTTAAATATTTCAAGTCATCAAATATTTATTTGGTTTTGAGGATATATAACTTCACATGTTGTAAGATTATAGCTTTAGTGATTTGGATTAGTCTAGTAATGCTTTCAAAATTTTACCATGAAGATTCACGATAAGGGTATAATAAATCTATTTTTTTTTATGAATGATTTAGTCTATTATATATAGCCTTATTGTATCATTTGACATTCTCTTAATATACACCCATCTAAAATTGAATTTGATCCTTTAGCAAGAGTAGGCTAAATAAAAAGAGATTCATCTAAATTTTTTAATGCACTCTTGTATCTAATAACACTGTATTGAATTAAAAAAATATAGCAAAATCATTTTGATTGTTTGAAAGAATTTCATCTTATAACAATATGTAATCAAATAGATTGGTGTATACTTAACAAAATCATATATTAGTTAACACATTAATTTCCATTGCTCTGTGTGTTTTTTCAATACAACTTAGCTCCTATGTTTAATAAAGACTATAATTTTTTTTTTTATAAATTAGTTATAGCAAAACGTTTTAACTATTTGAAAAAAAATATGAGTCACCTTATAACTATATTAATCAAATGGATTGATGTATAATTAATTAATTATCAAAATCATATATCATTTTTCATACACTTATGTGCAACTATCAGCATAATAAAATTATTATATATCATTCATATACTGTTAATATCAAATCTAAATTGAATTTAGTATTTTGTATGAGGTCTTTTGATTGTGGTAAAAAAGTTATCCAAAGTGATTATTTGAAGACTCGAACCTTAAATCTCCAATATAATTGTCAAAGCTTCAACCATTAAGCCAAAATTTCATATTGACATATAATAAAATCAATATAATATGATTGAGATGCTTTTCATAAATTTAATACATTCACCTAGTACATACCATTTTAATGTTGTAAATTTAAAAAATAAAAATTAAGGTGAATCTAAAACAATTTATTTTATTATATAATAGTGTAATATTGTAATTTACTATACATAATGGCGCCTAAAATATAATATACTAAAGATTATAATAGTAAGAGTATTTTAATTAAATAAAATATATGCAACAAAATAATAATTGCCAAGAAAGGATGATATATAATATATATTAGTATATACCAATTATAATTAAGCCTTAAAACTAAATGTGAATAAAAGGATCTACCTTATTATGCAATAGTGTAATTGACAATGTATATGGTACATACGACATACTATATCAACGATTAAAACACTAAGAGTGTGTTATCTAGCAAAAAAAAAATAGTTGTCAAGATTTGAACCATGATCTATAGGTAGTTTAAGAAATTATTTACCACTAAACTATGCAGCTTATTTTATTTATTTAAAATGATAAGTATTCATAAAAATAAATATTATGTGTAATAAATGTGGCAATGAATGTGGTTATGTACATAAATTTATCCATTTAGTACAAATTATATTAAAGGTGAAAAACATAATTAGAAATTATCATTAAGTGCATTAAATATGGCATGTACACAAAATTATATATGTACTAGGTGGACAGGCCCGTGCGTACGCACGGGGCATGTATTTTACACGTGTTTATTTTTATAGTATTCTGAATATTTTCTACAATTTTTTTTGCGGGTTAAGTTCGTAAAAGTTAGAAAAACCGGGACATCCGATTATCTAAGAATTAATATGCAGTAAATATATCAAATGTACATACCATAATGAATGAATATTACATTTAGAATATCAAATTTAAGTTACAAAGATATTGACAAAGAAATAAATGATAAATATTAATTAATGAATTGCTACTTTGAAAAATAAATAAATTATAAACAAATACGAACTAAATTATTTGCTATTCATCATTCGTATTTAGATGTCATCGGGTAGATTTTATATATACAATTTTCTTTGTACTTATCATTCTATACTTATTATCTTTGATGTAAATGATTTTGATCGTCATAATATTATTTTTGGGAGATGTTTTTCACAATTGGAATCTCCATTTGATTTTGAAATGAAGTTATTAGATCGTTATTTTGATGTAAATTTAAATATTTAAGTAGATATTTCAACAAAAATTAAGGTAATCTTTGTAATTAGACTATAGCTATTATTATTAAGAAATTGTGACAAATGGAAGGTAATAGTAATACTCTCCTATGATATTTAAATTCAATAAGGTTACACATTCCAATATCAAAATGATTTTGACGTACGTGAGTACGTCTATTAAAATGTCAATAAATAGCCAATAAGGGAAAAAATATTCATCGAATTTTTTTTGGAAGATTTGAACAGTAGATCTTATGGTAATTAAACTAACCATTATTTAAAATTTAACAAGTGAGCTAAAATGTAATATTGACATTAATTAGAGGAGGTTGATTCACATGGAAATGGGGCTTATCATGAAAACTAAGAACAAATGAGGACCCTTAGATTTGAAAAATGGATGGCTAAGATTAGAAGAGATATGGGCAAAATGGTAAATTTGACAAAAAAATAGAAAAAAAATAACAAAATAAAAAAAAAAAAAAATTTTTAATTTTCTTAGTTTCCCTTGTTTTTGCCAAAAACACGAAATTTGATTTTTTACGTTACGTTCACGTATTTTATGCATATGTTCACATTATTATAAGACATGTTCACATATTATCACATTTTTCGGTTCAGAGATTTTATAAAATGTTCACATATATTACAAGTGTGTTCATATATTATTACTGTTTGTTCATGTTTTATGGTCATGTGTTCATGTTCGATTAAATCATAATACATGCGTTAAACGGCTTAAAAAAATTTGACAAAAAAATAAAAAATAATTTAAAAAATATTTTTTTTTTGCCAAAAACACGACGGTTGACATTTTACGTTCTGTTCACATATTTTATACACATTTTTACAAGGGTTGTTCACATATAACCGCATTTTAACTTCAGAAAATTTAGTATACGTTCACATATAATATAGATACATTCACATATTAGTATTGCATGTTCACGTTTTATGGCCTTATGTTCATACTCGATTTACATCATTTTACATACGTAAAAAGACTTAAAAAAATAAAGTAAGAAAATAAAAAAAATATATATATATATTTTTTTATTTTTTTAATCGGATGGCCTAGATTCATTTCTAGTGTTTAAATCGGATGGTCCAGATTTGTTCTTAGTTTTCATGATAAGCCCCATTTTCATTTGATTCAATCTCTTAATTAGAGTTTATGTTAAAAAAATAAGATTCTATACACAGTCCGGTGAGAATGCAATGAGACTTCTAAAGGAACCAAGATTAACATAAATGTTTGCCAATAAGAATTCTAGGAACATATCGTAAAATTTTACATTATAACTAAAAGAGGATAAAATCGCCTCTCATATATTATAGATATATTATATAAAAAAGTAAAAATATTATAATTATTAAGAATTCAATGTGTAAAAATATTACTTCTTAACCCGATTAATAATCTACAAATAGATAATTATTTTATAAAAGTGTTATAATCTTTTATGGAATCATTAGAATTGTATGCAAGATCGTACAAAATAAAATTCTACCACTAATTAGATTTTACCTATAATCAAGGGTCGTTTTGCCGTTTCATATCGTAAAAATCGTTGAATTGAATTAGAATTTTTTTAATCATGCTCTCAAAACTTCAATTCATTTGGTTCACCAAGAAACAAAGATGATTGAGAAAATAAGAAAATTAGTAATAAATCTTAAATACAAAACCATAGATCAATGGTTAATTAACTATTGTACAAAATAATACATTCTCAATGATTAATCATATAATCTGAAGCAAAATCCTAAAGCAACAATAGAATGAGAGACAAATACAATATGGAGTATTTGAGAGGAAAAGGGCAAAAACGCAAAAGGGCAATCACAAAATTTAGTTGTAGTTATTTGTATCTAACTCTACTATATATATAGAGAGTAAAATATGTAGAGTCTTAAAATATTTTTATTTACGTTGTATATTGCCAATGGTACAACGGATTGATTGTTTGACGTTATTGTGTAACTAAAATTGAATTAAGTGAGCCGTTTACACAATCATAACTTTCATTAATGGATTTTTTTACCAAAAATGAATAAGACAATTAATGGGTTGAATGTGGAAAGGTGCGATTGATTTGCAATTGAGGTGTTAGAATTGTTCAGCTATAAAATTTAATTACAATTATTGCGGAGGTTAGACTTTAGACCCATAAAGCACCATTGATTATTTTGAATTAATAGTTTGATTCCCTTACAAAAACAAATACCGTATTTGTATTGCTAACTAATGGGTTGAATTAAGGATTCAATTGTAAAAAGGTGTTAATATTATTTTTTGTAATAATTCAATTTATCTATATAGATATAGGAATTGAAAATGGTGATATCTATTACAAATAATGCAAGATAATAGTATAAATTTTTCATTTGTAATAAAAATGATTATTAGTATCATTTAGTTTGATAATAAATTGAGTTTTTTATTAATGAAAAAAATTTGCTTAAAATTATTTTGAAAATTTTGGAGGGTTGTAACTTGTAAGAAAAAATTATAATATATATGAAAAATGAATAAATTTTAGTCAGCTAAATAAACATTTCAATTGTTTAAGTTTTATTAGTAATTTATTATTATTATTTTATTTTTATTATTATAATAAAAGTATCTCATGAAATTAACTTTTGCAAATGACCATAGAGAAAAAAAAATGACTATACCATTCTCCATTAGACTTGAACCAAGAACCTCTTTAATTACGTACTAACTATTTTAACCATTAGGATAAGAGAGTAATTTGATTTCAAATAGAATAAAAACAAAATTACTATTTTTTCTATAAATTTAATATGTGCAATATGCACCATGTACACAACTTTTTAATGTTATTATATAAAGATTGTGTTATAATTTTATTGTGTAATGTGAGTTCTAACATATATCTATTATTTTTATAAGTTGAAGAATATATAAATAATATGGTATATGTGTAATAATATGGTATATATCCATTTTATATATACATATTTTGAATGTGTCAAATGATCCTTACAAACTTGAAAGGCATCGCAAACTTATTACATATAATTTATTAAGGGGAGAAATACAAAATATATACAAAATATTTTGATTGAATGAGCATGTAATTTAAGGATTAAGGATTTATTAGATGCAATAAATGTGAGAATGTACACAACTTTATATATGTAGTATAGATTATAGATAAAAACATAAAATTCCTTGCTCCGTATAAATCTTTCGAGTTTCCCCGACGGAGATGAAACAAGTTCCGAGTAGTATGCAAGTGGATGGCTCTAACCAAGACAATCCTCCGGGGGATCCACCGGACCCGAAGGTCTCTTGGAAGGAGGTTGTAGTATCAGGAGATGCTACATGTCAAAAGACACACTTGGATGCTGAGTTTTTGGATGGGAAGATATCGATCGATTTCCCGGATGGGGAGGACGGAGATCCGTCAATTTTGATTGCAGAGGATGTCATGAGTGCTCTGGCTTCGGTTTGGCAGAGATCAGTGGTTGTGAAAGTTCTCGGACACCCGATTGCGTTTTCGATTATGGAACGGAAGATCCGAGAAATGTGGCGTACAAGCTATAGGCTACATATTCTTGATCTTACCCATGGTTGTTTTCTTGTTAGATTTGAACGGGAAGAAGACTATATGATGGCTCTAACTTATGGACCATGGACGGTCTTTGGTAGATGTATGACGGTTCGAAGTTGGGCACCTAACCTCCGCACTTCCGATCCGATCAAAACAACACCAGCATGGATTCGCATCTCGGATCTCCCTGTCACTTTGTATGAAGAAAAGGTTCTCTTGCGAGTGGCGGCGGGCATTGGCAAACCCATTAGAGTTGATACCAGGACCTTATACACTAATAGAGGTAAATTTGCTCGGATATGCGTTGAGATTGATTTGGAACGACCGCTTAAGGGATCAGTTTGCATTAATGGAGAGAGATATTTGGTTGAATATGAAGGTTTGCCAACAATTTGTTACGATTGCGGGAGGTTTGGGCACTTGAAGCAAAGTTGTCCTTTCCGATCGGGATCGTCTTCAAACACGGGGACCAGTAACCAAATTGCTACAAATGACAATCCCAGGAAGGAGGCTACTGCGTCCACAGATAGTTCTCCGACGATGACGGGGACGCCAGCACCGACCACTGCGCATGAGGCGGCAAGAACAGGCAAAGGTTACTACGGGGAGTGGATGATACCAGAACGGAAAGTTCGACCCGCAAAAGGAAACACGAAAAATGGGGCAGATTCTAAGGAGCAAGCCCGGAAAGTTATGAATAAGGAAGCAATGGCTAAAAATGAGAAGTCTAAAGGGAAATTAGCTACTCAATCAACAATTCTCTTGCCCGAAATGAACAGGTTTAAAGCGTTAACTGTGCATGATGAGGATTCGGTGGGAGTAAAATCAGTTGAAAATAGGGAGCAGGAATCTTCGATGCATCACAAAGAGAAGATTTCGGATCAAGGCAATAGGAAAAAAGATAAGGTTGATGGGAATAAAAAAGTTGAAAATCAAAAAAAGAGTATAGAGGAGGGAAAAGTTAAGTCAAGGAATGAGGAGCATTCGGGTCGCATGGCCCAAAAAGCTAATGCAAAGGAGAATGCTGAGGTGAAGTCTTTGGTAGAATTTAGGGCTAAAAATGGTAATGGGCTTAATGTGCAAAAGGCCCACTTGAATAAAAAATCAGAAAAAGGCCTGCGAAGAAGAACTGTTGATCAGGAGAGCAAAATTGAGTTCCCTAACTTATTAGAGCAACTGAAAGGATCGATTCCTGGTGCCAACTCCAAGCGACGTCGCCCTTCAACCGACGTCTCTGAAGCCTTTGATTTCGAGTCAGCATTAAAGGGAAACTACCAGATTCAGAAGACCATAAATTTGGAGGGAGAAATCCAGTCAAACACAGTGTTAACAAATCCTAATACCTTGGCTACAACAGTGACTGAAAATCCTCTCTTTTTGAGCAATCCAAGTCAATCTCAGGAGGATACTAACGTCACGTTTCAGGACGACACTGCCATGATGGATTCGAATTCCGGCCATACGGGCCGCGTTATTTAATGCTTTATCTCTTTTTTACTTTTAGTTTCCTTATGAATTTTCTAATGTGGAATTGTTGTGGTGCAGGAAAACCGGGTTTTCGCCGTGCCATTCGTTACATGAACAAAATTCATAAAGTTGACGTCTTGGTTCTTGTTGAAACTAGAGTGTCGGGAGATAGATCTCAAGCTATTTGTGACAAGATGACTCGAAATTTGTTCTCGAATTGTGCTCGCGTCGAGGTTGTTGGTTTCTCTGGCGGGATTTGGCTTCTATGGAAGAACGACAGGATTCAGATCAATTATGTTGTGAAATATGACTCTTTTATTCATGCTACGTTCAAAAATCAGGGGTCGGACGCCCACTTCTTTGCGGTCTATGGCCCACCTTCGGAAGGTCGCCGTGTGAGTTTTTGGAGAGATCTTGAACTAGCTATTAAGAGAGTCTCGGGGCCGATTATTGTGGGAGGTGACTTTAACTGTATTATGTTTATGCATGAAAGACGTGGAGGTACAGGGGGTCTGCATCCTGATTCGGATGTCTTTATACAATGGCAGAATAAGCTAGGATTAGTGGATCTTGAATATATGGGTCAGCCTTTCACTTGGAGCAGGAGGATTGTGAATCAGAAGATGGTGCACAAACGGTTGGACCGTGTCTTTGTCAACATGGAAGGAAGAATCAGATGGGCTGATGCCAGGGTTAGACATCTTCCAAGATACTCTTCAGATCACACTCCCATTCTTCTTTCCATGGACCCTCCCATCGCCCACAACTGTAAAAGGAGACCTTTTAGGTTCGAAGCCGCTTGGATATCACACCCGAATTTCTTTGATAAAATTAAAGAATGTTGGCGCCATGATATTAATACTCCGGAAGCTTTATCCTTACTCAAAAGAGACTTGCTGAAATGGAACAAGAAAGTATTTGGTTGTATTCATCACAGGAAGAATCTTCTTGTGGAAAAGCTCGACCGAATCCAAAGAAGAATGGGTAGGGATGATTCTCCTACTCTGATTCAGGAGGAGAATGCTATACAGAGTGAGTTAAGTGCCGTCCTTGAACAAGAAGAAATGTTATGGTTCCAAAAATCGAGAGAACAATGGTTAAATCTCGGAGACCGTAATACATCGTTTTTTCACATGTCGACGGTGATCCGTCGTAAACACAATCGCATCGAGGGTCTAAGGGATGATCATGGACGCTGGGTTGAGGATTCAGCCGAGCTTGAGAATCTTGCTATGGACTTTTTCCAGAAGCTGTATACTGCAGACAGTAATTTAGAACCGTGTTTGCTGAATCTGAATGTGACGTTCCCGGATATTACCGATTGTGATGCTCAGGCCTTAATAAAACCTATTGCTGACAAAGAAATTTGGCTTGCAATCAAAGATATGGGACCGTTTAAGTCACCCGGCATTGATGGTTTTCAGCCCGGATTTTACCAACGTTGTTGGCATATTGTGGGGAGCTCGGTTATTAGCTTTGTTAGAGATTTTTTCAGATCATCTGTTTTGCCGAGTGGGATCAATGATACTCTTATCGTGCTTTTGGCGAAGACGGAAAAACCGGAAAGAATCAATCAATTTAGACCAATTAGCCTTTGTAACGTCTTGTACAAGATTATTACGAAGGTCTTGGTGAACCGTTTACAGCCTATTCTGATGAAGTTGATTGGGCCCACTCAAGGGAGTTTCCTCCCGGGACGGATGATCACCGACAACATTGTTATTGCTCAGGAGGTCGTCCATTCTATGAGACGTAAAAAGGGAAAAATGGGGTGGATGGTGTTGAAGCTTGATTTAGAGAAGGCGTATGATCGCCTTAGTTGGGATTTCATTGAGGAAACGCTTAAAAGGGCAGGCTTTCCGGATACTTGGATTCATTGGGTGATGGCTTGTGTCTCTACGCCTAGAATGCAGATTCTTTGGAATGGTGAAGTTACGGGACAATTTGCATCCTCGCGTGGTGTCCGTCAGGGAGACCCGATTTCGCCATATTTGTTTCTTCTTTGTATTGAGAGATTGAGCCATATCATTATGGATTCGGTCGCTAAACATGAATGGAAGCCCATAAAGGTTACTAGAAGGGGTCCGCGCCTATCCCACATTTTCTTTGCGGACGACATCTTGCTTTTCGCGGAAGCCTCGGTTGATCAATTTAGAGTGATTAAAAAATGCCTGGATTTGTTCTGTAAGGCCTCTGGCCAGCGAGTAAGCACTGCAAAGTCTAAAATCTACGTCTCTCCAAATACTCACGCTAGAGTTGCTAAAAACTTGAAAGATGAAAGTGGTTTTGTAGTGACAAAGAATCTCGGGAATTACCTCGGAATGCCTTTGTTGCACAAGCAAGTGAACAAAGAGACGTTTGCTAGCCTTCTTGACAAGTTCACTTCGAAGCTTTCGGGATGGAAAGCGTCTACGTTGAATTTTACGGGAAGGGTCACTTTAACTAAGTCGGTTCTTACTTCCATTCCGGTGTACTCGATGTCTTCGGTCTTACTTCCGGCTAGCCTCTGCAAGAATATTGACAAAGTGAATCGGTCCTTCATTTGGGGGAGTAGTAGGGAGAGAAAACGAATGCATAAGGTGTCTTGGGAAGAGGTGATCAAGCCTAAGAGTTATGGAGGGCTCGGGATTAAAACTATGAGGGAGCTTAACTTAACGCTTATGGGAAAGATGGGATGGCGTTTTGTTATGGAAGGGGATAGTTTATGGGTTAATGTCCTTAAAAACAAGTATGCCGAAACCGCTCTTGGACATTCTGCTGCAGCCTCTCACACTTGGAAGAGTATCCGCAAGGGTGTTTCAGATGTAGTCATCAAAGGAACTCGCTGGAATCTAAGAAACGGATTTTCCATCAACTTTTGGGAAGATATTTGGTTGTTGGATTACCCTTTGAAGCTGGCGGCCGTGTGCTCTTTGAATTCTGATTGTTTGGTGGCCACAGTTAGAGATTACTGGAGAGAAAATATAGGCTGGAATTGGGAGATGTTGTCACCTTTTCTTCCTACCGAAGTTTTGCTGCAGCTGGCTGCTATCTCGATCGTTGAGTTTGATGAAGAAAGTGAAGATGAGTTGAGCTGGAGGTTTACTTCAGATGGGGACTTCTCAGTAAAATCAGGTTATGAACTTATCACGAACAGCAAATGCATACAGGATGTCGACTCCTCTGTTTTCAAGAGAATCTGGAGCAGCAAAGTACCGGAGAAAACTCGACACTTCTTGTGGTTGACGTGCAAGGGAGGCATCATGTCAAACATGGAAAGAAGACGACGCCATCTGACGAATTGTGCTCGTTGCAAATGTTGCAATGGGGGAGAGGAATCTAATGAACACCTTTTCAGAGATTGTGTGAAGGTAAGATTCATTTGGTTAAATCTTGGGGTTACTAACATTGCTCCTTCTTTCTTCCAGGATTCTTTTTCGGTGTGGTTAAGAGGCAATATTGTGGAGGAAAGAACTGTCGACTCCTTTGATTGGCGAGATTTATTCTCAATGGCGTTGTGGTGGATATGGAAGTGGAGAAACGCGTTCATTTTCAAAGGAGAGGTCGAGGTCCGTAATAAAGCTGAATTCATAAAGGACCGGATCCGGGAGTATAGAGCGGTTGAAGGTAAGTCTACTGGCGCCCTTATTAGCAAATCAGTTGTTGTTCAGGATATTATTTGGGTCAGCCCCAATGAGAATTGGGTCAAGATAAACACGGACGGGGCGGTGAAGGGAGGACAAGCGACGACGGGAGGCGTCATAAGAGACCATCATGGACATTGGTTATGTGGCTTCGTTCAAAATATCGGCAATTGCACGGTACCGAAGGCGGAGCTTTGGGGAATTCTCAACGGTCTCAAGTTAGCTTGGGAGAGGGGTTTTAAACAGGTAATTCTTGAATCAGATTCCCAACTAGCTATTAATCTTCTTAGTGCAGGTGTTCGCAAAAGTCACCCCCTCTTTAGCCTGGTTGCCCAATGCCACGGCTTCATCAGTAGGAATTGGTCTATTCAGTTCCGTCACATTTATCGTGAGGCAAATAGTGTTGCTGATTGTCTTGCTAATTATGCTTTTACTTATCCTTTAGGACTCCATGTATTGATTGCCCCGCCAGAGGGGATTTTATTATTGCTCTTTGATGATGTAAGGGGTCGGGCTATCCCCCGTTTGATGACTACTTAGCCCATTTCTTTTTTCTTTTTTTTTCTTTTTTTTTTCTTTTTTTTTTTTTTAATTAATAAAACGCCTCCTTGAGGGGCCGGAGAGTACTGTCTCTCCTTCTACCAAAAAAAAAAGTATAGATTATAGATAGATTTGTTAATTTGGTACTTCCAAGAGCATTTAATTTCTCAAATGCATAAATTCCATATTTGTTTGGCATAAAACTATGATTTTAAATTAGAGAATAGAGTTCAACGCCCAAACTGATCCTTCAAAACTAGCGATATCATTAGACAAAAAACGATCGATCCTATTCACGTTGGATAGGACTAATTTATGTGCTTCGAACTGGGGCTCGTCACATACAAATCTAAAAGATGTAGAACGCAGTCCAAAAATCATCATTAAGACAAAAATTGCAAGAAATGGTACGAGACATGGACCATAATGATCCAAAAACCATCATTAAGACAAAAATTGCAAGAAATGGTACGAGACATTGACCATAATGATCAGGAAGCAAGTAATAAATTAACATGTTTATATGAGCCTTTCCTTTAAAAGTTGCGCACATGATAACATAACGCGATCCTAGCATCAACAAAATGTCTCCACAAAGAGAGTCGAACACAAATCTCCAACAAGTTTGAAACGTCATTTGTCTGGTAACCAATACAATCTTATGGCCTTGTAAATCGCGAGCTTAAAATGTCAGGGAGATGTCAAAACTCTAAGAACTTGATGCTTGCTTCTCTGAAAGACATTTAGGAGGAAGGAAGAAATCAGAAACCAACTACAACAATGGAATCAAGATAGCAAATTGGTACTCTTCTACTTGTGGGCATGGATTTATTCCGGAGGGAAACCATTGTAAATTAGTTGAGAAAACAAAAAACACATCCCAACTAAATACCACCTAAATTTACCACAATACGCTATGCATAACAACTGCTACTGAATTTGAACTGATGCATCAAATCTCTATTATACCGAAAGAAGAACATTAACAGTCCTCCGTTCATGGCAACAAGCACTTGAGCACTTGATCAAAAACCAACTGATGCATCTCTATTATACCGAAAGAAGAACATCAAATCAAAAACCAAATGCAACGAGCACTTGATCAAATATAACAAAAGATTGCAACAACATATAGCAAAACAAAGCAACTTACAAGAAAGAACAGAAAGCACACGCATCCAAAGCAGCACACTTCCTGTTCATGGCATAAACATCTTAACAATACCCAAGTAGATTTCTAAATACCCAAGTAGATTTCTAAAGCAAAGTCAAAGAGGAAATGAAACTACCAGTCTACAATAGCAGGAAAAGTAGTTTTTAGTGCAAAAAAGTTCAGGTGGGTTCAGCTCCATCACCACCACGGGCCAGAGCATGCCTTTGGGACCATACGCCACTTAAAGTGATGTCAACGCCCCTTTTAAGTGGGCTAATTTGCACACCGTCAATTTATTTCAAGAGAACAACAAATAACTGAACTTGGTGTTTCAAGGTTAGGTATGCTATTGGTATTGGGTACTAAAGGCCACAAGGCCACATAAATGAAAATGTATGATGGCTTCAAGCACTTGCAAATTTTTTTTTCAATAGAATCTAGTGTAGTTTTTTTCTACTCCTGCTTTTTTTGCTTCTAATGTTTGTTATACCAGTCTAAAAGAACTTACAATGTTGGACTTACATTATGGAGACCTCATTTTTTTCATCTTCTATAAAGAAAGTCATATAAAAAAATACAGTTCTATCAAGAGTAACTAATTATATTATAGTATGAGCAGTTGACTCTAGAATCTAGATGAATACTAGTGTGCAAAGATAAAAAAAAATGCAGTTAATTGCTTGAAAACCATGCATCTAATTAGCCTAACCATGTTTCTCCCAGTGATGACACCTCAATTCACATGTAACCCTCAATTAGGGTTTTCAGCTCATACAATCATATGACCATAAATCACAGAAAGAAAATTCACTGCACAAAATCAGTTAAAAAGCCAACGACGAAATAGTAATAAAATAAGTTAGGCATGACAAAGAAGCACCTCCTGAAGCAAAAATTCCCTATTCCAATCAATGACAATTCATTGAGAGCAACTGTTGCATTGAAACTAAAGGAAATATTGTTGCATTGTCTTTGATCCAAGGAAAACATAAAATCAGCAAAACATTGTAGTCTATATAGAAAGAGGTATACCATCTACGGAACAGCATCAATTTCCTTGTCCTCAATTTCCTTGTCCTCCACATCAGTTGCAGCTACACTAATCTCGGCACTGAGACCAGTGAGACCATTATCCTCCTCCTTAGGAGGCTGAGCTTGCTCATCCTCTGGCAATGGCTCCTCCACATAGTCATTCTCAAAGGCATCAGCGGGCACTTCATAAATCCTAACTTGTGGCTTGGTAGGATCCTTCACCAACACATACTTACCCTCACTCAATTTCATACACAGATCAACTATACTCTTGACAATTCCCCACATATTAGCCGTACTCAAATTAATTTGTGATGCAAAATCCCTTGGCTTGTACCCAACAACGGCCAATATGACATGATTATAGTGATCCCTAGGATGAACCCTAGATACATATCCTAACTTCATCATATCTGCATTAGCCAATATAGCCTGCGCAGTCCACTTAGCCAGTTTATTAGCATTGTTCTTCAATTCAGTAGCTAACACAGCCCCTCTTTGAGTTTCCAACTTCTGCCTCCAATCGACACCAGAATACTTGGGATCAAACTCGTTCAATGCGTTCAGGGTAAGGTATTGCCTCTGGTTGTTGGGCTCAAGCACACTCTGGAGCTCACACCTCGCCACCAAGTACATGTCATCATCAAGCTTCCACCTTCTGTACCTGTAGGCAACCGAAGCAACTTCTTCCCCTTCATTTGCAAAGGGATTTTGCTCATCAAAAGTTACCTTTTTCCCGTCCCTAAGAAGAACCTGCTGGGAGAAGTTTTGGTTGATATAAGCAGCCTCAACGCTCAAAGAATAGGCCGAATTGATATCATCCTTAGCGTCGGGGAGTGGCTCCTGGGAGGTCTCGTGAACAGCCAGCAAATCCAATTGTGAGCCGTCTCTCTTGTCGAAGAAGAGTTTGTTTCCAACCTTCTGAACCACAATATCCCAACCGTAGACAGATCGAGGAGCGCACATCAGAGTAGAGAGTATAGCATCAGTGGCGAACACCGTGGCCTTGTCCTCGTTGGCGAGGCGGCGGATCACCGGATCGTCAGTAGTTGTGACCTTGAAGAAATTGCGATTCTTGAAACGCTCCAGGCGGCGCTCGTTCTTGGGCGTGAGACGCTCGTAGGAGCGGTCGTAGTACTCCAGACCGCCGCAGAAGAGCAGATCTTCAGGCTCGGGGACGGAAAACGAGAGCTTGGAGAAGGTGGAGAAAGGGATCTGCTCGAGCATGTTCCACTCCGGCTGGATATCCACCGACGACTTCAAGATGGCAGCTTCACGGCGGGGAAGATGAGCGCCGCGGTTGAGATGGTATAAGCGGTCACGGCGGGCGCGCTCCTTCTCAGCCTCGCGCTTGCGAGCCTCAACCTCCTCGTCCCGGCGCTGCGGGAGTTGATTGCGGTTGTGATGGTGGTAGCCGCCGCGCCATCTAGGGTTTCCCTTGGGGCGAGGAGGGGGCTTGCCGTCAACCAGGCGGAAGGAGGAATCTTCCTCGGCGGCAAGGGAGGAGGCGAACGAGTCGTCGCCGGAGAAGTCAAAGACGGAATCGGCGGCGTTGCGGTTGGAGCCGCGGCCACCTTGATTGTTGAAATTGCGGGTCCAGTCCGCAATGCGGCCGAGCTTGTCCGACCGAGAGAAGGGTGCAAACGGGACGTTGAGGGGCTGGTTGGAGGCGGCGGCGGTGGCGTCGGGAGGACCCCAACCGTCGGGATTAAAAGGCACGGAGCCGATTTCGAAACCCATGGCGTGGCGGCAGATAGCGAGGAAGGAAGAGAAGAGCTATGAGGAAGGAGAGTGAAGGATGAATCGAGATTTTACGAGGTCGAAAACCCTAGCCGAAAAGTATAGAATACACTTTATATACCCATTACCTTGTCTATCTTTTATTTTTATTTTTTTTTGTCTTGCCTTTTGGCTATATATACCGCTAGCGGGATTGAAACTTAAAATATTTGAATAACACTTAGGAGTCTAGCACCATTTTACAAATACGACCTCTTACAAAATCTACGTGGCCTTTTACAAAATCTACCTTGAATAAGAAACACAATAGCCAGTATCAATATCAATATCAATATCAATATCTATATCTATATCTATAACTATATCTATATTTATATCTATATCTATATACTAAATATGTCAATACCCATTACTAGGGGTGTCCAAACCCGTATCTATATACTAAATATGTCAATACCCATTACTAGGGGTGTCCAAACTCGATTAACCTGATTTCGGTTAATTAAAATCATGAACCGAAACAGGACCGTAAATCCCGGTTAACCGTAGTTCGGTTAACAAATTTTTCGGTTCGGTTTTCTCGGTTAACCGATAACCGTTTATGTAATTTTACCTTAAATAATTAAGACTAAAATAATAAAATTTGAATAAAAAAAGTGATCAAGCAAGACTTTTATTTTAAATACGTACTTATATCATATTATTTTGGTTGTTGTAAACAAATATCGAGAGTATATACTATATTGGGTGGAATTAAATATTGTGTGTATTAATTTTTATCCCATCAAATTTAATAAGCGACTCTTGTATCAATGACAAGTGGAAAAATAGTGCGTAAATTGTTAAAATTGAAGAAGGAAAGACTCAAACTACATTAACATCTTGAAAATCATAGAGTTTAACTACTAAATAAATCAAAGATAAATAATATTTGAAAAAAATATTAATATATTTTCGATTTTTCGGTTTACCGTTATATGTAAAGTCATGAACCGAAACCGAAACCGATAAACCGATAATATTTTCGGTTCGGTTAACCAAACCGAAATTTTAAAAAAAGTCGGTTTGGTTAACCTAAAAAATAATCAGTTTTTCAATTTTTCGATTTAGTTTTTCGGTTTCGGTTTTTTATGGACACCCCTATCCATTACCCATCTAACTATGTCACGTAAATATTTTAATTTTTAAATTTACTTCTTTACACTTTCTTTTTTTTAATATTTACAATCCTAAAAAAATATATAATATAGCTAGTTAAATTCCCGACCATATACGAGTAATAATGGTATAATTTTAAATATTTTATTGGGAGAAATTTGAATAAAACTATATAATAAATAAAAATAAAAATTTTCCATAAGGCTTCTATTTATTTTAATTCTATATATACAAAATATCAACCTATAGATAGAAAATTATATAAGTATGTCATATATTTTATAAAATCTATTAGATATAAATACAAATTCTTTTAATTAAAATCATTCAATTTTAAAAATCTTATATAAAAATAGATAAGAAAAAGGTAACAATAATGGATATTCTTAAAAAAATTAATCAAATTCAATTCTTTTAAATCTTTCAAATAGAAAATAAAAAATATTTTAATAAGTAAAGACGAAAAATATAAATGAAAAATTAATTTTTTAAAGATAAATAATCTTTTATATTTACATCAATAAATCAAAAAAGAAATTAAGGAAAAGATAATGTAATTTATTTTAATCAAAATTCAATCTAGGCAAATAACTATCTAGATATTGGAACTTTTAATAAAAATTAAATTTAAAATAAATTTTTACATAAATAGATGAAAAGATCAAGATAAAATAATTTTTTATTTTTAATTAAAATTCGATTTTTTACATAAATAGATTGAAAATAATTTAATTCGAAAAATAAATTAATATAAAAAAAGATTTTAAAAATAAGGTGAGGCTAGAATCAATGTGATAGATAAAAAATTACAACTTTAATATATAGTGCTTATAGATATTCTATCTTCTATCAATGATTTATTAGATTACAAAATATCAACATAGAGATAAGAAATAATATACTTAAATTCAAAATCTTATTAAAAGATTAAAAAAATGTATAAAAAGTAATATGAAGAATATCTGGCTCAAGTTATTATAATATAAAAAATTAAATTTATAAAAAATTAATATAAGTTATTATAATACTTATTATTAAAAAACTTGTCATTATTTTATTCAAGTAATGCCACATGGTGCAATTTGTTCAACAAACATGGTTTCTTCTTTATAATTTATTAGGTAGATAATATTGCTATTGATATTACTATACAATGATCTACTACTTTTTTATGGACAAAATTTAAATATTATATAATTGTTGGAAGGAATCAAATTATTACAATGTGTATATCAATTTCTCGTTTTTGTCAATTAAAATGACTCTACTTGATCAATTAGTTTGGTGCTTGTGTAACAACCCTTCAGGCAAATGGCTCTTATGTAGGGTTGGGCAAAAAACTCGTAACTGAAAAACCGATCCAAAAAATATGAAAACAGATCACTTTTTATGGTTAACCGAATCGAAAATTTTTTTACCGGTTACTTTTAACTGTTCAACGGTTCGGATACGATTATTAATATTTTTACGGGTGGTTAACCGATGAACCGATAATATTTTTACTATATAGTATACGTTTTTAAAAATGGAATTATATATTTAATTAGTTTTTGTTAAAAATAAATGCATTTTATGAATAATAACATATCTATTATAAACTTTGTTTATGGTTTATTTTTTTTTCTATACTCTCATCAGAGAGTCAGAATCTTAGACAAAGCAAATGAACTGAGTTGATTGATGTTTGTCCAGTCAGCCCATTCTTCTAGCTTTTTTTTTACTATAACTATTACTCGTGAAATTGTTGTCACTATTGATTGGTGTTTACTGATGTTTTGTTAAGGTCTTTGTTCTTTTTTTTCACCTTTGCTGCGTGGTTGCGTTTAGGAGAACAGTATAGTAGTACTGACTCAGCTAAAATCGTTGTTGCTAAGATCAAAAATAAATAACCCTAAACTACTAACTAGTATAGTAAGCAAGCAAGGGGTCGAACCCAAGAGAATCGGGATTCTGAACAATCAGCAGGTAACAAGACAGGAATTTTTGGAAGTTTAAACAAACAAGCAATTTCAAGTATTAAAATCAATAAAGGAAAAGCATAGTTCATTCAATCAATTCCACCTTTTTAATCATTCGATCATTAATTCATCCACTTTTCTATTAATTCTCAGGTTAATTCCAATCCTTATAAAAGATTTCCGCTTGTCCACGGTCCAAGCGAAAAGATGATATGAACAAGAACGCTTAATTCAAATCATGCAAAGTATTAAGGATAGAAGGATATCAAATCATGCAATCAAGCTACGAGTCTCATGCATAAAATAACAATCAAACACTCTTTCTCAATTCTAGTCCACGGTCCTAGAAAAGAGTTGTTTCAAGGATAAATAAGATTGCACAGACAACAATCAAACCTAATCCAAACAGTAAATCTAAGTCAATCAAACAAGTTGATCAGACTTATCAAATCAAACATAAATCATATAAATAAAACCAAGAGTTTTGATATTAACCAAGGGATAGAAAAGTTACCAGAATCTCACGAATTATATAAAAAGGCTTCCTTGATCAAACAAATTCCAAAGGGAAATTAATTCTCCATAATAAAACTAAAAACTGGAATAATCTCTGAAAGTGTGCTAGAATGTGTTAACCCTAAAGTGAAAATAAAACTAAGCTTAAATAGTAGAAATAAATCCGAAACCCTAATATATAAAAATAATAAAAAGATAGAAAATAACGAAATAAAGTCGGCGCTGAAACGCCAAAATCCGCGGGCGCGGATCCAAACTGCGAGCACGGATCCACTCGAGTCCCTCGGCCGCGGATGCTCAACGAACCGCGAGCGCGGAACTAAACCGCTTACTGGTGTAAACTTCGGAGGTGGTTTTGACCCACTTAGAGTTGAAATTTGAACTCGCTGTAAAAACATGAATTGTAGCTCTTCGAGTTAGCTTTCCAATGATACCTAATTTAGCTTCATCCGATCACCGTAGCTCCCGAACGATGCGTCACAAGAAAGTGGTGTTGAAACAACTCCAAATCAACACTTATCTTTCAAACTCTTGCAATTCTTCAAATCGTGTCTTCGGTCTTCATATGACAATTATGCTCAAAACTAACCTAAACACACTCAAATCATACCTAAAATACAAGAGTTAACCTATACTAAAATATAGCGTATCAAGTACACAAGTCCCTTTATAATTTGACAATGACAATGTAACTAAATTAATGAGAATGAAGATGATAAGGTTAAGAGTGAGTCATGATTAACAAACGTCTTAGTCAATATTCATGATTTTTTTTGTTGAATTCAATATTCATGATTAACTAATGAGAATGAAGATGATAGGTGTTTGTTAATATGTGTATAGTCGCATGTCCCCTGCATCACCTGCATGAGTTGCTAGTTTAAGTATGTATTTTGCATTTAATTTAAATTTTAAGTTTATTTTATTGAAAACTAAGGTAATTTTTGTATCAAAAATCTTATTTTTGATTAAAAAAATAAATGAAAACAAGTCGGTTTACCTATAAACCGTACTGAGTTTCACGGTTGACCGTTAAAGAACAGTACGGTTATTGAAATCTACTAACCGAAGTTCTGGCTAATCAATGTTCGGTTAACCAACTGTGCCCACCCCTACTCCTATGCGTGAACAAGAATTGTATACTATACTAAAATGTTGTTTTTGACTACCTTTGTAACAAATCACCCACATGGAATAAAAGAACCCTTGGAAATACATTTGAACAATTACGAACCATTGAAGGCGACCTCCTAAAGCTTTTAAATCAAATCCAAATTTCCCCTCTACCAAGAATAATACAAAAACATCTTCAACTAATTAGGAAAAAGGAACGCATCTTGAACTTTCATAAAACATATTGGAAACAAATGGCAAAAACAAAACATATAAAACTAACCGATAAAAATGCAGGTTATTTTCATAAAATAACAAACGGTCGTCGAAATAGAAAAATTATCATGGAAATCAAGGCCACTGATGGAACACAAATATATGGCGAAACTAGTATTAGTAATGAAATTCGAAACGACTTCAAGAAGCGATATACCAAAGAACCAATCAACACCATGATCCTAAGAGAGTACATTCACCTTATAATAGAGGAAATAACAAGTAATGATAACAATGAATTAACAAAAGCCATCCCCAATGAGGAAATAAAGAATGCCTTAATGAATATTAGATCTGATAAATCACTAGAACCTGATGGAATGTCTACAAACTTTATAAAACGTACTGGGATATTCTAGGATCATCAGTGATCAAAGCAGTCAAAAGTTGCTTCCATTCTGGAAGTTTGTTAAAAATATATATCACGCGTTCATTACATTGCTCCCAAAATAAGATAAATCGAATTCCACAAACCATTACAGACTAATTAGTTTATCCTTTACAATCTATAAAATAATAGCCAAACTTATTACAAAAGACTAAAAGAGGTTATGGGAAAAATTATCCATCCTTTACAAGGTGCTTTTGTAGCAAATCGAGCAATACAAGATAATGCATTGATTGCGCATGAAATATTCCACTCATTCAAAGGAAAAAAGAATAAAGATGGATGGGTAGCCGTAAAGTTGGACTTGAAAAAAGCCTATGATAGATTAGACTAGACATTCTTTTTTTTTGTAATGGATAAATTTGGATATGATAAAAAAAATATTGGTTAGATTCAAGAATGTATCAAAACTGTCTCGTCTTCTGTTCTTGTGAATAATGGTCTCGCATATCCATTCTTCCTTGAACGAGGACTTATACAAGGTGACTTCGTATCCCCTTACATATTTATAATAGGCACAAAAATATTAGCTAGGAAACTCCAACAACAAGTATGTCGTCAAACAAGACAGTTGGTTTTGCGTTAGCCCGAGTTGCAAATGATATTATTATCTTCTCTAAGGCAACCCAATCTGCATGTCTTTTAATTAAAAAAATTATTGATGAATATTGTGAAATCTCTGGGCATAAAGTGAACTACCATAAATCCGCATTCAAACCTCAAAAATAGTCATAAACCAGCAGAAACAAAGAATCCAACAATACGACAATGACAAACTTGGAAAAATACCTTAGTTTCCCAATCATTAATGGAGTAGTAAATTGAGAAACTTTTAAAGTTATAGTTGGGAACACCAATGCTTGGTTGTGTAAATGGAAGACAAACTCTTTATCTCAAGAAGGACGAACAACTCTCATACGGTCAAACCTAGCAACCAAACCAAATTACCTGATGGAAAGCTTTATGTTACCCACAAATGTGCACAATGAGATGGATAAAATGAATATAGGTTTCTTTTGGAATAAAGATTGGCAATACAAACCACTTATATGATGGGACAAAATATATCAGCCCAAATCCCACGGGGGGCTCGGAATCAGAAAAGTAGAGCATATGAACAAAGCGTTACAGATGAAATTATTGTGGAAAATTTTAGCCGAGCCAAACAATATATGGGTGCGAATAGTGACTAAATAATACCTTAAAATGAGGATTTATATTCCTACAAAATAAAATCCAATACTTTATAGAAGTGGAAAATTTTGATAAAATTAAAACCAAAATTCGACGCATGCCTTATTTGGAAAGTATGAGAATGTAAAAAAAAATAAATTCGGACTGACATGTGGGCTATGCAAGAGCCACTTAGAAAATATTCTATCAACTAAAACACAATAAACCTAGAAAGCAAAGTTTCTGAATTCATTTTGGTAGATAAAACTTGAAAAATGCCCAAACTTAGGCAACATCTCTCATAAGAAATCGTGGATGTGATCGTCAACATGACTATTCCACCTAATGATATAAGAGATCATATGTACTGGGTACCGAACAAAAATGGATGGTTTTCAACCGCATCAGCCATTGATCATGTCACAAAACTAAATAACCAAGACTCGAACATCAACAACTAGATTTGGAAACTCGATATGTTTCCAAAAGTTAAAAATTTTCTATGCAAAATTGATAATAATGAACTACCAACAAAAACAAGACTTTGAGAAAAACATGTACCAATCGGGGGGGGGGGGTATCATGTACAAATGTACTTATGAAAAATATAAGCCACCTCTTTGTTAAATGTACTCGCACACACACAAAATTTGTAAAAAGATAAATCCCATAACTGAGCAAACCTTGCAACAACTCGATACTAGAAACAAGACACCACGACTAATAATGAACGAACTGAAGCAACAAATAGGAGTTAAAGAGTTCACCGAACTTGATATAATTTGGTGGGGGATTTGGCATCGAAGAAATAAATTGTATTTCAACAAGCACCGTGATTTTATACTAGACTTAGCTTAGTACATTAAAATGTAGATACATGCATGGGAACGTGCTAAACAATGAAGTGAAGATGAATCAAAGACAATGACTAGATGCAAGAACCAGGAACGCATAAAAAAAGGGAACGAACAGTTTGGAAGAAACCACCTCCAGGTTTTTGTAAATTAAACTTTGATGGATCTAAATTTACGAATGACTCAACCACATTAAGGATTGTAATCAGAGGACCAAATGCATAGATCATTGATCTGGCAACATCGAATATGGTTGTGTATCGGTAGCAAAAATAGAAGCCGTGGCATTAAGAGAATGAATAATAAGAGCCAAAAACCCGAGGATTAGGAATCTTGAAATAGAGGGAGACAACTTGACAGTCTTGAATGCAGTTAGAAAAATGGGCTAGTGCCCATGGGATACAAATATTATTATTTATGATATCACGATCTCGTTATTGTGGTTCGAGACTATTCATATTAATCATGTGGACATAAATTATAACTGATAAAATCTCTAAGTTGGGCCATAGCTTCCCAATTTATATAATTAAGAATCATCCAAAACTCCATGTCCTCATCCGAAAGGATGCTCTAGGACGTCCCTTGTAAAGGGGATTTTCTAATTCTCACCTTTTCAAAAAAATGTCTATAACGCCTTGTTCGACCAAAAAAAATCTAGAACACCTTGGGGAATATTCGTTACAAACAATTGTTCATTTTCTGATTCAAGACATAACCTGGCAATTTAATGTGCAAATGTATTGCCTTGTTGGTGTTAGGCCCAAAATCAAGTCGACCCAATTGATGGCATTAGCCCAAGAACGATAGAGGGGTTGCATAAGAAGGCAAAAATCTTAGGGGAATCGAAGAGAAGTCGACGGTCATCCGGAGAAGAAAGAAAGCTACGGTCCGCAGAAAGAGATAAGCGCACGCGGGCAACCTCTAGCTATAGTTATTTGTCCCGATATATATGTAAAGTGGGAGGCGGTTAGAAGCATATCCTAGGAACGTGTAGAACGTGGGATATGGCAGTTAATTTGATAGAGATATAGGTTAGAAAGATAGAAATAAGGGGACATTCCATTCGAGCACACGTATGTAACAGAAAAACTCTCTAAGAGAGAACTCTTGTAATCCAGATTTCGTCAATCTAATTATTTCTTAAGTATTCCCTTGTCTTTCAATTCGATCGTGCCCCAATCTAGGGCAAAGGTTTGATCGTCAAATTTTTGTCCAAAACAGTCGGTTTACATGATAACAAGATTAAGATGAAAAGGATCTAAGAGAAAGTCTTATATTTTCAAGGATAGCACCAATGTAGGATAAATTTTGAGTAGAAGTTTGAACACCTAGAATAACGGACAAAGCATCCGATTCGGCTTGTGTATGAACGACACCAAGCATAGGAGCCAAGGAGAGACCAAATTGCAGTGCTTGTGTCTCAACAATTTTCGAAGGCCAACTAACATTAAGTCTATGATCAACCACAACAATGACGAATCCGTATGAAGTGCCTAGACTTATGCCATCGTGCCCCAGAATAGTAGCATTTGTGTTTAACTTCAATTTATCAAGTAGTGGTAGACTCCATGTTGTTTTAACTATTCAGATTGAGGTTATTAATTGTGAGGCAGAGTGAGCACAATACCAATCAACCATTGATTGAAAGTTAATTGAGAGCAATTATGTAGTAGAAGGATTTTGATTAAACAACTATTGATTTCGAAGTGTCCAAGCAGACCTGGATAACAAAAAATAATAATAACACCATTAACTCTCAATTGATCAAGAACAAGGCTTACAATATCAACAAAACAAGAACCCATAGCTGTTATGAGAATTGGTAATAAAGGGGAATGATCCCAAATTGGAGAAGATGATGAACATTGAAAAAGATCATGTCAAAGATCCTCATATGATCCTATTGAACAACGTTCACATCCATTATCAACTGTTACATGGCGAGTTCGAAGTCCAGATTTCACACTTAAAGAACCCGACATAACATGCCAAGCAAAATTGCGAAGCTTCGGAGGAACTTGCAAATTCCACAAACACATTCATAGCCAACTAGAGTGTTGTGTAACTAGATCTGGACTGTGTTGTCCAAGAAGAGCAAAATAATGGCTTTACAATGTATTGACCATGTTGTGCGAGAGGCCAAAAAAGAACATCTAAGGTAGAAGGACTAACTAGTGGAATATTTGAAATCAGACAAGCATCAAAAGCATTGAATAACTTGTCAAGAAGAGGTAAATTCCATGAGAAGGAAGTAAAGTGATGAGGTTCATTGTAGGCGGTTTGGTGCAAGTTAGTTGACAAGGCCTGATCCGGCGAGACAGGTTTGAACAAAACTTATTCTATGGCTTTAATAGGGCGGTTCTCCCAACTACAAACTCTTTTTTGAGTGATTCTAACTCGATGATTTAGATACATGAGTCTACTTCAAGTCCACAAAATTTGAGAGCAAGATAATGTGTGAATTGGAAGTTATGCCAATTCCAATGAGGTGTTACAAAATCCACCAAGAAGAGTTTTAAAGATGATTTTGTTTAAATGGGTTGGATTTAGATTGATTTGAGAGACATGGGATGATGATGGGATGGTTTTGATGGGAATGTAAGTGAAGGATATGGATGTGTTTGATTGAATATGACACACCTCTCAAACACAAACTAGAAGACCCGATCTAGGATATGTCACACCTAGATTGAGTCAATGGGTTTTGATTGATGTAACTCATAATCAAGATCAACAAAATCAGTAGGATTCCATTGAAAACCCAGAAATGACGTTCTAAAAAGAGAGACAAGGAATTTAGGTTTTGATCTTCGACTTGTCTAATTACAAAAGGGACGCCCATCAAGCCTTATTACCCTAGCATAGACGCCTAACTCCCAACCACCTGAGGTTTCTGAATTTTAATAAAAATGCCCTTACAAAATGTCATTAAAACGAACCACACAAATGTGGCCTTCAAGACAAGCACACCCGCTCGGATGTCATGGCACCGATGCGACCATGTCTTGAACAAGCAAGAGACTCTATGGTTCCAAGACCCTTGCACTCAATACTCCAAGGAACAAAAGTCTAGATTTGAGGTATTCATGTAAAGCATGAGCTCTTGCCCGAGTGATTCGACCCAAATAAGGTCGAGTGTCAAAAACCCTCCTTGGCACCACAACAGTGGTGTCGTTCAAAGGACCCTCTCAACGCACACATGGCCCCTCTTGCCTCTGCTTGGCATTCTTGGCCTCCACGGTCCTAAATGGATTGGAAGAAATATGTCCCAGAAGATGGCCCGAATGAACTTGAGATGTGCCCAACAGAATTGAAAAAGCCTTAGAACTTAGGACGCCCTCGTCATCGGTTTCGGCTTACCTGGCACATGTGCGACATAGTCACATCATAAAGTGTTTAAGATCACATTGTTTGGCCATCGAGAACCCATTTGTCTTTCCAACAAGGTACCAAAGTGCCATTACCAATCATCCATCCCGACCCCTCAAGAATTAAGGACTTAGCACCCCAAATCCAATGCCATGTATAGTTAGGATTATGCACAAGACGTGCATCAATAAAGGAAGAATGGCGAAAGTACATTGCACCTAAAGTTCGACTCAACAAAGATTTCGGTCTATGAATCAAACGCCAACATTGCTTGGCAAGGAGAGCTTCATTAAAGAGTTTCAAATTCTAGAATCCCATTCCTCCATACTTTTTAGGGCGACATAGAAAATCCCAGCTACGCCATTGAAATTTATCTCATCTACCAATGTATCCATAAATTTTTAGATAATAGATCCATAAAAATGAAATAAAAATAGTACCACCTAATCTCTTTTGTTGA
The DNA here is from genome assembly GCA_964016875.1 of Fallopia convolvulus. NCBI lineage: Eukaryota > Viridiplantae > Streptophyta > Magnoliopsida > Caryophyllales > Polygonaceae > Fallopia > Fallopia convolvulus. Next base: position 35,807,532 of record OZ024735.1, on the reverse strand, counting down.
AAAGCTCAACTTAGTTGGTAATATCTAACTTTATTTATATACAAATAGTTTGAAGACACGAATACAAACAATTTTGCAAATAACTCAACGTAAACAAAACACGAAATCCTAAACTTGTTGCAATCTCAAATAAATCTTTAAGTTATTTTCCACACTTGCAACAGACATGAGACACCCTTCCCAAATTGAACTCCTCATTGTCTATGGGAACCGATTCAGCCTGCAAAAAAAATCTAAGAAACATGCTTATAAAACTTCCTTTAAGTTGACAATGTTGAGATTTGAAATAAGGATCGAACATGAGACCTCCTAACACTCCCATTCCTCCTACCACTTGGCCACCCTCGTAATGTTAAATTTAATTGATTCATACCAACTTAAAATACTTGAGAGCATACAACATCTCAAGGTAACGACATGCCTACATGTGATCAATCTTCGACACATACTTCCAAATACCGTAAACTCTTGCCAAAATTAGCAGTATGTCCGAGTAATTTTGCCACGTATACCTTCACATACCCTAAACACAAAATAAATCATTTAAAACCACATATTTGTTAGGGAATAATTCTTATGGGCCTACAACCAAGCCTTGCATAGTATGTTAAACACGTTCGAATAAATAAATTTGAAGTATTAAAAAGTATCAATGTTAGAAGATTTTTTGATGCCTTAGCTTACTTCTCCTCAATCCTCTTAAGCCCACCTTTTGATACAACTTAAAGATAATAACTTCCTAAAATGAAATTTATTTCTTAATTTTCTGTAAGATATTTTGGATAAAGAAATTGAATAAATTAATCACTTTAAAATTTTTTACTTTTAATTAATATAAGAAAAAAAGAAAAGATAATTAGAATTTCAAGTTTGAGAATATTTACAAAGAAAGGAAATAATGTGATTTTTTAAAATTATCTATATATGGAATAGGAACTCGATCATAACCAAAATTAATTTCCTAGATTAATTAATTGAGGTTTTATAGGATTTAAGTAAAAAATTTCAAATTATATTTTCTTATATTATGTCGTAATAGCATAACTAAATAGAAATACCATAATTTTACTATCTGACTACAATCCTAATCTTTTCAGTCCATGCTATGCAGTGTTGCAACCAAATCCGCTCCCCCTTCCTAAACTTTCTGGCTCCGCCACCGAGTGTATCATAGGAATATTGTCTTTTCCTCTTAAAAGTATGTATACTTCTTAGATGTGCACGTAGAATTTTCTAAACTAACTTGGTCATTTAAATATGATTCAAGTATCGAAATCATCTATGGTTATCATGGTGGTGAGTAAGAGTGTATTATATCTCCCATCTCGATCACATGGTTGAGATGAGATTACATGTCTTATTCTTATCGAATTGTAGTAAAGGGTTGTGTTGGTCTTATTTTCCATCTTAATCACATGGAGAGATAAGATCACACGACCAATCCAATACGAGTTCAACCGAGAGGTTTTAAATGAAGTCATGTTTCCTATTTAATGATCGAAAATTAATTAAAAATCATTAATGTTTTCAGTTAAAATTATGAGAAAACTATTCCTTGGTTGTAACATCCATATAATTTCCTAGTAGTTTGTTCTAGTTTTGATGACGAAGCTCTTTTTAAGTGGTTACTAATTTAATAACTCTCTCTTTTAAAGTAGGGTGCATTAGTAGTTTTTCATATATTACCTTCTTCTAGTTTCGGGAACGAAACACTTTTAAAGGGTATTATTGTAATAACCCTCTTTTCTAGAAGGGTAATTATGTAAAATTTCTTATTTTGTTTAATAAAATACGTATATCATTTTTATAAATTATAAGTTTTTCATTTTATTTAAGAAGTTAACAAATAACTTATATAAAATTATTAGATAAATGGACCTTACCTAAAAGGTCACAAATTTACCCAATGATTAATGGAAATAAAAGGAATTTTATAAAAATGCCTTAGTTATTTGTCTAATAAAAAATTTCTGATTAGTGTAAATGGTTTGTAAACAATTTGCAAGTCAAATCTCTTCGTTTTAGAAAATAAGGGTAACAAATAAAACAAAAACGCAAAGTCCAAGGGTATGTGTGCCATGTTTTCAAACTGGAGGGGTTGTTTTTGTATTTAATGAAAATTGGATTGAATGTGAGCCATAGGACTGGGCAAAAGTAACTGTAACCGAAAAACCGTACCAAAAAACCGATCACTTTTTTCCTGTTAACCGTACCAAAAAATAAAATTGTTCGATTATGGTTAACCAACCGATACTTTTAACAGTTTATTGGTACGTATACGGTTATCAAAAATTTGAAGGGCGGTTAACAGATACTATTATTACTGTATATTATATATATTTTTAGAAAGATAACTATATATATCTAATTAGTTATAGTTGATAATTGATGCGTTTTAATAAACAACAAAGTAACAAATATGAGATTAAACTTTCCATTATAAATCTGTATTTTTATTTTCCCCTTAGTTGCAAAACCTAAATTTACTCATTGGTTTACACGTTGCTACACTGCTAGTTGACTAGTGTTGCTCAAATAACCCTTATTTTAGTCACTTAGACAAATTCACCACCTCCTACCGCTAATTTCACTTCTTTGTCACTTTCTTCTTCCCATTCTTGCCGTCACAACAACCCCTTCGGTTTACCTCTCCACGTTCTCGCTGGCACACAACTTAGTTTATTACATTTGACTTTGATTCTATATCCATGTTTCTTCTTATGATGAAATCAATAATATTCTAATTGGAGTATATAGTTAATTATGGACCTTTTATTATATACTTTACTAAATCTATTGTGTTTCTATATTACAATTCATAGGCATCAAGAAACTTGTTTTGGAGTAGCCCTTGATAGTAATTGACGAGTCTATTTCACTCGTTGAATGCATGAGTCTTCGATTATGATTTTAATATTTGGATGATTTGAGATTAGATATTTGTTCTATTTTGAACTTATGAATATTATTTGTATTTTGTTATTTGGATGTTTTGTTTTGAGTCTTTTTAACTTTATGAACAATTTATGCATTTTATTATCTGGATGCTTTATTTTGAATTAGATTTTTTTTTTTAAATTTTGGATTTATGAACATTATAGGTTTACCATTATAAGAGCAATGCATTTCATGAAGTAGATGTATAATTCAATTGTATTTAATTTAAATCTTAAGTTTAATTTTTTGAAAAATAAGGTATTATTTATATTAAAATTTGGATTTTTGATAAAAATTATTTTTTCTTTTAAAATTCGGTTAATCGATAATCATTCCGAATTTCGCGGTTAACCGATGACTAACGATATGGTTATGATTATTGAAATTTAATAACCGCAGTACCGGTTAACCGATGTCCGATTAACAGAAACTCCAGTTAACCATCCACGCCCACCCTAGAGAGTCGTGCTCGTTGTTCTCAAGCAAGGACGAGTTTTTCATATGGAAAATTCAGATTTGTTTCTCAATGGAAATTAATACGAAAAATCCTATGTTCAACCCATTGATTGCTCTACAAAACCCCTCAATATATAAATGATGAAAAATCATCAAGAAAAGCCTCCAATATTGTCACACCTGAAGTAATGAATGTTCCTGTTTGAGTAACTCCTTAACTTTGATTTAATTAAGGCGTAACTTGTGCCAAATCTTGCTCTTCAATGTCTTGGGTGGTTAAGGAGGATTGATTATTCAATAAAATGTGTTTTAATTTGTAACACCCGATGATTTATAAGAGATTGAGATGATACTCATGTCAAAAAGAGCTCTTCCTTTTCTAGGTTCGAGTGAGGATAAAGAACACAGAAGTTAAGCGTGCAAGGGCGAGAGTAGTACCACGATGGGTGACCTTCTGGGAAGTCCTCAAGTTGGCATGAGATTGTAATAACTGTGGTTTTCAAGGATATTTTTGAATTTTTCTCGGATATCCTTTTAACCTCTTTGTCCGTTTTAACGCTTAATCCAATATTTTTGTTGGAATTTAAATCCTAGAAAATTGTTGGTGATATCCTAAAATCATAAAGAATTGATTTTATGGGTCGGTGTGAATTCTAGGATTTTTCAGTGGAAAAAGAATATTTATTGGATAAGCCGTCTTTTTAATTATGTACTGTAAAGGTTTTAAAATACGAAACAGAAGCCTTGAAAGTTTAAGGTAGCAAGATAAAATCATGGAAAATTGATTTTATTGGTCTACATAATTTACGGGACGTTTTGTATTTAGTAAGTTTTTCCACCCGAGGTACATAATTTTACCGCTTTAACGCGAGTCCCGTTCCGAGACGGGTTTTGGTTTTAAAATCACCTTTTTCTGCCTTAATAAGGAAGGAACCAGAGAGAATGGGATTAGGATGGAACGACAAGCTTGGGTGAAAGAATTCTTTCTCCACCGGCATATCTTCTCTGCCCCGTCCACCTTCTACCCATCTTCTTTATCTCCTCATCTTCTTCCTCCTTTCTGTGGGCTTGAGTTGTTGAAACCGAGCAAGAGAAGAATCAGGACGACTACGGACTTGGAGAATCAGGGAGAACGACGAACTGAAGGAAAGAATTCAAATTCATCACCGCCAACTATCTACTCTGCCTCGCTGCCCGACGTCGCCGACGACCCCATCGCCTTGGGCCACCACCCCGGAGCTGCTGAAGATGAGTGGGCCACCAACCAGATGTGGCAGCATAGCCACCCATGGCATCGAGCAACTCGTCGAGGCCTCCCGCACCCGATTGGTGCGTGCGCAGGTTGTTTCGGACCACCGTTGGGCCACCACTCAACCACCTCGACATCCCAGGTAGTTACTCACCATCCAAGCTCGCCCCGTTAGCCTCCGGTCGAGCCACTAACGAATCAAACGAGCCATGGGCTCAAGTAAAGTTAAAGGTTGAGCTTAATTAATTAGCGGTTTAGTTGTGGAGCCACCGTAAGGACCTTTCGGTTCCGCTTTGCTAATTAATTTGGAAGTTTTTAAGATCTTGACGTTATTACGGTCCCACAGGTTCAAACCGCTTGTGAAACGGACGTCCGGATCTTCAGTTATTGCGAATACAAGTTTTGACATCGATTGGCAGGTAAAGGACTTCGTACAATTACTCAGGATTTGTTGTTAATCAGTTTGACCCGAGTTTTGGTCATCTTTAAGAACTGTTACTGATGAACACTTTTTTTTAGAAAGTTGTTTCAAAAGTAAAGCGGATAATTACTTAAAATTCGCCAAGATGGCTCCTTAAAGCATGATAACTAAGGATTAATTATAAATCGATATACGGAAATCAAATCGTTTATCGATTAGAAAGTTATAGGAGTTGAGTATACAACTAAGAAGTGTTTCCGTGAGCTCGTTGTTGAGAAATCCTTTTGTTATAATTGGCAGAAGGGTGATAAAGATTACTGTTGGAATCTCTAAGAACGTTGAGCACGCTTTCTAAGGCAAGTGGACGATTCTCTCTTGCGTTATGGTTATTAATGAGGAATTGAATTCCATTTGATCCTCATGTTGGGAATAAGTTGTATGTTGAATAAAGTTTGATAGGTTGTTATTTTGTTAGAAATAACGACCATGTCGTTATTTCAGTTTTTACGCTAGAATTGAACTTATGACCGTTGGATGATTAGCTGTCTCATGCTGAGACGTTGTTGTGAAGTAAGATGGTAGAGATGGGAGTTTAGACTCCAAGAAATCTCTTTAGTGGTCCTGTGCTGAAACACTGTTGCAAAATAGGTAGTCTAGGGGTAGGAGTCGAGTCTCCAATGACCTCTTTATAACAAAGTCTGTATTGGGGTGCTTAGCTTGCTAGCGTATCTCAATATTGGAGTCATGACTCATGTCTCGCTCCACGTTGGAGGAGGACAATGGTGCACTCTAGCTAAGTGCAAAAGGAACTGATGTGGGTCAAGTGGTCACGGATGAAATAGGCCCTCTCACCCTGACGACATCAGTTACAAGGAATTTATCGACAGTAGTTTGGGTCGATTAAAAAGTTATTAAATGAATGTGTAATGTTAAAATCATAAAGTGAAGAGAGTGCGATAGGCACATTTATGTAACTGGATGGTTAGTTCTTTTGATAACCATTCTTGCTCCTGATTAAGGATGATTCTTAATCAAACTTTGATTAAGTTAAGCTGATTAGTCGTTGAAGACGATGGTGAATGTTGTGTGGCTAGTATAAGTTTCCATTAGTCATTTATACTTCTTAAAGGAACCACAAGCGGTGGTGTTCTCTCTCTTGATTATGAAAGTCTCCTTCTTATGCTCTACAAGACTACTGTTGGATCATAATCCGAGTCTAATTGGATTTTGATGCCAATATGTTTAGTTACAACCATAAGAACCAAGTTAGTTTCTCCACTTGCTTAGTCTTTCATTAGACTAACCCGTCCATCTTCTTTTCTTTTGTATGGTCGGCTGGTGTCCACCGTTGGTATACGACACATTAGGCTCTTCTTGGAAGTTGATTCAAGTGGTGGATTCAGAGGTTTGAAGCTCCAGAAGTTGAAGAAAGGTTTCAAATGGCTATACTTGAGTGAAGTTCTTGGTTAAGTTGCTGCAAAGCGAGGTGTGAAAGCAGTTAAGAATTTAAGGAAAACTTTTTAAAGACTTTGTTCAAATAGAAGGTTGTTCTGTTTATTTATTCTTTTAAGTTAAGGTTTGTATAAGACCTTTTACTTGCTTTTCCGCTGTAATATTTTACTTAATTTTGTCAGGTTTTAAATGGTTTTTTTTACCTTGTTCTAGTTTGTTCTATCAGGTTAAAGCCTTGGGTAACTCTAGTTTAGTCCTAATCGGGGTTACTGGCGGTAATACCTCCAGGGTAAGTAAGGGGGTGTTACAGAAGTGGTATTAGAGCTAAAAGTTCTTAAGTCTTGCTTAAGACTTTCATCTTCTATATAGAATTACAGAGAATTCTATGTCGGTGTTATCAGAGAACCATTATGGAAAATGGTTAAGTTGCAAGGGTAAATTCGAGAAGAAATAGAAAGAGAAAGAGGAATAAGTTGCTAATAACTTTTGAGAAAAAGGTCTTGTGATGGACGTTTGAGACCTTGGAAATGAGAGTGGATTCCGAGAGGGATCCATAATAAGAGCATGTGAAGATTTTCTTGGTTGAACCGGTTCTAGATCAAGTTCTCAACTGATTCGCTTCTTTCTCTCAAGAGTTTAAAGTACATGTAATCTTGTTGTTAACTTTTGTGAAGTTTGAAAACCAAATAGTATATTTCTTAAAGACTTCCTATTTAAAAAGTTTTTACTTTAGCTCGTATAATGAAGGATTCTAAGCTAAGAATCTTTCTTGAAAAGGTCATGATTTAAAGCGATGTGAAAGAAATTGGTAGTTTCCTTGTTTGAAATGCGTATGTTAATGCTTTGTTTGTAAAAAGGAAAATCCGAAGTCAAGTTTCTTTGAGGCTGAAGTTATATGATTATGAATTTTTACAAAAATACTTTCGTAAAAACTCAAAGTTTTGAAGTTGAGTTTCAAGGAAAGTAGAAGTTGGAATCTCTACTTTTGATCTTAAGATTGGAAAATCTTGACAAGGTTGGAGTGTTTATGAAAGTTCAACATGGATGGTGAGGTGATATAAGAATACTGAAAAGAAAATGATTATCTGTGGAAACTTTCTTCAACAGATTGTGTTGGTAAGTCTATAGTATAAATTCTTGGATATTCTATATTTTCTATTGTTTGGAAGTGAGAGTACGAGCTTTGAAGTACTCCAGTGTTTGATCAATTAATTTGATAATTTAATGGAAATGCCACTCAATTATAATCCGATACAAACTCAGATTTCTATATGTGTTGTATCCTTTAAGTTGAAAGGGATTGAGAATCCGAAACGACATGGGAATCTTTTGTGACTATGGTAAGGAAGAAAGGAGGGATGTTGGTTCAGTAAAAGCTGTGTATAAGTGGTTGGTTAATCATCAAGGTTGTGATGGATAAGGTGGATTGGTTAAAATGGATTAAACAAGTAGAAGTTCATTGGTAATGTGTTTATATTCAATTAACCACTTAATGCAAGTGTTGATTGATTGGGATGAATTATTGGTACTCAAGTGTTTAACCCAGAAGGCTATTCTATTGGAATTTTGTAATATTATGCCAGTTCGGGGTAAGGATATGAGGCTTGAGATGTATAATCAAGCAGTATGGGAATTAATGCTAAAGACATTTCGAAGTTGTCAATGATACGAGCTTATGTTTCTTCACGGATAGAAACAATGAAGTTCAGGATTCAAAGAATTACTCATAGAATGATTCTGGTATAACTATCTGTGTTCTGTAAACAGTTGAGAGGAAAATCTCAATCATACAATGTTATGATCAATAAGGTTTAGACCATAACCCTGGGAAGTAATTTTAGTTGTGGTTGGGTTCTGAAGATTATATATTAATCCAATCTAATGCCTAAGGTGGTACAGTTGAAATTGTTAAGTGTTAGGTGATCTCCTAACAATAAGTTCTTCCCTTGCAAAGTGAGTTGAAGGTAAGATAAGAAAAATGAATATTTCATCTCTGCACAGTTATGTGAGAAGAGAAGACAATAATGGAAGATTTCGATTTGTTTAACCAAGGTAGAATTTGGAAGGATCTCAAAAGGTTATGTGGAGCCATGTACTTCCATATGTGATAAGGAATTGGAAATTGGAAGAATTTCCTTATGTAAGGATAAAAGGGTAGTAAATACCTTGGGACTTATTACAGGGTAAGTTTGTTGACCTTTGAATATAGGAGTTGAGATGACGAGTAAGCTCTAGAAGATCTATGGTTTTGGAGAATAGATGAACTCAAGCTTTGAATTCTAGTGAGGAATCAGTAATGCATCATCTTAGAGCAGTATGTCAAGATGATATACAAGTTGAGAATGATCTCAGGAGAATCTATGTTATAAGTATAAAGATGTTGAAATCTTTTCTTTATTAAGGATTGCAAGTAAATGAATTCAAGTAATCAACCTTTTTATTGGAACTTGTAAAGTTAAGATGAGTTTTGACCAAGTCGTATCAAATGAGGATTACTTCATACTATGGAGTATGGAAAAGTATGATAGTGTATTGGAAGTGAGAAAAGGTCAAGGTATGTCACCAGAAACTACCTTGAAGAAGAAAAGAAGTGTTATACTTCAAAAGGGAGGTGATGTGTTTAGAAACGAATAGGTTTGTCCTTGCTCCTTTGAGACTCATCTTTGATTTTGAGAAAAAATCAGATATGAAATTTTTTTCAAGGCAATATTAGTTGTTAAAACGCTTTGAGAGTAAGTGTTTTTACGGTTTTCATAGTGGTGAGTAAGAATGTGATTTGTCTTCCATCCTGATCACATGGTAAGGCGAGATTACATGTCTTATTCCTATGAGAATGCAGTAAAGGATTATGTTTATTTTATTTCCCATCCTAATCACATGGTGGAATAAGATTACATAATTCCTTGGGTTTTAGATGGAATAAAGAATTTGTAAGAATTGCAAATATTTGTTATAATTTGAGTAATGTGCAGTACTGTATGGATAAGAATTTTTGAAAGTAAGCATTTCTTTACATGTAAAGTGTTTGAGCCAGACTTTAAGACTATTTTGATATAGTGTGTTGGTCATCTAAGGGATACGTGATTTTCTTGGGTTTCTAAAGAATGGTTTCTAGTATGAGTTGATAATCATATAAGTTTTTTCTCAAGTAAAGTTATTGAGATTCAAAGACGAGAGTTTTCTTGTATAGCAATTGCCATATCAGCTACTTTGTAAGAATCCTTAATTTGAGCTAACTTAGTATTGGCATTGTATACTATTTTAGTAGTATTGCCAATTACCATATCTAATCTTGAGAATTTTGTTGCTCAACAAGTCAGAATGATAAGTGAAGTCTAAACAGTTCTTTGATGTAAAAGACTGAAAAATTGTCAGTGGAGACAATTTGTTGGAAATTATTGGACTAAAGGTACTATTGTCCAATATGTTGGTATAGTAAAGCTTAAGAGTTTAGTTTGAAGTAGTTGAGTAAGATAACTACTTTTGGATGTCAGTATGCCCAAGCTGAGTTTTGTTGAGAAAAGGATGTAACAGATTGACAAAATAGGTTATTACCTTGTCATGTGCTGGATAAATCTCACGTTCTTAGTTAAAGTAATACTGAGATTTTATCCCAAAAAGGAAATTGAGAAAGGATTTTAAGTAATCCTTGTAAAGGAACTAATTTGAGGACTAAAGGTTTAGTTTGGATGACAACAAGGTTGTGTAAATATCCCAAGATTTTATTCAAAATTTGTTGACCAAATCAAGGAAAAGTAGTATGGGAAAGTAATATTGTTTAAGATCATTGGGGAAGATCAAGAAGGTAAGACACCAGGAATTGTTATCCAAGATCATGGATCGCTTGGTTTTGAAACTGTTCATGTGTATCTGTTGTTGATAAGCTCTGAAAGCTTATTTCAAAGGAAGCATATTTATTTTCTTAATTAGTTCATCCTGGAACAAGTAAATGTATAAGGATTTAAGATAAAACTTTTGATGGACTGACATGAAGCGAAATGTCACCAAGTTCGTTTTGATATGCTTGGTTTGTCTGGAAGTCTTGATTGAGCATAGAAGACCAGATGAAATGTTATAGTCTCTTCCTGTTTTAGAATGGAAGTGGGAAGATGTTACAATGGATTCTTGTCATTAGTCGTTCAAGACTTAATGAAAGAAAAATGCAATATGAAGGTTGTTAAGAAACTCATCTAGAGTGTTCTTTTTAATGCATTTAAGATGACTTAAAGAATACAGAAGTTAGCTGAGGTGTTCATGCATGAAGTTTTTCATCTTTATAAAACTCCAAAGACTATTATCTCTAATTGAGATGGATGGTTCATGCCAAAGTTTTGAAGGGAGTGACAACAAGCTTTATGGAGTGAACTGAATATTAGCGCTGGCTTCCCTCATCAAACTGATGAAAGATGCAAAGAAACAAATTCAAACTCCCGAGGACATGTATTCTGGATTCCACACAAGTTGGGATGTTAGCTTGAGTTTGAGTGAATTCACATACAAGAATTGTGATCACACGATAAGGAAATGACTCTTTTAAGGCTTTGTAAGGCCGGAAGTGTTGGTTGTCAATTTGTTGGAATGACAATACTAATAAGGTCCTTCGTGGGCCAGACTTGGCCATGAGAACAACAACTGTTATCGCACTAACACGATTAAGAGTGCTAACTGCTTTAAATCGACAGCATTCGTGTGTTGTTTTAAAGTGAGAGCATGTTGAGGTTACTGTAGAGAACGACGTTTTTATTCTAGCATCCGCCTTGAAAGGCGTATTCCGCTGGGGAAAGCGAGACAACGTAAATGCTCGCTATGTTGGATCTTTTGAGATACTGGAAAGAACTAGTAAGCTTGCTTAATAGTTGGCATTGCCACCTTCAGTGCATTGTATCCGTAATGTTTTCCTTGATGGTATGCGTTCGATATATCTCATGTACTCCACAATAATGATATGGATATTCAACCAAATGACACCTAGGAAGAAAGGCCAGTTTGAATTGTGAATGAGAAAATACCTTTGGTTAGGTTACCTTGGTCTAAATATGGAGGTAAAGAAAAGACTTCAGAAACCAGGCATGAAATGCTGAGTCACTTTCCAAAGTTAGTGAACGTTGTAAACAAGAAGTTTTGTAACTAAGCAGTGGTTGTTTTGTGCTTTGTGCAGAAGTAACAGCATGTTTTTTTAAGGGGATACTACAAACGTCTGTATAGGTTTGTAGTGGTTGTGTGTATGTGTGCTTATGCTAACCTTCCTTGTGATCCGAGTTCTCCTTGGTTTCGAGGACGAAACCATTTTTAAGGGGGTACTAATGTAATAATTGTGGTTTTTAAGGATATTTTTGAATTTTTCTCGGATATCCTTTTAACCTCTTTGTCCGTTTTAACGCTTAATCCAATATTTTTGTCGGAATTTAAATCCTAGAAAATTGTTGGTGATATCCTAAAATCATAAAGAAATGATTTTATGCGTCGGTGTGAATTCTAGGATTTTTCAGTGAAAAAAGAATATTTAATGGATAAGCCGTCTTTTTAATTATGTGTTGTAAAGGTTTTAAAATACGAAACAGAAGCCTTGAAAGTTGAAGGTAGCAAGATAAAATCATGGAAAATTGATTTTATTGGTCTACATAATTTACGGGACGTTTTGTATTTAGTAAGTTTTTCCACCCGAGGTACATAATTTTACCGCTTTAACGCGAGTCCCGTTCCGAGATGGGTTTTGGTTTTAAAATCACCTTTTTCTGCCTTAATAAGGAAGGAACCAGAGAGAATGGGATTAGGACGGAACGACAGGCTTGGGTGAAAGAATTCTTTCTCCACCGACATATCTTCTCTGCCCCGTCCACCTTCTACCCATCTTCTTTATCTCCTCATCTTCTTCCTCCTTTCTGTGGGCTTGAGTTGCTGAAACCGAGCCAGAGAAGAATCAGGACGACTTCGGACTTGGAGAATCAAGGAGAACGACGGACTGAAGGAGAGAATTCAAATTCATCACCGCCGGCTATCTACTCTGCTTCGCTGCCCGACGTCGCCGACGACCCCATCGCCTTGGGCCACCACCCCGGAGCTGCTGAAGACGGGTGGGCCACCAACCATCTGTGGCAGCATAGCCAACCATGGCATCGATCAACTCGCCGAGGCCTCCCGCACCCGATTGTTGCGTGTGCAGGTTGTTTCGGACCACCGTCGGGCCACCACTCAACCACCTCGACATCCCAGGTAGTTACTCGCCATCCAAGCTCGCCCCGCTAGCCTCCGATCGAGCCACTAACGAACCAAACGAGGCATGGGCTCAAGTAAAGGTAAAGGTTGAGCTTAATTAATTAATGGTTTAGTTGCGGAGCCACCGTAAGGACCTTTCGGTCCCGCTTTACTAATTAATTTTAAAGTTTTTAAGATCTTGACGTTATTACGGTCCCACAGGTTCAAACCGCTCGTGAAACGGACGTTCGGATCTTCAGTTATAGCGAATACAAGTTTTGACATCGATTGACAGGTAAAGGACTTCGTACAATTACTCAGGATTCGTTGTTAATCAGTTTGACCCGAGTTTTGGTCACCTTTAAGAACTGTTACTGATGAACACTTTTTGTTTAGAAAGTTATTTCAAAAGTAAAGCGGATAATTACTTATAAATTCGCCAAGATGGCTCCTTAAAGCATGATAACTAAGGATTAATTATAAATCGATATACGGAAATCAAATCGTTTATCGATTAGGAAGTTATAGGAGTTGAGTATACAACTAAGAAGTGTTTCCGTGAGCTCGTTGTTGAGAAATCCTTTTGTTATAATTGGCAGAAGGGTGATAAAGATTACTGTTGGAATCTCTAAGAACGTTGAGCACGCTTTCTAAGGCAAGTGGACGACTCTCTCTTGCGTTATGGTTATTAATGAGGAATTGAATTCCATTTGATCCTCATGTTGGGAATAATTTGTATGTTGAATAAAGTTTGATAGGTTGTTATTTTGTTAGAAATAACGACCATGTCGTTATTTCAGTTTTTAGGCTAGAACTAAACTTAGGACCGTTGTATGATCAGCTGTCTCATGCTGAGACATTGTTGTGAAGTAAGATGGTAGAGATGGGAGTTTAGACTCCAAGACATCTCTTTAGTGGTCCTGTGCTGAAACACTGTTGCAAAATAGGTAGTCCAGGGGTAGGAGCCGAGTCTCCAATGACCTCTTTATAACAAAGTCTGTATTGGGGGGCGTAGCTTGCTAGCGTATCCCAATATTGGAGTCATGACTCATGTCTCGCTCCACATTGGAGGAGGAGAATGGTGCACTCTAGCTAAGTGCAAAAGGAACTGATGTTGGTCAAGTGGTCACGGATGAAATAGGCCCTCTCACCCTGACGACATCAATTACAAGGAATTTATCGGCAGCAGTTTGGGTCGATTAAAAAGTTATTAAAATGAATGTGTAATGTTAAAATCATAAAGTGAAGAGAGTGCGATAGGCACATTTATGTAACTGGATGGTTAGTTCTTTTGATAACCATTCTTGCTCCTGATTAAGGATGATTCTTAATCAATCTTTGATTAAGTTAAGCTGATTAGTCATTGAAGACGATGGTGAATGTTGTGTGGTTAGTATAAGTTTCCATTAATCGTTTATGCTTTTTAAAGGAACCACAAGCGGTGGTGTTCTCTCTCTTGATTATGAAAGTCTCCTTCTTATTCTCTACAAGACTGCTAACTGTTGGATCATAATCTGAGTCTAATTGGATTTTTATACCAATATGTTTAGTTACAACCATAAGAACCAAGTTAGTTTCTCCACTTGCTTAGTCTTTCATTAGACTAACCCGTCCATCTTCTTTTCTTTTGTATGGTCGGCTGGTGTCCACCGTTGGTATACGACACATCAGGCTCTTCTTGGAAGTTGATTCAAGTGGTGGATTCAGAGGTTTGAAGCTCCAGAAGTTGAAGAAAGGTTTCCAATGGCTATACTTGAGTGAAGTTCTTGGTTAAGTTGCTGCAAAGCGAGGTGTGAAAGCAGTTAAGAATTTAAGGAAAACTTTTTAAAGACTTTGTTCAAATAGAAGGTTGTTCTATTTATTTATTCTTTTTAAGTTAAGGTTTGTATAAGACCTTTTACTTGCTTTTCCGTTGTAATATTTTACTTAATTTTGTCAGGTTTTAAATGGTTTCTTTTACCTTGTTCTAGTATGTTCTATCAGGTTAAAGCCTTGGGTAACTCTGGTTTAGTCCTAATCGGGGTTACTGGCGGTAATACCTCCAGGGTAAGTAAGCCGATCTCTATTGTAAAGATCTCGAACCTTCGAGTCTAAACAAGCCGATCTCTTGTCATTTCGTGTGCAGTCGAGGGAAGTGTAACCTCTGCTCAACGAAGCAAGAGGTGTTGCTCGATTTTCCAACGATTGCCACTGCCTTCGACTACCTTTTTTGACGTTGTCACTTTTGTTGACTTCGTCTCATCTTCACATTCCAACGCCGTTGATTCTTCTCTATTTTTCCAACTATTGTGATTTTTTGTGAGCAAGATTTTGATGTGGATTTAGCATAGTAAGTAGGGGTGTGGACCATAGTTGCTATGGATACCGCTTTATAATATTTTTCGCACTAGTTGGATTTAAAAACCTAGTGTTTGGTCATGACCCGACTTGCTTCGAATTTGAGGGATGATTGCACCGTAGCTAAGTGCCTTTTTATTGGAACATAAGAGCCCTAATTTATCTTTTGGGACATAGGAGACCATGTTACTACATAGGGACATATGAATCGAGATGAATTTAAAAAATTGCAACCCAATGTTTATATGTTTTGTAATTAAAGAAGATTAGTGCTTGAATGCACTTAATTAAAGAACCCGAACGGTTAGCCTAATTTAGACTACCATTATTAATACATGTTGATTAAATTTGTGTCATTGATTGCTTGTTCATTTTATTTATTTTTCATCTAAGGTTAATGTAATTAATGAATAGGATTTTTGTGATATTTTTGTAGGAAAGATTCGATGTAAATTCAAGTGCACATTAAACATTTAAAAATGTGCATTCACTATCATATAATAATCTTGATTTAATTATTAATTTTTTTATAAAATTTAAAGTCAATTTAGCTGACCTTGGAGGCTGGATACGTGTTGTACTAGGTTTTTAACGTATCTCCAAGAGCACTCAAGCTGATGATGAATGGAGCCATGATACTATAAGGAAAGTTTAATGCACTTTGGTTGCTTATTGTCATGAATGTTTTAATAGTTCTTCCACTATATTTTTGTCACATTAGTGCTATGATTTGAAAAGCGTATTGAATAAAGAGTGTTTAAATAAAAGTAAAGTTTGTTTCTACGAGTCTTCTGCATTTTATAGTTTTTGGTTACTATATTTATACATTTTAAATATTTTTACAAAATCTAAATCGATTCAACTCTTTGGGTGGCTTTGAACCTTAAAATCTGAGGTCAGTTGCCTTTGACATTCCCAAGATAATTTGGGGGTGTTGCAACACTGTCATCCACCTCATTCCCAAAACCCCAAACCCAAACTTCATCTTCGACTATCGTCCCATCTCTTGCTGCAATACATTAAAAACTTATATAAAAAATCATCTTTGGCCATAGTTGTTGTGTCTTGCCTGATATCTTTTTTTGACTACCAAGGGCATTCGTCCCGAAATGCTCCATCTGTCAAAACATTCTTCTTTTCTAAGAGTTTCTCAAGCATTATGGAAGGAAAAATATTGCCCCCAAGTGCACCATCAAAGTGGACTTTTGTAAAGCATTTGACATTGTCAAGTGGTCCTTCATTGAGCATGTTCTCTGCTTCTTTGGTTTTCCTAATGTTATTATTTATTGGATCATGACTTGCATTGCCATTCCCACCTACTCTCTATTGCCATCAACGGAGAGTACACAGACTTCTTTCTAGTGAAGTGCGGTCTTCGACAAGGAGACCCGTTGATCCCTTATCTTTTCGTCCTTGTGATGGGGTATCTCAACCTCATGCTTCGTAAACTCTCCATTGAACCTTTCTTTCGGTGGCATCCTAGATTCTAGAACACCAACATCAAACACCTTAGTTTCGAAGACGATCTCCTCATCTTCTATAGAGGTGATGAGAACTCGATCACCGATGTTCTCAAAGTCCTAGATGGGTTCGACATACTCTCTAGATTCATGGACAACTCCAACAAGACTTTCATTTATCTTGGAGGATTGGATGAAGATACTCGACAACACATCCTTCAATCTACCGAGTTCAACCTTAGCTCCCTTCCTATGAGGTACCTCGACATCCCTTTAGGATCCAAATGGTTGCACCATAGTGACTTCAATGCGATCATCTCCGAGATGACTTCCAAGATCCAATCATGGACTACCAAGAACTTCTCTTATGCTTGTTGGGTTGACCTCATCTCATCGGTTCTCTACAATATTCAATCTTTTTGGTGCAATATCATTTTATTTCCTAAAGAGGTTATTGATAGAGTGCAAGTCATCATCCATTCCTTTCTCTAGTCGGGTTGCGCTTCTTCCAAAAATTCCCCATTTTTTTGGGAATCTTGTGCAGTCCGAAAGCCGAAGGCAGTTTGAAATTCAAGAAATTATTATCATGGAATCGAGCTTGCATAATGCGGTCTTTCTACAAACTCTTAGGAATGCCAACCAAATGCTAGGTTAGGTGAATCTCTTCTAGCCTGAGTTACTTGCCATTGAAGACTTCAGGACAATGGTCCCTAAAGGCAGACATAGTTGGGCCTGGCACAACCTTTTGAAGCTCCGAGATCATCTTCTTCTCACAACTTCACCACAACTCCTCCTCCAAAACTTCTCCAACACTTTGAGTCCCTTCTCATCTAGAAATCCTATGATCTTCTCTGGACGAGAAGGCCCTCTTGGCCTTGACATCGCGATTTGTGGAAGGCTCTTTATACCCCTAATTGCTCTTTTCTCTCCTGGATGGCCCTCCATCAATGACTCCTGACAAAAGACCAACTCCAAAGATGGTTTCCAATTGACGGCCTAACTTGTGCTCTTTGTAATTCCACCAATGAATTGTCCCACCATCTTTGGAACTCTTGTGCTTTCTCCACCTCTATCCTCAAAGATTTTCTTGACTGGCTTCATATCACCCATCGAGAGAACACCATCTATGCTTGGTTCGAATGGATCGCTTATTGACATTAACCTAAGAATACACGATCCATCTATACCCGACTATTTTTGGATCGAGGCCGCTTATTGACATGTATAATGCAAACTTTTTCATTATAAAGCGATCCAAACAGGCCCTAAACTTGGTCCTATTTTACTAGACTGATCTCCTTAATACATTTTACTCTTAAAATTAAAAAAAAGTTGGCATTGTCTTGGATTTAAACTAATTAATTTATAACTTTATATTGTTTTGAGTCTTTGTTAGTAAAATTATAATGCAGACTTTTTCATTATAATGTGCGATCCAAACAGGCCCTAAACTTGGTCCTATTTTTCTAGGCTGATCTCCTTAATGCATTTTACTCTTAAAATGAAAAAAAAGTTGGCATTGTCTTGGATTTAAACTAATTAATTTAAAACTTTGTATTATTTTGAGTCTTTGTTTGTAAAAGTAAACTAAAACAGGTGACAATTCTATGTAATGCTATTATCAAAATGATAAAATTTTAGAACACCAATAAAGGATAAAGTATATATGTTGTCAGTGTTGTGTTGTTTTCTCATTCTAACCCTTTGTTTTTTAGGGTAATTTCTAATGTGAACCATATGACTGCCCCGGAGTGAATTAATTAGAAATAAACGCAGCTATTAAGAAAAGACAGTCACTAAACTAGAATAGTTCATAGCCTACCGATCGATTAACACGTACGTACTCCCTATTGCAATCTGTCTTTCCCAACAACAATATTTTTGTTCTCATCATCACTTCCACATGAAATAATAATATGCATGACCACCACATCAACAGGGTTACATATAAAATCTCCTTAGTTTAAGTCACATAGAGATACCCTAGCCCTAAACTAGCTACTTTCAAACAAAAATAGTGGATTCCAACCCTTATTGTTTTTAAAATCATCAAAATAAATATCATGGGTTACAATAACAAGGAAAATTTCTGCAATACTCATAGTACTAGTACATATATAAATACGTACATCCCAAGTCCCAACACTCCCCTCCTCGATCTTAATTCTCAATTCTCATATATAGAAACCCAAACCCCACCCCACCATGGAAGATCAGCTCCACCATGACCCCCACACCACCATCACCGCCACAGCCACAGCAACCACCACCCCCAACCCCGCCTCCTCCTCCACCGCGGCCCCACCACCATCCGGTGAGCCAGTGAGGTCGCGGTGGACCCCAAAACCCGAGCAAATCTTGATCCTGGAGTCGATCTTCAACAGCGGCATGGTCAATCCTCCCAAGGACGAAACCGTCCGGATCCGTAAGCTCCTCGAGCAGTACGGATCCGTCGGGGATGCCAACGTCTTTTACTGGTTCCAGAACCGGCGCTCTCGGTCCCGCCGCCGCCAGCGCCAGCTCCAGGCCGCCTCTCTGCAGCCCAGTCCACCGCCAACGGCGCTGCTTCCGCCAGCTGGCGGCGGCACAATTCTCGAGTCGCCGCCTGCTGGCTTGATATTAGGGTTTCAGAATAATAGTAATAGTAATAATAATAATAGTATATTGGGGGAGAGGAGTTCAAAGGGTGCAAGTTTCCAGGTGGGTCCAAGTCCATCTTCGGAGTACGGGTTTGGTGTTGGTGTTGGTGTTGGTGGCGGTGGCGGTGGGAAAGAGGATGCAGTTGCAGGCGGTGGTGGTGGCTTGTCCATTTCTGCTGCCCACATGGCCTTTATGCCTTCTCATCATCATCACTCTCATAACCCTAGTTTCACTTATCAACTCCAACCTGGTCAGTATATATATCTTTCATTTATTTATATAAATATAAATATTTTGAAGATTCATATATTCTTTTGGGGTGAGATGGGAGATTTTCACATACTAGTTCTTGCATGCAAAGTGAGAAAATTAAATTAGAGAGCTTTTGCTTAGTTGATTTCAGTCCAGCTTGTTCAATTTCCATTAATTAGGGTTAGATAATATTTGCTGAATTATGGAATTTAGTTTGTGTAATTAATTAATTAAAACCCTATTGGAGATACTCCGTATATAGCAAGGGAAATTGTTGCTGAAAACCAAGGAGCAGGCGTTTCAGTTTCTGTTTCAGCATAGATTTCAGCATGAAACTTGAAACAGAAGTGAAACTTGTAAATCCTTTACCTTGGAAATATACTAATCATTTCCCCCAAAAAAAACTTGAAACTGAATTGAATTTCCTGATTACCACTGTTGAATAATTAATTTAATTTGGAGCAGGTGGAGGAATCATAACGGTGTTTGTGAATGGAGTGGCAACACAAGTGCCAGCTGGCTCAATTGATGTTAAGGCCATGTTTGGGGAAGATGGAATTCTGGTTCACTCAACCGGAGTTCCAGTTCCTGTTGATGACTTTGGGATTTCTCTTCACAGCTTGCACCATGGAGAAAGCTATTTTCTGGTACTTCATTCTTTTCTTTACTCTTTATTATACTACTATCATTTGTTTATTCTTAATTGCTTCACTTTTTTTTTTTGATAACCTTAATTCCTTAACTTTTAAAAATGCATGACACATTTTAAAGTGAATCGAAGAGAGGTAATTCGTAGGTTAAAAGATGAAACGTGTTTTTAATAACCGGTCATGACCTTCGGCTTAGATATAATAAGTTACGTTTACCATCGATTAGATCTTTACTTGATTTCGGATGACAACTTTCTCTATTGTCTTGAATGTTTGTATAAATATTACATGTCGATAACTTATGATTTTGCTAAATTATAATCTAATTAGACTGCCTTGGTGTATGCTCCATTGCTCCCTGATTTGTGAAGTAAAGTCTATCCTGATTTATTATTTTACACAGTCCGGTGGGTTAAAACTGACAGAAGGAAGGATTGTTCGAGTGCACATGCGTTACGAGCCTAGTACATTAGTATAATAAAATTCATCCTAAAACCAATTGAGAATAGGAAGAACCTAATGACTTATATGCTACACATTCTTTCTTAAACTAATGTACATATTCCTAAAATGAAAAGTTACAAGCAAGGCAATTTAAATTGATTTCGGAGGTTGGTGCTAAATCTTAAATTTGGTCCCTAAAATGATATTTTTAATGATTTTTACTAGGGTTGTGTAACATTAGATCGGACCATAAACCTAGACGACTATAGGATTGGACCAGAGATTTACGGTCTGATCCAAGACCGGGATCATTATGATCCAATCCAATATTTTTTGGAATTATGACTTTTGGTTCGGTCTGGTCCAGTCCAGGACCATAATATATATTTTTAAAAATTATATAAAAAATTAGTTTAATATTCATATTTGACATAAAACTTTAAATTTTACAATCCATTTACATTCTAAAATTAGACCGGAGCGTAATTTAACCATTTTTTAACTAAAAATATTAAATATTATAATAAAATATGTAACCCGGTTCTTACAATAAAAAACCGGACTGGAGCATAATAAGACCGGACCGTATTAACATTAACTCAGTCTGATCTTGTCGACAGTCCGAATGTTATAAAATTTTCGATCCATCGGTTTGGATCAAGACCATACACTCCGGTCTTGTCCAGTCTTAGACTGGATGAAGACCCCCACTTTTCACAAGTTAATTCTATATTTTGAACTTAATTTTTAATGTCAAGTTGGAGAGTTAGTGAAGAACTTCGGTTAGAGAAAGGAAGGGAGGAAAAGAATCAAAAGATGGTAGTGAGTCTCTAACCTTTATCTATTTGGATAAAAAATAGTCTTTTTCAATGTACCAAAACCAAACATTTACATGTGAAATATAACACAAGGTTATACATATTGTTGGCAGAGCTATGTAGAATTACAACGAAAATTTACTGTTCAATCCACATACCACTATTTTAAGTGTTTATGGGTTATGATTTAGGACATACTTGATATATACAATGAATAAATTTATACACCTTGTGTAGCATGTGAAGAATCCAACGAAAGGAATGATTTAACTTACAGAGGAATGGACAATTAGGGCATCGTGACAGACACCTGCATGGAAACACACGAACTTTTCTGATAAAGCTCATGTTCAAGACACTTTTCACCATTTTTTAAAGAAACATGAACCCAAAAGAGGAAAACACCCACAAGGCCACAAATGTCATTATTGTTCATAGTCATATTAAAATGAGCAAAGCTCCACATTCTATCCTTGAAAGTAGAGATACTGCTCACACACAGACAAATCGTTAATAACAATTTGACTGATATAATTCTACCATGTCGAACCCTGTTAATTTACAATTGTTTTATTAAAAGAAAAAGTATAAAATATAAAACTATAAACTTGAGGGTGGTTGTACATACAAATTGACAGGCTTTAGATTGGTTGCACGTTTAATTTGAAAATCAGATTGGCTGTACTTGATTAAGGACATACAATCCATCACATATATGCTTTTTACCATTTTCAATTCTTATGTGCAATATCGTTGATTACGCTGCACGTAGGAATGTAATCGAGTTAAAACCGAGTCGAGCTTTGAATTGCTTAGGTTCAGCTCCGTCAGTTATATATAGGTGAGCTCGAGCTCAAAATCTCGCGAGCCTTTCGTTTAGTTTCTTCATGATATATACAAATGAAACTAAAACTTAAACTACTTAGTTTGACTTAAATTATATTATATATAATATATAATGTATATAGTCGCGCTTGTTCAGGAATGGAGGTTGCTTATGCCGAGCTCTTTAGCCCTCAAGAGCTTGACTCATTTATCTTTTGAGTTTAGAAATTGTACTCAAGCTTAGCTCATTTATAAATCGAGCTAAACATAAACAAGATTTAACCGAACCAAACACCATGTTATATGCTAGCGAATGACTGAGTTCGTTTATACCCCCAATGCCGCGTTTAATTTCTTCTTTGTAGTTTTTCCCTTTACTTAATACCTACAGTAAGCAGTATTAAAATTCTCTCTTTTTATGCAATGGTTTTGTCATATAATACCAAATTGCAGGTGAATTAACTAGTAATAGTACTCCGCATTATACTATGCAGATATATTCTAATTACTGTATATAATTAGCATTGATTAATGTATAGGCTGTGTTTGGACATTAATTACAGGTCCCAAGGCTTGCATAAAAGTTACAGGAACAAATGCGCTAGCTAGCTGCATGCACCGACCAATGTCCTCCTCTGTTTTTTGGGTCAAAAACTCGAGTCAATTTGTCCTCTTTTTGTACTTGATTTCATTTTCCTTTTATTTATTTTATTTTTAACATAGAAGAAAAAGAAGAGACTCAATTATATTCTTCCTGCCTGCTCCTATATAAACTTATGAAGACTGTTTCCTTTCGATCTTTGGGTCAAATTTCTCTCCTTTTCTTATAATGTATACTTAATTTGTGCTCGATCTCTATTATATTTCATGAACATGCGAACGATACTAGGAGACTATCTATGTTTGTATTTGAAAAAGACGGATGGACAATACCAGTGAGATAGAGTACCGTTTCTACAATATATGAGCTATTTATCTAAGTGTTATACCTAGCTATTATCTTTGGCGGCGAGTTCTAGAAATATGTACTTTTCTTTGTCTTGGAATGTTTTACTTTTGCGAGGTGGTTGATTTATATGAATATAAATAAAGGTTATCTTAAAAATTAAAAATAAATAATGATATTTGGATTTAAGAAATAGATGGTTAAGCATAAAAGAGATACAGATAAAATGATGATTTTGTTTTTTCAAAAATTTCATATAATTATTTTCACATGTTTTTACCAAATTCACGATATTTAAAATTTTTACATTATATTCACATATTTTATGCACATGTTTACACTATTACAAACATGTTCACATAATATCATATTAAAAGTTTAATTAGAAAATAAATATTACTTTTAAAATTTCACTATATGTCAAGCCAATATGCTATGCATATGCTACTAATAGGCTCAAAACATATACAACCCCCAGTACTTGTGCAAATTGGTCATTTGGACATCTCACTTTTGGTTTAGACCTATTGAGCACTTAAGCTTAACAATTTGGACCTATTAAACACATGATCGCTGATGTGACAAAGTGCGTGTAATATACACATGCACATGTGCAAGTGAAGGATCTTATTCAAGCTGACATGGAATTTATTAAAAAAACCCTATTAAACATTATTTTCTTCTCACTTCCTCCATTATCGAACCCCAAAGCCAGCATCTTCTTCTTCTTTCCCTCGTTCTTCTTCCTTCCTCCATTAGAGCTTCTTTTTCTCACTTCCTTTATTAGAGCTCGTTCCTCTTCTCTCACACCTCACTATCTCTCGCATCTCTCCCTTGAAATGTCATCCTCGTCGAGCAACCTTCATCGGAGAATTGGACAACCCGATCTCATATTTCCGATATGCATGTGTGGCGATGTAGCTTCCATAGGCATTCATGGACGGGAACAAATTCAGGGAGGCGTTTTTATGAATGTCCTAATTAGGGAGTGACTTCTATTTTGAGAAATTTGCAAAGAGCCTTAACTTTTAGGGATTTGGATTAATTGATCGTAAAACCTAAAATTGAATGTACAATTTATATATTTTTTTATTGGCAATTGAATATATAGTTTGGTGATTTGCCCTAAAATTCCAATTTAGGGATTATGTTTAACTGTTTCGGTATTTTGAATCTGGAATTTTGATTCCAATGTAGAGAATGGGCGCTTGTGATTTCTTCAAATGGGTTGATCTAGGCATTCCCAGAACATGCTAAGCATGTGATTACAGGATTGCTGAAAAGAGTGAGGGAGAATGAAGTTGAGAGGGACAAGGCCAGACGTCGAGCTAAGGTTTTGTTGTATGTTGTAGTGATAATTAGCAGTCTTCATTGTCTTAAATTCCTCTTGTCATAAGCTGTCTTGAGTTCAAGTGTTAGTTCAGATGGTTGTAATGTGCAAAGGTTAAGGCAATTTTATGTAAATGTATTTGGGGATTTTAAGTTGTAATGTACCCATCTTGTTTCCAACCATTTATGGGAATATAATTAGCTTTCAGTTACAAAATTAGACAACTTCTTCCTTATATTCAAAAGACAATATATATATATATATATAGATGTAAAATTAGACAACTTCTTCCTTATATTCAAAAGACAATATATATGCAAAATTAGACAGCTTCTCATATGCAAAATTACACAATATATGCAAAATAAGGACTTGTTCCTTATATTCAAACGGAAGTGCTTTTTTTTTTACAATATATGCAAAACAACACAACTTGCTATTTGGATGTTCTTAGACAATTTACACAGACTTGTTCAGCTTCTTGCAATATGCTAGTTATGTTGTACTTAGATAGACTTGTTCAACTTCTTACGATATGCTAGTTAGGCTGTTCTTACAATAAATACAAAACAAAACAGCTTCATCTACATAAACAACTATTATATCTACAATCTAGACTACCCCAATATAAGAGCTAAAAAAACACAATGTCTAGGGTCTGGTTGAATTCCCTTTGCTACTGAATGGGACTTGAAATGCCTTGCTTCTAGGTTTTTTCAATTGCCTCCTTGTGACAACAGGTTTGCCTTGCCACCTCAAACCATTGGTTTGACCTCCAAAATCAACTGTAGAATTTGAATGTGCCATGCGATTTGGAGCCCTTAAAATCCTGCTACTTTCATGGCCCGATTGTTGAATAAGAAGCAACCAAAGTATCGCAACACTTGCAACATCTAGAAATATCAAACAAATCAAGTATATCAAGTGACAAGGCATACTAACATTTAGCATTGTCAATCCAGTGGTTGGGTTGGTATAGGTACCAAGACCCACCATTCTTCATCTTTTGCCACTTCTTGTTATTGGTCCATCAGATTGACTCCTCTTCCCATTACCATATGCAAACTAACAAATTGGAGCTTAGTGTCATTTTGTAAACATGATTTAAAAAAAATATAAAGCGAACAAGGTGGTTAAAACCTGCTCTTTGCATGTGCCTCTTGTTTCAACTAGTGCCCTTGCTAGTACAGTTGGAGTTGATGAAGATGGTGCCACTAGAGGTGCCCTTTTTGGTGCAATTGGAGGTGCCCTTTCTGGTAAAACTAGAGGTGTCCTTTCTGGTGCAACTAGAGGTACCCTTGCTTGACTTCTTGAGGTACTAGCTTCCATATCTAGATTTCCCTTATTAGGGCACCCCTTTTTGTTATGACCTTGACACTTATAAAGAGAACAGGTCATCACAAACCCCTCTTCTTGAGTACCTTACAACCTTCTTTGGCTCATCCCTAGGCTTTATTCTATTGATCTTTCTTGTTCCTCTTCTCCTTCTAATCTCAGGTAGTTCAATTGGTAGGTGTTCAAAAGTGGGCCACATTTTCATACCGAAAACAAGTTGAATGGGAATTACATATGCTCTCAGATAGGTTTCTTTCTTGTGCCAATGAACCACATGTTGATTGGGATTAATTGCAAGTGGTTCATTGCACATATGGCATGTGCACAAGGAATGCCCTTCTGCTACCAGCTTCTACAACTACAAGTGTTCTGCCTTAAGTCTATAGTGTGACCATACTCATCATCTTGAACTTCAAAACCCCTATCCCCATTCCATAAGATATTACACTACATTGCTACTTCTTTGTTCTTCTCCAATCTCAATAGTGCCATTGGAGCAATGTCACAGATCCATGTTCTTGCAAAGTCATTCATATTCCTAATCCTATCCAAAACTTCCTTTCTTATAAATGTCTTCAAGCATGGATATTATTGCCTTATGCTGAGCTGACACTATCCAGCTATTGAATGTTTCACACCTATTGTTCTCACAAACATCACAATTAATCTCAATTCTAAAGTAAGGCTTGCAGAAGTTTTCCTTACCATACTCTAAGAAGTCACTTACCAGCTCAGGACCTAGCTTGCCTAGGATATCAAGGTTGTCTTTCAACTGAATTGGGAATGTGGACCAGCAGCATGTCCAAAACTTCTTTCTTCTTTTAGCACCTCTCCACTTCTTTGCCCAGTTTGCATAGATATGCCTTGCACAAAATCTATGCTCAGCTTCTGGGAAACTCATTTCTCACTGAAGCCCTTATACTCTATATAATACATGAAAATGAGGTTAGAACTGAATCTCATAATAAGGAAAACAAATTTGCATAAATACTTACCAAATGCGTGTCAGACATTATAGTAAGACCTTCTCCTCTCCTAATATCCAAGTCTGATTACAAGTTATTCAGAAATCTGGTCCAAGTAACAATTGACTCAGCAGATGTCACCTCCCAAGCTATTGGGAACATTTGTCCATTGCCATCCTTTCCCATTGCAATAAACAGTTGTCCCTCCACAACCCCGTTTAGAAAATATGCATCCACCCCAATAATTCTCCTACAAAACCTTGCTTCCATCCTTCCTTCATGGCATGAAAACACACATATAACCTCTTGAACAAATCTTTCCCTGGCTGAGATTGGTTGTCCACAACCACAAAACATGTAGACCCTGGGTTAGACTTGTTCACCTCATCCACATAATCATGTAACCTGGAATACTCTTCCTTGTAGTCACCCATATGCTTGCTTGGAATAGATTTTTTGCTCTCCTACAAATTGTTTTCCCCCACATAGAGCTTCAACTCCTTCCGACAAAGGGACTGGATTTCCCTTATTTTAATAGATGGTTGGGACACTATTCTACTCTCAAAGTGTCTTGATAGGAATTGGGAGTTGCATAACTTATTGGTGTTTTACCTCCTACAAGTATGCTTGGGCATATATGTCTTCACTTGGAAATTTTGACTTCGACCATCATAGCTAGCATGTAATATCCAAGTGCACCCTACATGCTGGCATTTAGCGGTCACCCTACGTGCCTCATTAGGCCTCAACTTCAATTTCACACCCTTATGAACAACATAATTGGCAACTGCTGCTCTAAACTGTGCAACACTATAAAAAACCATACCCAACTCCCAGACTGGATACTCATAGTTATTTTTGTATATCACATGCCTGCTCCTACTGCTTCTCACCATTTCTCCTTCAGATGTGTCACTTTCCATACTGTACTCAGAATCACTAGCAAAATATGGCTGTTCACCACCCACCTTCCTAGTATAGTCATGATCATCTTCATTCCAATTTTCATAACCATCATCAGGCCCCCACCTAACCTAGATTAACCTCCACACTCACCAAGTTTTCCTTGTGCTCTTTCTTTTTTGCCTTGTTTTCCCTATTTGCCTCTTTTAGCTTCCTTAACTCATCATCAACATCACTAGCATCACTTAAGTCAAATTCATAGCTCTCAGTGTCCTCCTCAGTGACCTCCTCACTGCTACAACTATAATCCTCTTGCCTCTTGTCACTTGAATTAGCCTCATGTTCTCCTTCAACCTCATGTGTTTCCCTCAACCTCATGTTGATCCACAGGAACATCAGGAACATATTTAGGATAAGTTTGATTGAAAATAGCGAGGGCAAGGTCACCCCTGGATTGGCCAGTATGCTTAATGTAAAAATGGACCTCATCCCCATCCTTAAGTGTGTTGGCAGGTTCAACTAGTGACCCATCATTCAATTCCCTAAATATGTCCTCATTCACACCCTTGTAAAAAAACCCCACTAAACACAAGATAGCCGAACTTTCTAACATATCATCTCAATTCATAGAAACTGAACACATCTGTATCAATTTCTCTACTGTATGCATGTACAACTTCATCAATGTAGGCCGGCTTTGGATTGTCCACAAATTCCCCCTAATATGCCACACTATGTTGACCTTTGACATCATAAATCTTATAACAAATATAAGGAAAAAATGCAAATTAGGTACAATGAAGCTGAGTTATCATGCAAAACACCAAACATATGAAATTGAAGAGTGAACTTATAACAAATTAGACTTACATTATGAAGCCTCAAAACCCCTAAAATTCGCAACCCTAAACCCTAAAACTCCTAAAATTTGCCCTAAAAGTCGCATTTGTAACGCCCTAACATTTGAACCATCCCTCAGCCAAAAACCCTAGACATTCGTATGTGGCAAGTTCGGACCCCCCCCCCCAATCCCCAACATTTGAACAAATTCGAAAAAAAACCCTAGCACGAAATGGTCGCTAACCCGTTCAATCGTCTTCATCTTCGTCTATGTCTTCGTCTTCACCATCTTCTTCTTTCTTTTCCTTTTCTAGTACCAATTTCCAAGCTTCCATCATCTCAAAACTCTCGGGTTTTTGGTTTAGGGTTTGATGGAAATCTGGAAGTCAAATGTATCGAGAGGGGGGAGGGGAGAAAGCTTTATGTATCTTGAATGAGCTTATGTGACATTTGTTTTAATATATGGCATAAATTTTTATTGACGTGGAAAAAGTTTAATTATGTCAACGCACGTGTATTACACGCAATGAGGACATCCGTGACCAGGTGTTAATAGGTCCAAAATTGCTAAGTTTAAGTGCTCAATAGGTCTAAACCAAAGGTGAGGTGTCCAAATAACCAATTTGCACAAGTACATGGGGTTGTATATGTTTTGAGCCTCTACTAATATGATATGAATGCAAAAACGATGTATGCACTTTGGTCGAGAATGTTACAATCCTCCTCCTCTATATTTTTCCTCAAAGTTCGCTATCTCTTCATATGATGCAGTATGATAGGGGAACAATTACCATTAAACAAATGTGGATATGAGTTTTTCATCTAGTTTCCCAATTTGTTTCCTCTATACCATGATACCTCCAAATTACTTTAACCATTGGAATTTTCCTATTCCGCAACTGTTTGATTCTGTAGTCTACTATCATGATCAGTTTCTCTATGTAGCTCATATTCTCTACAAGTTGTACTTCTAAATCCTTTTAACACATGTGATGGATCAGATCGATATCGTCGTAACATACTAACATGGAAAACATTATGAATCTGGGACAATTTTGAAGGTAATGCTAATCTGTATGCTAATGGTCCCACGTTCTCTATGATGTCATATGACCATATATAATAAGGACTCAATTTTCCTTTGTTACCAAATCTCATGACACCTTTCCATGGGGAAACTCGTAAAAATACCTTATCTCCAACTTGATATTCCATCTCCTTGCGATATTGATCAAAATATGTAGGATCTTTAGTACTTAAACGAGTCGGAGACTCCTGCAAAGTCGTCGACTTTGAGTTATAAAGCAGCAGAATAAACAAACAGGAAGAACGTTACCAAACTGTAATTGACAAGCGATGTATAATGGAAACTCTTCGTAAACCAACTAGTTTACTTAGAGAAAAACCACTCGCTTCCAAGCTTCTCACTTGGTCGGATTTCAAGAGTCCTTAGACTCAATGTATTGATTTCTTAAGTGTTACAAAGCTCTTCTATGTACAATAAATGAATCCCACACCCTTAAACCACGCTCTACCTTTGCACCTACACTCTCAATCTCACGCTATGCCTAAGAACACTCGACCACACCACTTGCACGAATCTCACACACAAGTTCACTCTTTCTTTCACACAAGATTATAAGTTATGCTCAAACGTCTTACCTTCTATCCTAAACACCGAGGTATTTAAGCTAGGGTAAGAGAGATCTTGCGTGTATAATTTCCCATTCAATTAGGGAAGTGACACACATTCAATCTTTACAAATCTTTCCAAATATAACATGCACGCACACATAAAATATTCTAAGAGAATCAAATCATCTTCTTCTGCTTTTTGCACTCTTTTGTGATGATCTTCTCCATAAATAAACGCCCCGAGTGTATGCAAATAATCGCACAGATCTGTGCGTTCCTTCCTTAAATAGTTTTCTTGCCAGCTGGTCATGTTAGTGACTTTGTCGAGTTGCCGACTCGACTTGCGACTTGACTACATGGAACCATCAAAACTCAAATCTTCTAACAAATTCCCTCTTTTTGATGGTGACATACAACTTGTCTTGATAAGATCCTTAAAGCATACACAAGACATCATAGCAAAAAGAGAAAACACAAAAATCATAAAAAGTCCCTCCTAAGCTTAATATCCATATGATTTCAGTTTTTAGATCCCTCCCTTTAAATGTAATCCCTCGGTTAATTCCCCCTTTCGGCATCATAAAAAAGATTGCTTTAAATAAGAACGAAAATCAGAGGCAAGATATGGAAATTTAATGCATAAAATCGAAACAATTATGATAGTCAATCCACCAAAGTATAGAAAAGTACGATGCAAACACAAACAATCCAAAATATGCGATACAACCAAATCGAACTAAGCAAAAAAAAATCTTTTGAACTAAGAGGATAATGCTATAAGTATAGAAAAGAAGGATAAAGAGAATCATGAACATGCTGCAGTCACCGACATCAGGCTCCAAAATCGTTGAGCCTTTCCTCTATTGCCTTGATCTTTGTGAGCACAGTGTCACACGTGTTCTGAAGTCTCTCAATTAGACCCTTGATAATCATATTCTGCTCCTTAATTTCTTTCAATTCACCGACCACTTGAGCAGACTGAATTCCCTCTTCTTGTTGATCCTTATCACTAGTCTCAGAAGTCTTCGACACCCACTTTCCATCCACCAGACTCTAGCCGAATTTCCCGAGCATCTCCTTGTTCAGAAACCTCGAGTTGATGACTTCACCACCATTCTCGTATACCTTGTGCTCAAACATCAACATGTAGATCAAGGTACCATAGGAAGAGCATGATTTGAAGTTTGAATTACACGCTTCATGTGAAACATCATCAATTTGGGCATATTCACTTTCTCTCCCTTTAACACCTTATCCATGACAAGCAAATGATGAATGTACGCAACATTCTGCTTAAGCTCTCTTGGCAACAAGTTATTGATCAGATAATTGAACAAGACCTTTTTCTCAACTCCCATCTTGTTGATTAAGTAGGGACTAGAGGAGTTATCATCACTGTTAGTGACTGACTTGATAATCTCACGGTCATTAACTTCCTCAAGTCACAATCTTTTGTAATACTCAGCAAAACCCACATGAGGAAGTTCAAAAAGGTCACTAACATCTTTGTTGGTAAAAGAGTACTTCATCTTGCCAACAGTATATCTACCCAAGGTCATGTTCCCAGTATCCTCTATCTCTAGGGACTCATAAAACATCTTAATCATCCTAAGGTTTTAGTCACTCTCTCCTTGCATCAGATTGTCCCACCCTTGTTCTTTTAGGCAGTCATTGACCTTGGTCAACTTGTACTCAACTAAGAAATTCTCATCCCACAACATATCCTTGGTAAAACCCCTAGAAGACATATCCACAAAAGCCACAATCTTTTTCTTTTTACCCGTGCTTGCACCAGACTTAGGTGGTGACCTTCCTCTTTTCTTTCTTGTGACCTTCTCAGACAAAGAAGAGTCACCACCTTCAGAAACAACATCAGGGGTTGCTAACCCCTTAGCCTTAAGAGCCATAACCGTAGCTCTAGCAATGGCTTGTCTAGTCTTTGGGCGAGAAGAAGAGGGAGGCACTTCAATTTCATCCTCTTTTAAAAACTCAAATTAATCACCAAATAGTTCATTTTCCAAATATCTCTTAACAAACTCAACCTTTTTAGACACCTCAGAGAGAATACGAGGATCAGAATGAGTACATTCTTCAGAGATTTGCAATGGTTGCTTTGGAGAGGTCTCCTTCTTTGAGGTCCTATCAGCGACATCACAGACAGTACCTTGTCAATGACTATGGGAAAGTCACTGACCTCCTTAGGCTGGTCTCCTTGAGATAGCCGTTGTACCTCTTCTTCTTCGTTTTTCCCTTGCATGTTTTCAAGAGCGGCCTCAGATCCTTTTTCCTCTTCCTTTTCCTCGAAGGAACCTAATACAGTTGTAGTCTCATCTAACTCCATGGACTACAAGTTTGGAGTTTTCACTCTCTCTTTCTCAATTTCTCTTTCCTTGGGTTTGGGCAAGGAGGCTTCACTGGTTTTTGGAACAACCACCGGTAGCGCTGTTTGGCGCGGAGTTCCAAATTCCGACGAGAGGGTTAGGGTTTGGGTTTCTTTTGGTGGGGATTGAGAAATTTGGGGTTTTTTGGAGTGAATTGGGGATGAGGGAGTTGTTTTTGGCAGAGATGGGTTTTGTGAGGGGTTTTCCATGGAGGTTTGAAGAGCGATTGAAGGGGATGGTTGTCCAGCCATAATCGAACGAAGGAAATCGTCTCCAAACAGAGCAACGATTTTTCTCCTCACCGATTCAAGGCTTTCATTTGGACGTGGGGGAGAGATAGGGCGGTTAGAGGTGTTGGAAGGAGATGCTATTGGAGGGAATGAAGGTTTTGAGGGTTTCAGGTTCGAGAGAGAGAGAGAGAGAGAGAGAGAGAGAGAGGAGCAAGGAACGAGAGAGAGAGAAGTTCGAGACGTATGTTTTGTTTTGATGGTTGAAGTATTTATTGAAGTGGACTTCCATCTCAAAGGAAGTTGTCAAATCATTCAGATCTTCTCTTTCTTCCTTTTTGAAAAACTTTCCAATTTCAAAAGATCCTCTTTAGCCATGATCTCAATTACACGCCATTTTCTATAGTCATTGACCCTACTCAAGTCGACGACCTCTATATCAACAACCTGTCTTCCTCATTCTTGCATATCTGTCTGTGACTTTTGCACAGTCCATGACTTTCTCTAAAAGAACTTACTTGGTGATGGGGTTGCATAGCGAGTGCCAAAGCAAGCCAAGTTTGAAACATTATATATGAGGATTTGTCGATCATGATGATAAGTCTCTGTTTTCAAGGTAAATTCAAAGAGAGCTTATAGAGACTGTCAAACATGATAGGTCAGGGACAAGCATTAGAATCAACCATCATTTGGGCTTGTAATGAGGGTTAGGATCATTAGGTTGATTCTTTTGGACTAAAATAAAGAGCTCAGAAAGGTTGTACAAATGATGAATGTAGTAGAAGTCATCGATAAGTTAAATGCATGATGTTTTGTCTATCAAGAATGCAAATATTTATACCATAAAATCATGACTTCAAAACATATGAAAAGCAATAATTTTCAACCAATCATCGAGGGAATTCATGTAGGGAAATAGATTATTCAAGAGAGATCATACCTAGTTCCATGCGGAGTTGTTCAAAGGGTTCACGATTTAAGGAATTTGTGAAGATGTCTGCTCTTTGATCACTTGTTCTACATAATTCCATTGTGACCATGCCTTTTTCCACACAATCTCAAAGAAAACGGTGCCTTATCTCGATATGCTTTGTCTTTGAGTGTTGCATCGGATTCTTTGAGATGTTGATTGCACTTGTTGTCATATAGTATGGGTACTGATGCACACTTCATGCCATAGTTACTAAGTTGTTGCTTGATCCACAAGAGTTGAGAACAACACGCTGCATCCGCAATGTACTCAGCTTCCGCTATTGAAAGAGCAACAAAATTTTGTTTCCTAGACCCCCATTAAACAAGGCAAGATCCAAGAAATTAAGCCATCCCAGAGGACCCGGATGTGCTATTTCTATCAACTCGATTCCCAACAAAATCCACATCCGTGTAGCCGACAAGATCAAAGTCGAATCCTCTTGGATACAATGAGCACATATTGTCAGTCCCTTTGAGATATCTAATGATTCTTTTCACACCCTTTAAGTGGGACTCTCTCGGATCAACTTGAAATCTAGCACACAAGCATACTCCAAACACAATATCAGGTCTACTCGCAGTAAGATAGAGAAAGGATCCAATCATACCCCTGTACATTGTAGCATTGACTTCAGGATCCTTGTCATCTTTTCAATGTGAGGTAGTTGGCGAAATGAGAGTGTCAAAAGGTCGAGAGCTTTCAAGACCAAACTTCTTGACACATTCTCTAAGGTATTTTTGTTGATGAACTCATGTCCCATCCTCACCTTGAACAACTTGAAGTCCTAAGAAGAACTTGAGTTCACCGACCATACTCATTTCAAACTCACTAGACATGAGGTCGGTTAACTTTTTCACCAGCTTATCATCTGTTGAAACCAAAGATGATGTTGTCGACATAGACCTGCACGACAAGTCTATGACCTCCTTCCTTCAGTAAGAATAGAGTCTTGTCAACTTCTCCTCGAACATAACCATGTTGAATCAAGAACTAAAATAAATGATCATACCAAGCACGCGGTGCTTGATTCAATCCATAAAGATCTTTGTCCAGTTTGTAGACATGATTCGGGTGGGCGACATCTTCAAAACCAGGAGTCTGCTCAACATACACTTCTTCCTTTAAGTATCCATTCAAGAAAGCAGTCTTGATTTCCATTTGTTGGAGTTTGAACCCATGATGAGCAGAGTAGGCAATGAGCAATCGAATAGCCTCAAGACGAGCCACTAGAGCGAACGTCTCATCATAGTCAATGCCTTCGAAGCTGGCATTCCTCCATCAAGATGGCTCCCTTCGAAGCCCTATACGGCCGGAAATGTCGTTCCCCGCTTTGTT
Source organism: Fallopia convolvulus (assembly GCA_964016875.1). NCBI lineage: Eukaryota > Viridiplantae > Streptophyta > Magnoliopsida > Caryophyllales > Polygonaceae > Fallopia > Fallopia convolvulus. The sequence goes on along the minus strand of OZ024735.1, from coordinate 35,772,526 downwards.
GGGACGATAATGCCGACAAGATTCTCTTAGGTCCTGACCTAATAGAGCAAACTGCCTCCGAAGTAGCCCTTATCCGTCAGAGAATGTTGACCGCCCAGAGTCGACAGAAGTCATATGCAGATCTCAAAAGGAGAGACATTGAGTTTGCGGAAGGAGATAAGGTGTTTGTCAAAGTGTCTCCTTCAAAGGGCGTTTTCCGCTTCGGGAAGCGAGGCAAGCTCAACCCTCGCTATGTAGGACCCTTCGAAATCCTTGAGAGAGTTGGAAATCTAGCCTATCGAGTTGCTTTACCACCCTCTGCTCACCCTGTACACAATGTGTTCCATGTGTCACTCTTAAGGAAGTATGTGCCCGACGAATCCCACTTGATCAACTTCGACGATGTCGAAATCCAGTCGGATGGCACTTACGAAGAGAGACCAATCAAGATTGTAGAGCACCGAGTCAAGCAATTACGCAACAAAGAAGTACCTTTAGTCCGTGTACTTTGGTCCAAAGATGGCAACGAAGGTACAACGTGGGAAACCTGGGAAACCGAGCAAGACATACAGAGGCGTTTTCCAGAGTTAATGTCTTCGTGAACACCACTAGCGTAATCCTTTTAAGGGGGTACTAGACCCCATAGCATTCTCACAAGTCGTGAGTTGTAATTGCTTTTGTCTCTACATCGTGGTACCGCCCTATTTTCTCTAAGTTTCGGGGACGAAACTTATTTAAGGGGGTACTATTGTAATATCCGCGATATTCCAAGTTCTTTTTATAATATTTATTATCAATTATTTTATTTCTCTAATTTCTAGAAAACCAAATTAACTTCTATTATTTTTCTTTTGAAAGAGTTTATCAAGAGAATTAAAATAGACAAAAATGCAATAAAATAATTCAAGGGGTATAAAGTAATAAGTGAGGTAAATTAATAAAAAGAGCATTAGATAAAAATAAGAAACTTATTTATTTCATAAAATAGATTATACAAAAGGCCTAGGAAAATAGTTTACAAGCCTTGCAAAAAGAATGCAAGAGCCGGGATTTGAACCCGAGATCTCTTGCACTCCAACCTCACACGCCCCTCTCCATTCCGCTAGACCAATTGCAATTTCTTACTCAATCACCCCACCTCTTTTATTTTATATCAACTATTCTCCTTCTTCTTCAAAATTGACATTAGACTTATGTCTGATGAATTGACGTTGATTTGAGATGCACCAATGCATGCTCCTTCTTCCTTCCAATTACCATGGTAGCTTCATTTGACCACCAACACCACTTCATCATCCTTGCATCATCATCAACTAGCACAAACTCCACCAATCACCTTCAATCCTCTTCTCCCTCAATGGTCAATTTCCATTGACATGGATTCATGGAAGCTTCAAAATTCATTATTTAAGGGGCTGAAATTTCATTGTTTCAAAACCTTTCTCCCCTTCTCTTTTTCTAAGTGATTTTTGCCTTCCTTCAATCAAATTTTCAGCCTAAGAAGCCACAATCTACTTGCTGATTTTTTTTATAAATCTCCACAAAAACCCTAAATTGGAACCCTAGCCTCACCGAGCCACCACGGAACCGCCGGCCGGTCACCACCACCGCCTGGGCGCACCACCCCCGGCCACCAGGTGCTCCGCCCTCCCCACACTGCTGCTGGTGCGCGAGTCCATCGTCCGTCCTGTTCTCTCTGGCTCCTTCATCTGTACGTAGAAATCAACAGGAGGAGAAGAAAGCTAGGTTGGGCCTAATCCTATTTTTGGGTAACTTCTAATTACACTTGGGCTGAATTTTTTGGCCCAAAATACTACTTAAAATCAGATTTATCCCACTTTAATTCCCTAAACATTAAAAATCAGATTTTATCTATCTATTATTATTATTACTAGTGAATAAACGGATTTAATAACATGCATGCAAACTTAAATACAAGAAAATAAAATATGGCAAGACTTGGGATATTTTTAATAAATTATGAGAGTGTTATTTTTATAATCAATTTTAATAAAGAAAATAGATATCATAATATTTGTTAGCCTACAAGCTTTAAATTTTTTTATAAGAAATATTAATAGGAATCTTGTTAGTTGTAGGGAAGAAATAAATCAATTAGGGAAAAAGTATAATTACTTTGGTGAATTTGATCCTACTAGAATATTTAATTCATATCATATTTTAATATTAAAAGACATGATTATTTTAAATAGATTTGAAGAAGCTCTTATAAAAATATTGTTATGAAATTTGTAGTATATGGTTTTAGTTATAATATAAGGTAGTAATGATAAAATACTCATGACCTATTATAAGAATAACTATTTTCGATAATGATAGAGAATTCTTATAAAAATATTGTCACAAAAGTTGTAGCCATGAACTATATAGTTGGATATTAGATATTTGGTTATAAAAGAATAAGGAATAATAGTCTTATAACTAAAGTCATCATTTAAAGAAAATAATAATTTAATATACCTTCAAGTGTAGAGATTTAATACAAGACATGAGTTCTAGGATAAAAATATCAAGTAGGATATCACAAATATTCTAGGAGATTATTATAGCATAAGGATGACTTGCATGAAAGAAATCTTCTAATTATAAAGAAGATATTATTTTTATAAACTATAATATTATAATAACAAATTATAAATGTAAAATAAGATTAATCTAAATATAGACAAGTTACCTTATAAGGAAATTTAGAAACTTCTAATTATATAAACTTCCTTATAAAGGAGTATATACATGACAATTTTATTTAAAAAGAGATTATGTAGGTAAATACTTTTCTATTAAGAAAATATTATTAATAAAGTATTTTAGATAAGGTAGTCAAAATTATAAGTTCCATCCTAGAATAAATGGGAAATTTAATATTGTCATGAATAGTTAAAAAGGATAATTTTTAATAATTATTTTACTAATTATTTTAATAAAGATTTTACGGAATAGTAAGGATATTACAAATCCCAAAATAATAATAAAGGAATATTATTATTTTAAGGAAAATAACTTTCTAAATTATTATTATAATAATTTAGAATCTCTTTCTCTCTTATAAAATATTATAAGAGATAATCCAAATCTTAGAAAGAAAATCATGATTTTGAGCCTTTTCGTAAATTTCCGTATCAATAGGTCGGAATCCTCGCTCGTAGTAGGGAATCGCATAAGTTTCGTCAAGGCTCGTTTGCTAGAACTCGTTACGCTAAGGCAAGTGGAAGTTCCCCTTGTAACCTTTACATTCCATTACGTGAAAATCCTTGATTGTTGGGAACCATTTGTATGCTTAAATAAAAATGAATCTAGGAAATATTGATTGCTAGAAATAACGACAATTGTTAGCGTAGTATGTTTTACATTCCTTTGTTAGGATTATATATGCTAGTATGTTGTGATCTTGATTGAATACAATCTCGTTCAGATATTTACCATGATTAAACTAGAAAGGGGTGCGGGTTAGCCGACACCTCTAGATAACATTAATAAGTCGTACGTCCATACGACTTTCGGGATCATGATCTCCATCCGCTCCGATTATAAGGAGGGATTGTGCGGCACTCTAGCTAAGTGCCGGAGAATTGATGGTTCTCCTTCGGGTGGCTCGGAATATCCGTGTCCCACCACTCTCTATTAAAAATCATTAATAAAGTCGAATATTTTCGTCACTATATAAGATAAGTGCGAATGCACACTTAAGACACCAAAACCGGACCGGTCTCAAATGATCGATCCGGCTCTCGGTCCGCTCAGGGCGCGAGAGGTTTTCACTTGTATGATTTAATGAACGTTCCCAACATTCTTTCGAAATCCTAAAGAAGTCTACAATCTAGTAGTTCTATTTGCTCATCGGGTTATCTTGATCTAAAGATATACTCTCCTTCGAACCTCAAAACTCCACATAAACAAGCTTTATTATATAGCCCATCGTAAACACAACCCTAATATCTACTTCGATAACATTTGAAATTTGCCCAAAATACCCTCGGGAAGTTCCCTTCCCGCTTGCTTAGTCTCTTAGACAAATTCTTCTTTTCCGCATTTTTGCCTGGCATTCTATCGCCCCTCGCGAATTATGTCAAAATCTAGGAACCCCAGCAAGGCGTGAAGTGAAGTGAAGACGAAGGAAGAACAAGGATTTCAAGATGTATCTTTCCATCATTTTACTTTAGTTTTATTACGTTTCAAGGACAATCAGGTTTCGCATTTTAATTCTGGACAACTTTATGTTTGAACCAATGTAAGATGTTTTGTAAGAACTAAGTCTCCTTCGGGAGCACCTTTTCTAATTATGTAATATGTTTTATTCCGCATTTTAATTGTTCTATATCATTCTAAAAGCCTTGGGTGACTTTGGACGGTAAAGTCTGAGGTCACTGGCGGTAATACCCAATGTTGTAAAATAGGGGTGTTACAGGATAAACACTTTTCTATTGATAGTTCTTGACCTGTAGATCTATCAAGTCGCCGACACGTGTCTGAGGTGTTCTCTCTGAATCTTCTTCATAGTCTTCCGAACTTGGATTCTCTCAAGAGTTATCTCATCATCATCTGACTCATTGTCACATGTGCTTTGACCTTGATTATTTCCCCCTGTCCTGTCTGAATTAGTGACACCAGCATGGTCACCGATTTCTGGTTCTTTTTTTGTTGAAGAAACTGGAAGTTGATCATCTTGAACCAAATAGAATCCTTGATCACCATCATCAAGATCCTTGATCATCAAGCCTCCCATTGTGTTCTCATCAAACACCACATGAACACTTTCTTCAATTTTCTTCGTCCTCTTATTGTACACTTTGTAGGCTTTGCTATGAGGAGAACGACCTACAAAAGTGCCAACATCACTCCTTGTATCGAATTTTCCCAAACTGTCTTTGCCATTGTTATGAACATAGCATTTGCACCCGAAAGTGTGTAAGTGAGCGACACTAGGTTTAACTCCTCTAAGCAATTCATAAGGAGTTTTTCCAAGTAGCGGTTGAAGCATGGCTCGATTCATCACATAGCAAGATGCATTAATTGCTTCACTCCAGAAATTTCTTGGAAGACCACTTGAGATGAGCATTGTCCGCGACATGGTCTGCAAGGCTCGATTCTTCCTCTCAACTACGCCATTTTGTTCTGGAGTTTTTGGTGCTAAGAAGTTGTGACTTATGCTATTTTTCTTGCAGAAAATCAGAAACTCAGGGTTGTCGAATTCCGTTCCATGATCTGACCTGAAGAACACAAGAGTAACTCTAAGCTTTTTCTCAACAACCTTCACCCATGCTTCAAATTCTTCAAAGGCGCGATCTTTCAAAGACAAAAAAATTGTCCAAGTATACTGTGAAAAGTCATCAACAATGACAAAAATATAACTATTTCCTTCACGACTTTGGACTCACATGGGACCACATAAATCAATATGAATAAGCTCTAAGGGTCTAGTGGTTAAACCCAATGTCGCATGGTTTCTTAAAGTGAGTCCTTATCTCTTTCCATGGAAAATTGTTTAGGATTTGGAATTTGTGATATAGATCTATTGTGGAAGATGATTATTCAACATCATTTCTTTGGATATTATCAATGATGAATAATTTTTTTACGTGATGTGAGATATATTCTAATTCTAAGATATGGAAATTCTTGAAGATATGGTAATTATTATTTTTTCAATAATTTCCTTAAATTCTAGTTCTTCTTTTTTTGGTAGATCGTGAACTTTTCCCCATAATTTTACCCCTACATTTATTATTCTATCACTCTAAATACTTTTGAATAAAAAAAATAATACAAACACATAAGAAAAACTGGACACGCAATTATTAATAACAATATATTCAATTCAGAATAATATGACTTGTTTTGTAGAATAACAATACAGTAAATTCAGTTTAATATGTCTTGTATTGTTGAATAATTTGACACGAATAACCGATTTTCCGATAGGATATTGCGGTTAATCTCCATGATCCCTAAAATCTCGGTTCCTCCCAAATTTGGAATAACCATGGATTAAGAATATACACCCTCATTATTAGCCATTGATCTAGATTAACTTGACACATAGGAATTGTTCCCCCCGTTTTTACCCATAAATAAAAATATACACCCTCATTATTAGCCATTGATCTAGATATATAAAATACAAATCAACATTAGACAGATTTGTCATTCTTGGCGGATCAATACTAAATAAACTCGGAATACAATCGGAATTAGTTAAAAAATATGAATATCAATCCATGACTTCCTCGTACAAATCCAACAATTAAACATTAACAATTGCAATTGAATCGGAACTTGAGGGAGTAGTTGCGGTGCATATGAGAGGGATTAAACTCTTTAGTTTAAAAAAAAAAATAGCTGTGCCGGTGTTTGTGTCCATGTTTTCATATCTTAAATCTCTATTTTTTTTTGGCTATTCGTGCTTCATTAGTATCCATATATTATTCCACGTTTCGAGTATCCATATTTTATTGCTTTGCGGTATACTTGCCCCTTAAAAAAAAACATTTCTACCCAAACACAGGCTCTTTTTAAAACAATAAAAATTCGTTTCATTGATTAAGCAATGAAATGCAACAGGCAATTGTAACATCAATCAATATCCTTGTTTCAGTACTTGAGCTGATTAATTCCATGTTGTACGTTTAACCTTTATATTATAGTATAGTATATCTGCTCACTAACTTGCTCTTTGTATGCATATATAAATTCTTACACAGAGTGCAGCCTCACTCCTAGGACAAGTGGAGGTGATCAATTTCTAGCTGGTGTAGTGGTTTCCACCTGCAAATAAAACTCTCAACAAGCTAGGTGCTTCTTTGTTTTCCTTTAATTGTGTCTTTCTCTGTTGTTTTTTTTCTGATTGCAAGAAAAGGAAATAGAAACCATCTTTGTATGTTACAGTGAAGAAATTTCTGAAATTTCTAAACTTCTAAGTTATTCCTGGTTAGATTGTTGCTAGTTTTTTGTTAATGGGCTCTCATAAATGATACTTGCTGTTTGGTAATGGATTCGGTTATAACTCAATTCCGTTTCCTTGGTGAATCGCATTCCACTCTGTTTTGCAGAGTTTGATCATGGAAAATGAGACGGAGCGGAGACTTCTGGAATCAGTGGTGGCCGAAAAGGAGGATAAAGGTTTCCTAATTAGAAGGGTGTGGGAAGAGAATAAGCTGATATGGAGAACTGCATTTCCGGCAATCCTATTCCGTTTGTCGATGTTTGCTGTATATCCGGTAACACAAGCGTTTGTGGGGCATATCAGCCAGGTGGAGCTAGCCGCGTATGCACTCGTCCAAACCATTGTTATACGCTTTGTTAATGGTATACTGGTAAGTCATTTTCTTTCCCTTACTTGAGTCATACAAATTTTTGTGACGTTGTTTCAGGGGAGGCCCTTCCGATAATAAGTCTTTGTAACTTTGTTAAAATTATCCCTATTTGCGGACATCTTCAGATAGGAATGTCGAGTGCAACCGAAACTCTATGTGGCCAAGCCTTCGGCGCAAAGCAATACCACATGATGGGCATCTACCTTCAACGCTCCTGGATCGTCGACACTGTCACATCGCTCGTGCTTCTACCGCTCTTCGTATTCGCCACACCCATTTTCAAGCTACTCGGGCAAGAGGACGACATTGCAGACGCCGTTGAACAGATCTCATTATGGTTCATAGGCCTCCTTTACGCGACCGTCTTCACGTTGACAACAGAAATGTTCTTGCAAGCGCAGCGGAAGAACATGGTTATAGGACTCTTATCCCCGATAACATTCGCGATTCATGTGCTCCTATCTTGGCTCTTCGTAATGGAGCTGGATTGGGGGATCCCTGGCGCTATGTGTGCATTAGTTATGTCGAGGTGGTCATTTGCACTCTTGATTATTATCTATGTGTTTGGAGGTTGGTGTCCGGATACTTGGACCGGATTCTCTTGGGAAGCTTTCCATGATATCATTCCGGTTGTCAAGCTTTCCCTTTCCTCCGGTGTAATGCTATGGTGAGTAACAACAACACAAACACCTATCTTTCATTATTAATTAAGAAGGCCTAACCATTAAGTATTCGCCATTGAATTAATTCTCTTATTTGGAGCAGCGTGCAAATATGGTACGGTTCTATCCTACTCTTGTGTGCAGGATACACGAGCAATCCGACAGTTGACATATCTGCATTTTCTATTAGGTAACTTCAAAATGAAATTCTAAAAATATGCAAGTGTTATTGATCTTATAAGAACTGGGCATTAGGAATAACTGTTGTACCTGATGATCGATCATTTGTACGTACGTGTCTTTGCAGCCTCAACATCAATTCATTGTTATACATGTTCTGCCTTGGCTTCCTGGGGTCTACAAGGTATGATGTAATTTTGTTATATCCTTTTCCATCAACTGGTGAGTACGTAGCCTTTTTTAACCCGTTAACATTTTGCCAAGTAATTAAGACTTTGATCAAATGCAGTGTAAGAGTCGCAAATGAACTAGGGAAAGGCGACGCCAAGGCAGCCAAGTTTGCAATCAAGCTAACATTGGCCAATTCATTGACTTTCGGGATAATATTTTGTATCATATGCCTTGTGTTTGGCGGTCAGATCCCATATGTGTTTACAAGCGACGATGAAGTTGCAGCGATGGCAGCGAGCCTCTCTGTTCCGCTTGCCCTCAGCAATTTGCTTAACAGTATCCAAGTTGCTTTAACAGGCAAGATAATCTTAATTCTCTTTCAAGTATAGATATCAAGATATCAGGTATAGAGACTGGTTAATCATCTTGTGTATGCTTGATTAACCATGCTATTGTATTTGTAGGGGTTGCTGTGGGGACTGGTTTACAGGCAAAAGCTGCAGTTGTAAATGTGTGCTCTTACTACATAGTAGGCGTTCCGCTTGGATGTGTTCTTGCTTATGTAGCGGACTACGGTATCATGGTAAGTGTACATGAATTTATGTGCAGAGATAGAAAGAACATGTTGACAACCCATAATTTACTTCCTTGGCATGAATAGTGGTAAAAAATTGCAGTAATTTCTTTCCTCGATTGGGGAATTAAAACGTGATTCACTTCTTTCTAGTTCAGTGAAATTAATAACCTCGATCTCTACAGGGCATTTGGATAGGACTGGTTAGTGGTCAAATGATGCAGGGGCTTGCTCTTGCTTATATGGTGTGGAGGATTGATTGGGATGCTGAGGTAAGGTTTTGTATAAGCTAGGTTGCTTCAAAGCCTTATTTGATAACAGTATTATGTAGAATCATGTGCTCTGAAAATTTTGGTACTATTTCAAATGACATCGGTGTATATTGTGCAGGTGGACAAGTCAGTAAAACGTCTTAATCGATTTTTCTTGGATCAGGGACGAGAAGTCAATCGAAGCTCTAATGGTTCTTAAGAGTTGATGCACTTATTAATAAATAAATAAAATAATTAGCTTCACTTTTCAGAAATGGTCTAATTACGTATCTCGATCATTGATATATATTCAGGAGGGCACGAAGATGATGATGAATAGATATATGTCGTTATGTACTATATATATTTTGTATGTTAGTTTTTTGTATGCAAGATTCGTTAAAATGCGGGAAACTCTAGTCACACTAATTGTACGTTGTCGACACGGTTAATTAATCAATCATTCTTGAAAATTCCTTTCTCTTCTTCTTTGCAAGAGGACTTAAAGCCCCTTATTAATCTGTTAATGTGATCAAATCTTGAAATCTTTGACTTGTTCCGAATCGCCGAAAATTATCTTGTATTTTCTTGAAATTCCCATAGGCCTTTATCTTGAGTTTTCGAAGATTGCCTTGTATTTTCTGTAGCCCTCTAAATCTCGTCGTTATTACATGAGTTTTTACTGATTTTTGAGATCGAATGCTCGTGGATTCATGCCTCCGACTCTCTTTCCGACGAACTAGTAACATCGACGGATCTTGATGTTCTTTGGCCAGCACAAGTGCTTTGCCGTCGGCACTGGTGTTTCGCCTCTCCCATATCCTTTTTCGTCCGACCTCGACGATGGGTTTCGCTTTCCCCAATCGTGTTCGACCACTGACGCTATGAGAGCTCGGTGTTGTCGTTCTGGCCGTTTCTATGGCTTGTTGGGTTGGGCTTTCGCCTTCCGACCAACTTGCTATCTATCCTTGTTTAATAAGTTTTAGTTATTGTTCTTTAAGTTTGGTTTTTGTTTTTTCAGTCTTAGAGTTTGTTTTTTTAGTTTGTTCTTTTTTCTGTCTTTTTGGTATTGAGGTTGTGCCCTCTGTTTGGTATTGAAATAAATACTCCATATTTAGAACAACTCATGCAACGCGATTTTACATTAAGCATTTTTTTTTGTTGATCATTCTCATTATTTTGTTAGTATTTACAATCCTTATATTATAAATATATTCATATGTTTATATTGGTTATATTGGGAAGATATAGATAACCCCTTTACTCTACTAATAGATACATACATATATATGTTGGATTGTAAGTGTTAGCTAAGAGTTGGGAAGAGACATTGCACTGTTCCCAAGGTAGCGGAAGTACACAAAAACATAAGTAAATAAACATGACGGGATACAATTTCTTTAAAGAGGAACCCCACTACAACCAACTAGTTGTATGAGTAAACATCTACCTCCGCTTGGAGGATTTTGAATGACTTCCTTCTCTTATTGATAGTTCCTTAAGCTACTACAAGACAAAGTTCAAACTTCTTTGTTCCCAATAGTCACCAAACTTTAAGAACACTAATGAACTCTCTCAACCTAAGTACTAGGACAACATATCAACTAAAACAAGAAACTCAAACCTTACATTCTACGCTCGAATCGTTACTCAGTTCCCTATCACCTAGAAACACTAGCTTCACCGTCATCAGATCACACACTTGCCGCCAAGGACTTCTCAGGAATACTTTGTTCTTGACTCTCCTCCTTTTTTTATTCCTTGAGTCTTTTGCGATAAGTGCTTTAGGGCACGCCCAATGGTGAACCTAATAATCTTTATAAGTCCCTTAAACATAATTATTTTATTATTTTTTCTTCTTCCACATCATCCATAATCTCTCATTCATATTTATACAATTTTAACTCTTCCCATTAGAGTTGTCAAAAGCTGACCTAACCCGCTAACCCGACCGAACCGCCCGATCTAAATTGTCTCGATACAAACAAATATTTATTATTATATTATTTATTTATGATGAGCCCCTCAATGATCTTGTTTTTTTTATCACCATTAGGCATGCCCTTACAAGTACACTATTCATTAGCTTATATAGGCTCTTGATACTTTGGGCTCAATCTTCATTTTGCAATTGTCCGAAATGCCCTTGTCTTGCTAGCCAAGTATGTACTTTCTTCACATGTGATTCCATTTGAATATGTCAGCTCTTCAAGCTCATCGGGCCATTGAATCAAACGGCTCAATCTGAGGAACAGATTGCGCCTCTGCTTTGTCTGGAACAGGCTTTCGTATTTTGCGCTGAGTTGTCTGTCTTCACATGTGAATTCCCATGTCTTGAGAACTAGTCTCTCATGAGTTCCCTTGATGGGAACTATTTCTTTTATCCAGTCTTATCATTGTTGCATTCTTGAGTTCCCTTAAGGGGATCTCTGTTCAACCTGAAATTCACTTGAAATACTTGGACATAACATATTAGTTCCCAAGTGGTGTTTGTCATTATCAAAACTAGAGAGTTCGATCGTTGTTCTGATATTATGGAACACGAGTTTCCAACACCATCCAAACAATTCCCCTCCTCCCCCCCCCCCCCCTTTTATGATTGCAAACCCATTTCAAAAGACAAGTATTTCGATGTATGAAAGATCATGAGATGCATCTAAGTTCCTAAGAAAAAGTAGTGCAATGCACCAATGCATGTGAGTGATAAGTTTTTCAGGGAAAACCACTTCTATTGACAAGGTAGTTTTAGCTTAGCATTTTTAGCAGTCAGTTCCCTCTTAGCAAAAACGTTTCTAAGATAACTTAAACAACACATCTCTCATAATTTTGTCCTCCCCCCTTTTGGCATCATCAAAAAGTGAAAAGCAATGACAAAGAGAATTAAAGGAACACACATTCATACTAAAGTATCATTCATTAATTAGGCAAAAAAAATTGTACAAAGTGGAACACAAGTTACAATGTTTGTTGGGGGGGGGGGGGAGGGAGAGGGTAAGGGAACTGGAGGTATAAGATCATGAGGGCTTTGCTTTGAGATGGTCTCGAATTTCCACAAGGACTTCCAACATTCGATCACAGGTGACGGCGAGATGGCCAAGCACTTGGTTGTTCCCAAGAGGTGCTTCACCCGCACGAGTTCTCGCTGGCTGGTCCGTTGGCGCCTTAGAATGGCATAACTTCTGAATCACAGTCAGGTCTAGTTCCTGACCGAGTTCCACTTCTTCCCTTGAAGTTTCGTAGATCCCTTCCTTGAGAAGGAGCATCTTTATCGGAGAGGCATAGGGAAGAGAGTTGGTAGGCATGCCCAAGCATTTATCCATGATCCCAAATATGATCATGGACAGATTGATGGGATTTTTCTGGAGAAAGAAGTAAAGGAGAATGGCATCCTGAATGTTGAGTTGGTTCCTCTTCTCATGTCTTGGGATGACAATCCTGATGATAAACTGGTGAGCCATAAGGCGGCTGCCACATACTCTGCTTCAACTGTTGAGAGTGTCACTGAGTTTTGCTTCTTTGATCCCCATGAGCCTATGGACTAGGCCATTCCCGAAGTGCTCTTCCTATAAACCAGATGCCCACCAAATTCTGCATCTGAGTAGGTCACTAGTTCAAGGGAACTGTTCCTTGGATACCATAGGCACAAGTTGTCATTTCTTTTGAGGTACTTGAAAAACCTCTTCACCTCTTTCAGGTGTGATTCTTTAGGGTTAGCTTGAACACGTACACATAGGCACACAGAGAACATGATATCTGATCTACTAGTTGTCAAGTAGAGAAGGGAACCAATCATACCTCTATAGTTGCTTTGATCCACGCTAATACATGTCTCATCAGTATCCAACCTTGTGTTGGATGAAATGGGAGTATCGATGGGATTTGAAGTCTCCATGCCATATTTCATGAGCATTTTCCTAATGTACTTTTGTTGGTGTATCTTAGATCCTTGGTTTGAGAGATTTGAAACTCCAAAAAGAACGTTAGTTCCCCTATCACGCTCATCTCAACTCACTACTCATCATATTCTTAAACTTTTCAACAAATGAATTGTTAGTGGCACCAAAAACAATATCATCAACATAAACTTGAACAATCAAAATGTATTTAGATTCTTTCTTAAGGAAGAGTGTTTTGTCTATGAAAACACGAAGGTATCCATTTGACAAGAGGAATTGAGCAAACTTGTCGTACCATGCTCTGGGCGCTTGCTTGAGACCATAGAGTGCTCTCTCCAGAAAGTACACATGATCAGGGTAGTTCCCATCCTCGAATCTTGGAGGTTGATCAACGTACACTTCTTCCTTGAGATGTCCATTGAGGAACGCGGTCTTCACATCCATATGATAAAGCTTGAATCCCTTGTGGGCTGCGTAGGCAATTAGAAGAGGAATGGCTTCTATCCTTGTCATGGGAGCAAAGGTTTCATCGTAGTCAATCCCTTCTTCTTGATTGTACCCTTGTGCCACAAGTCGAGCCTTGTTCCTTGAAACAGCTCCAGTGTCGTCGAGCTTGTTTTTGAAGACCCACCGAGTTCCTATGACATTCTTGTTCTTGGAATGAGGAACAAGTTTACATACTTAATTTGTTCCTTTCGAACTGGTGAAGTTCCTCTTGCATGGCTTGAATTTAATCAGGGTCCTTCAAGGCTTGTTTGATGTTCTTGGGTTCCACCATTGAGACAAAAGCATTGAAGGCACAGAAGTTGTGGAGAGAGGAACGAGTTTGCACACCTATCTCATATAGAGTGATGATGTTGTCTATGGGATGGTCTTTCCTTTGGTGGTAATTTCTTGTCTGAATGTTGGTGAGATCAGGTTCCACTCTTGCATCTTCTTCTTCGTGATCCGAGATGTGTTCCTCTTTTGGAGAGGAGTCATTTCCCATCTGGCCATTCTGGATCTCTTCATCGTTCCCTCTTTGTTCCCCCTGAATGCTAGATTCTGGTATGTTTTCATTTTGGGGAATAGGGGAGTTAGATTGGGAAGTGTCTTGAGATTCTTCTGTGGAAGGGACTTTTATAGAGTTTTGATCAGTTTGACGTTGATCCCTCCATTATCTTCTGATCGTAGGACATTGTCCCCACGTGGATGGTCTTCATCTCATTTCCTTGGCTCATCATCATCATCATCATCATCATCTTGTTCCCTTACTAGCTTAAACAGAGCTTCCTTGCCCTGGGACTAAGTTACCATCCTTACATATTGCTCATTGAAGACCACATGTATGCTTTCTTCAATATTCTTGGTTCTTTTTTTGTATACTCTGTACGCCTTGCTTTGTGAAAAATATCCCAAGAAGATTCCTTCATCGCTCCTGGGATCGAACTTCCCAAGATTATTTTTGCATTTGTTGTGAATGAAGCATTTGCAACCAAAGATCCTAAGATGAGAAATGTTGGGTTTTTCTTCATTTGATCAACTCATATGAGGTCTTCATGATCATGGGTCTAATCATAGCTCTGTTGAGATTGTAGGTCGCTTGGAGATGGCTTCAGCCCAAAATCTTTCGGGACCTCCACTTTCAATCATCATGGTACAAGCCATGTCTTCTAGAGGTCGTTGTTGTCGTACTCATACTTTTCCTTTATCTTGATCTCCCGTTCCTCACAAGACAACACAACCGAAGTCTTCTCTTCTTTCTCTCGTTCTTAATCACACTCTTCTAAAACACAAAGTCAATTCATTCTTAAACTGAATTCGATGTCTTAAGAAAGGGCATTACTTGTCCTCCAAAGAAAGTTGCAAGGAAAAGAAGGCAATAAACAAAAAAATTTATAAAGATCGGGCCTACCATCAAGCGGAGTTATTCAATTTTGTATCACAATTTTTTTTGGTCAAAATTATCCGAGTTTTTGAAGTTTACATTATACTTTTATATATTCATTGATGTATATAAACTATATAAAAAAAATCCAACAAATGTTCTAATAGTTAATATTATTAACTCCGATTTATTACAGCTCAAAAATTACAATTCAATAAAAACAATAAATTGCATTTGGTAATACGAACTTTTGATATTTATTATTCCAGCTTTCGAGTTGGTTGCTTGATTGGGCCGGTGACACAAAACTCACTAAGTTGACAATGTTACCGGTTCGTTTGCAAAATCTTCGGATTCTTGGTGGAATTTTTAATTTCGGGACATCGTCATTTAATGAATCTTCTTCCGTAATATGCTGAATCTGTATAGTATTACAGAAAGCACAAACACATCTCGATGATCACAAAACATTCAAGTAGATAACAATTCCAAGGCACAAACCCTATATCCATATATAGAGAAATCATATACTCAAACTTCCACTGGACAAGAAGCCCCAAAAAAAACCAAAAAATAAAGAAAAAGAAGCCCCAATGTCAAATTTCCCATTTGCAGATTTTCGGCTTCAAACTATGATCGGCCAAAACGATGGAAAAGGCTACGAATCTGCAAATTAGTTCAACTATATAAGGAAGCAGTGACAGCGGTGGAGGGCGAGTTTGCAGCTCTACTGGGTTTGATTCCAAGTGCTCGTTCGCTAGCCAATAAAAGGTTGGCAACATTTGCAAATGGTTCCTGCTTCAGCATTTGAATTTGGTTCTAATTTTATGTTGACCAAAAAATGAGGACAATATGTGAGCATGGCACACCTAGACCAGAGTATAATTGGAGAAGTGATGCATCAACCGCTCCAGGGATTCAGGAACAAATTTTCTAGCAAATAAAAAACAAGGCCGTCTTTGTCCATTCCATGTGCAAGGCTTCATCGTCACTGTCTTCTGCAAAAGGCAACAACTTTGCATTGTAAGTCCTGCCCTGTTCTACTGCAACTATAGAGAGCAAGAGAATTGACTAACAAAATGACTTCTAAAATTAAGCATGTTCATATTCTCAGTAATTATCTGGTATAAATGACTTCAAAGAGTATATGCAAGTGCAAGGGATATAAAATACCTTGCGGTTGCTAGTTACATGTAAGTTCATATCAATTGTCTGCAAGAAAAGTGAATAAAGTGAGGCATCCAAAATTGGCACCATCAAAAAGAGACAGTGTGAAAGTTAAAAAGAGAAATACTGTAATGTTTTGAAGAAGCTCGTAAGTAACATCTTGGGATCTAAAAGACCTAGGATGCCACTTTCCCTCGGACCAATCAACATAAGTTACTGACCAATTTGAAATTCCAACAGGATCCATCATCTGCAGATACATTGAGCAGTCACCAACAAAACAAAAATATGTAGCTTGAGGCAAAATATGGCTTGTGACAATATATATACAGAAATGATTTCAAATACTGACATGAAAAAAAGTTGGCAAATAATGCTCATCTGAATAGCAATTTTTCCCATGCTCCATTGCTGGCTGAAAAAAATACATATCAAGCATCAACAATAGCATTGTGCAAACAAATTATTCAACATGTTAATGAAATTCCGTCAGATTTTAGTATAAAATACTTGGATTTTTAAGGGTCTCTTTTAACAAATAAAGTTAATTGCAAAAATAATCGATGAGCTATTAAAATTGACATGCTATTACATAAACAAAAAAATGTCATCTTTTTCACAGACATCAAGTCCCTCTTAAAATGCTCTATAGTATGCCAAATAATGAATCAATCTGTCAAGGTATGGTGGTGCTAGGTGAGAAAGGTGGTGAACTTAGCCAACTATTGGTGTTTAATTGTAGTGTGTTTTCTGTCAACCAAACACTCAGACCAAAACCTTATTGAAAAAAACAACAACAACATTGACCCGGTGAGGTTCCACTACAGCAGAATCTGGGGGGTCAAGATGGGGGTACCCCTGCCCAAGGGAAGGGGGTACACCCGATAGATCCAAGAAAAACTGAAATTCAGCTATGTGACAATAATAACTGAATTTAGTTAGAATGCACCATAATTGATATAGGGACTAAATCCATCTCAAAGACAGTGTATAAAAGCCAATGAGCATGAGGATGCGCCCCAAGTATTCGAATAAATCAGGAAGCACAGAAGTTAATTTTCAAAAAACCAAGTATTCCAATAAATCATAAGCACATACAGAAACATAGAAAAGAACATAAAAACATAATGCTACCTTGCAATACTGCTTAAACTTTCTGTAGTACAGGTTGTCTGCCATGACAATCATAGCATGCTGCCGTTTCATAGTAAACCACTGAAAAATCAAGCAATAGAAGTTTTAGATGGCGACTTCATGTCATAGCTATAAGTAGTAAAAATTAGCCTTGAAAGAAACAAATCCAAAATTACAACAATACCATGATCGTACTATGATGGTCATTGTAAAAAGCAATCTTAGAAAGGGATATATTGCAAGATTACATTAAGATTTGGCAAAGAAAGAATGTGACATACTATACGATGCATTCTTAGTCCATGTGCTATATAACTTACAACGGTGTACACTGTACAGTGGTGAATTATATTTTAGAGTAGGCCAATTATATGCATATGTGACTAGATATCATAATGGTAGTATGAGTGGGAAGGAGTGGAACAACATTCTCCTTCCATGTTAATGTCCACTTTTGCTTGTTCTATTCTTAAATAAGCATAAAGCCACTCAAACAACTCAAGCACAATATCAGGACCGAATTCCAAAGAGATAAAACTTCTTGTGGTAAACAGTTATCTAGATAAAACTATTTCGGGTAAATAGACCTCTACAAATTGTCCCTTTAAGCCTATTTGAGCAAGTAATGCATCAATTGATAGTCATAAAGTGAAACAGCAATGCTCATAATCCCAATGGTCTACCAAAATAAGACTGTTAGAAAAAAAATGGAAGCCCATAATACTTCAAAACACATCCCAGAACAGAATTGATAGTTTGCTAAAAAATGCATTATTGGTTGAACAAGGCCCTCCATAACTAGTATCAATGCACTTACCACTGATCAAGCAGCTTATATTTGACTTGTGATAGTCCTAGTAATATTCACAGCTGAGTTCCTAATATAGTGCTGAGGTAAATGTCTTAACTAACAAAATAAAAGTAAAAAGATGACAAACTTTTGAAGTGTACATGTATTGCTATACTATAACATGGCACAATAGTTTCAATTATACAACGTTGAAAGGGAATATGGACGAGAGGAAAATGAGTTCACATTTGACAGATTTGGACAAGCTAATAAGATGGTAGCTCGAATATATTTTCATGACACGTACTGGAGGACTGGCTTTGGGGTATACCTGTGAACCCTTTCGAAAGTCCTTTTCTTCAACTTCAGGCAGCATATGCACTGAATATCTCCCAGTTCCATGTGGGCCAGGATCCTGAAAGCTGGAACAATGATGAAGAAATTCTGATTATACCCTTGTATGCTACTTTACCTATTTCAGTTAACTGGAACTTTAATTGCCAAACACAGTTACTAATATCAAATAGCTAATATTCAGGGATTTCAACTAACAGATATGGTTTAAGACAATAGCTAAAATTCATTGTTAGTAGCTGTATTCATAACCAGCCTTAGAAATCCTGTTGTAGTGGAGAATACCCTTCAGCGCTGAAATTATTCACATAAATCGAGGTGTTGTGCACCACATATTGATATTAGATATCTCTCAAAAAAGCTTGAGAGGTGATCTGAGAAAAGTCTCCTTACCAGTCAATAAAGCTGACATTTGTAAATATGAGGTAGTTGTAAACATAGTCAAAGTTATGCAGAGGTATACAACTGCAATACAGCCACAACAAAGAAAAGGAAATAGTAAGAGCAAGTAAACAATTATAATTCTAAAATCTAATCCTAATTTATGATTAGTAACAAGACAAAGTAATCGCCAAATTACCTATCTGAGAGCAAAACAAAATGCTGGTTATCAGGGTCACTGAGTGCATTAGCAAGAAGCCTTCTCTCTGCATCAACCATTGATATTTGTCCCCAACCCACCTGGAGCAATTTCATCAAGGAGTGTATAATTACAAGTATCTCAAAGTGTTAAATCAGAACCTCATTCAAGAT
This sequence comes from Fallopia convolvulus, assembly GCA_964016875.1. NCBI lineage: Eukaryota > Viridiplantae > Streptophyta > Magnoliopsida > Caryophyllales > Polygonaceae > Fallopia > Fallopia convolvulus. The sequence continues at coordinate 35,753,417 of OZ024735.1, read as the reverse complement.
GAAAATTTTAACACTTTTGTATTGTATTTTGGAAACGATATAGCCACAATATATAGGCATTGCCATAATATATAGAAGAGGGGACACAGAATCGTCTTTTGACATTTATATTTTCATGTATTTGTGATATTTTCCACAGTCAATTATAGACTTCTCAGACTAGCAAAATGATCACCTTATTGAGACTTGAAACAAACTAAGGCTTCTTTGATAATGTACAAAATCATGGAGAACACAATATTTCCTATTGTCTGTAGGGGAGTGAAGTTACCAAACTTAATACGAACTGTATTGCTCTAATATCAGAAAATGTTCAATTAATGCAAACACACTAAGACAACTAGTCCATGTGAAGGCTATGTTTTGCAACCTTGACCAAAGCTAGAGTAGCAAAATATCAGTACACAACCTGTTCATCATGAAAATCACATTGGAAAGAAAATTAAATACTCATAAAGGAAAATGATGTTTAAAATATAATAAGTTACAGATAGCTGAAGTCAATACATACTTCATCAGTTTCAGAATTAGCCTGACTATTATGCATACCTGCATCAAACCTCTATATCAATTAAAAAAAGAGTCCCTACAACTATGTATCTATGAATAACTAGTATCACTTCTAAGACCTGGCAAGTGTACATCCTCCAGAAGTTTTGCATACCTTATCACTGCGGATGTCACGTCCAACAAAATGACGACTTATGTGAACTGGCCTTTCTCTGGATGCATGTACATACACAGAAAACCTGCCTTCATGACCCTGAAATAAACAAGTACAAATGGATCGAGTCATCAAATTGTTTAGTTGTAAGAACAAAACAAAAAGCTAAATAAGAAATTACATAAGTGCACAATCTAGTTATGCATTAATAGCTACAGGTTCTCCCTACTTTCCAGAGCTAAGGCAATATTTTTGTTAATAAAGTATTAGACTAGTCATTTGTGCCACCAATGACCTATTGTCTGCATTATAGGCTTTACAGCCCACCAGCAAAGTGTCACAGGATGCTAATCATGTTTTCTTCATGTGGAACCATTCAGTAAGGGATTATATACTTTAATAACATATAACAATCATATAAGAAGCAAAAATATATAAAATAATGCAATCTGTCAGTATTCAGCAATGAGTCATCAGGTTATTTAATACATATATCACCTACATAACTAACAGACTAAATCTCCAACCTGCATTAGTTTCCTATTAACTCGAAGGGAAGAGCCAGTCTACTACATTTAACAGCCACAGATTTTAAAATGAGAACAAATGGACTCTTGTTCAGAAAATCACGAGACCACACTCGTGAATAAATGCTCCAGCAATTAGCACCTTACTTAAAAGTCATGGGAAGTAGAAAAGGAGAAACTCTACCTTATCATTACATTACTTTAATAGATAATTTATTGTTTAAAAATATTTATTAACTAAACATTTTTATTATTTATTGGGTAAGCTTCTTAGATTTACCTAACAGTCCCTTACACAGCATACTTATTCTTTTACATTTAAGCCACCCCATTTCATGAAAGTATCAATTACAATGACAAATGACCAATTGACCACATACATTTGAGCACACAGTGGCACTGGAAGAGAAAAAGATCCTGGTCAACAAGACATCAAGTCTCCAGATACCTTGACTTGGTTGACACAACTTTTAGTATGTGATATGGTGTCTAGACTCTTATAGCCCTCTTCATTCACCCAGTTTAAAACCCTCTTCATTCACCTTTAGGATTGATTAACACACCACTATGTTTCCCAATCTCCATCCATAAGCCTAATACAATATAGTCATATACAAATGAATGACCTTAACATGTCCACTTCATACAGTTTATTGCATTACTTGTTCCCCAAGCAGGGATACGAGTATATGACAATAGTTACAGGCTCTGTACAGTATCTAGATATTCTCAGTTGAGGGTCTAACCAAAGCAATTTTACCTGATTATGGCCATTCCTAACCAAGTAACCAGCAAATTAAAATGCTTTAAAAGGTGCAACTCCCATACAATAAAAGTAGCAATAGATAGAAGCAAGCACAAGAAAAGAAGTACCTGAAAGAACTTATCCCACAATCTTTCAAATGGTAAGGTACCAGGTGTCAGAAACAAAAAAGCAATTTTAGGTTTTGTAGAGTGCACAGGATAGGTTCTCAAAAATTCCCTCACTACAACCTGGCTATATAACTCGTCATCAGTTAGCTCCTTGGAAGGAGGAACCTCATTTACATAGATTGTACAACCTCTAGAAGGAAAGAAATTGCATGGGGTGTAAGTTGAGCTTTGGAGTGGATTGATATAGGCAAGAAGCAAGAAAGCACAGACCATTGAAACCAACACTAGAATCAATACTGGCCTCTTAAAATGTGGCCGCTGACGCGACCCAGCCATTATTGACAAATCTCTCAAGCGATATGGCCATGCATGAGCTGTCTTCATTTATGGAAGAGACATCATCATGGCATGCTACACTAGCTCTCCAACTTTATAACTCAAGGTGCTTTACTGGAAGGGAACCCAACCAATATATCCATAATGCAATTTAAGAGATCTGACATTCATAAAAATAAAAATAAACGTTAGAAGAGCAAGTATCTTATCTACACAGAACATTGAGCAGAATAGAGAAACCAAACTAAGTTAAATTAACAATAGCAAATCTGGATTTCTAAATTTCCTTGCATACAGGACAAAAGACAGTTCTACATAGTTCATTAACATAAATATGCTCATATACCTAAGCACATAAAATAAAAGGAATTGAAAATGGGCAGTATCAACCATGGAACCAGGACGCAGAATATAAATGGAGTAAAAGACAAACAACAACTTTACTCAATTCCATTATGTGAGATATAAATTGTGAAATCAACTAATCAAGCACTCAAAATAGTTAAAATTATGGAATAAATAAATGTATATAATCCAACAAGTCACCAGGGTCAAAACATTACCTTATCAGATGGAGATCAAAGAAAAATCAGAAAGATCATTCAATACAATTGGTCCATTTTTATTGAACTAACTTTTATTGAAAGAAACAGATAAATAAACTAACCAAATTCTACAGGTCTTTTTCCTTACCATTCACTACCCTACTGTGAAGGTAGGACAGTACTACTGTCCTACTCCGCAATTTGTATTAAATGTTATTTTTAAGTAATGTTTGACCCCTGATATTTGAGATCTTCAAATAGATTTAAAACCATCGATTAGAATTCAACAAACAGAAGAGACGACAAAATTTGAAAACTAGGAAATACTCAACTTCATGAACATTTGAACAGCGAACTTCTACCCTGCTTGCAATTGCAAGTATATGCAAAGGAGGGTGAAGAGTAGGAAGAAGTGTATGCTGCAGTGCCCAAGAAAGCATTCCACTCCACAATATAAAATTTTCAATCTCAACTGAGAGTTCCAAACCCAATCATGTGTATCAGGACTCTTTAGTATCTTCTTGGATGAGGTTGCTTTCCAGAAACTAATAGATTCTAATTACATTGATTATGAAATTTCTCCTTATATTGAGCCATAAACAAAATCCTGGGTTCAACACTAGTAGTTTTAAAGCTACTTGAGTGTATATAGATTAAATCCAACCCCACAAACCTAACTTCCCATAGCTTCAAATTCACTTCAAATTTGTTCCAGTTAAGGTTCCAAATTTTGGAAGGTAATAAATTAATTGCTCTAAAAATAATGTTATAATATTTAGATTTTTTTTACTACATCTATAGGGTGTGAATTCTTAAAATTGAATCCTAGGGTACTTAAATAAAAAAATTCAAGGTGATAAATCAAACTACCAAAAGTAGCATTATAGTCCCATTAAGATCTCTTCTGATTACTCAAAGAAGTCATTTCCACTCCAAATGATAATTCTGCAGTGCAACTCAATGAAAAAATAGAGAGTTTGATACCTCCAACTCCAAGCCAAGGAAAGCTACAATTGAATTCTTAGTTGTTATATAATTGTTATAATGCATTCTAAATAGTTGATAAGTCAAAAGACCCAAAACTACCAACAATTGAGTTCGCTACGCTTACAAGGCAATTTTCCTTAAAAGTTGGTGAATATGCTCAAAGAATTTTATAAACAGCATAAGACACAAAAAAAAGAAAAAAATGACCAACCACTTTTTAATACGATGAATATCTCAACCAATCAACCATATAATAATTCTTAACATAAAAAATGCACAATAACCATACATGAAAACAAAACTCCTGGCCTTAAAAAGCTAACATGACACAATTGCAGGAAAAAAAAACACTGAAGATTGGCAGCTACAGAGCATTGGGAGCTATAAGGACTTATGGTTAACATGACCTAGTTAGTAGTTACAGGAAAAAACTCAGAAATATCTCTAATCTTTCTTTCTGATCTCCTGTCACAGTTCTGAAATCAATGGAAATGCAACTCAATTTTATGTTCTCTCTTAATACATAATTCCCCACTCATTTATGTGTCTCTCAATTCTCTGCCAAATTCTGAGGGAATTGTGGTACTGTATCACACTTCTACCCAAAAATGTGGGAGATGGACAAAAAAAAAATGCACGGGATTCTTTCACAGCAGCACAAACAAACACCTAAATACTACTTCACGGGTCTTATTCCACAAGAAACTCCCATGAAACAGAGTTTAGAGTGCAAAGATAAAAGCACTGGAGTACTGGACCTTACGGACGCCACGTCCCATAGAAAAAACCTAAAAGGCCGACATTCAAACTATTAAACCCCAACTAAGAACGGCAATCAAACCCCCATAATGGACTACAAATACAATTTCCGAGGGTTCTACATCAGCCAATTACAGCCGCCACTTTCTCACCAGAATTCAGTAACCAATTCCCCAATAAACCAAATCTTCAAAAGAAAACATAATCAAGATTAACTCGTACTCATGAACAGGAAAACATTTTCGGGTTCTACATCAGCCAATTACTGCGCCGCCACTTTCTCACCAGAATTCAGTAACTAATTTCCCAATAAACCAAATCTTCAAAAGAAAACACAATCTAAGATTAACTCGTACGCGTGAACAGGAAACAGGAAATGTAAAGAAGCTTTTGCGTACCTGATCGATCGCAAGAGGCTAATGGAATTTCAAGTGGGAGAGAGAATCAGTGAGAGATCTACGAGAGTGAGAAAGACAGTGCAGATAAAGAGGAAAAACGTATAATAATTGTAGTAAGTTAGAAAGGGAATTTATACCACGGGCGTTTTTTATTTAGAGTTTAATAAATTTTTCGGTTTTTATTTTTTTTTCTCAATTAAATAAATTTCACTATCTTAGTAATGGGCATGTGATTGTGGTCAGAGGAATGTTGCTCTGAAATAAACAAACCAATTTGCAACAGAAGGATGACTTGTTGCACACTTGCAACCTTAAATAGTACGGAGTATTTTATTTGTGATTGATGTTTTTCGTTTTAAGAGGGGATTAACATAGTTTAACATCTGCCTTTATCATACCGATTTGAGAGAATCAAATCAAGTTCTTAGATTCTTATGCTATTTATTGTATCACATTTTTGTATTTTATCAAGTTCTTAGATTAGAGATGTTTATTTTTTTCAAAACCGAACGAATATAATACTGTAAGTCTGTAATGAACCGGATTAGAAACTATTAGCCGGTTTAGTGATGGGTTGATTACTCTTATAAATGGTTAATGAATTCCAAAATCCATTTCGTCGGGATGACATGTGTAACGGATTATGTATAAAATGAATAAATAATGGATGATTTAAGTAAATAGCAAATAATAAATACATAATTAGGCATTTATTAAGTAAGGGTAAAAATTAGGCAAAAATCTATACAACTATAAAAACTCTCCCTCAATAGACCAATAAATGATCTATATATTAAAATTATGTATTGAAATAGAAAATATCATTAACAAATATTTGCATAAATGATTTATCTTTTGAAATAGAAAATACCATTAACAAATAGTTGGAGTTTGGAATACGAATGGGCACACAAGTTGTCATAATCAGTGCACCATATCATGTGTGTTAGCCTCTTACGTTCCTTCTTGAATGTTATAAGAACAACTGTTTGAATTTCTTTTTGCACTATATTTATTGTAATTGACAAAAGATAGAGCTAACATATAATTAATTGGCTAATTTCAAAAGATAGAACTGTTTGAACATACAATTTCTATTCTAATTCAAATAATATACGCATTCACCTATGTCCACTTATTAAATAAATAAAAATAAACACGAAATCATATCCCGTCCATCGGACGGGTCAAGCTTTCTAGTAAAAATAAAAACCATCCCCACCTCCACCAAGTTGACTCGGTTGTTGACCGGGTTGACTCGATCGTTGACTGGCGTTGACCATCATCATTTTCATCACCATCATCATAATTTTTTGATGACAAAAAGTATCATCAAATGCTTTGATGAGCTCTTTGTTCCCGACCTCTTTGTGTAGGGAAATTGAGCATTTAATGTGAAACTTTCTATGTAATGGTTGTGGTACAAAGCGGTCTGTTAATTGGATGAGCTGGAAGCGGTTATGTTTGCCGAAAAGTCAGGGAAGTTTGGGTTTTAGAGATTTAGAGGCCTTCAATTTGGCTCTTTTGGTGCACCAAGGCTGGAGAATTTTGCAATTCCCGGACTCTCTTCTTGCTAGGTTGTACAAAAGTCGGTATTTCCCGAATTCTTCTTTTATGGAAGCGACGATGGGTTTTAATCCTAGCTATGCTTGGCTTAATCTAATGAGGGCAAAAGAAATCCTAGATAAGGGAACCTACTAGCAAGTGGGCAATAGAAGCTCTCTTTCTGTTTGGCAAGATAAATGGTTACCTCAGTTGGATTCTTTTAGGGTGGCGGGGAATTTTGTTGGAGTTGATAATAATCTGAGGATGATCGACCTTATTGATTGGGAAAATAGGTGCTGGCGGGAGTTTGATGTTAGAAAATATTTGGCTCCTTGTGATGTCGACACGGCGCTTGGAATTCACCTAGTGGACGTGGCTATTCCTGACTCTATCATATGGTATTATACAACTCATGGGAACTTCATTGTTAAATCCGCCTATTCCATGCAACTTCAAGAGCTACTGTCAAAAGGGCATGATGTGGCGAGGGAGGACACATGGGATCCTTTTGGAAGAAGCAATGGAAAATACGGGTGATGCCTAGAGTTCGATCTTTCTTGTGGAGGGCATGCAAAGAGATTCTTCCATGCATGTGAAATCTCAAGATTAGGAAGATCATTGCGACTGCTAAATGTCCGAGATGTGGAAGGGAGGAATATGTGGTTCATGCTTTATTACAATGTGTGCTTCAGCAGTTAATTTGGGATCATTTCCCGGAATTCAAACCAAGTTGGAAGAGGGAGTTGACGTTTATGGATTGGATGGACTATATTTTGAGCTCTGTGGAGGCAAGCAAAGTGGAGCTTTGGACATAACTTATATGGCGCATCTGGAGGGCCCGTAACCTACTGATTTTTGAAGGAAAGATAGTCAACTCGGGGGAGTTGATTGATCAAAGCTGGAGGTCATATTTGGAGTCTAGTAATATGGTGGAGCTGCAAAGTGTTTGTCAGAGTAGTCTACAGTGGAACACTGGGTTAAACCAGAGGAAGGTTGGGTGTTGATAAACTGTGACGCCACGGTGTTGTAGAGTGGTTGTGGTATTGGATTTATAGGTCGTGATTCTAAAGGCAATGTGGTCACAATGGGAGCAAGACGTATTCAGATGGGTACAACTGTGGAAGTTGCTAAACTTGAAGCTTTGAAATGGGGATTGGAGTGTTCAATTCAGGCAGGGGTTCCAAAGGTTATTATGGAATCAAATTGTCAGCTTGCAATCCAAAAATCACGACACAAAATCCTTCCTTGTTCGGTTGTTGGGCTCCTGGTAGCACAAATTGTAGCAATGAGTTATGAGGTTGAAGATTGTCGTTGGAGCTTTGTGAGAAGGGGGTCAAACTGTGTTGCTCATGTTCTTGGTCGTCTTTTGCCTAGCAATCGTTTTATTGATTCAGATGTTTTTTCTTTACCACCTTTGTCCTTAGACTTTGTGCAATGTGATTTGGCTACTAATTAATTATAGTTGTTGTTGGTTAAAAAATGTCTTAATGATAATTTGTTGATGACAAAAAGTGTAATCAAAGGTAAAAGTGTCATCAAAATGTCTTGATGACAACTTTTTGATGTCAAAAAGTATCATCAAAGACATTCAACCACATAAAAACAATCGTCATCATTACCATCACTATCATCAATTTGTCATAAATTGTCATCAAATGCCTTGATGATAATTTTTTGATGACAAAAAGTGTAATCAAAGGTAAAAAGTGTCATCAAAATGTCTTGATGACAACTTTTTTATGACATAAAGTATCATCAAATGCATTCAACCACATAAAAACAATCGTCATCACATATACAAACAAAGCTATCATCAAACACGTGTCATCACAATTAGTTTTTTAGTGTCATCAAATATGTTTCATCACATATAATTTTTAGTGTCATCATTCAAATGAAGGTTTATTAGATGCGTTAAGCGGAATTTCAGATCAAATCTAAACATCTAATCGTAGGAACTTCATGCATAATCAATAGATCAATCATCGTTCATAGAAGATACATGTTGATGCGTGAACCGAAACAAAACAAGGAGGAACGAAAGAGAAATAAAGGCTCAAATGCGACTTCTCTACTTGGTCCACACGAGCCCGGTCTAGATCGCCTTTGACTTTGACTGCTAGGACGAAGAACAATGGAGAGCACAAAAATGGAGAGGATAAAGCAAGAAGGAATCAATCTCCATGAGGAGAGTCAAAATCACATTTAAATATCACTCACCCCAATTGTAACCTCTTCTTTTTAGACAAGGAATAATGAATTTTGGAGGAGTTACAAAACCTTTTCATTTGTAACCTTCATCCAAAAATGAAACCCCTTTTCATTCATTATTTATTTATTTCACAAATAAATCTTATCTCATTATTATTAGTATATATCAAATATACATTAATAATAAAACCATCTTTCATTTTGATCTAGTCTGTCAACTCTAAGTGTGTGACCGCATAGGACCCGTTTATAATAACCATGAGTTTAACTCGTTTAAACTCATTAGTTGTAGTTGGCTTCTAGCAAAGCACTATGACTCCTAAAATAATCGGATTGAATATCTCTTATTAATTGTCATATTCCAAGCTTAGTCATTGCACATTAGAAAGGACACAATTCCTTCAATGTCCCACTTGTCCTTAAACAGTGTGCAATATAAGATATCTTTGTCTCTTAATGTCTTATTTGACAATATGGTTACATTCATATCTAATGTCAAATGTGTTTCTTGAACTCCGAGTTTGAATTGTCAATTAAACGAATGAAAAATAATCATTCGAGCATGGCCATGCATTTTCAGTTCTCGCTCTTCAAGTGGTCGAGACACCAATCCTATTCAATGTATCATTGTATACACGAACTAGGAGGACTTCTCCAGTCTTGTATGACTATGGCTCCCACTCAACTTTTGGCAATCCCAACTACTGCCTTTATAACTCCCTTTTACGGAAAGCGTTTAACAGTGTCAAAGAAATACAAATTATCAAGAGAGACCATAACACACTCATGTCTGAGGAATCTACTAATCATGGTTTAACTTAAAACTCTACAATCTCTTTTGGAGAGTCTTAAGGTGGGTCAGTCTTACATGTATCATCCATACACATATATGTAAAAGACTAGAGATCTCCATGTCCCTATAGCCCCTGAAACTTGGCGCTATCAGTCAACTTACAATATAGTTACTAATAAAATCATCTATGTCCATTTGATGATTTCGAACTATAGACTTTCAATAATTCAAAACTTCATTTCACTTAATGGGGTTTCATTCACCAGAACACTTAAGGTTGTCCCATTTGTTAATAATGAATTATTTGGACATATTATTTAATATCAACTAAAACAATATATAAATAAGGATGAAATATAATATATCATAAAATCATCAAGTCAAACATAAAACAAGTGTCTAACACTCTCAACATAAAATATAATACAAAGCAATCTCAAAGCCATTCTCCAATGTGTTTGAGACCCATAGCCCTAGTGTGACTATCATGCTTGGGCCTAGGCATAGGCTTGGTCAATGGATCTGCAATGTTGTCATCTGTATACACCTTACACATCTTAATGTCACCCTCAGAGACTATGCGTCGAATAAGGTGATACTTCCTCATAACATGTCTAGATTTGGAGCTCGAACTCGGTTCCTTGGCTTGAGCTATGGCACCATTTTTGTCACAATAGATGTCGATAGGCTCTGAAATGCTAGGGACTACACCGAGTTCATCCAGGAACTTCCTCATCCAGATGGCCTCCTTCGCCGCTTCACTAGCGGCGATATACTCAGCCTCAGTCGTAGAATCAGCTACTGTATCTTGCTTGGAGCTCTTCCAACTCACTGCTCCTCCATTAAGGATGAAGACATATCCCAATTGAGACTCACAACCATCTCGGTCAGTCTGGAAGCTAGCATTAGTATATCTTTGAACGACTAATTTGTCATCACCTCCATATACTAAGAAATCATCCTTGGTTCTTCTTAAGTACTTCAGGATGTTCTTAGATGCACACCAATGTGCCTCTCCTGGATTTGATCGGTATCTGCTACACATGCTCAAAGCAAATGCAACATCAGGTCGTGTACATACCATGGCATACATGATAGATCCTATAGCAGAAGCATAAGGAATCTTGCTCATCTTCTCAAGCTCGGCAGGTGTTTTAGGACACCGTGTCTTGCTGAGATGTACACCATGTTGCATGGGTAAAAACCCTTTCTTGGAATTTTGCATCTTGAATCTGTCAAGAATCTTATCTATATAAGTTCCCTGACTTAATCCAAGCAATCTCTTAGATCTATCTATATAGATCTTTATTCCAAGTATATACTCGACCTTTCCTAAGTCTTTCATTGAGAAACATTTATTCATCCATTCTCTTACGGACTCTAGCATCGGAATGTCATTCCCAATAAGTAGTATGTCATCGACATACAAGACTAAGAAGGCTACCTTACTCACACTAAACTTCTTGTAAATACAAGGATCCTCTTCGTATCTAATGAAATCAAACTCTTGGATCTTCTCATCAAATCGAAAGTTCAAACTCCTAGATGCTTGCTTGAGTCCATAAATGGACTTCTTAAGCTTGCATACCTTCTCAGCACCATTTGGATCTTCAAAACCTTCAGGTTGTGTCATGTACACATCCTCTTCTAAAAAACCATTTAGAAAAGCGGTTTTGACATCCATTTGCCATATTTCATAGTCATAATATGTGGCAATAGCTAAGATTATCCTAATGGACCTAATCATGACAACTGGTGAAAATGTCTCATCATAGTCTATACCATGAATCTGTCTAAAGCCTTTGGCAAATAGTCTTGCCTTATAAACAGATACATTTCCATCCTTGTTAGTTTTGAGTTTGAAAATCCATTTGCTTCCTATGGGTTTTACCCCATCTGGCAAATCTATCAAGTCCCATACTTGATTTTCAAACATCGAATCCATTTCGGACCTTATGGCCTCAAGCCATTTCTTGGAGTCTGGAACCGTCACTGCTTGCTTATAGGTAGAAGGCTCACTATGTTCTAACATAAGAACATCAAGGTTTACATTCAAGATGAAATCATCATAACATCTTGGTTGTACCCTTGACCTTTCCGATCTACGAGTGGGTTCAATTGGTTCAACAACTGGATCAAGAATAGTTTGTGAATCCTCTTATTCTGGTTCAAAAACTATCAACTCTTCCTCAACATCATCTATGTCATGTTGTTGAGTTTGTTGCACTTCATCTTGAACTGGTTCAATATGAATAGTCCTCCCACTTGACTTGTTGGAAATAAATTCTTTTTCCAAAAAGACACTATCCCTTGCAACAAACACTTTTTGCGCAGTGGGATTGTAGAAGTAATATCCAAAAATACCTTTTGGATACCCTATAAAATAGCACTTATCTGATTTAGGGGCTAGGTTCTCAGTCTGTAAACGCTTTACATAAGCTTCACATCCCCATATTTTCAGAAAAGACAATTTTGGGACCTTCCCAGTCCATTTCTCATATGGAGTTTTGTCTACGGTCCTAGACGGAGTATTGTTTAGTGTAAGTACGGCAGTTGTGAGGGCATATCCCCAGAAGGATACCAGAAGATCAGCAAAACTCATCATTGATCGAACCATGTCTAACAAGGTCATGTTTCTCCTTTCAGACACACCATTTAGTTGTGGTGTTCCTGGAGTAGACAGTTGTGTTACTATCCCACAATTTTTGAAATGATGATCAAATTCAAGGCTCAAGTACTCACCACCACGATCTGATCGAAGTGCCCTTATTTTCTTGCCTATTTGAGTCTCTACCTCATTTTGAAATTCCTTGAACTTTTCAAAGGACTCCGATTTATGTGACATAAGGTAAACATATCCATATCTACTCATGTCATCAGTAAATGTGATGAAGTATCTATAGCCACCTCTAGCTTCTGTGCTCATATGCCCACACACATCAGAATGTACGATGCCCAATAGCTTAGTAGCCCTTTCATTTGTACCTTTGAAAGGTGCCCTTGTCATCTTGCCCATCAAACATGACTCACATGTTTCAATGGATTCATAACCCATGTCTTTTAGAAGTCCATCTTTATGGAGCTTCTTCATGCGATTAAGACTGATGTGACCCAAGCGACAATGCCATAGGTAGGCTTCACTCAAACTATTTGCCTTTTGCCTTTTTGTGTTTATATTATAAGATTTTGATTTAAGATCCAATACAAAAAGCCCATTACTCATTGGAGCACGAGCATAGAAAATATTATTCTTAGAAACGGATATATTTCCATCTTTAATGCTAAAATCAAAACCTTCAGAATGTAATAATGCAACCGAAATAAGGTTCTTTGTAATGCAAGGAACAAAATAACAATTATTCAGTTCTAAGATTAAACTAGAAGGTAAAGATAAACTAAAATCTCCTACGGTAAGTGCAGCAACACTTGCTCCATTTCCAACGCGCATGTCTATCTCCCCTTTCTTAACTTGTCTCTTATTTCTTAGTCCCTGCACATATGAAATAATGTGAGCACCACATGCGGTATCTAATACCCAAGTAGGACCATTATCTAATGTGAGAACATTGGTTGTCATATTTTCAATAACACAAATACCTGAAGTGCTAGAACTCAAAGTCCCATTCTTCTTGTCTTCTGGGTACTTAGGACAGTTTCTTTTCCAGTGTCCCTTGGCCTTGCAGTAGAAACGATCATGGTCTGCGACCACCTTTGGCTTTTCACCTCCCTTAGGTTTTGCAACTTGCTTGCCTTTCCCTTGGAAATTGCTCTTGTTCTTGGCCACCTTCTTGAACCCTTTCCCTTTATTGACATTAAGAACTTCCTTCTTGTTGTCAGTAGAAGTATTTTGCTCAGCAGCTTTGAGCATACCATGGAGTTCATTCAGGTTCTTCTTGATGAAACCCGAAATAAACCGTTCGCTAAAAGACAAGAGACGGGATTATTATATTCGATTGTGTGAACACTTGCTTCTTTATTTATGATTTCCTTTATAACGAGGTTACAAGCCAACGAGGCCTACAAACACTTGAGATTTACACCCTAAACCCCCTACGATTATTTGAGATCTCGATCTAACAATGTTCGAGATCTCCTAGTTGCTAGACGATTCTATCTCCTAAGTATCGCTTGCTTGACCTTGGTGCGAGGTTGATCAGAGAAAGCGGTGTTGATGACTTGCGAGATTGGGTAGCGAGGTCTTTGATGTGAACGAGATCTCGGCGTGATTTGAAGTCTTTTTGTGGACTTCACTTGTCTATAGCGAGGTCTTTTGACGATGTCTCGATCACGTCGATCTTCAACGAGCAAGATAGTTCTTGAGTTCAAGATGTTTTTCGACCCCTTTTCCATACGAGGTTCTCCTCTATTTATAGAGGATTGGAGAGTCAAGTTTTGATCATGGTCCGATGTGGGACACCCGAGATCAGGGCCTCTGATTGGTCTAGAGGCGAGGCGGTTGGTGATTGGCTTAGGGGAGCGGCGTTAGTTGAGTGGCTCTGATGGACGGGCTTGTCAGTAGAGTCGGTTACGAGGTCTAGGTCTCGTTCTGAGGTTTCGGAACCTCGGAGGACCTCGCGGGGGTAGGAACTTTTTGTTTAAATAAATGAGGGGTATGGGTGTGGGACCCAGAATCAGCCTTGGGAATCCCATCGGGTCTGTTTGTTCCTTGTACCCTGGGCCCACTTCCTACTTTACCATTTTGGACATCATCACAACCCCATGGCCTGGGGATCTCGCCCTGAGGGCCGCAGGGCATAAGCTCCTTGGGTCGCGGCTTACGAGGTTTTTAGAGGTCGGGAGAGCACTTTGCGAGGTGTGGGGTCATCGTGGTTGGGAAGGCACTTTGCAAGGTTTTCTCCTTGCGAAGCTCCGTACTTAGGCCCCTTTTTTTTGCTCGCATGGGTGAAGTTCTCTGGGCCCGCTCTTTATGTCTTGCTTAATGGGCCGTTTAGGCGGGACGGGCCCAATAAGCCTTTAGGGAGCGGGGGAGGCCCAAGCCTGCTCTTTATAAGGGCGTATCTTACATGCTCCCCCTTCATCTTCTCTTCCAACATTTTCGCCCTCTCTCTCTTCGTCTTTTCGGTTTTCCGCTAGCGGTTCTTCAGACGGTTTCCGACGAGCCTCCGCCACTTTCCAGTTGCTCCACCGCTCTTTCTACGCCGATTCTGAGCAAGTAAGTTCTTGACCCTCTTCTTCTCGTCTTTGGGTGTTCTTCGTTTTCGATTTTTCTCTTTTTGTTCTGTGTTCCGGAGGGGCGACGGTGTATCGCCTGGTGTTTCGCGCCGGCGTCACGGCGGCGAAACGACGGGGGTGAGGTCGCCATTTTTCTTTGTTCTTTTTCACTTGGCTTTGTGCCCTAGCGGTCAATAGTTGTTTCTCGGTGTTCCGCGCCAACGTCATGGTGGTGGGACGGTGGAGTGAGGGTGGCGACCGCCATGCTCTCGAACCCTTCGTCCTCCAACCGACGGTTGGGTCTCTGCGCTTTCTTTTGGCGGTTTTGAATTTTGAGATCCTCGGAAACCCAAACGTCTTGATGGTTGATTGATGGGACGTTAGGGTCTCCGCCGCTGCTTTCCACCGCTGGCCTCCATTTCACCTTCTCTTTCCTCTTTTTGGCGCTTCAACTTCTCCTCTTTTTGGTGCTTCGACTTCTCCATCGCCGTCCTATCTTGTCAGGGTAGCCCTAGGGTGCCACATGGCCTTCCCCCTTTACGACATCGCGCTTTCTTTCTTTAATTGTTTTGTCCGACGTCTCAATACTTCTTTCTCTTCCAGGTGCTAGCCTTCTGCGGCCTGGACGTCGCTCTTTCATGCCTAGGAAAACATCCGTGAGCCCCCCACCTGGCTTCGCATTCAAGGCTCAAGAGAGATTTTACGAGGAGGTTTCCGAGTCTGTAGGGAGTGTCGAGCCTAGCGACTCTCAGAACCCGAGGTCTCCCTCGTTGGTTTTCAGCGGCCCCTCTTCAAGCGATTCCGCCGTTTCCATCAACTCGCGCTTTTCCCGACTTCGTGCATCATCGGGTGTTGAAATGGCCTCGTCTTCCACCCCTGATGAGGTTGTTGTCGAGGTTGTGGCGACGTCGTCTGACTCCTACGAGCCCGCGACCTTTGACACGGCGTACATTACTGACGCCGTGTCCTGCGTCCCACCCGTCCTCGAGGAACGTATCCCCATGTCCTCGAATTCGCGCGAGGCTTTTCTGTCCGATGGAGTGCCTACCGAGCTTGAGCTTAAGGACCTCGCGGCCGTTGCCAAGAACTTCGCTTGGCCCGAGGGAGTCGAGCTAGCACTTCCCGAAGAGGAGGGTAGCTCCTTGGCGTCTTACGAAAGGTGCGTGGTTGTGCACCTGTTCAGCCTCCAAGCGGGCTTCAAGTTACCCCTGGCCCAACACATTGTTGACTTTCTATGGGCCATGCGAATCTACCCTGCACAGTTGTTTCCCAACGCTTGGAGGTTGTTGTGCGCTTACACGGTTCGCAGTCGCGAGCTTGGGGACGGGCCGAATGTCGACAACATGTCAACTTTGTTCCTAGAGAGGAGGGAGCAAAAGTCCTGCCTTATAAACCTTAGCCTGCCGAACATCAAACTTACCACGTCCCCTCGAACGTCGGGCCGTGGAAGAAGAATTGGTGTCTGGTTCGAGACCTCTCCGGGAGGTATCTCAACTTTCCCCTGGCGCCGGGCAACTTTGTCCGGTCCGTGAGTCCGCATACGGTTGACGAGCTTAAAGCACTCAAAGCCCGATATGCTCTGGTGCATCAGACCCCGTACCAGTAGTATCTAGCACAAGACCGGCTTGAGCGGGCCGGCCTGAGCCTCGCCCTTCCGCCCCGCGAGGGCAAAGAGGGTACTTAATTTTTCTCCCTGTCTTTTCTATTTGCCCTATTGGATAGCGAGGTTTGAAAATCTCGCTAGCCCGACTAGCTTAACGTTCCGTTTTCAGGCCGCGGGGTTAAGAATCTTGCAAGCATGATTTGTTTTTTGCTTTTTATCTAACTTACTTCCGTGCTTTTCTTTGGCAGTGGATCTTTTTGGCGTTCTAACCTCGAAGTCACAGGGAAAGAAACCTGTGACTTCCAGTTCTACGGCTCCGGTCCCCCGAGGTCAAAAGGGGACCGTCACCAAGGAGCCGACCCCGCCGGCGAGGCCACCCGCCTCGCAGCCGAAATCTATACCCCCGCCGCCGAAGACGTCTGGGGAGAAGACTGCTGGGGGGGTTTCGCCAAAGGGGGACGTCGCGAAGACGTCTTCCCAAGCCTCTCGAGGGTTCGGCGACGGAGCCGGTCATAAAAGGAAAGGGACGGAGTCCCCTCGTGGGGAGAAGAAGAAACACCGGGCGGACGACCAGCAAGGTTCGTCGGGGAAAAAGATCATTCCCTCCTTTAACTTTGAGGGACGAGCTCTCGACGTCGCTGGTCCTTCGCCCGCCAAGTTTCATTGCCCCGGACCGGTTAGGGGTGCCCCGGTGAAGTGGGGTCGGGAGGAGTGGAAGGAGGAGGTCGCGTGGGCCAACAAGCTTACCGATGCGGCCCTTGACGACGAGGCTGCCCGATACTCGGCCATGGTAAGTTTCGCTTTCATGAACTTCGCTTCTGTTTTGGGTTTCTTGCCTTCTTTTTTATTTCTTTCTCTTTTTTTTAAACATCTTTGTGAACTTGCAGCATACCTTCTTTGATAATTACAACCGTAGCCGCATCAACCTCGCTCATGCGAGGATGGAGAAGATGGAGGTGGCGCTTAAAGCTAGCACAGAGGAGTGCGCGAAGCAAGCAAGGGAGCTTGCTGCGGCCAAGAAGCGGGTTGAAGCCGCGGAGGTTGCGGCAAGGGATGAGGCTAAGGCGGCGGCGAGGGCGAAGGAGGAAGAGGCCCAGGCAAAGGAGCGGGAGAGCAAGGCGAGAGAAGTGGCCGAGGTTTTACAGGGCGAGAATGAGGAGCTTCGGGGTAAGCTCTCCGGCTCCGCTGAGCACAATTTCTTCAAGGAGAAGGAGGCGGAGCTTTCGAAGGCCGAGGATGAGATTACCAGTCTCCGACGACGTGTTGTCGAGTTTAATGAGGAGGTGGAGGCCGCGGGTTCCAAGTATGTGGCCTCGGAGGAGTACAAAGCGGAGATGGTGGAGAGCGTGAGGAAGATGTTCCACCAGGCCTTCCGCATGGGCATCAAGCAGGCGGTGACCAAGTACGGGCACATCGATCCTCGCATTGTCTTCTTCAACCCAAATTATGAGGAGACTATGGGGGAGGAAACTGGGGAGGAGCCCGAGGGAGAGTGTGAGTTCTTCCTCAACGAGGATGGGACCGTGGCAAGCGAGGCACCTCCCGCGGCGGACCTCGTTCAGGGAGGCCCGGAGGCCGCAATTACGGGCCCTTAGCCTGCGGCAGATGTGCCAAGGTCCCAACCCTCTACCACCCCTTCTCCCGCCCTAGAGACTCCCAAAGGCCCCAATGCCGATGCCCAGAAGCTCTCACGGAAACCGCCGACCCCGCTGCTGAAGCCTCGAAGATTTGAAGGATGCTGCTGGTTTTGTAATAATAATTTTTTTGTTGGTGGCCCTGCATGGTCTGTAATCTAAACATCTTGGCCCTTGTGGCCCTCATTTTATGCCACTTTTCTTACCTTATGATTGTTTGTGCTTCTCGCTTTAATTTACTTGTATATGTCTATCCATATCCATCCAACCCCATGGTTCGAGTGTCACAACTATTGTGGCGCTTGGGCCACATCGGGTTTTTAATTCTGCATCGAGATTATGAGCTTCGCTCGGATCTTCACAAGAATCCGCCGAGGTCCCGAACCTTGCTCGGACCTCACACAATAATTATGCCGAGGTCATGGGCCTCGCCCAGACCTTGCATGTTTTACTCGAGTTTCTCCAACCCCAAGCGGGAAGCAAGGGATGGATTGAACGAGATTCTCCAATCCCAAGCGGGAAGCGAGGAGTGGATTTAACGAGATTCTCCAATCCCAAGCGGGGAGCGAGGGGTGGACTTTAATACGAGGTTCTCCAACCCCAAGCGGGAAGCGAGGGGTGGATTTAACGAGATTCTCCAACCCCAAGCGGGAAGCAAGGGGTGGACTTTAACACGAGGTTCTCCAACCCCAAGCGGGAAGCGAGGGGTGGACTTAACGAGATTCTCCAACCCCAAGCGGTAAGCGAGGGGTGGACTTAACGAGATTCTCCAACCCCAAGCGGGAAGAGAGGGGTGGACTTAACGAGATTCTCCAACCCCAAGCGGGAAGCGAGGGGTGGACTTAACGAGATTCTCCAACCCCAAGCGGGAAGCAAGGGGTGGACTTTAAACACGAGGTTCTCCCACCCCAAGCGGGAAGCGAGGGATGGACTTAACGAGATTCTCCAACCCCAAGCGGGAAGCGAGGGGTGGACTTAACGAGATTCTCCAACCCCAAGCGGGAAGCGAGGGGTGGAATTAACGAGATTCTCCAACCCCAAGCGGGAAGCGAGGGGTGATCTTAACGAGATTCTCCAACCCCAAGCGGAAAGCGAGGGGTGGTCTTAACGAGATTCTCCAACCCCAAGCGGGAAGCGAGGGGTGGACTTAACGAGATTCTCCAACCCCAAGCGGGAAGCGAGGGGTGGATTTAACGAGATTCTCCAACCCCAAGCGGGAAGCGAGGGGTGGACTTAACGAGATTCTCCAACCCCAAGCGGGAAGCGAGGGGTGGACTTTAAACACGAGGTTCTCCCACCCAAGCGGGAAGCGAGGGGTGGATCGAACATACAGAGATTTTTGTTTTCAAGAGAGATTTTGAAAATTCCACAACCCTTTATTCATAAAACTTGTGAGAAGTGACGGAGTTTAGAGAGTTTACACAAAATACTTTTTGAGTCGATCGACGTTCCATGTCTTGCTCAGGGTACGCCCCTCGTTGTCTTTGAGTTTGAAAGCTCCAAGCGCGACCTTCTTGCCGAGGAGGTATGGCTCCTCCCAGTTGGGATCCAGTTTGCCACCTTCGGTACGCCTCAAGACGAGGTTACCTGTGACCAAGAATCGAGGTCTCACCTTCTTGTCGTGGTATATAGCCACGCGGCGCTTGTATTCCTTGGAGCGCAGGTCGGCTACCTCGCGTAGCTCGTCACGGAAGAGTAACTCGACCCTGAGATTGGCCTCGTTCTCTTTTTCTTTGAAATCAAACACTCTTGCCGAAGGGACCAGGGTCTCTACTAGGACTAGCGCTTCCGCCCCGTAGGTTAGAGCGAAAGGCGTTTCTCCGATTGCACGGTGTGCGGTGTTGCGATATGTCCATAGGACGAGTGGGAGAAGCTCTGCCCAATGACCTTGGGCCATGCCCAGACGCTTCTTTAGATCGAACAGGATACGGGCATTGACTTTCTCTACCTGGTCGTTGGACTGAGGGTGCGCCACGGAGGAAAACTTGAGGTTTATGCCTAGGTCGGAGCAGAAGGTCCGGGTTTCTTCGCAATCGAACTGGGGGCCGTGGTCGGTCATGATGGTCATGGGGAAGCCAAAGCGGTAGACGAGGTTCTTCCACAGGAAATCGCAGACCTTAGTCCCCGAGATCTTTGCCATTGCTTGCGCCTCAACCCACTTCGTGAAATAGTCGACAATGACCAGGATATACCGCACCTGACCGGCAGCCTTGGGGAAGGGGCCCAGGATGTCCATCCCCCACATCGCGAAGGGGCATGGCGCATGTATGGAGCGAAGCTGCGAGGTCGGGGCGTGCTGGAGGTTACTGTGCTTTTGACACCCGTCACATCGCTGGACATAAGCCCTCGCGTCCTGCCGGAGAGTGGGCCAAAAGTACCCCAAGTGAGCGATTTATGTGACAGGGTTTGCCACCCTGGGTGGCCGCCACAGACCCCCTCATGGGCCTCATAGAGGATGTGCTCCGTAGCCTCGGTTTGTACGCACAGCAGGTTGGGCTCAGCATAGCCTCGACGATAAAGGTAGCCACTCACGTCGCAATACCGCGTCGCCTGCATTTTCAGCTTTCTGGCGTGTGTGGGGTCCTCTAGGAGGACACCGCTCTCCACATACCGCGTTATCGGGGTCCTCCAATCCCCCGTAGTAACAGATAGAACCTCTTTGTTCACACTCCGCGAGAGTTTTCTTTCTACCATCACGCGATTCCCTACTTCCAGGGGTAGGGCGGATCCTAACCTCGCAAGAGCATCTGCTTTTGTGTTCGAGGTTTGCGGGATGGACTCAACCGCGAAGGTTTCCAAGCATGACACCAAGGCTTTGACCTTCTCTCAGTACGCAGGCAGGAACCCCGTTCTGGTGTCGTACTGCCCGTTGAGCTGGCGCGCAACCAGCTCGGAGTCGGTGTAGACCTTGATTTTCCGGGCCCCACTGAGGAGCGCCATCTCAATCCCGGCGATCATGGCCTCATATTCGGCCTAGTTATTTGTGGCTTCGAAGGCGATGTTAAGGGAATACTCTGTCTCGATCGAGGGCCCAACGAGCAATACGCCAGCCCACCACCTGCATCACATCGTGAGCCGTCAACGAATACCTTCCACTCCTCCGAGCTTGCGTCTGTCTCAGGGAAGGTGACCTCCGCCATGAAGTCAGCGAGGGCTTGCCCTTTCATGGCGGTCCTCTTGGAGGTAACTGATGTCGAACTCGGAGAGCTCGATGGCCCACTTCGTCATTCGCCCGGAGAGGGCGGGCTGGTGGAGGATTTGTCGAAGTGGGAGGTCAGAGAGGACCTGAATGGGGTGCGCGTGGAAGTAAGGGCGTAGACGCCTTGCGGCGGTTACGACTGGCAACACCATCTTCTCTGTCGGGGAGTATCGCTGCTCCGCGGGTTGGAGCACGCGACTCACGAAGTAGACTGGGTGTGTGGCTTTTCTGGTTAGCACCGCGCTGACCGTCTCGGGGCTGACTGCCACATATAGTTGCAGGTCCTCGCCCGCCATTGGGGGCGACAATGTGGGGAGCTTCGACAGGAAGGCCTTTAACTCAGAGAAAGCGAGCTCAAGCCCCTCATCCCACATGAACTTTTCGTTCTTTTTTAGAGCCGCAAAAAAGGGTAGAGATCTCTCTGCCAAGCGGGAGCAAAATCTCCCTAGATAGTTGACGGCACCATTGAGCCGTTGCACCTCAGTGCGAGATCGTGGTGACCTCATTGAGAGGATCGACTCGACCTTGGCGGGGTTGACGTCGATCCCGCACTCGCTGATCATAAAGCCTGAGAATTTTCCCGATAACACGCCGAAGACGCACTTCTCGGGGTTCAGGCTGAGACAGTTGTGCCTAAGAGTGGAGAAGACCTCAACGAGGTCGACCAGATGCTCTTCAGAGGTCTTGCTCCGGACAACAATATCGTCGACGTAAGCCGACACGTTCCTTCCCAGATGATCTTAAAGACGGGGTCGACGAGGGGTTGAAAGGTGGCCCCCGCGTTCTTTAGTCCAAACGGCATGACCTTGTAGCAATAGGTGCCTCGCTGGGTGATGAAGGATGTTTCCTCTTCTTCCCGTGGGTTCATCAGGACTTGGTTGTATCTTGAGTACGCCTCGAGGAAGCTTAATACTTTGTGACCTGCGGTTGAGTCAACGAGCTCATCGATCAAGGGCAAGGGGTAACTGTCTTTAGGACAAGCTTTGTTGAGATCCTTGAAATCGACGCACATTCTCCACTTCCCGCTGGCTTTCTTTACCAACACGACGTTGGACAACCATCTGGGGTACTGAACCTCACGAATGAACCCCGCGGCCAGCAACTTTGCTACCTCGTCATTTGCGGCGTTTGCCCTTTCTTCATTCATTTTTCTTCGTTGCTGCACCACGGGGCGAGTGGTGACATCGACGTTTAAAGAGTGCTGGGCCACGGTCCGCGGGATGCCTCGGAGGTCCTTTGCGGTCCAGGCGAACACGTCGCGGGACCCAGCAAGCAGGGCTTCTAGCGACGTCGCTGTCTCCCCTGAGAGACATTCTCCCAGGTAGATCTTCTCGGGCTCGCTCTCGAAGGGGGGTATCACCCTTCTCTCTTGCTCAGGGGTGGGGACCGTGAAGTCCCGGACTTCGAGGTCGGCCTCGCCGGGGGACTCCACCATGAACACCGAGCATTTTTGTTTTGCAGAGGTCGTGTAGCAAACGCAACCTTCCTCCTGATTGCCTTTTACCTCTCCAACCCTGCCGTCAATGGGGAACTTCATCTTCAGGTGATAGATGGAAACTACCGCCTGGAACTTCATCAGGGAAACCCTCCCAATGATTGCATTCCACACCGAAGGCAGACGTACCACCGTGAACTCCACCATCTCGGTCCTCCTGGTGGAGCCGGTGCATAGCGTCATCCAGAGGTCTATGAGACCTGCCACGTCGACCTCGTCTCCCGAGAAGGAGGTGAGTTTCCCAGCGTAGAGCTTCAAGGACGTCTTGGAGATGCCCAACTGCTCGAATGCACCGTAGTACATGATGTCCACGGAGGATCCCGTGTCTACCAGCACTCGCTTCACCATTTTCGAGCCCATTTGAGCGTGTACCACCAAGGGGTCGGAGTGTGGCATGTGGAGCCCCTCGGCATCTTCGGACGAGAAGGACAAGCCTACGTGAGACCGCGAGGTTTGGGCGACGCTAAATACCGAGGGCTCATGATGGCTTTCCCTCGCGTACCTCTTCCTTTCGGCCTGGCTTGATCTAGTCGGTAATGGTCCGCCCGAGATTGTATGGATATACCCACCGGGCGCCGTCGCTTGCCCAAACCGAGCTTGCTTCGCGGGGGCCTGCTGCTCGACATTGTTGTTATTGTTGTTATTATTGGCCTGGGCCTGACTCGGTCCCCGTGGCACGGTGT
Source organism: Fallopia convolvulus (assembly GCA_964016875.1). NCBI lineage: Eukaryota > Viridiplantae > Streptophyta > Magnoliopsida > Caryophyllales > Polygonaceae > Fallopia > Fallopia convolvulus. The sequence goes on along the minus strand of OZ024735.1, from coordinate 35,729,993 downwards.
TGGCACCCGACACGGGGTTGGCGCGGCCCTTTTCATTTGGGTTATACGCAGGACCGCCCTTGCCTCTATAACCCCGTGGTTTCCCGCCGAAACAGTTCCAACCTCCGCCGCCGCCTCCGCAGTTATTACCGTGGTTGTTATTCCTGTTGTCGTTGTTGTTGTTGTTCCGGTTATTATTGTTGTTTCTATTGTTGTTGTTATTGTTGTTGTTGTTGTTGGCGGGGTTATGGGCCTGCGTCACATACGCATCCCTCGCGGCCGGCGCGACCACTTTTGCCTTCCCCTTGGCCTCGGCGACGATTTCTTTGTCGGTCCTCGGTCGCGAGCTCTGATTGGCGGCATCCTCGGCGTATACTTGGGCCGTGACCCGGGCGCACAGGCTGTCGTACGTTGCCGGATTCTTCAAGAAAATGTAATTCTTGAAAGCCCCGATGCTTAGGTTGCCCATGAGGGTGTCGCGTACCGACGACTCGTCGACATGCGCAATTTCTGCCACCGCGGTTGTGAATCTCGTGAAGAAGGCGCCCAAAGACTCGCTCTCTCCCTGTTCAATTCCGCGGAGATCCCACATGTTCTTCTTGCGCTTCTTAGAGCCGCTGAAATGTGTGATGAAGGACTCACACAACTGGGCGAACGAGGCCACAGAGCCGATTTTAACGCTGGAGAACCATGTCATCGCGGCCTTTTCCAGGGTGGTTGGGAAGACTCGATAGAATATCGCGTCGTTATAGGCGTTGACGTTCATCTGGACCGCGAAGTGCTTCAGATGCTCCTCCGGGTCCGCCGAGCCGTCATAAAGCCCCATTTGTGGCCTTAGGAAGCCCTTGGGCATTGGCGTGTTCCGGATCTCGTCTATGAACGGAGAGGTGCTCTTGGCCTCCACCTGGGGTTGTGGCGGTGGCCACGACTTGTGTGATCGCGATCTTGAGTAGTGCACCGCGCTCCCCGCTGTTTCGGACAACTATGGGTCCTGCAGCCTCGATCATCGCGATCGGGACCGCGAGATCTGCATGGGATCTCGGGGTGGCCTCTCCGTTGACGAGCCGTTGGTGGAGGACTCGCGCTCTGGCACATGCCCAGGAACATACGCAGGTACGTACTCGGAGTGAGGTTCACCCTAGGGTGGGGGAACGGGGACGTACGAAGGGGCGAAGCCCTGCTGGTATTGCCCATAAGCCGGGTAGGGGTATGGGTTCGGGGGTGCGCCAACCTGCTCGTAGCCTTAGAATGAGAATGGGTTTTGCGGGGCGGCGTATGTTCATCCCAGAGGGACCACGAACGGGCGGCCCGGAGGCCCTGCGACCGTCCACTGCGCAGTTTCGGGCATGTTGTCGGGGTGTTGAGAAAAGAAATTGTTTGGGCAGGTCATTTTGAGAGGATCGAAGCCAAGATTTGCACGAATCGAGGAACTGCTTAGGATGAAGAGGTTCCCACAGATGGCGTCAGTGATGAAACCCGAAATAAACCGTTCGCTAAAAGACAAGAGACGGGATTATTATATTCGATTGTGCGAAGACTTGCTTCTCTATTTATGATTTCCTTTATAACGAGGTTACAAGCCAACGAGGCCTACAAACACTTGAGATTTACACCCTAAACCCCCTACGATTATTCAAGATCTCGATCTAACAATGTTCGAGATCTCCTAGTTGCTAGACGATTCTATCTCCTAAGTATCGCTTGCTTGACCTTGGTGCGAGGTTGATCTGAGATAGCGGTGTTGATGACTTGCGAGATTTGGTAGCGAGGTCTTTGATGTGAACGAGATCTCTGCGTGACTTGAAGTCTTTTTGTGGACTTCACTTGTCTATAGCGAGGTCTTTTGACGATGTCTCGATCACGTCGATCTTCAACGAGCAAGATAGTTCTTGAGTTCAAGATGTTTTTCGACCCCTTTTCCATACGAGGTTCTCCTCTATTTATAGAGGATTGGAGAGTCAAGTTTAGATCATTGTCTGATGTGGGACGCCCGAGATCAGGGCCTCTGATTGGTCTAGAGGCGAGGCGGTTGGTGATTGGCTTAGGGGAGCGGCGTTAGTTGAGTGGCTCTGATGGGCGGGCGTGTCAGTAGAGTCGGTTACGAGGTCTAGGTCTCGTTCTGAGGTTTCAAAACCTCGGAGGACCTCGCGGGGGTAGGAACTTTTTGTTTAAATAAATGAGGGGTATGGGTGTGGACCCAGAATCAGCCTTGGAAATCCCATCGGGTCTGTTTGTTCCTTATACCCCGGGCCCACTTCCTACTTTACCATTTTGGACATCATCACTTCTTAATACCATGCATATGATAGTTCATCCTGAATGAGGTAAAGCCATCATGTAAGGAGTGCAAGACGATATCTGTAGCCAACTCTTGGTCATATGGGGCGCCCATCGACTCCATACGGCTAAAAAGACTGATCATGTCAAAAACATGTGGACCTACTGGTTTTCCCTTCACAAGCTTGCTATCCAGTATAGCCTTGTGAGTTTCATATCGTTCAATCCTAGCCTGTTTCTGAAACAACACTTTCAGGTTGGTGATAATAGTGTAGGCATCCTGGTGTTCAAACCTCTTTTGAAGGTCACGTTTCATGCCTGCTAGCATCAGACAAGTGACTGGCAAGGAATTACTCCTTAACTCCATTTCAATTTTCTTCTCCTCATCTGATGAGGTGTCAGTAATAGTAGGGATAGGGTGCTCCCAAGCATTTGGCGCAGTGGTAGCACCGCTCCCTGGGTAAGATAGGTCTCAGGTTCGAGCCCTCCCACCGTCACTTTCTCTTGCGACTTACCTCCCCATGTGGCCTAGGGCAGGGTTACGTGGGGGCATGGGACTAGTCGGCACCGCTCCATGGACTTAGGTTTGAGCCCCTTATGGCACCGCTCCCTGGGCTCAAGTTCGAGCCCCGGAACCCATGATTCAAAAAAAATAGTAAGGATAGGGGTTGTTAGGACATCCTCACGCCCTTCCGACCCGAGAACAATTCTCACATTCCTTTCCCAATCGAGAAAGTTTGTTCCATTCAATTTGTTTTTCTCAACTATTGAGCGCAGGGTGAATTTCAAATTATCATTCGACATGATTTCTACAAAAGGAAACAACATGAAAAAGTTTTATGTTTGACATACACACATACTTAATATTAAACATGCTTTAAAACAAGTAAATGCGCATTTTATTCAAATAAACGATTTACGTTCCTAATGAATAAAACGATTCCACGATCCAATTCCAGACAAGACTCAACGTACTTTTGCACTGCCTTAAGTCTTTTGTGTTCAAGGTAAATAACAATTACTAATTATAACTCTTTATAATTCTTGGTTAATGGTCCACTTCAAATGTCGGACTCATCACCATGCCTCAAGATCCAAAACTTTACCTTTTGGTCTCTTGTTGGGTACAACCATATCAAGGTTTGCGAATCCCTAAATAGATCCATCCTCACTAGTTCAAGGTTTAAGAAGGACTCCCTCGCTTTTGCGAAGCCCATCCAACCAAAACCAAAAACGTCATGGGCTATGATATGGAAAGACATTGCCCCAATATTCTTTTAGGAACTTAAGCATGCAATGGTTATTCATTACAAGTGAAAGAAAACATAATTAATAACTTATGCACATCTTAAATTAAACTGACTTAGACAATCTCATGCAAGAATTAAAATCATATTATAAAGCAAGCATGCAAACAATCAAATAATTCATCTCAACAAAAATTAAAAATATATATTATTAATCAAAATTAATCATCAAAGTGCATCTAACCGGACAAAATTGTATGACCAATATATAATATCAAATATTTTATCTAATTTTAGTGGGATTTCCTAACTCCTTAGAAAATTGTTTATAGGTAATATCATAATATCAAATAATTAAATGAATAAGATCTTATCTTAATATATATTAGTTAAGAACAAACAAGATAAATCATGATTATAATCTATCTTAGTTCAGTTCTTGTACGCATGAATCAAATCCAATTGTACCAACTCGGCGTTGAAGTTAAAAACAATTCGAAACCCAATTTCAATTGTTTTCTTTTCATGTGAAACAATTTCAACTATTCGTTCAGTGCCGATCGAGATTACAATTTAAATCTTAGGCATGTTCATCCGTACAAAACAATTTTATGTGTTGACTTTCAACATTCGTTCACGTAAAAATACAAAACAAGATCTTTAATTATCTTATTATAATACATTATCGATACCGCACATAACGATGCCCAAAAAATAGGATTGAAATCCAATTTCAATGCTCTCTGCATGCTACATGAAATCAATTTTTTTTAATTGTTAAATGAGATCAAATCTCAATGTTTGTACATAATGAAAGAATACAATATCTTGACACCGATAATTATATATTTTTAATTTAATTTAATCATACAATTAACAAATACACAAAATTGTATCTAGTCCAATGAACTAAAATCTTAATTTCAATCAAGCACAATAAACTATATATCAAATTTATCGATTTGAATCCAAATACGCATCATGATGAACTTGTTGATCGATTGATTCTATCAAAATATGCAAGAAGCTCTGATACCAATTGAAGGTTTATTAGATGCGTTAAGCCGAATTTCAAATCAAATCTAAACATCTAATTGTAGGATCTTCATCCATAATCAATAGATCAATCATCGTTCATAGAAGATACCTGTTGATGCGTGAACCGGAACAAAAAAAGGAGGAACGAAAGAGAAATAAAGCCTCAAATGCGACTTCTCTACTTGGTCCACACGAGCCCGGTCTAGATCGCCTTTGACTTTGACTGCTAGGACGAAGAACAATGGAGAGCACAAAAATGGAGAGGATAAAGCAAGAAGGAATCAATCTCCATGAGGAGAGTCAAAATCACATTTAAATATCACTCACCCCAATTGTAACCTCTTCTTTTTAGACAAGGAATAATGAATTTTGGAGGAGTTACAAAACCTTTTCATTTGTAACCTTTATCCAAAAATGAAACCCCTTTTCGTTCATTATTTATTTATTTCACAAATATATCTTATCTCATCATTATTAGTATATATCAAATATACATTAATAATAAAACCATCTTTCATTTTGATCTAGTCCGTCAACTCTAAGTGTGTGACCGCATAGGACCCGTTTATAATAGCCTTGAATTTTAACTCGTTTAAACTCATTAGTCGTAGTTGGCTTCTAGCAAAGCACTATGACTCCTAAAATAATCGGATTGAATATCTCTTATTAACTGTGCTATTCCAAGCTTAGTCATTGCACATTAGATTAAAGGACAGAATTCCTTCATCAAAGTGTCATCAAATATGTGTAATCATGTACAATTTTTTCTAGTGTCAACAAATATGTGTCATCACTCAAAGTGTCATCACGTATAATTTTTTACAATCATTACCCAAAGTGTCATCACATTTATTTTCTTTTGTTTCATCAATAAAAATGTCATCAAATACAATTTTTTTAGTGTCACCAAACAAGTGTTTTTTTAAATTTTTTTAGTGTCATCACTCAAAATGTCATCACGTATAATTTTTTACAATCATTGCCCAAAGTGTCATCACATTTATTTTCTTTTGTTTCATCAATCAAAATGTCATAAAATACAATTTTGTTAGTGTCACCAAACAAGTGTTTTTAAAAAAAAAATTAGTGTCATCAGTCAAAGTGTCATCAAATAAATGTCATCACATTTAATTTTTTTAGTGTCATCCAATGTGTCATAAAAAAAGTGTTATTACGTACAATTTTTTTAGTCTCATAAAAAATATGTCATCACATTATTTGATGACGGTTCGATTGTCATCAATTGTCATTACTACTTGATGACGATTTAATTGTCATCACTTTTTAATAATTGTCATCATTTTGTCATAAAAAAGTATTAATGACACAGTTCGATTGTCATAAAAAATATCATGACTACTTGATGACGGTTTGATTTTCATCAAGCATCATCACAAATTTCATCCCTACTTGATAACGGTTTAGTTGTCATCACAAATGTTATAGCTACTTGATGATAGCTCAATTGTCATCAACTATCATTGCTACTTGATGATGGTTCGACTGCCATTAATTATCATCAAATGTCATCAATATATAAAATAGTTGTCATCACCACATAAAACAATTGTCATCACTAAAAAAAACCAAGTTGTTATAAAAGTTCATTAATTTTCATCACTAAATATAAACTTGTCATTACTAATTTGCACTTTGTAAAAACAAATCTTAATTTTTTTTACAAAGTGCTAAAATTAAAATTTTTCCTTAAAAACCTCAAACATCGATGTCATCAAAGATAGTATGCAATGAGCCGAATTATGAAGTTTAACAAGCCCACGTAAAACAACTAATTCAAGCTAATTAGCCCAATCAAACAAACAGGTTGCTTCAGCCATAAGACTCTTCATCATAGCATAAAAAAAATTTGGAAAATAGTACAATGCCCAAATTGGTCTAGGAGTACAACAACAACAACACGAACCCAGTGTAGACTTGCCTCAAGCAGGATTTAGAAGGCCAGGATGTACCCACCCTTCCCTCGACCTAAAGATCGAGAGGGTGTGTAAGAGAGGCCTAAAGACCTAAAAACTAGGAAAAAGACGCCAGGAGAGAGGGGGGGGAGAGAGAGAGAGAGAGAGAAAGAGCTCACCGGCGTAGGATGTCGGCTCTAACTCTCCTGCTACCGCTCCTCCACCGTAATCTTCTCCCTCCAAAGATCCCTGCAGTACGTCAGGTCCACTGAAATATCCAAAAAGTCAAGATCCTGTTTTATAATTTCCTTCCAGCTCTTCTTCGGTCTACCTCGACCCTTGCAAAAGTCGTTGAAAGTCATGTCCTCACATCTTCGTATTCGGGCCTCTGGTGGCCTCCTCTATATGTGCCCAAACCAGCGCAACCTCGATTATCGCAACTTCTCTCATATACTAGCCACTCCGAACTTGTCCCTAATCACCGCATTTCTAATCCTGTCCAGCCTCGTGTGCCCGCACATCCACCTCAGCATACGCATGTCTGCTACCATCAATTTCTGCTCTTGCACCTTCTTGATAGGCCAGCATTCCGCCCCATACAAAATCGCATGTCTAATTACTAACTTGTAAAATTTGCCTTTTAACTTAAGTGAGACCTTTTTGTCACATGAAATCCTTAAGGCGGCCCTCCATTTTTTCCAACCCCCCTGAATCCGATGCTTGATGTCCTCGTCTATGTCCCCATCACTCTGCATAATCGATCCTAAGTACTTGAAACTCTCCTTCTTCGTGATGGGAACACATCCTAAATGTACTTCATCGGTGGACTCATCTACCTGTCCAAACATAAACTCCAGATACTCTGTCTTGGTGCTGCTCAATCTAAAGCCTTCTGCTTCCAGCTTTTCCCTCCAAGCTTCGAGCTTTCTAGAAACTCCAACCCTCGACTCATCGACTAGCTCAATGTCGTCGGCGAATAACATGCACCACGATACCTCTCCTTGTATCTCCTGAGTCAACATATCCATAACAAGTGCGAAGAGAAAAGGGCTAAGTGTCGACCCCTGGTGCAACCCCACCCTTACCTGGAAGTAATCTATGTCTCCCCCTGGGCTACCCACGCTGGTTAAGGACCCCTCGTACATATCCTTGAGAATCCTTATATACGTTCCTGAAATTCCTTTAACCTCCAAGCATCTCCACAATAACTGTTTAGGCACTCTGTCGTACGCCTTCTCCAAATCAACAAAAGCCATATGCAGATTCTTCTTTCTCTCTCTGTAAACCTCTGTCAACCTTCTGAGCAAATGGATTGCCTCGATGGATGACCTACATGGCATGAAACCGAACTGGTTCTCTGACACACTAACTAGTTTCCTCATTCTCGACTCAATCAACTTTTCCCACAACTTCATTATGTGACTAAGAAGTTTGATACCACGTAGCTGCTACATTGTTGTACATCTCCCTTGTTTTTATACAATGGAGTCAACTTACTGAGCCTCCACTTTTCAGGCATCTTGACCGTCTTAAAAATGACGTTGACAAAAAAAATAGGAACCTAGAATAAATCATAATAAGATCCAGTTGATTAAAATAAAAATCACTACATTACGTTAAAGAAGGTGTGTTATCATCATCATTCTCTTTAGATCGAGATTCTTCCTTCTTCTCCATGGTTTGTTGTATGCCTTCTTGGTAGCCATCTATAAAACTTTTCAAGGCATCTTTGTATACTAAAGCTCTTGTCATGTACAATCACTGTAAAAAACAAGCCTTAGAGTCTCCACCTTTAGCAGAAACAACTACTTCCCCATTTCCATACATCACATATACAATTCATTATGCATAAGACAAACTAAAAATATATTAAGGCCCCGTTTGGTTTGTCGTGACATATGGAAAAATAAATGTAAACGGAAACAAAATGAATCTAGACCATTTTTAGTGTCATAATACATTTATATAAAAAAACCATCCAACAACTTGTCAATTGTAAAAGTGAGATAGAAGGGAGGGATTCCACCATTTTGTTACCCACCCCCTTAATGGAAGAATAATTGAGGTGGAGCAAGCCTCTTTTTACAATGGATAAGAGGTTGTGCAAAACAAGTTGATTTTTTTTTGTCAATGTATCATGATACTAAAATGGACTACATTCATATCCATTCCGTTTAAGTTTCCATAAATTACAACCAAACGAGGCCTAAATGTGTTCTCTCATAATCAAATTTAATTAAGAGCAAACTAAACACCAGTTGAATCATCTATGGCTATGGCTGTTAGGCCATCCACTGTTAGCCAAAGAAAATAATGAAACGGAGCTATCCATACAGGCTGTTAAAAATTTCTATGAAGTCATATCTTCAACATAATACTTGCACACTGGATAAAATCTTGTGTATGGATTCATAGTTAAAATTTGGTTGCCAAAAATTCCCTAAATTTCTTTGATTTTCACACTTGAACTTGCCCCTTTCGTGGAATATCTATCTATATATATACACTAAAGAAGTCACTTTTCTGACACATGTCGACTTCACATTCATTTCGCCTATGTGTCGTCTCCATATTCAATTCGCCTATGTGGCGCCACATCATCAATACACTAAAAAAATTTAATACTAATTTAAAAAAACATTTATAATTGTTTTGTAAGTTGTCTGATGTCACTTTTCAAACATTTAATAGTTGAAAACTGCAAGTATACTCAGCAGTTGGATTATCAGGAAATAACTTAAAATTCAGAAATGAGTCATTATTCTTTTTTATGCTTCTATTCATATCCTACCTAATTGTAGATTTGACCAAATTAATAGAAGATAGTTAGTCTACTGAATACAACAAGTATTCTAATTATTCTTTTTTATGTTCCTTTCTTTTGAGCACAAGAATATTATATGTATAATCGAATAAGCTTTTAGTTCATTCTTTATTTGGACTTTTTTTGATTGACTTGTGTTTGATTTTAGGGACAATAAAAGACAATTGATTAGATTTCAGCCATAAATTGAAGAAGTTGTTGGTGTCTTAATGATTAGTTAATAATGCTATGTATCTGCTTTTGGCTATTTAATTTGCTTGATTTTGTTGTTGTTTTGTCGTTGTTTTGGTGTTGCTTGGCTGCTGTTTTGGTGTTGCTTGGCTGTTGTTTAGGTGTTGCTTGGCTATTGTTTTGGAGCTGCATGTTGGGCTGTTATTTTGGCTCTATTTTGGTGCTATTTTGGTTTTGTTTCACTGCTGTTTTTGTTCTATTTTGGTGCTATTTTGTTGTTGTTTGGCTGTTGTTTTGGTGCTATTTGGCTGCTGTTTTGGTGCTGATTGGCTATTGTTTGGCTGATTTCAGGGTGTCACTTTGATGCTGTTCTAGGTGTCATTTTGCTGTTACTGCTGATGTACATATATGGTCATTGTTGGCCAACTACTATTTGAAACAAGTTGTTGTCAACTTGCTGAAAGAACTTGTTGTTTTTGTACAAAAACCCATTAACAAGTTGCAAGTTGTTAGACAAACATACATTTTGTAATCAAATCAACTCTCATTTGTATGAATCCATTTGCTTTCAATTTACCAATTCAAGTTGCTAAAATGTTGCTTTCAATTTACCAATACAAGCTGCATTAATATATAGCTAGCTATAGGTACCATTTTTAAAATTATAAAACTACATATTATTATTATTAACTGGTACATTACATTTGCGAAAACCGCTACATTAGGTAATAAAAAGCGCTTCATTATGTCCATACAACCGCTGCATTAGATAGCAATTCTACTACATTAGACTCATTAACCGCTGCATTAGATATAAATTCCGCTGCATTAGACACGTAAACCGCTGCAATAGGACAAAAAACCGCTTCATTTGAATAAAAAAATTGCAATATACAATTGTAGTCGCTGCATTATGTAATAAGAACCGTTGCATTATTAAAAAACCGCTTCATTTGATTAATAAAACCATTGCATTACATAATAACAAAATCGCTACATTAAACCTAAAAAGCAGTGGTTACAGCTACCTAATGATGCGGTTTTCCACATTTATAATAAACCACTGAATTAACTTATAAAAACCGCTGCATTAGACCTAATGCAACGCGACTAAATGAAGCGGTCAAAAATCGCTGCTTTAGGTCTAATGAGACGGTTATTTGGGTATAATGTGTCGGTTTTGGAGGGCTGCATTAGGCCTTTATTGTTGTAGTGGGATTACCGACTCGCCTCTTATTCAAGTTGTTACTCATCCGATTCCACCCACTCTAGAAGACCACACAGTTGTTGAATGCTGGACGTCCCATGGATGGAATTGGTCTATTATTTCTCCATATCTCCCACTTGCGATTTTACAAAAAATCGCCTCTTTCTTCCTTGTCAACAATGCGGAGGCACACGACAAACTCTATTGGGGTCCTACCTCTTCGGGTTTATTTTCAACTAAAATAGCTCTTGATCTTTTTATGGGAAATAATAATTCTGATCACAACAACTTCTGGAAACTGATTTGGCGAGCACCTGCTTCTCAAAGAGTTCGTCAGTTTCTCTATCTCGTGGGACATGAGCGAATCATGTGTAATGCTGAACAGCATCGTCGACACCTTACTGATAGCCCTGCTTGCCCACGTTGTTCTACACCAGAAACATGCATAAATCTTTTACGAGATTGTCCCTTAATATCTCAATCTTGGAGACATCTTGGAGGTACTTCACACTCGCCATCTTTTTTCTTAACAACTCTCCACGATTGGTTACGTATTAATATTCGCCAACAAAATTCTTGGAGTAGCAAATTCTGCTTTCATGTTTGGTATTGTTGGAAAGCTCGGAACAAACTCGTTTTTGAAGGGGTGCAGCAAGAATTTTCTGCCATTTCCCATATTTCTTCAACCATGGCTGATTGGTTTATGCAATCTAAAACCTCTCTGACTTTGGTTGATCGTCCACATCCTCTCCCTCGTGTCTCTTTTAAATGGATTCCTCCTCAACAGGGACTCCTTAAACTCAATACGGATGGAGCTACCCGTCTATATTAGTCTTTATCCGAGGAGCTGGTATTTTTCGTAACCATAATGGCCAATTTGTCTCAGCCTTTATGTTTACTTGTGGCTCATGTACGACTCTTCGGGCTGAATTATTAGCCATTTACCATGGCCTGCAACAGGCGCTGAACAATAATTTCAACTCTTTTGCTGTTGAATGTGACTCGTTGGTAGCTTGCCAATTACTTGATCCTACAGCCCCTCTGCAACCTCATCCGGATTTCAATCTTCTCAGAAGAATCCGCCAACTTCTCCAAGGAACCATTTCTGTTACACATGTGGTGCGAGAAGCTAACGAAGTTGCAGATGCTCTAGCCTCTAAGGCTTAAGATTTAAATGTTAATTTTCTTGAATGTATTGTCTTACCTTTAGTAGTTTCCCCTCTGTATAACGCTGAACTTGTATGTTCCTCTGGGGAGATACCTAACTCCTTTTAATGTTTCTAATGTATTCAGGGCACTAGCTCTCCCTTCTTACCAAAAAAAAGCAAGCATTCACCACTTGCGTTCTTGTTTTTTATACCTTATTAGTGTTAACACCAATTAGGTTGTATGTTGAACTTTGGTAGGTTGAATTTCTAGAGTCGATCGCGAATTGACCACTCTTAGCGCCACTTGAAGACTTGTACGTTGCCTCAAACCACGCCATTTGGATAAAAGTCCATGGTGAGTTGGTTTTCAATTTTGATAACTTTGCCTCTTTGATGTCAGGTGCAGGTGGGACTACTTCCATCACCCGACCCGACTTTATAAACCGTCCACCTGATCCAATAAAAAAAACCAACGACTTCCACAACTCGTCGGTTTTCGGGGTAGGTCGGTGTTTTATCAGTTATTATATAAGCTTAGATTTAGCAATGTCAAGAAGAAATCATATTATTGATCAACCACCCTAAACAATTAGTGGTGTGTTTTCAAATCTGATTGAACAACCACCCTAAACAAGTACACAATAATTTAATTTCATTGAATTTCAGATTCAAACAAATGAAATCAGATTATTCCCATTGAATTTCATATTCAAACAAATTAAATCAGATCTAAACCTCATTGAATTTCAAATTCAAACAAATGAATTTCAAATTCTAACTCTCCAATAAAAAATTACTCAACCATCTTTAGAGTTTAGACAAATCTAATTGCTAAGAAAGGTGTCATGGACGAATTATTTCCATAGTCCCGTATGAAATTAGATTCAAACAAATGATTAAATGAACAATGAACAAGAACAACTCAGTTTAACTACGTACTATACCTAAAGGCGGATTAGGATTCCAAGGTATGGCATCGTGCTCCAAATCGGATTCCAATGGCTAGCTTCGAGCAAGAGTCCAACGACGTGACAAGATTAGGGACTCGTCCTATGAGCAGGTGCAGCGTGGATGTCTAGATGAGGTGGTCGCACACTTGCAGCAAGCCAGCAAACCTACAACTCACAACAGCTCGCAGAGTTGTAGTCGCTCGTAGTCGGGGTTGAGGCTAGGCGGAGCAGGACACTGGACTGGTCGGTGCTCGCAATTAGGCCTCCTTGCAGTTCAATGGACTCGCAACTGTGGAGTGGGGACGGGCTGGGCGGCGCTCGCAGGCCTCCTTGCTCCTTCAATTGGAATGAATCGGAGGCGACCGAAAGGAAGGTCCAATGGAAGGATTGTTTGTTTATCACCCATCTCGGCCCCTCCATGAGTCATTGTTGTAGCCACGATTGTTTGTTTATCTTCCATATGCTTGCTTTTTTCTGTGCTTCAACTTTAGCTACATACGATAAACACCTTGGCAATTTGAGGCTTGGTCTCAAATCTTGTTTGACATATCATTTCTTGGCACTAATCGATAGCTTCACTTATGAGAATAAGATCCACCTTTTCGAGCCTCTTACAGACATTCATTGTAGCCGCAGAACGGAATGTTTCGAGCCAACTACAAACCATTGATGTTGATGCGAGGAGGGCCTTTGAGGTGGTATTGAAATGAATACTCGGTAAACCTTCGATATGGCATCGAGACTATCCGATCCTGAGCATCCAATTGGTCCCATAGAACGTCATCAACATCCGCCAGACGAGGTATTTTCGGATCAATGTGATCCAAAACTCGATGAGCGCGAGCAACAACCTTGAATAATTCTGCCCATGAGTTGTATTTCGTATTGCCAACATCAAGGGTGAGCGGAATTAGATTCTTGATATTGGAGATTGCCAATGCCGAATGGAACGACTGTTGGATCATGCCAGACGAAGAATCGCCCGTCTCAGAGGAGATGACTTACGGCGGCGGATCCTTAAGCGTCTAGTCCTTTGGATCGGACATGGTGCGAAAAAGAGGCTAGAAAAGAGAGGTTGAATGATGTTAGGGGAGAGGCGGACGGGTGGGCAGCGAGTCACGGTCGGAGCCGTGATCGGAGGGAGAGGAGGGGAGGCTAGCGGCGGAATACCGGCGACGCTAGGGTTTCTATGTGGAGGCTAGGTTAAAAACTCGTGATACCATGTTAGCTTTACAAATTCCCCTTAGGGTTGTCATTCATTTATTAAGGAGTATATATAGTACAAGACCATACAAGTTAGGACAATATTTACAATATAATATATCTACTATTACTTGGATATGTTCGAATCCTCCCAACTATGGTATTTATTTAGGATGAGTGCGACAAAACTCTCATCTTGAAAGCTTTGATCAAATTAACAAGGAGAATTCTTCTCCATGCTCCATTGGTTTTTCACACACGGGTGTTTATAATATTTGTGTGCTATCTGATTTTCACACTTGCCAATACTTTTTACTTTTTTCTAGCTTTTAGTTGAAGACCCTTTTTTATATAAAGGAAGGCAATTATTACTAATTTGAGCAACCAATTAACTTTCCGACGTTACATTCTCTAGTATGTAAGTATGTAACGTCTAATAGTGATTTAAGCCCGTAACATCTTTTTGATCATGAAATTATTATATTGCTAATTAACGTCATCCATCAATTTGCAGGTCATTAAAATGGGTTGACCACCATTTTTTTGTTTTCAATTTGGACGGATGTCTTAGATAATTATGTCCATTTGTTAATCTACCTAATACATTATAAAAAATAAACATTATCTGTTGAAAAAATTGTGCCACGTGATATTATAATTACTTGTACTCATTCTTTGTATATATCCAATTTTTATAAGATAATAACTTAAAATATATGTTGATATTTTTATGCATATCTTTTTTATCTTGTAACAAGATTTGAGATCCAAGTGTATAATTTTTTTATCTATATGTTGATAATAAATTGATCTAATATTTTTTATATTAATTTTATGCATAATATTTTTTATCTTTTAACAAGAATTGGGCTTCAAGTATATAATTTTTCTTACCTATATGTTGATAAAATATAGAGCACAATCTTAAAGATTTTTATTATAAATTACATAATTTTATTATAATATTATATACAAGTGTTTTAAATTTTATTTTAATTTCATAATATTGTATAATCTTTATTAAAATTATCCCGTAAGTATCACGGGGATTCAACTAGTTACCAATTAAATTGAGGGGTTGTTTCCATATGTGAGGATAAAAAAGGAATTAATTAATTATATATTTTTTTTGATTAGGTAAGGATTAGGGCGCACTCCGCTATGGAGGGCGTCCTAGAGCATCCTTTCGGATGAGAACATTAAGTTCTGGGTGAGTCTTAATCAACTCGTCAGGGAGACTATGGCCCAATTTAGCAATTTTATCGGCCACAACATTACAGTCCCTCGGGACATGATTAATAGTGATACCATGCGAACCATAAATGGACACAAGGATGTCGGAGATTATAAGTTCAATCTCCCATGGGCATTTGTTAATTTCTTTGACCGCATTAATTACTTGGAGATTATCTCCCTCAATTTCTACATTCTTCATTTGCCTTCTCTTTACTTCCCGTATGGCCTCCCTAAGGGCTAACGCTTCAGCCTGGAGCGCTGACACATTGCCAAATTTGCAAGCTTTTAGATCCACCAGTCGACCCATGTGGTCCCTAATTACCATTCCTCTCGTTGCCTGTTTATTGGATAATCTAGATGCGTCAAAGTTGATCTTAATGTAATCTTGTTTAGGTTTTCTCCATCTTCTACTTGTTTTATTTCGGTGTTTCATTTTGCATGTCTGTCCTCTAATATTTTCCTCATCTTTCCTCCATTGTTTTGCCTTATTCCAACTAGCGATTTGAGTTCGAATATACGTTGTCAAATCCAAAATACTGTTTGATTGGTCTTGTTGAAACGTCAGCTTGCTGCGTTGATGCCAGACGCTCCACCAAATTGTTTCCATTTCTGTGAATTCTTGTTTCCCAAGTATTTGTTTAAGTTCACTTAGTATTAGTTTAGGGGTTTTGTTGTCGGAATCAAAATCCCTAATCACTCTAGCCGTGTTGTGGTTTATTTTATTGGTTATGTGTATCATATATGGACATTTTGTCAGGATGTGAGTTGTATCTTCGTTAGAGCAGTCACATAGTATACATCCTCCTAGGGTAACGACTTGTTTTTCTCTTAGGCGCGCTTTTGTTGGGAGGCCATTATTGTCTATTTTCCATAGGAAATTTTTAACTTTCGGGTATGTATCCAACTTCCATATCCAATTGTTTAGGCTCATATTTTGATTTGTTCTGTTAGTTATGAGCTCTACAACCGAGGCTGTGGAAAACCACCCATTCTTGCCGGGTGCCCCAATATAGGCGATCTTGTATGTAATTGTCCGGAATTGGTATTGATTGTATTTGTTCGACTATATCATCCGGTAACTCCTGCCTTATGAGGCTATACATGGCGGACGAATCTTATGTAAAAGCAACTGGAGTAGTTGAGGATGTCCCTGTTAAGGTTGACAAATTTTTTGTCCCAAACGACTTCATTGTTCTAGACATGCCTGAAGACCCTGTGGTACCAATAATTCTTGGAAGACCATTCTTAGCCACCGCAGGGGCACGAGTTGATGTTAGAAAGGGGCTCCTCACATTCGATATTGGGGAGGAGAGGGTCGAGTTCCGTTTCAATCCCGATGTGAATGAGACCACTGCCGTAAAGAGCGTTAACGAAGGGACTACCGACCCTCCATGGATCGATAACGACCTTTTCCTAAGATCCGAAATGAGCAAATTCAAAGAGGTCACACCCACTAAGAAGCATAATGACCCCCCATGGTGGGTCGGTACCGACCATTCTCTGAAAAATCACAACGATGTGGGTGACAGGCACGATACTGAGGCATTCCTTGATCCGGTGGGGTCAGTAACGACCCACATACCCTTAGTAACGACCCCTCTTCAGAATAACAAAGGTAAGTTTCCTTTCTCTAATCTAATTGATTCTGGTCATGATCCTTTCTTTCATCCTTCTTTTACAACTCCTACTATTGAGCATTCTGTGAAGGAGTCAAAACCTCCTTGGTCTTCGGATTTTACTAACGCTGTTGTAGGACTTCCAAGCGTTCTTATTAACGATAGAGGACCAAATATCTTGGAGAGAAGCTTTGAAGCTTCTCCATCTAAGTATGGGGTTTTCCATGATCCCGACATAGCTGGATGGAGGCCTCCTTGATGAGCTAAGATAAGTTGTCAAGCTAATGACGTTAAACAAGCGCTTTCGGGAGGCAACCCGGTTTTTAGAATAGTTTTATTATTATTATTATTTTATTTTATTTATTTTATTTAGATTAGATTTTTCTAACCTTCCTTAGACTAGGATAGAATACTTTTGTTTGGAACGGAATTTTGTGGGATTTTTGCAGGGGGGTCGAGCACAACCCTATCTGGAGAGTCCAAAAATATCCCTTCTCCATTGAGGTTCACCATGATGAGTTCCACCTTTTTCCAAGCTTCTAATAGTGCTTTGTGAGTTTCTTCTTCTTATCTCTTTACTTTTTCACATCATTTTCATGCATGGGGACATTGCATGATTTAAGTATGGGGTGGGGGAAGAAGAAACTTCACATGTTGTACATAATTGAGTCTTTGCTTGTTTGCTTGTTTGTTGGTTTGTTTTAATAAAAGAAAAAAATAAAAAAAATTGAAAAATGCCGAAAAAATCAACAATATTTGCTTCTTTGTTTTAGGATAGAAGAATGCTCTATCTTAGATGTCCTATGATGAGATCTAATTTTCATGCTTATCATATAATTCCTTTGGCATATTTGGATAGTATAGCCTAAGTCTTGAGAAATTGCTTTTGATTGTGAAAATTGACTTGTGATGAAATTGAGCATATGTGTCTTGAGTTGAAGTAGTTGCAATCCAACAAAATTTTTACCTAGTGAGGAATTTTGGCCTTATAGGGAGAAAATCAAAAATCCCTCTTCTTTTCTTGTGTGATTTGCTCTCTTTATGCATCTATCTCTTGTTGTTGATATGGTTATCTATTTCTTGAAGTCGCTATGAGTTCGTTCATGCATGTTAATTATGATTAAGAACTTATTTTTCATAAGCTACTTTTTATCCTCTCTTTTACCTACCTTTACATTATCCTCTTTTTGAAGCCAAGTTGAGCCTTAAGCCTTTTATTTTTAGCTCCACAAAATTATTCCCTAGCCGAGATAAGCTTGATCCTATCCGGAGATTAGGACTTAGTGTTGGTTGTGATGGTTTTGTTGAGTGAGATTGTTTGGTTCAAGTGTGGGGTAATTATGGGTTGGGTAAAATTTAAAAGATCTTGTAGTTTGTAATGTAAAAGGAGTTTGTTTCCCTGAATGCACTTGCAAAGAAAGAAAAAAAATCGGCCGATCTCCCATAAAAAAATGAAAATCATAAGGGAGGAAAAGAAAAAAAGCAAAGTGTTGAAAGTGAATAATGTGCATGAGCCAAATTTCCTTAGTATTTGTAAGCAAGATAAGTTGGGATTTAAAAGGGTTGAAGAAATAAGTGAGTTTGAGCATAATGTTTGAGTGAGTTTGGTATAAGTTCTTTTATGAGAGTTTTGGCAATATGTGAGTTTTTAGGAGTCTTTGATTCCCGGATTTTATTAGCACCACATGGCCAAGTATTTCCACGCCTTAATGTTATTACCAAGCCCCATTACAACCCGGCCGAATGAAAGCTTCTATGAAGATTTCATTGAGCCTAATTTCTTATGATGATTGGTGTGTTTTGACTTCTCTAGGTAGAGAGATTGGTGATATAAGTCTCAATGATAAAGTTGATGTTGCATAAAGATTGAGATGAGAGTTGATTTAATAGCCTAAACACATGAGAGTTGAGAGAAACACATCAATATTCCTTGTGAGGTTGGATTGTGATTGCCTATGCTTGAGACTCATACATATGTGATGACATTAAAATTACTTGTCTATCTTTTCACTTGTGTTTAAAATGTTTTGACAAAGGCTATGCTTGAAGATTGTGTTATTGGTCTTGATTATGCATGATTATTGCTTGAGGACAAGCAAGTCTAAGTATGGGGTATTTTGATATCCTCTTTTTAGGTAGGTTTTTAGTGTCTAGAAAGATTAGATTTGGTTAGTTTTTGTGCTAGAGTCTTATGTTTTTAGTCTTTTTTTGCTTTAGTTTTCGTATTTCCTTGAGATTCGGAAGCTACGCACCATTTTTGTCATTTTGTAGGAGTTTTGGAGCTTGAAAGAAGAGTTTGGAGCACTTTTGAAGAAAGGAGCAAAGCCGGTGAAGATAGCACTCAAGCACTTAAGGAAAAGCTCAAGATTGAAGATTAAGTGCTCAAGTAAAGTCACTAAAGATCAAGTTTGAGCTTAGAAAGACATAGAGAATTTCGTTACAAGAACATAGGAAAAAGAATCGAGTCAAACGGAGTTGTAACGAATCCTCTATGCAAGTTTTACTCAAGCTCGACCCAACCAAGATTCAAGCCCTCAGGAACGACCCTTGGGGGGTCGTGCACGACCCATGTGGGTCGATCATGGCGCCGACTTCACCTTTATTCCGAGATCTTTATGGATATATTCTATCTTTTATTTTAGGAAGTAGTTTTATCTTGTTTCCTAGTTTAATTAGGACTTTTTTTTCCTCTATAAAAAGGGGAGCTCTCTCTAGTTTTTATTGAATTCGTTCTTTGAGGAGATTAAGAAGAAGACTTGAAGGAAAAGTTGGAGAAATTTGTAAGACCTCTTTGTTTTTATTTGAATTTTCAGTTTGTTTTTATGATCATGTCTTCTTCTATTCTTGCCATGAGTGAGTAGTCTTTTTAGATTCTAGGGTTGGGTGAAAACCCAACACGATCATGCATGTCTAAACTTGAATTCATGACTTGAATGCTTGAAGATCATATCTATCTATCTTGTGCTTAAATCCTTTGCGAAAGTTGAGGCATGTCTTGCAATTAACCTAAAAGCGAAAGTGTAAAGTTGATTGCTTTGACTAATTCTAATAGGATTATTTGCGACAGTTGATATTCCTAGGTTGAAAGATAGATAGAAAGTTGTTTAATTTGCGACAGTTGATTGAATAACTTGAATTGTTTGCGACAGTTGGCTTTTCTATGATCTAGATTGCATGATAGTTGTGAATTCTCGTTAAAAGCATGTGTGATTGTTGTTGTGGTAGCCCTAGCCCTAGGATTTGCCTTTTATATTTGATTTAAAACTTGTGATTTTGCTTCGATCTCGACCCCCAAAGTCGTGCTCAAATCCTTGCTTTGTTTGTGTTTTCTTGCTTTTCTTAGTTTATCAACTAATCTTTGGCCCTACTCTCATTCCTGTGGACGAACCTGACTCCGCTATACTCAGCGGGGTCTTGAATATAAATTTATTTGTTCAAGAAACCCTTCAACACTAGAATTTTCCATAGTAGTTTCATTTGTAGAGCCTTGTTCATGTGTTCCGTTTTCCTTATTCCTAGTCCTCCCATGTCTTTTGGTTTGCATACTTTATCCCACCCCACCAATGGTTTGTATTGTCTATCCTTATTCCATAAAAAACTTCTATTAATTCTATCCATTTCCATGTGTATGGAGTGAGGTAGCATGAAGCTTTGCATGACGTAATTAGGTTTTGTAGCGAGGTTTGCTCGGATCAGGGTCGTTCGCCCCTCAAGGGAGAGCGAGTTAGCTTTCCATTTGGTAAGTTGATTATGGGTCTTTCCTATCGTATCCTTGAAGGTATCTTTATTCACTTTACCACTAATCATTGGACAACCGAGGTATTTTTCAAAAATTTTCATTGTTGGAATTCCTAACGGTTGATGTACAATGTCTTTCTGTTGGGTACTCATGTTTTTAGATGTTTGAAAAGTGGATTTATTGTAGTTCACTTTCTGGCCCGAAATCCTATAAAATTCATCGATAATAGTTTTAACTTTGTTACACGATCCCTGTGATGCTTTAGCGAAAATAATGATGTCATCAGCAAATGCTAAAAACGGGATTCGGGCCCCTCCTCGGGATATTGGAATCCAATCGAGCTCTTATCAGTTTCACTCGTTATTTGTAATTTTCGTGCTAAAATTTTCGTTGCAATTACAAAGAGAAAAGGTGATAGAGGGTCACCCTGTCTTAGTCCTCTTTCAGGCGTGAACGGTTCCGTGGGTCCATTATTGACCAAGATCGACAGTGACACTGTGCATATGCATTCCCGGATCCATCCAATAATTTTTTTTATCAAAACCAAAATTTTCTAACACTTTTAACAGGTATTCCCAATCCACCCGATCATATGCCTTCTCCATGTCAAGTTTGATAGCTACCCATCCATCTTAATTTTTGCAGTTTCTGAATGAATGAAGTATCTTATGGGCAATCAATACATTGTCTTGGATTGCTCTATTAGCTACAAACGCTCCCTGCAAAGGGTGTGTGATTTTGCCTAGTACTTTCTTCAATCTTTGTGTTATAATTTTGGAAATAATCTTATAGATAGTTGAACATAGGCTAATCGGTCTATAATGGTTTGTCGAGTTTGGGTTTTCTATTTCCGGTACAAGGGTTATGAAAGTATGTTTAATTTGCTTTAGGATCTTACTTGAATGGAAGAAGCTTTTACTGCCTTGATAACCATAGGTCCCACGATATCCCAGTATCTCTTATAGAATTCTGTTGTCATACCATCCGGTCCTGGAGATTTGTCATACCCAAGATTCCTTACCGTGTTTTTAATTTCTTCATTTGTGACTGGTTCTATTAACATCATGTTATCTTCATTCGTTACTTCTTTTGAAATTAGGTTCATGTAATCACTTTCATTACTTCAGTGTGTTGGTTCTTTCGTATATCTCTTCTTAAAGTCTTTCCTGATTTCCTCTCGGATATTTTCTATTCCAATAATATGTGTGCCTTCAGCTGTCCTAATTTCTTTCAGAATTTTCCTATTCCTCTTTCCACTAGCAATCTTGTGGAAGTATCTTGTGTTTGTATCGGTCATCTTAATGTGTTTCGTTTTTGCTCTTTGCTTCCAGTATGTTTTGTGGTAATTTAGGAGGTACTCTTTCTTCTTTAGAAGTCTGAATTGTTTTTGTATAACACTTGGTTGCGGAGAAACTAATATGCTTTTTTGTAATTCAAGGAGATTAACCTTGATTTCTTTTATCTATTCAAAAATGTTTCCGAGAGTAGTTTTATTCCATCTCTTCGCATGTTGTTTTAAAATTTGTGTTTTTTTAACCAACTGGAACATGTTTGACCCTTGTACTTGCACCCTCCAAGCCTATTTACAATGTTTCGAAAATCTTTTCTGTACATCCATAGTTTTTCCATTTTGAGAGGTTGTGCTTTAACCATTTCATCATTACATATTTCCACCGAGATTTTACAATGGTCAGAGCTGGAGAATGCATGATTACTATTGCAGATATTAGGAAACCATTGGATGATTCTATTACTAACAAGCACTCTATCTAGTTTTTCATAGATATTTTCGATTTCTGTCTTATTTTTCCTCCAAGTGAAAGCATTCCCGGTGAATGGAATATCTTCTAAAAGGCAATCATTTTTAAAATTTATTAATCTTTCAAATCTATGTTGTTCCGGGTATGAGCCCCCTTTCTTTTCGTTAGGCCCTTGGATTTCATTAGGGTCACCAATTAGAATAATTGGGAGATCTATATTTTGTAGGGTCTCTGTAAGTTCCATCCAAAAAGCATCCTTCTCCCTCGCATTAGGAGGGGCGTAAACAAAGCAAATAGCACACGTATTTTTAGTGATCACATGATAATACTTTAAAATAATGTACCTTGGTGTTTGGCCTAGTACTATTAATTCCTCATTGACGAGTTGGTGCGCTTTCCACAAGACCCCGATGCCCTCGGCACGCCCGGTCGCAGGAGACCAAATGACATTATCAAAGCCAGCACGTCTCCATACCTGATCATTCGGTAGGGTATCCGTTTTTGTTTCAAGTATTGCAAAAATTTGTATTTTTTGGATTTTGCAGAACGAGTCTAGTTCCGGCCAAAAGGATTTCCTACCTATCCCCCTACTATTCCTGAATCCAATCTTCATAATAATTAATTGATGTATGAGATATTCTAACACAATGCTTTATTTTTGTCAGCGTTGACACATGGGATTTCGAACAGTTTACTTGTACCCTACATCTAAACCTGTTTTCAACAACACAATAGACTAGGTTCAATAACACAACTATCACATAAATCTGTTTTAGTCCCAATTTTCTACTTAACCTTGACCTGTACCATCGGTTATTCTTCCCTACACCATCTTGAGACTCTATAAAGTTCACATTACAAATTGTGTTTCTTTGATATATAACAGTCCTTATACACAAACTCCTAAATAAACTATCACATCTACAAAGATTAATAATCCTGATGTTTTCTTGAGCTTTTTGCAGCTTGTTGGAGCTGATCCACCAATTCTTCTTTTGTTTCCATTCTTTAATGAGTTTGACTTTGCTCCACTTGATTTGCCTCCAGTTTTCTTTATTCATCTTTCTCCCCTTACACTTGTTCTTTACTTTATTCCATGTTGCTGCACAAACCTGTTCAAACATCTTTCTCAACCTCGGATAATGAAGTTGCTTCCAACACTTTGTTACATAATCACCAGTATTTTCCTTTTTTTTGTTTTCCTTTCACATAAGAAAAATTAAGATTACTTAGGCTTGCATCATCATTATTAATATTCTGTTGAGATGTTGCCTATACAGAGATCAACACACCAGTGCAACCGGAGCTGAAGAGTGAAAAGTGTGGGGTTAAGCTGACGTGTCGGTCTCATTAAGTAGTTCTCCTAGTTTAATAAGCTAGTTAGTATATAATGTAATAAATGGTATTGAGACCATTAACCGACTTGATACATTCTGTTTTGCACTTTCTCTCTGTTTTCCAGTTTTCCCTCTCTTCCATGTAACAAACTTTTGTTTCGGTTTGCAAGAAGTTTCTTGCCTTGTGTATGATCGTTGATCATGATTTCATCATTCTGTTTTCTTCCGCTTTCTTGTTCTTAGTTCGATCTGGAATTCTTCATGGTATCAGAGCTATTTTGAGGATTCTCAGATCTTTTCTCGGTTGTTTTCCCTTCTCTTCGACTTTTCCTTGTTGAAGCTAGGGTTTGGTGGTGATAATGGATGCAAATCGGACTGTGATCGCAGCTAATCATCTAGATAATCAATTATCTCATATTGCTCACCAGAATGATCTTCTGGTGCTCAATAATTCTGATAATCTGGGAATGTCATTGACGACTACGCTTTTTGATGGAGGAAAT
Organism: Fallopia convolvulus; assembly: GCA_964016875.1. Taxonomy (NCBI): domain Eukaryota; kingdom Viridiplantae; phylum Streptophyta; class Magnoliopsida; order Caryophyllales; family Polygonaceae; genus Fallopia; species Fallopia convolvulus. The sequence continues at coordinate 35,705,845 of OZ024735.1, read as the reverse complement.
TTCTCAATGTGGAGTCGGCAAATCACATTAGCTTTGGAGGCAAAGCTTAAGATCGGTTTTATAGATGGAACAGAGACTCCGCCAGAAAGGAATTCGCCAAATTATGGCAGGTGGAAACGATGTGACTCCATGGTTGCTTGTTGGTTACTCAATTCCATGGAGAAAGATCTAGCAAGTGCGTTCATCTACAACGGATCTGCTCATGCGTTATGGATGGAGATCAAGGAACGCTACTTTCAGAATAATGGACCATTGCTCTATCAATTGCGCCAAGAGTTGGATCAGGTTAGTCAAAATAATCTCACTGTTACACAGTATTTTGTGCAATTAAAACGGATCTGGGATGAGATACAAAGCTTGAATGGGATTCCAATGTGCACTTGTGGTGCTGCTGAAAGCTGTGAGTGTGGTTTGTTTGCTAAGATTGCTGAGTTGGAAAATCAGTCTCGCTTGTTGCAATTTTTGTTAAAGCTGAATTCAGACTATGAATCAACTAAGAGCTATCTTCTATCATTAGATCCGTTACCGAATGTAAATAAGGCCTATCAGATTGTACAACGAGTTGAAAAACAGAAACAGGTTACTCGACGGGGAGTGATTGAACCAACAGCGTTCATGGCTGATCAAACCAGGAAGCCTAATGTTGATCAGAGGAGTTCTTCGCAACATCAAGGTGCGGGATCTGGAAATGGTTATGGTCACAATGCTGGGAAAAGAGATGCCAGAAAAGATAAGAAACGATTTTATTGTACTCATTGCAAAGAAGAAGGACATGATTATGATCATTGTTTTGATATCATTGGATATCCTGATTGATATAAGGGGAAGAAAGCTAAGAGAGGAGGAAGAATGGTTGCTTTTGTTGATAATGATAGAGACACTACTATGGAATCTCCTCTGGATAACAATGAGACACGATCTGATCTGGATCAAGAAATGATGAGTGCTGTGAGTCGGTTGTCTAATGCTTGTCAAGCAATGATGAAAGCCTATCAGCTGGACAAGACAGCTATGAATGTGTCTAAGATGCAGGCAAGCATTTCAAAGGGAGAATGCTCTCAGAATTCAGGATCAAAGCAGTCTAACAGCTGGGATTTTTCAGGTACTAGATTCTTTGGTTTTCATGCCTCTTTGAACGCACCAGATGAGTGGATAATAGATAGTGGTGCTTCGGATCATATGACTTCTCAACTTCGTTACTTGTTTGAGCAAAGTTCTCTATTAGTACCAGTTTCTATTATTCTTCCTGATGGATCCACCAAACAAGTTGAAACAGTAGGCAAAGTGCAACTTAGAAATGGTTTAATTCTGGATAATATCTTGTATATACCAGAATTTAAGTTCAACCTTCTCTCGGTTGGGAGATTGGTTAAAGATAACAAGATTAGTACCCATTTTTATGAGGGATCTTGTGTGCTGCAGGCCCTTTCTGATGGGAAGAAAGTTGCACAGGGTTTTGAGCAAGGAGGATTATACAAGATCAAGGTTGGCATAGAAGGTGTTTCAAGTTTTCAGAATAATTGCACAGGATTAGTGCAAGGAAAGGAAGACAGTTTTTGTTCTTCTCTATCACAAACAGTTGATTTACATTTGTTTCATCAAAGAATGGGGCACATTTCAGCTTCCAAGTTGTCTCATTTGAATATTGGAAAGTATTCTCACAACCATAGTTTGGATTGTGATGTTTGTTCAATGTCAAAAGCACATAGACTTCCATTTCCTGACAGTGTTTCTCATGCAATGCATTGTTTTGCTTTGGTGCATTTTGATCTATGGGGTCCATATAAGGTTGCTTCTTTAAATGGATCTCATTATTTTCTCACAGTGGTGGATGATTGTAGTCGAGCTACTTGGACTTATTTGTTATGTACCAAAGACCAAGTAGGAGACTTAATTTCTGACTTCATTCAATATGTTCAGAGGCAGTTTGAGGTCATACCAAAAGTGGTTCGCACAGACAATGGAACTGAGTTTGTCAATCATAAATGCCAAAGGTTATTTGTAGATTTAGGCATCATACATCAAAGGTCTATGGTTTATACACCTCAGCAGAATGGGGTTGTGGAACGTAAGCATAGACATTTATTGGATACAGCTCGGGCTCTTAAAATGCAAGTTGGTTTGCCTGCTCAGTTTTGGGGTGATTGTGTGTTGACAGCTACATATTTGATAAATCGGATGCCTGTTGCAAAATTAGATTGGAAAACTCCTTTTGAGATACTTTTTCACAAAGCTCCTTCTTATGCGCATCTTAGAGTGCTGGGGTGTCTTGGTTATGCTGTGTTTACTGGTTATCAATCAGATAAATTTGGGACTAGAGGGAGAAGATGCATCATGCTCGGTTATCCACCTCATCAGAAGGGGTATAAGCTTTTTGATTTGGAAACTAAAACTGTGTTTTATAGTCGAGATGTTGTCTTCAGAGAGAATGTTTTCCCATTTTTGCAACAGAAATTGAATTCTGAATATCCAACTTTGCCAATCTCTGGAACTTCTGTGTTTCCACAATCTGTTGTTATGTCTGACGATTTTTGTGGTGATCACATTTGTAATGTTGATGCAACTGCTGGTGTTGATACTACAACCAGTTTTGGTGAATCTGTTGATCGTGGTTCAGTGGTTCCACCTGTTTCAGATGTTACACAGCACATGAATGATCAGGTCCAAGGTTCTCCAGATTCTTTGATATCTAGACGTTCTACCAGAATTAGACAAGCACCAGTTTGGACACATGATTATGTGTTAAACACAGTACAAACAGATTTTCATGTGTCTCTAGCAGCAATCATGGCAGTTTTTGAGCCAAGACTTTATAAAGATGCTAAAGGGGATCCAAAATGGCAAGAGGCCATGTCTAAAGAACTTGAAGCTTTAGAAAAAAATGGTACTTGGATATTGACTCCTTTGCCACCAGGAAAAGAAGCCATAAAGTCCAAATGGGTGTACAAGATTAAGTACAAGAGTGATGGTTCCATTGAGAGATATAAGGCCAGGTTAGTGGTTAAAGGCTTTAGTCAGAAACTTGGTAAAGATTATAAACATACTTTTTCCCCTGTTGCAAAATTACCTACTGTTCGTATTGTTATTGCTTTGGCTGCTTCTAAGCAATGGCCTTTGTTCCAATTGGACATCAACAATGCCTTCCTGCATGGTTTCCTTGAGGAAGAGATTTATATGGAGCCTCTAGAAGGGTATGATTGTGCACAGGCTGGGCAAGTTTGCAAGTTAAAAAGGTCTTTGTATGGGTTAAAACAGGCCAGCCGACAGTGGAATCTAGAATTGACTCAATTTTTGATTCAAATGGGATACACACAGTCCAAGCATGATTATTCTTTGTTTACCAGAGTAGAAGAAGCTTCTTTTACAGCTATTTTGGTGTATGTCGATGACATTTTATTAACAGGCAGTGATCTTACAGAGATTCAACATGTTAGAGAGGCTTTGGATCAGAAATTTACAATCAAAGATCTTGGACAAGCTCGTTATTTTCTGGGCATGGAGTTGTTTAGGGACAGTTCTGGTATATATATTTCTCAAAGGAAGTACATATTAGATATTATTCAAGATGCAGGATTAATGAATGCTAAATAAGTTCCATTCCCTTTTCCTGTTGGTGTTAGACTTCATATGGATGAAGGTGATTTGCTACCGGATGTTGAACAGTATAGGAGGCTCGTTGGTCGACTGTTGTATCTTTCTTTAACAAGGCCAGATCTTTCTTATAGTGTGCAACATCTAAGTCAGTTTGTTGCTCAACCTCGTGTTCCTCATATGCAAGCAGCTTTTCATGTGCTTAAGTATTTGAGAGGGACTTCTACTTTGGGTTTGTATTATCCAGTGCAACCTTCATTGAAGATTACAGGGTTTACAGATGTTGATTAGGGGTCTTGTCTCATGACAAGACGATCTTTGACAGGCTACTGTGTGTTTTTGGGTCATGCTTTAGTTTCCTGGAAAACTAAAAAACAGACCACTGTCTCTCGTTCGTCTGCTGAGGCAGAATACCGCAGCATGGCTGCAACCACTGCTGAGCTACTTTGGGTCAGTTATGTTCTTCGTGATTTACAAGTTTCTATTCCTCTTCCAGTCACATTGTTTTGTGATAATCGAGCAGCTCAACACATTACTGCTAATCCATGTTTTCATGAGCGTACGAAGCATCTTGACATCGATTGTCACTTTACCAGGGATAAGATACAAGAAGGTTTTCTGTGTACATCTTATATCCCATCTCGGATTCAATTAGCAGATTTGATGACCAAGGGACTAGGAGAATACCAGCATCAATTTCTTACTTTCAAGCTTGGAATGCAATCGCCTCCATCTTGAAGGGGGGATGTTGAGATGTTGCCTATACAAAGATCAACACACCAGTGCAACCGGAGCTGAAGAGTGAAAGGCGTGGGGTTAAGCTGACGTGTCGGTCTCATTAAGTAGTTCTCCTAGTTTAATAAGCTAGTTAGTATATAATGTAATAAATGGTATTGAGACCATTAACCGACTTGATACATTCTGTTTTGCACCTTCTCTCTGTTTTCCAGTTTTCCCTCTCTTCCATGTAACAAACTTTTGTTTCGGTTTGCAAGAAGTTTCTTGCCTTGTGTATGATCGTTGATCATGATTTCATCATTCTGTTTGCTTCCGCTTTCTTGTTCTTAGTTCGATCTGGAATTCTTCATATTCCATATCTCACCAAACCAGTAATAAGAGCAGATGCAAAAGGAATAATCATTCAAGCTTATCTTAATAATATTCGGCATATTACACTTCACCGGGTCCATACAAGACAAGATAGAGATATTGTACAAACCACCAGTGTAACTAGCTCCAGGGAGCCAGAAACACCAAAAAGGGGACAGTGGTTTAAACATCTTTTACCAATGTGCCTCTATCAAGCACACCATAGGCCACCAGTCAACACCACTTACAACGGTTACTACCCAATCTCATACAAAAGGCATCCAACAACTTAAGGAAAACATAATAAAGATAGCATAATCTTCACTACCTTCAACAGGCAGGAAGTAGCGAAAGGTTAATAAGGCAGCAATCATGATCACATCTAGGAAGGCATTCATATCCATCCTTGGTTTAGCTTTGCTCTTTTCTTTCTTAGATCCCGAGGGACCAGCCTCATGAGGCTTAGGAGGAATGCCACCCTTAAAGACCACTTGGGCCATGGTAGGCAGGTTTTCAGAGGTTTCAAACACCGAATCAGACTTACTTTGTTCTTTAGAGGAGGGGTCAGAAAATAGTACCTTTTTGAAGGATTTCTTTCCTTTATTCTTCTCCATTGGAGATAGAGAGCAGTATCGGATTATGATAGGGTTGTAGTTGTAAGCAAAAGAGGTGAAACATGAAAGGAGAGCTTGAAAGTAAGTAGTGAGGATTTCATAAGGGGAGCTATCCAGATATATATAAAGGCCATCATGAGATAGATCTCAATTTTCAGTTTAATATAGTAATTCATAGAATCAAAGTAGGAAAGGTACAACCTGTTCATCATAGACCTCTGCACCGTTGTTCTCGTCCGATTCCAATGCCAAGAAAGAGAATTCGCCATCATTCCTTTAGAAATAGCAGCCCCGAAAACGCGCTGAGGTAAAGAGCCCCAAAATCTCACCGGCACGTCCATCGCGAGCCGCACATCCCTGTAGCGTAACCCAACTAACCCTAGTCTCCACATAGACCTCATCTCTCTCCAAATAAGACTCTTTTTCTTACCCCTTCTCCAGATTCTTATACACATAGACCACCATCGTGCTCCACGCTTCGAGAAAGAGAACTCGATCCATATTTCCGCATCCTCGTTTGTCACATCAGCGGTGGGAAAAACGGGATTTCTTGGAGCAATTTGCCAGCAAGATTGCCAAAGATCACGTAGGCTTTCATAATAGCATACAATCGTAGAGAAAACGGCGAAGAATCGAACGATTTGGTCAAGATTTTTGATTTTAGAGTATGTTCAATGGTAGACCACTAAAATTTGGTCATCAAATTAAAAATAATATCTCCCTCTTCCATCTCATTTATAACCAAATTTATGCCCAAACATAAAGTTTAAAATCCCAATGGTTGCCCACTTATTTTTGGTCATTCCCATCTCTCTCCTACGTTTTTAATGTTTTCTTCTCTATTTTGCAGGACACATGGCAAGTTTATATGCAATGCCCAAATGCACAAACTAGTTATCACAATGACATGGGCACCACTCTCTCTCCACCAAAATGATACACTCTCTCTTCATTTAATTATATTCTAATGTTTCTCTCTCCTGATGACCAAATTTTGGACATCGGCTGGGAGCACTCTTAGGGTTTTATATTTGGGGGTATTCGATGGGGGTCGGGGAGAGAGAGAGTTTAGGAGTCATTTCTGATAATAAATTAATTATATATGAATGAAATTGTTTTCCTTTTTTTGCTGCCTTGAGGATATCATGATTAACTTTATTTCTTAGCCATTATCCAAAAAAAGAACTCTATTTCTTAGCCCAACTTTTTTTTTATCACCGTAATAGTTTACATGGATTTAAGCTCAAACGGAAAAACCCCACCTCAATCAATTTGATTTTTTATTATCTCAAGATCATGACTAATTATTAATCATAAAATTTTAACCTTCAACATCATCTTTGAAGTTTCTCAATTTATTAAATAACGTCATTATTTTTATTATATAGTCAATATAAATTCACAAATTTATATTAAAATTAAATAATTTATTTAAATTATAAATTCACTTTAAAAGTATCTATATAAAGCTTTAAAATTTTGGGTTATTACAATGCCAATTTCACATTTAAACACATCAATCATATCTAATAAAATATTACGATGGAATAAAACTTAATTGAGAAAATTTTGATTGGTTAAACCCCACATATATATAATTAATTTATAAATTTTAACTTTTTATTTATTTATTTTTCATAATTAATTAAAATATTATTAATTTAATTCATAGTAATGATAAAATAATTATTATTTTTAATGATGCTTTTGTCACATGTGTCACATGTGTCTCTCCCTTCACGGGGGCTGGAGTTGATGCTTTTGTCCATGATGCTGCTGTTTCTAATGATGTTGTCCGAAAGAAGAGGAAGTATGAATTAAAGTGCACAGACAATGGATATAGTTTTCTTACTTTTGCATTCTCTACTTTTGGAGAGCTTGGGAGTGATGCCCTTGAGTTTTTGTCTAAGGTCGCGCGGGCTACTCATAGTAACACGGCTAACTCTAGTATTCGTTCTTTTATTTTTCAGTATTTGTGCTTTACCCTGAATGAGGGTGTCGGAGCCAAGTTAGTTGCTAGGCTTCCATCCAACTTTGTGTAAGTTTTGTTTTTCTAGTTATTAATGTGAATGATAAGAATATGAAATTTTTTATAATTTTATGATTTTAATTATTTATTTAAAATTTCTATATTAATATTTATCATTGATAATTAATATATTTATTTAAAATTTTATTATTAATATTTTATTTAAGCAAAAATATATCCAAAATACGAGAATATATATTAATTACCCTAACTAGTTTATATCTCGTACCATGTACGGGAAATATTCTTTTATTTATTTCTCTTTAAAGATATTTGCATATTAAGTATATATTTCGTTGTATATTATTTTTTATATGGCAGAAGGAATTATATCACAAATTAGAAAACCTTTTTTATATTTAAATATCAATATTCATTGATATTTTTTATTCTATCATTACATTATATAATACCCTTTTAGTTAAATACATGTCGTTTTGACCTATTTTTTTTCAACTAAAGACAAATATCTCTAATCTTCTCATGCGCTAAATATCTCAATTATTATTTAAATATTAAACTCGTTTTCTGGGTCAAATCTGAACCCAACAATACTCCCATACAAATCTTGATCTTTGAGTCTTATCTTTTTTCTTCCTAATAAATTATTATTTAATGTAGTAGAAGATTGTTTAGATAAGAATTAGATTATTAAACAAAAATAAGATAGAAATTAAAAAAATAAAAATAAAATATAATAGAACAATATATTGTTTAATAAGAAACTTTATGTTTTATAAGTAGATAGATTTTAAGATAACCGGAGCATTCATTAGTTTAATGCTCTTGTCTCGGCCTCTTGCATTCTCATCATTAGCATTATGCTTTATTCTGGCGTTCATCTTTGTGAATTATGGCAGTATGTAGTGGGAGCGTCGATGAGGACATTAGACACCGAATACAGAGAGGCTGGCCGAAGTGGAGGGGTGCTTCTGGAGTGTTGTGTGACAGAAAGGTCCCACTCAAGCTAAAGGGCAAGTTTTACAAAGCGGTGCTTAGACCCGCCATACTCTACGGGGCGGAATATTGGCCGACTACTAACACTACAAAAAAAACCATTTTTCGCAACAAGATTTTGGCAACGACTATGTAGTCGTTGCAAAATATAGATATAGCAACGCCAAAGTCGTTGCTAAAAATAAAATATCATTTCCCTCCCCAAAAAAGTTGCGCGGGTCTTTGTAAAATTTCCCTCCACATGATTCTGTAAATTAGAAACGACAGGCATCGTTGCCTATGTTTCTTTATATATTTGGCAACGATATTATTGTTGCTTAAAATATTAAAACAAAAAAAAAGCTTAAAATATTTTGACTTACTATTACACTTTCCTATATTCCCAATCCCAATTCCCCGCCCTAGTTCTCAAACCCCGCCACCACACCAAGTTCTCAAACCCTTACCAGGAAGCTTTCCCATCCCTCTCTTCCGACAAAATCTTCCCTCTTCCGGCTTGAACCCTTCTGGTGGCTTGCTACTGGTTCGAATTTCCGGCAGAATCTCTCCCTTCTGGTGGCTTGCTACTGTATGCTCGTTCTCCCTTTCTTTGTTGCATGTTTGGGCTTTATTTGTGCTCTTCTATCCCAACACTTTGTCTCTTCGTTCTTATATGTATAAAATTTACTCTTTATTAATTCCTGCTATAGTATTTGTTCCAGATCTGGAGATTTCACCACCTTGAGACTCTAGTGCCTCTTTTTTGGGATATTTCTGTTCAAGAACATTCAGGTACCTATGTGAGCCATTACTTTAGTCTTGTAGGGTTTCAAGACATCGAGGTCTACATCCCTCCTTTCAATTTCGCCATGGTTGACAATGGAATTTTCAGGTCCGGTTTTCCTGACACCGCCAGCTTCTCGTTCCTTCGAACCCTAGGGCTTCAATCGATCATGTGAGTGTTGAAATGATCTAGTTGATGATTGTTCTGATTGGTGTTTGCTTGTTTAATTGAGTTTGTTGGATTCTCAATTTGGATGTATTATTGTGTGTGGATAGATATCTATGTACAGAGCCATGTCCGGTGCAGTACGATAAGTTTTTGAAGGCTAACGGGATTCAATTGTTCAAGATTGAAATTGAGATGTTTAAGGTATATTTTAAGTTCAATATTATTGGATATTAATCATATGCTTCTGAAATCGTATTATGATAATCACACCTTCTGAATTGTCTAATATCTTCCAAATGAATCAGTGAAAAAAATTTAATTCTTCTCTCATGTGAATTTGTCTGATTGTTGAAAGCGAATCTTAAAGCCGAATTTGTGTTGTCTATAAATGAAGTTAATATATTCCAAATTACAAATTAAAGCTAGATCTATTTGTGTATATAGTAGTTACTGATCACGGATCATTATATATATATATGTATATATATATATATATATTAATACGTAGTTTTGAAACCTTTTTGTAATATTAAATGTAAACTCAATCATTACAAGTAGCTAGGAGTTTGTGTCACCTGTAAGTTCAACAAACTTAAGAGTTAAGATTGGATTAAAATATATGTGTACATCTCGACCACCTAGATTCCGCCTTCATATCGGGTTTCAACTGGGTAGATGTTATTATTGTTGTTGTTTTTTTAGATAACTCTTATCTTTTTCTTTTTTAAATTATTTTTAATTAGTAGAATATTGTTTAGATAAAAATTAGCTTTTTAAATTAGAATAAGATAGAAATAAAAAAAATTAATAAAAAAGTAGAAATAATAAGTTTTTAAATATGAGGCTAGGTCAGAATCGTTCCAATGACCCGAAAAAATATAACTTTAATATATAATTATAGATTTCCTTTCCTTGTCCGACAATATATATTATACCATATCATAGAAGATAGAAGAAGACAATACTGAAATAAAGAAAGCATACTACAACCTCCACTAGCTTGCACTAATCCTTGGAGACCGCATTATTGATCGTATTATTGATCGCATTATACATTTAACTAAATAAATAATGTTACGCATATATAAACTTTAATCTGCTTTGCTTAGTACAAAGGTCATTATAAATTTATAATGCCGAATACCAAATTGGTACTTAAAAACACACTCTAAATTTGAGAGAATAGGATTTTCGGGAATAACTTTCTTGATTTTTTTTATTAGAAAAATTACAAATATATAGATAATTATATGACTTATCCTACAAGGAAAGACACAATATTTACTCTTATAATAATAATAATAATAATAATAATAATAATAATAATAATAATAATAATAATAATAATAATAATAATAATAATAATAATAAATAATGATCGGACGGGCGATCAGGGGGCGACTTGGGATTTTGCGGCCATCTAAGCCCTGGTCCGGCCATCTCCAGTCACGGGCGACTTTCTTCTTCACTGCAACTTCTTCGCTGGTGTGGTTTTTAATATCTAGGGTGATCGTTTGGGCGTTTAGGGTTGGGCGCCCTGGTGCGTCAGCGGAGGTGAAGTTGTAGCCGGCGGTGGTGGTGTCACGGTGTTGTTGGTGCGCCGCCTGGTTCTTCATCTGTGGTTCTTCATTGCACACCACTTTGTCTCTGGTGTTTTCGTCAGTGTATCAACGTTGAATGGTGTGTTCGTGGTGTAAGCAGCGGTTTATGGTTCGTCATCGGGGTTTGTCAGCGATCGTCAGCGGTTGCCTGGGGTTGTCAACGGCTGTCTTCCTACAGAGTTGGGTTTGTGCTCAGTGTTGGTTTTGCGATCAGTCAGCGTTGGGTTTGAGTTGTTGTTTGCGATTAGTCAGTGTTGTCTTTTGATCGTTTGTGCTCAGTGTTGCTGGTGTGGTTCAACGATCTGTCGTTGTTTGAGTTTGTTTGCGATCTGCTGGTGTAGTTGCTGATGTAGTTTGTGGTTGTTGCTGCTGTCTGTGGTTGCTGTAGTTTATGAGTTTTTCATCGGCCTGAGGTTGTCATCTGCTCGTTTGAGATCCTTTGTTGTTGCTGCTGGGTTTTTGATCGTTTTATCAGGTCAGTTTTGTGTCACTGCAGTTCTTTGGTTTTTTAATCGGTTAGTTTTTGCTGTTGTGCTGGTTTTTGTTGGCTTGTGTTGAATAGTGTGGTGTTGTGTCTCTTTCCACGGGCTACCATTGCGATCTCTGATGCCTACTGTTGTAGTGCGTGTTCATTGCCCATTTGTGGGTCTTAATGGGTGTCGAGATGGTGGAGGTAATGGCCTTACTAAGAGCTCTTTGATCACTCATCTTCGTGATCGTCATTGTACGCTGTCTGGGTTGTCAACGGCTGTCTTCCTACAGAGTTGGGTTTGTTCTCAGTGTTGGTTTTGCGATCAGTCAGCGTTGGGTTTGAGTTGTTGTTTGCGATTAGTCAGTGTTGTCTTTTGATCGTTTGTGCTCAGTGTTGCTGGTGTGGTTCAACGATCTGTCGTTGTTTGAGTTTGTTTGCGATCTGCTGGTGTAGTTGCTGATGTAGTTTGTGGTTGCTGCTGCTGTCTGTGGTTGCTGTAGTTTATGAGTTTTTCATCGGCCTGAGGTTGTCATCTGCTCGTTTGAGATCCTTTGTTGTTGCTGCTGGGTTTTTGATCGTTTTATCAGGTCAGTTTTGTGTCACTGCAGTTCTTTGGTTTTTTAATCGGTTAGTTTTTGCTGTTGTGCTGGTTTTTGTTGGCTTGTGTTGAATAGTGTGGTGTTGTGTCTCTTTCCACGGGCTACCATTGCGATCTCTGATGCCTACTATTGTAGTGCGTTTTCATTGCCCATTTGTGGGTCTTAATGGGTGTCGAGATGGTGGAGGTAATGGCCTTACTAAGAGAGTATAGCTAATGCTATTCGTACTTGGAGTGAGCCGGGTGGTAATTTGCTGCTTTTGCGGGAAACTTTGGCAGTTGGATCCCCACCTTTGATGGATGCTGATGAGGGCCTTGATTTGGAAAAGCGTAATATCAAGCAGTGTCATAGGAAGATTTGTGATGGCCATTACACTGCCGCAGTCCGAGTTCTTTCTTCTTCTGGTATTGCTCTTTATAATGAGGCCACTCTTTCAGATTTACAGTCAAAACACCCAACTTCTCCAGCTCCATCCTTGCCTGATATACCTGTTGATCATCATCATCTCATCGCTACTTCTGCTGTTGTTTTGGACCGAATTAAGAGTTTTCCGCGTGGTACATCATGTGGTAGGGACGGTTTACGTGCTCAACACCTTATGGATTGCTTGAGTGGTGCTGCTGTAGCTGTTTCTGATGAGTTAGTTGGCTCTATTTCTGGGGTGGTTAATCTCTTTCTAGCTGGAAAATGTCCTATGGATTTGGGAGAGTATATTGCTAGTGCTCCTCTCACACCGCTTGTCAAGCCTGGTGGGGGAATTCGTCCAATAGCTGTGGGTACTGTCTGGCGGCGTCTGGTTTCGAAGGTCGGTGCTGTTATGGTTGGCCAAACGTTAGGAAGTTATTTTGACAGTCTTCAATTTGGTGTTGGGGTTTCTGCAGGTGGTGAGGCAATTCTCCATGCTGTGAATCGGTTGATTGAAGATCGCGGTACTGATGTTGGTCTTTCTATGTTGTTGGTGGATTTTCAAAATGCCTTCAATTTAGTTGATCGTGCAGTCATGTTACGTGAAGTTCGTCTTCGTTGTCCGACTATTTCGTGTTGGGTTGAATTCTGCTACTCTAATCCAGCCAGGTTGTATTATGGGGAGCACACTTTATGGTCGTCTCAGGGGGTGCAACAGGGTGATCCCCTTGGTCCTCTACTTTTTGCTTTGGTTTTACAACCCCTGATTTGTAAAATTAGAGACACTTTTGACGTTTGTCTTCAGGCGTGGTATTTGGATGACGGCGCTATTATTGGTGACACCTTGGTGGTGGGGAAGGTTCTGCAGTTGATTATGGAGGAAGGGCCTCGTTTAGGGTTACATCTCAACGTGGAAAAAACTGAAGTTTTTTGGCCTACAGAAGACCAACGGAGCAGGCTTGTAGGTGTCTTTCCCACTAATATTGCTCGACCTTTGCATGGTGTTAAGTTGCTTGGTGGTCCTGCTAGTTCCAATTCTATTTTTAGTGGTGAGCTTGTGATGCAGAGGGTGACCAAAACCATTATGCTTATGGATAAAGTTGCTAAGCTTAATGATCCTCAGTGTGAGTTGTTGTTACTTAGGGCATGTACCGGAGTTTCTAAACTCTACTTTGCTTTGCGTATTTGTCCTCCTGATATTTTTGATGCAGCTCAGCGCACATTCGATAGAGCTCTTCGATCTTCCTTGGAGCGTATTGTTACTGCTTCGGGACCTGGGTTTGGCGATTGGCAATGGCGACTTGTCACCTTACCTTTTGCATTTGGAGGGCTTGGTGTCTATTCTGCAAGTGATGTTCGCCATTATGCTTTTCTTGCTTCTCGGTTACAATCTGCTGGTTTGCAAACTAAGCTTCTTCAGAATGCTGGCATTGTTGGTCTTAGACATGCCTTTGCTGATGCGTTGAGTCTTTTTAATAGAAATGTGGAGTCTGGTTTTTTGAGTAATCCTAGTGAGGTCGCTGCCCCTAAACTCATGAAGAAACTGGCAGATACATATTTCACAAAGGTTACTACTTCTGCAGAATCCACCTTTTCTTTATCTCCTCGGCAATCGGCATTGTGGAAATCGCAGCAGGGAGATCACACCTCTGTTTGGCTTCGGGCGGTCCCCATCTCAGATTTGGGACAGACGATGAATGTCAAGTCGTATCGATGTGTGTTGTGTTATCGGTTGGGTGTTCATTTGTTCTCTATTTCGACACCATGCTCTGCTTGCTCTAGGGTTTTTGATGGGGATATCTTTGGTGATCATGCGGTGTCGTGTGCTGGCATTGTAGGTATTAAACATCGACATAATGTTGTTCGGGATACCCTTGTTGACATTTGTTATCGGTTTGGAATTTCGGCAAGAAAAGAGGTTGATATTGGATTGTCTGGCGGGAACGACGGGGCTCTCCGACCTGCAGATGTGTTACTCTATTCTTGGGATCGAGGCCGTGATGTATGTGTTGACTTGACAGGATCTTCTCCCTTGACACAATCCAGTTTGTCTGACTTTGTTCCGGGACGAGTTGTGGTTGATGCAGCTAATCGAAAGAGGGTCAAATACGAAGCTAGCTGTCGGGCTTTCGATTATGGTTTTCTTCCTTTCTCCTTTTCTTCTCTGGGGGAATTGGATAAGGATGTTGTAGCATTGTTGAAGCGGGTTCAACAGTTTTCTAAGACTCAAGACATTGGGGCTCGTGCTGCTGCTCGTATCTTCACTAGGATAGGCTTTGCTATAGCTAGAGGAGTGGGGGCCCAGATTGTATCTCGGCTTCCCACTAATTTTATGTAATTTGTTTGACTTTGTAAGTTTTAATAATAATAATAATAATAATAATAATAATAATAATAATAATAATAATAATAATATATAATGATCGGACGGGCGATCTGGGGGGCGACTTGGGATTTTGCGGCCATCTCCGACCATCTAAGCCCTGGTCCGGCCATCTCCAGTCACGGGCGGCTTTCTTCTTCACTGCAACTTCTTCGCTGGTGTGGTTTTTAATATCTAGGGTGATCGTTTAGGGCGATCGTTTGGGCGTTTAGGGTTGGGCGACCTGGTGCGTCAGCGAAGGTGAAGTTGTAGCCGGCGGTGGTGGTGTCACGGTGTTGTTGGTGCGCCGCCTGGTTCTTCATCTGTGGTTCTTCATTGCACACCACTTTGTCTCTGGTGTTTTCGTCAGTGTATCAACGTTGAATGGTGTGTTCGTGGTGTAAGCAGCGGTTTATGGTTCGTCATCGGCGTTTGTCAACGATCGTCAGCGGTTGCCTGGGGTTGTCAACGGCTGTCTTCCTACAGAGTTGGGTTTGTGCTCAGTGTTGGTTTTGCGATTAGTCAGCGTTGGGTCTGAATTGTTGTTTATGATCAGTCAGTGTTGTCTTTTGATCGTTTGTGCTCAGTGTTGCTGGTGTGGTTCAACGATCTGCCGTTGTTTGAGTTTGTTTGCGATCTGCTGGTGTAGTTGCAGATGTAGTTTGTGGTTGCTGCTGCTGTCTGTGGTTGCTGTAGTTTATGAGTTTTTCATCGGCCTGAGGTTGTCATCTGCTCGTTTGAGATCCTTTGTTGTTGCTGCTGGGTTTTTGATCGTTTTATCAGGTCAGTTTTGTGTCACTGCAGTTCTTTGGTTTTTTAATCGGTTAGTTTTTGCTGTTGTGCTGGTTTTTGTTGGCTTGTGTTGAATAGTGTGGTGTTGTGTCTCTTTCCACGGGCTACCATTGCGATCTCTGATGCCTACTGTTGTAGTACGTTTTCATTGCCCATTTGTGGGTCTTAATGGGTGTCGAGATGGTGGAGGTAATGGCCTTACTAAGAGCTCTTTGATCACTCATCTTCGTGATCGTCATTGTACGCCTGATGCTCAAGTAGTTACACGTCATTCTCTTACCACTGACTTGGCTATTTTTTCCGAGGCTGAGTTGACCTTCCGTCGTATGGGGATTTGGCTTTGTGGGGTCTGTTTTAAGACACATTCTCTACGTTCAAAATTTCGTCATGGTCAAGGTTCTGATTTTGTGGCCCCACCTGATATTGGAGATGTGTTGTTCGGTTTGTGCTCTATGATCTTCCTAAGCCGCCACTCAATTCTGTTGTACCTAGTCTTGTGGATACTGTTGGAGATGGTGTACTCAATTCTGATGTTGTGCAAGAACAAGTTTGTGGTTTTACAATCACTCTCCTTGACAGATTGCTTTTTAAACGGCTTTGCACTGTGAAATCCATCCCTCCTAAATGCCGCTTGGGCTTCTCCCGGGTTTTGAAAGGCGCACTTGATAAGGTGCTTTGCAAGCCTGAAGATATCTCTTGTTGGGTTACTCTTCTCGTCTTGCCTCTTTGTATCCTTAAAACCTTTAGTCCGAGGAGTAATCGCGAGTGCACATCTACCGTTAGACGGAAACGACAAGAAGAGAGTATAGCTAATGCTATTCGTACTTGGAGTGAGCCGGGTGGTAATTTGCTGCTTTTGCGGGAAACTTTGGCAGTTGGATCCCCACCTTTGATGGATGCTGATGAGGGCCTTGATTTGGAAGAGCGTAATATCAAGCAGTGTCATAGGAAGATTTGTGATGGCCATTACACTGCCGCAGTCCGAGTTCTTTCTTCTTCTGGTATTGCTCTTTATAATGAGGCCACTCTTTCAGATTTACAGTCAAAACACCCAACTTCTCCAGCTCCATCCTTGCCTGATATACCTGTTGATCATCATCATCTCATCGCTACTTCTGCTGTTGTTTTGGACCGAATTAAGAGTTTTCCGCGTGGTACATCATGTGGTAGGGACGGTTTACGTGCTCAACACCTTATGGATTGCTTGAGTGGTGCTGCTGTAGCTGTTTCTGATGAGTTAGTTGGCTCTATTTCTGGGGTGGTTAATCTCTTTCTAGCTGGAAAATGTCCTATGGATTTGGGAGAGTATATTGCTAGTGCTCCTCTCACACCGCTTGTCAAGCCTGGTGGGGGAATTCGTCCAATAGCTGTGGGTACTGTCTGGCGGCGTCTGGTTTCGAAGGTCGGTGCTGTTATGGTTGGCCAAACGTTAGGAAGTTATTTTGACGGTCTTCAATTTGGTGTTGGGGTTTCTGCAGGTGGTGAGGCAATTCTCCATGCTGGATAAGGATGTTGTAGCGTTGTTGAAGCGAGTTCAATATTTTTCTAAGACTCAAGACATTGGGGCTCGTGCTACTGCTCATATCTTCACCAGAATAGGCTTTATTATAGCTAGAGGAGTGGGGGCCCAGATTGTATCTCGGCTGCCCACTAATTTTATGTAATTTGTTTGACTTTGTAGGTTATTATAATAATAATAATAATAATAATAATAATAATAATAATAATAATAATAATATCTAAATACTACTCCTCAATATAAGTTAGAGCACGTAGTAATGTCCAACTTGCTGAGAAGACGTAAGAACTTCTGCTTCCTGAGAGACTTGGTGAACATATTAGCAGGTTGCTCAAAAGTACAAAATGACCAGCGATAACTTGACTATCTTTAATGAAATCCCGCAAAATGTCAATCAATCTCAATGTGTTTCGTACTCTCATAGAAGATAGGATTGACAGTACCATGTAATGTTGCCTGATTGTCACATTATAGTCTCATAGGAGTGGAATGGCAAACTCCAAGAGACAAAAGAAGAGACTTGATCCAGATTAGCTCACAACAAGCAACTACCATGGATCTATATTCGACCTCAGCGGATGATCGAGAAACTATTTCTTGTTTCTTGGTGTTCCAAAAGATAGGAGATAAAGCTGGCTTTGATATCATATAAATTTGGAAGAATAAGATTTTTGGGAATAACTTCTTTGATCTTTTCATTAGAAAGATTACAAATATATAGAAAACTATATGGCTTATTGATAGCTCACATATAGGTAGTGTTTAGAATGCATGTTTTCGTTTCTTTTGCATTGTTTTAGGTAGTTTTAGTTAGTTTCTTTAGTGTCTTAGAGTGTCTAGGAATTTTGGGTTTTTGCACTTGTTCTATGTTGTTTTATAGGTCTTCTTCTTTCTAGCTGTAGATAGCATATAAAATACCTAAAAACACCATAAACTCATGCTAAAACTCCTCCTAAATACACAATATAATTGTGTATATCAAACTCCCCCACACTTGAATCTCACTCGTCCCTGAGTGACTCAGAAAACTATCACTCATAAAAACTATAACCACCGGATCATCAAAATGCAAGGAAGCTTACAAAGAGGAACAAAAGCATTCTCATGCAAGCACTACCCAACCTAAACAACATGATATGACAATTAAGCTCTAACCATCTACTCCACTCATCATGAACATAATTAAGCAAATCATCAACAACATCATCAAATCAATATCATGCTCAACTCAAACCACCTGACAATCCTCAATATCTATTAAATCATCAAACATCAACCACCAAAAACTAACCACTAACAAGTCCATCAAAAACACCAACAAAGAGAGTGAAAGTCTCCATAAATCTACACCTTATCCCTCCAAATGAAAACCTACCCAAAACACTCCTATACTCCACTTCTTATGTCTCCTGCGCCGGTAAAAAGATAGTCCTAAAACACTCTTTTTTTCACTCATTTTGCTTAGGCGCCTTTTCAGGTTTTCACCTAACACTCTCATTTCATTTTTCAATAATGGACTCACCAACTCACACCACTCTGAATCTATTTTTGCCAAGGCCTAATGCCTGCCAGATTACCTACTTATTACCTAGACCGCCCTTTCGGGTTTTCAGCCTATCCCAGGATTTTATTTGCCTTTTTTCATTTTTTATGGCTCTTTTTTTATAACATATTAATAGAAATATAATTCCAACTCCCCCACACTTAGAACACACATTGTCCTCAATGTAATAAAGACAAGATAAAATAAAGGGGAAGTAAAGAATAATACCACTACTGATCAAATGGTGGTGGTGGATACGGTGGATAGTCAGGATATGAGGGGTAGGCGAGCCACACGCCTTGGAAAAACTAAGCCTGTTGCTGGAAATAGCTAGTCTGCTGCTGGAAGAACTGAGACTGATCCTGATGAAACTGATGGATCCGGTCTATAGAAGTAGACAAAGCAGACTGCTGAGTGAACATCTCCTCCTGACGAACTGAAAGCTGACGCATCTGGCGCATCATATCATCCTGCCAGTTGAAATCAGTGTCAACCCCAGAAGTAGCAGGCATACTCATACCAGGAACATCTTCATGCATAACTGTGTCGGCCTGAGGAAAGGTCTCTGGAATAGATGGTGGAGCAGATGGTGGGACTGCCTGTGGAGCAGCAGAAGTGGAAGGACCAAAACCTCTATCCCGTACGGATAACTGACGCAGATCAAAATGCTGATACTCAGGTCCAAAGGGTAACTCAGCAATAGGCAAAAGAATCCTAGAAACACTCGTGGGAGGACCAAATAAATAATAAAATCTGCCTCTATCCTCAGAAATATATCCAACATTCCTCAAATGCCTAATATCACAAGTACAGGTAGGAGATAATCGCTGAGATGCTGGAGGAAAAGGAATGTTCAGGAACTCCCCCAAAATGGAAAAATCATCCCACCAATACCAATCTTGCACTTTTTCTGACCCCTACACTTCTTGCAGCTAGCAAGAAACTGAGCTCTCCAGTCTCTGATAAGCGTGCATGGCGATGTGAAACTCCACATAGTCTCTAAATCAGTGTAAGAGACCTTGTTTGCCTCAGTCTGGCCATAAAAAGCCATCCTAATCACCTTATGACAAATACGAAGGCAAGGATGAGACCACTTGTAGTTCTTTTCTCCTCCTTTGGGATCAAATGAAGGAAAACCTGTAGTGTTGTACCAGAAAACCAACTCATCCTCAGTAGCATTCCAAAGAGCAGAATCAGAAGGCTGCCTGGAAATACCAAATGCCTCCTCAAGGCTAGCATACGTCAACACATGGCATGAACCTGCTAGCTGAAAAGAAATCCTCCCATTCTCATGGTCATCCTCTAAAGTAATCAGAAATTCCCTAGTCCAGGCAGGGAATGTGGGAGCACTCTTAAAGAAAAAATTACCCAATCCAGCATGGGTCAACATCTGCCTAGTACAACTCTCTAATCCTAACTGTCTCATAGTGACGGGATCAAAAAATAAAGTAGAGACATACCTAACTGTCTCTAGACTTGGTTCCTCATCTGGCAACTCCATAAGCTCTGGATGTGAGAAGGTGGGGAAACTGAAACATGGGATTTCAAGGCCCAACATAGGACACAACATGATGGTGGGAGCCTTAACAGATGTGTCTGGTTGATTTCCTTCCTCGTGGTTGTCAACTTCATCAGCAAAGAAGTCATCATTGTCAACAATATAATCTTCTTCCAAAACCACAGAAGGCTCAAACTCATGATTCCACATGGGAGAAGATGATTCAGGTTCCCTAGGCTTTGCAAGTATCTCTGTGGCAGCACAAACTTCCCTTGTCAAAGCATCCGTCCTGGTAGAGAGTTCTTTCACTAAATCCTCAAGAGACGTATCAACCGGTTGTGGCTGTTGGGAAGATGACTCAACCTGAAAGCTTTGATAGCTCATGAAACATAAGAAATCCCAGCATTCCTCGGATCCCATATATAAAATCCTATCATTGCTCATGTAGTTAGCCAATCCCCTTGTCTCAAAATTCATACCAAGAATAACTCCGATGTTGACCTCTTCATCACTGATTTTCAACATATGCTCTTGAAATCTAGAAAAATAATCATGGAAGTGTTCACTTATCTTAGAAGGAAAGATAAAATCTATATCTATATATAAAAGACGCAAGGAATAAAGCCACCACGTTGGCCACCTAGAATTTTCCTACGTGTCATTCCTACGTTAAGCCTCCTAGGATTTTGCCACATATGATTGTATTTTTGCAATTTATATAGGTTGATATTATTTTAGGAATATATAAAAATAAGAATCTAGGAAAGATTCTATCTAAAATAAAGATTTGATCTAATGTTAAATATTAAGTAGTAATATTAAAAAATTTATATGATTATTAATTTAAATTAAAAAGATTCTATCTAAAATAAAATAAATTATAAGAACATTATATATTAATGTTCAATATTTTTATAATAATTTATTTAAGTTATTTTTTCTACCACATTATAAACGACATGTCACGTAGGATCTTAGAATGTGCCACTTAAGATTTTTCATGTCACCTAGAATTTCGTATTTTTGGCAAATTAAATATGTTTAAAAGATTTATCTAAAATAAACCATATAAACATTAATATTAATGCTAAATATTTTTTTATGATAATTTATTTAAGTTAAAAAATTCTATCTAAAGTAAAAACTATAGAAATATTAAATATTAATACCAAATATACGTTATAAAAAAATAATATAACTCTATCCAAAATCCTAATCAATAACTATATATTAAAATTGTACCATTTTTAGCCACCACGTTGATTATGGCCCCACCTTATATTTATAAATTAAATTTTGTTTTTATTAATTCCAATTCAATTAAATTCCTTTCTCTCTATTTATGTGAAAAAAAAATTGATTTCAAATTTTAAATAAAAATAAAAATATTAATTTATCTTTATTTTTTATCTATTTTTGTAAAAGATTTATATTAAATAAACTTTTGATAAGAAATTAAAAAATTTCAATATCTATATAATCATTTGCCTAAATTGAATTTTAATAATAAAAAATGCAATATATTTTCCTTAATTTTCTTTTTTAATTATTCATGTAAATATTGAAGTTTTTTATCTTTAAATATTTTAATATTTATTCATATTTTCATATTAATTATAGTTTTTAATTTTTATTTTAAATTATTTTAAAGAATTGAATTTGATTCAAAAGTTATAAGAATTTACATTATTTTGACCTTTTTATCTATTTTTGTAAAATATTTTTAAAATTGAATTTTTCTAATTAAAATATTTTTTTATATTTTTCCATAAATAAATTAGTATTGAGCCACCAAAATCATATTGGGCTCACCTTAACAATTTCGGCTCCATCTCACATTATATCAGTTTTTAAATTTTATATAAAATTTTTCTAATAAACAAATTATTTTTATTTTATATTAAATTAAAATCTTATTTATTAAATACTTTAAGTGTTAAATCCATATAATCGTGCATGACAGGACGAATATGACTAATGTTAATCTAAATACAATATATAACAATAGTATCCCAATAACACTTGTAAACATATGGGTATTAATGAAAGTTCAAGGACCATATGGGTAATTAAAAAGCAAACATTCCTTGTATGAATACTTTTCTTGATAAAAAAAAAGTTATAACATCCTATTCTTATAGAGTTTGATTCAAATGAAACAAACTCTGTATTCTAAAACGTGAAACGAATGCACTTTTCGTAGTTCATAGTGCACTTTTCATACAAAAGTGCATTGCAAAATAAAAAAAGTGCAATCCGAAAAAATGCACTACAAAAAGTACGAAAAGTGCAAATCCGAAAAAGTGCACTCCGAAATAGGAAAAGTGCACTACCAACTAGGAAAAGTGCATTCGTTTCAGGATAAGACTTCGTTTTATTTGAACCAAATTCCTTAATTGGATACTAGCATCATATACGAATTTGGTTAAATATAAATGATATATTTTAAAATAAATTAATTTAAAAATATTTATTTTATTATTATTATTATATGAATGTGAACAAAAATGGTTGATTATTTTATTGCGAGCATCTAATGTTTAAAAGCACACTTGTAAATATATGGATATTAATAAAAGTTCTAGGGCCATATGAGTATTTAATTAAAAAGAAAACATCCCTTGTATGAGTGCTTTTCTTCATAAAAAGGATGTTGTAGCACTCAACTCATAATTGGATACTGGCATTTATTCTCGTTTCATGTTCGAATTTGGTTATATATATAGTGTTAAGATCAAGTGTGGAGGTTTATTAGTGTGGATAATTAGGAGGCTTCTTAGTCTATAGATTTAAAAAAAATTAATGGATACAAATTTTTAGAATTAAAAAAAAAAACTCAATTGCGGGACACGCAATCCTAAGCAGATGCGTACTTGGGGTACAATAAGGTGGTCATGGATTTGCATGATGAAGAGGATATCGATTTCATCACTCAATGTTGAACCTTTTGCTACAATATAATGCCTTTTGATATAAGGAATGCGCGAGCCACCCTTCAAACGCTCGTGAACCGAGTGTTCTGGGAGCACTTGGGAAAGACATGTCGGCCTACATGGACGACATATTTGTGAAGAGCAAGTCTGATGAGGAACATTGGACTGATCTAGTCGAGGTATTCGGCACACTTCGGAAGTCAAAGCCGAGCCTCAACCCTAAGAAAAGTGTCTTTGATGTATCGTTAGGAAAGTTCCTATGTTTCATGATCAGCGTGCGTCACATCAACGTCAATCCGTCAAAGATCGTGTCAATCATTAAGATAAGATCTCATCGATCTCCCAACGAAGTCCATCCCCTTAATGGTGATGTGAATTAACTCAGGTGATTCTACTCTTGCCTGGCGAACTACACTCTTCTATTGTTCTCGATGCTAAGAAAGAACGAGAACTTCTTATGGATTGATGAGTTGGAGTGCTCATTTCAAGAGCTGAAGGAGTATTTGACGAGCTTACCCACCCTGTCTCCCCCTACATTAGGAGATGGCCTGCAATTGTACATAGTAGTGAGCAAGTACACAATCAATGCGGTTCTAACAAGGAAATCCATGTTTCCCGTATACTACATTAGTCATGTACTCCAACCAAACAACAACGGTAATCCCTAACTGAAAAGATGGCACTTGCAATGGTTATAACAACGCACAAATTGAGGCCTTACTTCCAAGTCCACCTAATATAGGTCTTGTCGGAACTCCCGCTTTGTCAAATCCTCCATCAACCCGTACTCTTTGGGCAAATGACAAAGTGGACCATTGAGGTGTAAGAGTTTGATTTGGTGGACCTCCCGAGGACCGTGATAAAGGGTCATGCCTTACCAGAGTTTGTTGTGGAGGTGGCATTCGGTTACCTAACGAGGTGTTGAGGGATCTCCGCTCGACGGCTTCTGGAGGAGGATGAAGAAGATCTTGCGTACGGCGCATGGTGGTTTTGAGAGCGAGGTCGATGGTGGTCGTCGGCGTCGACGACGACGTCGCGGGTGGGCGGATTGGTCTTGGAGAAGAAGAGGAGGCGCTGGGCGCCCCCAACTGAGAGAGCCGGTGGGAGGGATATGCCTAGAAACTTTGAAATCTAAGCTACAAAGTTATTTCCTATGTTACACGGACACGCTCTGGGACTAGGCGTGTCGCGTGTCGACACGCTCGGACACATGACACGCGTCGGATACGACGCCGACACGCTCGGTCAGCGTGTCAGACACGTTGACGTGTCGTTGACCGACATTTGCAGAAACGCATAGTGTAAAATCGTTCGAAAACGCTCTTGGACACGTAGATCTGGGTGTCGGCGGCTAGCAGAGGAGGCAACTTTGGTGACGTTGGGGGTCTATATGCCAAGTTGTGAATGTGGGGAAGAACGGGTTTGGGGGAAAAGACAACGAAGAGTGGGAGAGAGGCGGCAGATTGAGAAGAAAAGGAGAATAGGGGAGAAAGATAAAAGGTTATTTATACATAATAATCCTATTTTGGCCCTAATAATAATAATAATAAGGATTGAGATCAGGCGAGGAGGGCTCTTACCGTAGATAATTAGGAGGATCCTCAGCCTTTGGATTTAAAAAAAATTAATGGATAAGATTTTTTTGAATTAAAAGAAAAACTAATAAATCTATCCATATCTTTTCTCTCTCCTATAATATCTCCCGCATCTATATATACGCTGATGCTAAACTTCCCCCTCATCTAATACGTAATGAACAATTAAGAGATTGCAAATGAACAGCTAAGGTATTTATCATGAACAAGTATTACTATATTATGGATGAACAATAATTTACGCAAATAATTACGTGACTCTACAGGTGAACATCTACTCATTAACAATTGAACAACTACAACAATGAACAACTAATACCTGACAATGAACAATTCATCTCTCGCGTCTATATAAGCGCTAATCCTAAACTTTCTCTCTAATCTAATACATATTGAACAATTAAGAGATTGCAAATGAACAAGTAATGTATTTATCATGAACAAGTACTATTATATTGAATAATTACGTCTCTCTACATCTCAACAACTACTCATTTACAATTGAACAACTACAACAATGAACAACTAATACATAATAATGAACTATTCATATCTAATTTTCTCTCTCCTTAATATCATTCACGTCTATATAAGCACCGATGTTAAAATTTCTCTCTCCTCTAATATAAATTGAACAAGTAAGATATTGTAAATGAACAAGTAATGTAATGATCATGAACAATTACAACTACTTATTCGTAAATGAACAACTACATACACTAAACCCTAAACAAAAAACAAAAAACCCTAAAGCCTAAATAGTAAACCCTAAACCCTAAATAGTAAACCCTAAACCCTAAATAATAAACCCTAAATCCTAAATAGTAAACCCTAAACCCTAAACTATAAACCCTAAATACTAAACCCTAAACACAAATTACTAAACCCTAAATGATAAACCATAAACCCTAAATAGTAAACCCTAAACCCTAAAATACTAAACCCTAAACCATAAATAGTAAACCCTAAACCCTAAAATACTAAACCCTAAACCCTAAACCCTACATCATAAATATTAAACCATAAACCATAAACCCTAGGGTAGGGTTTAGGGTTTAATATTTAGGGTTTAGTGTTTAGGGTTTAGTATCTTAGTTTTTGCTATTTAGGATTTAGGGTTTAATGTTTAGGGTTTACCTTTTAGGGTTTAGTATTTAGGGTTCATTATTTATATTTTAGGGTTTAGGGTTTAGTTTAGCGTTTACTATTTAGGGTTTAGGGTTTAGTAGTGTGGGTTTTAGGGTTTATTGTTTAGGGATTAGGGTTTAGTATTTAGGATTGCAAGGTTTAGTTTAGGGGTTAAGGTTTATTATTTAAGGTTTAGGGTTTATTATTTATGGTTTAGGGTTTATTATTTTGGGTTTTAGGGTTTAGGGTTTATTATTTATGATTTAGGGTTTATTATTTAGGGTTTAGGGTTTAGTATTTTGGGTTTTAGGGTTTAGCGTTTAGAATATTGTTCATCATTATATTAGACAATACTTGTTCATGATAAATATATTACTTGTTCATTTGTAATCTCTTAATTGTTCAATATGTATTAGATGAGAGAGAAAGTTTAGAATCAACGCTTATATAGACGCGAGAGATGAGTTGTTCATTGTTAGCTAGGTATTTGTTGTTCATTGTTGTTGTTCTTGTTGAATTGTTAATGAGTAGTTGTTCACTTGTAGAGAGACGTAATTATTTGCATAAATTATTGTTCATCCATAATATAATATACTTGTTCATGATAAGTACCTTAGTTGTTCATTTGCAATCTCTTAATTGTTCAATACGTATTAGATGAGGGGGAAGTTTAACATCAGCGTATATATAGTTGCGGGAGATACTATAGGAGAGAGAAAAGATATAGATAGATTTATTAGATTTTCTTTTAATTCAAAAAAATCTTATCCATTAATTTTTTTAAATCCAAAGGCTGAAGATCCTCCTAATTATCTACGGTAAGAGCCCTCCTCACCTGATCTCAATCCATCCTAACCTGGCCCAAATCTAATTTGATATGTTTGGACTAAAATCCAATATATTGTGAGTGTTATTTGTAAAATTTTGATAAAACTATCACTAGACCTTTATAATAATGTATAATTATATTCACGTTTCCCTAACGTGTCGTGTCATATGAAATTTGGAAAATAGCGTGTCCACGTGTCCGTGTTTGTGTCGTATCCGTGTTCGTGTAACCTAGGTTATTTCTAGGGCTGGAAAGGATATGCGTGAGATATACTGTAAAAATAAAATTGAATAAAAAATTGAAAAACATTACCGCTTTTTTAAGAGGATAAAATTGGAAAATACATTTATAAATATGTTAAACGACATATTATTTTTAACAAGAAAAGAAGGCTAGAACTTCATGTTTTGGTTAACACAGGGAGTATAATTTACAATAAATTTAATTATATTTTTTAACCTCTATAACTTATCCACATTAATTTTTTTTTGGTAGAAACTTATCCACATTAATTAACTATTGCACATTTTAATTACTCCATTTTATAAATTTGACTAGAGGAGAGAAAAAAAAAGATGAATATATAAAATAAATTTTTATAGAAAAATGAAATATAATTAAGTTAAGAGAGAAATTTAGATGATAAATGGAAGGGTATATCTGGAAAAAATGAATAAAATATTTAAAATGATAAATTTTATTTTTTTGGGTCAATGATAAATTTTATTAAACACAAAATCAAGATTAAAGTGACAAGTAAAATTGAACAAGGAGTATAATTCCCAATGAACTCTGGGCAGAGATCGGAATCTGATAAATTACACTTAGGAAGAAGTTGAATTATAAATACCTAAAATGACCCTTAACATTTAATTGCTATATATACCCCAGCTAATCTCCATGACAACCTCATCTCAGCTTCCATATATATCTTGTTTTGACCAAAAAAGACTTTCATTTCTTGCAAATTCTGTCTGTCTAAGCATGGCTCCCGTCAACCCGGCAGAAACATAATCGGACGTGGCTCGTCCTATCGCGGACTTTCACCCGTGTGTTTGGGGCGATCGGTTTCTCAACTATACGCCCATTCACCAGGTATATAATGAATAGCTAAGGTAGAAATTACTTTAGTGCAGTTAAAAAAGGTCGTTCGTTTACGCACTTTCAATTTTTTATTACGCACTTCGAAATGGGCGGATTCGTGACCCACATAAAAAACCAGATTTTGGAAAAACTATGAACGGATTCTAAAACGGACAAAAATTAACACCCGGTTCAGTAAAAAAATCGGTCTTTATGGGTGTGTTCTCCTCCCGCACAAAAAATGAGCATCCTATATGGTCGGGTTTAAAACCCGAGCAAAAAAGAATCAAGTACTATTTTCCTTGCTAATCTAATTTCATTAGTAATAAAGATTATCATTATTGCTAGTCTAATATTGTTAGTATCATAATTTAACAAAAAATGAAATTGTGTCTGGAAGGCAAAAAAATGCGAAGAGAACGCGCCTTTCACGCGCTTATCCTCTCTTTCGTTTTTCTGGCCAAAACCCTAGTAGGGAAACGCCCGCCGCACCACCCTGCCTCCTCTTACGAGATTGAGAGTACCCAATCCACCCCTGGTCCCAGGGGCGGAGCTATGTTGGGGCGGGTGGGGGCCATGGTCCCCCCAATCTAAATTTTTGTCCGTATATATGTTCCTCTTGTCAATAGCTTCGATTTGATATATTATAAGCTTAATTCTGACATTTGACCAAAAAGTTATGAACGTTTGAAGATTGGATGTATACAAACAACTTTTAACAAGTCATTTACTTAGTTAGAACGCTTTTATCTTTTATTATACATATTACTTTCATAATGTGATTGAATCCGAAAACTTTGAAACAAGGGTTTTAGTTTGGGTTTTATTTTTAGTTACGAGCTTTTAATATTTATAGATTCAACTAATTTGTATTTTGAAACATTTTTGTTTTCTTAATCTAAATGTAGTGTAAAATATAATTCATAATTATGTAAGTTGTCATTATAAACTCTGGTTTTCTTAATGTAATTATATTTTGAAATATTTTAGTCCTTCCTCTATAAAATATGTTCTCTTTTTTGTCTAAATTTGTATTTTTTATTGTTACATCTTTCTCGAAACGTACATTAGCTATGTTGGAAAATTTTGTCGGCCCCTACCAGGGACGAAACTAGGATTTGATTTCCGGGTAGGCTGAATTTGCCTTATAAAATAAATCAACACACATGATTATACTAATTTTTTGAGTCTCGATTCTGTAATAAATTTCTTTAAATACTCTATAGATATAAAGATTAGATATATGAAATTAATTAGAGAAAAAAGTTAATTATTAAAATTAATACAACTTTCATTACTAACCAAATTTTAACTATAGATATTCTAATATCATAATTAAAATTAATACGGAGTATATCATAATGAAAATGTGAAAGAGGACATAAAAGAAAATTTGCTGTACAAATTAAAAGAACGTACAAATAAGAGAGTGGGTCTGTTATCTATGTGAAGTTTGCTTTATAAAGGAAAAATGCAGGGAACCAAAGCTCGAACACAGAACCTTTGCTATTTTGCCACACACTCCTACCATCTGGGCTATGAATTTCAATTGACACATAACCACTCAATTACTACATATATTACTAATATTTTTTGGGGTGGGCTGCAGCATACCCCAGCCCACCCCTAAATCCGTGCCTGGCCCCTACAATGATAAATTTCTGGCTACGCCCCTGCCTGGTCCCCTGAAAAGCAAGTACTACTCCGATGTCGACTCCACCCCAAACACCTTACAATCAGCTGACCCGGAAAAGATCCATCGTCGCCGGGATAAATGCAATTGGAGGGTTAGAATCCGACTCCCTTTCCAATGGGCGGTTCGGCGGCCCTTCTGGATGCGGCTGAAATCAACAACGACTAAAAGATCCAATAAAAGAAGGGATCTGATACCCAACTTCCGACGCTGTTCCGGGTGGCGTTGCCTCGTTGGCCGCCAGGGAGGCAACCTTTCGGCCCAACCGCCCCATCAATGGCGCAATCTAGTGATGCATCCCAAAAAAGGCGTCTTGGTGCACTCACACCATCAATCTTCAAATCAAAAGTCCAAAGATCTGCTGATGTATCCTTGGAGTCCATGGCATGTTCCCGATCCGGGCTTTTGGACCTCGCCATATCATAGCGACTATGTCCGGGAGCAGCGTAAATCTGCTCTTCCTCCTACATCTTTATACTGGTGGCGGGTCCTGCGACGCTTGCTGGTGGCGTCTGGTGGTGGTGGGTCTCTCGGCTCTTGGTGGTTGTGGTGTCGGGTCTGCGGTGTGGGTTTCTCCGGCGGACGCGCCCCTCTCGGTGGTCTCTGGCTTCCTTCATCAGTCTCCTCATCACCTGTTGCTGCTGCACGTTCAATGGTGTTAGGTCTCAATCCCCACCCTTACGCCTCTTTGAATTTCAAGACCCAAGTCTTTTTATCCGCTCTCCTTCAACAATTTTTCTTTGTGTCTCTCTGGCTGCAATTAAGCCTCTGGATTTTCAACAAGCCTAATCGTAAGCGATATGGCATTCAAGAACCTCTGTATTGTGCTAGCCCTGCTTTCTTTGCTAGCGGAAATAACCTACTTGTGTCTAATATAAACTCTGTCATCTCACATTCATCGTGTGTGCTGTGCTGTTGGTTTGAGGTGGCCGACCCCTCAACACTATGTTGGAACAAAAATCACTTAGTTTTCATGCCTGCTGCTAAAGCAAAGCTCACTCATCTTCTGCACTTTATGCAGATGCGGCCTAGAGTGCCATGTACCTACTTTATTCTGCTGTGTGTGATTAATCCACTCCTTCTACTGAATAGTAGTGCTATATATGGCGAACCCATATACCAATTTGTGTATTGTTTTCACAAACAAGATGATGTTTCTAACCAAAAATTGCTTAATGTATGCATTGTCAAAGCAACAAGTAGGCCTAACAGCCTGAAAACAAAAGGGAGACCCCCTTTGGCCTACAAAGGCAACTGTCGAACAAATCGACTCACTATGCTTCAACATTACATTACAACCTATATCAACTCTCGTAAAACAACCAAAATGCTTAACAGCTTTATATATACCAACGCCACCCCCCGGTGGAACGCGGTTATGGACACTCAATATGGCCAGAGTAGGTCAACCACCTATAATATAAAAGCACTCATTATCTATGGGATGACCTCACCAAACTCCAACTATGGCATCCCTAAGCCTAAAAGTTTCGTATCGTTTTTCAACTCGAGTAATAGACCTACTACAAACAAATTTGAAAGAATTATGTTTCAACACAATACGACAAAATCGAAATTATGGATGCTCTCCCATCCCCCAATGGCCAAAAACCACACAATTACGGGTTTCCTATGAAGATCTGCATGTGGAACTGCAGGGGCATTAAGCGGAGGTCCTTCTGGACTGAAGTCAACGCGTTATGCCGCCTTGAAAATATTCAACTAATTTCATTAGTTGAAACTAAAGCAAAAGATCCGCCTGAAAGTAAACTATGGCAAAAAGCGGGATTTGACTCATGTGAGTTTATTCCAGCTAATGGATTCGCTGGAGGGATCTGTGTTCTTTGGAAGGGATCACAACTCTCTAATGAAAGAATTCAATCTATCCACAAAGATAACCGCTTCATCGGTTTCCAATACACAAACCTGGAAACCAACAACGAATTGATCATAATATTCGCCTATGCCCCGCCAAGGGCACAAGACAAGGACCAGTTCTAGACTGATCTGAAAGTGTTTATTCAGAACTGTAACCTTCCCTGCATCATTATGGGTGACCTCAATGAAATCCAACACCCAAACGA
This sequence comes from Fallopia convolvulus, assembly GCA_964016875.1. Lineage (NCBI taxonomy): Eukaryota > Viridiplantae > Streptophyta > Magnoliopsida > Caryophyllales > Polygonaceae > Fallopia > Fallopia convolvulus. The sequence continues at coordinate 35,674,498 of OZ024735.1, read as the reverse complement.
AAAACAAGGGGGCGTCAATCCTAGCCACGCCAGATTTGAACGACTAATCAATTTCAAAAACGATTGTGACGTATGTAATATCCCGACGTTTGGTAACAAATTTACTTGGAGAAGATCCAAAAACCTCGAAAATACTACTTTCGATAAATTAGACCGCACTTTAGTCAGTAGCCAGATTATCGAATGGTATCCGTCTATTGCGACAAAAAACCATGCCTTCTCATCCTCTGACCACTGCCCTATCTCGTGTGATCTCCCAACAGGAGTGCCCTTCAAAGTACAACCATTCAAATTTGAGATGATGTGGACCTCTAGAAAAGATTTCCAGAACGTCATCAAGCAAGCCTGGCGTCACAACGCTGGTGGATCACACATGTTTAATCTCACCAAAAAAACACAACAACTTAAAACAAAAGCGAAAGCATGGAATAAAAATACCTTTGGAAATATTTTCGAACAAATCAAAAAACTAGATGAGGATCTTCTTCAAATCCAAAAAGACATCATTGGTGAAGAAACGGTCTTGCCTTATAAACTTCCACAACTCATACTGGAAACAAAGGGCTAAAAACTCCCACATTAAACTAAACGACAAAAACACCAAATACTTCCATCGGATTGCTTGTGGTAGAAGGAATAGAACTAACATCAAAGAAATTCGTACATCAGAGAGTACGCAAATATCCGGACTAGAAAGTATTAAAACTGAAATTAAACGGGACTTTCAAAACCGGTTCCGGGATTTGGAAATAAACCGCAACAAACTCCAAAACATGACCCAAACCATTCAAAAAGAAATAACAGAAGCAGACAACACAAATCTCACAAAACCGGTATCGAACAGTGAAATTAAAAGTGCTTTGTTCGACATCGGAGATGACAAATCCCCTGGCCCGGATGGAATGCCGACAAGCTTCTATAAAAAATATTGGCATATTGTTGGCCCGGACGTAACCAAAGCTGTTAAAAGCTTCTTCCACACAGGAAAAATTTTAAAACAAATCAACCACACATTCATAACCCTACTACCCAAATGTGAAAACCCCAATTCAACCAACCATTACAGGCCAATCAGCCTATGCAATACCATCTACAAAGTAATCTCAAAGATTCTAACAAACCACCTCAAAAGCGTACTAAATAAACTAATCCATCTGATGCAAGGGGCCTTTGTCCAAAACCGAAGTATCCACGATAACACACTCATTGCGCATGAAATTTTCCATTCCTTCCGCTATAAATGTGGGCGGGAGGGTTGGATTGCAATTAAGCTTGATATGGAAAAAGCCTATGATCGAATCAGTTGGGAATTCCTGACCGCTATCCTCCATAAATTCGGATTCCACGATAAGTTCGTGGGATGGATTAGAGAATGTGTAGAAACCGTCTCCTTCTCTGTCCTTGTCAATAACGGACCAACAGAACAATTATATCCCCAACGGGGCCTTAGACAAGGGGACCCCCTATCTTCATACCTTTTCATCTTAGCCGCAGAGATTTTGACGAGACAGCTCCACCTTTTGAGCACCAACCCAAAAAGTGGCATCGGGATCCAAATATCGAGAAATAGAACAAAAATCCCTTTTCTGGCCTTCGCAGATGATATCATCATCTTTGCAAAAGCCAATAGCCATGCCTGCAAAAATATCAAGGATACTATAGACGACTACTGTCAAATATCTGGCCAGAAAGTCAACTTCCACAAATCTGCCTTCCAAGTTACCAAAAACACAAACAACAGCACAAAGGACCAGTTAAAACAAATTCTCCAACTAGCAAACTCAGTTTCTCTGGACAAATACCTAGGTTGTCCAATAATTAATGGGAGAGTAACACAAAACACCTTTAAACCCCTAGTTCTGCGAACCAGATCCCAATTATCAAAATGGAAAGCGAATGCCCTATCCCAGGAGGGGCGGAAAACTCTAATCAAAGCAAACCTATCCGCACAACTGAACTATATTATGCAATCTTTTTTGCTACCACAGTCAACCCTGAAAGAACTAGACAATATTAACAAGAATTTCTTTTGGAATAAGGAAAACAACCACAAACCACTCATAAGTTGGAATTCAATCTGTCGACCCCCTGCTCACGGGGGATTGGGAATCGCCAAGGCAACCGATATGAACCAAGCACTCCAAATGAAACTACTTTGGAAAATCCTAGCAGAACCAAATAACCTCTGGGTCAAAATAGTGACTGAAAAATACCTCAAATCGGAAAGTATTCTGAGCTATAAGAAAAAACATAACACATCATGGCAGTGGTCCAAGCTATATAGCCTACGAGACTTGTTTGTTAAGGGGCTCGTTTGGCAAGTGGGGGACGGTAAAACCATACGCTTCTGGAAAGACAATTGGATCGGTAATGGTCCCCTCAACCCAAAGCCTAATGCTGGAACCCCCATTAATTGGGATGAACCTGTTGAAGCGTACCTCCATGAGGATAACTCATGGAACGTTGAAAAGCTGTGTGAGGTCGTCAACCAGGATAACCTCGAAAGAATCTCCAAAATCATCAACCCCATCAATAAAATACCAGATAGATTATACTTGCAACCAAGTAAAAATGGGTGGTACTCCACCCACTCGACTATGCAGTGGCTCCACCAATCCAAAGGTGAACCAATTATTAACTTGGAATGGATTAATAAGCTAAATATCCCTCCCAAAATGAAGAACTTCCTATGGAAAGTGGCTCGAAATGGCCTACCGACCAAAACAAGGCTTGCGGCCAACCATATCCCGGTACCACAAGGCTGTGATGCGTGTGACAACCAGTTTGAAGACACAAACCACATCTTAATCTCATGCCCCCTTACAAGGGAAACCATTAGTTCCATAAACCGAAAACTCCGTTGGATTATTGACCAGGTTTCACCGGACAACAAAATACCACATCAGGTCCTGGAGGAAATTAAGAAAATGACAACAAAAGAGGAATTGGAACTCCTAACTACCACCTGGTGGAGCTTATGGTTCGCTAGAAACAAGAGAGTCTTGATAACAACAACGCAACAAACTTGGACAATGCCAATAACATCACCGAATTTATCCGAAATCAGATTAAAGATTGGAGACTTGCTGGAGTCTCTGACCCCTCTAGGCCCCGTACCCACAAGGTGGGGGGCGGAGATAATAGTAAACGTGTGAAGTGGGTAAAACCCAAGAGGGATTATATTAAATTAAATTTTGATGGTGCAGTGAGTGCAGATGGCGTGGCTTCGTTCGGGTTCATCCTCAGGAATTCTGGCGGCTCCACCATCCATTTTGACGGAGGACTGATTGGTCGACAGTTTGTTCTGATATCCGAGACCATCGCCTTGCGCCAGGGACTTCTTGAGGCCACCAGACGTGGCATTCCCCGGATCCAGATTGAAGGCGATAACTTGCAGCTGGTCAAGGCCGTGCTCGGCGACTGGCGCTGCCCGTGGGAGATTGAGCTGCTGCGTTCGGACATCCACTGCTTGCTTGCCCGATTCCAGGATTGGAGTATCTCTCATGTCGCTCGGGAGTGCAATTCTGTAGCGGACTTCATCGCTGGATCCTTCAGACGCGTCTCCTCCTTCCCGCTTGCAGTTGACCCGGGTTTTCTCACCCTCATCCGTCAGGATGCTCTAGGGCGACCACTAGCTTGTTAGTGGGCACCCTAATTTCTTTCCTTATCAAAAAAAAAAATTTAACAAAAAACAAAAACTGAGTCTAATAAGATGAATTCAGATAAGAACCACCCTTGTTGGTTTTATCCTGGAGATGGCTTTGTTGTGAAGGCTTTGTAAATCAATTTATTTTTTGTAAATTTGTATATTTCGATTACGTTCATCTTTGTGCGGCTTTTTGGGTGCCGCACAGAGAGCCGGATTTTTTTTAAAAATAAGGGCGGGTTTCAGATATGCACAATATGAACTCGGTTAAAAAAAATTATGTGTGGATCCAAAACCTGTACAAATTAGAGTGCGCATCCGAAAAAACTGAGTGCGCAAAATTTCGCCGTTAAAAAACTCTTGGTCATTAATCAACAAGTTGAGAAAGATTTTATGTGAAAAGTGAAGAGGAATGTTCAACTTTGCGGTTAATTGTTCAACTGTAATTTTGTATGGAAAAACTTGTTCAATTATAATTAATAATTGTTTTAACTTTAACGGCTATTTGGAATCGGATTAACTAGCCTTGTTCATATGTATACATACGACATCCCCGTCATAGGAAATCGTCACAGAGAAGAAGAATGAGGTCGAATCCTTGAAATTCAAAATGACAAGGGAGCTTCTGGAAACTATCTGCAGTTTCCAGGAAACTGCAGATAAGCCCTGGGAAAACCTCAAGCTAATCGACACAATTGAACGTCTTGGGGTGGCATATCTCTTCGAGAAGGAAATTGAAGATTCAGTGAAAGAGATGTATGATGCATACAAAGAAAATGTCAACCAAGAGAACAATCTTGACTTGTATCATACTCGTCTAAGATTTCGGATTCTAAGACAACATGGATACTATGTATCATCAGGTATGATGCATATTAAACTCAACAATATGTATAGAACCTGTCCCATGTCCATGTGTGTAATAGGCCGAAAACATATGTAGACATCTGAACTTGTGTAAATTGGTCACTTGGACACCTCACCTTTGAAACGCTAACATTGAACACCCGAACTTGCTAAAGTTTACCTATTGAACACCTCTGGTATGACGTGTCTTTGCGCGTGTATGTACGCATGAATAGGAGAGTTTTTTTGTGAGCGACGACCCTTCGTGAAAGTGACAAATCCTTCGTTTTTGCCCGCCAAGTAATATGTGTTCAGGTGATTACGTGGCTAGTTTTTTAATGTGTTTTGCTTATATGGCATTACGTGGATTTAATTTGGTTAATTATTTCCACGTAATAGGCGCGCATTTTACACCATCCCGTAATAAAGAGGCAGGTGTTCAATAGGTAGACTTTAGCAAGTTCGGGTGTTCAATGTTAGCGTTTTAAAGGTGAGGTGTCCAAGTGACCAATTTGCACAAGTTCAGGTGTCTACATATGTTTTGAGCCGTGTGTAATACACTTATGCACGCACATAAATGGTTTTATTTATACATTAATTCTCTATATTTTATTAATTAATTAATTGTGGCGTATTTTTATTGATATTTTAATTAATAATATATGGAGCAGATATTTTCTCAAGATTCACGGACTATCACGGAAAGTTTATGGAGTCGTTGAAGATGGATGTGGCGGGGCTTCTAAGCTTATATGATGCGGCATATCTAAGAAGCAACGGAGAAACTATATTGGACGAGGCTATTGAATTTACCACCCTTCATCTCAAAGCTATTGTTGTTGAAAATAGCAGTCCGCTCACACCTCAGATTGCTCGAGCCTTAGAACGTCCAATTCACAAGGGTGTGATTGCGATTGAATCTAGGCATTTCATCTCTTTCTATGAGCAAGATCCTTCTCACATGGCCCTTCTAAGGCTTTCAAAGTTAGAGTTTGACCTTCGACAATCTTTACACAAGGAGGAGCTTCAACAGTTGACTAAGTACGAATCTAGCTACATACATATTGATCATTGATCATAGACCAATTAATTATTAAATATATAACATAATTAATTTCCAAAAACAGGTGGTGGAGAAGCTTTGACACCCGTAGGACATTGCCATATACAAGAGACAGAGTGGTAGAAAGCTACCTTTTCAGCGTGGCCATATTCCATGATCCTAAACTCTGTGTTGAGAGGGCCATGTACACAAAGGGTTTTATGTTAATAGCTACCTTGGATGACACGTATGATTCATATGGTACAACTGAAGAGCTAGAGTTTTTCACCAAGGCCATTGACAGGTATTCTAATATCGGTTTTTCTATCCTATGCCCTAAGGGCATAGGTTAAGCTTGCTATTGTTAGAAACTAAAACCCTAAAAGGAAATTAATGAACCCTATTGTAAAAATCATTTAAACCAAAATTAATAAAACTCAACAAAATACTTCCATTTTAAGGCTCTTAACCTCTGCCCTTAGGGCATAGGTTAGAAAAATCGTTCTAATATATATGTACGAGTGTGTAAACTGACTTGTATATTCACATCTTAGGAGATTACAATATATAGACCGTGTACAAGTATATCTAAGGAAACAGGATAGGATCAAATCATAGAGGATAAGATCATATAACCAACTACCTAATATACAAAGATTATGGACTATAATTTCGGACTAGTATCTTTGACTAATACCCCCGGCAAGATGATGAACGCGGAGTGACCAGAAGCTTGGGCATAAACTAGTGAAAAAGCGACCTGTCAAAGCCTTTGTAAAGATGTCAGCCACTTGATCACTTGCAGGAATATTCTTGACAATCAATTCTTTGGAATCAACCTGCTGACGAACATAATGATAATCTAACTGGATATGCTTGGAACGAGAAGTAATGGATGGATTGTTAGCAAGGAAAGTGGTTGACAAGTTATCACATAGTAGAACTGGCGGCTGCCGGAGAGGAACACGAAGCGCTTGCAACAGCTGAGTGAGCCAAACTAGCTCAATGGTGGTGAACGACAATGCCCTGTACCCCGCTTCAGTGCTGGATCGGGCTAGAACCTTCTGCTTATGACTTGACCAATTGACAAGATTACCACCATAAAAAACTGCAAACCTATGTTGAGAACGCAGATCAGAAAGATCAGTAGCCCATCCTGAGTCAGAATAGACAACAAGATCGGTACTAGCAGAAGCAGTCAAAGTAAGGCCGAAATCAAGAGTGCCCTTCAAGTAACGCAAAATCCGTTTAACATGCTGCCAATGGGAAGTCAAACGATTATGCATATGCTGACAAGCCCTGTTAACTGCAAAACTGAGCTCAGCCCGAGTAATAAGAGCATATTGTAGAGTGCCGACTACATGACGATAAGCACCAAGATCAGAATATGGTGGATCAGAACCAGCCACCGGCTTTGTTACAGACGGATCAGCCAGGGAAGAGATGGGCTGAGCTTCAAGCAATTTACAACACTCTAACAAATCAAATAAATATTTATGCTGAGAGAGATGAATGGAATTTCCAGAGTAAGTAATCTCAACTCCAAGAAAAAAGATAAGCGGCCCAACTCTTTGAGTGCAAATTTCTGATTTAGAGTAGTAATAAACCGACTGATGAACACCGAATCAGAACCAGTGACAATAATGTCATCAACATAAACCAGCACATATGTAATAGCGGTGGGAGACTGTAATACAAACAGAGATGTATCTGAAAAGCAAGCCTGAAAACCACAACCCTGCAAGTAAATGCGCAACTTATTGAACCAGGCATGGGGAGCCTGTTTCAAACCATACAAAGCTTTATGCAATTTGCAGACATGGATAGGAAACTGTGGACCAACAAAGCCTTTTGGCTGTGACATATAAACAACTTCATTCAGATCACCATTGAGAAACGCATTATTAATATCAAGTTGTCGAATAATCCAGCTTCTAGAGAGAGCAATGCAAAGAACAACTCTAATGGAAGTTGGTTTGACAATCGGGCTGAAGGTGTCAAAGTAATCGACTCCTTCTTCCCGGTGAAACCCTTTGGCAACCAGACACGCTTTGTAGCGCTCAATACTCCCATAAGATTTCCGCTTAATGTGAAATACCCATTTATTACCCACAACATTAGCATGCGGAGGAAACGGAACCAATGACCAAGTGCGATTAGCATTAAGCGCATGAATCTCAGATTGCATAGCAGATAACCAATTTTCAAATTTAGCAGTAGAAGCAAAGGTTGCAGGCTCTTTCTCAGTAAGAAAACATACCGGAGTTGGATATCGGGTCACATTAAACGACCGAGGCTTTAGGTGGCCGGTTCGGGCACGAGTAGTCATGGAATGACTCGACTCCTCAGCCAACCAAAGAAATGCAAGGGGCTGCTCTTGCGCTGGTCCTGCAGGGGGCGGAATTTTATCCTGAATGGCTGACGAAGACGGGCTGGGTTCTGGTGAGGGCGTGGCTGGCAAGGGGTTGTTCGTTGCAGCCGAAGTTGGAGGTGCGGGCCAGTGAGGAGGATGTACATGTTGGGCCGTATAGGGAGGAGCTGGAGAGGAGGAATCTGCAGCAATTTGAAGAAGGCGGGAGGAGGTCGATCTTGTAGAGGGCTGAGAAGGGACTGATTTTTGTGAAGGTTGCATAGTTTTGTATGGAAACGGCTCTTCATTGAAAACGACATGAGGTGAAATGTAAATTTTACCACTAGGTAGATGCAAACAAACGTAACCTTTATATTTGGAATTGTACCCAAGGAAAAGACATGGTTGGGAGCGGAAGGCTAATTTGGTGGAGTTGTAAGGTTTAAGGTATGGGTAACAAACACAACCAAAAGTTTTGAGGAGTGTATAATCGGGATTTTTATGGTATAGGATGTGAAATGGAGAGTTGTTTTGTAAAAGCAGGGTGATGGTGCGATTGGAAACGTAGACCGCGATTTGAAAAGCATTTTCCCAATACTCAAAGGGAAGTGATGCATGAGCAAGTAGAGACAAGCCTTTTTCTTGAACAATCCGATGTCGACTTTCAACCGCACCATTTTGAGAGGGCGTATGGGGGCAAGAAATACGATGGGGGATTCTAAGAGATAAAAAGCAAATCCAACAGAACTTGCTATGATCATCAACAAACTGAATAATATATTTATTGCCATAAATTGATAGAACAGACGCATGACCCCAAACATCAGCATAAATTAAATCAAAACATGAAGGACTAGAATTATGTTTGACAAACACAGGGAGACGGTGACTCTTACCAAGTTGGCAAGATTCACAAACACTAGTAAAACATTATTGGACACAGGCAACTGAAATTTAGAAACAAGACTCTTTAAAGTAGCAATATTAGGATGCGCAAGTCTATTATGTCAGCCTTGGAGAGATGTTTTGTAAGAAAGAAGGGCATGAGGACGAGTAGTGGAAGATGATTTTGGTGAGGGTAGAAGCCGATAAAGCCCGTCTTCAACAATTCCCTTCAGTAGCGTCCGACCCTGCAAGTCCTTAACAAAGCAACAATTAGCATGTAATTCAATGAAAACCTCATTATCTCGTGTAATTAAGAGACGTTGCACTCAACAAGTTTTAGCAATAGAGGGCACAACTAGCAAATTTTGCATGGATTATTTAGAATTTCCAAGAGAAGTAGATCAAACATGAGTAATAGGTACATTTTTACCATCACCAAGTGCTAAATTATTAGTACCGTCATATTCTAAGCGAAGAGATAAGTTTTTTAGATTGTTGGTGACGTGGCAATTGGCGCCGAAGTCAACAAACCAGGACTGATCATTAGTCGGGGTGGTGGACGATCCTGCAATGACATAGTTGGCAGACTTCTAAGGATAGTTTGGTGGAAAACGAGCCACGTCAAACCGATTGTAACAGTTCTTCGCCTGGTGATTAGGACGTTCATAGATCTGACAGACCAGACGGGACGAGAATTGTTGTTGTTGCTGGTAATTCTCGGCTGAGGAATCATAGGAGCGACCTCGTCCGCGGCCGCGCCCACGATCACCGCGTCCTCGTCCACGAGAAGAGTCTGATCGATCGTGGTTTCCGGAGGAAACATTATTAGCAATAGGCTGAGTTGAGTCGGATGAAGGCGACGGTGGAGCAATGATGCTCGAACCAGCAACAGCAGGATTAGACTCGATCAGGAGACGCTCTTCCTCTTGAAGAAGAAGGCCAGTTAACTCGTCGGGGGACACCGGTTCAACACGAACATTAATGGCAGCTTTACAGGGGCCATAGGAGGAATCAAGACCGTGGAGAAGAGAGGAAACAAGATCCTCATCTTGAACAAAGTACTATCATTCCGCTAAAGCGTCAACGATGGACCGCTTTTTCTCAATGTAGTCCATCACAGACAAGGACCCCTTCGTTAAGTTCTGAAGTTGGCCCTTGAGATTCATCAGACGAGCACGAGTCTGAGATTGAAACATGGATGAGATCATTCTCCAAACATCATAAGACGTGGAGGCCTTTGCAACATATAACATAACAGCTTGTCGGAAAGGGTGGATCGAAGCCAAACAACAACAAACCGATCAGCTTTGCGCCAATCAATGTATGCAGTTGTGGGTGGAACACCTTCTTTCGTGGCAGGCAGAGGCTCTTGAAGGATGTAAGAATCAAGATAATATGCCTCAAGAGTAGAGAGAACAACACTCCACCAAGAGTAGTAGTTGGAACGATCAAGTTTGATCGAGAGAGTAGGAAATTGCATTTGTTGGGACTTGCCAGTGGAAAGAAGAATTTGATTATTGGACTGTGAGTTAGACATGGTGAATTCAATGACTGTGCTCAGAGGGACGACAATAGTGAAAAAAAAAACCTAGAGCTCTGATACCATGTACGAGTGTGTAAACTGACTTGTATATTCACATCTTAGGAGATTACAATATATAGACCATGTACAAATATATCTAAGGAAACAGGATAGGATCAAATCATAGAGGATATATAAGATCATATAACCAACTGCCTAATATACAAAGATTATGGACTATAATTTTGGACTAGTATCTTTGAATAATAATATATAACGAGTTAACATGAACTATAGCTAGTTGATTCGTTATTTTGCGAAACTACGCACATTTGAATCCCTAAACTAATTTGTTGCGTACGTTGTGTTGAATTTATATTAGGTGGGACAAGAGCTGCATAGATGAACTCCCTAGCCGCATGAAGTTGTTTTATGAAATTCTATACGATTCAATTAAGCAATATGAAGATGAGGCGGCAAAAATGGGAGCTAAGAATTATGTGCACTATGTAGAACATGAGGTATATATGTTAAGTTAGCTAGTTAACTAAAAGGCAAAAGTGCAGAAAGCCTTTACATTAGTACGTACGTTTAATTTGTTCACGCGCGCTTTATATATATTGTGTAGGTTATACTATTAGCTAATGCATATATGCAAGAAGCTAGATGGCGCCAAGTAAAGTATGTTCCAACATTTGATGAATACTTGAAGAACACAATTAGAAGTGTTGCCATCGCTTTCATGGTGTCTGTTTCTATGTTGATTAATAACATCGAAGAGACTGCCGCCAAGAAAACTTTCGAAAGTATTTCTACGTATTGCAAGCCACTAAGAGCTACATGCATGATCGGCAGGTTAATGAATGATATAGTCGATTACAAGGTAAAATTACGTAGTAATTGTGATTTTTTTTTAATTTAAAGAATATAAATCAGGTTAAATTATGTAGTGAACCTCTTATGCATACTAATCGATCAATATAACGTTGATCACGTTCACAGTGGGACAAGCATAGAGATCATGTGGTTGCAGGAGTAGATTGCTACATTGAAGAACATGGTGTTTCCGAGGAAGAAGCCTGTATAGCACCTAATTTGATCATCGAAAATGCATGGAAGGACATAAATGAGGAGATATTTCAACCCGTAACTCCAATTGCCAGGTCCTTGCTACCTTGCATCTATAACTTCTGTCGTGCTATGGATTTTGTCTACAAGGTAGGAAATGGCTTCACAAATGTTAACCAACAGATTAAAGATGCCGTTGAACTATTGTTCATCAACCCTCTATCCATATAAGTTGGACGCTCGGCTATATTGCCACACTTGTAAGTGTGTTACATAAATTTGAGTTTGTGTGCCAATAAAGCTATATATGCTATATATAAATATATGATTGATGTTAAAGCTAATATATAAAGCTATATATGTACATCGGTACTTGGGTTGATGTAATAATGGTATGCATTATTGTTAGAATAATGTTTGGTACTGAGTGCCATAGCAACCTCGATGTACACACTAGATATTAAGTGTGACAAAGTATACAGTGTAATATTGTTCAGTGTTATATATATCACTATATGTTGTCATTGTGCTAAATACTCTTCTTCGCGTGTGCATGGAACGTTTGAAGCGTAAAATTAAATATGTATGCGCTATGAAACCTGCAGATTTCAAAGAAATAGTTCAAATTTGTATGCACACACCAAACGGGGCCATGCTAGCTCCGTGCACTCACAATGTGACTGATTGAATTAACAAGTGTAAATGTACGTGTGATTACCTAATTTATAAAGGTTACACACTTGTTTGGATCATTTTAGTATTAAAGGCAGAATTTTAGTATTAAGGGCTTCCATTTGGTTCCAGTTTATGCGCCCCCCGACTGTTAGGGCCTTTTTGGGAGAGTCTGATTTAGGAATTAGAACATATTGTACAACCCTTAATTAGTTGTTGGTGGGGATTTTAACTACATTCTCCATTCAAGTGAAAGGCAATGGGGTTCTGAAAATTTACATGAAGATTCTGATATTTTTCTTCAAATATAATAGTGAATAGGCTCGGTTTGATTGATATGGGGTTTACGAGGCAAGCTTATACTTGGTTTCATGGTAACTTGCCTCATACCTTTGTTGCTAAGAGACTAGATCGTGTGTACACATATATCTCAGGACGTCTGCTATTGCCTAATTCTACAATTCGCCACCTCTCTTGTTTTACTTGGGATCATGTGCCGAATTTGCTCTCGTTAGAACCTCCTAAGGTTCATTATGAAAAAGCAAGATCATCATTCCATTTTGAGACCGCTTGGAATACTCATCCAGACTTCTTGAATTTTATACAGCAATCGTGGAGAGAAGAGTTGGAAATGACTAATGCATTAGTGGATATTCGAAGCACACTTAAATCCTAGAATTGTAGGGCCTTCAGAAATATACATCATGCCAAATTAAACCTCAATTATCATCTTGAAGGGGTGCAAAGAGTAGTAGCTGGCGAGGCCATTGCTTGTCTACTAAAGTTGAAATCTAAGCTTCATTCTTAATTAGAGATTGTGCTTGAACGGGAAGATTTGCTTTGATTACAGAAATCCCGCATTCAATGGTTGCAAGCTGGATGGTGACAAGAACACGAGATTTTTCCATATATATGTCTGCAATTATCTAACATAAGAAGAATCAGATTGTCTCTATGGGATGATGATGGGAATTGGATTTTGGAGAAGAATTATTTAGAGACCCATGTAGTCAATTTTGTTACTAATCTATACACCTTGCCAATTAGTGAGCAACTCCCGGTTGAGGTTTCCATGGGCTATTTTCCTAGGCTCCCAAACTCAGTTACGGTGGATTTGGACAGAGACTTATTCAAGACAGTGAAGTTCATATGCCCGTCGGAAAGATGGGGCCCCTCAAAGAGCTAGGGAGTCATGAGTTTGAGCCTATCTTCTATCAAAAGTGTTGGGATATTTTTGCTAAGTAAGTTGTTGATTTTGTGAAGCAATTTTTTATTACTTTCAAATTACTGCAAGATCCAATGAGACTCTCATTGTGTTGATTTTAAAGTTAACGAGCTCATGTGTATTAATCAATTACATCCTATTATGTAACACTCCATCTTATAATCTGGGTTGTTATCTGGTTGTGGACAACATCTGAGTCTACCGGAACAACCTTGACAACAAACTCTCGAATATTAGACCTTGCAACAAAGGCACAACGAGAAAAATCAAGAAAAACATCCAACTTATATTTACTAAATCAATTTTAGGAAAACACTATGTATGCTACTATTAAACAAACTAAAACCATATACTAAACTTCAACTATACTACCAAGTCTCTATACAACATTGTCTTAGACTATCTTGCCACCAAAACAGACTAGCTTAACAACAAAAGGACTTAAACCAAACATCTTTCCCCTATGATAAGTTACGCCGAGAGCAAGCATCGCCAACCAGAAAATGATCTCCTGGCACATCTCCCATACAAGGATCTTTACCTAAAAACATAGATTATCAAAATAATGCAATCAGTCATTCATACACATACAAAATAATATGCATACCAATAACACGTCATATAGTTATATAGACTAGCATATCAATTTCTAAACCAACACTCATTTTCACAATAACTCATAAGCACAATGTTAATCAATAAAATGCTCATGTAACATATATCACAACAACCAAAAATAATTTCTTCATGACACAATCCATAATCATTCTCCAGCTCGGGCAACCCAAACCTACCTTTGAAACATATTACATGGCCATCGCGCATGCTCAACTCTTGCCCATTTTCTTTCCATCACCCTTTTTCCCCCGGCTAAGCCTCTACTAGAGCACTTGCCAAAACAATCAATTTTTGAAGGTGATCTCCACATGTTGCATGACTATATCCGGAGGTCTTTTCTCAATCGACTTGCCCGTGTCCATAATCACACCCGTAGAGACCAAGTTGCACACAATCAAAATAGTTGAAACTATTTTGATAACTTTTGAGTATGAAAATATACTATGGCGTAATATTCCAAAATAAGGTTTCACACATTCAATTTACTAGTTTAACACATAAAATGATCACAAGTTAAATAAGCTTAGACGACTTACCTTAAGTGTAGAGTTCCCAACGATGATAGCGAAACAAACTCGGTCAAAGGTAGTTCGTTTGTCTACTTAGTTTATTGGCTACACACTTTTAGTTTTAAAAGTTAGGGTTTTGTAGTTTTAAGTTCTAGAGATTATATTAGACTATTGTGAAGTACTTACTTGGCATTTTAGTTCTTGTGAATCTTAATAAAATAAAGAGACATTACATTTTTTTTATGGAGGGAATGGTTTTCTCTTATTCGACTTACTTGGCATTTCAGTTCTTGTGAATCTTAATAAAATAAAGAGACATTACATTTTCTTTATGGAGGGAATGGTTTTCTCTTATTCAACTAATTAATCAAATCCTAACTTCCCTTCGTAGAAATATCCAAAAAATACGAAAAATTTCCGAGAAGGCTATCTCTCACCCGCTCAAATAGATGTTCAAAGAAATTTTATGTTGATTTTGTGCACGGAAGTGTGAAATTCGGTCCAATACAATCCTCAATCTTATGAAAATTGTTCAATCGATCTCTTCTTTCTACTGTGTCCAGCCTATGGACTGAAAGCCCCTTAGCAATTTTATTTCAATCTGAGTTTTTAGGACCCCGAATTCTGTTTTAATCGGTCTTTTTCAGGGCGGCGAGCTTTGTTCACCTCTTTTGTGTCTCCGCGGCGGGTCCGCGTTCCATTCGTGGATGGAATCCCGATTTTGATCGGTCTTGATTTTGGGCTTTGCTCGCTCTTGTGTGGTGGTCGGCTGGATTTCCCGACATGTGAGAAGATTTCAAATAAATTTGGTTATGCCTTCGTGTTTGTTTTCTCCAGATCTTTCTTTTTTGGACTTTCTCGAGTTTTTGTGATGCAAATGTTCTTTTGACCCCTTTTGACGTTTGTGGCTCACTTGTTGTGATCTAAATGTGCTCTTATACTTAGATCTTTTTGTTTTTACCTTGTTTTGTGTTGGTTGATGGTTTTTAAGAACTTGTGCCCGTCTCTCTTTTTCGGTTTCGTTTGTGTGCTGCACTAGTTTGGCCTTCGTGGCTTTTTTCAGTCCGGATCTTTCTGCTCCAACTCATTTACTCCAACTAGTGCTCCACATTTCATATTGGGCCACTTGGCAATTTTTTTTAAAAATTGGGTAACAACTAACAACTAACAAATCAGATTTACAATGATCAACCTTTTCAATATTTTAGGATATTTTAAATATTCATATCAATTTTCTATCAAAAAGATATTATATCAATTTTAAAAATTAAAATAAAAGATGAGAATTAACCTACTGAAAAAAGACGTTTGATATTTGACATGTTTACAGTAAAATTGCTTCTTCTATGCTAATTAACGAACTTTAAGCCATTGAAATTGCTTCTAGGTGTGATTTTAAGCTTTGAATTTATTTCCAATAATTTAACTTAGAATATATTGCTATTTTTTGCATTAATTAATAGTTTAATATATAACGATATTTATATGTACGTGGTTTAGGGTTGAATCACTCCACAACCATGTCATCGATTGATAAAAGGGAGTATTAATCTGACCACTTGTGATCAGGGCCGGTCCTTACAAAGCGGAGGCCCTGGGCGAAAAAAATATAAAAGTCCTTGTATAATAAAAATTTCATCATTATAAATATTGAAACATATATGTTAATTTATCTGTATTTTTTTAAAATAATACTTTCTTATTTTATCTAAAAAATGTATTTACCATGACATATGAAAAACGAACAATTTATTTTCAAACAATACAAAAAGGAAATATAGCAAATATAATATTTTTTTCCAATTTTCTAGTATATTCTATCTTAAATTTTACCTACAATCCCACACAAAGTTTAATGATGGAATCCCAATTTATTGGTCTTCACCATAATCCAGAATTCAATATGTAAAAGATGTACAATAATTAAGGAAATCAAGAAAAAAAAAATTGGAACTTGGAGTCTGAAATGAATTAGGTAAGTTTATTGGAAAGAAATCAAAGAATGCATCTAACTAGAAAGTTCATATGATCCGTTATATGGGGATGAATTTATTATGACAAGAAGGAGGTGAATTTATAGCTTAAAATAATCAAGGGGCCCATACAAATACAACATATAATCACGTGATAGTGTGATACTGTTTTCATTCCTTTTATGTTTTAAATTCCCTAAATTAATTACCTCTGTTTATCAATTGGGCCTCGTTTCATGGATTTTGGGCTTTGGTTAAACTAATTGCTTTTACATATACTAGATACTCTTATTAAAATTTAGATTGGGCCCCCCTAAAGGCTGGGCCCTAGGCCTACGCCCAGGTTGCCCCTGCCTTTGGGCCGGGCCTGCTTGTGATGTCTAAGAATATGTCATCCGCAATGAAGTTGGACCTTATAAATTCGAGGCATGAAGAAGAAGAGTTGCAGCCATGGCTATTGGGCATCTGATTCGTGTTCCATGAGGTCGGGTTTCCGGCGGTGGCGCAGACGGGCAAACGAGGAAGAAGGTAGAAGAGTGTAAGTTTAAAGTTTTGTGTTCAATCAATTTGAATTTGGATATCTGGTTACAGACTTACAATCATGGATATAAGGGGAGAAGAATATCACGAATGATGCCCAAATCCAAAATAATCTTAATTAATTTCTTTTAAAATCACATTCTAAAATCTAAATACTTTTTAGGAAAAAAAATTGCCAAGTGGCCCAATAAAAATGTGGAGCACTAGTTGGAGTAAATGGGTTGGAGCAGAAGATCGGGGTTTTTTTACTCTAGTTTTGCTTTTGTGGTTGTTAGTCTTTTTGTTGTGCTTGTTGGTTTGGTCTTTGCGAGACGTGACCCTTTGTTGGCCCTTTAGTCAGTGTTCATAAGCTTGCTTTGCGGATCGAGTCGTTCGTCCGTTTTGATGGTTTTGACCCAGGCACGGATTGTACAATTCCGAGATTTGGTTTTGGGACAGGGTGTGGCTTGTTTGTGTTTGGCGCGGTCGCTAGGAGGTTTTTGTGGTTGTTGAAGATCCTTCATCCCGGTGGAGGCAACGTCAGTAGTTCACTTTTTCATATATGTTTTGTCCGTTTTTGACCCGAATGCTAAAAGTGTTCTTCTTTAGCCCCTCACTTTCCACACTACCCTTTTATTCTAGTTCCTTGTTTTCGTCAGTTGTACTTTCATAATTTACTTGTCTTTGTTTGCTTTGTCTGTTCTAGTTGTTTTTCGGCTGCCGTTTACTGGGCCTCTCGGTTGTACCAGGCATGTCCGATAAACCGAATTCTTACCTATTAAAAAAAACTAATTGATCAAGGGTTTCCACTATAAATAATCGTGTTCTTGTTCTTGCATAGTTTTACTACCCAATTCACTATTACCAAGAAAATAGTATTTGTATACTGACACACTCGGTTGAACAATAATGATATTTTTTAAAAGTGTCATCTATATACAAAAATATATCTTGTATATATAAAAATTTTAGAATGTTCATCCCACATTTGAAAGTTGGGACTTAAATGGACTAGTATATAACTCAGCGGATTACTCCTCTTATTGCCAATTGGTTTTAGGATGGAACCCCGCTGGGCTAATATGGTATCAGAGCTATCTGTCTAACGGCATCTCTCGATCCTTGGGACTTAAATAGACTACTTATACCTTGGGACTTAAATAGACTAATATATAACTCAACGGATTACTCCTCCTATTGTCAATTGATTTTAGGATGAACCCCTGGGCTAATAAAAATATCATCCAACTAGTTATGTTGCAGATGCCAAACTTTTACGTACAATAGTATTAAATTGACTAAGAACAGACATGCATCGTACAATTGACTAAGAACAGTCATCGTACAATTGAAAGCGTAACCGGGCTGTTATAGCTATATATGGCCTAAGTGGTTCATATTAATTTACGGTACCACACAAGAGTTGGAACTTTCAATATCGATCACCAAAACTATTTTTATCCTCTAGCTAGTAGTAATCCACAACCACACAACTACACAAGAGTTGGAATTTTATCATGTTGTGTTGAAAAGCTTATATCCCATGCACTCGGGGGCGTCCAATGGACTTTAGGGCCCTGTTCAAAAAATTTCCCAATTTCAACATGTATTTTATTGGTAAATTTTTTGAGCAATATTGTAATAACAGTAAAAAGAAAGCGAAAATTTATTTGATATAACTAATAAAAAGGCAAATAACAAAGGAATCAATTCCCTTGAGAGATGATTTGATATATCAATCGAAAATTATTCAAACTTGATATTCTTTGCCAAGTGAAAGTTACAATGGTCAATTCCAATATAATTCTCCAAATTTACAAATCCCAAATGGTGAATTATAAATCAACAAAAAATTTATTAATGTAAACTGATATAAAAAGTGGAGATGGGAGAAACTATAACCACTCAAATTTAGTGTACGAGAAGGTGCCAATTAGACATTATGTTATTGATTATTTTTTTTCAAACACTAATTGTAGGCTTGTAGTGGGAAGAAAAAAAGGAGAGAAGAAGAATATAATATAAAATGAAAAATTGAAAAATGTAGGATACTGTAATTAGGTAGGCGGCGATCGGAACAAACGCTTTATAATATATGGGCCTCATCAATTTTTGGCCCTATATTTCTTTGGAGGCCCTGTGCGCTTACACAAGTTGCACACCCTCAAGGCCCGCCCCTGCATGCACTTCATTCAACATAGGCAGCTATAAGAAGGTCAAGTGCTATGTACGCTACCTAGCTAACACTTTTTGTTTGATCAATTATTGAGGGATCGGAGTTGGTTCTCATAATCCTTTTTAAAACTTTATTCACCATTTAACCCTCAAATAAGTTATATTAATTTAATTTATCACATTTTATTTGATATTTATTACTTTATTTACAGTATTCGTTTAAGAGTGATCTTATTTGAACTTAATACTATAATCATCTAAAATTTAGACCTAGATAGAGTTCACTGTAAGTCTATACATAAAGTGCATATTTACATAAATTAATACTACGAGACTTGTATTTTTGAGGTTCACGTTATGTATTCAGGAGCTAATTCTAATTAAGAAGCATATGTTCACGTATAAAACAGTTAGGTACATATTTAGGGTCTCCTATTTTAAAAATGTTAAATAAACCTTTGTTACGAAAGGATCAAACGGACGAAATTCATCCACGGTTTTCACCTAAAGGGACATTTCTATTCAACCCTAATATTTAGAACCGATGAAATTCACTATTTCAAAGAATACTATCACGTACGTTAGCTTCCATTTCTTGCAATTACTTGTCTTCTCTTCACGGTCTTGTCCTCTCTTCGCGTTGTTTCTTTATCATCGCAATTCGCAAACACCAACGTCAGATTCTAAGCATGTCGCATGTCAACTCTCCAAATTCGGCGCAATCAGAATCTGACGTGGCTCGCCCCAAACACCCGTGTGTTTGGGGCGATCAGTTCCTCAACTGCCCGGCAAATCACGAGGTATATGCTCATCATTTATTATTCTTCATATTCAACCTTAAATTATTCTTTGTGATGATCGGACGAGTTTGTTGATAAATTTTATAATTGCTAATTACAAATGAAGCTAGCTATTGAATTTTCTTTTAAGGTTTATGTTAGATCAGACAGGGCATGTGTTGATAATAAAGTGGGAAGTCGGTCCTAGCTATGGGAACAACAACTCTTTTACACAACAAAATAATACTCTCTCCGTTACAAAATATTTGTCATTTTAGATAATTTCACACTTATTAAAAAAAGTATTAAATTAATATATATGATCCTATTTATTATTCTATTTTGTTTTATTTTTCAATGCTACTAATACCTAACAAATCTTCCATCATTAATTAAAAAGTAACAATAAATATAAGGGTATAATTGTAAAGTGGATGACAAAAAATTTAAAATGACTAACATTTTGTAACAAAAAAACAAGACTAAAATTACAAATATTATGAAACGGAGAGAGTAAAAACAAATAACAAGACATGGAAATCTGAGTGAAGTAACTAGTTAAGAAGGTAAAACTTCTATCTTGAAGGCTTTTAAATTGGTGTACTTTTCTTATTAATAATTACAAACTACATAAAAATAAGAATACCAATATAATCTAAACTCTTCTTTTAGAATGCAATCCTTGACTTCCCAACTTAACTCAAAGAGCTTGAAAGACAACCAAGACCAAAACCAAACATAACTTACCACATAAGCTTATCCTTTCTCTAAGAACTTGAAAGCATGGATCTTTCTTTTCTAATTGATATATTTTATTCTTCACATTCAACCTTAAAATTATTATTTATGATAGGGGTGTTCAACGGGTCGGGTCGCCAACGACCCACACTCACCCGACCCGCAATTTGCGAATTGTAGGTCGATTCCCATGCAAGTCAGGTCGTGGGTCGAATTTTTTAATTTTATGGGTCGGGTCGGGTTAAACCCGCGTGGGTCGACCCGCGACCTGTAATATTTTTAAAAAATACATATATTTTTAAAATTTTATTAATATATAAACTATTTTTTTTATAAAAAACAGTTCGATTTACGGGTCGACCCACAAACCCGACGAGTTTTTTTTAAAAATACATGTTTTTAGGTAAAAAAATTATTTTTTGACCCGATTGACTTAGTCAAACAGGTCAAGCGGGTCGACCCGCGACCCGACCCGTTAGACTCGCGACCCACGGATCAAAAATATTATTTGCGGGTCGAGCCATAACCCGTACATGCGGGTCGACCCGACCCGGACCATGAACATCACTACTTTATGATCATCGAATGAGCTTGTTGACACATTTTATAATTGTAAATTACAAATGAATCTAACTATTAATTTTCCTTTACCAATACTCAGTTGGTCTAGTGGTAAAGTGGTGCTAGACTCCTTAAGTGTTGTGCAGGAGGTTCGAAGTTCGAATCTCACTGGCAGCATGTATGGAAAAATTGATATTGGGAGGGTCTCCCCCAAAATGGAGCCACGAAGTACCCGGTCCGGATGTAGAGCGGTGTCCGACCGATCGAACCGGGCGAGCCAAAAGGCAAGACCAAAAAAAAAAATATTAATTTTCCTTTAAGGTTTATGTTGGATCGGACGTACAGTGTGTTAATAATAAAGTAAGAAGTCGTTTCTATGGGAAAAACTCCTTTATAGAACGAAATTATATATATAAAAACAAACAACAAAACACGGAAATCCAAGTCAACTAATGAAGGAATTGTGTCCTTTAATAAAAGTTGCAATTACCGAACATGGAATAGGACGATTGATAGAGTGATTCAATCCGTTTATTTTAGGAGTCGTAGTGTTTTGCTAGAAACCAACTACGATTAATAGGTTAAATAGTTTAATCCATAGCTATTATAAACGGGTCCTATGAGGTCACACACATTGAGTTGACGGGCTGGATCAGCGGACTGAAAGTCTTTGTCAGACATAGGGTTTTAGTCCAATAAGGAAAAGAATTAAATAAATATGTTGGATATTATTGAGAATTAAAAGGCTATATTTATTTGGGGAAATAAATATATAAGGCCTTTAAAGGGAAGAAGAGATCTAGAGTTTCAGAAGTTTTTACGTAAGAAAAAGAGGCTCTCTTCTTCCAACTTTTTCTAGTCTTTGGCACTTCGATCTAGCAATCGGAAGTGAAGGAGATCCCGATCCCGTACTCGTGTGGACTGATTAGAGAAGTCACAATTGAGGCTTTTTCTCTCGAAGGAAGAACCCTAATCACGCATCAAGAGGTATTCTACTAACCCTAATTTTGTCTCAAATCAAAAATGCTTTAGATCCATGTTTAGGTGCAAGAAATTGTTTCTGAAATTCCGCTTATACGCATCTAAAACCCATCAGTGGTATCAGAGCCTTAAGCATATCTTGATTGGATCAAAGATTTAGGTTTTTGTTCTTGATGCAAATTTTAATTCAAATCGATGAAACTGATATATAATTCTTTGTGTTTTTGAAATTAAGATTTTAATTATTGGACAGATCAGTATTTTGTTAATTGTATGATCAATTAGTTTTTTTTTTTGTTCAATTCGGTGCTGATTGGTTTTCATGCCTACAATATATATAATTTTTTAATGCCATCGTAAACGGTGAACTTTTGATTTTGTGCCTACGGTGATTAACATACATGAAAATTTGTAGGCATGAAATTTGATTTGAATACGGTGATTAACATACATGAAAATTTGTAGGCATGACATTTGATTTTGTGCCTACGAGATTGAAGTCAAATTGGTTTGGCACCGAAACGGTGAACACAATGATAAAAAAAATAAATTAATTAAAGTAATACACTTTCAACACCTATCTTATAACCAACGTGAAATTTGATTTCATAAGATAAGATTTTTGTTTTGTTTTGATCTTATGCGTATCACATATTATGTGTATAACAATTGAAAATTAATTAGTAATTTTATATTTTGTCTTATGTTAATTTTGGGTCTTGACTAGGTCATGATCCGATATATATTTTCCTAAGGAGTTAGGAAATCCCACTAAAATTAGATAAAATATTTGATATTATATCTTGATCATACAATTTTGTCCAATTATATGCACATTGATGATTAATTTTGATTAATATTATATATTAATTTCTTTTGAATCAAGATTTTCATGTTAGTTTTCATGAGATAAATTTTCTAATAGTTACATGCTTGTTTTATAATATAATTTTAATTCGTGCATGTGAATGTTTCATAATATGATTTTCATGAGATGAATTGTTTAAGTTTTGCATAAGTTATTTATTATGTTTTTGTCACTAGTAATAAATAACCATTGCATGCTTAAGTTCCCAAATGAATATTGGGGCAATGTCTTTTCATATCATAACCCATGATGTTTTTTGGTTTTGGTTGGATGGGCTTTGCAAAAGTGAGGGTGTCCTTCTTAAACATTAAACTAGTGAGGGTGTATCTATACGGGGGTTCATAAGCCTTGATATGGTTGTACCCAACAAGAGACCAAAAGGCAAAGTTTTGGATCTTGAGACATGGTAGTGGATCCTACATTGGATGTGGGCCATTAACCAAGAATTATAAGGAGTTATAATTAGTAATTGTTACTTACCTTGAACACACAAGACTGAAGGCAGTGCAAAAGTACGTTGAGTCTTGTCTAAAATAGGATCTTGGAATCATTTTATTCACCGGGAACATAAATTGTTTATTTGAATGAAATGTGCATTTACTTGTTTTAAAGCATGTTTAATATTAAGTATTTGCATGTCAAACATGAACTTTTATTTGTTATTTCTTTTTTGTAGAAAGCATGTCTAGCGATAATTTGAAATTCACCTTGCGCTCAATTGTTGAGAAGAACAAGCTCAATGGAGCAAACTTTCTTGATTGGGAACGGAATTTGAGAATAGTTCTCAAGTCCGAAGGACGTGAGAACGTGCTAGCAACCCCGATTCCTGTTCTGACTGATACCTCATCTGATGAGGAAAAAGCAGAAGAGAAGAAAATAAGAGATGAGTATGTGCCTGTCACATGCCTTATGCTAGCTGCTATGGAACCTTCTCTTCAAAAGAGGTTTGAAAATCAGGATGCTCATTCCATTATAACCAACCTGAAAATGTTGTTTCAGGAACATGCAAGGATTGAGAGATATGAAACTCACAAGGCTATACTGGATAGCAAACTTGTGAAGGGAAGACCAGTTGGCCCACATGTGTTTGACATGATCGGTCTGTTTGAACGTATAGAGTCATTGGGTGCTAAATATGACCAAGAGTTGACCACTGATATCGTCCTACACTCCTTACATGATGGTTTTGCTCAATTCAGGATGAACTACCATATGCATGGGATAAAAAAAAAACCTGAATGAGCTCCATGGTATGCTTAAAGCAGCTGAACAAAACACTCCCGTTGACAACAAGAAGGATGTTCTTGTGGTCAACAATGTGCAAGGGTTCAAGAAGGCAGGCAAGAAGAAGAATCATGTTCAAGGGAAAGGCAAGCAATTTGCTAAACCCAAGGGAGGTGACAAGCCAAAGGTGGCTAGCGACCATGATTGCTTCTACTGCAAGGCTAAAGGACACTGGAAGAGGAATTGTCCCAAGTACTTGGAGGACAAGAAGAATGGAACTGTGAGTTCCAGTACAGGTATTAATGTTATTGAAATTTTAACAACCAATGCTATTACTTGGGTATTAGATACCGGATGTGGTTCTCACATTATTTCGAATGTGCAGGGACTAAGAAGTAGGAGGCAGTTGGAGAAAGGAGAAATAGACCTGCGCGTTGGAAATGGAGCAAGGGTTGATGCGCTTACTGTAGGAGATTTTAGTCTATTTTTACCTTTTGGTTTAGTTTTGGAATTAAGTAATTGTTATTTTGTTCCTACTATTACTAAAAACCTTGTTTCAGTTTCAAGTTTACATTTTGAAGGATTTGAGTTTGATATTAAGAATGGAAGTATGTCTGTTTTTAAGAATGGAATCTTCTATGCTTGTGCTCCAATGGTTGGACTTTTTGTATTAGATCTCAAATCAGAATCGTATAACATTAATACTAAAAGGAAAAAATCAAATTGTTTGAGTAAGTCCTATCTATGGCATTGTCGTTTAGGTCATATTAGCTTGAATCGCATGAAGAAGCTCCATAAAGATGGAATTCTAAAAGATATGGATTGTGAATCTATTGATTTATGTGAATCATGCTTGATGGGCAAGATGACAAGGTCACCTTTCAAAGGAACAAATGAAAGGGCTAATGAGCTTTTGGGCATAATACATACTGATGTATGTGGGCCAATGAGTACAGAAGCTAGAGGTGGCTATAGATATTTCATTACATTTACTGATGACATGAGCAGATATGGGTATATTTATCTTATGTCACATAAATCTGAAGGCTTTGAAAAGTTCAAGGAATTCCAAAATGAAGTAGAGACTCAAACTGGCAAAAGGATAAAAGCACTTCGATCTGATCGTGGTGGTGAATACTTAAGCCATGAATTTGATCATCATTTGAAAAATTGTGGGATTGTAACACAATTGTCTACTCCAGGGACACCACAATTGAATGGTGTGTCTGAAAGAAGAAACAGGACCTTGTTGGACATGGTTCGATCTATGATGAGTTTTGCTGACCTTCCGGTATCCTTTTGGGGATATGCACTCACGATTGTTGTATTTACACTAAACAGGACTCCGTCAAGGATTGTAGACAAGACCCCATATGAGATATGGATTGGAAAAGTTCCAAAGTTGTCTTTTCTGAAAATATGGGGGTGTGAAGCTTATGTAAAACATTTACAAACTGATAAGCTTGCACCTAAATCAGACAAATGCTATTTTATAGGATATCCTAAAGGTAGTTTTGGATATTATTTCTACAATCCCACTGCACAAAAGGTGTTTGTTGCAAGGGATAATGTCTTTTTGGAAAGGGAGTTTATTTCCAAAAAGTCAAGTGGGAGAAATATTCATCTTGAACCGATTCTTGATGAAAAGCAACAAACACAACAACAGGATGACATAGTTGATGTCGAGGATGAGATGGATTTGTTTGAAGGCCAAGGATCTGATGTTATCAAAGAACCTGAACAAATTCCTCAAGAAGCAGATCCACAAATAGTTGTGGAAAATGTTGAAATCCCAGTTGTTGAACCAGTTGAACTCCTACGTAGATCAAACAGGCAGAGGTTTCAGCCAAGACGATATGATGATTTCATCTTAACCGAAAGTCTTGATGTTCTAATGTTAGAACATGGTGAGCCTGCTACCTATAAACAAGCAACGACGGGACAAGACTCCAAGAAATGGCTTGAGGCCATGAAATCTGAAATGGATTCCATGTTTGAAAATCAAGTCTGGGACTTGACAGATGTGCCAGATGAGGTAAAACCCATTGGATGCAAATGGGTTTTCAAACTTAAGACTGACAAAAATGGAAATGTATTTGTATACAAAGCAAGATTAGTTGCTAAAGGTTTTAAACAGATTCATGGTGTTGACTATGATGAAACATTTTCACCAGTTGTCATGATTAGATCCATAAGGATAATCCTAGCTATTGCCACTTATTATGATTATGAGATTTGGCAAATGGATGTTAAAACCGCTTTTCTGAATGGTATTTTGGAAGAGGATGTGTATATGACACAACCAGAGGGTTTTGAGGATCCAGATCATGCTGGGAAGGTGTGTAAGCTTAAGAGATCTATCTATGGGCTTAAGCAAGCATCTAGGAGTTGGAATCTTCGCTTTGATGAAAAGATCAAAGAGTTTGATTTCATCAGGTGTGAAGAAGATCCTTGTGTATACAAGAAGTTTAGTGGGAGTAAAGTGGCTCTCTTAGTCTTGTATGTGGATGACATACTGCTTATTGGGAATGACATTCCGATGCTAGAGTCCGTTAAGGAATGGCTGAAGAAATGTTTCTCAATGAAAGACTTGGGAGAGACAGAGTACATACTTGGAATAAAAATCTATAGGGATAACTCTAAGAGGTTGCTTGGATTATGTCAAGGAACTTATATAGATAAGGTTCTTGACAGATTCAATATGCAGAATTCCAAGAAGGGGTTTATGCCCATACAACATGGCATAAATCTAAGCAAGAAGCAGTGTCCTAGAACACCTGCTGAACTTGATAAAATGAGTAAGATTCCTTATGCTTCTGCTATAGGATCTATCATGTATGTCATGGTATGTACACGTCCTGATGTTGCATTTGCTTTGAGCATGTGTAGAAGATATCAATCAAATCCAGGAGAGGCACATTGGTGTGCAGCTAAGAACATCCTAAAGTACTTGAGAAGAACCAAGGATGATTTCTTAGTATATGGGGGTGATGACAATTTAGTCGTTAAAGGATATACTGATGCTAGCTTCCAGACTGACCGAGATGGCTTTGAGTCTCAATTGGGATATGTCTTCATCCTTAATGGAGGAGCTGTGAGCTGGAAGAGCTCTAAGCAAGATACAGTAGCTGATTCTACGACTGAGGCCGAGTATATCGCTGCTAGTGAAGCTGCGAAAGAGGTTGTTTGGATAAGGAAGTTTCTAGACGAGCTTGGCATTGTTCCTAGTATTTCTAGGCCTATTGACATCTATTGTGATAACAATGGTGCCATAACCCAAGCCAAGGAACCAAGTTCAAACTCCAAATCTAGACATGTTATGAGGAAGTATCATCTTATTCGACACATAGTTGCTGAAGGTAACATCAAGATGTGTAAGGTGCATACAGATGACAATATTGCAGATCCTTTGACTAAGGCTATGCCTAGGGCTAAGCATGATAGTCACACTAGGGCTAAGGGTCTCAAACACATTGGTGAATGGTTGTGAGATTGCATTGTATTACATTATTTCGGCTTAGAGTGTTGGACTCTTGTTTATGTTTGACTTTATGATAATATATGGTATTTTATTCTTATTTATATATTATTTTAATTAATATTGAATAATATGTCCGAATAATTCATAGTTCGTAAATGGGCTCACCTTAAGTGTTTTGGTGAATGAAACCCCATTAAGTGTACTACAGTTATGAATTATTGCACGTCCATAGTTTGAGTCATCAAATAGGACATAGATGATTTCATTTATAGCTATATTGTACATTGACTGATAGCTCAAGGTTTCATGTGCTATAGGGACATAGAGATGTCTAGTCAATTACATAGATATGTATGGATGATACATATCGGACAGACCAACCTTAAGACTCTCTAAAAGGGATTGTAAAGTTTTTAAGGTGAACCACGTTTGGTGGATTCCTTAAACATGAGTATGTTATGTTTTCCAGTTGATGATTGGTATGTCTTTAATATTGTTAAACGCTCTCCGTAAAAGGGGGTTATAAAAGCAATTATTGGGATTGCCAAAAGTTGAGTGGGAGCCATAGTCATACAAGATTGGAAAAGTCGTCCTTATTCATGTATACATTGATGCATGAAAAGGAATGGTGTCTAGGCCACTTGAAGAGCTAGAACTAGAAAATGCATGGCCATGCTCGAATGGATTAATTGTAATCATTCGTTATTTGATAGTTTAAACTCATGTATTCAAGAAACATATTTGACGAGAGATATGAATGTCACCATATCATCAAGTAAGACATTAAGAGACAAAGGTATCTTAAAATTGCACACTTGTTTTCAAGGACAAGTGGGAGATTGAAGGAATTGTGTCCTTTAATAAAAGTTGTAATTACCGAACATGGAATAGGACGATTGATAGAGAGATTCAATCCGTTTATTTTAGGAGTCGTAGTGTTTTGCTAGAAACCAACTACGATTAATGGGTTAAATAGTTTAATCCATAGCTATTATAAACGGGTCCGATGAGGTTACACACATTGAGTTGACGGGCTAGATCAGCGGACTGAAAGTCTTTGTCAGACATAGGGTTTTAGTCCAATAAGGAAAAGAATTAATTATCAACAAATATGTTGGATATTATTGAGAATTAAAAGGATATATTTATTTGGGGAAATAAATATATAAGGCCTTTAAAGGGGAGAAAAGATCTAGAGTTTCAGAAGTTTTTACGTAAGAAAAAGAGGCTCTCTTCTTCCAACTTTTTCTAGTCTTTGGCACTTCGATCTAGCAATCGGAAGCGAAGGAGATCCCGATCCCGTACTCGTGTGGACTGATTAGAGAAGTCACAATTGAGGCTTTTTCTCTCGAAGGAAGAACCCTAATCACGCATCAAGAGGTATTCTACTAACCCTAATTTTGTCTCAAATCAAGAATGCTTTAGATCCATTTTTAGGTGCAAGAAATTGTTTCTGAAATTCCGCTTATACGCATCTAAAACCCTTCAACTAACTAGTTGAGAAGGTAAAACCGCTACCTTCCTTAGAAGGATTTTAAAATGCTGTACTTTTCTTATAATAGTCATAAACTACATAAAAATAAGGATACCGACATAATCTATACTCTCATTTCATAATACAATCCTGGACTTTCAAAACTCAAATAATTTGAAAGTCAACTAAAACCCAACTTAAGTTACCCATATAACTTGATCCTTTTTCTAAGAGCTTGAAAGGATGCATCTTTCTTCTCTATTTAATGGATGCTTAGAAATTATTTTAAACTCCTAATTAATAGTACCTCTTTATTCCTAGACTTTAAGTTAACTCAAATAATTTGAAAGTCAACTAAAACCCAACTTAAGTTACCTGCATACAACTTGATCCTTTCTCTAAGAACTTGAAAGGATGCATCTTTATTCTCTAATTAATGGATGCTTAGAAATTAGAGTCTTTTGTCGGAAACCACCCGTAAGATAGCTCATATTGCGTTTAACCTCCCGTCTAATATCAATTTACCGTAAACCACCCCTTTAATCAATTCCGTCAAAAAGTGACCACCCCTTGATCATTCCCCGTTAGGCCATCGTTAAAGCGCGTGTGGGTTCAATATTTTATTAATTTCTTTTCTATTTTATTGCCAAGATGGGCCCATTTCACTCTAAATCTATCAGAGAGTGGAGAAGAGAGTCGAGTGGCGATCGAAGAGAGTGAGTGTCGTGCTTTCGATTCAGATCTGTCGTGCTTTTGATTTGATTCAGATCTTTCAGCGATTAGGCGGTCAATTTAGTGAGCATTTGAAGAAGTTGTTCGAAGGGATCGAGATATTGCTGGATAGTTGAGAGGATTGGGCATAATCGGAGAAATTATTCGAAGGTAAATCTAGTTTTGCTTTCAATTCAGATCTGTGAGTTCATTTATGGGCTTTAGGGTTGACAAAGCAAGGTTTGTGAGTCGGCCTTGAAGTCTCTATTGAGGAATTAGGCTAGAACTTACTGAAATATGGCCTTCAATTTGGCTCGAATTCTTCAATTTCGCTCGAATTAGGGTTTATGGTTCTTAGATGAATGATCTCTTATGTTAAACTTACTGTATACATCATTGTCTAATTCAGAATGTCTAGCTCAAGTCATAGCTCAACAAATGCACAACCAAGAGCTTGTTATTGTGGGCTTCCAGCAAAGGAAGCCACTGCACATACATATAAGAACTATGGAAGAAGATTTTTTGGTTGTCGAAATTATGCATATTTGAACAAGTGTAACTACTTTGATTGCAGGGATGAGGCACATAATGAAAGAGCTGTATATGTGATCAACAAACTGTTAAACGAGAATGAAAAATTGGAAGAGAATAACAAGCTACTACTGGATGCAGTTACACAGCAACAATCTGAGCTTGCAACTATGAAGATTGTAATGGATAGGTTTCAGGTTGAAAAGGAGGCAAACAAATTGGAGTATGAAGCTAAGCAAACTAAAGTAAAGAGAAATGATCAAACTGGTGTGATTATAGTGGTGTTTTGTATGTTTGTATTCATGTGCTTGAATGTTGTAATGGTTAAATGGGTCATCTAGTGTAGTAATTCTGGATTGGAAAGATGTATTGGTTGTAATTCTTGGTTGATTCTGTAATAGAAGATGTTCCTATGCCTAATTCTCTCTTGATTATATTGCTTGATGTTGTATTGTGAAAGCTGTTGTAAAGTGGAGAAATCAGAGTTCAGTAAATAATGAACATTAGGGTGGAGTAAAATGCTGCAGACTTCAAAACACCACTCAACCAATGTGAACAATATCACATTCTACAGACTTCATTATCACCCATAATCAGTGGAGTAAAATACTGCATACTTCATTAAAGAAACAGATCACATAAGTTAAGTAGATAGTTCAAAAGGTCTTCATCATCAAAAGGTTACAAAATAGGGTGGATATAAAGGTTGAGTAGATAGTTCAAAAGCACTCAACCAATTACTACTAAGTTAATTCAACAGGTCTACTAAGTACAACATGTCCTGCACCATTACATAAGTTAAGCTAAACAAGTCTCCTAATCCAACAAGTCTTCATCATCAATGACCATTGCCTCCCTTGTGCTTCCTAGGTGACCTCCTGAGCACCAGAGGAGTCTTTGTTGCAATCATCTTTTTTCTTGAATTTGTATGAGCTACCTGCAATGATCACATTTACTGAAATTTAGAGTGTGTTCATGTGCCTTGGCTTTAAATAGCAACCAAAATTGACTATATTAGGACCTACCTGGATTGAAGTACTGGTTCCACCAGTGACTGAAGACTGTGTTCCTACTCCCTCCATAAATTCACCAGTCTGGTTCAAAAAACTACATGAGGTTGGAGACACACAAATAATACACAGAAAAATTGGAAAGGGTCACTTACCAGATCATATGTAGTTTGAAAACTGGGTGGTGGTGGTTCATTGGACTGAGCTGTTGATGGTTGAGAAGAAGACACATGAACACTAGGTTGAACACTAGGTTGTGATGGTTGAGAAGAAGACACATGAACACTAGGTTGAACACTAGGTTGTGATGGTTGAGAAGAAGACACATGAACACTAAGTTGAACACTAGGTTGTGATGGTTGAGAAGAAGTCTGCAACATGAACACCATAAGACAATATTATTTTTGAAGAGCATTAGAAAACTAAAGCAAAGTGTTGAACACCATCAGGGAAAATAAAGTGCATATACTACCTTTTTAGTGTACTTTCTTTTCGTTGCTCCAAATTGCACAGTCTTAGGGTTTGGGGGTCTTCCTCCTACATTCTTAGGCTTTGGTGGCTCAGGTCCTTTAGGTGGATTTGTACAAACTCTCTTATAATGCCCCTGCTGACCACAATGTGAGCACTTGAATTGTCCAACAATTCTTATCCTTTTAGGCTTACTTGGCTTAGGTCCTTCTCCAACCTCTCTTCTTCTAGATTTTTTTGGTCTCCCAGGTTGCACAACATAGCGAGGTGGTTCTGGAGCTTGGTGAGCAGTCCTCTCCCACTGGGCTTCTCCAGGCATTGGATGAATCATATTGTTGTAAGCCCTCAGGTACATGTCCTTGGTAAAATAAGGATGCACAAAGTTGTCCAACTGTCTTCTATCCTTCATAATGCATGCCATTGCATGTACACATGGGATACTAGTGAGATCCAACTTACAGCATCCACATGTCTTCTCAGCCAAGTCAACAACAAAATTTCTTCCATAATGGTCCACCTCAAATTTATCTCCACCTCCATAGACAGGTGTACAACTCCTCAAACTTTCTTTCTTGGCACTTTCAATCCTTTTCTTAGCTTTTGGTGTGAACATCCCCTCATACTTTAGAATCCCTTCATGCTTAGCCACAAACCTCTTCATCATCCATCTTCTAATCCATTCACACATTGACAGGATAGGCAATTCTCTAGCAGGAAGAATGACTGCATTAAAACTCTCACAAACATTATTCAGCAGCATATCTGATTTGGTTTTAAACTTGAAGGCATGCCTTGACCATGTAGAAGGGTTTGCATCAACCAAATACTTGTGTGCAGTTTCATCCAACTTCTTGACCTCCTCCATTGCATCCAGGAACTCAGGTATATTCCATGCCTTTGCAGCAGCCCAAACAGCATCTTTGTAAGTCTTCCCTGGCCATTTTACTTTGAAGTTGTTGTGTAGATGTCTCACACACACTCTAGTGTCAGCCATAGGAGCAATCTCATTTAATGCCTCAATCAAGCCCTACAAAAATCATGAATGATTAGTACACAATGAATACAAAATCATTTAATGAATGCAATGAAATAGTAATGTACTCAACCTTCTGCCTATCTGACATGAAAGTGGGGTTGGTTTCTCCAATATCTCTCATCAAAATTTCTAAGAACCAACCCCAAGTCTCCTTCCTCTCAGCCTCAACAACTGCATAGGCAATGGGATATATGTTGTCATTCTCATCCTTTCCAATAGCAACCAAAACCTGTCCAGTATAGGCACCCTTCAAGTGGCATCCATCAAGTCCTATTATTGGCCTACATCCCATCATGAAACCTTGCTTACAAGCCTCAAAACAGACATATAATCTCTGAAACAATGGCTTCTTTGGATTGTCTAGGCACACATGAACATAAGCAGAGCTTCCTGGATTCCATTTTTTTATGGTTGCTGCATAATCCCAGACCTTACCATATTGCACTCGAGCATCACCTTGTGTCATGAGCATTGCCCTAAACCTAGCTTTCCATGCCTGGTTATAGGTGATGTCCATGTTGTGGTCTCTTCTCACAAAATTGATAAAACCTGTCAACTTCCAATTTGGATCATCTCTGTAGTGCTCTAAATATTTCTCAGCTAGCCATTTTGATGTCATCTTGCTATTCTGATGTTGCCATCCACAATCATGTTGTGCAATGAACTTCTTCAACTGAAAGCTACCATCACTACCAAACTTTCTAGCACATGCAGTAAAATGACAATAAGCTTCCTTGCACACACACTTTTTCCTAGCATGCTCCATAGTACATTTGCACTTATACTTACAATAAGCAGACACCTTATTCTTATCATTATGCAAGTAGTAGAAATCTCCACCATTTTCTATAGACCATTGTCTCAAAGCTTGTCTAAAAATGTCATTTGAGCCAAATATCATGCCAGACTTAAGATTAATTTTTTTTCTTGAAGTCTACAAGAGGGTTAAACTCGGGATACTTGACATGTCTTTCCCCATCAGAGTCACTCACACTCCTCAGATCATCAGAATCATCCAATGGCTTCTCATCATCAGTGTAAGCTGCTTCTCCATCACTTGTTTCTTGAATGAACAACCCTACACTCTCATCAACATTTTCTACAAATAGGTCATCATCTTCACCTTCACTGTCTATGAATTCAAAATCTTTGTCTGATTCAGAAGATTCTGACCCAATCACATCTGCATCTCCTAACTCCTCTGACTGATCTGAAGCATCCAACTCTTCTTCTTGTTGTTCATCTGGTAGATCTTCAAGTATGGCTTCAGTATTTAATAAGGGTTGGCTGGTGTTTTGGCTTAGGTTTTGCCTTGTGTTTCCAACCAGAAGATTCTTATTTGTACAATGAGAACCGACTTGGGCTATTGGGCTTTGGCCTCTCAAAGTAATTGGACTTGTCTCATTTTCTTGGACCACATACAAGTGGACAAGTCCATCATATCCAACATATTTGTGGACCATTTCCATGACATCATTGTCTCCATTAATCATATTCAACCCATTGTGAAGTTTTTTTCCTGGTTGTGAGAACCATATCTCTTTCACAGTCAGCAGTCCAATTTCTTCCCTTAATACAGCTTCCATCACAACCTTGGAAATCATGTCTGGATCAACATCTTTGTATAAATAGACTTTCCCTTTTCTGTAGCATAGTTCGTTTAACTTGGACATATAAAATTGACCTCCATACTGACATCTGAATGTTATACTCATCTGAAAACAGACAGTAATAAATAGCATAAATTAGTTGTCATTGTCCCAAGTCCCTACCATGAGTTTTCCTACAACAATATTCATATATAAATGATTTTATAATGCAAGCAAAGACAAAGTTTTTTACTGATAAAGCACGACCTGTAAATGCTATCCAAACCCATTAATTTATTGAAACACATAAAGCACGACCAACAAATAAGCTTTTGACTGGTAAGCTTTTAACCTCATTTCCATGACTCAGTAAGTTGCTTACCTTCTCAATGCTTATAAGAATCCAACACGTCCTTCAAACCTGCCCAATTCGTTGGTCGATTTAGCCCTAGTTCCTCACTCCACTTGAAAGTTGCCCAAATCCTTCGATGCTTCCCTTTCCTGGTTCGATTGAGCAGTCGAAAACCCTAGGTTAACTCAATTGCACCTTCACTCTCCATTTCACCCTTCGATTTGAGCTAGTGTGATGGGGTTAGGTCTCAATCGATCAATCGCGCCCTCTCAATTCTCTGAATTGTTGCTCAATACGAAGGTGAGTTTGAG
This sequence comes from Fallopia convolvulus, assembly GCA_964016875.1. Taxonomy (NCBI): domain Eukaryota; kingdom Viridiplantae; phylum Streptophyta; class Magnoliopsida; order Caryophyllales; family Polygonaceae; genus Fallopia; species Fallopia convolvulus. The sequence goes on along the minus strand of OZ024735.1, from coordinate 35,639,334 downwards.
AAGAGGGAAATGGGTGCATCTTGGCGATAAAATAGAAAAGAAATTAATAAAATATTGAACCCACACGCGCTTTAACGATGACCTAACGGGGAATGACCAAGGGGTGGTCATTTTTTGACGGAATTGATTAAAGGGGTGGTTTACGGTAAATTGATATTAGACGGGTGGTTAAACTCCAAATTAATAGTACCTCTTTATTCCTAGACTTTAAGTTAACTCAAATAATTTGAAAGTCGACTAAAATCCAACTGAAGTTACCCACAACTTGATCCTTTCTCTAAGAACTTGAAATGTTGCATCTTTCTTCTCTGGTTAATGGATTCATAGAAATTATTTTAAACTCCTAATAGTACCTCTTTAACAATTCCCCCCTCCCCTCTCGAAAGCACTATTGTTTCTTCAAAACCCCCAAATTTAACATAAAAATCTTATCCTTATTTGCAGAGTATCGTGTAATCCGATCTCTATCTATAAAATAACAAAATTTCCATCCCACGTCCTCTACAAAATAGAACATACAATCTGAATCTTACTATCTTAATAATTCCTTCAAGAGTTCGACCAAAAAATAATTCCTTCAAGAGCATATTCAAACTAATTTATAAATCGGTTTTTCTAACCTATGCCCTAAAGACATAGGTTAAACATACCTAATGAAGGAAACCAAAATCCTATTAAGAAATAAATAAACCCTTTTAAGAAAATTAACTAATCCAAATTAAGTACAAATTTATAAAAGATTGTCATTTTTAGGAGCTTAATCTATGCCCGGGCATATGTTAGAAAAATCGTTTATAAAATAATACCAAAAACGTGTGCTAGTAGCCTATCCCACTATTATGTTCACATATAATATCTTTAATTAATTAACAAAAATCTAGCTTGTAAATCCTCCATTAGATTGGTTAACCCAATCATAGTAAATTTTCTTATTTAACCTTGCACGGTTTCTCGCTGAAGCTATCTGATATGGACCCGTTGTGGATTCGTATCGAAAACCCTTGTTGGTCAAGGGGGTGAGACGCACCCGATGTGGGTTTCGCTCGATAAACGTGGTTGGTAGCCACGGGAAGAAGAACGATAATAAATTTAGAGCAAAGGGATAAATTAATTAATTGGTTTCATTCCTTGATTTCTTAATAAGAACAACTTATCAGGTAGATTGGGTTTTGCCACAATTTATTGCTCTCATTAAATATGCTCACAATAATCTCTATATAATTGTCATTGACAAAAATAAGTTAAAAAGCTATGTGTAGCTTAATGGTAAGAGTGCTTTCCCATGAGCCCATAGGTCATTAGTTCGAGTCTACTTGATGCACTATTTTCATTCTTTTTTATTTTTTCAATGACTTATCTACTCATTAATTTTTCTATTTGTGAGATTATTTCCCCACTTATACTCTATTTTAACTTACATAATAAACTTTTTTTGGAAATCAAAGCCCATCATAAGTAATAAATATTTTATGTAAATTTTATTTTCATTTCATAATAAATCAAATGTATTTTTTCAACTCAATGGTTATGGTAATTGTGTATAAACTAAAAGTTATGATTCAAATTCATATGGTATCATTTATACACATTTTTTCACATAAAAATATTTGCAACCATAAATTTAAAATAAAGTATACTTTTTTCCATTGTCAAAGTAAATTCATTTTATTATATGATTTAAAAAGCTTAAAAATGAACAAAAACCCATGACAATTGAGAAATATGTTTTGTGTGTATTTTGTTTTCAATTTATATTAAATCATAGATATTTATTTAACTCAATGGTTATGATGATTTTATATAAACCAAAAAGTTAAGATTTAAATCCATATTGTATTATATGTCAAATATTTTTTCATATAAACGTTTGCAACTATAATTTAAAATAAAAAATTTGCTTTTTCCATTTGTAAAGTAAATCCATAGTATTATATGAAATACGAAGCTTTAAAATGTAAAAAGCCATCAAATTTTAGAATTTTTTTGTGTATATTTTATTTTCATTTCATAATAATTCAGAGATATTTTTTATTCAATAGTAATGGTGATTGTGCATAAACCAAAAGGTTAAGATTCAAATTCATATGATATATTTTTATTGATTTTCCATATAAACATCGCAAACATAATTTTAAATAAAAAAAATTTGTTTTCTCATTTGCGAAGTAAATCTATTGAATCATATATTATATGCGATATGAACCTTAAAAATGAACAAAAAAATTACATTAATCATGAACATTTATTATTATATTAATATATATAATATTCATTACAGTTTTAAATAAATTAAATAATTTGAACAAAATGGTTAATTTTCTCGATGGTTGAAGTCTTAAAATAGTTGTAATATGCTTAATCAACTATTATGAATCATCATGTTTGTGAGCTTTTTTTACTCCTTGCCTAAATGAAACTATTGTTATGAATTTTATATAAATACCCAACACCAAAATCCAAAATAAAAACGCTAACGCAAACGACACACAAAAAATGGCTCAAACGTAACGACCTCTCAAAATTGATGATCACCACTATTTATCAATGATTCATAATTTGTAAATGTTAATTTCCATTAATTTGTGTTATCCCCTCACATTCTCACTTTTGCATCTCTTTCAAAGAAATTAATTAAGAACATAAATGCCATTTAATGATGAAAGATGAAATTAACTATACCCCTTCAAATTTTGTACATCACATACGCTTCAAACTAACGCCTATTTTAAAATCCTATAATCAAACCTTCTTTTTTTATAGTGATAATTAAAAAGAGATCCCGGAGGATTCTTAGAAGCACAAAGAAAAAACTCCGGGCAACACAATCTGAGTTACAAAAGACGAACGACCAAAATCCAAACGAGTTACTACATCTTCTACAACTTCCAACCTCTCTTTCATACTATTTCTAAATGATATCGATGTACATAATTGGTTTGAACCACTATATTTATTGGCCAATATACCAAAATAATAACCATACGTATGTTTAATTAAGGACCGATTACTTAGGCTCGTGCGTATGCACGGGCATCACCACTAGTTTATAATAATCCTGATATCTAGATAATACGAAAAACCCTAATTGCTGAAATAACAAAAAAGATACTCTTCCTAAAAAGATAAAATCAAATCTGGAAAGATAATATTCTAATTATCCTAATTAACCTAATATAATTAATTATTCATTATCGCTAGACCTGTCAAAAACTGACCTAACCCGCTAACCCAACCCGACCCGCCCGATAATATTAGGGTTTAGACCCGAAAATTTGAACCCGAAACCCGAAATAAACCGAACCCAATAGAACCCGAACCCGTTGGATTGAAATCCGAAACCCGTTGGGTTGACCGATTTACCAAATTTATAGAATTTTTTAAATTTATTTTGAAACTTATAATATATTTTATTATTAAAATAAATGAAAATAATATATTATAATTAAATATTAATATTTAATTAAAAATTGATTTTAATAATCATAAGAAAAAAGGATATTTTAGACCCACTGGTCAACCCGACCCAACCGAAAACCCGCTACAACCTGACCCGATTGACCCGTGACCCATAACGACCCGGAACCTGATTTTACCCGAACCCGAAATGACAGAACCCGAACCTGCTCAACCCGACCCGATTGACAAGTCTAATTATCGCGTATCAATTCTCCCCCGTTGAGAATCGATTTGTCCTCAAGTCGGAAATCAGGAGGAGACTCATGAAATGGAACTTGTAGCTTAATCCTCCAGGGTCCCATTGAACATGTAGCACAACTTGAGTCAGCCTCCGAAACTCAAATTGCTCTAACACTTAAGAACAAAGGTAATTATAGTGGCCTTTGGGCATTTGGTTCGGCGATTGGGACTTTAGGGTAGTAATCCGAGATCACTATTTTAAATCTCTCAGGTGACGGTTTGTCTTTTTCTCTTTAGAATTGGTTAGTAACCAGTTCTCATCCTATGGATGCTTTAGGCGAGCCCAAGTAATACATAGTACATGTGGCAATCCTAATCCTTACCTTAAAAAGGTGGTGGCTTTTCTCCGGATAGCTTCCGTTGTTTCAGCTATAATTGTTTCACATAAACACTTAGAAAACAAACTATACGCTCCATATCATCAAAACCTAAGGAATTAATCATTTTCTAATAGTTTGTATTAAAACACGTCTTAATTAATTAGTCATACTGATACAGTATATTCGGATTAACATGTGGATGTGACGGCATAGGAAACCGTGGCAAAGTGGAAGAACGAGCTTGAATCCTTGAAATCCGATGTGAGAAGGGAGCTTCTTAAAATGGCTGATAAGCCATTGGAAAAGCTGAAGCTAATCGACACAATTGAACGTCTTGGGGTGGCATATTGCTTTGAGAAGGAGATTGAAGATGCACTCAAACAAATGTATGATGCATACAACAACCAAGAAGAGAACCATGATCTTGACTTGTATCATACTTGTCTTAGATTTCAGATTCTAAGGGCATCAATATCGGTGGGTTCAAGCAAGAGTTCAAGGCAAAAAAAAAAAGAAAAAAAAAATGGGTGGGTGAACTTTTCATTTGGGTTTCGGATGTTGAACCCCTCTCAATGGGGACTCATGGCAATTATTGGGCCCCACCCCCCACAACAATAATTCACTAACCTATTTACTTAATAGGCTTAAGTTGTAATTTGTATTTTTTTTATCAAGTTTAATTTAATAAAAGTAAATATAAATGATATCACAATTCATATTTTTTTTTATCTATCCATAGACACTAAATTTATATATCTTTGGATTGTTTTTAAATTAAATTAATATTTGAACTATATTAGAGTAAACAAAAACACATTTAACCGCTTTTTAAATTAACTCATTCTCTTAACTTTACAAGATTACACAAAATTAGTAATTTTTATATAACTTAATATGCATAAATTCATGTACGTTGATTTGAATTGTGGTTGTAGGCTATGGTGGTTGTATTGAATGGTGATTGTATTGAATAGTGGTTGTAGGTAGCATAATACTTGTATCTACGTAGATTTGTTTTCTATATATATGTATGATTGCATTATACATTTTACCACACTCAAACACTTACTTCCCTCTCTTCCAAAACTTTGAATTCTAAACTTCTCTTAACATGGATTCAGATGAAGATTCTCCATCAGATTTGCCACAAAATTTTCAACCTAATTTCCTACCCAATTACCCTCAACAAAACTTCCCAAATTTCCAACAAAACTATCCTAATTTTCAAACAAGTTTCTACCCAAATTCCCAACCAAATTACCCTCAAAATTACCCTCAAAATTTCCCTCAAAATTTCCCACAAAATTTTCGACAAAACTACCCTCAACCCGCATACCCTCAACCCGACTGTCCGCCGAGATGCCATACTTTCAACAACGTCCAGATGCAACCGGTAGGCTTGGTTTGTCTACGCTTCAGAAATGCACCTCTGCAATCCGCATGCTTGCATATGGAGTTGCTGCAGATGCTTGTGATGAATATGTCCGTATTGGCTCGGACACTGCTTTAAAATGTTTGCACAAATTTACGGATGGAATAATCAACTCATTCGGCAATGAGTACTTGCGACGCCCAACCGTTGAGGACATTCAACTCCTACTAAGCGTAGGAGAGTCTCGAGGATTTCCCGGCATGTTGGCAGCATCGATTGTATGCATTGGAGGTGGAAGAATTGCCCAGCCGAGTTGAAAGGGATGTATGCTCGTGGAGATCATGACGGTCCAACAATTATCCTAGAGGCTGTTGCATCGTATGACACATGGATTTGGCACGCTTTCTTTGGCACACCAGGTACGGCCAATGATATTAATGTTCTTGCTCGATCTCCTGTTTTTGATGATGTTCTACGAGGTCAAGCTCCAAATGTAAATTTCATGGTTAATGGGCACGAGTACACCACGGGATATTATCTTGCCGATGGTATTTATCCTCCGTGGGCTACATTTATCCCATCGATCAGGCTCCCTCAAGGGGACAAGGCAAAACTATTTGCTCAACAATAAGAGCGTTGGCGCAAAGATGTGGAGAGGGCGTTTGGAGCGTTGCAAAGCAGATTCAAGGCAATTCGAGACCCTGCACTATCTTGGAATCCGAACAAGATTGCAAAAATAATGAAAACTTGCATTATCATCCACAACATGATTGTAGAGGATGAAAGGGGTGACTACCATCCTAGTGGTTACGTTGTTCCTCAATACAATGCAATACATCAACAGCCGAATGAGAATCTTTTGCCTAGGGACTATGATGTCAACAACTACATCGAACGTAGGTATCGCATTGAGAACCGGGTTGCACACCACCAACTGAAGGAGGACTTGGTGGAGCATGTTTGGGCAACATTAAGGGCTAATCACAATAACGGTGATGATGAAGTCGATGATGGAGATTATGAAGATGATGATGGAGATTATGAAGATGATGATGATGAAGATGACGATGAATGATGTTATGTTTCTTATTTGTGATGAAAATTATGTATGTTATTTCATGTATGTCGTTTTTTAATTTGGTTTCATGTACTTTCTTATGCACTTTTATTTATGTTATGTTTGATATTTTGGTTTAGCTAATGATATATGTTTGTTTGATTTGGTCGTTAATTTTTTTTCTTTAATATGACTTTAATTAAAAATTATTTTTAAAATATTTTTACAAACTCTATAATACTAAAGTTAGCCAAGTTTTAATATAAAAAAGGCATGTATAAATAAGTAAATAGTAATTAAATCATTAAATTAAGGATGTAATAATAATTGTATATATAAAAATAAGTAGTTGTTGGGAATTGAGAAAAGTAAAAAGTGGGTTTCATAGAGTTCATGGAGTTCATTGATATTTAGGTGAATAGGTGAAATAAAATTGGGGAAGGAGAGAATGATGTGGATGAGAGAGAAATGGTAAAAAGTAAGGGTTCATGGGGTTCATTGATATTCATGGCCTAAGGCAACATGGATACTCTGTATCATCTGGTAAGATAAAACTCACAAACTATATTATAATATATATACTATGTGAATTCGATCCTCATAGAAAGTTTATGCATCATGTATTAATTAAATCGCATCTTTTCTAATATTCCACGCCGAACTATTGAATTAGATATCTTCTCAAGCTTCACCGACGAGCATGGAAAGTTTATGGAATCGTTGAAGATGGATGTGGCGGGGCTTTTGAGCTTATATGATGCGGCATATATTAGAGGCAACGGAGAAACTATATTGGAGAAGGCTGTTGAGTTTACCTCCCTTCATCTCAAAGCTATTGTTGCTAAGAATAGCAATCCATTAACACCTCAGATTGCTCGAGCCTTAGTATATCCAATTCACAAGGGTGTGATCTCGATTGAATCCAGGCATTTCATTTCCTTCTATGAAGAAGATCCATCTCACATGGCCTCCCTTCTAAGCCTTTCAAAGTTAGAGTTTGACATTCGGCAATCTTTACACAAGGAGGAACTTCAACAACTTACTAAGTATGTAGATATCTATATATATATATACAATCTGTTAGAATGTCTATTCCAAATCTGAAAGTTGGGATTAAACTAGACTTGTATATAATTCAGTAGATTACGTACTCCTTTTATTGCTAACTGGTTTTAGGATGGAACCCACTGGACTAATTAATAATCATAGCTTAGCTAGTCTATTTGATCGATATACACCTAACTAGCTTATTTCCAAACCTTTGACTTTCGTAGGAAATTGCCATATACAAGAGACAGAGTGGTAGAAAGCTACCTTTTCAGCGTGGCCATTTTCCATGATCCTAAACTTTCTTCTGAAAGGACAATATACACAAAGGCGTTTATGTTGATAGCGACCTTGGATGATACGTATGATTCATATGGAACAACTGAAGAGCTAGAGGCTTTCACTAAAGCCATTGAGAGGTACTCTAATATATTTGGACGATACATTTGCTAAACTGCATACATGCCCTAAATTAATTTGTTGTGTTGAGTTGGATTTAATTAGGTGGGACAAAAGCTGCATAGATGAACTCCCTAGCCGCATGAACCTGTTTTATGGAATCTTGTACGATTCGATTAAGCAATTTGGACTTGAGGTGGCAAAAATGGGAGTTAAAAACAATGTTCAATATGTAGTACATGAGGTATGTTTGCTAGCTGGTGAGCTAAAAGGCATAAGTACGTGTAGCAAGCATCACTCGGAACATTATGCGGCTAGTCAGTCCAGCCTTCTGATATATTAATTATGTATGTTCATATTTTATATTTTGTAGGTTATACAGTTATCGAAAGCGTATATGGAAGAAGCTAGATGGCGCAAAGCAAAGTATGTTCCAGACTTTGATGAATACTTAGAGAATGGAATTACAAGTAGTGCCATCGCCTTCATTGTATCTGTTTCTATGCTGATTAATAATGTTGAAGAGATTGCCGCCAAAAAAACATTCGAAAGTGTATCCAACTATTGCAAGCCAATAAGAGCTACATGCATAATCGGCAGGCTCATGGATGATCTACCTGATTACAAGGTAAAATTACTAGTTATAATTAATGTTTACATGTTATAAATGAATATATATAAGGGTATATTTTGTGTTGGTCCCTAAACTTTAATTTATAACATTTTTCTTATCAATATATCTATTACTAATAACTAAAGTCGGAGCAATTTCTGCCACCACATTGCGCCACATCACCCCTTTATTAAAATAATAATTTATTATAGTTAATTATGCAAAAAAAGTTATCTCCAAGTAAAATTAAAAATAAAATAATATTTGTAAAAATTTATCTCGAAATAAACATAAAAATAAAATAATATTAGTATATTTTACCAATATAGATAAAAAAGGATATTATATTTATCATATTTGTAAAAGATAAATTAAAAAGATATAAGAAAAAAGATGTACATGTGGTCACATATATATCTTTGAAATAAAAATAGTCATATAAATGATAATATTTTTGAAATATCCATCTATCTATAACTATATATTATATCCGAACCTTTTCGAGCAACCAGAATAATTCTGGCCCCACCTTATAATTAAAAAATAATTTTTTGTTCTTATTATTTGTAATTTTTTCTTTTAAATTTGTAAATATCTATCTAATTTTTATAAAAAATAACGTTCTACTATATTTAATGAAAAAATAAAAGAACAAAAAATAAAACAGAAGATTTTTTTAATATATAATGATAGATTGTTATCGTAATAAGGTAGGAAAATATTTTTAATATTAATTTTTTCTATATAAAACTAACACTACACATTTACACTATATTTTATATTTGGAAAAAATTAATTCGAAATTTAAATAAAAAAAAATTTAAATTTATCCTCTTCTCTTTTTATGTAAAAGATTAAAAATTTATATCAAATTTAGATAAAAAATAATTTTTTATATATGTATATTATTACTTGCCTAATAAATTTTGATAAAGAAATTATATTATCTTTTCCGTAATTTTATTTTTGGATTATTTACTTTAATATAAAATATTTTTTTTAAAAACAATTCTATATTCATTCATATTTTTTTTATATTTTCTTATTAATTATCTTTTATAACATTCTATTGAAAGGATTTTTAAAGAATTGAATTTGATTAATTATTTATAAGAATTACGAAATTTGCAAGTTAAAATTGATCAGTTTTAACGTTTACGATTTGTCGTACGGATATTAACTTTATCGTGATATTTATTCATTATATTCTAATATTTAATCATCAATTTGGTATGGTTTTCAATTTGAAAATTTGGTACGATTTTTCATTATTTTTATCTTTGCACATGGTTATTATATTGTAAATGATAGTTTTTTGTAGATAAGACAGGTATAAACTTAATCAAAATTTAACAAATGCAAAAAAAATAATACAGTAATTCTATACACATGTATGTCGCATAAAAATAATAATTTAATATATTAGAGTAAAATAGATAAGTATTTTAATCCATAAATATGATAAATATAAAATCATTTTTATACCTTTTCTACCTATAAGTATATTTATAATATTAATTTTTTATCCATAAATATGACAAAAATAAAATAGTAATTTAATATCCCAACTATCCTTTTTACTTCAAAATCCAATAAGAAATTAATTTAATATCTCTAAATGAAATAGATAACTTTTATATCTATAAGTATAAAATATGGACTATATTTTAATTTACGGGATTTCAATATTAAATTTTCATATTCTTTTATATTAACTTTTCATTAAAAATTGTACTAACGTTTGTAATTAGTATGAACCATATTTTCAATCATATAATTTTATATTAATTTCGGATATATATATTAATTTTTTGTTTAGAAGTATGTAAATGTTTTTAATGAATATTGACCATAATTTTCATATTAATTTCGAATTTTTCAATATTTAATTTTCTATGCTTTAGAATGATAAATTTTCATCCATAAATATGTTGGGTTTTATATATTAAAGTTCTATCTATAAATATGATAGTTAAATACAATATTGTCATTAAATTTTAATTTCAGTCACCATACTTTTATTTACGAAATCGTTTATATTAATATTGCATCCATAACTATCCCCACACTTTTTAATTAATATGGACCATGTTTTTATGCTAGAATTTATATTAACTTTTAAATTTTTTGAGATTATTTTTTCATTCACAAATATGACAACTTTTTAAATTTTCTATCCATAATATGCATGATGATTTTTTATACCATTTTTATATCAATAAGTATGAAAATATATTAATTAATATCGGTATAGACATGTTAGTTTTACAATATATTGATTTTCTATTCATAAGTTTGTTGATTTTTTATATTACGGATCTCATAATAAATAAATAAAAATTTATGGATCCCTTAATGTTAAACCAATTAATCGGGTCAATTCAGTCAGGTTTAGGCTCGGTCATTTCAGGTTCGGTTGAGTACAAGTTCATGTGATTCAAATTTACTGGTTGGTTAGGTCAATTCATTGCGTTTTTTTTTTGCGGATTCGGGTCAACCCAATGAGTTAAGAACGCCAACTTTTGTATGCTTATTACATAAATATTATAAATAATATTTTTAAGAATAAGATAATATTTGTATTCATTTTTATTATAAAAGATACTATTATAATTAACTGAAATATTTACAATATTATTTTATTATATAATTTATAATACCTATATCATATTTAAATTATATATTTTAATTTTTACTTAAAAAAGTCCCCGGACAAGGCCCGGGTCATAAACTAGTATCTTCTAAACCTGAAGCACTTTTGGGCAGATTCGTCATTTAGAATTTATATTACAGCCATCCTATTTTTAATAATAATTTTTTAATTAATTATATACTATGTAATGCAATCACCTTATGGAATTTCCAATTTTATCCACTCAGTTTATTAATAATTTTTTCAATTTATTATGAGAATGGATAAATTTTTATATAAATTATATACATGTAATTTAGTCACCCTATTTATAATAATAAATTTTAATATTATAATACTACTCTATCTATATATACTACTCTATATACACGTTAATTTTCTATCCATATAATTTTTCTCTATCCATATAGGAATATATAATGTACTTATAATTTATATACACACTATATTATTTAGCCACGTAACCTTTTTTGAAAATTTGCCTTAATGTAATTTTGAGTTCGTATGATAGTTAAGAGTTATGGACCATATTTTATTTATGGATTTTTAATATTATTTTTATTCTTTATATTAATTGTTTATATAAATATTAAAATGTTTCTTTTTATATGGTACTAAATTTTTAAATTTATTTTTAAATTTTTTATATTAACTTTATATCCTTATATGAGAATTTTTTTTGCAATATAATTTTCTATCCATAAGCATGATTTTGTTATATTATTTTCTATACATAAATATGACAACTTCTTAATTATATGGTTAATTATATGGACCATATTTTTAAATAAAATTTTTATATTAGTTTTTAGATTATTTTATATTAAATTTCTATCCATAAGTATGATAATATTTTTTATTAATTTTTTGTCATGAATTTTCATAATAATTTTCAATTTTTACATTAATGTTCTATATGGAACTATGATAATATTATTTTATTTAGATTAAAGATATTTTTAATTAGAAATATTTTATATTAATTTTCGAAAATTTTAAATATTAACTTCTTGTACATAAGAAATGATAATTCTTTTATATTAATTTTCTATTTATATATGAACATTAAGGATAGTAGGTAGAGCTGTCAAAAGCTGACCCGACCAGAAAAACCGACCCGAACCGCCCGAAAAATTTAGGGTCAAGACCCGAAAATTTGAACCCGAAACCCAAAATAAACCGAACCCGATAGACCCGAAACCCGTTGGGTTCAAACCCGAAAAAACCGTTGGGTTGGCCCAATTTGTTATATTTTAAGAATATATAATATATTTTGAAAATTATAATATATTTTATTATTAAAATATATAAAAATAATAGATTTATTATTAAATATCATTTTTTAAATAAAACTATATTAATAATTGTAAAAAATCAATTTTCTTGACCTGTTAGGTCGACCCGACCTGCCCGACAACCCGCAATGACCCGATATGATTTGACTGTGACCTGTTACGACCCAAACCCGAAATAACCGAACCCGAACCCGACCTGACTGACCCGTTTGACACCTCTAATAGTAGGTATTAAATTTTAATGTACCAATCACCACAGTTTTAGTTACAAAATTGTTTATATTAGTTTTCTATCCATAAGTATGGCAAAATTTTAATTAATATGAAAAATATTTTTAATTATATATTTTTATATTATTATTGAATTCTTAATAATAGTTTTCTATTTATAAGTATTAATTTGTTATCTATGCATATGAAAACTTCTTTATATAATATTAATCATATTTTAATTATGAGTTTTTATATTAATCAAGATTTATTTTATATTATTTTTCCCTAAGTAAGCTATGTTTTAATTAATATGGATTTGTTTTTAATTAATATGTACCATATTTTTAATTACATATTGTTATATTAATTGTTTTTCTTATATTATTTTCTATTTTAAATTATGACATCTTTTAAAATTTTCTATTTATAAGTATGTTGATTTTTTATATTATGAATTTCTAAATACATAAATTAAAAATAATGATCCCTTAATGTTAATCAGGTTGGTTCGGTCATTTCGGTTAGGATCAAATATTGTTCATATCATTAAATTTTACGGGTTGAACTGGTCAATTCTTTGAGGTTTTTCTTGAGGGCTTTGGTCGACCCAACGGGTCAAGATCATTGACCTATTTATGTTTATGGAAATGATATTACAAGTAAATAAAACTTTTTCATGATAAAATATAATTTTCATATATTTTTATAATGAAATATATTATACTAATTAAATTAAATTTGTATATATGCAATTATTAGTTTTGTTATTTTTATTAATATTTTTTACTAATTAAATTATAATACATATATTATATAAATTAACATATTAAAATTTTTATTTGAAAAAGTCCCCGGAGAAGGCCCGGGTCATAACTAGTTAATTTCTAAACTTAATTCATTCCAACTAGATAGCCAAACTTTATGATTAACCTTTTATTGCTTCCTAAACTTGAAGGTGACTAATTAGACCAACTTTAAAAATTTAAGGACCAATAGGGGGAATATTTAAAAAAATAGAGACTTAATTAGAATGACTTACCATTTAGGAGTTTATAAGAAAAATGTATTGTTGTCAAGAATATATAAAAACTAATGATGCAATATATACTAATTAATATACTGCGCAGATCTTATATATGCATACTAATCTATTTAGCTCTTCATCAAATTCACAGTGGGACAAACACAGAGATAACGTAGTTGGAGGAGTAGATTGCTACATCAAACAACATGGTGTCTCTGAAGAAGAAGCTTTTATAGAAATTAATTTGCTCATTGAAAACGCATGGAAAGACATGAACGAGGAGATATTTCACCCCATAACTCCATTTGCCACGCCTTTGCTACCTTACCTCTATAACTTTTGTCGCGGTATGGATTTTGTCTACAAGATGGGAAATGGTTTCACAAACGTTAACCAACATATTAAAGATGTCGTTCAACTTTTGTTCATCAACCCTCTATCCATATAAGTTGGAGGCTTTGTTGTATAGCCGCAAATTGTGTGTTAGATATTTAATTTGTGTGTGCCTATGCAACATCATATATTGAATATGAATATATGATTCATGTTAGGCCAATAAAGCTATAATTGCATGTATAAGTGTAAGGATACGGGTGTTCTATAAATACCTCGACACTTATGTTGTTGTAATAATGGTATGCTTTGTTTGAATATGTTTTATATTGAATACTTCTTCATTGTACAAGTTGTTGTTGAAGTGTGATAAAAATATGTAGTGTTATATTATTCTCTTTTTTTTTTATCCAAGGTCAGGGATTTAGAATGTCTCCTAATCCATATAGATCAAAGACTAATCCTTGTTGAAGTGTATTAAAATATATAGTGATATATTATTCTATGTTATATATGGTGTCATTATAAGATCGATATATAATTCCATGACTTAGGGCGTAAGTATTAAAGATATAACTTGGACTAGTGAACTCGACCACACTTTCGTGGATCGTACACAACTCTCCAAGATACATTGTCCTCTCTTCTCTCTCGATCGCACACAACTCAAAATTCTCTCTATAAAGCGTTAATTCAATTGTTACTTATTCTAACCTAGAGATTCATTTATTTAGTTATTCCATAGAATAGATCTTATCTATATCCATAGAATAAATATAATAAAGACATATTACAAAGAATTTTATCTATAAATATAAAATATCCCTCAATAAATTCTATCTTGACTTTTCTCTTCCTTTGGCCTCCGAACTGCCAAGGATATCATCTAGTGTGGCACAGAATCTATAATGATTGGGCATGCGTGTGTCATCAGAGAAATAAGAAATGTTTTGTATATACGAGGAATCCCTGTGTTTGGTTGTAAATATGTGAAAACATATTAAAAGGGGGCAAAACTCTAGGTAACAATCATCCAGATATTGAATACAAGTTTCTTTTGTATCTCTCTTCTCTCATTCTTCTCCTTCCTCTAATTCTTCTTTCTTCTCTCAACCTAATCTTCTTCCTCTCTTTCCTTTATTCTATCAATTCTATCTTGTTATTTTCCTTGGGATATAACAAATTGGTATCAGAGCAACACGATCTTGCTTCCAAATTTTGAATTCAAATCCTATTTTCACTTATTTCATCAAAATTCCATTGAAGCTCGAGACAACCATGGAAAGAGAAATGTGCCAAGCTAAAGAGATTGTGAATTGTTATCATCTATGGAGCAAATTGACAGTGGACGAGAAAATGAATATGTTAAGGATTTTGATGGGGTTACCTAAAAGTTGTGAATCGGTTCCACTAATTTCTGGAATTCATTAATACATGTCGATGGTAGATCGAGCAAGAAGAGGAGGCTCACTGTTGGGAAGAAAGTTGTAAGAAATCAGAGGTTCTTTTGCAAGAAATGCGGCAGATCATCGAGACTATGAAGACATGTCAAAATCAAGTAAGCATCAATTGGATTGTGGGAATTTTGAAACAGGTCTAGTTAAATCCTCTGTGCATTCACCCGAAAGATTCAAACCGACCTCACCATTCCTTGAAAATCTGGAAAGTCAGATGAGGGTGGTTACAAGATTCAATCTCGACAACCTAATTCATAATCAAGTTAACGACCGAACTCTGTATGTCAAGATTCATCTGGAAGAATACTTAAGTTCTTGAGAGATCTTGATAAAGTGTTTTCAATTGTTGGAAATTTAGAATTCATAGAATATTTTTATAATGATGCACAATTTCATTCACGAATCAGATTTCAAAAACGTGATTCAACTATCAAGGCATTCACAATCGAGGTTGTTAAGGCGCTGACTCAGAGTGTTCCTCCAGTGAATGGCTCAATGGCCTTGATTAACAAAATCAGAAACATGATTAGTGAACCAAGTTGGCAAATTCAAGTTCAGCACGTGAGACGTAATGCCAATAATGCTGCGGATTGGCTTGCTAGGAAGAGTAAGAAATTCATTGGAGATTTTGTTTTATTTAACGAACCTCCGGAGGAGTTGCTTACGATTTGTGAAACCGAAATGTTAAACCCTACTATGTAATCTCTATTTCTACTATGAATAAAATGGGCATATAGCTCTCCGTTTAACAAAAAAAAACTATCAAGGCATTCGAATGTTATGACGGGTACATTTATGATGATTGTTGTCAATTAGAACTGTTTTTGGGTTGCCAAAGGAGCGACAGACCAAGTTATGTTGAAAGTCAATCTCTGATTGAAGATTCGACCCAAGTTGAGGAGTTCTAAGAACTAGAATCAACTACTTCTCTAGGCATTTCGAGTGATAAGTTGTTGAATCAAGCGTCCCAAAGGATGTTACAATCGAACATATGTCATCTTGGTGTGCCATTGAGTGAAGAGGCAATGGAAATCGAACCTCCAATAAGTGATTTAATGAGTTCCAACCTGCAAAAAATTGATGATGCCCACAAGGTTTTGTGGAAAAAAATATTATGATTAAATATTGGAAAAAGTGTCTTTTATTAAAAATAGATAAATATAGGTTAACTTTGTGAAATGCTTTCCATATTAATTGCAAGATCTAAAAATTCCAGATAACATATTTTAGGCCATTATTTGTTTTTAGAACAATTGAGCATTCAAATTGAAAAAAAAAGGCAAGAACCAATAAAATCATAGGATTTTATTGTAATTTTGATGTAAAATAATTTTTCACACTGATTTAGATTGTTACTTGTCTCTAGAGCCTAAAATTGTAGGATTATACGAGTTGAATCATGATTTTAATAACCCTAATAAGAAGACTTAATCAACACGTGGATTACATATTTCATATAGCTTATAATAGAATAGTTAATACTAGAAATATTCTAGGAAATGTGTGTACATATCTTTCTAGATAAAAGTGAATATCTATTGAGATTTAGGGCCACTTTAGTTAAATTCTAAGAAATATAAACAAAAAGAAAACGAATCTAGTTCATTTTAATATCTCGATATATTAACACAAAATTTAACTTTGGCTTGCAATTAGACCTGTTAATCGTGTCCGGTTGAGTTTGGGTTCGGTCATTTTGGGTTCGGGTTGAGTCGGGTTCAGATCGTTACAGTTCATGGGTCAAACGGGTCAGGTTGACCAGCAGGTCAAAAATGTAGAATTTTTTATGATTATTAAAATAAAATTTTAATTATAATATATGATTTTTTATGTATTTTAAAAATATATTATAAGTTTCAACATAAATTTTACACATTCTATAAGTATACTATAACGATCAATCCAGGGGTTCGGGCTTCTATAAGTATTCTATAAGTATACTATAGTTTAGTTTGGGCTTCGAGTTCAAATTTTCGTGTATTAGGATCAGGTTTGCGGGTTAGGTCAACTTTTGACAACTCTACTTACAACGCATCATTTTAAACACAAAAATAGGCTTGCAACGCTTTATTCATTTCTCCAATATAGGGGTGGGTTTCAAATTAGTAAAATCATTTATCTTGACCCTTCTCTAGACATAAATGAGTTGCAAACTAAGATACAAATATTCAATAATGCAAAAATAAATTTGACTGCATTCATTTCTTTTCCATTTCCATTTACCTAATGTTAGAAAAGCAGAACTTTAATTTTGATGGTTTGAAACGCAAGTCACGTGGCCGACTTCGAGTTTGTGAAATGAGTCACTAACGTAAGTCACGTCCCCTACGTGAAAGAAAGGCAAACGGAGAAGATCTTAAAGATGCGTGTGATATTGAAGATTTAATCAAGATATTCTGGCTGTAGATAGTATCTTCTTAATTTGGATAAGGGCACCGATATTGCCTTAAGCCCTAAGCCATATCTTGTTGTAATATCTTTATTGCTTAGGATGATATTTATATGATTAGAAATATATTATCTTTCCATAACCGAATTGGAAGATAATATATCTCTAGTTATCTTATTTTCGACTATTAATACCTAGAAACTAGGTTTAGATAGCACGAACTCACATTCTACATTGTGTGAAAGAGAAAAATCAAGTGTTCGAAAGAAGAAGAGAGTCCGTAGGCTTGATAGTTGATTGAGAATAGGGATTTACTTGGTTCAAACAAGTGTTAGCATACTTGGGAAGTAGGGTTAGCTCCGGGTTGTTCTTGTAAACATATTCGAAAGATTAATAAAGCAAGTTACGACTTTTAATCCTTTCAAGCGAGAACTTGGAAGGGAGTGGTTTTCACACTTGATTAACAGAGTTCGTTGATCAAGTGTTTCCACTATAAAAATTATTGTGTCAAGTGTAAGTCTTTCTTTTATTAATTTCCGTTGCATATACTTTGAGGTCGGCGACCTAGGCGCAGTAACGATCTTACACATAATTTGTAACCAAATGGGCCCTTATGCATAAAACACCAACTTAGGAAGATTATAAATAGAAATTGGATGTTTGTGTTTTGAATCAATCAATTAAGCAAGTAAGCTCAAGAGTGGGGAGTGTAGTGAGCTTGAGTGTGGGATTCACGTGTAAGTTTGTATAAGAAAATCCCATATGAGAGTATCGAGCTATTCGTAAAAATATCTTATACTATATTTTACTACATACAAAGTTACTTTTTGTAAATTGTGTAATTGTGTTATTAAGGTTGTTAGCAACTACAAATAATCACAAATCCTATGAAAATCTTGACCAAGACAACTATAACCTTCATTTTTTTTTTTTTTTTACATTTTGTTCTTTTGTACGGGTCAAGATGAAATAAAAGCTTAGATTTTTATATGCCAAAAAGCTAAAACTTTAGCAATATATGATTTCCTTTAACACAAAGAACATATTCCTTTAAGGGAGCGTTTGGTAACTGGGTATCGGGAATGAAGGTATGGGATTGCGGAATGAAAACCCCATACCTAGTGTTTGGTATGATATTTTTTCATTTTCAAACCCATTGGTTCTCAAACTCTACCTCTCCCCTGGGTATGAGATTTTATTTCAGATAGGAATTAAATTAAAACCTTATCCCTTTTCTACTCTTATTGTCGCTCCTCTTCCTATCATATTGACATCTCTGCTTCGAAATTATTCTATATGTTGCTTGCTGTTCAAACGAGGCAATTTCTCTAGGAACTGCCATCAAACTTCGATCTCACATTCTTCTCTTGATTACTTTTGGTGGCCATATTTCAATCTTCAAATCCGGCGATTTCGATGAAGAACCAATTCTAGGCCCATGGGAGTTTGACTTATTCTCCCAAGTATAATCACACAACAAACAATTCTACTTTGTATGGTAAACAAGCATATAGATTTCTATCTAACAGTATATATTAATTTCTCTTCATCAATTGTTTTTTAACACACCTGCACCTCCCTTTGGTGTGTGCGAGCTTTGTTATATACTCCGTATTGCAGAAGATGAAGCTTTCATGGCTTTGAATAATTTAGCCTACAATGAACTTAGAATATGTATTACCTAATATCAATTTGTATTTTTAATTGAACTAGAGAGGAAAATTTGACCCAAAAGATTAGGTGTTAAAAATTTCTAACAAGCATAATTATAAAGTGAAATATTTATAATTTGAAACAGCGAAATATTTATAATTTCATTCCAAATCTCATGTTAGAGAATATCAAATATTAGTATGGGGTTGAATCTCATTCCAAGATAGTAACCAAACATAAATTTTCAGGAATCAAATAATTCCAACCCCACACCTTTCTAATCCCATACCTCATTCCAAACCCAACCCCGATTTTATACCAACCCCGATTTTATACCAAACGCTCAAAATCATCAGTACGGTTTAGTTCCAAATTAACAAAACTTTAGCAATATATGATTTCCTTGCGCACTTGATAAAGCTCCAACAATAGTACCAACACAGCATTTAACGCAGTTGTCACTTTCACTAATATTTGCAGAGCCAAAGATGTTCGATTCTAACCCTAAAAATTTTCAATGAGGTGGATTACGTTAGTGTCTCGGATTTGTTATTCTAAATTTGGGTCATTTAACGCAAATTATTTTTACTTATCAGTGGGAAAGTAGTCGACCCAAAATCATGAAACACCCTGACACAAATCAACAAAGGAGAAACTAAAGAGAAGAAAGAAAATAAAAACAAGCATATGATTACAACCCACAAAGCATCCACCAATTACATAGAAAACCACATCAACAACCAAAAGAGTCATGATAAAAGCAAAGCATTAGCATAAGCACGCTATTTACAGTAACTTATTGCACCATCCACCCTCAAAAAGACACACAGACTTTGATCATAAAAGTGGGAAGAAAAAAGAAAAGCACACACCATCACGCCTAAACATGTTTTCATCAAGTAAAAAGCCGGGGCCCTCTCATAATTCATCTTGAACACAACATGGAAAAGCATATTAGGAAAATAAAAAGAAAGATGAGTAACAACAAGAGACAAGATGGGTCCGAGCTATATACCTAATGCGCGTGCTCAACAATTCCAGCCTATGGAGAAAGAGAAGTCATTTAGACCCACCATTACCATTACCACCTCCACCATCACTTTTTGCATCCTGTTGAAAGTGCAATTTCAAAAATCCTTGTCCATTTGATCTCTTTGAAGGCCAAAAGTGCCACTGCTTTCATTTGCCTTTGCATCCAAGGTAAAAGGCAAAGCAAGGAACAAATGCTCCTTTCAAACTCCTTTATTCCCTGTCCCGTTAAGCCATACGTACTCATCAATCATCCCAAATACGTCTACTCAAGTAGAGATACTACAAATCTACCAAATACCCGTTTCATGAAATGAAATGGGTAATTTGTAAGCGACCTTAAAAGCGTGGCCCACAACAGCCGGGCCTTTCTGGGTCTTCCACATGCAGAGGATTAGCCTTTGCCTCCAAGGATTTCAAGAAATCAATGGCTTCCTCTATGATCAACAATGGGTCCTTGCTTTTTGAACCGGGAATTAGGTTTTCAAGCATCCTCAATTTATTGCGTATCTTATCCCTCCTTGACCGTTTGGTGCCCACAGCAGGGGATGACTCTTCACTGCAAGTGTTCACATCCACAACACTTTCATCCTCGTATAATCCAGGTGGCAGCTTTTCCATTGGTTCAGTAGCCATTGATGACAGCTTGTTAGAAGAACCAAAAGCAAGTGACTTCTGTCTCTTGGGTGGGCGAACTAAGCTATTAACTTCATCATCAGAATCATTTTCCAAAGTAAGTGGTGAACGGCCCGTGCTCACTTCATCTTCATCTTCATCACCACCACCATCCCAATTGTTGTTGCTAATGTCATCATTATCAGAGTAAAGCAAGGCATTTATCTCCTCTGTATCTTCATGATAATCACTGCCTTCGCCAATGATATGATCCTCATTCAACTCATACAAATCATTTACCTCAGGACAAGATTGCTCTGACTTGAGAAAATTGAAATTGCCAGGCTTAGAAGTTATAGTTGTAGGATTTGTGATAGGGGGGCTTAAGGAACTGAGGATCATCCGTGTTTCTGCCCCAGACCGATCAAATATGAAGAATTTCTTCGTATGAGGAATGGTTCTTTCATAAGTTGCTACTTTCCCATCGTGTCTATGGGGGAAAAGAAATAGCTGCTCGTTTGGATACAAATTTGGAGTAGGAGGTGAGGTCTGAAGATTGAAGAGGGACCGTTGTTGTGTATGGAATTCTTCATCTTCCTCATTCTTGCCTATATCAGCAGGCATACCAGAAAACAAGTAGCTATTTAGACCCGCATTTGCTGAGATGCAGTGAGGGCTCTTGTAGACCCGTAAAGATTCGGGTTGCTTGGCAGTGTAATCCACAGTCACGCAGTTGATGTTGCTCGTTGGGCAAGGAGATTGCTGCAGATAAATGGAAGAATTGATTGTCTTGATCAGTAAGCAAAAACAGTTTATCATCAATAGGGGCAACATAGACTATCTAAATGAAAAGATCAAGAGAGCAAGCCACAAAATTCTTCAAATTAAGAAAAAAAATCAGATAATAGTATGAAATTTAGCACCAGTTACATTCAGTGGCACAGATTTATGAAATTCCATATAAAACACACAAACTTTTGGATCATCCTATGGATTTCCTTTTAATTAGATAATGAAGTCGTGAAGATACGTACCATGATTCGATTCTACTCCAATGTGACTCTTCTTTGTTCCTTCAACAATACACTACTACAGAAATAAAAACAAAAAAACAAAAGCACAAAATCCTCGCTTGATAAAACCACAAATTTGAAATCAAACTACGTAATGGGTTTGAGCAATTGACGGAAGTACTCAGCCTGTAAAAATAAAAACAAAGAATTAATGCACAAAGCAATGCTATAAGCAGTCAATTATTAACAAAATCATATGCAAAGAAGATGGAAGTAAGATGATAGAAATGCTCAGCTAGTACTGACCTGACATTCTTGCAAAGGTTGGAAACAAGCTATAACTCTAACTATGATTGTTGATTTGCCTGCAATTCCATTCTCATGTTTCAATGCCCTAAACCTTGATTGGCCAGCTGCTTGGCACACCATAACTACGGTTGACTCTTTCCAATAGACAACAACTAAATGAACTCAACTCCTACACAAGCTTATCAGAAGGAGAAGACAAAATACCAACTAAAGAATGAGAAGTTTTTAATTGGATCAGCAGCCTACTTGAAGCTATACTAATTAAGACTTCTACTTTTATATGATGATGGGGATGAACCAAGGAACGACGCCGAAGTGATTGGAACCCATTGAAACAGAAATTACAAAAGTAGGGTCAAGTGATGAAAAGGGGAATGGTTTTACAAGATAACTCTGCAATACAAATTCAAAGAGATAACTCTACGGTAAACATCAATGGACAGGCAGAACCAACGCATGCTGCAATCTTATCCCCAATAAAATTGCATAAGACCAACTTTGTGTAATATTAAAAATGCTCCTGCTGCAAAAGTATAAACAAACAAATTCGTCAGATGATTCCATGATAATATAAATAAACAGTAATCAACCTTTACACCATACACAGCAAGACTGTATTACCTTAGTTCCTCAGAAAAATACAAAATATGTGATAGTTATTAAGTTAAATTCATCAGGATGCTTATTATTAATTCGTCAAGAAAACCCAAATTTGACAAGAAACTAAAAAAAAAGTAAGAAGAAAGTGAACAATTTTAAACATGTAGTGCCCAGCAGATCCACCATTTCAAACACCCAATTAGTCAGTAAAGAGAAACAGAATAAAGTAAGAAACCAAAAGACTCTTTCCTATAGACCAAACAAAGCAACAAATCTCACAGAAAGGAAGAAGTTTACCTGAAAACGGCTGAGAAGATAAAATTGGGAAAAGCCTTAGATCTGAAACCAAGCTATGGAAAAGAAAAGGTTAGAGATTAGAGAGATGCTAGAAATTCGACTGATGAACAGATTAGAGAAGAGAAAAACGAGGTGTGTGTGTGGTATTAATAGTTTGAAGCTGGAAATTGAGGAAAGCCTAGAGATTTCTTCTGCTTGCGCCTTGCAATTATACTCCCATTCTCCTCTCTCCTTTCTCCTGATGGAGGACCCCTCTCCTTTTTTTAGCTCTCCTGATTATTTTTTATTATTTTTAATTATTAAAATCAAAATTAAAATCTCTTTTTTTTTTCCTTCGGAACTAATTAAGGGATCGAGGCCCTATTCGGTGTAGGTTTGTAAAGGTTTTTAAAGATTATTAGAATTTAAAACCTACTTAAATAAGTGTTTGGCACCACAAGGTTTTTTACTAGGTGGAGGTTTGAGGAGGTTTTTAATGAGGTTTGAAAACACAAAATTGAAACCTTGGTATAGATAAGTTTTAGGAGGTTTGTAAAAAATCTTAACGCAATATTTGTATTAATTATTTTAATTAATATTCTTTTTGGTAGTTTTGAAATAAAACCTACCTTAAAATCTTGCAATACCAAACACCAAATACGGTTTTAGGAGGTTTTAAAAAATAAAACCTTCACCTACCCAAAAACCTACACCTACCCAAAAACCTTCTTAAAAACCTACACCTCCTCAAAAACTTTGTTTTACCGAACAGAGCCCAAGTCTCTTATTACTTGGTGAGTTGGTGTATCACATGTTGGGTAAATTTGATTTAATAATAACACATGACATAATATAATCCACAGTTCATCCCACCGAAGTTTAACTAATCATTATCGACCAATGTTTATACTCAACGGTGTATAAAATTATCATAAAAATCATAATAGACTGACTAAAAAAATAATGTGCAAACTAATCTACTCATTATAAGGAGCATTTGTAGCGAAAAGAGCGATAAATGACAACGTTTTCATAGCACATGAAATTTTTCACTCGATTCGAGGAAAAAGGACAAGGAGGGATAGGTTGCAGCAAAACTAGATATGGAGAAAACATAAGATCGGTTGGACTAGGAATTCCTATTTGTGGTCATGAAAAAGTTCGGATTCTACCAATGAGTAATAGAGTGGACAAAAGCTGCCCAAAATGCATGTTTGATGACAAAACAAATTATTGACGAATACTGCATGATTTCTAGACAAAAAGTTAACTATCTCAAATCAGCATTTCAAACCTCTAAACAAGTAACTAACCAACAAAAACTAAGAATTCAGCAAAATTTAAATATCACAACAATGACGTATTTAGAGAAATATCTTGGTTGCCCCATCATAAGTGGACAAGTAAACAAGGAAATGATCAAAGAAACGGTAGAAAAAAACAAATCATAACTCAGAAAATAGAAAGCAAACACATTATCACAAAGAGTGTGGTGTACTAATAAGATCAAATCTGACAATAAAACCAAACTATTTAATGCAAAGTTTTATGTTACGAACAAGCATACATAATGAGTTAGACCAAATCTATTGGGGTTTCTTATGGAATAAAGATCAAACATACAAGCCACTTATAGGATGGGATAAAACTTGTAGGCCAAAAGCATATGGAGGCATGGGAATTGGGAAGAAAAAGCATGTAAATAAAGTATTACAAATGAAATTGCTTTGAAAAATACTTGCGGAACCAGCTAACATATGGGTGAAAATAGTAAATGAGAAATACTTGAAAAATATATAAATATATTAACATATAAACCACAATCGAACACGTCATGGCAATGGAAAAAGTTAATGAGCCTAAGAGAGGAATTCAAGGCGAGATTAATCTGGCAAGTTAGCAATGGCCAAACAATTAGATTTTGGGATGACAACTACAATATCAGAACTTCACTGCGAGGTAAGGCAATTGATCAAAGGGTTCTTAGTGAATCAACCAAAGTAAATGAATTTATAAGATATGGAAAAGAATGGAGACTGAATAAACTAAGACAAGTGTTCCCATCTGATATAGTAGAAAAAATTGCGACAATATTGATACCCGAAAATTTTATACAAGACGGATTATATTGGACACCAAGTAAAAATGGATGGTTCTCTACGAAATAAGCCATCAAACTTATAACCAAGAATGATAGCCATGAACTAAGCCTGAACCACTAGATTTTAAAATGGACACCCAACCAAAATTAATAACTTCTTGCGAAAAATGGATAATAATGGAGTGCCTATGAATGCTAGGTTATAGAAAAAACAGGTACCAACTCTATCGGGATGCCTGATGTGCAATTACATAAACGAGAACATGGAACATCAATTTGTAAATTGTCCATGCACCTTGGAGATAACGAGGCAAATCAACTCGAAAATGGGACAAATTCTGCGTGATTACGATACCAACAATAAAAGAACATCTCTATTCATCGATAAGTTAATACATCAGTTGGGAGAAAAGGAATTTACAGAATTGGCTACCATAAGGTGTTGTATATGAAACCAAAGAAACAGACTGGTATTCCAACAAGAACCAAACAATTTCATTCCAGATCTAGCGCAATATCAAGCACCAAATATCAAATTGGGAAAGAACTAAGCATTGGAATGAGGAGATAGATGATGATCATGATACTGAAAGACCCAATAAAAGAAGACCAACAAAACTAAAACATTGGAGAAAACCATCACAAAACTCATATAAGATTAACTTTGACGGGTTAAAGTACACGAAAAATAGCGCATCTATAGGATATGTGATCAGGGATGGAAATGTAAGAGTAATTAGCTTAGAAGCCAACAAATATGGGGGACTATTAGTATTGTAAGTGAAAACTATAGCCCTTAGAAATGGAATCCAAAAATCAAAATTTAAGGTGACAATATAAAACTTATAAATGCTATCAAAGGTTAGGGACATGTCCTTGGGAAATTAAAATAATCATAGTTGATATATTTAGAGCCACTCAAATAATGTGAATATGTGGAAATCTCACGTGTGAATAGGGGTTGTAATGTAGTGGCCAATAAAATTGCAAAATTGGGCCACTCACTTTTTGACCCTCACATCGAGACCGATCCAGAACTATAAATCTGCATCTAGAAGGATGCTCTAGGACATCCTTCGTAAGGAGAACCTCCTAATTCTTACCTTTCCAAAAAAAACCATAGTTCGGCCAAAAAAAAACATAATTTGTGAAAATGATATTTTTGCTTATTCAATAGTTTCCTACTACAATTAATAATCAGTAGTCACATTAATAAACTCCCAACAAGGAAAAAATATAACCCTTCTTGTATCAATCAATCACAAAATATTACCCTAATACTCTCAAATCACAATCAAGAACACCATCAAACTACTTCAAAACAAACATAAAATCAAAACCAAATTGAAAATCTCCCGCTTTTGGAACTGATGGCATCGTTGATTTTTTTTTCCGATCAAATCTCGTTTTGCAATGGTGGTTTGGGGCTTTTTGGATCTACGCCCTAAATCTCCTTTCCTGCTTCAATTACTCCTTTATTAGGGTGTCAATTACCTTGAATAAATAGAAAATCCGAACAAATCTTTAATACTTGAACCTTGATCATTATGGGTGAGGAAACCTTAAGTATCGGAAAAAACAGCTTGAGCGTATTATTACCGAATTATTAGAGTATTTTTTTTAAAAAAAATCCGTTTTTTGTAGACACGCTCAACCTATGCATAACTTATGTCTTGGATGTGCATTAAAAATAACTTTACGTGTATCAAAACTAGTTGTTTGTGAATCGATTTTTTGATGCACATTGTGCATCGATTTCAAAGTTTTAATTTTAAAACCTTATTTATGTACATGAATGACGATGTGCATATGTGTGAAACCTTGAGAACCTTTGTGAGCTCCCACTTTGACCCTGGAAGTTTCGGGACGAAACTTTCCTTAAGGGGGGTATAATGTAAGACCCGCATTTTCGTTCGCAAACCTGTTCACATAGCTCCGTTCCAATTCCCACTTTGACTCCTTTCCTACTCTTATGTCTTGGATTTGGGCCATAAAGTCCAAAATCCTTTTTGACCCCATCTCCTTAAACCTTTCTCACCCTATCTTCCATTGACCTAGTCTCCTCCCACAAATCTCCTTTCTACTCACACCAACCCTTGCGCCGCTCGTGCTCTTTGGACGCCGCCGGTGAAACTTATACTTCCATCTCCCTCTTTCTACCTCCTTTCATTCCCGATTTCTAGTTTGCTTCCTTCTCCCTTGCGTTGTTCATTTCAAACCAAGGAGGAGGCAGCCCGAAGCACCCGTCTTGGCACCGCTCGTGTTAGTCGAATAAGGAGGCAGCCAAGCCCATTCTTCTATCGTCGTTGGCGTACTCAGGAGTAGCATTTCGCCCTTGCATCCGCGGCCAATCATCGGAGTCGTCGAACCCTAGTACGGGCCACCTCACTCGTTGCAGATTTGGTCCTTTTTAGTCGGGGCTTGCCAGGAAATATCAAGTCGCCGACGGATCTCAGTCTCACTCCGACTCGCCCTGCTCGTCGTTGGTCCGGGGTTGATTTGGGTCCACGCGTGCGCTAGGTCCCACAAGCCGCTAGCAGACTCGCTCAATTTGAAGACCGAACCAGGATTCGAGAACCAACTCACCAACCTGCCAAGAAGTTGTAGAGACTCATCAGGTTCGATTCCGAGGGCTCCGCGACAACGCAGCACAAATCGGTCCATTCGCGAGTTTGTCGACCTTGGTTCACGAAAGGTCGGAATACTTTCGTTTTGTCTAATCTACCTTGTAATCCGTTTGTTAGTATAGTTGAATCGTTGTTTTGAATTGATGCCTTGTTAAGTAATTACTAAGGCGCAGGAGTAGAAGCTGATGGTAGCAGAGATGAGGATGTTGAGGTGGATGTGCGGGCATACGAGACTGGACAAAATTAGGAATGAAGTGATTAGGACCAAGGTGGGAGTGGCTAGTTTAGGTGACAATCTTAGAGAGTCGAAGCTTAGATGGTTCGGGCACACACAGAGGAGACCACCAGATGCCCCGGTTCGAAGAATTGAAGGTTTGGTCGATAGCGATTTTCGAAGGGAAAGGGGCAGGCCAAAGAAGAGTTGGAAGGAAATCATAAAACAAGACCTCGCAGCTCTAGCAGTCTCAGCAGATATGGCCCTGTGTAGGGACCAATGACATGGGAAGATTACAGTGACAGAGCGTTAGTGGTGCCGACCTGGAGGCAGTGCCTTGATCTTTTATCCTTTCGTCTTAGTTTCTCTGTTATAGTTTTTAGTTTTTAGTTTTTTCTAGGCTTCCAGGAGATTTTTCTATTCTCGCTTTTTACTATTCTTTTCTTCCTTTTGGTATCCTCCGTCTCTCAATTTTTGCTTTGGACCCACCTTAGATACCCTCCCGACTTTCGAGTCGGGGTAAGGGTGCGAACATCTCGACCCCCCAGATCCCGTATCTTAACGGGTTCTACCTGAATTGATGTTGCTGTTGTTGTATAGACCCTCGGTTTGAGGGACGGCCTTTTATCGGCCTCCAACTCTCAATTGTTGTGAGCCAACGGTAATTAGATTTATTGGTTTGAATGTGATGTGGGTTGTATGAATTTGCCTACCGGTTCAATTAATTAATTAGTTTCGTTCAAGAGAACCAAGTGGAATGTTTGGCTTTTGATGTCTCAAGTAATTTCGTTAGTGAATTGTTCTAATTTTTTTTATGTTGTAAGGGCGTGTGTCTTATATGTTGGTTTATATGTTCGAAGGTTATAATTATAAATTGTATGTGGATCTTCATTTATTTAGTATGGGAGAACTCAATTGGTTTTGTGGTAACCTCCATTGTTGGGAGGGTTTGGTTTTGGACGCTAGGATGGAAGCCGGTATTATACACTCCGAATATTATGTGTGTATGCTTGTATGTGCACTAAATGTGGTTGTCCTTGAGCTTGTATATTCGTGTCATTTAAGGCAAAGTAGAAACTTAATTGGTAGAGTAAGTCGTTTGAGGTTGGTTCGTAAATTCGGTGCGTTTATTTTAGTTAGAGTAGTAGCATCATTTCAAACCGCACTTGTTTGGATGTCATGGAATGAATCATGACGGTTCGCTCTTAATGAGGTCACCATATTTATGCATACCTAGAATCGAAAGCTACTCCTTGTGGTTAATCGGTTAATCGTGAACGTTATGATTCATAGGTCTCTAGTATCGTCGCGTTTCGTACTGCATTTAGGGATCGCCTTCCAGGTAAGTCGTTCTTGACTTGCTCGGCTTTATTCTAGTATTGTTAGATTTCATGCCGTGATTGTGAGAATGGTTTTGGGAACTAGTCCCGGATGTATGTTTTCCTTGCGAAATGTTTTATTGTATGATGTGACGTGCTTTCCATTCTAAACATTTTCTCGTAAAAGAAATGGTATCGTTTTCTCTGTGCCGGCAGCGTAACCGGCACGATCATGTGCGATGATTGTCGGTGGCGAAGAGGCGTCTAGCCATGGTCGTGTGTCGGCCGGGCCCCTTCAAAAATAAAATTGATTGCTTGTTTTTGGCAAGTGCTTCGGTGGAGGCTGGACCGGGGGTTGGAAGGATGATGTATATGGAAAGTGAGAGGGCCTGCCTCTGCACTCGGGCGCAGGTGAGTTAGCGCCATAGATTGAAATGCAACGGTGGGAGGAATAATTGCATTTCCAAATAGGTTTGTGAGTGATATTTGCTTGTGTTTGTGTGTGGTTACTTAGTTGGTTCTTGGCTTGAGAATTGTTGGTAGGTTTGATGAATTATTGGTTTCATTGTGTTTCTTTCACTTGTTGAATGTCGAATTATTGGCTATCATTTCAAATGCTTTACTTTTGTTGATTGTTATTTAGTTTGTTGGGATGTTTCTTTGCCAAAATAACGACGTTTGACTTTTTACATTATTTTCACATGTTTTATGCATATGTTTACACTATTATAAGACATATTTACATATTATCACCTTAATAGATTAGAGATTTTATAATACGTTCACATATTAGTACTGTTTGTTCATGTTTTATGGTCATATGTTCATGTTCGATTAAAGCATCATACATGCGTTAAAAGGCTTAGAAAAAAACTTGACAAAAATTTTTAAAAATAATATTATTTATTTATGTATATTTTATTTATTTTTCGCCTATTTTTTTCCAAAAACATGATACTTGACATTTTACATTGTGTTCACATATTTTATACACATGTTCACATTATTACAAGAGTTGTTCACATATAACCATATTTTAACTTCACAAAATTTAGCATACGTTCACATATAATATATATGTACGTTCACATATTAGTATTGCATGTTCATGTTTCATGGTCATATGTTCATACTCGATTTATATCATTCTAAATAAGTTAAAAGAGTTAAAAAAAATAAAAATAAAAATAAAAATAAAAAATTTATTTTTTAATCAGATGGCTTAGATTCATTTCTAGTTTTTTAATCGGATGATTCATATTCATTTCTAGTTTTCATGATAAGTACTATTTTTATTTGAATCGATACCTAAATAATACACATTATTTAAGGTTATTTTGATGAATGTACAATTGATTTTGATGGACAAACATACATTTATGCACACAATTTTAATACACATACAAGCATTTTTTATGCACAAAAAATTAGTTTCAATGCACATTCCATATATGTCCCATGTATGTTTTTTACAAAAAACACGCGAATAATTCACCAAAAAAGTCATCCATACCATTTATTTCTCCTTTTTTTTTAATGAAACAAGCATGCACTTAATTTCTATGCATCTAATAGGTACTCTATCCATTAAGTCTAATTGTCTTTCTAGCATTTTACACATATATTAAGAGAAGCCCTAGTTTTACTAACTTGCCCCTATTAAATTCATACTTGATAGTACTACATCTTGAGATGTGTCATGTGTGTATGTAATTAAATGAGTGGATTGTTTACGAGTAAAATCGAATTTTTTTTGATAAAGTACCTAGAAATATAAGTAGAATTAGACAATTAAATAAAGTCTAAAAAAACAATTAGAATTATACGGAGGGAGTATTATTTATTCGTATTTTGTATTTTTTTTGATAAGGTGAGGATTAAAGTCGCCACAAGTACTATATTTAGGCTCGTCTAGTGGCCTAAACCACCGTCCGTGGGATTCAAAACGGTGACCATGGGATACTATCCCAAGGTCTTAACCGTCGAACCAAATGCCCAAGGGGCATTCGTATTTTTGCATCTAAGGGCTCTTAGAATATCCCATTCATGAAAACTATTAAACTACTCCTAATTAAACGCCTGCCACGTAGGCAAATAAGAAATAACGAACCACAACTGGCTAGCTAACACCAAGAAGCTTCACACACACAAAAAATCCTCCAACCACCATTCGTACACACATTCGTCATGGGTTGAAATTATATCAGTTTGAGAAGTGAAATGGGGAATTTGACGAAAGCTTGATCAAGGATATTTGATGGTTCGTATCTGAATGCGTAGTCAGCACAAGAAGAAGAAGAGAAGAAGGCCAGGAACATGGCTATTGCTTCTGACATCAGTGAAC
This sequence comes from Fallopia convolvulus, assembly GCA_964016875.1. NCBI lineage: Eukaryota > Viridiplantae > Streptophyta > Magnoliopsida > Caryophyllales > Polygonaceae > Fallopia > Fallopia convolvulus. The sequence goes on along the minus strand of OZ024735.1, from coordinate 35,607,366 downwards.
CTCTCAAACCCTCCTGGTTTACTCCAAAAAGGCACATCTCTCACTTTCGATCTCTGAACCTGATTTAATTTTAATAAAGGGTTTCAATTAGAAATGCATGATTCTGATAATATTTTTTTATTGCTGTGGAAATTTGAAACTGAAGCTTATCTGGATTTAGGGATTCCGTTTTGTCTTCAATTAGTGGCTGTTGCGTCTCGTGCAAAATTGAATTTCTGCGCACCTTTGATTCGAACTGTATTGGGCTGTTTCCGTAAATTGGAGGATTTGGATTTCAATTGCTTATGGAAGTGACCACTTACTAAAATTATGAAGCTCATAGTCTGTGCTTGTTATAATTGTTTTTCATTTGGGTCTCCATGGATTTATAGGTGTCGATTGCAGCTCATCTGGATTAACCTATGTTTTCGTTTTTTTTAATCTGCTTATGTCGTTCAATTCAGGCTACTAGTCATATTTTGTGTGATAAACTTGGTGAATTACCTTGACCGAGGAGCAATAGCCAGCAATGGAGTCAACGGAGATCAACAGACCTGTACAGACAGTGGAGTATGCTCTGGTGGCAGTGGTATTCAGTGAGTCACCACTTCCCTAATCTTCCTTTCGCTTTTTCTTCAATACTTACATGGCTATGGTGATTCAATTTCCATTTCTGAAAACAAGATTGAAATACATTCTATCATATTTTGCACTCTTATGCCTTTTTGCTTTCAGGGGGGAATTTAATCTGAGCAACTTTGAAGATGGGTTATTATCATCTGCATTCATGGTCGGTCTTTTAGTGGCTTCTCCAATTTTTGCCTCTCTAGCAAAAAGGTACATTTTCCTTGTTTGATAAAAATAAAATGATTCAAAATTGGTAACCTGAATTTTCAGGCTGACTTGTTTTTGCTTTCACTTGTTTGTTTGCAGTGTTAATCCATTCAGGCTTATTGGAGTTGGGCTGTCAGTTTGGACTGTTGCTGTGATCGGTTGTGGCTTCTCGTTTAGTTTTTGGTTCATCATAGTTTGCCGGATGTAAGTAATAACAGAAAAGAGTGATTTAAACTTAAAATTTTTGCATTGACCCTGTTGTTCATGTGAGTCCATTATATATAGGCTGGTAGGTGTAGGTGAGGCTTCATTTATCAGTCTTGCAGCCCCATTCATTGATGATAATGCACCTGTTGCTCAGGTTCTCTCATATATCTGTATTTCAATTGTTGTTTTGACACTCTTGCTTTCACTTTTTATTTTCTCCTCCAGGAAAATAACAATTTGCTTATTTGACATGTAGTGAGTGCAGCATCTTTTGTGCTTCGTATGCATCAGGAGATTACTTAAGTTCTTAGTTAATTAGGCAAAGTTGTAACTATAATGATAATAATAAAAGCAGGAATAAGAATGTCAATAACAACCGGTAACATCTTATTGTTGTTAAGATTAA